>OY728159.1:1232727810-1235127810 GCA_963277665.1 Viscum album | reverse complement strand
GTCTTAACCCTTTATAAGCTCTAACAATCATCAATGGAGCATATTTTTCTCCTTCTTTGTGAATATAAAATTATAACTATAGTGATCAATATATTTTTCACACTTCTCCCTATAGAGAAAATTCTACATGATTTTCAACACGAAGACCACAACTGCCAACTCAAGATCATGTGCGGGATAGTTCAAATTGTGAATTTTCAACTATGATAAGGAGTAGGTTATAACTTTATCATTTTTAAATAGTAAACTTAATAATCCATTCTTTTACGAATAACTATATACTAAAAATAGTTTCCCACATTTAAAAAGTGTTAGTACTTGAATGAGGATGAGACTCTTTTTTAACCCTTTGATGTTGTATTCACATTCACTGGTTAAGACAAACTTTACTCCCTTTCGATCTATCATGGTTAGTGGGTATACAAATCATCGTAAGTTGTTCACAAATCACTAATAATACCCATCCAGTTTAAGTAATCTTCACATCTACATTATAGATGTTTTCATGGGACGCTCTTCAATTTCCTTTTTTATAGAAGGGTTCACAAATATTCCTTTTCTGGAGGTAACATACCGCAAGAATTAAAATTCCACTATATATAACTCACATTTACTATAGTTAGTATAATGTTTCTCCCTTCTCATATTCCTTTATATAGTATTCAAATGATCCACATGTTACACATTTGTCTTGAAGTTACCAAAATTTCATCAATAAAGACTACAAAAAATTTGTTACAGTAAATGTATAAAGAATAGATTCATTAACTCCAAGAAAATTAATGGATAATTAGTGAGACTAAATGGCATCACTATGAACTCAAAGATTATTTACCTCATTTGAAAGGTAGTCTAGGGAATATCATCCATCCTCACCTTTAATTAGTGATATATTGATCGAAGATCCACCATAGAGACATACTTGCCCTATTTAGCTGATCAAATAATAAATCAATCCATGGAAGGGGATACTTGTTCTTTATTATCATTTGTGGAGATCATGATAATCAAGGTATATGTGCTTTATTATATTCTTTTTCCTAAGGAAGAGCATAGGTGCACTCGATGGTGAAGCACATGGTAATATAATACCCTTGTATATATTCAGTTGTAACTACTTCTTCAGTTATTTGAAGTTCATAGTGTCCACTCTATATGGTGTACTTTATATAAGATGATTTCCATGAATATTTTCAATTGATAACTAAAACTGTTGATTAGGAGGAAGGCTATCAAATTCTTCAAGGAAAAAATCAGTGTAGTCCCTCACAATGGGAATGTCTTGAATCATTCTTGTGTCCTTATCATAATCATTTCATCTAAATATGCATTCTTATTAGGTAAAAATATCAACAATTGAGATAATGAATCTGATTAAAATTCATCTTTTAACTTACATTTGTAATGAATTGTAGGATACTTCAGTATGTGAAGACTGATCTACCTTTTCTGATAGTTGATGTTGAATTTGTATAAAGATAGCCAATCAATGCCAAAAATTACATGAAACTCCACCAAAGAAAGTAAGACAACATTTTATGGGAGTTTCAGTACACAAACATTAAATGGGGATGAGTTATACAATTTGGATGCAATAATATACCCATTTTATATTCTCACATATAACTCAACGTCCATATTTTAAGGTGGTGTTTAAAGTTTGGTACTAAACTAGCAGAATATGGATGAATTAGTTGAACCATAATCAAATAGTACATTCACTATTCTAGAATGAATAACTAGTGTACATTCAAACACATCCTTTTGGGATCCCCCATAATATTATTTAATGAATAAGTAATCCCATAATACTTTGGATTTGATGTCTTATGATGCTGATTACCCTTGGGAACTCTAGGTTTAGTGCACAAGCTTGTATAGTGCCCTTTCTCCCTTAAGTTGAATCATTGAACCATAGGTGGTTCTCTCTATTCTTCCACCAAATTTCCCAATTTCCTCATGCCTTTTATATATTCATGATCTTGGTCTCCTTATCTCCCACACTTTTATTAATTCCCCATCCCTTTGAGGGAGTTCCCAAGATGCTTCTTCCAAAAAAATTTACAAGTAAGTGGTTGTTATTTCTTTCCCCCTTTCTCAATACATCCCCCCTCTTGAAATGTCATCATTAATTTCATATCACTATAGTTATGAGACAATTCCGCAATCTCAACTTTCACTTTCATATCACATCGAACAACTTATTCAGGACTCTCAAATTCTGAAATTTATGGATCCTCTAAATGGTATTGTTTTAAACAACTAAAGAATTTATCAATTTTAGTATCATTATTGATAACAAAAGCTGAATCATACATTTCAACCACATGAATTTTTTCATTGGACATGAATGATTCTCCTTGCTTTTTATAAAGCTCTATAAATTCTCTCCCCATCATTGTATGAATATATCAAGGGACATACTAGTTATGGAACATTATCTTAACATTCTTCCACTCTATCTCTTATATTTCCTCCTTCAAATTTGGGTTCAAAATCAATTCCAACCATTTGTTGTCCTCTCCATCAAGATGTTAAAATGCAAAAGTCACCTTCTCCATATCAGAACAATGGTGCATAGAAAATACCATCCCCATTGAGTTGACCCATTTTTTCACTACTAGAGGTCTGGAAGATCCACTAATGGTTGGTGGTTGTTGTGGCATAAAGTACTCAATATCCAGTTCCTCGCTCTTTGGTGAAGGAGGAAATTAAAAATTATTCAGTTTATTGTACATTGCATCAGATATCTGTGTAGTCATGAAAATTTGACCTCCACCTCCTAATGCATTAGGGATGTCATTCAGGAAATCACAACATGTCTTTTATATTAGTTATTGGAATGGTTTCTCTTGGTTCACACTATTTCATTAAATTGTAATGGTTTGAAAAAAATAATTAAAAAAGTGATGAATATGTAATTTTTTCTTTTATAAAATTAACACTTATGAAATATAGTATGGTGTACCTATGTTTTAAATTTTTTTAAAAAATATTCTTAGGTGAATACTTATTCTTATCCTCATACTAAGGGTTTTTATAATGGTTATCTAATCATTATTAAAAAATTAACTAAATTGTGCATTCACACCCACTATAGGAACCCTACATTTTATTACATAGCTATTACATCAACTTAAAGATAACAACATAAAAGAATTACACATACAATATCCAAAGGATTAGTGTCACGGTAAAATTAGAACCATACATAACTTTCACAAAATAAATCATAAAAAATTATTTAATTCCTTATTCATTGGATTCTTATTGGGCCTCATATTCTCCTAAGTACAATTATTCACTAGAGGATATACATAGAAATAATGGGCGAGTTAAAATACCAGTAAGAGGATGAATAAATGCCTTGAAACATTGGTGAGAATAATTATCATCATCATAATATAATCATAGGATCATACTCATAATCATTACAAAAAACATTAGATAAAGTCATGGAATATGGAAATGCATAAAATGAAAATTTATCTCATAGTGGTCAAATGCCACACATAGTTGTGAAAAAACTAGAATCATGTTCATGTATATCTCATTTTTTCTCATGAGGTTGATCACATTAACCAATGAATTGGAGAGATATATAATTACATGAACACCCATTAAATCTAAATATTTCCATGGTTCATATATTTATTAATGAACCTGTCACATCATAACATTTACATTATCATGCATACCACATTGAATGTATATAAATAATGTATATAAAATATCCCATGGAATGGAAAGGGTTTCATTTCACTAATTAGAAATTCATAAACATTGGGGGTTCTCAAATAAATTTAATTCATCAATTAACAAATAAATAACGTTTTATACATTAATCTTATACATTATTTTTTATTAGGTTCATTTAATTAATTTTGGAGAGTTATAGTGTTTAATTTAATTGTTTAGGAGTGTTATTTATCTTGGTTTTCATGATCAATTCACATGTATATGAGTATAGAAGTTCGTTTAAAATTGGAATAGTTCTACATAATTGATGTTATATTTATTAATGAACATATATAAAATTAAATTATCTTATATGTCATTCGGATATATGGTAATAGGATGACTCATAAGATAAAGGTTTAATATAATCTTTTTAGGTTAATTTTGGTGGTTTTCGATCACAACAATCATTTTTTCTTAATAATTCTGTATTTCATAAATATTTTTGTGAAAGAACATAAAATATGTTTTAAAATACACTTTAAAACCTTTTTTTACCATTAGAATGGTTTCTTGGCTAGCCATAAACATGGTATGTGAAAATTAAAAAAAAATGTCCTCCTGGAAGGTGATATATTAACAAATCATCAGAGATGATTTCATTTTATAAATAAAATGGAGAGGGTAATATGTCAGAATATGGGTATTACATTAACAATATGATAATAAAGTATATAAATGAAAATAAAATAAGGGTTATCCTCTTGAATGCCTCTCCTCGAGAACCTCATTTGGGAAAATGGTTTGGTATTTTGATGAGAAAAAGGGATCCTAGATGTGGGGAAGGGGATTAGAATGATTATTGGGTAGAAATTTGATTGGTCTTAAATATTTTATGGCTATATAAGATGTAGTGGGGATGGTTGGTATTTATAGGTTTTGAGATGGGTGTTTTATCATTATTTTATTCATTGGTTTATTATTTTTTCTCAAGACAAAAATGGTTATAATTCATTAACTAAATATACTATATATAGAATGATGGATCTATATTATGGTGATTAAAACCTAAATTACTCAAAAAAATAGGTAATTTAACTTGTAATTTATATATACCATATTTTACCATAATTTAGAACTCATAAAAAATTCTTGTATTTTAGAAAAATACCAAAAATTATCCCTAACTAATTTGAGAAGTTTTTAATTAAATAAATGAAATCAAGTTATTGAAAATAATTATTTAAATGTCATATGTTTAAATTTTAATTAAAATTATTATTTACTCAAAAAATATACATTATAAAATTATAACTGATTTTATAACACATTAAAAAAATAATTATGTTCTCATAAAATTATCTTAGAATCACAACAAAAAAAAATTTAATACATGAATACATTTTCTGAAAAAAATTCATTTGAATTTTTATATTAATCATGATAATGTAATTAAATATTTATGTCTTATAAAAACACCAACACATAATTAATAATTTATTAATGATTTATATGATTATATAATAATATCATATTATCACTTATATGATTCCTAAATATAATTTATACTTTATTAAGTGAGTTTATTATTTTATTGGTTGGATTACTATTCATACAGGTTATGTTACTATTCTAGGGGTCAATTTACAATTCCATCAGAATGGGTCCATTATTTTCTTGAAATACCTCTTATTTCATTCATTATTCATTTATAGAGTTTATATTTTCTAATCAGAGTGATATTATGTAGATTATACTATATGAAATTATTATAAGAAGGGAATTTACATGGGTAAATTTATGGGTAATTATAATATGGGGTGGTGGAAGAAAAATAAAATTGAAAGACATTAGTCAAGAATCATACCACTTCCTTTAGTTTTATCCTGTTTTTATACCCCTAAAGGCTCCATGAAATGGTATATGGATTAGAAAAGTTGACCTAGGAAGCATGGGAAAGGATTACGAATATATATTTATAAAAATTTAGAATAATCCAAGGATTACAATGTGTGAGGGGATGGTGATATTTATAAGGGGATGAGATGGATGGATTTTAATATTATATTCATTAGTTTATATTTTTGGATCAATATTGTCAATAGTTTTTATTATTGTGACAATATATAGTAACAAGAAAATTTTAATCAAATATAGTGGGTACTTATATCATCCATGGAACACACAAATATATGTATTGAGCTTATAATGTTTAATATCATATTTTACCATATTTTCATATTCACAAATAAATCAACTATTTTAGAAAATTTCTAGGAATTCACCATAACCATTTCTCAACATGAAGATTCCAGTAAATAAATATATCTTATGAAAATAATATACTAAATTTTGGAAGGTTATATTTTATATAAAATCCTCATTTATTCGAAAAACCCCAATTTTAATATTATGATCAATTTTCCAAACCATTGAAAAATTTCTTATGGTATAATAAAATTATCCTATTAGTATAATAAAACATATTATATATTTATAAACACATTTTAGGAAATTATGATTTCTTCTAAATTATTGTAAATTTTTATAAAAGTTCAGTTTAAATTTTAATTTTTTTTAAAAATAAATACACATAATTTATCATTTTTTTAAAAACAAATTACTTATACCATGGTTTAAATATATCATATTTTCATTTAATTTGATAACTAGAAATTATTTTTCTCTTAAATAGGTGATGATACTGTTCTAAAGGTCCATTGAGTATTCAAAATGGTAATATTACTATTCCAATGTTGAGATTACTATTCAAAAAATCAGTTTTGTAAGGAAAATATGAACATACAAATTAATTTTTTTTATAAATAACTTTTAATGAAAAGTATGGGAAACAAAAAATAGCCCAACATAGGGTTTTATATATAAATATATATCAATATGTATAATTCATTACAAATATTCTACATCATTTCATGAGTATTTTTCATGAGTTAAATTATTTGGGTGGATCGATCATATAAAAAAATTTATATTTTAGTTATCTCATTTTATATTTTTCTATCCCAATTTTACAAATTTAATTATTAGAGTCATTTTAATACTTTATTTATAAGTTTCAAATTAATTTAATAAAATCTCTATGGTTTCACCACGTGGTTCATTTGATTTATATTAAATTTCTAAATATTACACAATTATTAGAAGGGAAAATCCATTGAAAAATTTTGGGGTCATTACATTCTTCCCCCATTAATAAATTTCACCATAAAAATTTATTTTCACATAGTATAGTAAAAAATATGAGGGTACTTCTAATTCATGGATTCCTCTAGATCTTATTTTTCCTCCTCAAACATATTTTAACTCAATATTAGTTTTATTTGGTTAGTTTTCTTGTGGTGTAAAACATAATATCTATAGTCCAAGATCCTAATAGGATACTCCTCATAAGAGAGATCATTTTCCATCCATAGCACCACTGATTGGAGTACATGTGAGGGATATATTCCATACTTTCCCAATAATGATATTTAGAAAACCTGATGTACTTGTGAAAGGGTTAGTTGGTGTACTAGTTGAGAGGTTGTGGTTATTATGTAATTGAGAATCTCAAATAGTTTGATATACCTCAGATATATCATATCCTTATTCCAAAATTTCATCAATCTATTCCATAATGATATGTACAAGAATAATTTATCTTCATCATCAAAATATAAGTATCATTAATGATTTCCACCAAATCTCATTCGCTGAATCTAAGCATAAGATACCCACTGTAACATTTTCTTAACATTTCCATCAATTTGATCGACCATATCAGAACCTAGCGACTTGAGTTCACCCACATTATCCCCTCACCCGGATTTTTTATATCTATTCCCAAAAACGGTTCCATGTAGAAAAATTTATATTCATGAGTGAAAATAATTATTATACATAAACTCATCCAGAGGAAGATATTTTTCACATCATACCATGAATTAAATAAATCCTTATCTAAACATTTCATCATGTTTGTGCAGAGTTTTCTAATATTAGCCATCACTTTGTGGGTTATAGGCTATATTGAAATTCAAATCACTGTTTATAATATGTTGGTTACATTTCCAGGACATAGAGGTAAATCTCAAAACCTGAGAAGATAAAATTGATCATGGTGTTCCATACAACATCACTACTTCTCTGATGTATATCCATTCATATATATCGCGTGAGAAGTCTTCATAAATTAAAATGAATTGGGAATTTTTTGTATGATGATCCACCACATCCCATTTAGTTTTTTTTCAAACGATGTATTTAGAATATTAGTGGAAATGTCTATGTTGATATTTTGTTAATTTTCATGTTGTTATAGGCAATTGATGCATCTTCCCCTTATAATTTTCTTTTTTAGACCTCAATTCCTTATATAAATGGAATTTTTATGTGTATTTATTGATCATTGTCTTTATATTTTACCTCCAATAGGGTTTTCATTAATCTAGATAAATATATGTAGTCCCTAGGTGCATGTAGAAGGTCGTGCTATGTGTGTCACTCAATAAATCATCCTTTATATCAGAATTCTATAGCACACAAAACTATGACCACAATTTTAAAACTCTTTCTTCATAAATTTTTAACTCTGAGGATTTATATTTTCATAGAGCTTCCACATTATTCTAAATTTATAAAGTGTCTCCTTATGAAACAATTATCTTTTCCTGAATGGGTGGTTGAGAAATCATTTCATAAATAAATTATGATTTTTGTTACATTATTATTCCCTTGACCATCATTTAAAAGTATAATAATATTGAATCCTTCTGGATTCTCATATGTGATAAGTTTACTAGATCATTTCTTCTAAAAGAATATACCACATTATTTTCATTCATAGGATGGTATTGGATTTAGAGTTCATATTTCTTGATCATCTCTAAGCATCTTTATTGGGAGCATATCAATCTCCTTCTATGTTGATATATATCTCAGACTCTTATAATCCATATATATCAAACACATCTCCCCATAAAGATAATGATTCCATATTTTCAATGAAAATAACATTAAATCCTACTCTGAATCATTTATTAGGTAGTTCTATTCATGAACATTCATCTTCCATGATGTATAGGCAATCAATTTACCATTCTACATTAGTACACATCCCAATCTCTTATTTGAAGAATCATTGTATTCCATGAAAAGTAACCCACATAAAGGTATTGTGAGGAATGGTACAATGATAAGAATCTTTTTTAATTTCATTTTTCTCAATTCATATTCATTAGTTTATATTAAATTTAATACATTTTTCCCTGCTTAGTGGGTTTGATAATCATGATAGGTTTCTCAAAATTCTTTAATAATACCTATCCAGTCGAAGGAAACATTGGATCTCAATTTTAGATGATTGAATAAGCCACTAATTAATTACCTATATCTTTTAAGGGTCTTTAAATATCCATTTTATGGAGATAACATGCCCCAATGATGATATTTGGACTATCCAAACTCACATTTCCTATCATTTTACTTAATATTCTCCTTTCACAAAGCTGTTTGCATAGTATTCAAATAGTCCTCTAGCTCCTCCTCACATATGATGTATATATAAATATTATCAATATTGACTACCCCAAATTTATTGATGTAATCTCTAAATGAACTATTCATTAGGTCTATATAGACTGTTGGATTCTTGTTATGTCTTAAGGGAATCATTATAAACTCATAATTTCCATGCCATGTTCATAAGGTAGTCTTGGTAATATCTTCCTTCTTCACATTTAATTGGATTTCCCAACCAAAGGTCCAAAATAAATACATACTAATCCCCTTTTAGTTTTTCAAAGAATTAATCATTCTATTTAAGGGTAGTCTTTTTCTTTATCATTATTTTTCTAATATGAAGATAATCAACCACGATGTGAATTGACCCATCCTTATTCTAGATTAAGAAGACTGATGCATGCCACAGTTAGGAACTCAGACACATGAAAACCTTTTACATATTCTCTTGTAACTGCTTATCTAGTTCTTCAAACTATATGGTGTCCATTATTTATAGATTTATGGATATATGTATAGATATAGATCTAAAATATATTGAAAACTCATCCTCTTGGTCAGGAGTTTTAATAAGTAACTCTTTAGGGAATACATCATTATAATCCCTCAAAATAGGAATGTGTTCAAGTATGATTCTCTCATATGTTTCAGTCAATGCAACTAGATATAATTTTTTCATAAACAAATAATATACATAATTTAGATTAATATTCCATGGTAGATTCTTCATCCCCCTTACAATTATATATAATCACATGTTGACTCTGGATGTGAATAACGATCTACATCTCTCAATAGTTTATGTGGGATCTATATAATAAAAACCATTTCATTACCAATAAAGAATAAAATTAAGGTGAAGGAAGTATGAAAATATTTGATGGGCGGCTCATTCCTCAAGCATTGACCAATGATTAATTTTTTACTTGGGATGAAAAAATTAGTTTGATTCTTATTATCACAGATAGTTCAACCCTCGTTTTTATGTTGTGTTTGAATAGTTCTAATAAACTTTTATGATATGAAAGATTATATTGAACTTGAATCAAGAATTAAATTCACTATTTTTAAATAAATAAATAGAACATGTACCACCATATCATTTTTAGGATCCACCTCATTATTATTTATGGCATTTTCCATTCCTTTCTCTCTAGGGGTTTGAGGTTTTTTTCATTGTATCTCTCTAACAATCTTTTTCATAGGGAATTATATTTCATAATTCCCATTCTCTTTATAGTTGAAACATTATACCATAAACTGATTGTTAACATGAACCTTATATTATTTATCTTTATTAGTGTTCTTCATCATTTCCCTCAATTATTGATTAGATTTATACCCACTTTTCTATATTTAGAACACCTCTCGGTTCCAACCAGATAGTTTTAAAGAGGCTTCTTTCCAATCATCTGAGACAAGGGATATTTTTTACCTTAATCCATGGGATTTATCCATTTATCTTCCCATGCAAAACACAATTTTACGATTTTTATTAACAGGCCCATGAGAACACTGAGAGTCACCAATGTCAATCTTATCCTTGATGTTACAATAAAAATTAAATTCATAGCTATCAAAGTCTCTAATTTCTAAAAATTTACATAGAGTTGGATTTTTCCCACTAAATAAGTGGTTCACCTTTCTTCTGGTGTTCATTAAATATCTAGAGTCCAACCACATAAGCCTTATGATGATAACCTCATATTCGACAATATAATCACCTTATTTTTTTCTTCTTCCATAGGAACATTCTCTCCTTTTATAATAGAGTGTTTGGGAGAAATATCTATTAAAAAACTTCATTTAATCCTTCCCATTCCATGGATTAAGATTTCCTTTATAATTAAAGATCTTGATTCGATTCCACGAGGGATCTACTTCCCTTTAAATATGACTAACTACCAACATGACTCTCTCTTCAACCAAGAATTGGAGGACATATAATATCTTGTCAATATAGTTAATACGTTCTCTAGTGATGAGTGGATTAGAAGACACAATAATGGTAGGGGAATTTTTCACATAAAGTAATAGATCACAACAAGGTTTTCCTTAGGATAGGAGGACCTTTGAAATGATTCAATTTATTATTATTACCATGAGTATGATGGGATATTACTACCATTAGGGTCCTAGAAATAAATTTTCACATATCATTTGGGAAATCATAAAATTTCCTACCACATGGATTTTTTGAATGGATTATACAATTTCCCTCAATTAACGAAATAACAGTTAAAACAGGATGAGAATCTAATAAATATTAAACATTTAAAAGGATAAGTTTGACTGTCGAAGCAATAACATATACATCACATATAAATCATAAATTTTCAGTTTCTATGTTTCAATATATGTTATCCAAGTAGATTTAATTATCATGTTTTCTAACCTAACAATGTATTTAACTCCTTAATCATGGTTCTTAAAGAGTTTTTTAATTTGGAATAGCATGTACCCTTGAAGTTTCAAACCAAGTGTGTTGTAAGGACACTTTTTCATGCACCAGGTGATGAAAAATTCAATTCCCAATTCACCTTTTTTGGTGATACGACCCATAGACATAGAAATTACATATCTATATCCACTTGGAGGATCAGGATAAGGATTTAATTTCATGGAAACTACTTTCTCTCTCTATCTCTATACTTCACTAAAAGTTTGGGATATTTTACTATACTTACACTTATCCCTACAGTTATAGTTAACTTATAATATTTCCAATACTAAAAAAACTAAAACATCCATTGATACCAACTATAGTTACCCAAACCTTTTAAATATACGATTATAAGACTTTAGATAGGAATAAACATTAAATACTACCAATGGATCAAAAAGCATACTATATTTAAATGAATAGGTAAATTATTCAACAACATGGATCTTAAATAAAACTTATTTATTTTAATCCCCATAATGAGATCCTAACTCCCTTAAGCTCCTAAAACTACATATGATAACATGGGGAATACATAAACAAAAGTGGTGATAAAAAAATATCTGTATGAGAATATTCAAGGTAATGAAGCATATCATTTGAGTCAAAAGACATAAATGATATCATAAATGAAAAGGATCACAATTAGTTATATAATGGAATAAAATAAATAAACATGGGATCATATGTTCATGGAATCATTGGAATGTGGAAAAAATATAAAATTACTGAATCATAAGTCAAGGACAACCATTAAGACAACATCATATGTTGGAAGAAATAAAATCATGGATTAGGTTTACCCCCACCCCCCCCCCCCCCAATCCCAAACATAACATCTCATGAGAGAGAAACGTTGCCCAATATACTGGAGCACTATCTAGGTTCACCAATCATAACATGTACCTGATTATGTATGATAGAAAATAAAATTAATCAAATGGAATAAACATAATAATTACTATTGGAATTTTAAGGGTAGGATAATCATACCTTATATCATAATCAATCTAGATTTCATAATGAATTAATTTAAGAAAGGGGAATTAGACATGCATTAACCCATAAAGTAACAGAGAATAAGATATGTATATATTTCAGAGAAATATATATATATATATATATAATTTACAAGTATTTAGAAACCTTAAATATAGTGAAAAATTATTTTTTATAATGAAATTTCATAACCCAATAAAAGGGTTCTTTAAAGAGATCACTTAACTTTTTCTCCTGAATCATTGTATGCATGCACTTAAAACCCTATATAATCAAACTATATTCATTAATTACCTAATAAAGAATCAATTAAATCTATATTTTATTTAATAATATCTTATTATGTTCATTTATTGGTATTTCTATGAGATATAATGATTCATTTCAGTGTTCTGAGGGAATTCATTTCATGGTTGAATGATCTAATCAATAATACATTATTATGATGTTCTTGTGAAAGGTTTCTAACTATTCATATTTGAAAAGTATTGGGTTTAATTTAACTAAAAAATAATTATTTTCAAAAATACCCTTATCTATTCCTACATAGGAAATATTATATTGGTAAAAAATGTTGATGCTAAATGGTTAGTTCATTCAGGTGGTTTTACGAACTATCAAATACTAGTTCAATTCAATTTAATATAGTGACTATGTATTCATTTCGAAATACTATATAAGCTATAATATAATTATTATCATATTACCTAACAATAATAATATTTTTATTACCATCCATTATGGAAGTGGGAAAAACAAAGTACTTTGTTCCCAGAGGTATTGAATAACCATTTTATAAACAATTATTTCATTTAAGAAACAAACTAAGGTAGGGTAAATATGAATATTACATAATAATAAAAACATATAAATATATTTATGATACTGATGTTACTATTTTTATGTCTTTGTGAATCATATGGGGGTGGGAGAATAATAATATACTTGAAAGAGATTAGTCGTGAATCTTAAATATTATTTTGGTTGCCTCCTATTAGGATACCACATAGAGCTACATAAAATGGTCTTCGGATAATAACAGCAGCACTAGGATATGTGGTAGAGAATTTGAAATATATTTTTGAAGAAATTTTTCAATCTCCAATGCTTATAAGGTTTTAGGAGAAGGGATGTGAGGTGGGATTTATAAGGTGAAGAGAGAGGTGTTTTTAATATTTTAGTCATTAGTTTATTATTTTGTGAAATGGAAAACAATATTAGTGATTATTTAAAATTTATAAAGTAACCAGTGTATCATATTACATAATAATTTGTTATTACATCTTCCATGACTCCAAAAATCATGAATTTATCTTAAAATGTTAAATACTATATTTTACAATATTTTAGTATTCACAAAATATTCAACTCTTTTAGAAATTTACCAAAAATGCACTCTACAAAATTTATTACATGTATATTAAAGAATAGAAATTCATTTTACAAAAATATTATTCTATATAAGAGAAATTTAATTTTAAAATAAAATCCACAATTATTAGAAAAATAGGAATTTTAATATTATGGTATATTATCCACCCCGTTGAAAAATTACTTATGATCTCATAAAATTATCTTACCATTATAATATAAATTTAATTTAATTTATAAACATGTATTATAAAAATAATGTTTATTTTAAGTTTTTATTTTCATTTTAATATTCCAATTAAAATATTTATGTTTTATTAGAATAAAAACACATAATTTAACATTTTTAAAACGTTTATTTACTAGTATCGTGGTTTAAATATATCATATTTTAATTCTATAAGATACCTATATATTATTTCACACTTACATAGATTGGGATATGATTTTAATGATTATGTTACTATTCTTATTGGTCATATTACTATTCTAACTTCTATATTTTATTCCATTAGTCTGAATTATAATGGTCATGTTGTTTTATTACATTCATTAAATAACTCATTTTTAATTCACTTATATTTAATCTCAAGGATATAAATATTTTCATTTTAAATATAAATATTTCATTAATAATATTTTACATCATTTCTATAGTATTATTCATGATTCATTGTTTCTAGTAGATTGAGTGGATCCATATTTTCATATTCTATTTATCCTATTTTATATTTTTATGCAATTGTAATATTTTTAATTATTTTGGCCATTTTTATTCTCTAAATGTAATGGTAAATTTAATATAGTAAATTTTTATCGGATTCTTCATTTTTTTCATTTTCATTATACTACATTTATTAATATAACATAATTATAATAAGGTAAAATCTTATTGACGGAATTTAATGTTATTAAATTTGTTATCTCCATTTACCCCTCTTGTTTATTAAGAAATGAAAAACCAACTTATTCATTATGTGGAATACTACCTCCAAAGAGAATCATTTTTTTCATTATTTATTCCAAAATATTAAAATATGTTCCACCATCATAAAAATATCAAACTAATATCATTATTTTTATATTATAATGATATTATGTCAAAATAAATACCTCTTTAACAATATTCACGAATTGAGTTAATGTGTGTTAAAAATTGGACAGGTTTGATGACCTAAAAGATCAATAATATAAAATTATTTCATGGACTATTATGAAAATTTAATTAATGTTATAATATATATAAATATTTAAATAATCAATTTTATGTTTTTTAATGGAAGAATAAATATTTAATTCATTAATTAAAAAACACCATTCACAGGATGAAAATCACCAAAAGATGCCCTTTGTCAATTTCATCTTCTATGATAAAACTACCGTAACCATGAAATAAAATTTAGAATTCATGAATCATTATATTCCATAAATTATAGTAATTATAAATAAATTAAATGATGAAATTTTTAATAAGAACAAACATCAACACCACTCTAGTTAAACTACTTCAAACGATCAAAACTATAAACAACTTACATGGGAAAATGAAAACAATAATATAAATATATATAATGAATATAAATGATAATTATAAATATTTTTATATATTAATATTATTCATAAATAGTATTTTAACATAGATCTATTTTTTATACATGATGTTAGAGCACATTCGACTATGCGGGAAAAGAATGTGAAGGTATCTTTGTCACATTTTCAAATTTTGGAGACACTTTTAATATTGAGCACCATTATTTCCAATATATTGTGTGGTTACCACATAATGAATTTATTGATACTTATACATGAAATTTATAGGGTTCTAATATCTGTATCGTGTTCTTTTTTTACAAGGAAAACTATTTAAAAGAAACCAAATTAGTAAGTGTTTCCATCTCAATCTCCTTTCACTGAGACAAGTTTAAGTTATCAAACAAGTTTTTAATTTTTATGGTGTAATTATTAACCAATTTTATTTCTTATATCATTATTCCACTATATATAATGGTACTCAATTCTCAACTTCATGATGTCATTCCCATTGTGTTATGGGTCAAATGTTTCAAAATATGTAAGGGTTTTTTGTCTCAATTCCTATTCATTGAGACATGTTTTAATGTTATGCGCCAAATTATTATTTAAATGATTTATATACTTGCACAAAATTTATTTTTTAACTCAATAGGATGTAATTATTTTTATTTATATAACCAAATTTATTTTAATTCTCCAATTAATTTTGTTTCACAAATTACTATAGTCTTAATGGTTTCTTTATCTCAAATTTAAATCCATTGATACATTGTTCAAGTTTCATAACATGCTTTACATTCAATGGTGTAAAAACTACCCTACATTAGTTTCATAATATAATAATATTTTACTTCATCATATTAATTTTCTTATTAAATTTTTTTCCCACTCATGGGGTTATGATTAAAAAGTTACAAAGGCTATAATGGGTTTTCGTCACTCAATTCACTTCCAAAGGTCATAATCACACATATTTATCTATTTACATTTATGATTGATCAATTCTAGACAATGATGATTTTATAATTAATTTCAACCTTATTTTATACGTAAAACATTTTTCATATTAAATTATTCTCCATATATTATTTTAATTTTTCGTTAAAATGATTTATTTATATTAATTCCCCTTATTTTTATTATATTTTTCTATATTGTCTATATTTTTTCTTCCTAATTATGTTCTCTATTAGCTTGTGTTAGATAAAACTATGTTTTTCTATAATGTTCCTTTCATTCCTCTTATTTCATTTTAAATCATATTTTCTTTATCCTTTTTATCAATGTGGGTTTTCATTATGGTTATATCAAAATGTTCAGAAGGACATTACATCCCATAAAACTAAAATGTTTTATCATCCAGTCAACATTTTATTATGAAAAATTTAATTTCTCTTCATGTTTCCATTATAAGAGAGAGTTTATTAAAAAAAGTACTTGTTTTCAAATCATTTTCACTTACCTTTTGAAAACATTTGTAACACCCCAAGATTTTATGAAAAATATTCTTTTTAATTTCATTAATGACTTCTGTTGTATGCTACACCAAAAGGGTCTTGCACAACACGCATCCCTGACTTGGCTTGCATTACACGCAAGCGCGACCTTCCACGATAGCGTGTTTTGTACGCAATACCAAGTTTCACTAAACAACGATATGCTATTAAAATATTATTAAAACGAGCCGTTATGAATATTCAAAACCACTTTTTGAAATTTTGTAAATTTTTTTTTCAAAATGGACTTAATTTTTGGATTCGAAATATAGAAATTAGCTTAGGGTGAAATTTTGGTACTTTTTGGATAACTTTCATATTCTGATGAATAGTGAAAATTACTAAATTTTAATAAAAAAAACTTTTTTAATCGAAATAATTTATAGTGATAAATTATTATTTTTAGTGGTTTTAAAGTATATTTAGAATATATTTTTACAATTTAATACAATGTTGGTCATTGGACGTAATTTCACATTTAAACCAGACATAAACAAGTGTCAATCTTTTGATAGTTATTATCACTTAAGATCACGCTATTTCTGTTGACGACGGGAATTAATTTTTAAATTAATTAATGCAACTGATATGTTTTGAATTTGGTAAAATAGACATCATTTTTTAGTTCATAATATCAAATATAGCTTAGGCCTAATTATTTTTTTTTGGAAACTTTCATTTTTTGATGAATAGTGAAACCACTAAGTGGAAGTTAAAAAAATGAATTTTTCATAAAACTTAATTTTACTGCTTCTGTGAGTGGAATTTCAAAAATTCGAGAGACACGGTTGATGTCAGTAAGTAAAATGTGGTTCAATGAGATGAAAATAATTTTTGGTGAATAGTAACTTTTTTCTTTTTTTACCACGATTAAAAGTAAATAGGGTAATTAAGGGTACAAATGATATTATTATTAACCTAACACGTGTCCTAATTCTATTGGATAAGATTAATTCAACCAAAAACAACCTTAGTAATAAAATATGATCATTTAGGCCCATTTGGATTAGATTAGGACATTTATTATTATTTAATTCAGAGAAGAGTTAAAAGAGTTAAAATCAAAGTTTATTTACTAAAACATTTTTAATATAGGGTTATACATAAGAGAAATTCGATTGTAAATATTCATTAGAAATATACTAAGATTTCCTACATAATTATTTTTTATTTATAATTTTTATACATTAAATAAATTAATTTATTTATCACACAATGATGATGCAGTAATTACCATAATAGTGAAAAATTAGAATAATTGATATTATAAATACCCAAATAAATATAATTTCAGACTTTTTATGAATTAAACTAATTTTATAGGTTAATATGGAATGTTAGTATTGATTTAATTCAATTTGGTCTAAGTAATCATTCTGTTATGAGTTTCACAAAAATCAACTATTGAATAGTATCAAAATTGACAAAAAATAATTTATAAAACAAATATTATATTATTGATTGTTATTTTATTCCTAAAAATATAAGGTTCGGCCAAGAAACGTATGTCATGATATGTGTATCATTAATGGACCACTTGGGGGTCTCTTGGATGTATATGGTAAGTTTATTAACTATATAATATAAAAATACAAAGTGTTATGGTAAATGTCAATCTAATTAACTAAGAGTTAAAACTAAATGATAAGGTTAGTATAATGACCTAAAATTGTCTAAATTATATTGGATGAGAGGATTTAGACCCATCCCCACCTTAGCTTCGAAATAAATCAATTTGGAGCTATTTAAAACCGAATTTGGCTTTATAATAAAAAAATATTAGTTGTTATTCCAAAGGTGCCCCTCTCCTCCCTTATAAAAGGGCACCTCCTCCCCCTCTTCCTCACACCACTTTGAGCCTTCCAGCTCGGCCAAACCCTTCCCATTTCACTTCCCCACTTCCCTAGAAATATCCTAGAGGTCCTGGTCTTCTTAAAAGACCAATTTTAGTGCCCTATGAAGAGGACTCAAAGAGCCACTTCAAAGAAGAGGTAATGTCTGTTACCGATTCTTTCAACTTTATTTATTCTTCCACTTCTTCTTATTATGTTGTTTAATTATTAAGTAATAACATAAAAATCAATAATATACTGATATGTTATTATAAGTATGAAACAACCCTATTTCACCATCAATCCATCCTACGGAAAACGAAATCACCGCGCGTGCGTACATACGGAATACCGTCTCCACGCCGTGGTGTAATCTATTTTCCACCACCGCCTTACTTGGAAGGGTATAATGGTGTAAATAATAACTATATATGATTATTTTAAAGTGATATTGATTCTGAAATAGTATACATAGACTCCAATACAGTCCCACGATCATGAGAACGATATCATCACTCGTGCGTACGTACGGACTACCGTCTCCACGACGCGATGATATTCATTCTCCACGTTAACCATTCATGAATGATTATAAAGTACATATAATAAGTAATAATGAAATATATGACATAATAATGATACTGGATTTATGTGTGTATATATATGTATGTCATCTACTTAATTCCATTCAACTCAGTAAGGAAACGAAAACAGCGTTCATGCGTACGTAAGGCCTACCGTCTCTATGAACGGTGTATTTCTTTCCATTTACTGATTTATTATATATATGTATATTCTGAATATATATTATATATAAATCTTGTTTTATATTCTGGAATTAAGTAATCATGATCTAAGTAATCATATGAATAATTACAAGTCAAAACACGGACGACAAATGAAATAATTTTACCCAAAACGCTCTTTAACATGGAATTTACAAAAGAACGGGTAATATAAAGTTATAAGTGAACCATATATGATATCATAACAATTATTATGATTCTGGAATAACTCAATGACATTATTTAAATCATTATACAGGAGTTTTGGACACTTACGAAGCAAATCAGACCTAAGGTAAGGGAAAATATCACAATCTCATTTTTATCCGAGATTGTTTATACTTTGGTATTTACTAGGGTGTATCTTATCATCCACATCCATGTTTCCTCAATATTTAATATTATTTCCATCCACCTACAATTTTTTAAATCCTATTTTACCCTTCGGTGAGTTTTTACTAAAAGATATGAAAGGAAACTTTTGACGTTTTTCGTACGAGGTACTTTTTGACTTTTCTGACAAAAGTACGAGAAGAATGTTTTTTTAACTTATACGGCATGAATGGATTTTTAAAACATTATTTCCAAGAAGCTTACATTACAAGTTTTCAAGTCTATTTTTAATCAACTTCCTTTAGTTTAGAATTGTATGACATGTTAAGAAAGGAATAGTGTTTTTGAAGTAGAAAGGTTATTTTCCTCAAGAATGGAGTTCATGTGTTTTATCAAAATTATTTTCCATATAAGATAATAAAGGGTTCTTTTTCTATCCCTATTATTACATTGATTTGATTATGTTGTGATGGAATTATTTTTATGAATTCCTTTATCTTATTTGAATTGTGTTATGATGTCTCGATGTTTAAGATTCCCAGTTTTATTACATGGGTTATGCTATGATGTATGGTTTATGATATTGTGGCGCACATAAGAATGGTATCATTATGAGATGGGTGAGATCTATATCTCCCTCTAATGCATTGGGTAAAGATTTTATATCTCATGAGATATGCATGGCTGGAACGGTAGGTTAAACCGGTCCAGTAAAATAGGACTGAAACGAGGAGTGAACTCAGTTTAGAAATGGAATTTGTCCACTAAGATTGTCTTGGAAATGAGTCTTGACTAATAAGAAATGATTCTCTATGATTATGTGTTCATGCCACAAAGTTTCATGTTTTATGTTATGATTATTGGGATTACATTTCACTACCATGATTTATCCCATGTTATGAAATTATGATCTCTTTTGTAGGGTAAGATTTTTAAATTGTTATGTTCTTAGGAATATGATGTGATTGATATTTCTTTTGTTTACCCATACTGAGAATTTTAGCTAACCCTTTTATGTTTTCTTTTCCCCGGGATATAAATAAAGGTTTTAGGTAAGGAAAAAAAGTGGAAGATCTTTATGGGAGATTTTGAAGATCTTTCACCACGATTAGAAGATTACATTCCATGTTTCCAAATTCAATAAAATATTACGGTCCTTGTGTGTCTATTTTTGTTATGTATTAAGTATTCCACAAAAGTAATGTAATGTCCATGTATGTTAAGCTTCGGGTCTCAACAACATTATACCCTTTTAAATTATCCATTAATAATTATTCTTTTAAAATTAAAATTTATTCTTGTATTTTCATTTATCCAGTATGATAAAAACGTTATTTTCATATTTTTTTTATTTAAAAATATTTATTTTATGTTTTACATGAGTATTCAGTTTTCATTAACAATTATTTTGAATAGAAAATTCTCAAAATGCTTTCAAAATATTTTGTGATTTTTTTTCTATTTTCACATTTATATACCCTCAATGCTTTTAAGATAAATATGATGAAGAAGGAATTTCATTTAAATTTTTGTATTTTTTTTGTTATGGTATGTTTTTTAATAATGAAAATCACCTAACATTGTAACTGGTGAAAATCATATAGATGGTTGTTTTCAAAATAATTTGACTCACATTTTTTATGAATAGTCCATCATAATGAAAAGAAATTGGTTGAAGGAAATGGTTCTTTTTAGACTCACCATGTCTACTGAATGGGAGAAGATCATAGTGAAAAATTATTTGGATTCACACTAAATCTATAATGAAAGGATTGATCATATTGAGAATCCATCTTGCTGGAAGTAAATGGTCATCAGAATCACATTGACATCAGTTAAATATGTATCAGTGTCTATATGATTGGATTCTTACAGAATACAATGAATTAAATGGGAAGATTCTTTTCTAATTTTCAATTATCACAAATCATAAGTATGTTTTGAAACATATAATATAGGCTTTATTAAATAAAGGGGTATATAAAGAGTTGGGTCTAATAGTTTTAGATTTATCGGACCTAGAAAGAAAGTAAAATATATATTCCTTGTCATATCTATATAAATTATATCCAGGTGGAATAGAATATAGTGATTCTTATTATTGTATTACAAATAATTGGATCTAGGTGAAAAGGAATACGGTTCTTAAGAATATAATTCAAAATCATATCCAAAAAAATAATAAATTTTACACATAATCATCATATCTGGAATGATTATACCCAAAAAAGATTGTACTCTATATAATCATTTATGGGAAAAGTTAGAAAGAATGTTGTTGACCCTAGTCCATCAGATTTGTAATTTCATCGTACTCAGGAATAATGATTTTCAACAAAGATCGATGGAAAAATAATTAACAAGAAGCCAATGAAAATCATAATGGTAGAGACTTATCAACAATATAGTAAACCATTTGAGCTGGGTGAAATATTTTTTGAAGGTAGTAATAGATAAACTCTAATTGTTCCAAACGTCTTCATTAAGTGGGTCAAGAGTTGAATTACTTTTTTTCATTTTCAAATGAATTTTTAATATGTGTCAAGATAAAAAGTAAAATAGTGAGAAGTGGTTCAATAGTAGAGATGAAGGGGTTTATTTAATATTCTATCAAGGGGGAGATTGATAATCAAAATAATGTTCATATTCCGCAAATATTAGTGTTATCCATTACATTATAAATTAATATATTAAATTAGTACATAGCATTGTATTGAAGAAATAAGATTCAGAAAATGGGACTCATGAACCGAAATCATACAAGAAATTGAAATGAATTTCTAAAGAAGTTGGGATGAATAAAGTTGATTCATGAATATTTGAGAAGTGTCGATGAAGTCAAAATTCCCCTGAGAATGTATGGTAAATTGAGATTTGGGTAAATTTACTTGAGTATGAAACATTTTTTGATTCCTGCCAAAAACATCTCTTGGACCCCTATAAATGGTTAAAAGTACATTGATCTTTTTTGATAATTGGAGTACTTTCACCGCAGAAGAAAGTGAAGCTTTTTGTTTTTAGAGAGAAGAAAATGAATCCAGTTTTACTTATGTTGAATTTTTTTTAATGATTTTACGTGAATTATGAGAGACCACATCACAAGTATTCAACTGATCATTGTACTCAATGTTTATCATTCATAGATTCTTATCATATTTTTCTTGTCAATTATATTTATTTGATCATTGTATGAGGTTAGATTAATCTGAATGGGGATTTTCATATTGGGATTTCCTATCTAAACATAAATTTGTGAATTCTTTCAATCATATTCAAACAGTGTTATATCCTTTGTTATTGAGAAATCATACATGGAATAATCGAACATAGATGAATTGGGCTGAGAGAATTATTCTGATAAAAATCATATTTGGGTGAATTGGGCTATGAGGAATCGGCCTGGGAAAAAATGGACTGGGAAAATCTGACTGAGTTTTCCTTAACAAATTCAATGAAAATCTAACCGTCATTTGGGTACAAAATTTAAAAATTATTTTCAATTGAATACATTTATGAAATTGAAAAGAAGAATTAGTATCATGAGTTTTTACACAAACATGACATTACAATATTTATTCTAGGATGGTGCACACATACTTTTTTATTATCATGAATGTACTAAACTTGAGAAAGGGAATTTCCTACTCATTTTAATCCAATGATTGTTTTCTAGTATATTGTGTGGTATTGTATTTTATCCAAACCATACCAAGTACATAACTATTCATATAGAATGGTGAACCTTGAAAATACTTGTGTTCCCGTGTCTGTGTTTTAAAATTGTTTTTGGTGTGGAATTGTATCATTAATGGGAGGTGAAGTTTGTTTCGATTATAAGGAAAAATAAAAGAAAACAAAATCATAGATTCACCTCATCCTCCTCTCGATGATACAATTATCCTAACTACTAACATAAATGTGGTATTAAAGCATAGGTTCCCTACAATTATTCTATGCTGATGGTGAATTTGAGTTGTGTAAATAGTAAAGGTATTCTGGTTTTCAATAGAAACAGTTATCATATCTGGAAAGATAGAATGTTTCTTTATCTTATGTTTATTAGATATGATGTTCTCAATAAAGCTACTGATGGGTTTCCTCCTATTGATTTTAAATATCCTATTACATCTAATGAGAAAAAGAATTTGGAAAATGATGGATGGTATAAGAATACTATATTAACATCACTTTCAGAATGTGAATTCAAAATGGTTAAAGGAGTTTCAACTGCCAGAGATATATAGAATAAATTAAAAAAACATATACGAAGGTGATAAAAATTTGAATAAGAAAAAACATAAAAGATAGATATTAATGTATGAGGACATGAAGATGTTTGATTACAAATCTATTAGGGATTTCTTTACCAGGATAATTGACATTTTTAGAACTATCTGATGTCTTTGTGAAAATTTAGATGAGTCTATATTTGTTAATAGAATTTTGAGAATTCTTCCTAACCAGTTTATGAAAAAAATTATTTATTGGAATAATGTTATCGTAAAACAATATCTACTATTGATTTTTGTATCCCAATCCTTACATATGAAATTAGAAGGGATAAATCTAGTAAAATAAAAATAATGGTTAATAGAGATATATATTTCAAGGATATATAGAATGAAAAGTCAATGAAGATTTTTATTGAAGATGAAGCTTTCATAAGACTCTAATATTGAGGTATGTAAAAGAATTGATGAACTTTTATGCCTATTCTTATAAATGGGAAAATATATATAGGTAAATACAAATGGAAACTTACCATAAAATGTCTTGAATGTGGAGGTGTTGGTCACTTTATAGCAAATTTTTCATTGAGGAAATAATGAAGTGGATAGTGATTAAGAAGAAAAAAAGTCACGAAGATCATGTAACTAATAGGGAGAAAAAAATAAAAATCCATGGGAAAATAAAGATTTTTCTTCTGATCCCAAAGAAGAAGATTATGGTCTAAAGATGAAGAAGAATAATAAGGTAGTGATACTAAATCAGAAACATTATTTAAGCACTATATTCAAAAACATTTATTGTAATTTTAAATGACTAATAATTTGGAATTAGTAGTTATGAATAATTAGAAACTCAACTTGATCATCAATCAAAAAAAGTCTTAAAATAATGTACGTGAAAGAATAAAATTCATCAAAAGAAAAACAATTAGTAGATGAATGTTCCTTAACAAGAAATCAAGAATGTTTTTCTAATGAGAAAGTAAACGTGGTGAAAGAGATTTCTTATTTAATGAGATATCTTTAATAAGAGTAGAATTTTAATGATAATCTCGAGGTCGTGTTAAAATAAAAATAATAAGAGTTGGAAAATGTCCAATAAAAACATTATAAATATAAAAAGAAATGTACATGTTTCAAAAATAATATCACTAAATTCAGATAAATTCATCTAATGGAGAAACATGAGAAGGCACAACAACATATACATTCATTGTTTGAGATGTAAAAATAACTTATTTTAGAAAATAATAAACATATAGAAGTCATGTGTGTGGCCAAGACCATTAAAGTGGAGAATTTATATGTCTCCAAGCACCCTGAGTCCAAAATTTTTTTCATGAAATAAATGTTCGGAAATGTTACTTCTTGTTAGGATAAATTGGAAAATAAATTGAAGACTATGATTGATAATAGAATGGCTAATGGCCTAGACAAGAAAGAGAAGAATGTGGATGAGAAATGTAATAGGAATCATGGCTAGCCTGGATGTTTCATGGTACAATTCTCATTTGATGGCTATTACTAGTATTGTGGTGGATTCAATAATTTGGAATATATGTGTTGGTTCGTCCAAAAATGTTATTATTCTTCCACATGTTATGAAAGGAAAGGTTTGATGTGGAGACAATTCCCATAAAAGAATAATTCTGAGAAGATTGTTTTAATGAAATGTGAAAACATTGGTGCGATGATTGAAAATAGGTTCAAACCTATGGAAAATATTTTTGAAAGAATTGAATAACCTTTAAAACATACAAAAGTATGTTTTATTTTGTTACAAAAATGTTTCTTAACAATTATCAGAGGATGAAAGTGAATGAAGAAAGGGAAGCAGAAAAAGATCCTATTATTGAAACTAAATTTAAAGCTTGCAATGGAGAAAAATCATGGTTTCTTAATAGTGGGTGTTCGTCTTATATGATAGTAAATTTTAAATTTTTGAAGAATGTGAATTATTTTAAAGAAGAAATATGGACATTTTTTAATTGCGATTCCTTGAATAACAAAGATGTTTGATCATCCCTCATTGGGAAATAAATCCTAAAATCCATGAAAGAATTGAATGTTTAGGGGATGAAGCACAATTTGATAATTGTTTCACAATTTTGTGGTGAGGGTAAAAAATTTATCTTCAGAACATATGGGTTTTTTCTGAAAAGTGAAGAAGATGGATATATTTTTACAAGATTCTAATTTACAAAATGTAATTTTTTTTAGATATGGAAAGTACAAACCTCTTGTAATATGAGTATGGTTGAAGATAATACATTAGGGAATAAAAAACAAGGACACATGTGTTAAATAAAAATGAGAAAGTTATATAAAAATGATAGTTTCCGAGACATTACAAATTTTTCATGATGAAGATATTTGTGTTTCACTATTTATCTGGAGAGAATGATAAAAAACACAGTGCATAAGAATGTTGAGATTTGTTCAAGACAACCCATGGAGCTGATTCATTATGTTATCTTTGGGGATATTAAAAAGAAATAAAAAATGGTATAAGTACATCCTCACATTCATTGATGATTTTACTCGCATTTCTTGGGTAATATTTATGAAACATTACATAGATTCATTGAAATTTTTTAAAAGTTTCATAAGGAATATGGAGAGGGAATGCGACTATTCTATGAAGAAGTTGAGAGCTGAAAATCGAGGTGAATAAAGAAGTGATGAATTTAAATTTTATATAGAGAATCATGGAATTCAGCCTGAGTATAGTTCTCATTACACTCCTAAAAAAAATAGGGTTGTTGAAAGAAATAATATAAGATTATTGGAAATGGAAACAAGTTTGTTACTTAAACATGGTCTTTCCCATTAAGTTTTTAGGCAATCCATGAGTATTTCTTTTTATATCTAGAACCATTATTTTTATAGGCCTCAATCAGATATGAATACATATGTATTTTTTAGGGAAAATCCAATTTTTAAACACTTAATAGTTTTTGGGAGTACATTTATTACAAAGAATAATGACAGAAACTATAGAATGTTTCAGCAGAAATTCGTAGATGGAATATTTCATGGCTATTCTCTAAAAGGAACATTGTATATATATTTAAAAAAAACTATAAAGAATTTTTCATTTAATTAATGTGAATGTAATTAAAAATTCATAGAAATAAAAACATGCTCAGGGAGAAAAGAATGTTGAAAATGTTGGAGAAAACAATTTTGATAAGTATATAGACAATTTTATTCCTACTCATGAAGAAGAAATGAACTCAAATATTTCAATTGATGAGTTTGATGTTTTAAAATATTATCTAACAATAAATAAGAAAGTGAAAGATCATAATTTAATTAGTTAACAAAATTTAAATGTTCAAACAAGAAGAAAAAATGATTTTAACTATACTTATTTATATTAAAAATTAGAGCCAACTGATCTGAAAGAATCTTTTGAGGATCTATAAGGGGTTAATCTCATGAATAAAGAGTTGAATTAAATTGAAAAAATGA
Organism: Viscum album; assembly: GCA_963277665.1. Taxonomy (NCBI): domain Eukaryota; kingdom Viridiplantae; phylum Streptophyta; class Magnoliopsida; order Santalales; family Viscaceae; genus Viscum; species Viscum album. The sequence goes on along the minus strand of OY728159.1, from coordinate 1,235,100,117 downwards.
TACATGGGAACTCATACCCATTCAAGAAAACAAAAACATTATTGTCACAACTTCGGTTTTCTGGATCAAGCTAAATGATAGAGGAGAAGAGATGAGAAAAAAATATTGGTATGCCAAGGGTATTCAAAAATAAAAGGTATTGATTTTTTTGAAACATTTTCACCATTGAAAAGATAAAAAAATATCAGAATCATTCTTATTATTGATTCACAATGAGGTTATAATATCATTGAAATGGATGTTAAATCCTCATTATTAAATGGTGATCTAGATGAGTATGCTTACATTTAAAAACCATAGGGATTTTTTTTGGGAAATATTATTGTTATGTATGAATATTTAAGATGGCCTTGTATGGGATAAATCCCTATATATAGGAATGGAAATATAAATTGAAAATATTCTTATGGAATTTGAATTTCATGAAAGTAAGGGTGGGTGTCAATCTATGCATCATTGAAATTCTAGATTATACCCTCAGTGGGATTTTTTAAATTAATGATATTATCTTTTATGGGAATGATGAATGATGTTGTGAAATGTTTATGGAATAAATGAAAAAGGTATTTGAAATGTCCATGCTGTGGGAAATGAAATGTTTCGTTGGGTTACAAATACATCAAATGAAGGAATACATTTATCTTTCTCAAGATAAGTATTCTAGAAACATTTTAATCAGTTTAGAATAGGAAACTAAAAACCTATTTCCACACCAATATCAGTGGGAACAAATTTGTATAATGATAGTTTAGTAAAGGATGTTTCTCATAAAAAAAATAATAAGTTGATTAAAAGTTTATTATATTTGAGTGCCTAAATGTTTGAAATTGGTTATGTTGTTACCTTATGTGCATGCTTTCAGAGTGTCCCAAAAGAATCATATTTACTTGTTGGAAACATTATTCATTGATAAATCAAAGGCCCAAGAAATTTTTTGTATTAGGTATGGTAGCCCAGATAGTAATGAATGGTTTTGGTATTTAGATACTGATTGGGCATGAACTTTTGTGGATAGAAGATCGAATTCTGGATAATTATTCTTTCTGGGAAATAATTGTGTTTCTTGGCATTCCAGGAATCAGAATTCATTAACACAATGAAACATTGTTGATTTATATACTTATTCAAATTATTCCACTACTCAAATTATGTGGATGAAAACTCATTAATATGACTTACTTGTTAAAGTGATGTTACCTATGCTCTTGGGTTATGAAAATCAAAGTAAAATCAATCTCACCGGGAATCCATTTTAAAATTATTGTTCAAAGAATATTGATATAAAATATCATTTCATCAATGAAAAGGTGTATAAGAATTAATTGAATCTAGAATATGTTCCAACATCAGAAAAATTTGCTGACATTTTCATAAAAACATTACCAAAAGAATCATTTTCCAAATTGAGGTTGATCATGGGTTTCCGACCACTTTGTCATCATGTTTGAGGTATGTGTTTTTATCCCCTATCTCATCTCTACATTGGATTTTTTTATCAATTGGGGGAATTGTTTCATAAATTAATTTATTTCATGTAAAAATAAGGAGTTGTGGGAAATCTATGAATTAATCATTTATTGTTTGTGAACAATTCTAAATGATTTTTGGAGTGGTTTTACGAAATGAATTGATTTTAATTCTAGTAAAGTGGATAATCTGAAAAATAATTATTATTATTTATTCATAATTACTTAAATTAGACAACACGGTTTTTCTCTCAATAATTTTTATTTCTTACAATGAGTTACCTCATATATTCTTGGAATTATTGACATGTGATTCATTTCATATGGATAAAAATTTCAGGGATTTATGAAACATGTATATAAATAAATCAAAAAGGAGATATTGTTAGGACTAATCTGATGAAGAAGTTATATTTTTAAGTGGTACCTTTTGTTTTCAAGGAATATTTTTAAACAATAAAAATCACATCAATTTTTATTTGGTGAAAATTGTATTTTTTTTTTAAAACATTCAGACTCACTTTCTTTAAGAATATACCATCATAACTAAAAGTACATGGTTAATAGAAAAGGTTTTTATCAGATTCACAATGGGTATAGAATGGGAGAATATCATAATGATTTATTGATTAGATTCACATTGAATCCTGAATGATAAGATCGCTCGTATTGAGAATGCAACTTGATTGAAGTAAATTGTCATCATATTCACTATGAATATGGTTGATAAAGAATCAAATTCTGAATGATTGGTGCATTCATGACTACTATGTATCAAATGTTATGATTCTTTTATGATTTCCAATTATCATAAATCATAAGTATGTTGTGAAACATATGATGCAAGCTTGTTGAAAGAAAGGGAGAGTGAAAGAGATGTAGCCAATTGTTTTCCGATAGATCATACATAAAAAGATCCTAAAATAGGTATTCTTAATTATAACTATATTAATCATATCTTGGTGGAATAAAAGATAAATATGTTATTGGTTTTATTCATAATAATTGGACCTCATAGTAATGAATGAACATGCTAATGATCGTACTTAGAAAATACCATATCCAAAAAAATTATAAATCAAACCTGGAATGATCACATCTAGATTGATCTTTCCCCAAACATATCATACATTGGAAAATAATACGCAGGTGGAGTTAGAATAAAAGAAATTAATAGCAGTTCATCATATTTGTAATTACATCATACTTAGGAAGAATATTTTTCTATAGGGACTCACGGAAAAAAAATTAAGATGCTGATGAAAATCATAATGAAAAATACTGATCAACAATGTAGTCAACCATTTAGTATGAGTGAATGAGTTTTTTGAGGATGATATAAATGAACTCTAATTTGTTTCCAAATGTATTCGTCCATTTGGTCAAGAATTTAATAACTCTATTTTCTTTTTTATTGAATTTTTCTAGTGTGTCAAGAGAAAATTTGATATTTTGAGAAGTTTTTCAAGAGCACGTATGAAGGTTTTTTTTTATTATGATTTCAATGGGGAGAATTAAATTTTAAATTATAATCATATTAATCAAATTATAATGGTATCCATTAATTTATTCATTTATATATTCCATTGATAAATAGAATATTATTGATGAAATTGGATTTAGCAAATCAGACTCATAAATTGAAATTAGACTAGATATTGAAAAGAAATTCTGGATAAGAAATTAATATTATAGATTATTCTGGAATATTAGAGAACTATTGATGAATTTAAAATGAAAAATTGATTTTACGGAAAATTGAGATTTGGGTGAATTAGTTTGAGCAGGAAATATTTTGTGGTTCCCACAAAAATCATTTGGGGGTCACCTATAAAAGGTTAAAAGTAAGTTGTACTTTTTTGATGACCAAGTTACTATTCATAATAGTTTTGAGAGAGGGTTTGAATATTTAGTGAGAATATTGAGTTTCTGTATTCACTTGTGATGAAAAAGTTTTGACAATTTGATGTGAAAGAGAAGTGACAATAAGAAACTATTTTATTCAACATAACATTATACTCAATGATTATCGTACTCAGCTGATTACCGTATTTTTTTTGTCAATTGTATCCAGATGATCATTGTATCAGGATGGATTAATCAGATCAAGGATTTCTACATTGGGATTTTCAGACTGAGGAAAAATACCAGAATTATTTCAGTAGTACTCAGCTAGTGTTATATATATTCATATTGAGCAATCCAAATATGAAGAATCAAACTAAGAATAATTGGGTTGATAGAATTGTATCAAGAAGAATTGTATCAAGGATAATCAGACTCAGAGGACTTAGACTGAGAAAAAATAGATTGGGAATATCAGACTAAGAATTCTTTACCAATGTATATGAAATTATTACCATCTACAGGTTAAGAAATTTAAGAAGTATTTTCAATTGAATTCATTTTTTAAATTGAAAAGAAGAACATGTTACATGTTTTCTTACAAAAACAATTTATTAACCTATTTTTGTAAAAAGGGTTCACACATACTATTGAATTTTATTAAATATACAACACGAGTGAAAGGAAATAACATACTCATTGAAATCCATATATGTTTATAGGGGATTGTGTGGTATTGGATTTTCTTTAATCGATACCAAAGACTTTTCTATTTGTATTGATTATTGATCCTTGCTAATACTTATGTTTCGATGGATGGGGGTTTGAATTTTTTTGTGGATGGAATTGAATCTTTAATATGAGGTGAAGGTTGTTTTATTTGCAATAAATCATAAATGAAAAAATATCACGGATTCACCCCTCATCCTATCAGTGATACAATTATGCTAACTGGGAACCTATACATGGTTTATTTAATGATGTGATGTTTTGGTCTCTCTCTATCTCTATATATATATATATATATTTGTGTGAATTTGGGTGTGTATTTGTGTAATTATAATATGAATAATTTGGAAAAATTATATATTTTTTGATATCTTAGGATTTCTTAACTACATGATATTTGTTGTTTCTCAATGGATTAAGAAAACCATTCTTTTTATGTGGGTTCTTTATGAGACGATAAATGTTTTATTTTCAGGTGGCACAAAAATGAATGAATTATTATATGGATGAGACCATATCTTCTTATTATGGATTAGGTAAATGATTATTTTTGATGACATTGAAATTTTATGTAAATGGGTTTGAATGTTAATAGGGTCACAAAGGGTAAGTTTGATGTAATTTGGATTTAATCACAATTTTACCCAAGAACGAGTTGGTGGGTAGCCTGATTCCAAATGATATGTCTATGATTTTTTCAAATTTCCATATTTTATATCTACATATGAAATTCCTTAATTATTATTCCATATCTTTAATGTATTCCCCAATTTTATTTCATGCTCACATGTTCTTTGTTATTGGAATATTTCAAGCCATGTTTATATTTTATGATTTATTAATGATCTTTTCATGATGTTATGTTTTTTAAAATGTTTTAATATTATCATATATGGTCTTATGATCACATATTGTGATATTTATGTCTTTATCATATTCTACCTTTGTTTTATGTTCTGGCACTTTCATATATGATTTTCATCTATTGAGCCTTTGAGATCACACCTTTCTTGTGGTTCCATTCCCTAATTTATGTTTATTATTATATCAATTATAATTTATATAAATAGATTAATAGGGGTATTAATATAGATAAATAATCACCAATATTTTCGTATAAGTTATTTATATAACTAATATCTAAGAAACTAATCCTTTCGGTCTTTTGGGTGTACAAATGTTTATGATATTTTTTTAATCCATGGATTAATGTATAACTTTTGTTATGTTAAGGTTGGATCAGAATATAGGTAGTTTTTTTTTCTTCTGTTTTCATAGTGAATTGGAATCCAATAAGGATATTAAAATCACACGTGTTAGTTATCTCAATATCAATTTGCATATGCTTTGAAAAACAAGCTATGAGAGATTTTTCATTGAGAAAAATATAATGTCATCAATATAATTATTGAAAATGATAGTTCCCTTGAATAATTTTTTGGAAAAAACATTAGGGCCAACCAATATTTAACAAAACCATTTTAAATAAGAAATACAATAATTTGATTATATGAGGATCTTAGAACTTGTTTAATGTTGTAAATAGATTTATTATATTTTAAAACATGTTCAAGAAAATTTATATTTTCAAATCCAATGGTTTTTTCCACATAAATATTCACTTAAAAATATCCATTATGAATGTAACTCATTATATCGGTTTTGATATAGTGTAAAATTAAGATAAGATTAAAATTTTATTTGTATATGAATTGACTCGACCCTAGCTACACAAGAAATTTTTTATCAATAAATTATTCTCTCTTTTTGATTATAATCCATAACAACTAGTATTTATTTATTCTATATGATAATAACATTTTCATCACATTTATTCTAGAAGAATTGTTTTACTAAAATAATCAAAAAATCATTCAAACGCACAACCAAGGTCCAAAATTTTCCTCATATGTAATTTTTAGTTTTAATTGGTGTTCATAAATCACCAATGATGTAATTAATGGGGTGATTCTTAATTACTATCTAATTTATATGTAAATAGTAATGTAGATCATCATCAATCAATGTGTTGATGTCTACTAAAAAATTATGTCAACCATTATTCCATTACTCTGGTTTCTGGTATGTTAATCTCTAATTTTTGGGATTCATATTATAATAGAAAGAATTTGGGGATTATAAAATCAATATTTGGATTTGTATCATATAGAGATTTCAAGATTGAATAAGGATTAGTTTCATCAAACTAAACATGCACAATTTCATCAACACTATGAATTTGTTTCATGGAATCCCAATACACCCTATTAGATTCAGAATAACCAATAAATATACCTTCATAATATTTTGGATAAAATTTATAATTATTTTCTATAGTATTCAAAATTGTCACATTGCATCCATAAATCTTTATGTGACTATATTTTAGTTTTCTTCGATATTATAATTCATAAGGGATTCGATTATACACTAGAAAAAATAAAACCTAAATATATAGAGTATCGAGTTGAAATCAAAGTTTCTTCCGATAAAAAATTTTCTTGTAAGTATTCAAAAAATATCATTCAAGATATTTTTAAAGGGTATTATTCCTTCATTTGACTACAACATTCTGTTGTGGTGTTTGTACTTCTCAGAAATAATTAGTTATGCATTTTCACTGTAAAAAGTTTCAAAACCATAGAAGCTCACTTTAACACCCCAGGTATTTAGATCTTGTAAGTTAGTAATATCATTTGTATACTAATAAATCCAATTAAATTATAAACTAATTTAAATTTTCTTCCACATTAGAAGAAACTATTTACATCAGGATAAGTCTTCAACATCTTCTACAAATTCATTCACATGTCCTATAATTATAAAAATTCCATGTGTTCTAATTTTCTTCATAACTTGGGGAATGAATACATAACCAAGGGATGATCTCAATCACATGGTATGGGATGAATATAGCTAAATAATTCAAAAACATAATCATTTCATTCATAATTTGAAATTAATATAAAATCACTATAATTCCATAATCATCTGAAACTGAGGACATGCATTCTTTCATTGGAAACACTAATCGTTCAATAGAAATATATTATTAGTATGAAGGGAATGAAAAATTATTAAAAATTCCATTATATTCCTTTTATCTCTCATTGGGAATTATTATACTGACTATTTTCAATTTATAATGCTTTTATAATAACACTGAGATATTAAACAATATGTGAAACACTCTAAAACAACTACCAAAAAGATAATTTGGGAAATCTCAATCTTATTTCCTCTGTCCATAAATTATTTTCCTAGTGAACCATCTCTACATCTAGAATTCTGATTCCATTTCATCTAATTCAAATGAAACTAAATTTTTAACCAAAATTTTTTTCATTTTACAAAAATGATATGCTACAAAAACTTCATAGAAACTCAATTTATTTCCCTATATTTGGTTTCACTGAATGATTAATCTATCTATTTTTTCTTCTATAAAACTTTTTCTTATATCTCAATTAAAACTCTCAATATAATAACTTCAATTATAACTAAAAGTAAACTCGATTAGAAACAAAAATGTTAAAAAATATTAGCACTCTAGCTTTTTGTACATGTGAATAGTGTTAAGTACATTCATACTTTTTACCCCCTTTATAGAAGTTCTCAAAATGTATAAAAGGTGTGAAATAATTTTTTACAACATATCCGAAATTCACTTGAAGCTTCTGGAGACCTCAATAGTATTCTAAAAAAATCATGAACCGTAATGAAAACTCTAGTGATGCGAAACTTATTTCAACTTTCTTGAAAACATATAGTGAGGAACTCATTGACAATTCCTTATCTAAGTTGTATAAGAAACAAATTGAACAAAAAATGATGTCATCATTCATAAAAAAAATGGATTTATAATGTTTTTTTAAAGGATCCAAAATCATTATCTGTTGGAATCTTTTTGTGGTAAATTATATTGGGATTCCTCCTTCCAGTTTCATTGGATTGATCTTCTTTGTATGACCAAATCTTTCCAATGACATCATTTAGTCATTACTCCTCAATTAAATCATCTTCTTAAATAAACATTCTCGTAAAAAATATATTAAATGAGTATTTATCTTAAGTATCTACATCTTACAAAATCACTCATTTCTTTTTCCATCATTAGTTCACTTTATAACATATAAAAATTGATCTTTATACCATTTGTAACTAAAATCATTTCCAATAGAATTTACATTAAATTTTTATGTTCGGTAAACATGACTTGTTGATATGGTTGACTAAATTGTTTCAACTATTAAATACTACTTAAAAATAAAAATTCTTTACTTGATTCCCTTCTTGAATTTCATCCCCTATGAATTTTCATAGAGAAAAACACGAACTCAAAAAAATGGACTCCTACAAATTTTTTACATCATAGAGTTTGTAAAAATTTAGTATATTATTAAGTAGTGATAAATTCATGAAAATAAAATTTATTCTTTTATATTTCCATTTTATGTGTCTAATGATATAAATTTGGTAGATTGTGTTCATTAAAAAGATTGTACAACTCTCCCATTTATACATTATACCATTGCACCTCCATCTACTGACCTTCCACTTGTAAACTATTCTTTTTTCAATCTAGGAACTACATCTATAAAACAACATCGAGAACTAATTGTCTAGAATTATTTGTTTGTTGGTTTTTTTATAGAACTCTACTTCTTAAATTTTTTCCCTGGTCATCCATCTACTATGTGAATCTCTCCCTTTATATGAAAATATCTTCAATCGTGAGGTTTTTTCCAAGAGGTTGGGAACTTGATGGTCAACTTAGTAGTTTTTTAATTTGTCGTAATCTTCATTAAAAAATTATGAGAAATGCCGAAACTCATTCAAAAACATTATAAAAAAATATTCTTAACATATTAAAATTAATTTCAGCTAATTATTAAAAACAATCCTAGAAAAAGTATGTTTTCAGTAAATACAAAACATTGTTAAAGAAAGCATCAAAAAGGATCTATAGAAACAATGATCTATCAATGAAAAAAATGAATGCTTGGATAATAATAATTAATTATCTTATTCTAATGTAGTGCATAATTTTAGACATAAAAACAAGCTATTGGTAGATTTTTTTGAGAAATTTTACTAATATGGTCAGAGGTATATACAAAAATGCACGAAATTTTTCCCATGTGATTTGATGACGCATCGAGGGATATCTAATTTTAGGTCCCACAAGTCCTTGGATTAATTCCTTTACATTAAAAATATGAGTAAATAATAACATTTATATCATTAACTAAGGAACCCCTTGATAAATAGAAACATGGTGATGTGTAACATGAGAAATACAAAATCAACCAGCAACAGTAGTCAATAATCCTAAAAAATATCAATAATTTTCCTTCGGTCAATAAAAGAGATAAAATGATAATAACTCATCAATATAAATAATAAATATTTTCAAAAAATAATTATTCAACATTAAAATAATATTATTTATTGTTATAAAAACATACTGAATGCTAAAGTTTTCTCCATGTTAATAGAAAAACATTCATTCTAGGTGATCATCATCCAATCTGATTTTTTTTCAAAAGTGATTTTCACACCCTATAGAGAAATGAGTATAAAACTAATTGAAGAATAAAATAAAATTTTAATAAGTCATCAATAGAATGATTTTGTAAGTTTACATAATAATATATCCCCAGTGTTACAAAGTATACATTTAATGAGGATGATATAGATTTAAAACATCCTTATACATGAATTATTGAATGCTACCACCCAAGAAAGGATCTGTAATTGGATTGTTCTGTATTGGGTGTTTATTCACCCCAAAAGTGAATATATATTATTTTATATTTATATATATATAAATTAAAACCCTATTAGGTTAAATCCTTTAAAATTATAAAATTAAAATTTAATTGAGAATATAAATAATCTATTAGAAAACATTTTTATCATTGATGTAAAAGACGATGTTACATGTCCCTTCCAAAAGTCGGTTTTTATAGGAGAAATAAAACCTATTTAAAAACAATTACTCTCAGAAAAATAATACTCAATAATATAACCATTATAATACATAAATTTTCCCTTGGATAAATGACGATATAAGGATGAAAGATAAGAATGTGAAATGAAAAACACTTTTTTTTTATTTTCAAATTACCTTTGTTTCAAAATATCATTATAAAAAGTGTAAAAAAATATAATATAGTTTGAAAATATATTTTACCCATATTTTTTGAGAAATTAATTTACAGAAAAATATTGTGGTGGGAGAACCCATGAATGAATGAAATAATTTAATGATTAAACAGTATAACATAAGGATATTAGACTTGAATTATTAATATTCTTTACAAGTAATATACTCATTGAAGTAATAAATATTTAAAAAATGTGAATTATGTGATATTAAAATACATTCATTGAAAAATAATAATACCATAAAATATAATAAATTTCTATAATGTATGCGACTTTTATGTCTAAGATGTTTATCTTAACTCAATGAATGAAAATTAGGTTACCAAAATCATTACAACTCATGTAAAAATTGGTTAAAATAAATTTAATGGAAGGGAAATGATCTGTATCATTATTTATAAATAATAAGAAATTATTATGTTAAATATTCCTTCATGTGAATCTAATACCTAATTAAATGGATAATACGGTGCATAACATAAACATGTCTCAAGGAATTATAGTTTGAGATAAAGAACACTTGTGATATGTGTAACATTTGAATCAAATCACATTAAAGATATGTAATTAAATTAATATAAAAATACCATGATTAAAATATATTTTATGAAATTATAACTAAAATATTAATTATATAAACAACATATATGACATTAGGTTCATAATACTAAATGTGTCTCAAATTGAGGAATTTGATACGAAAGTCCTTACCTAATTCATCATTCGTTCAGGAAATTGAACGAAATTCATAAATAATTAAATAAAATTCATCAAATAAATAACCAATAACGATTTTAATATCTATTACCACTTATAATCATCATTTAAAATCAAAAAATATATAAAAATATTAGTTATTTTGTGCCCATTTTCAACCCCGGGTGTAGGTAATATTTATATCTTTGAACTAGTTTCAGAAATATGGTGCTGGTATTCTTTATTTTTAAAATTTTCATCATTATAATATAATTTACTCTATTTTACATGATATTAATAAATTTATAATTTCATTCCATTATAATTTGGGTTACAACCCATAAAGACAAAATCAACAACGACCATGTTTCAGTTATTCTCGATGAATCAAATGTGTTATTTTAATTAGTAAGATAAATCGATGTATAAAATTAGAAAGAAAAAATTATTTATATATTTATAATTTATTATATATTTAATGAAATTTTGATATTCCTCCATGGTATAAATGAAGATTATTTTCTATGTATGTTGTTAAACTAACGAAAACAAAAACATGCCCTGACTAATGGATGATTATGAGGTTGTTTTTTCTTAATATCATTATACCAAAAGAATAAGGATCTTGTTTAGTGTTTATTAGTGTGATATATCATAATTTTAAATTAATAAAAAATTTAGATAAATTATATAATCTTATTACTTAGAATGAATATATCATTGTTCACTTAAGTCGCTTGTTTTAAATGATTGAATTGATGATAATTGATTGATGATCATAACCTTAGTTGGTTATCATTTTTTTCCTAAAAGAAACATAATTATATCCTAAAAAATATTTATCCTTTAATTCAATCATCATGGCCAACCATGTACGAAGGTGATCAAATGAAAAACTGAAAGCTATTGTTCCACAGAGATAGTAGTCTGCACATATGCATGGATGATGATCTAATTTTCATAGAAAATGAGGAAATACTAATCAAGTTTATTTTTTTTGAATAATAAAACGTTTATAAATATAATAATTATTTTTTAAATCCCCCTTTTATATTGTCCTTCTATGGTGGGGAAGAAAATTAAACATGTTTCATTGTGGAGTATGTAGTTCGCACAACACATGAAAAATGATTTCAAATTTCATAATAGAAAAGGTAAAAGGTGACTAATGGTTATTCCCATATTATAAAAAAAATTAGTATATTCCCAATGCTTATTTAATTTCATAGATATTTGAAAATTATAATTAATATAAAATAGAAAAGAAATAATTTAATTAAAATAATTACTCATATTTATCAAATTGATATTTCATTTGAAAATTCATTTAAAATGGATGGAAAATGATAATATATTTTGAATAGAATATCAATAGATTGAAATTTTATTTTAGGGGAAAAAGGTCAAGGATTCATGTGTAAGTATACTTTTAAGGAGTTCCATGTAGGGGAGGTGAGAGGTACCTTTTATGAGAGGTGATAATGATATTTTTTAAAATATGTCAACCTAATATAATGTGAGAACATATTAAGAAAGTAATGTTGATCCAAAATTGAGAAATAATGGATTGGGGAAGATAAAAGTTATATTAAAACCTCATACACTCAATTATATATATGGTTTTATCATGTTTTAATTCCTTTACCTCTTGATTTAATAAGTCTAGCATTTTAAATTTTACAATTGTAATTAGTTTTAAAATAAGGTAACATAATCATAATGAATTAAAAAATCTCTTCCTTATTAGATGATTTAGAAAAAAAAATTAAATTTAAATTCATTTTATATGATACAATTTATTATAGTAATGAAAATTAATTTTCATTAAAAAATGTAAAATTTATTAAAAATCATTTTTGATAAAATATTACATATGTTCTAAAATATCAAATATGTATTTGATGTTTATTAAAATATGATTATATATTTTCTTATAAAATAAATATTTGTCCATTGATTTTTTTCATGAATTCCCAGTTCATACTTATATAATATAAGATCAAAAAGTCATGTTATTTTTAAAAAATGATATTCTTTACCCTTCACCCAAAGGTCATTATTATTAAAAAAATCCCAAAACATTGCCTTAATAAAATATTACTATTATTAATATAAATGAAATTTATTTTTTTCACATTCAAATTCATAATTTAAAACTTTTACATTAAATAAAATGGTGAGATGTAATGATAATTATTTTTATATCAAGTTATCTTTTTGTGAATATTAATCTTTCAAATTCTTATATCCTATTATATAATAATTAAATTTGTATTAATATATTATTTATATATATTGAATTTTATTAACTATAATCAAAATTTTAATGAAAAAAAATGTATATCACATAATTTGAATTATTTAGAAAAATATATTCTCGTGTACAAAATTAGCATTACTGTCATTTTAACTTTACGAATTTAATTTCATTAATATTTAATGTAACATTAGAATTATTTATATAAAAAGTTCATAAGTATTAATCCCTATTAATTTACAGATATTAAATGGTCAGATTTTATTATTATACTTAATATTTTTATTCTTATTAAAATATATGATTGTTTAATTTTACATAGTTGTTTCATGTGAAGAATGTTATCAAAAAGAATTATACACTTTAAATGTAATATTATATTAAAATTTTATTGAGTTACAATCCTCCCCACTAAAATAAATTCAATCCTTACAATTTGACCCATGAAATTAGAGTAATTTCTATTAAAAACTCATAATAAACTATTCAACCCTAGATGATCCTAGGTTTTGTATGATATTGAATTTTTTTATCTGTATGGAAAAAAATATTGTTATAAATATTAAAATTTAGTTAACTCATTCTTAATTTCATATAAATTTATACAAAGGGAAGAATATATATATCCATAAGTAATAACTTCCCATATAACATGAAAATGTTTTATTTGATAATCATACAACTTGGTTTTCTATTTATAAATTTATATCCAATAATAAGTAAAAACATACATAATATTTTAAAAGAGAAAATATTGAGTGAAAAATCCCTATTCAAAATATTTGTAGTAGTTTCATTTGATTCTCCTAGATCCCATGGGTTTTTATGACTTTTTCCCTCATTTCACTTAGGATTGTGATATTGAGTTACATAATGCATAACTCTCTTATTGTTGATGTAATGTATTGGTATAACTTATATATTACCCTTAAACTTGTGAGTTTGATTAACTATATCTCCAAACATATAAAATTCACCTATCTATCTAATGAAATTCCACCCATGCTTCGTCCAAAATTTTTTACTTATAAAAAATTTAATCATCCATCCTTCATCATCTTTGTCTCTTCATCTTTCTTGATATTCTATATTTCTACTCATTGGTGTATTTGGGACATTGATTATTTTTATTTATTTAAACGTATTTCATCATAGTTGGTTTGTTGTATTCATAAGAATTATCCCTCTAGCTCCTATTTCAATGGGTTCTACTTTGAGGTAACATCTTCATTATATGAGGTACTCTAAGTTTATTGTAGTTTCAATCATTACTAAAACCATAATAGTTATCACAAGTGACAATAATTATAAGTGAACTATCATAAATAACCATATGAAATATCTCTTTATAAAATTGTAATGTTAGACTATAATTTTTATAACTCAAGTTATATCAGACTCAGTTCATGCTATATAACCCTCAAATTAACCTATATTATTCTTGGATCAACCAAGGTTACCTTGAGATGGTTTATCTCATACGTCATAACCTAATTCTTATAATAGATATCCCACATTACCATTAAATTTCATAAAATATATTAATCCTAAAATTAATTCAAATCTATGATAACTAACTCCAATTTATCAACTTTTTAGGAAAGAACATATCATTAAATATATACCTTAACAAATAAATCACTATATTTCAATCCATGATATCTCTGTTCACTTTCCTATTATGTCATATAACCTTAACATATTTAAATCCTCTATAAAAGTTCATAAGGATAATGTGAGTCTACCAAATCATATCCTCTAGGATTTTTAAACCTTGTGTTCAGTTATAGATATTTATCACACAAAAAGTGGAGAGAGGGTTAATAATTAATAAATCATTTCTGTGGTTATTAACCCTAGGTACATCAGTGCCTGAGCATATATAAAAATGTATTTTCAAAACAGGGATTTTATTCATGGGTAAACAAACAATATTTAGTTTACCAAAACATCCAGCTGTTATCCTATACATTAAATTATTGTGTACACTTATCTCTAGGGTTTTCTCAAAAATTATCTTATTTTATTGCCTAAATAAAAATTCATTATTTCCAAAATATTAAATTATATGCTATCCCAAAAGATTATGTATAACTTTGAAATTATAATCATTTATAACATATCAACACATAAATTATCCACAATAAACATTAAAATATCATATTTATCTAAACAATTATTTGTTACCACCTATGATGCCCTAGACTGACACACCTGAGTCTTATGTCATTAAAATAAACATTACATAATTGATATGATACCAACTATAGATATTTAGACATAACATTCCATATTAAGATTATTTAATGAATATATTTCACGATGTACATTCTTGAGACATTTTAGGAATATATATATAGGTAATTAGTCTTAATTAATGAATAAATCCCTTATCTTTCTTATCTAATTGAAAATAATTCCACAATATATAAAACTACTTAATTCATGATAATTATTAGAAATAATTAAAAAATTATACCACATATTATATTCTTCTAAAAATTTCACATGTTCTAATCTTTTTCCCAACACAATGAATTTAATAATAATAAATAGGTGATCTAAAATTATTAGAATGGCACTTCTAGAGTTTTATGTTTTTACAACGTCTCATTAGTGACAGAATCCCATCAAAAATGTATTTTTGTTATGAGTGTCTGTCTCTAATTATGATTCATAAAAAATATCATCAAAATTACATTTTTAAGTGATGTTCCATCAATAAAAAATATTATTTTCAATGATGAACTCATCCATATTAAATCATACTAGAATGTTTTTTAAATAACCAATTATTACCAACCTCGATAAAATAAATTTATTTTTGATAGTAGCCTCGTCGGTCACAAAAAAATATGCCAATATTTTTTTTAATAAAAACTATTGTGATATATATATAGATTTTTCATAATTAATAATATATTAAATTAAATAAAATTAAAATAAAAATAAATATAAATAAAAAATATTAAAAATCAAACAATAAAAAAAACATTATATTAATATGTCATTTTACTCATAATATTTTTATCGCCACTAAATAAAAAACATTTCAAAAAATTTAAAAAGAATCAACTGGTATTAGGTGGAGGATAATCACTCAAAAGATCTGGGGGAGGAATCTCTTTACCAATTTCATGTGCAATACATCTCGTATACTCCGATATCTACTCATCTCTCTAACAATGTTACTCACACTCTTGATACCACTCTCTTTGTATCAATTGTATCACCTCATCCAGAGCTCTATACCTCTCCCCATATTTTGTATCCGATGACAAATACTCATTCCAATATCCATTTGAGCTAACCAATGTCATTATAGGAGTAATATATTAACTTGAAGGTGTCAGTTGTAAACTTGTACCTATCACCCAACTTTCAAAAAACCATGAAAATTCACCATTTTCCAAGACCCCTCACCCCTTACTCAACTGTAGAATCTTCTTATCTCTTGGAATATCTCTCAATTGAATGTGAATAAAAAACCTCAAATAATTCCATAAAATATGGATATAAATTATGTTAATAATAAAATTAATATAAGTGTAGTAATTTTATATAAAACTACTAATCCAAATATGGTGTGTTCTGTAACCTACAAGTTATCTTGTATGGTGATCAGTGTAAATATTCTTATAAACATCCAAATAGATAATATATGGGTTGGTAGAATCATATATAATATAACAAATTGTTCTCATTTAATATTTATATATATTAATCGATAATATTTCTTATCATATTTCATTGATGTATGCAAAATTTATGACTTATGACCCTATTTGTCACCTCCTACTTCCCACAAATTAGATTTCTAGATACTGACCGCCTCCAAAAAATATCTACAAGCTAGTAAGAGAATAATACACCCCAACACTATGCCGAGATATAGTCTAGTCGATGAGAGATATAAGACTAGTCTAAAATAGTAGCATAAGATATATCTATTCCACCCCTTATGAGGTTCTGTAAAGACATATAGAAATATTCTTGTATAAAAATCTCTTATTCCTCATGGATAGCAGATCTCAGCATATAAACAACAACATACAATAAATTATACAAGATAATTAAAAACTATATAACCGTAATAAAATAAATTTCAATATATATATATATATTTATTATTTTATATTGTAAAATTTAGTGGATAAACATATACTAATGAGTTGGATGGGAACATGATCCCATGAATCTCGTGGCTCAAAAAAATAGAATCTTAGAATTGTACTAGCCTTCCCAATGGAAAAATGAGAAAAAATAAAAAAATAAAAAAATTATAATCATAATATTATTATAAAAATTATTACAAAAATATAATATAAAATAAATACCTATTTCAATTGAGAAATACTTCTTAAATGAGGATCAAAATCAAGATATTGGAAGCTCTCTAGAATGGGGTCCAAAATCATCAATTGAGTATGGTCATGCAACCTCCAAATAGGCACAGTATCCTACATATTAGATGAATATATCTCGTTAACTAAATGTTTTAAACCAATGAGACAACAAAAAAGATCACTAGGAGCATTTCCAACAATCGAAATAAATAATCTTACGTGGAATAAATTATGTATATCAATTATAAAAATCTAATAAATAAAATAATATAATAATTTTACATGTAAATAATTTTTAATACATATATCAATTATTAAAAAAAATAACAAATAGAATAAAATAATAACTTATAAATAAATAACCAAATATAATAATTTAACCTGTTAATATTTGTTCATATAGATATCATATATAAAAATAATAACAATTACATTTGAGAATCTAATATTATTACCTATAAATAATTGTTAACACATATATAAAATTTTAATAAAATTACAAGTTTCGACAAGGGGACATAATTGATCAATGGGTCCAACTATCTAAAAAGGAATGAATTACTTGTAAATAAATTCTTATAAAAATATTAAATATAAAAATATAATAAATACTCAAATATAATACATAAATTTTCATTGTCTTCTCAATATTCATGAGGGAAAATGACATAATCCTCATCTTCAACATCATCAACTTCTATATGACTTTTAGTTTCATCATCGCTAATTAGTACATCAACATTATCAATATCATCAACCCTTAACAGGGGGTTTCTGCATCAATATTTATATCTCATCAGGTAAGAGAGATATTTTAGGATGTTTCTGGAAATAATTAAATGTTTTTCACTTCCACTGAACCATTTTCATATTCAATAATTTAAGTTTCATTAGATTTTAGTTTGATCACACTATAACAGTATTGCAAATATATCAAAACATCACAATATGTTTCATAATGAACATTATGTGTTTGATGTTCCATCATAAATGGTTCATTTGATGTAAGAAGAGTATTATATTTAGTTTCAATAACAGCACCACGTGGATGAAACTATAAACCTTGATCGGAATCTATCCTATGTGATTTAATCATTGTAACATAATTTGCTCCAATATTACATTGCTCAATTATTTCATCCATCACGGCATAATAGTCAACAACACTTTATTTATGACGATATACATTAAAAAATCACCACAATTCATTGATTTCTTTGACTCACCATATATGCATATATGGAATCAAAATCCTTTATCCACAAACAAATTATAAGATTTTACCAATTCTGATGGAGGGTTTTTTTGCACACAAAATTGGCTATAAATATTATTTTCATATTATTTTTATTATTAAAAATTAAATTATTGTCCATCGATATAATTAAAAAACTAATTTAATATTCCTTTGAAAGTAAATTAACATGGATGTCTTTGAAACCAATATGAATATTTTTTGGATGACTTTATTCAAGAGTGGAAGATATAATTTCAATAATATTTTTAATATGGTCATCATATAGTGTTGAATAAAAATAATTTAATTTATGTTATTTATTATAATTTAATAAATATTAATTTAAATTGTTACTAATTACAAAAATAACATCATTTAGTGGCATTTAAACAGAATATATGTATGATCTATAACTAATTATTCATATTAAAGCCATCGTTCAAAATAACCCCCATAACCACGTTTCCCACGACCCGTCCCCTAGGGCCCACATCGTGACTACCTCATGCCCGCCTTCCATAGGCCATGGGCTGGTGACTAGCATCAAAGGCGTAATTCTTTGAAACTGGGAAGGCATTGCCTTTATAAAACGTAAAAACACACAACCAGAGTACAAGAAGAAGAAAATACTAAGAAAAGGTGTATAACAAGTGTGCTTAAAATACAAAGGGGCCAAAAATAGAAGTCCAACCAAAACGTACAGCTAAAACTGGAAGAAAGCACCACTACTGAAATTCTTGGTAATTACGATGGGCTATTTGTGATGGGATACCATCACAAATAGGCTTTAGCGATGGGGCCTCGTCCCAAATAGCCCGTTATAGAAAATGATGTCACAAATAAAAGTATTTGCTACGGGCCCGTCACAAAAAAAAGTTATTTGTGATGGGAAACATCTCCGTCACAAATAAGTTTCCGATTATATGAATTATATATACGTAAACGTGTTTGCGACGGGCCCCTCGCAAAAACTATTTACGACGGGCTCTCTTCCCGACGCAAAAAAAAATATATAGCACTTTCTACGACGGGCTTATCGCAACAAATTGTTTGCGACGGTACTACTTCACCGTCGCAACTATGTTTTTAAAATTATTTAGTTAGACTATTTTCAATGGGGTCCCATCGCAAATAAAAAATTAATTTTAAAAAATATAAAATTTTATTAAATTACTATTTATGAAAATATAATATTACTATTATTAAATAAATAAAAAAAATTAAATATTAAAATTTTCATTATTGACATAAAAATAATAATAAAATATTAAAAATTAAATTATGTAATATTTGTACCGATATAAAATAAAGAAAATGTAAATAATTCATATTACAATGTCAAATTCAAATGTTTGTAACATAAAAAAATCAATGGGGTGTCGTCTTTTGGAGGAGGTGGAGGAGCTAAAGGAGGTAGTGGAGGAAACTCCATCCCTAAACTACAAGTCAGATGACGCATGTACTCCATCTACTCGTGATGCTGCTGCTGCCATCGATGCATCTGCTCCTCGTAATGCTGCTCCTACTACTGATGCTGCCAACACATCTCTTCTTGCTACTTCTACAAAGTCTCTATATGCTCAGCCTGATCTCACAACTACTCCTAATACTGTGAGCCAGAAGATGATGCCTCTCCATGGGCTCCTCTCGAGTTAGACGTCGACATCACAGTAGTACCATAATAAGTACCGAGAGTCAAATGAGAGCCGATGCCAACTATTCTGGCCTTTTCAAAGCCATACTGAGTTGCCTAATTAATACTTATTATTCATAATTAATACTAATTATTCCTAATTGTACCTAATTATTCCTAATTGTACTTAATTATTCCTAATTCTTCCCAATTCTTCCTAATTGTTGCTAATTACTACTATTTATTCCTAATTAATACTAATTATTCCTAATTATTACTAATTATTCCTAATTATTAATAATTATTCCAAATTATTCCTAATTATGCCTAATTGTTCCTAATTATTCCTAATTATTACTAATTATTCCTAATTATTATTAATTATTCCTAATTATTCCTAATTATGCCTAATTATCCTAATTATTACTAATTATTCTTGATTATTACTAATTATTCCTAATTATTACTAATTATTCCTAATAATTACTTATTATTCCAAATTATTACTAATTATTCATAATTATTACTAATTATTCCTAATTATTACTAATTATTATAATTATTACTGATTATTAATAATTATTACTAATTATTACTAATTATTTCTAATTATTCCTAATTATTCCTAATTATTCTTAATTAATCCTAATTATTCCTAATTATACCTAATTAAACCTAATTATACCTAATTATTCCTAATTATACCTAATTATTCCTAATTATACCTAATTATTCCTAATTATACATAATTATTCCTAATTATTCCTATTTATTCCTATTTATTCTGAATTATTCCTAATTATTCTTAATTATACCTAGTTATACCTAATTATACCTAATCATTCTTAATTATTCCTAATTATTCTTAATTATACCTATTTATACCTATTTATACCTAATTATACCTAATTATTCCTAATTATTCCTAATTATTTTTAATTATACCTAATTATTCCTAATTATTCCTAATTATTGCTAACTATTCCTAATTATTGCTAATTATTGCTAATTATTCCTAATTATTCCTAATTATTGCTAATTATTCCTAATTATTTCTAATTATTTCTAATTATTCCTAATTATTGCTAATAATTCCTACTAATTGCTAATTATTGCTAATTATTCTTAATTATTCCTAATTATTCCTAATTATTTCTAATTATTCCTTATTATACCTAATTATACCTAATTATACCTAATTATACCTAATTATACCTAATTATACCTAATTATACCTAATTATACGTAATTATTACTAATTATACATAATTATTAATAATTCTATATAATTATTTCTAATTATACCTAATTGATACTAATTATGCCTAATTAATACTAATTATGCCTAATTACTACTTATTATACATAATTAATACGAATTATTCCAAATTAATACTAATTATTCTTAATTACTACTAATTATTCCTAATTACTACTAATTATTCCAAATTAATACTAATTATTCCTAATTAATACTAATTATTCCAAATTAATACTAATTATTCCTAATTACTACTAATTAATGCTAATTAATACTAATTATTCTCAATTATTACTAATTATTCCCAATTATTCCCAATTATTCCCAATTATTCCCAATTATTCCTAATTAATACTAATTATTCCTAATTAATAATAATTATTCCTAATTAATACTATTTATTTTTAATTAATACAATTTATTCCTAATTAATACTAATTATTCATAATTAATACTGATTATTCCTAATTAATACTAATTATTCCAAATTAATACTAGGTATTCCTAATTAATACTAGTTATTCTTAATTAATACTATGTATACATAATTAATACTAATTATTCCTAATTATTACTAATTATTCCTAATTAATACTATTTATTCGTAATTAATACTAATTATTCCTAATTAATACTAATTATTCATAATTAATACTAATTATTCCAAATTAATACGATTTATTCCTAATTAATACTAATTATTCCTAATTATATCTATTTATTTTTAATGATATCTAATTAATATTAATTATAACTAATTATTTATAATTATAACTAACAATATCAAATTCTTAGTAAAACTAAATATAAATCTTAATCAATTAAAATCTAATTAAATTCAAACTAATAAACAACAATTGAAATTAACATAAAAAAACAAAATAAACATAAAAAAATATAATATAAATACCTCAAACTTTGATATTCTGAAGATATTGACGACGTCCGATTGATCTCATATAAAAAACTTCAACTAAAAAAATTTCTCGAAAACTGAGGTATGAAAAGGGAGAGAAATCCAGATCTGAGTGATTTGTGAAAAAAAAATGGATTGAGGTATATATAGGTTAGATAAGTTGCAACGGGATTAGTAGCGACAGACTTCCCATCGCAAATGGTCGTATTTGCGATGGGGCCCGTCGCAATTACCCTCACCCGCATTAATTACAGTTGGTGGTTAAAAGGTTATTTGCGACGGGTCCTGTCGCAAATCGTTTGGCTCGGTTTGGCGCACAAGCTGCGCGGTTTTGCGCGCAAGCTACCCCAAACTGTTTGCGATGGGACACGAAATCCTGTCGCAAATAGTTTAGCCTGGCTTGCGTGCCAAACCGCGCAGCTTGCGTGCCAAACCGGGCCAAACTATTTGCGATGGGAGGCGACATCCCGTCGCAAATACTTGGTTATTTACGACGTGCTACTTTCCCCATCGCAAATAGTTTCTGGGACGGTTTATTTGCGATGGGCTCTCTTCCCATCGCAAATAACCCATTGCAAATACTGATTTTTCCCGTAGTGTACAAATGAGAAAGACAAACAGTTGGATGGTGAAAGCAGCTCCTGTATCATCCTCCGGGTTCCTATATGAAGGGTAGGTATTGTTGGCCTCCTCATCTCTCCACGTCCGTCAGACTCCACTGTGTACCGATACGTCTTAAGGTCCTCCTTCGGGTATCGTCCAGTCCCAGCGCTCTCAGCCTCCGTCAACGCAGTCTGTCTTCTGCATCCAACACAACGAGGTGCGGGCATAGCCCGTGTAGGGGTGAGTATAATGATACTCAGTAGGGTCCCCGAGACCCTCAAGGTCTCAATAAATCTAACAAGGATAAACCAAAAAGTAGGATTTCATTGGATAACCATTACTTAGGTATATGCCCATACATATATCTAAATTATCAGGTAACCCATCTCAATCACGAAGAAAACACAAAGGCCATTAACATAGCTCAAACCAGGATTTTATTTATCATGTTGAAACCACAGTTGCTGGAGAACTCCTCCTCTGTCGAGCACAGCAGTCCTATCGCGACTCCGAGGTGCTACTCACTAACCTTTGACTGCTGAGGTACTCCTTCTGTCGACTACCGCGGGTCTGCCGCCTCACATAATAGCGATCCCCACCATGGTTCTGCTGCCTCACACAGTAGTGTTCCCCCGGATACCCTACAGAGGGACTCCTCCTATCGATTACCGCAGGTCTACCGCCTCACATAGTAGCACTCCTCCACCATGGGTCTGCCACCTCACATAGTAGTGCTTCCCACTAGGCTAGTCAAGTCACTCCGAAATGAATCAGACAAGCAGTCATCAGGTCTCAGCCAGCTACTAGGTCTCTTTACTCCGTATGATCTTCTCCGAGAGGATCCAGTCCATGAGCTACTTCTTGATACTCCAAGTGTCACTAAGTCCCATGAAAAATTATTTCAATGGCCTTCCATGTCATAGGGGTATCAATGCAAGAGACGACGCGCCAATCAGACTCCCGGTCTGTGAGTTATTATCCTTTTTGTCCCGGGGACCCAGTTGGTTTCGTCTATGAACCAACCTGACTGTATCTCAACTGTACCCCAAACTCCCATTGGGTATACTCAAAGGTACCGCTTCTCAATGAGATTACCAACACTGCCGACGGTTCGTCAAATGGACGTCTGGTCTAAGAGTTATGGGCTATTCCGTTCGAGGGTCGCAGTTGGTTTTTAAGCTAAAATCAACCCAAACGTACTACAACTCTGTCTAAACCTCAGGTGGAGTATGCCAAAAGAACTGTCTCATCAAATGGAATCCAACATAATTAAAGGTACGTCAATCAGACATCTGGTCCTTAAGTTATAAGCATTTCCACTCTGAGGGCCTAGTTGGTTTCGGTTTCGAACCAACCCGGCCATTTTTTCAAAGTTGTCCAAAACTAATTTAGAGTATCGCAAAAGGGCCGCCTCATTGCGAGAATCTCTTTACCGCAGATGGAGGATGAATCAGATGCATGGTCATGATGTTATTCATATTTAAGTGAAACGGGCCCAGCCCGTCAAACCCGGTGGGCTGGCGGGGCGGCCCATCCTGGCTCGGCGGGTCCGACACAGCTAAGGGGTCAGCCCGACCCGATATAGTGCGGCCTGGCCCAGTGGGTCATGGCCCAACCTGTGGTAGGTAGCTTAGCTGGTAAAAAGGGTATGGCCCGGCCCAACTGGTGCGGCCCGACCATCTGTTGGCTGCGGCTTGGCCAACTGGCCAGGCGACGCGGAGCAGGGGGTGACTTCCTAAATAGGCGGCACCGAGCGGCGCCGCCCACCTGCCCGGCTGGCCGGATTCTCCCGCGTGAGTGGCCCACTTGGGCGGGCCGTTGTCCACCACATGCGGTGCAAGGTGGCGCCGCGGCCTCCACCAACCTGACCGGCCGACGAGCCGGCCGATTCACCCACTGAAGCGGCCCAAGGAGTGCTGGCCGTTGACCTCCACAGTGCGACACCTTGGGGCACCGTGGTTCCACCATCCCGGCCGGCTATGGCCGACCGGGTCTTCTTCGGTCAAGCGTCCCGTGGATGCGGGCCGTAGTTCCTCTCCATGTGGCTGGCATACGACCTCCACTTCCTCCGGTCTCCGCCACCTCTTCCATCACTACCTCCATCGAAATAAAACGAGGATCAACGGAGGGTTGTCGGGCCGTGTTCTTTCGGCTCGCACACTACGTGTTAGGCGGTATCATATGTCCGAAAATAAAACATGGTTTCAACGAGGAACGAAGAACAATTTTATTCAACTAAAATTGAATCTAATCCCCTACCTCGTAATTGACGTCGCACGTCGACAAGTCGTGGAAGATGAGCGTCGCGGTAATCGGGTATCACGGAAGATGGCGTTGCGGAAAACGATGTCGTCCCATCAACGTTGGAGGAAGAGCCATTGACGTAGACGCCACTTCTCATGACCGGTGTCTTCTCCCTTGACACGGCGGAAGAATAAGGTAGGAGAAGTCGTGGATCGTTCTTCACTGAGAGAGGATGATGTTCCTCTTAGAAGAATGTATCTCCTCTAATTCCCCAAAGGTTCCCCCCCCCCAAAATATTTTCTCAGAAAAATACTATAATAATCTTCTCAAATTTATAATAATTTCCATGAAAATCAAATTAATTAAAATGAGAGGTTCCAATTAATTAATAAGGTAATTAATTAAATGGGTTGGCATCATCAATGTATGGGAGGTGGATAGGCTCCACCATAATGAGGGGAGGAGTTAATTAATTATGTGGGGTTTAAGGGAGTTAAGGGAAGATAAAAGGATTAGGGCTCGTGTGCGCTCCACCACACTAAATCCTCTTATTGGAGTTTATGTGGGTGTGGGCCCCACCTATAACTCCACTTGGTAGGAAATAAACTCCACTAAATAAAAAAAGAGTGTACCAACAATTTTATTAATTTAGTATGAATTCATCCAAATATAACTTTCAACCCGCATTAAACGTGACTGCGGTAATGGTCCCCTTAAGCGAATACTAGCGTTGCGAGTTCATATGTGTTCTTAGATTTCAATTCTGAGCACCGATTCAAAAGATAGGAAAACTTTCATGTATGTTTACTGAACGTACCTGAAAAAAACTTCATAAATTGATTCCGGGCACACTGATCCTCATAATCAGGTGTTTTTAGAAACTATGGACTCGTAAAATTCCAAATAATTTAAGAAAAAAAATCCCATGAAATTTCCGGGTCTTTACATTACCCCCACCTCTGGGCTTTACATCCATATAAAGCTAAAACAAACACTAGGAAAACTAAAGGGGGAATGAGCACGGATCTGAGCCTCCTGCTCCCATGTGCTCTCCTGGAGGTTACAGTGCTTCCAGCGAATGCGCACCAGAGAAATAGTCCGTCCACGTAGGATCCGCTCCTATCAATCCTCGATCTCCACCAAGACCACCGTGAATGTTTCCCTATCATCGATGTCCTATTCACTGTGGTCAATGATGTGGGACGGGTTGTGCACACATCTATTTAGCTGAGATACGTGGATGATGTCGTGCACCAGGTGCAACTGAGGTGGAAGGGACAAGCGGTAAGCCACCTTTCCTACTCTGTAAAAGAAAAGGAGGAGTGACTGTAGATAGGATGCACCATCCTTGTCCACCAAGGATATCAGCAACGTGGCCAGCTGCTCTGTCGCCTCTCCTAGCGGCAGAATACCAGTCCTCCTACTGAGGCCATCCGCAACAACGTTCCCCTTCCAATGAGTATAGACTATCTCTAAGTCATAATCCCGTAGGAACTCAAGCCATCACCGCTATCTCAGGTTCATATTCTTCGGAATTTAGACACACCTGAGACTACTGAGGTTGGAGTGAACCGTAAACCGTTCGATCAATGAACAATGGGTGAGACTATCCAATTGTAAGAACTCGACTTCACCATTATTTTCCCACATTCTACAAGAGCTGCTAAGATTTATCCTCTATCGAAAAAGGAAATCCAGTCTGATCCCTTGGATGAACCATGTTCTTTTCCTAATACAGTCATTCCTGGCATGAATGATACTAATTCATGTCTTGGATGATGACATAAGGCCTCGATGCTACTACCATGATATTCAACTGTTACTCTCCCCTTTAAGGGATAAGTCACACTGTCAGAATCAGTGTGTGTTTACTGCGACTCCTCCAGGATAAATATCAAAATTGATGGTCAAGTAAACATTTTAAACCAGAACCTCTTAGTATTAACCACATAAAAAGGACGAAAAGCAAATGTCATAAGGAAAAATGACTTTTTTTACCACAGCTCAGGGAAAAAAGAAACAAAGAAACCACAAACAACGAAATTAACAAATCTAGAAGCATCGTGAACGAAGGACTCTATGCCTGGAACTAGTGTCACTCCTTTCCACCTACATATGGAGCTCAATAGTCATATGCTTCAGCTACCTGAAGCTGTGATCTCCCCTCTCCACCTGTTCCCTGTGGTTGGGGTGGACCTCCTAGTGGTGGTGGTGGAAACACCTCGAAGCAGCGTCCACCACCAGTTGTACAGCCAGCTCCTCTGGCTCGGTCTCCTGCTCCTTGCGGTCCGCCTCGATCGAACCTCTTCCTCTACCGGGGAGGTCCTTCATCAATCTGTTGATCGTCTGAGCGGCGGGTCGGGCAGTCACGAGCCATGTGAACCTGTCCTTCACATGAGTAACACTTCCTGGAAATTATGGCTCTGTCTCCACCCTGGGTGCCCCGCACTACCGACCCTGAGTCATACAATCGACCACCTATAGGTCTGGTCCTCTTAGACCTGTGCATCATCTGTCTACATCCAACTGCAGAAGACTCCACTGCATGTCAACTAGTGGTGGGTCCCGCTGCGGGAGACTGCTCAATAAGGAAACTCTCCACTAAGAGGGATCACTCAAACACCCCTGTCTGCATTGGGATGCTGTGAGAGATAACTGAAGCTTTAATCTCTCGCATGAATCCCTACTCAACGGTCTGGGCCCTGAAGAATGGTTCCTGCACCATATTAGTGGAGTAGCGTGAGAGGTCAGTGAACATCGCTGAGTACTACGCCACCGTCATACTACCCAGCTGTAGATGCAGTAGCTCAGGTATCTGCACCGCTTGAATGGTGGATGCTACAAACTCCGCCTGGAACAGGCTCTCGAAGTCTTCCCATAGAAGTGTCGCCTCATCATGCATCTAGAGCATCAAACTCCACCATATTTCTTTTACTGCCTGAAGTAGGATGGATGTAAGGATCACCATGAAGTCTGCTGGTGTTCCTACTAGCCTGAAAACCCTCACCACAACCTCCATCCAATCCTTAGCCACTCGTGGGTCCGTCTCTCCCCAAAACCATGGTGGCCTCTGGCGCTGGAACTCGTGTAGTGTGCTCAAGTGGCATGCTTTGCCTGCTGTTGGGGCTAGTGCCATCGGTGGCCCAATGGGTGGTAGTATCGCTGGTTCATCCACTGGTGCCTCAGCTAGAAGAGGGCCCTATACTGAGGCCTCGTCGCTCGGTGAGCTATCAGTACGTATAACTCTCGGGTCTCTAGCTGGTCGTCTGTGGGGAGGCATTTTGAAAGAAACAGTTGCGACACGGTCAAAAGACTATACCTGGTGAGCTGACCTGGTTTGAGCTGACTTAAAGAAAACTTTTGAAAACACACATGCAATCAGTGTTTTTGTGCACTGAGTTGGAAATCAGAAGTCAGGGTCCTGGTGTATGGATACGTCGGCCACCCGCACCGACTCTGGACTCCTGAAACCAAAAACCACACTTAGTACCCTTAACACTATTCATTCACAGAAAGAAAATATCAGAGTCCTGGTTCTGTGGTAGAACAGACATCCTCTGATACCAATTTGTCACGACCTGTCCCCCGGGGCCCGCATCGTGACTACCCCAAGCCTGCCTTCCATAGGCTATGGGCTGGAGACTAGCACCAAAGGCGTAATTCCATAGAACTGGGAAGGCATTGCCTTTATAAAACCTAAACACACACAACCAGAGTACAAGTGGATGAAAAGACTATGAAAAGCAGTATAACAAGTGTGTTGAAAGTTCAAAGGGGATGGAAAGACAATCCCAACAAAAAGGAACATCTACAACTGAAATAAGTACAACTAAAAAAGACAAACAGCTAAATGGTGAAAGCAGCTCCTAGATCGTCCTCCGGGTTACAACCTGAAGGGTAGGTACAGTTGGCATACTCAGCTCCCCATGTCTGTCAGACTCCACCATGTACCGATACGTCATAAGGACCTCTTCTAGGTACTGTCCAGTCCTGATGCTCTCATCCTCCATCAGTGTTGTCTGTCATCTACATCCAACACAACTAGGAGCGGGCATAGCCCATGAATGGGTCAGTATAACGATACTCAGTAGGGTCCCTGAGACCCACAAGGTCTCACAAAATATAACAAGGATAAACCACAAAGTAGGATTTCAATGGATAACCATTACTTACGTATATTCCCATACATATACCTAATTTATCATGTAACACATCTCAATCACGAGGAAAAACCAAAGGTCATTAACTCAGACCATACCAGGATTTTACTCATGATGTCAAAACCGCGGTTGCTGGAGAATTCCTCCTATGTCGAGCACAGTAGTCATGTCGCGACTCCAAGGTGCTACTCACTAACCTTAGACTGCTGAGGTACTCCTCCGGTCGAGTACCGTGGGACTTCCACCACACATAGTAGCGCTCTCCACCATGGTTCTGCCGCCTCACACAGTAGCGCTCCCACTGATAGCCTACAATAGTACTCCTCCTATTAAGTACTTCGGATCTACTGCCTCACATAGTAGCGCTCCTTCTCCATGGTTCTACCACCTCACATAGTAGTTATATCTATTAGGCTATTCAAGTCACTTCGAAACGAATCGGAGAAGAAATCATCAGGTCTCAGCCAGCTATTAGGTCTTCGTACTCCGAATAATTGTCTTCGGGAGGATCCTCCCAAAAATCTACTGATATATACTCCAAGATTCATGAAGTCCCACTAATAAGTATCTCAAAGGTTCGCCACATCATATGGGACTCAATGCAACAGACGGCGCGTCAATCAGACGCCCGGTCTGTGAGTTATTATCCTTTTTGTCTTGGGTTCCAGGTTGGTTTCATTTACGAACCAACCTGACTGTGTCTCAACTCTACCCTGAACTCCCAAGGGGTATACTCAATGGTACCTCTTCTCAACAAGATTACCAACGCCACTAACGGTTCGTCAAACAGACGTCCGGTCTGAGAGTTATTCGATTTTCCATTCCAGGGGCCTGGTTGGTTTTGAAGCTAAAACCAACATAACCATACTCCAACTGCATCCAAACATCAAGTGGAGTATTCCAAACTAACCGTCTCATAAAAAAGAATCCAATTTAATTGATGGAACGTCAATCGGACATTCGGTCATTAAGTTATAAGTGTTTCTGCTCCGAGGGCCCGGTTTGTTTCGGTTTCAAACCAACCTATCCATTTTCTAAAGTCGTCCAAAACTCACATAGAGTATCACAAAATGACCTCCTCATCGCGAGAATCCTATTTCCACAGACAGAGCGTCGATCAGATTCACGATCATGAAGTTATTCTCATTTAAGCGAAACAGGCCCAACCCATCGGGCCCGGTGGGCTGGCGGGTCGGCCCCTCCTGGCTCGGCGGGTCCGACCCGGCTAATGTGTAGAGACCCAAAGCATGAAATAAATAGAAATTACATTACTTTTGTGGAATACGTAATACATAACAAAAAAAAGACACCAAAGGACCGTAATAGTTTAGTGTCTTTGGAAACTTGGAACATAAACATCTAATCTTGGTGAAAGATCTTCAACATCTCCCGTAAAGATCATCCATTTTTTTTAACCTAAAACCATTTTTTATATCTTGGGGAAAAGAAATAATGTAAAGGATGAGCTCAAATGCTCAGTAAGGGTAAGCATGGAGAAAATAAAACAAACCATATATATTTGAACTTCAAAACATGAACATAATATCTAAACATCAAAATCTTGTGCAATAACATAAAACATGGATGTACGTAATGCATAGATCATAATGGATCATCAATCATGATAAAATAGAATTGGAATAAAACATGTAATTGTGGAAAACCATTAATCACTTTATATTATTTCCATAGTAGCCAAGGCATTGCTGCCAAGACCATCTTAGTGGACAAAGTCCCTTACTGAACCGGGTTTACTTTCCATTCCAGCCCTGTATTACTGAACCAGATTTACTTTCTGTTCTAGCCATGTCTATCTCATGAGATATAAATATTTACCCAATGCATTTGAGGTAGATATAGGTCCCACCCATCTCATATATAAATCATTCTTACTTGTGCCACAAAACAATCATACATCATTCATCATAACCCAATGAATAAAATGGGTTTCATAAACATCATATCATCATAACGTAATCCATATACAAAAAATGGATATCATTTCATCACAAGAAGAATCAAACCATATAAATAATAGATACATTATACTTGAAACACAATCATACTAAATAATGTCATCTTAGATGGAAAATAGTTTTGATAAAACACTTGAAATGAATTCTTGAGGAAAATATCCTTTCGTTTTCAAAATCTTTTTATTTTCACAAAATGCCATGCAATTTTAAAAGAAAATGATTTTTTTAAAAATAATCATGAAATTGTGTGGAGGAATCTTAATGAAAATAAGGATTTATGAAACTGTAAAAAAAATCTGTTCATGCTGTATAAGTTAAAAAAACATTATCCTCATACTTTTTTCAGAAAAGTCAAAAAGTACCTCCTATGGTAAAAAAAAGAAATATTCATTACATACCATGTAGTAAAAGTCAAAATGGGTAAAAATGAATTTATACATGCATGAAACCATTTTTAGAAAACATGGACATGGATAATAAATATAACCCCAGTAAATACTTAAGAATAGACAATCTCGGATAAAAACGAGATTGGAAAAGTTATCCATTACCTTATGTCTGATATGATTCATATGTTTCCGAACCTCCTGTATAATGATATAATAATGCCATTGAATTATTACAGAATCATATTCATTGTTATGATATCATATATGGTTCACATAAGACTTTATATTTACCATTTTTTTGTAAATCCATGTTAAATTTGTGTTTTGGGTAAAATCGTTTTATTTATCGTACGTGTTTGGAATTTTTGTTCTTCATATTATTATTTATTATATAATGATTTAATTACTTCCATTATTTAAATCATTATTTATATATCATATATATTCAACATATATATATAATAGATAGATAAAAGAAATGAAATACACCATTCATGGAGACGGTAGGCCGTACGTATGCATGAACGTTGTTTTCTTTTCCTTATTGACTTGAATCGAAGTAAGTAGACGAAATAAATACATAAATCTTGTATCATTATCATGTCATATATTTCATTATTATTCATTATATATACTTCATAATCATTATTGAATTGTTAACATGGAAAATTAATTCCATCGCGTCATGGAGACGGTAGTCCGTACGTACGCACGAGCGATGATATCGTTCCCATGATCGTGGAATGGTATTGAAGTGTATGTATACTATTTAAGAATCAATATCACTTTAAAATAATCATATATAGTTATTCTTCACACCATTATACCCATCCAAGTAAGGTGGTGGTGGAAAACAGATTACACCACGGCGTGGAGACGGTATTCCGTACGTACGCACATGCGGTGATTTCGTTTTCCATAGGATAGATAAAAGATGAAATAGGGTTGTTTAATATTTATAATAACATATAATTATATGAGTGATAATGATTTTATTACTACATAATGAAACAACTAAATAATAGGATGTAGAAGAATAAATAAATTTGAAAGAATCTGTAACGGATATTACCTCTTCTTCGATATGCCTCTTTGAAACCTCCTCATAGGGCACTAAAATTGGTCTTTGAAGAAGACCAGGACCTATAGTATGTTTTTAGGGAATTTGAAAAGGGAAATGGGAAGGGGTTGGCCGAGCTTCAAGGCTCAAAATTGTGTAATGAGAAGAGGGATGAGGTGCCCTGTTATAAGGGAGAAGAGGGGCACCTTAGAAAAAACATAAAATATTCTTTTATAATAAAGTCATATTCGGTTTAGAATAGCTCCAAATTGATTTATTTAGAATCTAAAGTGGGGATGAGTCAAAATATTCTCAACAAATGTGTTTTAGACAAGTTTAGGTTACTATTTTATCCTTATCATTGAGATTTTACTCTAAATTAAACAATTTAACTTTTACCGTGTATTCTTGTTTTCTTACATCATATGGTTAATAAACATAATATAACAAGGAAAACTAACCCCAAGTGGTTAATTATTAATATATATAACCTTATATAAGTCATTGGGCCGAACCTTAAATTTTTAGGAATAAAATAAAAATTAATAATTAAATATTTGTTTTAAAAACTATTTTATGTCAATTTTAACACTATTTGGAAATTGATTTTTTTGAAACTCATAACAGAATGATTAGTTCGAAAACAGTTAATTGAATCAATACTAACATGTCATAATAACCAAAAAAATTAGTGGAATTTATAAAAAGTCTTAAATTTCATTTAATTGGGTATTTATGACATCAATTATGTTAATTTTTCATTAATAAATAATTACTGCAACATCATTGTGTCATAAATAAATTAAACCATTTAATGTTTAAAAATTATAAATAAAATACCATTATGTAGGAAATATTTTTAGCTTTCTAATTAATATTTATAGTCTAATTTATCTTATGTATATCTCTATATTAAAAATGTTTTAGTTATTAAACATTGATTTTAACTATTTTAACTATTCTTTATATAATGTAATAATAAATGTCCTACTCTAATACAAGGGGACCTAAGGGTAATATTTTATTCCTAAGGTGGTTTTTGGTCTAATTACACTTATCCAATAGAATTAAGACATGTGTTAGGTCAATAATAATATCATTTTTACCCTTAATTACCCTATTTACTTTTAACCGTGGTAAATAAAAGTAAAATGTTACTATTCACCAAAAATTATTTTTATCTTATTGAACCACATTTTACTCCTTGATATTAACCATGTCTCTTGGATTTTTGAAATTCCACTCAAAGAAGCAGTATAATTAGGTTTTATGTAAATTTTCAAATTCTACTAGAAGGTGGGTAAAAGACAGTGAAAAGTTCATTAACATTTTTATATATCTAAAATTATTATAAAATGACCCCAATGAATTACATTGTACTTATATAGGTATTATGTATCAATTTTGACCTAAAATAAATTTAAATAAAATAAATAATTATTTAAATAAAAAGTCGGTTTTTAAATAGTAACCCAGTGTTTTCACTATTTATCAAAAATTGAAAGTTTTCAGAAAAATACCAAAAATTCACCCTAGGCTAATTTTGATATTCCGATTCCCAAAATGAAGTCCATTTTGAAAGATAAAATTTATAAAATTTCAACAAGTGGGTATTACTATTCATAACGGCTAGTTTATATAATATTTTAATAACATATCATTGTTTAGTGAAACTCGGTATTGCGTACAACACACGCTATCGTGGAAGGTCGTGATTGCTTGTAAAGCAAGCGAAGTCAGGGTTGCGTGTAGTGAAAGATTCCTTTGTTGTTTTATATAATATAATCCCTCCATATTTCATTTATACATTGAATATATATATATATATACACTCAATGTTGCGTAGAATAACTTCTATCAAACGAACATGAAATTTTGTGTAACACTATACAAGAATAGTGTTGCGTATACTGGAAGCTAATACCGTGTTGAGTATAGCGCAAGATAATCTTGGTGTAGCATACAACACAAGATATCAAATAAATTAAAAAGAATACTTATCATAAAATCTCGGGTTGTTACATTCTACCCCCCTTAAAATGAATTTCTCCCTCGAAATTCATCGGGGTTATAAATGGTTTTCTACATGAATGTTTCTCTAATAGAAACACACATTGTAAAAAGGAATACCAAAACATAAATTTAAAAAATAAATTATGAAACATAATGGTTACCCAAATTAACTAATCAATGGGTTTCCACATAGGAGAACATAGGTGAAAATATGGATATGGAGGAGAAATATAACCATCATGTTTTGATGAAGAGTGGTAGAGAACATGGCTATGAAAAATCCAACAATCATAAAGCCATAAATTTGTGATGATCTATGGTACCATCTAATTCTTCTGATATAAAGACACTAGGACAACATTTCTAGTTTTCAAGATCATTTCCCTAAAGTTGAAGAATTTGAATTAAAAGAAATACTTACATGATTTTGGTACAATCTCACTGTTCTTCATGCCTTGAACAATTTACACTTCATCTCTTAAGGAAATGAAGTTGGATTTTTCTTCCGTGATGTGTTAGCGGATCATGTGATAGAATTATGGGTCCTTCCATCTGTCCCAAACAAAAGGTTAGAAAAAGTTATCAAAAATACATAAGTCATTCTATAGTAAGGTTAATCATATCTGATTCCAAAAATCGACTTATACATCATCTATAATATCGCTTAATAAAACAAAACTAGTTTCTACTAACCCGATACTTCCAGTAGGGCAGTGGTAGGCGATTAAGGCTCGTCACACTTCGGTTGTGGGTTCGATTCTCACAGCCTTGTCTGACGCGACGAGTTATCCTTTTTCTAAAACTATACTATTATAACATTCCAGGAATAATATCGAAAAAAGTTCTAACCTTAAACAATACTAACTTATGTCCAACATAGTCCATTCCAATCTTTGGGATTATCCAAAATATATATTTCCAAACTCATAGTATAAAGAGAACAATTACTAAAAAGGTCATTTAACAAGCACATGAATACCATCATTTATCCATCATATATCACAATATATATCTTGTTGATTTCATTTCAAACATTAGAATACCTTAATCTTGTATTCTCTTGAAAATGAATACACATTGAACCTTAGTGAAAACACGAATTTGATCAAAAGTTAACTCGTTCCACATACCAAAATCCCAAAAATCTGTATACTCAATCCATGATATCACATTGTCCTTATACCAGTCATGATCTCATTAATACTATCAAACATCTCATTATCTCTATATCCTTTCATTATTCACATATCATCTACCTTTCAAAAAATATTTGAATAACCTTTCATGGTTACCGGTATCATTCAACATTTACTTTCAAATACTTTTGGAAAAACAATGGTGTAACAATACTTAGATGTGTCTTTATTCCATTGTAACATTACCTATAAAACATAACTCTTGATAAACATAAATCATTCCACTAACTTCTTAAACCATTGACTGAGCATTCATTATTTTATTCCTCAACACATTTTTTATCTCATATATCATTTGTAGTCTCTTCGTCATCATCAATATAAGTACTACCCATACGACCATGCTGATTCTCTTCATGAGATTTTCCCTTAGGGCACTGGTTTGCATAATTCATGTGCATCCCACATTTAAAACATTTAACCGATTTTTATGTCCTAGAAATACAATTCTCCTAGTCCATTGTGTTAACTGATCCTTTTCCTCTACGCTTACTGGCTTTGTGTCCTTCATTTCTACACACAAAGCATCTTCCAGTTCATTTGAAACATTATCCTTGATGCCTCTTCCCACATGATTTACATGGGGGAAATTGAACTTTTTTTTCCTCTATGATCATCATGAAACTCCATGTTTCTTTTATTAGATGAGTCCGAGAACGTAGTAAAGTTGAGTTTATTGATCATATTATGAGATTTCTGATTAGGCATAATAATGATGTTTGGAATTCCACATCCCGTTTCATTTGGTTACTCATGAATAATATCATTCCATTTTCCATCATATCCTCTATTATCGTGAATCTTCCTACTTCCAGCCATTTTCTAAAACCCAAAAAGAATAGTGTGAGAGGAAAAAATCATGCCATGTAAAACAAAATAATAAAGGGGGAGTACCTTCAATATCAATCATCTTAGGTCTAATTCTATGATTGTTACCATAATTCTAGGACTATAACCTATACTTATACTTAACCTTGGGGACATCCCTAGAAATACCATAGAAATATCTCTAGGGATCTCACAAAATTTTTCGCATCCTAGATTCCAAAGGTTAACCAAACCTTTCCTATGATACCAACTGTTGAGACCCAATGTTTTATGTACATTGATATTTCATTACTTTTGTGGAATACATAATACATAACAAAAAAAGACACTAAATGACCGTAATAGTTTAGTGTCTTTGGAAACTTGGAACATAATATTCTAATCTTGGTGAAAGATATTCATCATTTCCCATAAAGATCTTCCATTTTTTTTAACCTAAAACCATTCTTTATATCCTGGGGAAAAGAAAACATATAAAGGTAGAGCTCAAATGCTTAGTAAGGGTAAGCATTGAGAAAATAAAACAAACCATATATATTTGAACTTCAAAACATGAACATAATATTTAAACATCAAAATCTTCTACAATGACATAAAAAATGGCAGTACTTAAGGCATAGATCTTAATGGATCATCAATAAAGATAAAATAGAATGGGAATAAAACATTTAATTGTGTAAAACCATTAATCACTTTATATGATTTCCATAGTATCCAAGACATTGCTTCCAAGACCATCTTTGTGGACAATGTTTCTTACTGAACTGGGTTTACTTACCGTTCCGGCCCTGAATTAATGAACCAGATTTACTTGTCGTTCCAGCCTTGTCTATCTCAGGAGATATAAATCTTTACCCAATTAATTTTAAGGAGATATAGGTCCCACCCATCTCATATTGAAATCATTTTTACTTATGCCACAAAACAATCAAACATCATTCATCATAACCCAAAGAATAAAATGGGTTTCATAAACATCATCACAACATAAAGTAATCCATATAAAACAAATGGGTATCATTTCATCACAAGAATAATCAAACCATATAAATAATAGATACATTATACTTGAAACATAATCATACTAAATAATGTCATCTTAGATGGAAAATATTTTTGATAAAACACTTGAAATGAATTCTTGAGGAAAAAACCCTTTATTTTTCAAAATCATTTTCTTTTCAAAAAATACCATGAAATTTTAAAATAAAAGGTTTTTGTTGAAAATAATCATGAAATCATGTGGAGGAATCTTTTTGAAAATAAGGCTTTATGAAACTTTAAAAAAACTCTGTTCATGCCATATAAGTTAAGAAACAATTCTCCTCGTTCTTTTGTCGGAAAAGTCAAAAAGTATATTGTATGGTAAAAAAAGAAATATTTCTCACATACCATGTAGTAAAAGTAAAAAATGGTTAAAAAGGACTTTAAAAATGCATGAAACCATTTTTAGAAAATAGGGACATGGATGATAAATATAACCCCAGTAAATACTTACGAATAGACAATCTCGGATAAAAACGAGATTGTAAAAGTTATCCCTTACCTTATATTCGATATGATTTGTATATATATGAACCTCATGTATAATGATTTAAATAATGTCATTTTATTATTACAGAATCAGATTAATTGTTATGATATCATATATGGTTCACTTATGACTTTATATTACCTGTTTATTTGTAAATTCCATGTTAAAGGAGTGTTTTGGGTAAAATCATTTTATTTATCATACGTATTTGAACTTGTTGTTCTTGATATTATTATTGATTATATAATGATTTAATTACTTCCAGAATGTAAATCATGATTTATATATCATATATATTCAGTATATATATATAATAGATAGATAAATGAAATGAAATACACCGTTCATGGAGACGGTAGGCCGTACGTACGCATGGACACTGTTTTCTTTTCCACATTGACTTGAATGGAAGTAAGTAGATGACATATATATACATAAATCCCATAGATTTCTAATTTCATATATTTCATTATTATTCATTATATATACTTTATAATCATTATTGAATTGTTAACATGGAAAATGAATCTCATCGCGTTGTGGAGACGGTAGTGTTTATGTATGCACGAGCGATGATATCATTCCCATGATCATGGAATTATATTAAAGTGTATGTATACTATTTCAGAATCAATATAACATTACAATGATAATATATAGTTATTAATTACACCATTATACCCATCCATGTATGGTGGTGGGGGAAAACAGATTACACCACAGCGTGGAGACGGTATTTCGTACGTATGCACACGCAGTGATTTCATTTTCCGTAGGATGGATAGAAGGTCAAATAGGGTTGTTTCATATATATAATAACATATCAGTATATGAGTGATAGTTATGTTATTACTTCATAATGAAGAAACTAAATTAGAGGACGTAGAAGAAGAAATTAATTTGTAAGAATTAGTAACGGATATTACCTCTTCTTCGATATGCCTCTTTGAAACCTCCTCTTAAGGCACTAAAATTGGCCTTTGAAGAATACCAGGACCTCTAGTATGTTTCTAGGGAAGTTTATAAGTGAAATGGGCAGGGTTTTTCTGAGATTCAAGGCTCAAAATTGTGTAAAGATAAGAGGGAGGAGGTGCCCTTTTATAAGGGAGGAGAGGGGCACCATAGTAAAAACATAAAATATTATTTTATAATAGTCATATTCGGTTTATAATAACTCCAAATTGATTTATTTCGAAGATAAAGTGGGTATGGGTCAAAAACCTCTGAAAAAATAGGTTTTAGACATGTTTAGGTTACTATTTTATCCTTATCATTTAGATTTAATTCTAAATTAAATAATTTAACTTTTACCGTGTCTTCTTGTTTTCTTACACTATTTGGTTAATAAACATACTATAACAAGAAAAACGAACCCCAAGTGGTTCATTATTAGTATATATAACCTTATCTAAGTCATTTGGATGAACCTTATATTTTTAGGAATAAAATAATAATTAATAATATAATATTTGTTTTAAAAACTATTTTTTGTCAATTTTGACGCTATTTGGTAATTGATTTTTGTGAAAATCATAACATCATGATTAGTTAAAAAAAGTTAATTTAATCAATACTAACATTTAATAATAACCTAAAATTTAGTGGAATTTATAAAATGTCTGAAATTACATTTAATTTGGTATTTATAACATCAATTATGTTAATTTTTCATTAATTAGGTAATTACTGCATCATTATTGTGTCATAAATAAATAAAATTATTGAATGTATAAAAATTATAAATAAAATATAATTATGTAGAAAATATTTTTATCTTTATAATTAATATTCAAAGTCTAATTTATCTTATGTATAACCCTACGTTAAAAATGTTTTAGTTGTTAAACATTGATTTTAACTATTTTAACTATTCTTTAAATAAAGTAATAATAAATGTCCTAATCTAATCGATGTGGACCTAAAGGGTAATATTGTATTCATAAGGTTGTTTTTGGTGTAATTAAACTTATCCAATAGAATTAGGACATGTGTTAGGGTAATAATAATATCATTTTTACCCTTAATTACCCTATTTACTTTTAACCGTGTTAAATAGAAGTAAAAAGTTAATATTCACCAAAAAAAATTTATCTTATTAAACCACATTTATCTCCTTGATATTAACTGTGTCTCTCCGATTTTTGAAATTCCACTCACAGAAGTGGTAAAATTAATTTTTATGTAAATTTTTAAATTCTCCTAGGAGGTGGGTAAAAGACGGTGAAAAATTCAATAAATTTTTTATATATCTAAAATTATTATAAAATGAACCCAATGAATTACATTGAACATATATAGGTATTATGTATCAAATTTGACCTAAAATGAATTTAAATAAAATTAATAATTATTTAAATAAAAAGTCATTTTTAAATAGTAACCCAGTGTTTTCACTATTCATAAAAAATTTAATGTTTTCAGAAAAATACCAAAAATTCACCCTTGGCTAATTTTGATATTCCGAATCCAAAAATGAAGTGCATTTTGAAAGATAAAATTTATAAAATTTCAAAAAGTGGGTATTAATATTCATAACCTCTAGTTTATATAATATTTTAATAACATATCGTTGTTTAGTGAAACTCGGTATTGCGTACAACACACGCTATCGTGGATGGTCGCGATTGCATGTAAAGCAAGCCAAGTCAGGGTTGTGTGTAGTGAAATATTCATTTGTTCATTATATAATAGAATCCAACCATATTTCATTTATACATTGAATATATATATATATACACTCAATGTTATGTAGAATAACTTATATCAAACGAACATGAAATTTGTGTAACACGATACAAGAATAGTGTTGTGTATACTGGAAGCTAATACGGTGTTGCGTATAGTGCAAATAATCTAGGTGTAGAATATAACCCAAGACATCAAATAAATTAAAAATAATACTTCTCATAAAATCTCGGGTTGTTATATAAGGGGTTGGCCCGACCTGATATAGCGCGGCCCAGCCCGATGGGGCATGGCTTGGCCCGTGGCAGGTGGCCCGTCCCGAAAAAGGGCGCAACCCAGCCATCAATTGGCCGCGGCTTGGCCAACTGGCCGAGCAACACAGATTTGGGGGGGGGGGGTGCGGCCCCTCGACTTCCCAAACCGGCGGTGCCAAGCGTCGCCGCCCTCCTGCCCAGATGGCTTCTCCAGCGCGAGCGGCCTACTTGGGCGGACCGCTGTCCACCGCATGCAGCGCCATTACGTCCTCCAACCCGGTCGGCCGACGAGCCAATCGGTTCTCCCGCCGAAGCGGCCCACTGACCTCTGTAGTGCGGTGCCTTGGGGCATCGCAGTTCCACCAGCCCGGCCGGCTACGGCCGACCGGTTCTTCTTCGGCTGAGTGGCCCGTGGATGTGGGTCTTGGATCCCTGCCACACGGCTGGCATATAGCCGCCGCTTCCTCTGGTCACCGCCACCTATTCCATCACTGCCTCCATAGAAATAAAACAAGGATCAATAGAGGGTCTTCATGCCATGGTCATTCGGCACGCGCCCTCCGTGTTAGGTGGTATCATATGTTCAAAAATAAAATATGGTTTCAATGAGGAATGAAGAACAATTTTATTCAACTAAAATTGAAGAAAATCCCCTACCTTCTAATTGACTTTGCATGCCGACAAGCTGTAGAAGACGAGAATCGCGGTAGTCTGGCGTCTCAGAAGATGGTGTCGCACAGAACGATGTCGTCCTGTCAACGTTGGAGGAACAGTCGTTGACGTAGGTGACGCTTCTTGCGAGCTGTGTCTTCTCCCTTGACGCAGAGGAAGAAGAAGGTAGGAGAATTCCTGGATATTTCTTCTCTGATAGAGGATTATGTTCTTCGTGGAAGAATTTATCTCCTCTAATTCTCCAATCGTTCCCCCCAAAATATTTTCTAAGGAAAATATTATAATAGAATTCTCAAATTTTAATGAATTTCCTTGAAAATAAAATTAATTCAAATGAGAGGTGCCAATTAATTAATAAGGTTATTCATTAAATGGGTTAGCATCATCAATATTTGGGAGGTGGAGAGGCTCCACCATAATGAGGGGAGAAGTTAATTAATTAAGTGGGGTTTAAGGGAGTTAAGTGGAGATGATATGATTAGGGCTCAAGTGTGACCCACCAAACTAAATCCTCTCATGGGAGGTTATGTGGGTGTGGGCCCCACCTCTAACTCCTCTTGGGAGGAAATAACCACTACTAAATAATAAAATTTTGAACCAAATATTTTATTGATTTAGTATGAATTCATCAAAATAATACTTTCAACCCGCATTAAAAGTGACTACAGTAAAGGTCCCCTTAAGAGAATACCAGCGTTGCGAGTTCATCGGTGTCCTCAGATTTCAATTCCAATCACCAGTTCAAAAGATAGAAAAACTCACACATATATTTACTAAACGTACGCAAACAACACTTCATAAATTGATTCTGGGCACACCGGGCCTCGGAATCAGGTGCCCTCAGAAACTACGGACTTGTAAAATTCCATTGAATTTAAGAAAAAAAATTCCATGAAATTTCTGGGTCTTTACAATGTAAAGGATAATTAAAAACATAAAACTAATGG
Source organism: Viscum album (assembly GCA_963277665.1). Lineage (NCBI taxonomy): Eukaryota > Viridiplantae > Streptophyta > Magnoliopsida > Santalales > Viscaceae > Viscum > Viscum album. The sequence continues at coordinate 1,235,056,999 of OY728159.1, read as the reverse complement.
TCTATTAAATCATCAACATTTATTATATCTTGACACATTCAGTTATGTTTTGAATGATATTCTGATTAAAAACAATAAAATAAGAAATTTCAATTTATTATCAAAATTATGCTTGTGAAATTAACCCTTCCACTGATGCATTGTTATGTAAATTATTATTTAATATTTTCATACACAAATAAAATAGGTACATGCATAAAAATTGTACAATACCTACACATTTATCATCATATGGAAAATGAAATATTTAATGCTTTATTGAGTCAAAGGATCTTAATGCGAATATTTTCTCAATTTTATATAATACTAAGTCAATATAATTTTATTGAATAGAAAATTAATCATAATATGATGTTTCTATTCAATTATCTTGAATTAAATATTGTATTTTGGTAAACATTCCATAGATTGAATAATTCAATGGCCCTTTAAGACCAACAGGCTGTAATCTTTCAATTATGAAATTGTATTATTGACTTTTTAACCTGACAATATGCCCATTTCGGATGATATGAGACAAGTTAGAAGCATAAAAATCTGAAAACCAAAAATATAAAATCTCATTATAGTATAATAAATAAATTTATTTTAAAAATATGTAATATTCGTTTTTATTCATTAAATTTTTTGATCTTTTATCTTCAAATTATTCAGGTTTATGATGTCTACAAATTTGTGTAAGATCAAACTATGCCTTTATATAATTTTTGGGCCTACCATGTGCTTTCAACACTATATAAAATATGTTTGAAAAAAAATTCTTAATATTAATTACAACTTACATGTGACAATCCAAAAAATCAGACCAATATCTAAGGTCCCAGAAATATAATCTTCCTAATCCAATTATAAACTATCCCAAAACCATTAATTTTTTATTCATTTATATATTTTCAAAAAGTAACTTTAGGTAATATTAAAGGGTTATATTTTTCCTAAATACATGAGAAAAATAATTGAGGGTTTTCTCTTTCAATTAAACCATTTTAGAAATAATTTATATTTTGTTGAAAAGGGTGATATAAATAAACAAATATCCAATAATAGTAAAACTAACTATTATGTCTCCCATTATCAAGAACAAACTCTTTATTCATATAAATGTAGTAAATATTTGATTTTGGGATATATGTACACCATCTAAATATCATACCATATGCTGGAAATTCACTAATTACCCATGTCAAGGACAAGATCAGAATGACATCCAACCTGATATCTGACTGGGTCTCAGACATGGCTCGAAGGGCATTCCTAATCCCCATGGGATGGAAACATGTGTTGGGCAGTAAACTAATCACGATGGGATTGATTTTTTCCAATAAACTAGGATCATAATTTAAATAAAACATATGGAAGATAGAATAAAATTTAATCCCAATATATATACAAATTTAATTTGGTTACAACTACTACTAAACAAGATAGAACTAGAAAAAACTAAAATTGGTCCATGCTACCACAATCTCCACATGAAATCATTATCACATCTAAACATAAGACCAAACTGCTCTAATAATGATCACATGAACCGATAACCTATACCTAGAAAAAGCTCAGCAATACCAACAAGGAATGATACAATTAGAGTGTGAGTTTAACAGCTCACTTGACTACCACCACAAAATCCATACATTTCATTTCCTGAAGAGAAATCCATAAACACTAGATTAAAATACTTATATAATAATATTTTTTTATCATTTTAATTAATAATCACTCATTTTAAATTTTTTAAACACTAAACAACACATAACTATTTTTTAAACAGGGTTTTCCAATTTAATATCAAAATCAAAATGAAGGAAATAAAAAGATATTCTGAAAATGAACAAGAAGAAAAAATAGAAAACCAAGTGAAGCATAATATAAATAAAAAATTTACAAATAGTAACCACAAGAATTTATTAAACATATGTAGACTGATCCTTGGAGGTCCACGAGTCAGACACAGCTACATGCATATGGTGTATCTCCATAGTTTATAACTAACTGGCCGCCCAAAACGTACCAATCTAGTGTCATGTCTTACCAATCTGTATAAAGTCAATGAATGTATCGACCCATCTTATTGAGGTCAATAATAAACCATCGCTAGACCCTATTAAAGATCCAAGGAAACCCATGTAAGTATTACACTATGTAAGTAAGAGGGCCTCGTATGTATGACTCAGCTTACCTGCTGCCACCACACTATCCTACCCCAAACACTGACACCACCCACATGATATCCCATATTGGAAAATTCCCCCATAAGGATTCCCAACATACAAAAAACTATAAATAGGTTCCAACTGGGTCATCATACCACACAATCATTCAGTCCATTTCTCAAAACACAATAATAATCCAACCAAGCAATTGTACTTTAAAAGGAAAAATTCATTTCAAAACATTATAATGTTGTCACCAGGCCTTCCACTATTTAAATTCTAATATATCAAAAAAATATCTTAAACATTTCTAAAACAATATTAAATACTACATTTACATTCATAATTCCGAATGAAAATTTAATTTATAAATAAAAATAACACTTCTAAGACTATTTAAAAAAAGAAGAAAACACACAAAATAACCAATGATGAAAAATGTGATTTCATTCCATTTCAATTTTAAAATTTTCTAAAAATTCCATATGTTCGATAAAATCAAATACATTTTTAAAATCACTTTCATTTATTTGAGAACTAAGGGACCATTTTTAAAAAAAATTGTGTTTTAAGAAGAGGTGAGAGAGATGGTCATGTGATTTAAAATATGGGTTTTGAATTTGAGAAAATTTATGCAAAACCCTCATCATTTGTGTGCCCATCCATGTATGCACTATGAGTACACATGGATTTTCCCACATACAATGGTACACAATAAGTATCCATGAAATTACCCAAAACATTTTTCAATTAAACATCACATGCCTTCCAAAACACATAGCAAACCAAAACAGAAAAGTCACAACATTTAAAAAATAAATACCACGTCACAAGACATCAAATTAGATAAAACATATTTAAGAGAAATAACCATTAAAATCATCCAATATGGCTTTTAAAATATCAATATAATCATTATTAAATACATTGGATTTATATATAAATACAAATATTTGAAAAATCAAATTGAAAACCTTTTTTAACAAATTCTACAAACACCAAAGCACAAAAAACCCAAAAGAACATCACTTGGATGAAAAAACGTACTTGTGCACTATTTAAAAATCCAAAATAATCAGTTGAATGTACCAGAAATGAAAATAACTAAAATATCTACCTTGATAGAGTGTTTATGCGATAAAACCTCTAGTAAAGGATGAATAGGTCCTAAGGAACAATTTTTACACCCTAGATTCAAAGAAAACAAACTAAATATAAACCTTATTCCTTAAGGTTCATTGAAGTGAGAAACCCACCAATAAAATGAGAGAGAAGAGAGACGGATGTGGAAATAGATTAAAACCCAAAGGAACACACCTTTGGAACCATCATGGGGCTTCAATCAAAGTTGGGGATCATGGAATATGGGTTTAGAGAAGCCTCCCGGTGCACCTAGGCTGGAGGAGGGGAATAGATTGTTATTTTTTGTTAAAGGAATGGAGGGAAAATCGGTAATTTTCACTTTTTAATGAATTGGTATACTTGTATGATTTGGTCGCACAGTTTACCAAACTGTGCGCAAACCTTGCGGTATCCACTATACAAATGGATAGAACCACAAGCATGGTTGTCACACAGTTTCCTAGATCATTCTCATTCCATTTTCCATACCCCTAGACCCCAAAACAAGCTACATGGATGCCTGGGAAAGAGAACACAACCTCCCAAACTATGCACCAAAATTGTAAATATGAAAAAAACTCCCCAGATATTTCCAAAATAATAGAATTTAAACCAGGGATTAACCAGAACCAAAACTAAAGGATAAAAGGTCATGAAAATAATAATATAATGAAATTTCAAAGGTTTTGTTGTGATAGTTCTCCCCACCACAATCACTTTCTACACCCAAAAATTCACCCCGTCAAAATGATAGTCAAATCTTGGTTCCTTGACTAATAAAATTTGAAAGACACTTCAAAATTTAGGGTGACTTTTCACTCCACAAGTCACACTTGATTGACACTTGAGGAAACCCCTGTATGAGAATGTGGTGAGAACAAGAGAGGGTTCTCCCTAGTATAAAAACCCAACTAACATCCCATAATTTAAACACTCATTATAATATCATTTAAATAAAAACACTATCATGAGAATAAGGTAAATCCCAACAATAACTAATCCATCTCCTCTACAAAAGAAAAGAAGAACAACCTGGGGAACTAAAATTTTTCCACATAATACAGAATCCCCCAACACTTCGATGAAACCTTCTAAAATAATCCAATCACAATCTTCAATCAATGATTATCCACAAGCATGAGTATCTCCAAGAAAATGTGATAGAGAACTAAAACCAAAACTAACCCACACAAGGGTTGAATAGACGTAAGAAAAAAACCAATTTAAGGATCTATTCAGTTAAAAAATGCCCTTGAACAATAGAAGGACAAGTATATCACACTTTTACAATGAAAATATGAACCTAAAAAAAACAATACCAAAACGAAAAAATCAAAATGTCCCCACCGAAACATGAGAGAAAAAAACTAGACCAATGTTCCCCGAACCCCTGAAAATTCATGACTATGTATGAGATTCCCTTAGGGGCATTGGATGGATCTCTGAGGGATAATGAATCTAAATCCTGACATCCAGACGATGTAATCCTCTGTCAAATCTTCTTCTTTAATAAGGGATTCATATGAAACTTCTCTAGATGGTTTAAATGGGCACAATTATGAACTGACTTCAAAGGATCATGATAAGAAGGATTTGAATTCCCAAACTGGCCACATTGGTGAAACATAATTGAGCCGCTTGAGAATAGAAAACCATCTCTTTGATGTGGCCAATATATGCCTCCAGCATCCACCGACCTTGATGAATACTCATGAGATATTCATATTTTTTTTATTCACCTCCACATGTATAAACCATCATACAAATACATATATAAAAAATTCCCACATCATCCAAAATTGCATCGATGGAAGAAAAAACATATCCCACTTTTCTAGGGATGGACCTTCATACAATCATAGAACAAAAAAAACTCTAACAACTTCCATGTTTCCCAATAAACATAAGACACACTCACCTTACTCAATCCACTCCTCTACTTCTAATGAACCTCAATCCCAATGAATTATAGGCATAAATTGAGATGATGTGTTCAATGGACTTGAATAATTAAAATTTTTAGGGACTGTTATTGGTGGTATATTATATATAACACAAAGAATAAAAAATATAAATCAACATCAACTAGAACTTACCCAAATAATGGATCTCAAGACAAAAAAAATAGGCTCCAAATCCCAACACATAAAAACACAACCAAAAGAATCACTTCAAAAACCACCTTCACATTTAAATTATTAAAATAACCTTCTTCCAAAGATACTTCCCAAATAATGAAACCCACATTTTAAAAAATGTTTAATTCCTAAAATCATTTTCATCTTCCAAAACCGTTATGGGAAAACAATTTCAAACTGTTGATTTCAAATACACCCCCATGGAATCCAATGATCCATCACATATGTGTTTCTTTTTTTCATTCCATGTGTTCCAACACACACTTTCAACTCATACCCACACATATGTGAACATTCATAAGTAGTACCAAGGGTCACACATTTCATTCCCTCATCTAAACCCAAGTAGTTACCAAATTTCCATTACAAAACATTTACCTTTAAAAACCCATTTTTTTATCCGAAACCATTTCAAATAAATCATTCCAACTTAATAAAATCATTTTAAAAGTATACTCACATCTACTAAGATTGAAATAATAAATAATTATTGCTAAATGATAATAATGAAGAACTATTAGCCTCACATGACCCGATGACATGGTAGTGGTCAAGGCCCCAATTACTAAATTTCAACTAACAGTACCATAAACCATGTATTCAAAAACCACCTGGGTCATTACTCCATGTGAGATTAAGACATGAAAACAACTTTCCTCTATTTACACCCCTCATTCCAAAGAAAAGACAAAAGTCCCAAATCCTGGACTATCCCCAGAAACATGAGGATTATAATGAGAAAGAGTTTGCAAACACACTTCCCGTACCAACTACTTTTGTCATGAAAATCCCAGTCTCCTACCTAACTAACACACCATGTCAGAAAGAACCTCATGTGATACCATTTTATCATGAAACAAAATATAATGACATCTACCATGACATTACACCCAGTCTGAGACATGTTCATAAGGGCGTTTCTGATCACCATGGGAAGGAAACTAGTGTTGGGAATCAAATTAATGACTATGTGAACTATTTTAACAAATAAAACAACATCAAAAAATAAAATAAAACATGTTGAAGAGACATTAAATTTTAATCATGAAAAATATACAAGCATAATGTGGTTACAATAACTACTAAAAAATATATAACTAAAAAACAAAACTAAAACTTGACCATGAAACCATGATCTCCACATGACTACTTAGTCACCTCCAACACGAAGACTAAACTATTCCATCAACGATAACATGAAATAGGAACCTGAACCTATAAAGTAAATTGGGTATACTAAAATAGAATGGTATAAGTAGGGTGCGAGATTAATAGCTAATTAGAAATCCACCATAGAATCCTTGATTTTTTTCCCAATAACAGTCTATAATCCCTAGTTTGGAATATAAATTTAAAAATAGATTTAACTCATTTTAATTAATAAACTCATATTTTCCTTTTTTTAACACTACACACCACATAAGTACTTCTCAAAAAGGGTTTACCATTTTAGAATCAAACCTCAAACCAAGGCCATACCAAGCTATGCTGAATATGAAAAATAATTAAAAATAGAAACTAAAGTGGATGAGATTATAAATAAGAAAATACATATTGTAACTATGGGAATTTCCTAAACAAACCTTGAGAGATCCATGTATATACTCAAGTTGGTCACACCTATCATTGTATGGTGTAGATCCAAAATCTATATCCAACGGGAGGCCCTAAAATACCAATATAGTGGCACTTCTCACCAAAACCTATCGTTTCAAGGAGGTTATCAACCCATCTAATCAGGGTAAGTAAGAAACCATCACTCGACCCTCTAAAATTAGTCCCATAAACCCATGGTAATAGTATACTATGTAAGTATGAGGCCCTCATACATATTACTCACCTTACATTCTTCCACCACATTTTCCTACCCTAAACACAGACACCACCCCCATTTGATAACCCAAATTGGGAAATCCTCCAAAAAGGTACTCGATATAATAAATAATACGACATGTGCTAACATGTCCCTTATATCACACAATATTTCAAATAATTTATCAAAATGCACTAAGATACCTACTAGGTATTTACACTTTCAAAGATAAAACTCATTTCCAAACATCATAAAGTGAAAACTGGGATTACAACTCTTTAAATTACAATGTATCAAAAATATGCTTTAAAAAATTATAAAAAAAATTAAACCCTAATATTACATTCAAAATTCCAAATGATCCTTTAAACTCAAATTCCAAATTACCATTCTAACACCATTTCAAATACAAGAATAAAACACACAAAATAAGAATAAATACCAAACATGATTTTGTACAATTTACAAGTTAGCCTTTTCTCAAAATGATATACATGCCATATCTTCCAATAAAATTTGGAAACCACTTTAATTTTATTGTGAACCAATGGATAATTAATAATGAATATATGTTTTTGAAGAAGAGACTAGAGAGCGAGGAAAGTGTTTTAAAATCAAGGTTATAAATATTAGAAAATTTACCCAATTCCATCATCATTTGTGTGCCCATCCATGTGTTCACTCTGAGCACACATGGATGTTCCCACATCCAATTGAACACCAAAGGTATCCATGAAATTATAAGAACCATTTTCAATGAAACATCACATGCCTTCCTACAAAAAAAGAATACCAAACAAGAAAGGTCACTGCATTTCTCATATAAATCCCAAGCCATAATCAAACCAATTTGATAAAATTTGGCTCAGTTTAATAAGAATTAAAATTTTATAATTTAGCTTTCAAAAATCAATTGACATTTTATTAAACACAATGGGTGCATATATACGTAGAAATATATAATAAGATACTAAAAACCCCATTTTTTTATAATTGTACCAACACTAAAGAAACACAAAAACCCAAAAAAAACATAAAAATCATATCCTAAATAATTTTGCAATATTTAAAATTTCCAAAGCATCAAAAGAATGACTCAGAAAGTAAAATAATGGACCACCTACCTCAATGGAGTGAGGATGCGATGAAAAACATTATGGGAAAGAAGAATAGGCCCCAGTGAACAATCTACACACCTTAGATTAAAAGAAATATAAAAAAAAGAAACCCTAGAAATTAGGGTTTATCTAAGAATGAAACCTACCTTGAAAAATAAAGGACTAAATAGAGAAATGAGAGGGAAGGGGAATTGACTAAAAACAAAGGGAACTAACATTAGTAACCTTCAAGGAGAATCAATCGAGGTAGGGGAGCTAGGAACGTGCTTTGGAGAATACCTTGTGTGCCTAAGTCATATGATGGGAAGAAATAATAATTTAGGGTAATAGAATATAGGGAAAAAAGAGAAAAGTTTACATTTTTTATGAACTGGGAATCTTGTATTGTTTGGCCACCTTGTTTACCAACCCATTCACAAACCGTGTGTTAGAAAATATTCAAATGGATAGAACATCACACATGATTTCTTAAAAGTTTACTAAAATATTGAAATCCATTTCCCTTACTCTTAGACCCCGAAATAGGCTGATTGGTTACCTGGGAAAGGGTGCATTATTTCTCTAACCGTGCACCCAAACCATGTGCAGGCCTAAAACACTCCCTATACATCTAAAATTAAATATTTAAACAAGTTTTCAACCCTATCCTAAACTAAATAATCTATTATAATGAAAAGAATAAAATAATGAAAATCCAATGGTATAGGTGTGATAGTTCACATTAATGAAACCTTTAGTGTTAAATTATAAAATGTGACTATATCAAAAGTAGTTACAAAAATTTTCTTATGATAAATTTAATTCATCAGTTATAACCTATAAATAAATATTGATATTATTCTTTGGATATCCAAGAATTAATAGTTCCATATATATATGTGTGTGTGTGTGTGTGTGTGTGTTTGTGTGGTTAATTGATTAACATCCAATTAAGTAGGTTATACAAAATAATTAAAATTGAGAAATAAGAATATTAACATCCATAAGAACCAAAAGGAATAAACCATTAGTAGATAGACATAGCTATATGTTATGATTTTCTAAGGAAAATGAAAGATACATATGATAATTTTTTCCATGAATCACCATCACATGGATCATTTCACATTTTACTAAAAAATATTTCATTTATTTCATGTCATTAAAGCAGTAGTATTTCATGACAGAAATAAATGATATAAATGAGGAGTAATTAGAAAATACACCAACTGTGTCGTTGGAAATCTTGACTTTCCTTATTGTTCCACATTATACATAGATTATCCATATGTTGGAAAATTAACTAATTATTCATAACCATCATTATAAACTATTTAGTCATTTGAACACACCGGGATCATTGAACATCCAATGCCTAAATTATGGACTAACTTCTTACTTTCATAGGAATTTATAGGTGACATATATATATTAGGAAATATTTTTTTAACCAAAGATAATATTTAATCAATGAAAATATTTTTAATTCAAAAATATGATTTAATATCCATAAATTTATTCCCGGTTTATGTTTTATCATCTAACAGCTCGGATTTCAGGCCTCATGTATAAATTTGAACAAACTGTACAATTTGGATGGCTGAGATTTAGGATTTGGAATATAATTATAATTTTTTGTTTCATGAATAAATGGACTAGCATCCTCATGTACATAGTTTTGAATTGATGGATCTTGGAAAATAATTTGTTTATTCTCTACTAATTTTTTTTCACTATATTAAAACTAAAAAATATAACCTTTTTGAAAACAAAAAAATAGTATATGAAGTAATGTACTGTCAAATGTTTTGAATCTCTTAAGATCAAATTTATTACATTTGCATTTAAATGTTCCTTTATAAACAAATTTTGAATTCAATGATGGAGATGAGATAAAAATTTCAGCACCCTTACTGTAGATAGGATTTATATCGTATATGTTGGAATTTTTATAATGATTTATCCAATTAGAGTCATGTAATAGAAAATTGGGTCTACTTATTGATTCCTTGGTTTTCTAAAAAATACGTAATAAATAATTATTATTATTAATCATTGTTACTAAATACAAATTATTATTATATTTTAACACCTTGTGATTTTCTATGGAATATTTTTGTAGGGTGTCACTAAGTTATATTGTGATTTTAGGGCTCCTATAGTTTTACCAATGATAGAATAAAAATATTAAATATATTATATAATGTGATTGCAATTTTCCAAAACTAATGGAATATCCCCTAGATGTAGTCTAATGTTGAAATACAAGACAACCTTTAGGTAATGGATGTATGATTTACCATAGGTGTGACATTAAAGTTTTATATGTTGGGTGTTTTTAAAGAACAAATTCGAGGGTAATTCATTATTATTTATAATTATATATTTTTACAAAAAGATGAAATATTACTATACTGGTATATAGTATGATATATTTGAAACCACCATTATTTTCATGTTTTGTGGTTTACCCTATGAACTACAAAACATTTTTGTGTGTCGGATGTTTGGTATCAATGCATGTGAGGGTATTTCATTTAATATATTTTAATAAATTTTTTCCAAAAAATTAATGTATCTCCCAAATGGTACACCGGAAATTTTTTTCAAAATAGGATTTGATCTAGGATGTTGGGTTTACCCTAGGTATGACATAAATTTTGTGTAGGTTAGTAAATTCTTAAAATATCACATGAGGGAAATTTATTTAATATTTTTATTATAATTTTTTTATAAAAAAATTAAGGTATTTCCCAAAAGGCATATCATGTGATAATGTTTTTCCACCTTTAGGTCAAGGATGTATGGTTTACCATAGGCATGAAAAAAATTATGCAATGGGTGTTCGGTAAAAACTCATGTGAGTGTAATTCACTTAATAATTTTATTTTGATTTTTTGAAAAAATTGAAATATCTCATGAAAAACAAATCTTATGAGTGATTTTATACCCCCATTAGGTTCGAGATGTTGGTTTTTCCTAAGGACTACATAAATTTTTATAGTGTTTGTTGTTTGGTAACATCACACGTGAGGGTATCTTTTTAAGTATTTTATTAATATTATAAATAACTTTTTTACAAAATATTGTAATTTACTAACATTTAATAATTTTTACTAATATTGACTTAATATTTATTAATTATTTTTAAAAAAAATCTTTATAAATACTATTTTTAAATGATAATAAAATTATACTAATTATATTGACTTTTTAAAATTTAATTACCTTTTTTTTATTTTTTTTACCAGTTATTTTAAAAAATTACATATTTTTACAAATATTTAGTATCTAATACTAAATATTTATTAATAAACAAATTAATCCAAACATATTTATTATTATTATTATTTTTGATAATTTTATTGAACCACAACAAAGTGTATACATTATTAAAAAAATTCTAATGATTTATGAACCCCCAGAAAATATTTTCATGTTAAAAAGGTCCTTTATTAACTTGATTCATTATTGTTTTTTATTATATATTTCCGTCATTAAAATAATTGTTTTAATGTTTTTTATTTAAAAAATTTATAAAAAACTTATTATTCGAACATTTTCTTGAAGATTATTTTCTAACATTTTTAATAAAATACTCATTTTATATTTATTTCATACGTTTTATAAATATATGTGCATATATATATATATATATATTACAGGAATTTTTAATTACACACACACACACACAGATATATATATATAATATTTTTACACATCCTTCTAAAAAATATCCATATCAAATTTATACATACATACATATATATATATATATATATATCTATAAATCAAAAATCATACAAGGTTTTTAATGTTTATATATTTATATTCACATGTTAATATATATATATATATTCATATAAAGAAGGAAATATTCTAAAGACAATATTCACGTGTTTTAAAAACCCGAAAAAAAAATCATAATGTAATAATCAAATATGGTTTAATGTCACGCCATAATCCAAGTATTATAATAATCTATCAAAAATTATACAACCCTGATCATGAAATATATTAGATCAATTAAATAGATTCATATAAACTCTTTTAATATAAGATAACCCTAAATAATTTCCATAATAATCATATTTCAAACAATAATGTAAAATAATAAATTTTCATTAACCATAAATATAAAAATATTAAATATAATGGTAAAAAAATTATAAAAATCCCTCAAATCAATTGAAATCAAATTGTGTAGACCTGGTGGACACAAAAATTAGAAATATTAAAATTAAAGTTACCCTAAATTTATAATAAATCTTTTAAATCAGGTAAATTTTTCATACTAGTGTCTAACTAATCTAATTTCATCAAGATTGAATGGAAAACAAAAACAGTAATGAAATAGGAGAGAGGAGAAGTCCATACATGGGGTATTAGAACCAAAATATGTAAGAAATTGGTTCATGGTGGATGTTTTTGGGAGACCCAACTAAGTGTTTACAAAAGAGAATGATTGTATAATTAAGGGATAAATTGGATATGAGGAGAAAGACATGACTCATACGGTTATAATAACTATATGATAGTGATGTTTTAATAGTGACAAGTTAATGGTGACTGATTTTTTTCCATTACTAAAAGTTATTTAGATATGTTTTTGTGACATATTTTGTTATCTATCACAAAAGGTATTTTTTGATAACATTATCGTAATAAAGCTCATTATCTATTTAAAAATTTGTTAGCAGGATCACATGCAGTGCATTTATGGAAAATATATTTGTGATGGGTCTGATTTCCCATCGTAAATAATAATAATTAATGATAGAATAAAAATTTCACATGAAATAACTCATTCTACATATATGTTCACGACGGGTAAGAATCGTGTCATAAGTAACCCTTTCCAATTATCAATTTTTTCTATAGTGAGTAAAGAATATAACTAAATTTGTAATTACGTATGAATGGTATACATAATATGATATGATTAGATAATATGTATAATACCATAATCCATTGAAACTGATAGAATTCTATATCCATTATAACACATGAAAAAAAATTAACAACAATTATTCACCTCATACTAATGGATTTCATAATTCCTAACATTAAAAATAGGTTTTATAGGACTTTTTTTAAGACACTATACTAATATTTGGAGAGTTTTACCCCAAAAACCAAGATTTTTTTCCTCATGATACCTTTCGACACATCAAGGGGCTATATAACATCGAGACCCACCAGTCCCCTAATTAAGTGAAATTAATTCACTATAAGTGTATTAAAAAAATTCATATAATTCCATAAGGAAAATCCACACTAATACAAAATAGACCTCTAATAGAACTCAAAATGGACATTAATAATTCATGAAAATCATTGACTACATAGAAGAGGTTAATATCCATGGTCTATTATCAGTTCTGAAAAGTAATTGATTATGGTTTCCTTTATCAGTTCTCAAGAATAACTGATAAATTGGACCTTTATCAATGCTTTTGAAAGCGTTGATAAAGAAATAATTATTCAGTGATTTTTTTAACACAACCAAAGTATCTATTTATCAATGCTTGAAGAATTGGTTTAAAGGGAATTTTTTCAGTGGTCAAAGAAGCATTGTAAATGTATGCATTTATCATCACTTTTAACAATACAAATAAATGTGTCCTTTATCAGTGCTTCTAAAAGCGCTTATAAATGTTCATATTACATTGTGTTGTTACAACAGACTACAACATCACTACAATGTGATGTAACAGCTCACTGAAGCACCATAATCACACTTGATATCATCAAAAACATGTATCAATATTGTATTTAAATAAAATAAAATTTATATCACAATGAAAAGAAAAAAAAATACATTATATACATTTCAAACACTGGTTTGTATAATTACATAAATACAAATTATTACATACATTAAAACATCAAGTTTCTTTTGTCATTCAATCCTGACTCAACTCATGCTACTTCCAAACAAGTCACCCCTGACCACGTAAAATAATTCACCTGTATAAGGAAATAATTATTATTTTAGTAAAAATATAAAGAAATAAATTAATTGAAAGTGTTAATTTTAATAAAATTGATGTCAATTTTAAAAAGACATTCATGGAGTCATACCTATCACACCTTGAATCAGATTGACATTAAAATACTTCATTGACAACTCTAATGACATTTTGATATTTTTCCTAAAGTATCCAAACAATTTAAATGTGTTTTCTTGGTTTTGAGTATACCCATTTTCTTTTTTTTACTAAAATGTCATTTTAAACTAAAAACACCCACTTTTGACTCATTTTTATTTCATCATATATCAGTTTGATGTAAAATGGATTATTATATGTTAAAATTTACTTTTGAATCATTTTACTAAATTAAAAAATAAATCCCAATAGTTTTTATTAGTTTTCATTGAGTGACACTTTTTGACCTAAAATGAAAATTTTAAACTCCTAATGGAAACTTCGAGTCATTCTGGTGACTTACTGTATCAAATTGAGAAGCAAGTGATTCTTACACATCACAAATGACATATGGATTTTATTCATAATGTATCTAAAAAATTTGAATTTATTTTCTCAGTTTTGAGTAGGATATTTTTCCATTTTACTAGAATTGATGACAATTTTAAGAAAACACACACTTTGAGTCTACCGGTCACACCATTAATCAGACTGAGGTGTTTCTAATTCAAACACATTGAAAATGAATTATTTATAATTTTGATAAATTATCAAAATAATATGAATGTTTTTTATTGGTTTTGATTGTGTCAGTATCTCTTATTACTAAATTGTAATTTAAACTGGAAACACACACATTTGACTCATTCTGATCACATCATGTATCAGTTCGACATGAAATAGATTCCAAAAACTAAAAATGAAATACGATTTGTTTAATTAAATTACCAATAAAATCCAATCGTGTTTGATATGTTTTTAGTGATTGATACTTTTTTAACTAAAATATCAATATTAAAATGATAATAGTAACATTGAGTCATATTGGAAACATCGTGTATAAAATTGAGGTGATGAAAATTCATACATGTCAAAAATTACTTATGGATCATTTTTGTAAATTATCAAAACTATATGAATGTGTATGGTTAGTTTTGAGTGTGAAAGTTTTCCATCTTTTTAAATTTGATGATAATTTTGAATAAATGATGAACTTTGAGGTATATCGGTCATATCGTGCATCAGATTGAGATGCAGATGATTCCAACATGTCCAAAATGACATATAGATTGTTTTCCCAAAGTTTTAAACCAATATGAATCTTTTTTCTCTGTTTTTAGTATGTCATTATTCTTTTTTACTGAAATTTCATTCTCAAATTGAAACACGCACTTTGGATCATACTAATCCCATAGTGTATTGGATTTAGTTTCGACATTTAAACCAAATAAAAAATGACTTATGGGTCTTTAATCTAATATAATTTAACAATTTTAATGTATTTTCTCAATCTTGAGTAGGTCAGTGGATCTTTTTACTAAAACTCATGTCAATTTTAAATAAAAACAAGCACTTGGAGTCATACCAGTCACAAAATGTATTAGATTAAGGTGTGTCGGATTCTTGAACATCTCAAATCACATATGGGTCATTTTCCTAACGTAATAAAACAATATGATTGTGTTTTTTCAGTTTGGATTTGGTCAGTTTGTTTTTTACAAAAATTTATTTCAATTTTAGATAAAGACGAACATTGAGTCCATGTAGCCGAGCCATTCATCAAATTGAGTTACGAAGGATTTTTATATGTTCTAAATCATATATGGATTATTTTTTAAATTATAAAAATAATATGAATGTTTTTTCCTGGTTTTGAGTAGGTCACATGTCTTATTTACTAAAATTTCATTCTAAACATGAAACATGCACTTTGACTGAAATGGATCACCTTGTGTATCAATTTGACGTGAGACTGATTCCTACAAGTCACAAGTGATTTATAAATTTATTCAAAAAATAGTCAACGTAATACGAAATCATTTTTTCATTTAACATTGACTGACACTTTTTAAAGTGAAAGTTATTTTTAAACTGATAATGGACACATTGTATCATATAAGGAAAATTGTTTATCAAATTGATTTTTGGCTCATTCATACATGACAAAAATGAATTATTGATCATTTTATTAATGTATCAAAACACTATAAATATGATTTATTGGTTTTGAATATGTTTGTTGTCTTTTTTACTAAAATTAATATCAATTTTGAATAAAAATATGTACTCAGAGTCATAACTATCCATTGAATTTCTTAGTGAAACTGCCAATACTGCATGATCATCATTGAACAAACCACAACAACTTTAAAAAACTCCACATGTGTCAGAATACAATTATTATGAGTAATACTGAAAAGGAATAAATTATACATAAATATGAAATAATACATTAACTCAATACAAATTGATTTTATTGTACAAGTATCATGATTAACTATGTGATTGAGTAGTGGGGGGAACATGAATAAAGTGATAAATTTTCACACTATTGGGGTGGAAGGTTTTGAGGGAGAAGATATCTATGGATGATTTAGTGTAGAATGTCATAAAAGATGGACAGATCATCCCAAATCAAAAACAATAATCCACCTATATAAGAAAACAAGTACTTAATGATTAATACTAAAAATAAATATGAAATAATACTTTAATTATACGAAAAAATGATTTTAATATGAAAACATCAATATTACCAAAGTAATTGAGCAGAGGCAGTGTCATTTTAATTTCTATAAAGGTAGTGGAGATAACTTGAAATAATGTGATAAATGAAACACTATAAGGGTGAAAAGGTATTGAGGGTGAACAATTCTTGATATTTTTTGGTGATGAATGGTAAAAAATATGGACACACCACCACAAATCGAATATAAGAATCAACCTATATATGAATATAATTATTCTGTGAGTAATACAAAAAATCAATTAATTAATTATTAATATGAAACAATACAATGAATTTTTGGTCAATTATTTTACTATGAAAACATCAATATTATATCTGTAATTGAGCAGAGGCAGCATTGTTTCACTTATTACAATGGAAGTGGAAATAACTAGATAAAAAGTTATAAATACAACACTATATGAGGTGAAAATGTTTTTAGGGAGAATAATTTCATGGATGATATAGGGTAGAAAGGAAAAAAAATATGGACATTTACCCCAACTCGAACAAAATAACCCACCAGTATAAGAAACCAATTACTATGTCAGTAATACAGAAAAGAAATATATATGACAAAAATATAAATAAAAATATTAATTCAATGGACAATGATTATGTTAGGAAAATATCAATATTACCACTATGATTGATCAGGGTCAGTTTTATTGTTCTTCTTTAAAAGGCATGACACATGGACAAAAAAAATTTAAAATAAACAAACTCTACTGGAATAATTAAATTTTAATAAATTATTCATTTTATTATTCTTTGGTAAAATAGAGAAAGTATATTGTATCATTAAAATTATTTATTTACAAAGGTTTTAATTCATTATAGTTTGCTTTAATGATGGATTGGTAACATCATCATGTGTATAATACATTTTATTAATGATTAGTAAAACTTTTAATTTGTATTAGGTTAATGCTGTAGAGAAAATATAATATTATGATAAAAAACATATATTAAATTTTATTTTTCTACTCATTGAAATAAAATTCTTTTTTGAAAGGTTTAAAGTATTTAGTTCTTCTACCAAAGATCCAAATCCCCTCTTTTTAGTCCCCTGTAATGTACAATACATTTTATACAATGGGACTGGCATGAACTGATTATGATGTCCCAATGAAAGGGTTATCCTAGAATGAATTTTCATCTGGCTCGACAACTTTTTTAGTCCTCAGCATTTCAATCGACTAATTCTTGTATGTTGGATTAATGACATAAAATACATGAATATCATGTAATTCCATTATGAATGGATGATCTTTTTCCCCTTCCATTCTAAAATTAACCTTCAAAAATCCCATTTCATCAACTTTCACTCCATTGATATTGTCAACCCATTTTCAATGGAAAGTTATCACTTGAAATGTTGTATAATCCAACTCATGTATCTATAAAATAATTCCAAAATATTAAATGTTTTCATTAATTGGATATCTATCATTAGAACCGTATATGTGTATCGCTTCAACCACAAGAATAACACCTCTTTTTTACATCATATTGAAATCATTATGTTATTTTATATATAACATATATCCATTGACTACAAAACCAGTGAAATATATATCATTTTCATTTGGTCCTCTGGCATTCCATTGAAGTTGTTCACCAATTGAATTTGGATTTTATTATAAAACCATATAAATTAGATCTCTAAACCATCCTATAAACTGTTGATTATGTGTATTTGATATACATCTTTCATCCTTTGATGGATTAAAACCTATAATAATTTATTTTTCGGATTCAATGTAGGGTTCAACATAGTCACTATTATGTAATATGTAATGGTTAACTTTCTCTCACTTTATCGAGGTAATTTTAACAAAATCTATTCCAAGAATCCATTCACCCAAAAGGTGTTTGGGGTGAAGAGCATTTGGGAAACACTTCATTCAATATTTGATAGGTAATTGGTACAAAATTCAATAGCTTCTTCAAGAATATATCATTAAGAGATTCAACATTCTAGAGGACACTGGTTCTAGATGTACCCTTTCAAAATCATCATATACCGTTCAATGGGGAACATCATTCTATAATAAACATAACCACATTGTTGAACCTCTCTAACCAAGTAAACCATTAGATGGACCATTATATCAAATAATGTTTGTGGTAATAACATATCAAATTCATATAATATGACATCAATCTTCTAATTCATGAAGAGAAACTTTACTGGGTATACAACATTACTACATATGGATTTGAAAAAGTAGCAAAGTTGTTTTATTTTATGCCATAAATTTTGAGGTAGAGTGTAATAGAAAGAAATAGTCATTATATATATCATAAAAACAAGACAGTCGTGTGATTTTAGACCTTGAAACATCAAATTAGTCATTGAAACGACATTCTTGATATGTGATGAATAACCATATGAAACATTTACTCTAATAAAGAATGGGAAAAATTGGAATTTTTCTTATCTATATAGAGTTTAAGATGTTGGAGGATAAAAATTATGCCTTTTATACTTCATCGGAACTAAATCTTCCCTTATCCCCAATTCAATCTATTCTAACCTAGCCATTATTCCATAATTTATTTTCCTAGGAACATTTAGTAACACGCCAATAACACTATCAAATAAATTTTTTTCTATAATCATGAAATAATATAAAATATATAACATACATAAAATTCACATATGGTAATTCAAGGAAAATTTTTCACTTCTTCCAACATGATTTTTTATGTTTTTTGGAAAATGGTTTTCCGAAAATATTATTGATATTATTTACTTTATTGTAAAATTGATCACCTGTTACAGGAGGTGGTGTTGTACCTTGTTCAATATTCCCATTGAATGTTTTAATCCATGATCAATATTTATGTCACAGAGGTAAAAATTTCCAATTTCCTAAAAAGAAAGTATTCAAATAAGGTTTCAACTGAACTGAGTATGTCTTCTTTTGACAAATCAGACACCCCAACATTCCTTTAATATTGTTTCCTGATAAATTTTTACAAGTAGGGAAGTCAATTATCATTACATAAAACATTGAACATAATGTGAAATATTCACTTCTATGAGCATCATATATTGTGACACATGTATCCCACATCAATTTCAGATATTTGAACAATTGTCCCAAATAGACATCAATATCATTACCGGGTTTCATTGGTTTTGATATAAGAAGACACCATATAATGTATTTTCTCATCATGTATAACCATAGTGGAAAGTTATAATTTACCAACATGGATGGCCATGTACTATAAGTACTTCTCTATACACAAAAATGTATTATTCTATCTATAGATAATGTAAGATGCAAGTTTCTCATCTCATTTACGAATTTTGGAAACTCATAATAAAATTTACCCCATATAGGAGAACCATATCGATGACATAGGTTCCCATATTTCATTCTTGTATCTACATTCCACGATAACTATATTGCAATTTCTTGACATCCATGTAGTCTTCATAATTTTGGAATGATAGGAAATTACAATACAATTTTTGAAGGGCTTGATTCATTTTTTTATCAATCAACACCACATGTCAGGAATTTTATAAGTGATTCATGGTCCTTCTGAAACTACATGAAATCATTTGGCCAAGAATTTATTTTTTATAGATCATCCCATTAAATGTAACATTCGTTTAGCTTCATATATTTGGCATGGTAGTACATTTTCTTCCGGTACCGCATCATTTAAGAGACCATGTAGTTCTGTAAAGCTAGTGTCAATCCATCCATTACCAACTTTCATGTTATATAAATTCAATATAGATGAAAAGGATGTGAATTTAGTAAAACCAGTATACAATATAATTCTTAGAACAAATATTTAACTCCTTAAAAAAATTTGAACAATCAAAAATTTCATTTTCAATTACCATTACAATTTCTTCCATGCGATTTCCATCATCATTTAAAAATGTATTCATATCATATGATTCATAATCTGTAGTACCATCCCAATCACTATCCATATTCATTATTTCCCCATTTTTAGTCAATAATTTATAGATTTGATATATTATTTGACAAATAAAATTTTCTTTCAAATCTTTTGGACTAATTTATCTTTAATAATAACATTGTAAACACTAACCGGGGATTTTTTAAGGGTTACCTATATGACATCTTGCAAACATGATGAACTGTTTAACTCCATCTTTATACACATTTGTCCAACGATTAGCTTGTAACAATTTTCAATTTATATCCATCCTATTGGGTTCATAAACAATTAATTTTGTACAATATATTAATAAATACACATAAGATATTCATTATCAAATGTGAAAGTTATAGATATTCAAATAAGGGAAACATAACATATATATAATTGTTTCAAATAATTTCTGAATGTTGAAGAAAATGGTAAATTGTATTTAAGAAAGTAATTAATCCACCATGGTAGGTGTTATCCTATGAAATCATTTGAAGGTGAAACATATAGAAAACACATCCTCATTTCAGTTTCCATGATTCATACTAACCCATAATATTTCAAAGTAATTTAGAAATAAAATATCTATTATTTCTCCACATTGGGTCCACAATTTTTGTATATTTTTATTTATCACACCATAAGGAATGGGAATTTGAGAAAATGAAACTACTTCACAATTATAAATGAACCCATCCACCACCATTTCATAACAAAAACTACACTTATTTCCCCTCTATATAATATATAAATAATATTTATAATTTTAATCAGTTTCACCTCTTATAGGTCCCAGTGTCAATAGGATATCCAAAATTATTCAATATAATGGAATATTTTAACAGAAGTTTTGATTTTATTTATGTAATTTAGAATTTCTTATTCTTCTTTTCCATTTATCTTCTTCATCTACTTATTCCTAGAACTAATTTACCACTTTACTAAAATAAAAATAATATAATTATAATTTTGTAATAAATATATTACAATAATATTAACTTCATAACAATTATCCTTCATTAATTATACATTTGAATTTTTGTGTCAATTTAACCACCATCCTAAAGGATGAACTAAAACCATATCATGGATTGTTATGAAAACATAATTAATGATTTATAGTATATTTATAATGAATTTATTTTTTATGGTTCTATAAAGGTAATGTGAAAATTTCACCCATTCTTAATAAACAACCTTATGTTTGTCAAAAATTACTAAAACAAGCATCTTATAGATTATATGTTGTGGAACCAAACTTATAACATTCATGGAATGAACATGGACCATATTAATTAATAATGGAATAGTAATTATAATTACATTAGTATTAAGAAGAAGATGAAATTTTGAACAGTGATTAATTACCACGGTCTCTATAATGGAATAGATAAGGAATAATTGGAACTATTATAAACCAATGATCAATATAAATTAAAAACTAGGAATTAATCTTGCAGAGTAAGTAGGCGTATAGTTATAGAGAGAGATGAAAATTGATTAAAAAAATTAAAAATAATAAAAATTGATATCTAATTCAGCATCCAATCAGACAATGATTCATAAACATTTTGTCTTATTCAAAATCAAAAAGAAAATTGTTATACAAGGATCAGACGAAAAGAAACTCATTTCATCATCAAAAAAGAAATAAAAAAATGAAATGAAAAATACACAAAAATAATAATAATGCCTACCTCACTAGGTTGAAGAAAATATGATTTGGAAACCATAACTACAACTGAACGCTGGATGCTTGATGATATTCAAGAAATTGGAGGTTGTCTAGTGGTGTGATTCAAGCTTTGATTAACTGAGGAGGTGTGCTGATAATGGGATGCTTCTATGGAAATCCTCCAATATCGCGATCGGTTCAAAAATAGTTAGGTTTTCTAAAAATAGATCAGAACACTTTTATTAGCACATACAAATAGGTGTAGTCAAAAGGAATATTTTGGATCACTTTTCTAGAACTAATAATGGTGAGACATTATTAGTGCAAAAAAGGAACCGATAAAATCCATATTTATCAACACTAATATTTTAGCAGTAATACACATCCATTTAATTAGAGTTTTTTACCACTGATAATTCCTAATCCTTATCATCATGATAAAATCACTGACAAATACTTACCATTATCAGTACTTATTACCTAATCACTGAAAACGGATTTATAAATTTGAATATAAATAATGTTTTTAATTATATATATACATAATAAATATATAAAAGTATAAATATACTAAATATATTCCTTCTTTAGTGTATTTATTATAAATATATAATTATTTATTTATAATAACATAAATATTTTTAAAAAAATAATATTTATATCTAATATTATGTGAATTCATATGAATATATGTTAAAAATGAGTGAAATTAAATAAATTAAAAATATATACAGTTTAGTAATATTGAAAAAAGGATAAGTTTTGTGTGTGTGCATTGTATATAAAAGTGAATTAATAACGTATATGTGAAATCAATATAACACACATTTGATCTATGTTAAATTTAAAAATCAATTGACACATTCAATTATATGTCCATAAACTATGAAATTATTATGTGTTTTTAATTTATACTAATTTTTAATTATAAACCATTATTTTCTAAATATATGACTATTTAATATATTGTACATAAATAAACTATAATGTATAAAGAATATTTATATACATTAATAAATATATATATTTAATATATCCAATTTATTAACATTAAATATAATAATTATAAAATTAATAATATATTTAATATTTAATAATTTGTAAAAAAATAATTCATTTTTATTAATAATTATTTAATTAAAAACATATATAGTATTTTCTTAATAAAAAAATATATTTTTATTCAATTATTTTATTTTATTTATTCTGACCTTTATTAGTGCTAAAAAAGAACTCATAAATTATATCTTTATCAGTGCTAAAAATAATGCCCTGATAAAGTTATAATTTATCAGTGGTAAAAAAGTGTTGATAGAAGGTTAAATTTATCATCATTTTCTTTTAACATCGATAAATATGTCATTTATCAATGCTTATTTATAGAACTGATAAATGCCAATGTTTTTAAATGTCATTTTTTTAAAATTTCTTCTAGAATAAAAACATGGATATTCATATAATAAAAAATAACCCATTTCAATGCATAATTAGCCTTCATTATTAGTCTATAATTGTCATAGCCGATCCTAGTGGGGCCCATGCCGCAACTCCCCATGCCTACCTCCAATAGGCCAGGGGCTAGTGACTATCACTAAGTAGCCATGTCACTAACATGGGAAGCATTGCATATAAACTTGTACACACACACACACATCATCAAGCCCACAAAGATGAAAAGTAAAAACTACTGAAAATGGAAATTCATGCATACACTAAAATCCCAACCAACAGAGTATGACTGGAATGTAAAGTATAATAATGTAAAACCATGGGACAATAGTATAAGCCTACCAAAAGAGAGTCTCCAACAAAGTCCAACCTATAAAGAAAGGTTCTGGGAATGCAATCTGTAGCCGTAAGAAGACACCTCAGCCTGCCTGATCTCACTAGGCACCGTCCGGTCCTGGTCCACCTACAATCCTATCAAATGATTTCTCATCTGTGCAATACACGACACGTGTGGGAAAAGTCCATGCAGATGTGAGTATAACAATACCCAATAGGACACCTCAAAACCACAAAGGAATACAACAAGGGAAAAAATACCACAAAGGAAAGGTACAATCAGCTCTACATAGTATATGTTTATAGAACATATAACAAGAATATCTAGATATGCTCATACACAATCAACTATCGTGAAACCACCTCTAAGATCAAGCTCAAAGATTCCACTAAGCACGTAGCAGGGAGAACACACTCCTAGGTCTGACAAGAGGGATACGAAGTAATCATTTCGGGAGAACACACTCCACAAGTACTTGAGAATATGATGTTCAGATGAGGATCACAACTAATAGCTATAGGGTGATTCCAACAACTCAGTCTGAAATAATCCGCAATGCAGAGGATCGGTGCCCGGGTAAATTTGGTCATGTCGATACCAAGAACTCAACCAAGGGTACTAGGAAGGAATAGAGGATCCATATCCAAGTCCCATAGAGGGGATTCGAAAAACTCTATTCAGGAAGTCCTGCTGAAGGGATCATACTCTTATACATATGAAATGATGCCAAAAACCTGTAGGGGAAAGACCAAGGGTACAAACCCTAAGGAATCTAGCCTAAGTCACGTAAGAAAATTGGCTCAAGACAGGTAAAAAAAGTGACACAGCGTGTTGTAGGATCACATGTCGTGTTACTTGACTCCGGGTACTACCCGTGTAAATGGCTCGTGTCTCCAGTCCAGGTGTGTAAAAATAGACTACAAGGCCTGTAGAAGGATCACACGTCGTGTTCCTTGACTCTGGGTACTACTAGTGTATATGGACCGTGTCTCTAGGCTTATCATATAGAAAGTAACTACACAGCGTGTATAAGGATTACATGCCATGTCCGAGCACCTGGGGTTCGCTCCGTGTACGCTGGCCATGTGCCCGTACATGGTCTCTGTCCATGTCGGCATGCCCATGTACCAGTATACGGGGTATCATGTGTATCTCGTCGGGTCTGGTCGGGGGAAGGGTATACACATTGTATCCTTTTCCGTGTACCCAACCCATGTTCATGTACTCCCGGAGTACATTCCAGGTGATCCAATGACGAACACATGCCATGTAGCACATACTACACGCCGTGTAGTCGTGATTTCTCCATAACCATCGTCTTCCTCCTTACACCTGGCTGGATATCCAAATCTCGTTTCTCTTGTCTATTTTCCATGAAACTCAAGATCTCAGGTCGCCTTGTCATCGTGATGCCGAATCTGTGGGTTTCGGGCCTTTGATGGGCTCCTAAATATGATTCCGGTCATTCGTGCAGAAATCGTTCGAAGAACGATATCTTCCAATCCGCTTCGATCCGTCCATCGCCACTGCAGTTTCACCTCTGTGGGGTTGTACCGACGCCGGATCTTCAATTTCGGATCGTTGCGTTTCACAACTGATTTGAAATGATTCGTCATTAATATCACCGTGAAGAACGCATAGAACACACACAAGGAACACGAGAAATCAGGGAGGAAAGGCACAACAAATCGAGAGGGATGAACCTCGATTGATGTTCGTGTCGATCATGTTTTTTCATCGTTAAAAGGCTTAATGAAACCAAAATAACCTTCAAGAATAAAATCCCCAAAATACATAAAAAATCCCATCCCTCAAACAAGATAGATCTACAGACTAATTTGTTTGTGGATTAGTCTGTGTTTGTCGTAAGAAACAAGAATTGGGAAAGGAAACCAAAAGCAGACATCCTACCTGGATCTACGATGTTCATTGGAAAAGTTCTGGTCAACACATTGTCGTTGCCAGTGAAACCCGTCAAGAACGTCATCTCCTTGTTGGGTTTCTTCCAGAGCCTCCAGAGGTTTCATGGTTATGAGGTCTGTAACCCTAGACCCCTGCGCAAATCTCTTATTTAAAAAGATATGAGATATTTGTTGTAACAATATTTAATAAAATATTTTTATTAGTTATTTTATTAATGTTACGTCCAAAAAATAGATTTCACCACCGACCTACGCCTTCCAATGTTATGCCTCACATATGGTAAAATCTCTTCTCTGAACATAACGGTGCCTTCAGATTTCTGATCCGAGCACATGTTCAGGAGTTATTCGACTTTTTTAGGAAAACCACACACCCGCATAATTTAATTATATAATTAAATTCCAAATTTTCTTCCAGGCTCATCGGGCCTTGGAACTAACGTCGTCTAAGAGGCAAGTCTCAAATGAATTACCATATAATATTAAAATAAATATACAGAGAAATCCAAGACATTACATCATTCCCACCTTAGGGCTTCACATCCCCGAAAAGCCAAAACAAAGGCTACTCAAAAATATGTGGGTACTGCACACGAATATGAGTCTCTCGCTCCCACGAGCTCTCCTGGAGATTCCCGTGCTACGACGAGACATGCATCAAGGGAATATCTCACCCACAAAGGATCTCCTCATGCCGATCCTCGATCTCTACTGGGTACTCAGCAAAGGTCGCTCCATCATCGATGTCAAGCTCTCCCCAGTCGATAATGTGTGATGGATCATGCACGTACCTCTGCAGCTGTGATGCATTGAAGACATTGTGTACCCTGTGCATCTGAGGAGGTAGAGCCAAGCGGTATGCCACCTAACCAACTCTCCTCAGAATCTAAAAAGGGCCGATGAACCTCAAAGATAGCTTGCTGCCTCGGCCAAATCTTTGTAGTCCCCGTCGAGGTGAGACCCGAAAGAACACATGGTCTCCCTCCTTAAACTCCAAGGGCCTCCGTCTCCTGTCAGCATATAACTTCTGCCGACTATATGCAGTCGTCATCCTCTCCTGGATGACCTGCTCCTTCTCCGTAGTAGCTCGCACCATCTCTGGGCCCATGAGTGCTGACTCTCCTGGGCCCGTCCAACAAATTGGTCACCAGCAAGGTCACCCGTACAAAGCCTCAAATGGTTCTA
This sequence comes from Viscum album, assembly GCA_963277665.1. Lineage (NCBI taxonomy): Eukaryota > Viridiplantae > Streptophyta > Magnoliopsida > Santalales > Viscaceae > Viscum > Viscum album. The sequence goes on along the minus strand of OY728159.1, from coordinate 1,235,029,523 downwards.
TACTAATAGTGGAATGATAATTGTTGTTATAATCAAACTCTACTAGTGATAGGTGATCCTCCCAGCTATGACCGAATTCATGTATAGAAGGTCATTCAATATCCTCCAGAACATGGATGGTCTACTCTGTCTGACCATGAGTATGAGGATGAAATATTATGCTCAAGCATAACTGAGTCCCAAAAGCTTCCAATAATCCCTTCCACAGTCTGGATGTGAAATGAGAATCACATTCTAAGACAATCTTGGATGTCAATCCATGAAGTAGAATTGTCTCCTTCATGTAGAGGTGTCCCAAGCTCTCTAATGAACTCTGCTCTTGTATGGCTAGGAAGTGGGCCAACTTGGTGAGTCGGTCAACGATCACTTAGATTGCATCGTGTCCCATGGATGTACAATGTAAACCCATCACAAAGTCCATAGATATCCCATCCCAATTCCACTCTAACACCTCATGGGGCTGATTCAAAACTGCCGGCACCTAGTGCTCAGCCATTATTTGCTGACAAGTAAGGCAGTGAGAAACAAACTCTACCACACTCTTCTTCATTCTTGGCCACCAGAACTGATATCCGAGGTCCGGGTACATCATTGCCATGCCTGGGTACACCACCAGAGGAGACATATAGAACTCCCTCAGAACCTCCTCCTGCAACGTCATTGGTACCAATGTGCCCCCTCTGAAAAGAAAAACGTTCTTCCCACCTTTTGTATATCTTCCAGATGTATCACCTGTGGATATATGAGCACGTACAGTCTAATAGCTAGAATCCTCGAGTTTTTCTTCCCTGACTCGTTGTAAGAGTTGAGGGGTAATAACCATCAACTGTATGTAATCTCCCTCATCTCTATCCATAAAGGATAACTATATAGAGGCCAACTGCCTCATCGCCTCATCCAGCAACTGCGAAATGGATTTCTTGCTGAGAGAATCTACTATAACGTTCCCCTTCCTAGGAGTATAAACAATCTCAAAGTCATAATCCTGGAGGAACTCAAGACACCGTCTCTATATCAAATTCAGATCCTTCTGAGAAAAGATACATCTGAGACTCTTCTGATCAGATTAGACGATAAACCGCTCTCCTATCATGTAGTGCCGCAACATCTTCAATGCAAATACTACCGCTGCCAACTCAAGATCATGGGTCGCGTAGTACTCGTGTGTACTCAAATGACGTGAGCCATAGGCAATCACCGCTGGCCTCTGCATTAGGAAACAACCAAGCCCAGTTCCTGATGCGTCGCAAAACACTACATACTCGACACCCTCTACTGGTAGTCTCAAGATCGGGGCGCTCGGTAGACTCTGTCTCAACTGCTGAAAATCCTTCCGGCATCTCTCGGTCTACATGAAAGGCTTCCCTTTTTGGGCCAAATAAGTCATGGGTGCCGAAATCTTGGTGAAGTCAAGAATGAATCTCTAATACTAGCCTGCCAACCTGAGGAAAATCCACACTTCTTTCACGCTCTGGGGTGGCTGCGATGCTAAAACATCCTCTACCATGGCTGGGTCCACTACTATACCTTCTTCTGAGATAACGTTTCGCAAAAAGTTGACCTCCTATATCTAGAATTGACCCTTTGAGAGTTTCCCGTACAACTGGTGTTCTCGGAGTGTGTCCAGAACCATCCTTAGGTGCCTCGTGTGCACCTCCTCATACGCAGAGTACACAAGGATATCATTGATGAAGACCGCTTCAAACCGATCTAGATAGGGCTAAAAGATCCGGTTCATGAGTCCCATAAACACTGCTGGGGAATTCGTTATGCCGAACTGCATCACTAAGTACTCATAGTGACCGTAGCAACATTTGAAAGTCGCCTTTGGTATATCCCCATCCCATACTCACAAATGGTGATAGCCTGATTGTTGATAAAACTTAGAGAACTGTCGTGCCCCTCTTAATTGGTCGAAGAGGTCATCGATTCTCAGTAGTGGATACCAGTTCTTCACAGTCACCTGATTCGAGCGCCGGTAATCCACACACAGCTGCATGGTCCCGTATGCCTTCTTGGAAAACAACACTGGGGCTGCCCAAAGTGAAACACTGGGTCTCATGAAGCCCTTCCTCTACATGTCTTCCAACTGCACTCTCAGCTCACGAAGCTCTGTAGAAGCCATCATACATGTTGATGCTGATATCGGTGTCATCCCGGGTTGCAACTCAGTGTAGAAATCTATCTCCCGATGAAGAGGTAGTTCGGGGACATCCTCCAGAAAGACGTCCTCATACTCAGCCACTACTGCTGGAAACTGGAAACTCGTAACATCTACTGCGCCAAGGTCTAGTCTAGCCAACTGATGTGAAATCGGCTATACCTTCCTACGTACGAGTCCATCCTGCACTGCCTGGGTCTCCTTTTCAATGACGAAGGAGAACCTCATTCCATCACTGTGGACACACCGCACCCCTCGCATAAAACAGTCAATCTAGGCATGAACTGTGGATAGAAAATCCATACTAAGAATGACATCGTAAGGCCTCGACGCTACCACCAAGAGGTTCCAACCTAAAATCTCGCCTCCAAGGGTCAGGTCACACTGTCTGCAAAGGTGTGTGATCTCCGAATCTTCTAAAGTCGGTGTTTCTATGCATAAGGGTAGAGTCAATGACTAAACTGGAATATCAACATCTCGATCAAGATAAGAATTCATAAAACAATGACTTTCACCTGTGTCTATCAGTATGACATCCAAAGTAGAAAAGACACAGATTGTAGCTCTAAGCATTCTAGGAGTACCTGGGTGATAAGCCTCTGCATCCTGCAGTTGTCCCTGCCTCTGTTCACCAGCTCCCTGAGCTAGGGGTGGACCTCCTAGGGGTGGTGGTGGTAAAAGGTCAAAACGCCAACCACCTCCAGCTGCACTCCCCGCTCCTCAAACACGTCTATTGTCCCACGGATCTGTCTGCTCCACACGTTGCCTCTGCCTCGGTGGTCCATCCACCGCTCCCATGTCAGTAGTATGGTGGGTTGGACAATCTCGAGTGAGATGTCCCCTTCCATCACAAGATTAGCATAACCTCTCTTGAGGCTAGCTGGATGTGACCTACAAACCCTCTATGGAAGATCCCGTATCCTGGGATCTTCTCATAAAAAGTCTCCCACACCTGGATCTCGGACGTTGGCTCCCTGCGGCCGAGGACTCTGCTCCAGCTCGCTCACTGCTGAAAAATACTGGCTGTCTCTACTCTGCCAAGAATCTCTCGACCAACAAAGCCCACTCGAGAACGCCAGCATAAGTATGAATGCTCATAGGGATGATTCTAGCTCAGATATCTCTGCACATGACCCTCTAAAAAGTCTGTTCTATGACGTATTGATCCCTGACCATATCCATCGAGTACCGTGAGAGGTTGGTAAACCTCAATGAATAGTCAGCCACCGTCATGGTTCCCTGTTGGAGCGAAAGAAGCTCCTGTATACGTACTGATCTCAGAATACCCAGTGAAAAATCCTCTCTAAAGAGAGGCTCAAACTATGACCATGCAAGAGTCACCTCGTCGTGGGTTTGGATAACCAAACTCCACCATAGTCGTGTTGAGCCCTGCAGAAGGATCGCTGCCAGGATCACCATCTTGTCTGCTGGTGTCCTGACCAAATGGAAGACTCTGGCCACTGCCTCAAGACAGTCCTCTAATGCCTGAGGGTTAGGCTCTCCTCAAAACCCGAGGAGTCTCTGTCTCTGAAACTCATGTTGTGCGCTCAGTGTGCACTCATCCACTACTGGCAGAACATGAACTAAACACTACTCCACAGGTGGTGGGATAGCTGGCCCACCACCCTAAGGTAAAAATGGGGGATCTGGTTCTTGTATCAAAGCTTCATCACTGATGGGGTCATCCTCGTGATCTAGCTGCAGGATCCTAGCGGGTGCGTGTCGTGGAGGCATCCTGTAAAGAAACAAGATATATCACATTCAGTGAGTATATCTGGAGAGGTGACTCAAGAAGACATTGAAACCACAACCCATTCCTATATGATGAATGTACAATTATTTTCCCCTAAAACTAGTGTTATCATGTTCCGATTCGAAAATAAAGTTATCAGAGTCCTGGTGTATGGATATGTCAGCCGCCCGTACCAACACTGGGTTCCCTAGCCTGAAAGACAGACTCGAAACACTTAACATTGTTTCCCCAAACCAACTCACAGACTCTCAGTCCTAAGGTAGAACCGACCACCTCTAATACCACTCTTCCACGACCTGTCCCAAGGGGGCCTTTGCCGCAACTCCCCAAGCCCACCTCCAATAGGCCAAGGGCTGGTGACTAGCACCGAGTAGGCATGTCACTAACATGGGGGGGAATTTCCTATAAACCTGTACACACACACACACACATCTCCAAGCCCACAAAGCTGAAATGTAAAATCTACTGAAAATAGAACTGCATTCATACACTAAAATCCCAACCAACAGAGTATGACAGGAATGTAAAGTAAAATAATGTAAAACCCAAGGCCAAAAGTACAAGGCCACCAAAAGAGAGTCTGCAACAAAGTCCAACCTATAAAGAAAGGTACTAGGACTGCAATCCATAGTCATAGGATCACACCTCGGCCTGCCTGATCTCACTTAGCTCTATCCGGTCTTGGTCCACCTAGAATCCTGTCAAAGGCTCGCTCATCTACACAAGACAAGACATGTGCGGGAAAGCCCATGCAGCGGTGGGAATAAAAATACCCAGTAGGACACCCCGAAACCACAAAGGAATACAACAAGGGAATAATACCACAAAGGAAAGGTATATTCAGCTTTACAGAGTATATGTTTACAGAACATATTACAATAATATCCAGATATAATCATACACAATCAACTATCACAAAACCGCCACTATGATCCAGCTCGAAGATTCCACTAAGCTCGTAGCAGGGAGAACACACTCCTAGGTATGACGAGGGGATACAAAGTACTCATTCCAGGAGAACGCACTCTACAAGTACTTGAGAATATGATGTTTAGATGAGGATCACAACCAATAGTAATGGGCTGATTCCAACAACTCAGTCTGAACTAATCCGCTATGTAGAGGATCGACGCCTAGGTAATGTTGGTCATGTCGATACCAAGATCTCTACCTAGGGTACTAGGAAGGAATAGAGGATTCGACTCCATGTCTCACAGAGGGGATTCCAACAAATCAATTTAGGAAGTCCTGCTGATGGGATCATACTCCTATACATAAGAAATGATGCCCGAAACCATTAGGGGAAAGACCAAGGATATGAACCCTAAGAAATCTAGTCCAAGTCATAGAAGACAACTGGCTCAGGCCAGGTAATACAAGTTACATGGCGTGTAGTAGGATCACATGTCGCGTTCCTTGACTTCGGGTACTTCCCATGTAAATGGCCCATGTCTCCAGTATAGGTGTGTAAAACTAGACTACACGGCATGTAGAAGGATCCCACGCTGTGTTCCTTTACTTCGGGTACTGCCCCTGTAAATGGCCTGTGTCTCTAGGATTGTCGTATAGAATGTAGCTACACGGAATCTATAAGGATTACACACCATGTCCGAGTACCTGGGGTTCGCTCCGTGTATGATGGACATGTGACCGTACATGGTCTATGTCTGTGTCGCCATGCCCATGTACCAGTACATGGGGTATCCCGTGTATCTGGTCGGGTCTGGCCGGGGGAAGGGTATACACGTCGTGTCCTTGTTCGTGTACCCAACCCGTGTCCGTGTACTCCCAATGTACATGCCAGGTGGTCCACTGATGAACACACTCATTGTAGCCCATACTACATGCCGTGTATTTGGGAATTCTCCATAACCTCCATCTTCTTCCTCACGCCTCATCCGGATCTCTGTATCTCGTTTCTCTTTTTTGTTTGCCATGAAACTCAAGATCTCAGGTCGCCTCATCGCGTGATGCCGAATTCGTGGGTTTTGTGCTTTTGATCGGCTTTGAAATCCGATTCCGGTCATTCGAGCAGACATCGTTCGAAGAACGATATCTTCTGATCCGCTTCGATCCGTCCATCACCACCGCAGTTCCACCTCTGTGGGGTTTTATCGACAATCTTCAATTTGGGATCGTTGCGTCACACAACAGATGCGCAATGATCTGTCATTCATATCTCTGTAAATAACGCGTAGAACACACACAAAGAACGCGAGAAATCATGGGAAAAAGGCACAACAAATCGAGTGGGATGAACCTAGATCGATGTTCGTGTCAATCTTGGTTTTTAATTGTTAGAAGACTAAACGAAACCAAAATAACCTTCAGGAATCAAATCCCCCAAATCCCCGCAAAAGCCCATCCTACAAACACGATCGATCCGAGGACTAATTTTTTTGTTGATTAGTCCACATTCGTCATAGGAAACAAGAACGGGGAAAGGAAACCAAAATCAAACAACCTACCTAGATTCGCAGAGTTCGTTGGAGAATATATGGTCATTGCGTCGCCGTCGCTGATGAAACCCGTCAAAAATGTTGTCTCCTAATTGGGGTTTCCTCCAGAGCCTGTAGAGGTTTCAGGGTTATGAGGTCTGTATCCCTGGACCCATGCACAAATCTCTTATTTAAAAAGATAAGAGATATTTCATATAACAAGATATAATATAGTATGTTTATTAAATATTTTATTACAATTACGTCGAAAAACTAGATTTCACCACCGACCTGTGCCATCCAATGTTAGGCCTTAGCTATGGTAAAATCGCTGCTCTGAATGCAACAGTGCCCTCGAATTTCCAATCCGAGCACCCATTCAGGAGTGGTTCCACTTTTTTAGGAAAACCACATGCGCTCGTAATTTAATTATTTAATTAAATTCAAACATTTATTCCGGGTTCACCGGGCCTTGGAACTGCACTCCATCTCAGAGCCTGGTCTTAAAAGAATACCCATATAATATTAAAATAAACATATAGAGAAATCCAAGACATTACTATAATCATCATTAAAGTCAATACATTTCCCCAAGTCAATAAACTGGATAACATGATCATAACTTATCTAGATAAAGAAAATGGATTGAAAAATATTTGTTTTCAACTTATTAATAATAATCCATATTGGAAAAAAATGACAACGAATACCAATAATTTAGCCCATGAAAATAGAAAAATATTCCTTCTATGCGAGTATCACTCAATCTGAGCTATGTTAATTGGGATATCGACATCGTTTAGGGAAATGAGTATACAATTAAGTCAATACTACAAAAAATGATCATAATCTATCCAAATAATATGGTGGGTGGTTTTATAAGAACATATCCCCAGTTTAACAAATTTTTAACCCCTATATATTTGAAAAACATAAGCTATACCTGACAGTTTACAAGATATGCAACATCATGTTTTAACGAGTCACGAAATAATATTATATAACTAATATATACTAGCTATTAAATTAGTGGTCATGAATATAAATTACTAAATTAAATAGTTTACACATGAATAAAATAAATTCAAGGGCTATTCAATTATTATAAAATAAAAAAATAAAGAAAAATAAATGTTTTCTTAAAAAGAATATTTTTCTAAAATCATGTTTCACCCTTGTTTGCAAACATATATTGAAATTAAATTTTAAAATTTTTAGAATATTTATTCAAAAAAACATAATTAAATTTAAATTAAGAATATAAAAATGATCTTACGGTGAATTTTTTGGATTTTTTGAAAAATATTTATCTTTTGTGAATAGTGAAAAATATCGATTTTTTTAAAATGTAGTTTCTTTTCAAATAAAATTAAGTAATTTTAGAGTATCCTAATGTTTCTAATATGTTTTAAATTCATATATGTATAATTTAGTAAAATTTAATCCACTTAATTGACATTTAATCATCTATATATTGGATTTTATTATAACTTAATTTTTGGGTTTAAAAATAAGATTTTTATGAAAACAGTTTTAAATTTCATAATATTTATCCATTTTAATTAATTAAAAACACCTAATGATGAGTTATTTAAAATAAATTTATATATTATATAAAATTTAATATTAATTTAAATTCTTAGAATTATTATGACTATTTATAGAGTTAATATAAATCCATCTTTATCTAAAAAATACACTTCATCTAAACATGCATTTTCATCATGTTTGTATATTTAATTTAAAATAAATATTTTCCATTTATTTGAATTTAATTTGTTAAAATTGATTATATATTTTTAATCATCATATATTATTTGATATAATAGGCTAAAATTAATTTTTGGCCGAAATAAATAGTGAAAATATTGAAAAATGTAAATATCATAGTTATGGTAAAAATATACTTATAGGGGGTTAAAATAAAAATATAGGGGTTAAAATGACATAAAACATATCTAAAATATATTTTATGGATCTATGTATTTGTTATATTATATATATCTTAATAATAGAAGATTTTATATCCGTCTGGTATGTGAACAATATGGGTATACCTTTTTCTTTTCAAAAATTACAGTTGTGCCACTCACCTTTACTATAAAAGGCCACCCCTATCTTCTTATATTCACATCATAATAGCCATTTTAATAGAATAATACCTACCCAAATATCTTCCTTCACTGAAAATTTTCCATATCCATTAGTATGATCAAATATCCATTCTATGAAGTCTTTTTGTGCTTACCTTAGAAGGTTTTCTGATGAAGAGGTCTCATTCTTAACCGAGCGTTTTTATTTTATTTATTCTTCCACATAATTAAAATCATATTAAATTATGATTATATAATAAAAATATTATATTTCATATACTTTTTTTTATTATGATAATTTTAGAACCTCAATCCATCTCATATTCAATCAAATGCGATACGAATTCACTATTTATGTGTGCGAGGACTACCACCTTTTGAACCATTATCATTGGGTTTCCATCATCACCTCTCACAAATTTTTATTACGATTGATTTGTAAAATTTATATATATAGTTTCTAAAATATGTATAAATATGTATTAATGATAAAACATATACCTTATTACTTTCCCTTCTATATGGGATATGATAACATCGATTGTGTGTACGACAGTCTACCGCCTCACGAAGCGATGTGATTCATTCTCTAAAAATGATTTACATGGAAAGTAGTAATTATAATGTTAAAAATAATGAATATATGTGATAGAAATGGAATTATTGTTATATTCATGACGAAATTATCATTATTGAAATATAATATGTCATTTGATGTGTCATATTGGAAAATGGTAATGTCGTTTTTGCGTACGTGTTGACTACCACCTCCATGAAGTGATGTGGCACATTTTTCATCACTAAATATCATTTCTGATATATATATATATATAAGTATTATTAAATAAATAATATGTTATTTATGATATTAATATCATCCTTTAAAAATAAAATATTACTTAATTTTTTTCCAAAATTATCATTAAAATGGAAATGGTACCCAAATATGCTTATGAGATTCCATCTCCATGATCATAACATATTTCATTTTTAATAAATATATTTCATTATTGGATTTTAATGTATAATTAGTCAATAAAAATTATAATTATAACCTGATTATTATTCTTAAGAATTTAAAAAATTACCCCTTTAAGCATTTCCAACTTACCTTAGTCAATTTAGAAACTTAAACTAAATATAATCAATACATTCGACGTAAATTTAATTAATTTAAATGTTTTAAATAAAGGGTAATAATTATAATAATATTAATCATCATCATTAAAAATTTTCTTAAGTAAAACATTTACATAATTTTATTATTCAGGAAGATAAAGAACATTTGTGATGAGTTAAACACATGATATGGGACTTCGTATCAAATTTCCATCATTAAGGTATATTTTAATGTTATGCAACTAATTTATTTTAAATGGTGTATATAACACCTTTTTAAAATTTAGTATCTTGATATTTTCATACATCATGGTATTTTAATTTTAATTTTATTTATTTCATTTAATGGGGGTTAATTTGAAAGATACCAAGTGGTAATGCTTTTCGTAACTCAATTTCCTTTTTTTGGGTTATAACACATCATCATTTACATTATAATGAAATGATTATTTGTAAATTGATATATAAATGGTATTATTATGTATTTTCAATAATTTTTTGTGGATTTTTATTTATTAGACATAATCACTACATTTGAAGAACAATTTTGATTTTTTGTTGTAAACAATGTTTTGTATATGTAGACAACTAATATTTTGTAAAAGAATGATTTTTAAAAATTAGTGAATGTTGTTGAATGTTAAAACCATAACACCAAGTGGAGGAAAATTTCTATTTTTGAGATTTATTTTAGACATAGAGGATTAGAGTGAGAATCACCATTCATAGAGTATCAGATAGAGATGCAACAGTCATAAAAGTCGTTAGAAAGTTAAAGTTATTGATCAGACACATCATTAATATCAGATCTATCAGCATGAAGTTCATATCTATTAGAAATGATGTTTGATAGAAAGATGTTTTGAGTAAGAAAGACCTAATTTTGTTGAATAGGATTAATAATGAATGTGAGCTTAGGAGTTATAATTTTCTTAAACATTATAAACCTAATTTATATGATGCTTTGTTATTTTTTTAATTCTAAAATATCATAAGTTTTTAGAAACACTTATTATGAAAGAATTATGAAAAAAGGTCGAGAATATTTGCATACAATCCTATTGAGTTTTAGTTGGAATGAAAGAATTTTCTAAATGTATGGGATGCCATAATACATTTGTCTATAAGTCAGATGATGATTTAATAATATTGTAGACCAAATAAATCATGAAAACTTTCATTATAAAATATTTTTATGAATTTGAGGAATTGTCAAGATTTTAGTTTTTCATGGAATCAAGATATATGTTTAATCCGATATTGAAGTATCATACAAATATATTTTCATAATCCTGAATAAGTTATAGATGATGAGGCTTTGAGGAATTTAAAAGATGTAGAATATTGATTTAATCGTAATGACAATTCCATCATAATGATAATTCTATCATTATGAGGATTCCATCACACTATCATCAAAGATGAAGTCAATGAGACAGACTCTAAGGAAGAAATTCAATCATACTGACTCTAAGAATGAAATTCATTTAGATTTCCAATGGGAATGAAATTCAATTAGACTGACTTTGAGAATGAATATCAATCAGACCAACTCTGATGAGGAAAGTCAATTCATACTAAACTGGGGAAGTTCCATCATATTGAGCTGAGTAAATTCCATTTTAATTAGATAAGGATCCTCCATAAAAATAAATAAAATGTTTTAATTTCCAATAATACTGACTTTGGAGAATACTTAAGAAGGCTACTGAGGATTTTTGAAGAGTTGAAGTGGTCAAATGTGAAATTAAAGTTTTGATGGATCTCTGGGTTTTATAATATTATTAAGAAGGAAAATATATTACATTTTCCTTATATTTTCTCTATCGATGCCTATAAATAGAATCACAATTCATTCCAACTTTGAAACTTTTAATGTGAGAGGAAAATATAGAGAACTACAAAATCCATGTCAAAGCTATCATTCCAGAATAATTCTCTTAGAATATATCACATGTGAATGTTTCTTTAACCAAAATTTTGAAAATCATACTGATAATTTGAGTAGAGTTTGGGTAATATTGATTTAAAATTCTTTCATCCTACTGAGTCTGTTGGAATTAATTCATTAGAAAAATTCCCTTAGACCCCTCCCCATCAAACTAAGATAATTATACCCACACACATCGAACAGAGGACTCTAAAAAGAGATTTTGTGGATCATTTTAAAAAAAATCATTATTATTATTTTTTAGATCAATTGTTTGTATGAAAAAATTATAAACTTATGGGAGTTAGTATAATTATTCTTTTTGGGAGATAAAAGTTCGCTAACGGTTGTTTACACTTGTTTTATTCTCATATTCATTATATTTAATTTCAATAAACACACTAAAGTGGCTATATGAAAGCATATAAGTCCTCATAGTGAGGTCGAACCGTGTAAATATTATGTTTTTTACTTTCGTTCCTAATTTTACTTGCATGAGTATTTACTAAAACATGATAAGGTGATAACATTTTACAGGTTACTGGGGTTATGTTTTTAAATTTTTTAAATCTTATAAAATTTTGACAAATGATTCAACCCCTCCCACTTTATCAGTTGTTAATAAATCCCTTTTTACTTTAATTTGTATTAGAGGAATTTTCCCTTGTTAAATAATTAATATAGATAATATAAATTCATCAAACTATAGAATAAGTCCGGAATTTGATTAAAAAAAATTTACGGATGAAAAAATAAGACGATTCCTTCTCTCTTATCTTTTGACCTAGATGTTTTTTATTATGCTAAAATGGGGTTTACACCAATAAAGAATGATTCCCTGATGACTTTTATTGATAAGAGAAACATAAATTATTAAAGAAAATCATGGAATTTTTTTCATAGGTATCAGTTTGAATTTTTTTATATGAAGTTTATGGTTCTAAAAACATCAAAAAGTATATGTGGTTAGATGAAAATTAATTTCAAAGGTAATAAAAAAGTGACAAAGCTAAGATACAAATCCATTTTATTAAGATTGAGGACAGTAGAATGAGAGATGATGAAATTAGTGATGAATACTTCTATAGGGTAAATGAAATTTTTATAACATAATAATATTTGGATAAGCTCTAAAAGATTATAAAATAGTGAATATACTAACTAGAAACATTCTCGACAAGTTTGATTCTAATATTTTATCTGTAGAAAATAATTATAATTATCTCTTGATGAATTGAATAAAAATCTTGATTCTTATGAAATATGGTAAGATCTCGTGTTTTAAAATAAATAATAATTTAAATATCTTTTTAATCCATTATAAAAATGAAAAAATAATTGGTTGAAACTATATATCCTTGCGACTCAAAAGATAAAGAGGATGATGATTTTAATTAAATGGTAATATATATTATATCTAAGAACTATCAAATAAGAAGAAGAATGTATGGAGGTAATCTTTCTCTCAAATTTTTAGAGGGTGGTGGAAATATGATCTTTTCTATGAATTCCCCCCAAGATGAATATTGGATAATATCGAAATGAGTGTGAGGAAAAACCTCATTTAAAGAATATGAACCGAATTTCTATAGAAGAAATCTCATCCAATAAATATATGTTGTTCAGTGAAGGAAAAATAAGTATGATAATTAGAAAATGATCAATTAAAATAAACAAAAAACAATTATTCAAATGATAAATGTTCATAAAACTTCAAAACATTCGTCGAAAATGTTAATAAGACAATAGATTCCTCAAATAGTGAAGAAGGAGGAGGTAAATAATTTTATAGAGAAAATCATCTCAGAATATAACATGTTTCATGTTTTAAGACATATGGATCTCTCAACAAATAAACCATAAAGATAAATAAATATAGGGGAAAATGACTTGGGGAGGACTGTTTTAACCAAGAATAATTATACATCCATGAGATCTTATGTAATTAACTTATAATTTTTGAAAAGGGAATGATGTTTGAAGATATAAATAATTATTTGGATTCCAAGGAAGAGAAAGTTACCATGTCCCAATAAAATTACTTATGGATAAAAATACAATAAGACAAATGGGTGAGAAATTCAACAAGGATTTAGAAGTAAAATCATAGAATTCTAATTTCTCTAAGAGAAATCATATAAATAATTAGGTGAAATACTCACCCACCAAATAAATTGTATAATCTATTTTTCTAAAATATTATGTTTTAAAAATAATTGGGAATTAATGGGTGGAAAAGGATGTGAGAAAATTATTTTATCTACAAATGATTAAAACTCACTTAGGAGGAAATATGGTCAACATCTAGTTATTTTTAGAGAGGGAAGATATTATAAAGATCAATAAACAGTCTATATAAAAAGATATTATGTCTATATAAAGTCAATATTTTATGGCATTTTAGTGTTATAAAATCAATGGTAATAAGACTTATTATTACAAGGATGACATATCATTACAAGTATGGAGGATTGAGAAAACTACAAGAAATAGTGAAATTTTAATTATTATCCTTCCAATCATAGAGACAGTTGAAAAAATGAATTTTCAAGATGATAGAAACATCTTAATAGAGATTTAGTTTTACTATCTAGTAGTTTTTTATAGAATATTTGATCAACATGGTTATATTACTATTTAATTTATGACTACTCTTACATGACATGTTTTTTATGCATTAAAAAAAGGAATCCCACAAGAAAAAAGATTATAAAAGATCCTTTTTTGTTGTGACTGGCTTGAAATCAAGTAAACAAAACAAACCATGGAAACTTGATAGTTTTTGTTCTTCACACGTGACATATGATTTTTAAATCCTGAAATAGGTTGAAAATAATGGTGGTGGTGTTGCTATCTATGGGAATGATATTTATCAAAAAACATAGGATTTATAATGAATGATATTGATGAGGAAATGTTTAAATATAAGTTTTGTATATTTATGGAAAAAATATATCATACATACTGTAATTCAAATTTGTGTTAATGGAAAAGATGTAACATTCTGAAAATTTTAATATGTTGTCAAAAGTATGAAAGATATAAATATTATTAAAAATTACAATGAACATGTGCGATTCTCTTCCAAACAGATGAATTTAACAAATCTCGTCACTTAAAACTAAAGATAAAAAAATTTCTTTCATCATTGTATTTTTAACATTGGGTATAAAAATATGAAAAAATAATCTAAGGTATATGCTATTTGAAACAATCTATAATTGAAATGAAGAGAAGAATATATGTCTTTAACTTTTAAAAATGTTATGTTTACTAATAAACGTCATAAGAGAGTAGATATTGAGACTACTTGACGTATTAAACTTATTCATTATGATTTATGTGTTTCGATGAGATATTAATCAAAAAAGGGGGATTTTTTACTTTATCAGTTTTATTAATTATTTCCCTTGGATGATAAATGTCATGTTTTTTAGACAAAATTCATAAGTTATATAAATTTTTAGATTTTTTAGAAAAGAAGCAATGAAATAAATGGGTGATTATATAAATAAGTTAGAAATGGATAATGGAACTGAGTTTACAAGAAATAATTTTGTTACTTATACTATAAATCATGGTATATAATATATGTATTGTTCTCCATATACCACACGACCAAATGGTATAGGAGAAAAAAATAATATAAGTATGGTGTAAATGGGAGTAACCATTTTAACAGAATAAAAGCAGTCAAATTTGTACAGTTGAGGGTTGTTGGTACTATTTAACATGTTCAGAATATATTTTGGTTAAGACCTAAATCTATAATGACTTCTTATAGAATTTGGTATTAAAAAACCTTCATTGAAGAACTTCAATGTTTTTTGAAGTCCATGTTAACATAAAATAATCAATCTTGATATGTGAAATTTTGATGAGGAAGATGAGAAATACATTTTTATGGGTTTTTCACCCACTAAAATAAGTTACAAATTTCGAAAAAAACATTTCAAAAAAGTTAGTGGAATCATATGATGTGAATTTTATTGAGAATAAATCATCTTTAACAAAATTTTCTTGAAATATTAAGGAATAAAATCTTAATGTTTCAAACTAAGATTAAAGTGGGAAAATTAGTGTACATGAGGATTTAGTTGAATTGTGTAGTGAGTAATTTAAATAAGGAAGAGGAAATAGGAAATTTAATACTTTACAAAAACATGTAAAGATAAGAAATATTCATAGGAATCATATTTCTCCAATTAAGACTAGAAGAAAAAATATATTAGAATATCAAACTTCATTATTATCAAAAGATAAACCAGAATTAGTCTCATAATCTATTCAACACAAATAATGGGTGAAATTTATGAATGGTAATTTAGATAAATTAAAAATGATAAATCATGGGATCTTGTTCAACATTCAAAGGTTCTATGTTTTTTCTTAATAAAATGGGTTTAAAAGATAAATTTGATTGAACATGAATAATTTTCATGAAACAAAGCAACCGTTTTTATAAAGGCTACACAAAGATGGAAGGTTTGTATTTTTATGAATCATTTTCCCTCATTATAATGTTATAACTATTATAATGTTTCTAATAGTGGTTTCCTGTCGTAATTACAAACTATATCATATGGTTATAAATACATCCTTTCTCAATGGAGGAATTTAATAATAATTTTAAATTGAACAACATTGTGTGTCTCTACTTGATGGTGATGAAAAAAATGTTTCTATATTGTAGAATGCTTTGAATGGGAGAAAACAAGCTCCATGGGAATGGTATTATAAGCATTAAAATTGTTTGAGAATGATGATTTTTTCTAAAGTAAAGGATGATAGTAATTGGTATGTGAAATAAATTAAGTATAACCCACAAATATTTATTGTGTTCTGGGATAATAAATACATTTTTGGGAATGAAGAATAGTTTTCTAAATAAATTTTGGAGGAAATGAATAATAATTTTGGAATGAAAATGGTGGGAGAATTAACTATCTTACTTGTCATACAATTACAAAAAAAATGAAAAAATAAATTTTTTTATCTCAAATTTTTTTTCTATGGAATTACTAATGTGGATTGTGGTGGAAGAATCCAAATTATTTTCTACACCAATTTCATTAAGCACAAATCAGATTAAAGATGAATCCGATAAAATATTGAATCAGAAAGACTTTCAAAAGCTGATAGGAAATCTACTTTACCTTAAAACCGAATTGCCTAAAATTTTGTATATTGTGATTTTGTATTATATGTGTCAATGTACCCCAAAAGAATCATATATTTGGGCATAAAATAGAATTCTAAGATATTTAAAAAGAACAACATCACATGGGAAATTATACAAAAATAATTTGTGAGTTGAATTTTCATCATTATACTGACTCCGATTTGGATGGATATTATAATGATAGAAAATAACTCATAGGAAAAACATTTTCATTCATGAATATTGTGTCGGGTGGAATTGTAAGAATCAGGGTTTCATTTATTTGAGAAAAGTAGAATTAGAGTATGTTTCAGCTACTCAGGATTATACTGAGATGTTGTAAATGAATGTTTAGATGGAATATTTCAAAGTAAATGTTTCTAAACAATTAAAGATAATTTGTGATAATTAAGGTGAAATTGATTTTTCTAAATATCATGAACAATATTAAAAATGAAAATACATTGATATAAAGTTTCACTTTTTAAAATATACATTTTCTTCTAGAGATGTTTTTCTAGAATATATTCCAATGAAGTTTCAAACAGTTGTTATCTTCAAAAAGGACATTCCAAAAGAATAGTTTTTTGAGTTTAAACTATATATTCATGTTTAAACCCCTATAAAAACCTCCTATATTTTAAAAATTAGTCCCCCAACATAATTTGGATTATGCTGAAAAATAGGGAGAAAATTTAAAAATTTATTATTCTACAAATAGTTTTACTATATTTATTTTCTGAATCTGAAGCTATGGTTATCAGATAAAGTGAGAGATAGTTTAGCTTTACATGTACACAAATTTTTATTGTCATCAAGGGATGCAATTCTATAAATGAAGTACTTTATACGGTATTTTTCTGTTGGGAAACTCCCTTTATAAAATGTATATTCGTTGTTAAAATTCAAAAAAAAAACATTATTTTCTTACAAATGGTGAGTTCTGAATGTTTTTACTGAATGTTTTTAAACTAATACAAAGGGGGATTGATGAACCATTTTGATATTTTTTTAAATGTTTTTTATTTCATGAAAAATAACCATTTGTAAATGATTTGTTTTTGTAAAATTTCTAAAATTCACAAAATTTGGATCCCTAACTAAATGAGGGACAAGATTTTTTATGACACAGAATATTGGACAGAGCTGCAATTGATGTAGAATATCGGAATGAGTAGCACCAGTCCAAAAATTCATTAGAAAGTTAATAAATTTTATTATACACATCATCGACCCTAGATCAATCAACATGAAGTTCAATTTCTATTAGACACATGTTGGTAAGAATGAAGTTGTTGATTTAGAGAGTAAGAATGTTTGTAAAGAAATTGAATGAAGATTGTGATGTCAGTTTTTATAAATTTCATAAACATTATAACATCATGATAGAAAAATATTTTTTGTGTTTTAATAATAAAATAAAAAACATTGTCTATAATAATTTTGATTAAATCCTTATGACGAAAAGGGGGACAATGGGTGTGTCCAATAATAGTTATTTGTGGCTGTAAAGAAAGAAGGTGTTGAATGTAATGGAAGTCATGATGCATTCCTATGTAAGTCAGTAGTTTTTTTTATTATTTACGTTCTCAAAATTCATGAATGCTCCCATGTTAAATGATTTTAAAGAAATGGAAAAATCATGAAGATTTTATAAGTTCCATGAATTAAGACAAAGTATGACTTATATCTTGAACAATAAGGCACAATGATTTCCAGAAGTATTAATGAGTTATTAATAATGGGTTTTGAGGAATTTCAAAGATGCAGAGTTAAATTTATATCATAATGATAATTATATCGTAATGATAATTCCATAATTATGAGGATTAAAATAGACTAAATCTAAAGATAAATGTTTATCTAACAGTCTTGGGTGAGGAAATTCAATTGGACATACTCTGAGAAGTAAATTAAATTGCACTAACTTTAAACAGGAAAGTTAATCGAACATACTCTATAAAGTAAGGTCAATTAGACTAACTCTAATGATAAATGTAAATTCTTCATGAGTTATGAATGGTCCATCATAATTAGCTGAAATTTTTTCATCATAATGAGATAAGGAATTTTGATTGTATGAAAAAAATTAGGAATTCTAAGAAAAATGATTACAAAAATTAGTTGAGAGGGTTCTAGAATAATTATGAATAGTTGAAGTGGTAAAATGTGAAATTAAAGTATCTATAGATCTAAAAAATTATTAATTTGAGTAAGATGGAATTTTTTTTCAATTTACCACCTTTATATTTCATGTATTCATAAAAATAAAATCATAGTACATTCATACCTTGAATCCTTTCATATGAGTGTAAAAGGTAAAGCACTATATAATTTATGTAAAATTTACTTTTCTAAACTAGGACCTAATTTAATGGTTGTAAATATGAATTTTATTTTCAGACCAAGGAAGATAAAATTGATAATTTGATCAGATTTTGAGTTATGGTAATTGAGAATTACTTCATCAGAATAAGTCCAGAAGACTAAATTCATCAGGCTGAGTCCATTAGACCCAACCTCCTTAGATTGACAAAATCAAACCCAATCACATCAGACATTGGATTCCAGATAGAAATTTTGTGGAGAAGTTATAAAAATGTTATAATTAAATTATTTTAGTTCAATTATTTGTAAGAAAAATTTGTAAAATGACTAAAGTTACTATAATAATTCCTACATTGGTATAGAAGTTGTATAATGAGAGTTGACACAACATGTATTCACTTATTCATTATAGTGAATTTATACAATCTTATGATATTGTAAATGACAAGTATGTAGGTTCTCACACCTATTTCTACCCTTGTAAATATTTAGTGATTTACTTTGTTTCCAACGTTTTCATGCATGAGTATTTTTTTAAATATGATAAGCTAATTAACTCTAACAAGGTACAAGGTTTATGTTTCTAAAAATTATTAAAACTTATAAAATGTTAACAAATAATTGTTCCCCTATCTTAGGTGTTATTAAATCCTTTTTAACATTAATATTGATTAATTTCCCAATTCAATGATATGATATTTTTAAGGATTATTCATATCCAATTTTTTTTCTTTGGTACATAAATTGATTTTGATCACCTAACTTCTTTTATGAGGTTTATATACTTCTACTTTCTCATAAAATATCCTGAATTTAATTATGTTCATGATATTTTAGGTTTCATATCAATTTATTCTTTCATGGGGCTTATAATTGAAAATATTCCAAAGTGGTATAGGTTTTATGTTACAATCTCAATTATTTTCGGATTAGTTATGTTCATGGTTAATTTAGAAGAAATAATATGATATTTTTTTATTAAAACACTTCTCTTATATTCCAATATAGTTATTAATGGGTTTTATATGATAAATTTCCATTTCATTCCTTATTTATCAAATATATATCAAGAATGTGGTTTATAAGTAATAATGATCTTGTTTCCTTTTCCAGATTGAGACTATTTCTCTTCCATATCCATATTTTGTAAAATGTGTTCAAAATTTTATTTTATAAATATTAATTATTTCCTAAATCTACTATATATGGTCTTTGAACACATTTTAAAAGGATTTAATATTAATTTCATAAAATTCCTTAAACATATCACTTTGGACTATCTTTTACAAAATGTTTGGAAGATAATATTTTTTTTAACATTTAAAACATGAATGGATTTTAACCCTATCATGATTGTTATTTAATTAGAAACTATATTTTTAATATTAAATGTTATTTTAAATGAAGATTATTTCATTAATGTTTGGTAATGATTATGATATTATATAATTTTTTCAGAATTTAATGGACATTTTCCATATAAAATATTCTTAATGGTCTTTAAAAATAAATTTCTATCTAAGGCGAAATCCGTTTATGTTACTCAATGTGAAAATGTTATTTTCCACAAGAATTATATTAATAATTTTTAATGGTATTTCCATTCATCAACATAAAAAATCACTGATTCTACCTATGCACCACTATAGATATGTTACAATAATACTATAATAACTATTTATATATATGGGTTATGATTGTTTCAAATTGATTTTTATAGAAACAATTTATTCTATATAAGTTAACCATGTTTCATATACATTTTTGTAGAACTCATTTCTTTTACACATGTTAATTATGTGTCAATGTGATTTTAATATATACTGTATCATTTCAATTGGTCAATCATAATTCAAAGAGATTGTTATGGAACCTTTTTCTCTGAAATGGATTAATCATGTTTCAAAGATATTTTCATGTGACTTGTTTCTCTTCATAGGTTTAATAAAGTTAATAAAGTAATAATGATTGTTTTATTATGAGTTTTAAAATGAAACAAAATATCTAGGTACTTTATTTATTTTTCATATAAATTTTTATTCAATGGTTGTTCCTAGATAGTGAGGTGTTATCCTGATATAGATTATATTTTATGTTCACTTATATTAAACTCCAATTCATTGGGTATTGAAGTAATTTATATAGTTGTTTTATTTTTAAGGGTCATATAAGGATTTTATAAGTATTCTATAAAGATTCTGCCCCTAGATACAAACCCGATGTCCTTATTTTTTCTATATATTTTTAATGATTCGTTTGATCTAGATTGAAATCATATTGATCATGATAACTTATTATTATTACTCTTGAATTTGTAAAATAATTATTCCAAGACACATGTTTATTGATACAATTTTAATGTGTTTTTGTTCTTTAATTTTATTCTCATGAACTTTTATTATATCATCCCACCATTATTCCCTTCTTATTCTCACTGATGTTGTTCAATTTTTAATGCTTATTTTTTATTTTACTAATTATTTTATATCACCCATACTATGTTTATGTTTCACTATCATATCAATAATAATGATAAATGAGTAATGTATAATAAGTTTTCATGTAAGATCCTAGGTATTGTGGAGGTATGTTCCTGTTTTTATTTTGGATTGAATCCCTTAAAGATGGATAATTTAATGTTTCCTAGTATATGAGAAATCTTGTGGGTTTTCCTGGGGTTTGTGGCACAAAAGAATAGGGGAAATGGCCATTGTGTTCATGTTGTATGGTTAGCTAATAGTTAATACAAACTGTGTCCCCAAACCATGTTAACCAATAGGGGGAGGTTCACGGGTGGGTAAACTGTGAACGTGGGGAGAGACAAATAGTGTGGCCTTAGATAATATCATTCTACACAACTGGTACATGATTTTTAGAATATTGTGTGTCTCCCTAAGAAATCATGAGACTTCGCACCTCTTGGAGAGTGGCTAGCACACAGTTTGTAGACAGTTTAGAAAATCATGCAGACATACCCTACACACAATTAAAATGTTTATAATATTACCAAACTACCCCCATCGATATTTTATGATTTTATATTATTCTCCACTCCACTTCCCCTTAAAACTATAGTGATGATATAAAGCTTCCAAATAATTATTCTTCTTCAATTCAAGGTTGTTTTGTATCATTGTTAGTTGTAGATCAAGACTTCGTGTATGTTTAATTTTCCTCTTCATTCTCTTTTCTAGATTAAGGCTTTTAGTTTTTTTATTCTTCTTCATAATCTCTAAATCTTTATTTTTCCAGTGGATCTTAGTATGGGGATGATTTGTCCAATTTAGGGCCACCCATAGGGTGTACTGACATCACAAAATCAATAAATTGGTCAATATACAAGTATAGGTGATGTGTGATAATGTAGATCCCATGAATAAGAAGTTAATTTGGTTGGTTGGGAAGAAATAAAGCAATGATAGTTGTTCCATGGGTTGACAATGGCATAAGGATTTGTCTGGAATGGAATGAAAATGGCTTAATTGAGAAAATTGAGATTTGGTCAAATGGCTTATGAATTGTGTTAGGCTTGACTAAGAGGGTTAGCTCATATGAAATGGTGATCATGTTACATGGGTAATGCCTTGGGAATTAAGTAATATTTTAAATTAGATTTCATAAGGGGATTAATGATTATGTTAAATGGGTTGATATTAAGTGAATTGATGAACATGCATAATGGGTTGGGTCATGAGAATGGGAATTGGGATAAATGAAATGTGTAATTTAAACGGTAAATTTGTTATTGGGTTATGAAAAAATATTACTTCCCATGTTGATTGTTATGTGTTGTGTTTTTTATTTTTTCGGTTTAGAGTATGCTTTGTGATATGGTATTGTTTAACCCTCTGGAATTAAGTGGCTTTAGTGTGTTTTGATAATCCCAACCATTCTTTCTCTATATCTTGATTATGCTTAATACATTCCAAATATACTTTAATATATGTTGTTAATTTCATTATGCTTAAATTATGTCTTTTGAATTATTAGATATATGCTTACTATGACTTAACTCCTTCTGCCAAGTGAATGCTCAAACAGTTTTCAGCTACCGTTACAAACTAGCTACCGATACAGAACAGTAGCCACCGTTATGGATTAGAGCTACCGATATCGAATAGAGCTACTGATACGGAGTTCACCGATACCTAAAGTTCACCGGTACTAAAAGATCACTGCTACATCAAAGTCTACCGATATGGTACATCAAGTCTACCGATAGAGTTACAGTTACAAGCTCACCGGTACACAAGCCTACCACTACATCGAATTCAACAGCTACCGATACAGAGCTACCGATATGCTGAAGTCTACCGATAGGCTGAAGTCTACCGATTTGCTGATGTCCACCGTTATGCAAAGTCTACCGATAGAGACTTACTGCTACCGATACAAGGCAGAGCCACAGCTACCATTACAAGTCCACCGCTACTGATGTGATCATGTCTACAGTCACAGCTACCGAAACAATGTCTACCTTTAAAATTGAAGTCTACAGATACAGACACCCACTGTAACACAAGTCTACCGATATCAAGAGCTACCGTTCCAGAGACAGAACCTGACACTGCTTTAATTTATTTATCTTTATTTAATCTAATCAACGGTCATATCAGGTATATTTTAATACACTGACATTTATTTAATGTGTGTTGTTGGATGTCAGGGAACCGTACCTCGTACCTGCAAAAAGTAAATCATCTTTTGCCAGAGCACATGGTATAAATAAAGGAATGATGTGCTACTACAAAAGAGCATGAATAGACGAATACATAGACATAGAGACCGCACGGTGTGTGAGACATATAGACGAATACACAGAGAGATACATATACCACGAAGTGTGCTAGAAGAACAACTAAGCGTGAATGCAAAGAGACAACAGAATTTACACAAAGAACTCATTACTGCATACCAGTGAAGAGCTGAGAATGAGAACATAACACAGAACTTCATCGACTACTATCTCCTCTCCCACTACACCTGGAATTCAAGGAAACAGACGATACTCTGTTTTCCAGACAAAAACCAGAAGAGGACCTAGAGCAAATTCTGATCAATCAAAGGAGTCCAGAACTGCATGACAATCACTAGAGCCTTTTCTAAACTCTAAATATTTGCTCTGTGATTTATCTTTTTACATATTGAGTAGTGTGTGTTATCTACTGTATTTTACACACACACTGCCTCTTGTATTCTAACTGGAGGATTTGTAAATCCTCACTCAACACTCTTACATTTTTTATTTCCCACAGGGATAGTGGTAGAGGTTGTGTGACCTGGAAAGCTGGTTGCTATTGTTTTTGTTTCCCATGGATAACAGTGGTAGAGGTCATGTGACCTAGACAGCTGTATACTATTGTTTATCCCCGATCCAGGGTGTGGATCACTTTTATATAAAGTTTTGAGAGGACAAAGTCTCATCTTGAGACTGAACCTCTTGGTTAAATTTGTTGTGCTTATTTATTTTCTAAGTTATTTTTTATTCCGCTGCTAATTACTTTAAAACCAAAACTGTTTTAAAGTCAATTTGATAATTAAATTCGCAAGTGTTTATATTACTTGTAAATCAGTATGTTGGTTTCAAAAGTTAATAAACCTTTCTGTTTTGATTAACTGGGAAATAATCAATCCCTTGAGAACACAACAGAACCTTTACTTTGATATAAATTCACTACAGTTTAATTAAGTATTTTATTTGGGGGTTTTAAGACAAATTTTTAAAACAGAAATTTTAATTGGAACTCAATTCACCACCCTCTTGAGTGTCCACTCTGACCAACATTTGGTATCATAGGGTTGTTTAAAATATTTTGTACTCTATTTTTCAACTGTGATTTTAGTTGTATTTTAAAGTTCTTAAAATTTATGTTATTTATAAATTTTTATCTCTTTAAAATCTTTGCTTTAATTTAGTTATCATGGAAACTAGAGTTCAAGGTGTTGCTACCAATAGACCACCATTTTTCAATGGCACCAATTATGCTCAGTGGAAAATCAAGATGAAAATTCATTTAGAAAGCATGGGTTTTGATATTTGGACTACTATAGAATCTGAATACAAAATACCAACTACTGTTAGATCTACTTGGATTGAAGTTACTTAGACAACCAACAATAATAATTGTAAAGCTATGAATTGTTTGTACTGTGCTCTAGGAGATGAGGAATTTAATCGAATATCTGCTTGTAAAAATGTATATGAAATTTGGGATACCTTATTTGTTTCTCATGAAGGAACAACTAATGTTAAGGGAATGAGATTGAACACCTATACTATTAAGTATGATAATTTTAAGATGAAGCCTGATGAACCCATTTCTGATATCTATCTCAGGTTCAGTGAAATTGTCTACACAATAACTTCTCTGGGAAGGGATGTTCCAGCAAAGGAACAAATCATGAGAATTTTGAGATGTCTACCTGAAAGATGGAGAGGAACGTCTGTATCCATTAGAGAATCATGTGAAATTGGAGAACTTCCAGTCAATGAACTAATTGGCAAACTGATGATGTATGAAGAGGAACTCAAAGTGAACAAAGAAGAAGATGATGAACCTAGAAGGAAGTCTGTTGCCTTCAAAAATACAACCTCAAAGAATAAGGATAAGGAAACGCTTCAAGCTATCAATAAAAGTTCAAGCTCTGAAGATAGTGAGAGTGATTCTGATAGTGATTCTGAGATGGCTCACATTGCTAGAAGGTTTAACAAGTTTTATGGGAAGAAGAAGTTTTTCAGAAAGTCAAACTACAAAGGTAAGTATGACAACAAAGGACATTGGAAAAATGATTGGAAAAATCCTGATAAATCCGATGAATTTTCCTGTTATGAGTGCAAAAGTAAAGGACACATAAAAGCAGACTGTCCAAAGCTAAAATATAAGAAGAAGTATGAATACAAGGACAATAAGTATAAGAAATCCATGAAGGCTACTTGGAGTGCTTCTGAGGACAGTTCTAGTGACTCTGAAGTTTCTGAAACTGAACACAGAAACAAGGTGAACATGTGTTTTATGACAAACACTTCTGAGGTAACTTCAGAAACTCTTACTTCTAATTCATGTTATTCTAGAGATGATTCTGAATGTGATAACATGTCTAAATCTGAACTATTTGAATATTGTGATATGTTATAAGAAACCTGTAATGAGGTGAAAGATAAATACAAAGGTTTAAAGAAATATTATTCTTTAACTGTTAAACATAAATCTAATCTGGATATTGAAGTAGAAAATAATGCTCAGTTGCTTAAAGAGAATACTGAACTGAAATTATCTAATGAACAACTCATGAAATACTTAGAGAAATTTACCAATGGTAAAGATACTCTTACTCAAATGCTAGGCAAGAAAATAGCACCTAGATACAGTACTGGTATAGGATACCAACCTGGACAAATGAAAAATTACCAAAACTAAATTCATTCCTAAATCTGGACAGAATACTGCTAGTTCCAGTTCTGGATATTTATATGCCTCAACTAGTTATATTCATAGTTACGGATCCAATAAGTTTTACCTTTCAAAATCTGTTTATTCTACAAAGTTTATGAGACCGAGTAGACAAATATGGGTACCTAAAGTATTATTGGCTTACCTATATGGACCCAAGAAAATCTGGGTACCAAAATCATTTCCTATTTAAATCTGTTTTGTAGGAAACCTGCTTAAAGAGCTCCGGTAAAAAGACCTGGTACTTGGACAGTGGATGTTCAAGACATATGTCAGGAAACTTCTCATGCTTCAAAAGCTTAGTCAGAGTTTATGCAAGTTTTGTCACCTTTGGTGATAACTCAAAAGGAAAAATCATCGGCTTAGGCCAGATTGGTAACACTGACTCAGTATTGATTTCTAAAGTTTTATTTGTTGATGGACTAAAATATAATTTGTTGAGTATTTCTCAGTTATGTGATGATGGATTTTATGTTAAATTTTAAAATGATTCTTGCAATGTTTTTAATTCTAAAAATGTTTTAGTATTTTCTTCTTTAAGAAATGAAAATCTTTATGCTATTGATTTAAATTCATTACCTAAGAAAAATACTACTTGTTTAAATTCTTTTCATAAAGAGTCTTGGCTTTGGCACAGAAGATTAGGACACTGCAATGTGCATTCACTTAGAAAACTTGCTAGGAAAAACTTAGTTAGAGACCTACCCAAACTTGAATTTCCAGCAGAAAAAGTTTGTAATCCCTTTCAAAAGGGAAAGCAACATAATGTTTCTTTTAAATCAAATAAAAAAGTGTCAACTTCTCAACCTCTCGAGTTGGTTCACATGGATTTATTTGGACCTTCTAGAGTTTCTAGTTTAAATGGGAATCATTATGTCTATGTTCTTGTAGATGACTATTCTAGATATACTTGGGTATATTTTCTAGCTCACAAAAGTGAAGCTTGTTCTTACTTTGTTAAATATTCCAAGTCTGTAGAGAACCTTAGTGGACTTAAGATTAAAACCCTGAGAAGTGATCATGGCCGTGAATTTGAGAATCATGAATTTGAATCCTACTACTCACACAATGGATATAGTCACAATTTCTATGCCCCTAGGACACCTCATCAAAGTTGTGTAGTATAAAGAAGGAATAGAACCCTGCAAAAAATTGCTAGGACTATTCTTAATGAGTATGACCTACCCATTTATTTTTGGGCTGAAGCTGTAAATATAGCTTGTTATGTTATTAATAGAGTCTTGATCAGACCTGTTCTTAAGAGGACCCCTTATGAGTTGTGGAGCCATAGGAAACCAAAGGTTAATTACTTCAAATTTTTTGGATGAAAAGTCTTTATTCTTAATACTAAATACAATCTCAAAAAAATTTCATCCAAGAGTGATGATGGAATTTTCCTAGGTTACTCTACTTCTAGTAAAGCCTATAGAGTTTTCAATAAGATAACCAAATGTGTGGAAGAATCTGTTCACATCAAATTTGATGAAACTTATCCACATGAACCTAATACCTCTCTTGAAAATATTGAAGATAATATATCTATTTTGAACCTTAATGATAACGACAGTGGACCTGTAGTTAAAACATCCAGTTCTGGAAATTTCCCAGAACCTGCTCCTGTTGAACCCCAACCTGTTGATGAACCGGAAATCTCTAGCCCTACCTTTTCAAGACCAACTAGGATTCTAAAGAACCATCCTTTAGATGCTGTTGTAGGAAATTTAGATAGAGGAACACATACTAGAGCTTCTCTAAGAAATCAGGTTGAACATCAAGTTTTTTCTTTCACAGTTAGAACCTAAAAATGTTAATGATGCTATCAATGATGAATTTTGGGTAATGGTTATGCAAGAAGAACAAAATCAATTTGAAAGAAACAAAGTCTAGAAATTAGTAAAAAGACCTAAGGACACTATAACCATAGGCACAAAATGGGTGTTTAGAAACAAAGTTGATGAATCTGGAAACATCATTAGAAACAAAGCTAACCTAGTTTCACAAGGTTACAATCAAGAAGAAGGGATTGACTATGAGGAAACCTTTGCACCTGTAGCTAGATTATAGGTTATTAGGATCTTACTTGCCTATGCATCACATCTTAATTTCACGTTATATCAAATGGATTTGAAAAGTTCTTTTCTAAACGGTTTTATTGTTGAAGATGTTTTTGTAGAACAACCACCTGGTTTTTCAAATCCTCATTTTCAAAATCATGTTTTTAATCTTTCTAAATCATTATATGGGTTAAAACAAGCTCCAAGAGCTTGGTATGAAAGGCTCTCAAACTTTCTTATTTCAAAAGGATTTTCAAACGGAATTGGTGATCCCACTCTTTTTATAAAAAGGATTTCAAAAGATGTATTAATAGTACAAATCTATGTTGATGATATTATTTTTGGATATTCTAAAAATTCATTATGTACTGATTTTTCAGAAGTTATGCAAAATGAATTTGAAATGAGCATAATGGGAGAGCTTAAGTATTCTCTTGGATTTCAAATTTTTCAAACTAAAGATGGAATTATTTTAAATCAAAGTAAATATACTAAGGATTTATTAAATTTTTTTGGTTTTGATAGTATTAAGGAAAGTGATATACCTATGAGTACCACCTGTAAATTAGATATTCATGAAACCGGTAAACCAGTAGATCAAAATAATTATAGAGGTATGATTGGGAGTTTACTTTATCTTACTGCAAGTCGACCAGATATTATGTTTAGTGTGTGTATGTGTGCTAGAATTCAAGATAATCCTAAAGAGTCACACTAACTTGCTGTTAAAAGGATTTTCAAATATCTTAAAAATACTGCTAATTTGGGATTGTTTTATCCAAAAGGACAATCATTTGACCTAACTAGTTATTCAAATGATGACTTTGCTAGATGTAAGTTATATAGGAAGAGCACATATGGAACATGTCATTTACTTGGAAAGTCCCTAGAATTATGGTGTAGTAAGAAACAGAACTCAGTTGCATTGTCTACTGCTGAAGCAGAGTATATAGCTGCTGGTAGTTGTTGTGCACAGATTCGGTGGATGAAACACACTTTATTGGACTATGGATTTGTTTTTAAACATTTATCAATCAATTGTGACAGCACTAGTGCGATCAACATCTCTAAGAAACCTGTGTCTCACTCTAGACCCAAACAAATTGATGTTAGACACCACTTTTTAAGAGATCATTATCAAAGAGGTGATATAACACTTGAATTTGTAGGCACTGAACTTCAATTAGCTAATATGTTCACAGATCCTTTAAGTTTAGAAAGATTAAGTTTCATTAGACATGAATTAGGAATGATAACTTACCCTTGAAACCGTTATAGAATCCTTACTGTTAGGGAGACCTCACCATTAGAAATCCTCACCATTAGAGAATCCTCACCGTTAGGAATCCTCACTGTTATGAAACCTCACCGTTAGGGAGACCTCACCGTTAGGAAACCTCACCGTTAGGGAGACCTCACCGTTAGGAATCCTCACCGTTAGGAAACCTCACTGTTAGGGAGACCTCATCGTTAGGAAACCTCACCATTAGAGAGACCTTACTGTTAGAAGACTTTACCAGTACATTTGCGTGATGTATTATTCTATAAATCCAAGTCATCGAACTGTTGTTTATTTTATTTATGATTTATGTGATTTATGAATCCTAAATGATATTAAAACTCGAACTAGACTCACTCAGTCTCACCGCGAACCTGTCTGCTCAAATTCACCTAAACCTAATCCTCTCGACCTTCAGAACCCTAGCCTCAAATCTGTAATGTCCCACGTCAAGAGACCATAGATGACTGATAGATGTGAAGCGCCGGCAGCGAAGAGACAAAAAGTATATAGTACTAATGCTAGTGGAAGTGGTAGTGGAAGTGTAGCTCGAAGGAATCCTGTAAACCCGTATCTCTCAAGGAGAGAGATTGTTGTTGAAAAAGAAGTGTGTGCAAAATGGCTTATGGAGAGAAAGTCCTTGGTTCTTAGAGTGTTAGAATAACATGGTTGGCTAGAATTCTTCATGAACAACAACGGACCTTATTATCCAGGACTGGTGAAATAGTTCTACGAATTCGTTCATTTTGAAAAGTCTGAAGAAGAAAGAAGAATCATTTCTGTGGTAAATAGTCAGGAAGTATCTTTTACTTCAGAGGAATGGTCTAGGAACTTAAGAGTTCCACATGAAGGAGATTATGCGTTCTACTCAAAGTTTGTACCTTCGACCAGTGATGTGTTTCAGTATGAAGATGCTTTGTAGGAGCTCACAGGGGATGGAACCCCTAGAAAGGTGATTGCTGTAGAGATGGTAGGAGAAGATAAGCTATTGTTTAAGTTTATTCAGCATGTTGTTAGTCCGAGAAGAGGAGACTTTTCCACCTTGAGATTCCAAGACATATATCTGTTATACTTGCTGAATCACGGTGTGAGAATCAATCAATGTAGATTGATTATGGTTCAAGTGGAAGAGATGACTAGACCGAAGTCCAAATCAAATGCACTGTTTTTCTCATAGCTGATTTCTGTGATGCTAAAAGTGAAAGAGGTTGTTAGACCTCAGGATGAGCTGGTAGTGGTTAAGGATAACTTCTGTATTACAAGAACTGTCTGTAAATACATGAAAGTCAATTGGAATCCTTGGAAGAAATCATGGGTGAATGGTGATGGAAAAATCTATGACAAGTATACTCCTATGGATCGTCCTTCTAGACCAAAGGATGTGAGGGATCCTGGTCTTGGACTAGATGATCCAGAACCGGTCTACAGTGATGATGAAGCTGAGGAAGAAGAGACTTCAGTTGAGGAAGGAGGAGACCCAGACTTACCTCCTAGTCATGTGCATCATGTTATTTCTTATGGAGCAGTTAGCCCTCCAAAAGAACTACCAAAAAGAGAAACTGTCTTGAAGGAAAATGATACAGAGACTACAGAAGAAGGAGAAGAAGCTTTCTAGTATGTTTTCAAGGACACCTCTGAGGAGGATGAGACAACCGAATCTGATCATAATGTTAATGCAGAAAAGGAGGCTGATGGTGAAGCAGGTGATGAGGAAAATGTTGAAAAAGAGCTCAGTTTGAGTCCTCTAATAGTCAGTACAGTCAGGAAAGTGGCTGATCAGGAAGACATAGTAGCAGCACCTATTGATGACAGAGTCATTAATTACTCAGAAAATATGGCTATTGAATCTGCTGTGGTTGTAGAGGAAATTGCAGAATTACCTCAGGAAGAACTGTTGGAAGAGATACCTCATGAGAATGTTCCAAGTGAGGGGGAGAATATTGTCTCAGTATCAGTGTTATATGACATTGAAGGCTAGACATCAGATCCTGGATATATGATTCTTGGACTTTCTTATGGAGATTCTGATGAGGAAGACCAAACCCAAAAGGAATCAGTTACCTTACCCATTGTGGCTGAAAATGTGGCAACCAAGGAGGACCTTAAGTCTTTAAAAGCCGAATTGATAGAAGAAATAAGAGAATCAGTGTCAGATATGAAGAAAAGTATGGTTGAAGAGATGAAAAGCGTGGAGCAATCCCTTGAGTTATCCATTGGATGTAGTGTGTCCAGTCCTATGAAAGAAATGGTGGATGAACTTATGGTGTGCCACACTTATATTGAGAGTTGGACATGAGCTGTAGTTGCTCTTAGACAATCAATTGCTTCATTGACTACTTTGAACAGTTCTCAAGCCCATGTGCACACTGACATTCTATATATCAAAGAAGTGGTCAAACAATTTGTGGAAGTTTTTGAAGCCTTTAAGAAGTCAGTCAAAGAACATCTGAACAGTCAGGATGAACTTGTTCAGAAGGTAGTGAGTAGTCTGACTCAGTATTTCAAGGAGACAGTGGCTTTATCAATGAAACCTCTTCCCTCAACTAGCTCTAGTGTGAACCTTGACCAGATCCGCACTATTATTTAGGAAGAATTGGCTAAGGCCAGTCCCAGTGGTGCATCAGATACTCAGATTCTTGCTACCACTAGGGAAGTTAGTAGTTTTGTTCGTGATCACCTGTGGACATCTACTGCTTCTCAAGAGGCAATCAAAAATAAGGTGGATGCTTATTTTGAAAAGGTTTATACGAAGCACCAAATGACAAACCATTTCAAGCTTTTGCTTGAGAATATGAAGTTAGCTCCAGTTACCCAAGCCTTCAGAGAATAGGTTAGTAAGCTCAGGGACCTTACTCCTTCCATGGACAACTCTATTGAGAACAGAGATGATTTTGTATCTTCTATGGAGAGAGGTGGAAGCATCATCATGGATTTCAGGAATCTCTTGTTGCCTTTACTACATGTGGATGCTCGGCTAGTAATTGTACCACATGACCTTCCACCCTCTACCACTGGGAGTACTCCTCAACTGACTCCAGTTCAAGCCATCAGGAGCTTGACACCTTTGATCCCTCAGAGAGAGATAGATTACAGATCTGGTACTGTGTCAGTTGCTGATCCACCAGTGGTTCATTCAGGAATTCCCATGCCTGCTGACTCTACCTCTGAACCCTCTGCTGATCCCAAGGGAAAGACACCTATTCATGGGAATGATTGACTGCTTCTAGCTCAATTTTTTGATGGGATTCATTTTATTTTTGTACTTTTCTGATTTTCCCAGTGTATCTTTTTCTTATCAATAAAATACTTCATTCCTCTCTTCACTGTCTATTTTACTCTGTATATTTCTTTCCTAGTCCTTCTCTTTTCTCTAATACCCTCCTTTTTGTTAATCACAAAGGGGGTGAAATTCTTGGAAACCTGTACCTAGAGAGAGAGAGAGAATGTTGTTCACCTAAGGGGACAAAGTGGGAGAAAATCACTACTTTGGAGGAGAATCCTGTAGTTAAATTCATAGGGGGAGGAATATGCGAATCTTTTCAAACTAAAGAATCTTGATTGTTTTCCTCTGATACTACATTATTTCTTGATATTTTCCTGTTTTCATATTTTTCCTATGATACTATTTTATTTTTGATATCAATTTTTGAGATTTTTCCTCTGCTACTATACTGTTGATATCATACTTTGATATACTTTTTCCTCTGATATTACTTTATTTTGGCATAAGTTGTGATTATCAAAAAGGGGGAGATTATTGAACCTTGTGGAATTAAGTGGATTTATTGTGTATTGATAATCCCAACCATTCTTTCTATATATCTTGATTATGCTTAATACATTCCAAGTATACTTTAATATATGTTGTTACTTTCATTATTCTTAAATTAAGTCTTTTGAATTATCGGATATAAGCTTACTATGACTTAACTCCTTCTTCCAAGTGAATGATCAAACAATTTTCAGCAACTGTTACAAACTAGCTACCGATACAGAACAGTAGCCACCGTTATGGATTAGATCTACCGATATCAAATAGAGCTACCGATACGGAGTTCACCAATACATCAAGTTCACCGGTACTCAAAGATCACCGCTGCATCAAAGTCTACTGATATGGTACATCAAGTCTACCGAAAGAGTTACAGTTACATGCTCACCGGTACTCGAGCCTACCGCTACATCCAAGTCGACAGCTACCGATATAGAGCTACCGATATGCTGAAGTCTACTGATATGCTGAATTCTACAGATATGCTGAAGTCCACTGTTATGCAATGTCTACCGATAGAGACTTACTGCTAACGATACAAGGCAGAGCCACAACTACCGTTACAAGTCCACCGCTACTGATGTGATCAAGTCTACAGTCATAGCTACCAAAACAAAGTCTACCGTTACAAATGAAGTCTACCGATACAGACACCTACTGTAACACAAGTCTACCGATATCAAGAGCTACCGTTCTAGAGACAGAACCCGACACTGTTTTAATTTATTTATCGTTATTTAATCTAACCAACGTTCATATATGGTATATTTTAATACACTAAAATTTATTTAATGTGTGTTGTTGGATTTCAGGGAACCGTACCTCATACCTGCAAAAAGTAAATCATCTTTTTCCGGAGCACATGGTTTAAATAAAGCAAGGATGTGCTACTAAAAAAGAGAATGAATAGACGAATACATAGACATACAGACCACAAGGTGTGTGAGACATATAGGCGAATACACAGAGAGACACATTTACCATGAAGTGTGCTAGAAGAACAACTAAGTGTGAATGTAAAGAGACGACAGAATTTACACGAAGAACTCATTACTGCATACCAGTGAAGATCTGAGAACGAGAACATAACACAAGAACTTCATCGACTACTATCTCCTCTGTCTCTACACCTAGAAGTCAAGGAAACAGACGATACTCAGTTTTCTAGACAAAAACCTGATGAGGACCCAAAGCGAATTCTGATCAATCAAAGGAGTCCAGAACTGCACAACAATCACTAGAGCCTTTTCTAAACTCTAAATATTTTCTCTGTGATTTATCTTTTTACATATTGAGCAGTGTGTGTTATCTGCTATATTTTACACACACACAACCTCATGTACTCTAATTGGAGGATTTGTAATTCCTCACTCAACACTCTTACATTTTTTATTTCCCACTTGGATAGTGGTAAAGGTCGTGTGACCTAGACAGCTGGTTGCTGTTGTTTTTGTTTCCCACTGATAACAGTGGTAGAGGTCGTGTGACCTGGACAGTTGTATACTATTGTTTATCCCCGATCCAGTGTGTGGATCACTTTTATATAAAGTTTTTAGAGGACTAAGTCTCAGCTTGAGACTGAACCTCTTGGTTAAATTTTCTATGCTTATTTATTTTCTAAGTTATTTTTTATTCCGCTGCTAATTACTTTAAAACCAAAACTGTTTTAAAGTCACATTGATAATTAGATTCGCAAGTGTTTATATTAGATGTAAATAAGTAAGTTGGTTTCAAAAGTTAATCAACCTTTCTGTTTTGATTAACTGGGAAATAATCAATCCCTTGAGAACCCAACAGAACCTTTACATTGATATAAATTCCCTACAGTTTAATTCAGTATTTTATTTGGGGGGGTTTATGACAATGTTTTAAAACAGAAATTTTCATTGGAACTCAATTCACCCCCCTCTTGAGTGTCCACTCCGACCAACAGGTCTGTATGCGTTGATTGGATAAACAAGCTTGTACACTTGGATTTTTATTATGGGGTATATCCTTGAGGTTCAACACCCACAGGTCGAGTTAGACTGAGGCTCTAAACTCCACCAAAAAATGCACGAGTTAGGGAAGGGGGAAATGATATATTCCCCTAATGATTTTATTCAATGGGACTATCAAGATCAACGATTCTGTGTGAGTGAAATTTATTTGTTGGTATGTATTTAAACATAATGAGATATGGTCTTGGATTATTCCCTTATGCATAGTTTTTTAATTTCTTTGATCCCTGTGTAGATGATGTAAATTCCCACCCCATGAAGCACGTTATTAAAATTGGTTAAGTAATGAAGATTGTATAAGTGATGAAAATAGTAATAGTGATAGAAATGGTTAAAGTAAATAATGTATTCTAATGGATCCTAGGTTATGTTTTTCTTATCTTTTCATTAATTTAATACATTCATGTACTATTTACGTAGATTTTATATTTTTTAGACAACATTGGTAGGGTCTTACTGAGTAATACTCGCACCCTGCTTAAGCACTATTGTGTACCCAAATAGATTTCATGGTTGCTGGTTAGGGAATGGGAAAGGGCCTAATGTTTGGGAGTTAAGGCAGGCATTTGAAGCCCATGAATGATGTTCATAACATGGATTTAGTACTATTTTGAGTATTAGTTGTTTATATTTATTTGGGTTTCCTGTACCTTTAGCACTATTTGCATGACATGACATAGTTATTGTTGGTTGGAGATATGTACCCAATTTATAGAAATTCATGGTCATTCATTTTTAATTGTTTGTTTCATATTGTTTCCATTATTTATATTGACATATATTATGGATTACTTTATTAAAGAGGTTATAATCTCCCCACACTACTTAATAGATCCTCACTACTAGTCATAAACCTCTAGAATATAGGGAGGAACTCTGGAGATCAGTGGGCGACAAAGATTCAGGCACCAGTGTAGTGGATTCTGGGTCAGGGATGTTACAAATTTGTATCAACGCTATTCTTTTCTATCGCTTACTATTTGGGGATGGTAGACATGATATTAGAAAAGTGTCGGGCCATAGAAATGAGAACATTTTTGGGACTAGATAAACTTTGTGTGATGGATAACCATAGTTCTCCATGATGGGAATTGTTGTTCTTTTTATATGTTGTTACATTTGAATGATAGTTTACCATTGGGTGTTGCAATTGTTATGTCATGTGACTATTTGGGGATATTTTATTCATTGAATAAATGGAATGAGGATGTGAATTAATAAATCATTATAGGAACCTAGGTAGATAGTGGCATTCATCATTATAGGCATACATGGTATGGGTTTGTGGGAAACGAAAGGATGACTGTTTTTACTTTTTTTTAAATAAAAAAAACAAATAGAAATTAAGAAAATGGGTAATAATTGAAATAATTTTAAATAATAGTTAAATAATTTTCTATAATTAATGATTCAAAGTGAGATATAAATGTTCCTATTAAAATGTTTTGAAATGTGAAATGTTCCAAAGATGAAAGATTTACATTGTTTGTAGGGAAATATTTTTCATGTGCTGTCTAATATAAGACTTGTAACTATGTATGTCGGTTTAATCCATGTTGTCCATGACCTAAGGTAGGGATGGTCAAGGTTATTGTTTAGGATGTGATGAAGACCTTTGGTATTGTGTATGTGAATGGGTTTTTTAGGTCTAACATAGATTCTAATTCAGTATAAACTGTGATAGATTTTTGTTATATGTTCTAATGCTTGGGTTGGGGATTATATAGAAATTACACCATGAAGATGTCTGCTAATAGGGTGACAAGAAGATGCTTCCCAGAATGCGCCCCCAATAGTTGAGTAAGAAGGAAAGCATCATCAGGGTAATAAAGAGAATCGATTTTGTGATAACCTCACCCGTCTTATGTAAATGATGGAATGAGACCTAGGGAAAGGTGTACCGAGTATGTTTGAGATGACTAGAGTGTTTGAGCTACAAAAAATTTGGTAAATTACCTAAAAGGGTGTACCATAGGAATCCATTCTTCAGAAAGATTCCATCTAGATAATTTTTTACCACTTAAATACACCTTCTGATAAATATGTCCATTTCGCACAACTATGTTGCGAGGTCTGGAAAAGCATTAGTGCGACATCACAGTTCATACGGAGCAGGATAATAGAAGAATGTGTAATAGTTTCTAGAGATTTGTTTTGAATAATTCTATCCATAAACATTAAGTATAGAGAATTCTTCGGATTTTATGATTTTTACTCATGGGGTTGGGTTAGTGATTGATTATTACAGTCATTTCATAGACTTTACATTCTTCATTCCAACATTTCATGGAGATAAAGAATCTATATATAATCATTTATAGGATGGTATTAAACATGATACCAATTCCCTGGTGTATATTATTCATTTGAAGAGTTTTTTAGAGAGAGTGGATCAGCCCCTTTTCTCAGAAGGGAACCCGAAGGGGGCTTCCAGTAGTGGACATGTGGTTTCAGTTGGACAGATGAGTGTTGTGACTTTTGAGTGTTGGAAGCTTCATTTTGGGAGATTCAATCAAGGAAGAATATTTTAGAGCATTAATAAGAAAGGGATAGCTCTCTGGGCGGTGATCAGGTGTTCAATTATTAGTGTGAATGGTTGAGGGACATACATTGTCAGTTTTCCCAACCACCAATTCACTATTGATCATACGACTAGATGGGTTATGTGAAGGGGTTCTTTATGAATCCTCGACAAATCAGTATGAATGGGGAATAAAGTCTAATGATGAGTGTTGAAAGGGGCATCTGTTACACCATAAAAAATAGGCAGTTAGAGCTCCAAGAGCCATAGAAGTCAGTGTGGTGGACATGGTAATCTAGGGAGAGAGCACCCGTACTAGCATGGTAGTGTAGTGAGAGGTACATAGAATGGATTCTAAGGAAGAGGGTATGGTCAACATCACACTATTCATCCTACACATGGATTTGGAGTGGCTAGACCGTCAATTTTTTTATATATGATCCATGTACCATCCGTGCTTTGTAGTACTTCATTTTATATAGGAACCACCCATTATTTTACCTCTGCTCAGTTTGTAGATGTGGTGGCTGAAGTAGTGGAACGTGTGTGTGGGGATATGTCAATTTCTATTCCATTGGTTGTGATAGATGAGGGTATAATACAATGTAAGGGTTTTTCACTAGTGGTCGGTGGGTACGATTTTATATGTGAATTTTTTCCCTTTGAGAAGTCAGTTTTTGACCTGATTTTGGGCATCGATTTGATGGTGTTTTACCATGACCATATCAACAATAACCGGCATCGGGTAATGTTCACATCTCTAGAGGGATTCACTTATGTCCATCATGGTGAGTGGGATATTCGGGCAGGCCATGCAAATCAAGTTCCCTAGAAATATGGAGAAATCATAGATGAAGTGGCTTATCTTGTTCTTGATGATGGAGGGATATAGAAAGAATTCTTTCCTTTTTTTAGATTAATTTTATTAAGTGTTTCCTAAAGTCTTCTCAGGTAAACCACTCATGAGATTTGATTATTTTATGATTGGCTTTCTTCAAGGGAAAAAACTAGTTTCCATTACGCCATATAGAATGCTATCAAAAGAAATACAAGTGCTTAAGTATCCATTGGAGGAGTTGAATAGGAATGGTTTCATATGTCCAGGTATGTATCCATGGGGATTTCCATTATTGTTTTCCAAGAAGGATGATAGATCACTGAGGTTATATATTGGTTTTAGGTATCTGAATCAGATGAATATTGATAACTGATATCCTCCTTCGTGAATCAATGATATTTTTGACCATATTAGAGGTGCATTAGTGTTCTTCAGAATTCATTTAAGGTCAGGGTATCATCAGATGAGGGTGATACCTTATGAAGTTCCAACAATTTCTTTCATGAGTAGGTTGAGTGGTATGAGTTTGTGGGTATGTTGTTCAGGTTAACCAATGCACATAGAGTTTTCATGTATTTAATGAATCAAATATTTTACCCCAATCTTGATCAGTTTTTAGTTATCTTTCTTGATGAAATCTTAGTATACTCAAAGTCTCATGATGATCATACCAAACATATGAACATCACCTTTAGTGCACGATGTGAGAATACGCTATATATCTGGATATTGAAGTGTCACATCTGAATTGAAAGGGTGCATTTTTTGAGTCACATCATCTCCGAGGATGGTGTGTCAGTGGACCTAGAGAAAGTGCAGTTAGTTGTATCTTGGGAGAATCCCAAGAATATTTCTGATATATGACATCTTCGAGGATCGAGAGCATATTACCATAGAATTATCAAATACTAATCCTATTTGATAGTTCCAATTTTAGGTTTTACACTAAAATGATTCATGTTTGAATGGTGTAAATCATTTTATAATTCTTTGATAGAGTAAAAGAAGTGGTTGATGGACACACCGATTGGAATCTTTGCTGATCTTGGTAAATATTATACTATGTTTTGTAAGGCATTTGGTGTTGGTATTAGGGAGATGTTTAAGCAGGATGGTCATTTTGTGGAATGAAAGTCATGATAGTAAATACCTCATCAAATAAATTACCCTACCCATGTTCTTGACTTGGCCACGGTGGTGTATGATTTATGGTTTTGGAGGCACTACTTTATGGAAGAGTTGTTCATGAGGTTTACTAATCATAATTGTTTTAAGTATTTATTCACTCTCCATGATTTGAATCTTTACTAGTAGTGATGGTTTGATTATATGCATTCTTTTAACTATGATCTAGTTAAATAATGAAAAGGAAAATAGTGTTTCATATTATTTGAGTTTAAAAACTCAAAGTCAAGATGCTTAAGAGTCCATATCAATGTACAAGATTATGGAGTTGTTTTCTAAAATGAATCAAGAGGTATAGGATGGGAAGGGTTATATTAACCTTGTTTTCATGGAAGTTGTTTCTGCACTTTTGATCTGGGTAAGGAGCGTCATCATATGGATTCATAGTGCTAGGATATGTGGTAAAGCGTTAATGGTGGGGAGTTACCTTAGGGTCAGGCTGTTGGGGTGATGGGATTGGGTATTTTGGTGGCTGTGTTGTGGTGCTAGTGGGTATGAGAGAAAATTTGATTCATGGGTCTCATTCATCAAGGGGGTTTGTGCATCCTAGTTTTTCAATATGTATCATGATATTCATATGCAGTATTGGTAGAACGGAATAACAAAAGATGTTGTGGGTTTTGTGTCATGATGCGTTACGTACCACTAGGTAAATGCCAAGCATCAATTCCCAAGTGGTTTTTTAAATCCATTTATTATTCTTTAATGGAATGGCGATAAAGTAATGATGGAATTTATAGTGGGTATTTTGATGATGCCTTAGAATAATGAAATAGTCTGTGTGGTTGTAGATTGGTTGACTAAGGTTGATCATTTATTTCCAATCCACGATCCTTTCACCATTTACTAGTAGGAAGATTCGTGCTTCCAATATATAGTATAGTTTCATGGAGTAGCACATATTATATTTTCAGAACATGTAATGCACTTCAAATCGTGCTTCTAGTAGGGATTATAGAAGTCGCTTAGTACCTAGTTGTTTTTAGTACATCTTTTCACTTATAGATGGATGGGAAGTTTGAGATTACGATTCATTTGTTAAAGGAAATGGTGAGGTCTTATGTCCTATATTTCGATGGTTCATGGGAAAAACACTTGTCGGTAGTTGAGTTTTCTTAAAAAATAGTTTTTCACTACTATTCCAATGGAATGATTTGAGTGACTCTATTAGAGACTATATAGATCTCCAATGTGTTTCTTAGAATATGAAGAGTTTGTGATGTTAGGATCGAGACATGTACAAGAGATGTCGAAAAAGGTTCAATTGATTTCCAAATGCATTGAAACATCTCAGAGTAGGAATAAGTCATATATGGAATGTAATTGTAGACCTCCTGAGTTTATGGTGGGTGAGTGTGTTCTTCTTTAGGTGTATCCACAGTTGAATCACCATCAAATTAAAAAACATGGAATGTTGGCCTCTATGTTTGTGAGATGATTTTTGATTATGGAGAGTATTGGACCATTGGAATTCTGATGGGATCTCCCATAATGGTATAGTTAAATTCAAAAATATTTTAATGTATCATCGATTTGGATGTATTACCCTAATCTATCCCATTTGATTTATGTTGAGGATGTTGACCTTGAGGTCAATGCATTCTTTAAGGATCTTCCAGTTTGTATTGTGGTTTATAGTGAGAAAGTATTACGAGGAAAAATTGTGCCCTATGTTTGAGTATTTTGATAAAATGGAAATGTTCATGAAGACGCTTGTTAAAGGGTGTCAGATATGTGGGCCCAGTGGCCTAATATATTTTTAAAAGAGACTCAGTGATGCTTAGAAGTGTAGCTTAGGGATGAGTCATTAAAAGTTGGGGAGGATGTAAGATCTTATATTTTTGGAGTTATGTTATTGTTTAAATTTATTTTTGAATCCCTTAGATATGTTTTGATTAAATTTTTACTAGGTATATGAGGAATCTAGGAGGTGTTCCAAGGGTTTGGGGAACAAAATAAAAGCCGAAACGGAAATTATGCGCATGTTTCATAATTATTGTGTGGTTAGGGTAAACAGTACCCACAAACTATGCTAACCTAGAGAAGGATGTACAATGTTAGGTAAACCATGAAAGGGGGTTCCAAACAATGTGTCCTTTGATAGTAGTGTTCTGCATGGTTGGAACATGGTATGTCAAACCTTACGGATCTCCATATGAAATCGTGTTACCTCACCTATTGTGGAAAGTGGTCGGTGCACTATTTCTGTATATTTTGTAGAATCATACGGACAAAAAGTGTGCGCCATTAAAAAGTGGAAACATTAACAAACTTCCCCCTTTTGAATTTAAGATATTCACCCGATTTCCATCCCTATTTCCCCCTTGAATTACTTGTGATGATCCAAATATTCTAAATCGTCCTAATGATCATTCTTCATCTATTATAGTCTCTCCAGATCATTGTTAGTTATAGATTGAATCTCAAGGTAAATCTAATCTTCATCATTCTTCTCTATTGATGATTAGAGATAACAGTTTAATTCTTCTTCTTATGAAGCTCTAAAACCATATTTTAGTGATAAATCATAGTTTGGGGCATCAAATGGTGCTTGAGTATGGATATAAGGCTATGATTAATATTTCTTTCATCAATGAATTTGTTTTAGGTGGTCTAAAAGTTATATCCCATAGTCCTTGGATGGATTTATTCATGTTGGGTTGGGATCTAGGTTATTTCTTGTTGTGATTTTGATTCTATTAGTGAGATTTTGTAAAATGAGCATCGAAATAATGAA
Source organism: Viscum album (assembly GCA_963277665.1). NCBI lineage: Eukaryota > Viridiplantae > Streptophyta > Magnoliopsida > Santalales > Viscaceae > Viscum > Viscum album. The sequence goes on along the minus strand of OY728159.1, from coordinate 1,234,986,703 downwards.
TTGAACCCATCGTGATCTATTTAGGATGTGATAAGGATTATTTGACCGATTTTGGGCCCCCATAGGGTGTGAAAACTTTCCTAAATCTATAAATTGGTATGGTTAAGTATAGAATTGACATGTCATAATATAGATCCCAGGAATAACAATTTAATATGGTTGGTTGAGTTGAAAATGGAGTAATTATAGTTGTTACAAATTTTTATAATGGTATAAGGGGATATTTAAAATCGCATAAAATGGGATAATTGTGTTAATTGAGATTTTGTGAAATGGTTTATGAAATATGTTAGAAATTCCTTCGAGGGTTAGTTCATATGAAATGGCGACCTTGTTAAATGGCTAAAGACCTTAGAATTGAGGAATATTATAGATGGGATTTCATAAGTGGATTAATTAATATGATAAATGATTTGATATAAAGGTAATTATTAAACATGCTAAATGGGTTGGGGCATGAGAATAGGAATTGGGATAAAAGAGAAATATAATGCAAATGGTATATGTGTTATTAGGTTATAGAAAAATATTAATTATAATGTTTATTTTTATAGATTTTTATTATTATTATTATGGTTTAGAGTATGATTTTTGATATCATATTGGCGTTGTTATTGGATAAATAATCATGTGCACAAGGTTTGTTAGTGTGGGGTATTGACTTGAGGTTCTAATTCTACAGGTCGAGATTGAATGAGGCTCCACAATCCAACACAAAATTCAAGGGTTAGGGAACAAGATAGAGGATATATATAACTAACTATTTCATTTGATGAGACCATATAGACCGGGGCTTCGGGGTGAGTGTAATTTATTTGTCCTAATGTGTTTACCCCTAGTGAGATAGGGAACTGACTTATTAAATTTTGCTGAGTGAATGAATTCCATAAAACCATTTTTCAATTCCTAACACATGAAACACATGATGAAAATGTATTAAATAATGAAGATTAAATACGTGATGAAAACAGTAATAGTGACAGAAATTGTTAAATTGAAGACTGTTAACTATTAGAACATGAGTTATGTTTTGTTTATCTTGTCATTTACTTCACAAGTCCATTCAATATCTTCTTTTACTGGATATGTAATACTAAAATTTGGTGGTGGCATACTAATTTATACTCACTCCATCCTCAATCACTATTGGTTAATCGAGCATATTTCATGGTTATAGGTCAGTTCAAGGGAATATTCCCAATTCTTGAGATGTTATTTAATATTGGGAAGTGCATGGATAAATTTTCATACATGGAGTCAGGACCATTTTTTGGTATATATTTTTAAATTTATTTATGTTTTCTATACCTTGGTCTCTATTATCATGCCATCAAATAGTTATAGTTGGTCTATGGTTTGTACCCAGTTTTGGAAGATTCATGGGCATTCATGTTTAATTGGTTATTTCATAGTGTTTACACTATTTATATTGTTATCTACTATGGATTAATCTAGTAAATAGGGTATAGTCTCCCCACATGACCTATTAGACCCTCTCTAATATTCAGCAACATATGGTATATGGGGATGTATGCTTGAGGTCATCTGGTGACTTGGGTCAGAGTGTCATTTAATGGCTTCTAGGTCAGGGAAATTACATTATATATGGAAGATGATGCTGACCAACTACGAAACATGAAAGGATATACATAATTGGTATTATAATCACTTGAATTAATGAGGGGTTTTATATAATAAATTGTTCTAATTATCTAAAAAACAGAACCTAACCAATCATTGGGTGTGTAAGTGATCTAAATTTTACCTCTGATGTTGTATGGTTTGGATGGAAATGATTGGGACATTTTTATTGATATCACAACCCAAAATGTACACTTTATGATTTTCACACCGGATACGAAGTGTGGGTTTGGTAAATTATGAAATTAATCCTACAAGGATATTTACATACATTAAAAACATCTATATTTAAAATTTTCATTACCAATACCACCCAATAAGGGACTAGGAACGATTTGGTTTGGTGATCGGGGATCATTCCACAAAAATATAAATATATATTAGAGTATAAATAGATAAACATAAAACTTATTATTGTAAATACTTTTTAAAATGAAAAGTGAAATGGAAGTTAAAAAATAAAATAGATTTTAGAAAACATATTTAACATTGATATAAATGATTGTGTTAAGGGTCCCTTCTAAAAGTCATTTTTTAAATGGTGAATTTATATCATATTAAAAACCATTAATTTATTGAACGTAATATTTAATAAAATTCCCTTGAAATGAAATAAATATTAACTTATAGAAATTAAGATAAGGTGACTAAACATTTGAATGTGAAATGAAAAACCCCTTTTTTAAATTTTCATAACACCTTTGTTAAAAACCCACATTGTAGAAAGAGTAAAAACATGTTTTAATAGAAAAATAAAATTTTCCATATAGGTAGAGAAATTACCATAGAATAAAATAATAGGGTTAGTGAACCCATTCATGGAAGAAATATGATCCTGAAAAAATGATATCACTAAAAGAAAAGAGAACATAGTTGTAAATATTCTTTACAGGCAACATATTACTTAAGAAAAAAACTATTTTAAAAAATTGAATGATGCCTTTGAAATGTAAAGTCAGCGAAAAAAATCCATATAATGTAATCAATGTTTAAATTGTACGTAAATTTTAAGTCTAAGAGGATTATCATAACACACAAAATAAAAATTTGGTGACCAAAAGCTTTACAACAATGTTAACAATTGAGAAAAATACATTTGATATAAAGGAGCCAATTTGGCCTAGTATTTACCATGAATAAAAAACTATATCATAATGATACATACATGGGAATCTACAACACCATTGAATGTAAAACATGGTGCATAATATTAATATTTCATAAAGAATTAGAGTTTGAGACAAAGAACCCTTACAACATGAGTAAAATTTCAATCAAAAGCCCATGAAAGAGAGTGATTTTAACTAATCATCAAATAACTTGATTAAAATATAATATTTGATATTATATCTAAAATAGATATTATGTAAACCCCATAAATTTACTTATGTTCATAATTCTAAATGCGTCTCAGAGAGTGGAATTTGAGGAAAATACTCTTACTTCAATACTATTTCTATATTCACTTGAATAAAACATCATGAATAAGTAAATTAATCTCATTAAAAATATATGAAATAACAATTATCATAACTTTACCAACATATAATCCTCATTTACAATCATTCAATACATATAAACTTTAGTTAGTTTTTACCTATTATTAACACTGGTTTTATGTAATATTTATCGATCTAAACTAGTTTCATAAAACTGTAATAGTATTAATTCTTGTACAAAAGTTAATAATTACAATACAATTAAAGGTAATAAAATATATTTTACATTATAGTTATATAGTTTTATTTTAATTCCTTGGTATTTGTTTGTTACAAACCATTAAGATAAAATCAATGATGATCATGTTTCATATATTCATAAAGAGTAAAAGGTGTTTATTTAATTAATTATTTAAATGATGATATAACCCTAAAAACCCAAAATATTAATTAAATATTTATATCATGTTATAAAATTAAAAAATGTCCCATATTAATCCATCATGTATATTCATTTTAATTTTCAAGTAGGTAGTTAAACAGAACGAAAAATGAAACTACCAAGATTAATAGATGATTACGAGGCGGTTTAATAGAAATATTTTTATAAAATAACAATAATGATATCATAAAATGTATATTTTTATGATATATTAGAAATTTTATCCATTTGAAATATAAAATAATTTATATAAAGTCATTACTTTTAAATAAGATATAATTTAAACTTTAATTATCTTATTTTAAATTCATGAACTAATAGTAACCATTTATGGTTCAAATCATTAATAGTTTCTAAAATTTTATTATAAAAAAAATAATGATATAATAAACACCAAATTTATCCTTTAACATATTCAACATGAAAAATAATGTATGGAAGCTGTGAAAATAAAAACATAAGTAAATTGTTCCATAGAATTGGTAGTCTTCATGTACATAAGGGTGATGAATTTATTTTCATAGAATAGGGGAAAAAATATTTTTGGTTAATTGTTAAATTATAATTAAAATTATTTAAATATCCTAATTACTCATTAAATTCATATTTAGAATATTCTTGTAAGCCGTGAAGAAAAAATGAATTTTTTCCTGGAGGTGGTAGTGTGTACGACACATGAATTATAGTTCTGTCATTCAAAATATAAAATAGTGAATGTGATTAATGATAATTCTAATTTCATAATAAATTTCAGTATATAAGTAATATTTACTTCATTACCTGAGTATATAAAAATAATAATTGGAAAATAAAAATAAAAAATAAAGTATTTAAATAACAATGATTACTTGCTTTGAGTGCATTGATATTTTCTTGGGAGATCCAATGGAATGGAGTTGAATATAGCAATATCATTAGATGAAAATATCAAGATTGTGTTAGAGTATTATATAAGAATTAACAAATTTTTGATTTAAGAGGAAAACAAATTTTTATGAGTATAAAGAAGGGGTGGTGACAGACCTATTCTATTAGTTGTGAGAATTACATTTCATTAAATATCTGAACATAATATAAAGGGAGCACTTTTTAAACATTTAAAGTGGCTCAAAAATTGAGAAATAATGTATTTGTGTAGATATATGGTTGATTCATACCTCGTACACTCAATTTTAGATATTTTTCATCATGTTTCAATCCCATTACCCCTTGGTTATTACATTTACCATTTTAGCTTTTACTACAGTAACTAGTTGATCCCTAAGGAAACAAAAACTTTTGGCATAAAAATAATGTGGTATTTATTGAATAATTTTTTACCACTGATAAAATATTTTAAAGCCACTAAAATTTATTACATTTATAAAATTGAAAAAAATATTTTAAAATAAAATATTTCAATGTATTAATAAGAATTTTTTATAAAATATTAATTATGTTTTTAAAAATTAAATAAATTGTAAATAAATAAACCATTATGAAATTATAAATTCAATTTTAAAAAACTTATTTCTACCTGTAAAGTTTTTTCTTTATTTTAAATTTCCTACGTATATACAAATAATGTCGTAAATATCATGAGATTTGTAAAAACCTCATTTTCACTATTCACCTAAAATTCATTATTTTATTAAAATACAAATAATTAATCTTAGGAAAATAATACTACAATGAATAAAAAAATAATTTTTACTTTTTTCAAATTACAATTTTAAATTCTGAAATTTGAATTTTAAATAAAAATGTATAATATAATGATAACGTTTTTTATTGGAAATTGACATTTTTAGAATATTAACCATTCTCAGTCATATTTCATAGTATTTACAAATTAACCTATTATTAAAAATTATTCATATAAAATATAATTTATCATCATTAATAAAAAAATTAAAATATGAATTCATATCACATCAAAAGAAAAAATTTATAAATATACATTTATATGTGTAAAATTATCATATTAATCATTTTATCTATACCAATTGTATTTAATTATTCTTAAAAATATCATTAAATTTATTCATCTAAATGTTTCATAGATTTTTTAATCCTATTAATATTATCCAATTTAATTATTTTTTAATGGTTATGCTAAAATATTATATATTTATTAAAATATAACGTTGTTTCATGTTAGTTGGTTGTTATATGTGGAATAAGATACCTTACATATTTGTATCATTTATAAGTAATCATGTCTAAATGATTTAGGATGTCATAAATCAATTCTCAATAAATGTCTCTAATATATTTTTTATATAGATATATAGATATATTATGACTTACTTGATTTATATTCATTACAAAATAATATCAACCATTCTTAATGTTAAAAAATCATATTTGAAGAAAACTATTTTTCAATATATTAATTTTTTCTATTTTAAAGATAATTTTCCATTATTTGTAAATATAATTGCATTAAAATTATGTTAAATCTATTTTCATCACACACAAATTTTTGAAAACAGGGGTATTTTTTATTTTTAGTAAAACTTAGATTACATTGTTAAAAAATAGTTATGTATATAGAATCCAAAATATTAAAATGTTATCCTCTAGATGTTAATAACATGAAACATGTTTAAAACATGTTCTAAAAGGGAAGGTGAAATTTTTATAGAACATATATCACATGATATTAAATTACTTATCACTTTTGGAACAATTTTCACTAGAATAGTTTCATTCCATTAATGAATAATAATTGGTGTTTATAAAAGTGAAATTTTGTTCACTTATTAATGGGAGCATTCAACCCCTTCATGACACAAACATTCAATAGAATTTATTATTAAAAATATTTTATTTGTCTCCTCTTATAAGTCTACTAATTTCATATGCCTATGTTCATCATAAGATAGCTTAATCCATTCAATTTGAGGGATACTTGAAAGAGAATATTCTAGGTACCAAAGTGAGTACTACTTATTCCTAACATTTTTTCATAATATTTCTCTTACCAAACTACCTTAATGATTGTTTTATAGTTAAATCAGTAAAATTACTATACTGATGGTTTATAATAACAATGTAAAACATATTTTATATTCCATTCCATCTAATTAAAAAACAAAATAATGTTAATTGTGCATTGTATGGACTTCCACCTCCACAATGTATCAATTTTCATTTATTATCATCAATATAATTATATATCATAAAAAAATTAAATATTATTCAAGAATATTTTAAAAAATATAAATAGACCACTTTCTTTTGCTTACTCCCACATAGAGATATAGTGCTTTATTATTTGGGTTTGCGTTAACCACTTACATGAACAATGCTACAAAACTATATCGTGGAATACTATAAGAAATTAACTGCAATTATTACTATCAGTTAATAATATTAACAATTTTTTGTGGTTCTAGAATGGTATATATTAATTATTTAAATTATTATTACAATATCATATTTGATCAATTAAATTATCAAAATAAGCCAATGAAGAATAAATGTTTATGAACACATAATAAAAACCTATATAATTAGATAATATAAAATGATTGTAAATGGTATAAATTAAAGTAAATATATGTGATTATTTTTCCTAAAAAGTATCAAATAAACTTAATTTTATTATTCATGATTTTAGGTGCATGAACTAAATTAATCATGAATAAGGTTGGTGTTTGAGCTAACTCAATTTTATTTCATTATGTTCCAAACAATAATATAGAACTATAATGTTTCAAGTTTTAATCACTTTAAAAAACTAATAAATATTATGTTATTTCCTCATTATTTTATTTGGTTTTGTAATTATTTTTTATAAACTCATTATGAAATTATTCTTACCTCAAATATTATGTTGCATAAAAGGGGTTTATGGTTTCAATTTTTACCCCTTGATATCCATTTCCTATTTTACACCATGTTTTATTTTTATAGTGTATATATTATCCCCCTTCATATTCAGTGTCATAATTATCTCACTATTTATGTAATTTAATGTTTCATTTGAAATTATATCATTTTATAGTTTTAAATTTGAATTAATCTAAAATTGGAAGTGATATTTGTCTCTATATTCAATTCCATGAGAAATGTTGGATATTATACACCATATATTATTTTATATGGTCTATTAAATAACCTAAGGTATTCAATTATAATGAATATAATTTATTTTTTATATTTCAATTTCAGAGTATCCCTCTCATGTTCTTGTTATTCATATGTTACCATAATTGTAATGTCCTGGCCTGAATACCACTAAACCGATTCTCCGAGCTGTTAGGTAACATTTCCACAAGCGTGCCTCCCCATAATCCAGGGGTTGCTAACTCGTAGGTTGACCAATGGTGTGATAGAGGGGATACTATGCCCTCGTATCAGAGTAAGAAACAACAGAGAAATAGCTAAGTATCATACAGAGTTGAATGTAAACAGAGTGTAGAAGCTGTAAACAACAGAAATAGAACATGAATTACTAATAAATGAAATTTCGTAAAAACCCGAAAACTGATGTCATAAAATACAACACGGGCCACCCATTGGGATGAACATACAGATATTGTAGTTAAATAGAATCTAAATGTAATATCATAGGGATGTACTACAAAATTTGATCCAACCAATGTACCCTATCTCTAAACACTGTCGAACTACTCTATCCTGATCAGAAAAACCACCATATGAGCTTTGATTGAACATGAAGCACTGGGCCTTAACCTTATCTACTATGAAACTCATGCTCAACCTAAAATGTATACATAAGGTCTACACATACATCGAGGATCATATTTAGGGGTGAGAAAGAATCTCAATAGGACACCCTGATAGGAAAACTAATATTGTGCTTCTATAAGTGTATGAAAAAACAGAGTAATTAGTCTCACTAAGAAACTACAAAATGAACTGAATCAAACGTGAAATGATAGTCAAACCCTGGGTTTGTAATCCCTATCAACAAGGAATGTTCCACCATGTATGTCTATAGTTATACATGTACACATGTATATTTCCATACCAATACATATATACATAAACTTGAATATTCATTAGTATGTGAATCAATAACATAAAACCAAAATAGCAGTCGAACCACAAGTCCATAATCCAGATCAACAAGACATCTCATGCAAATGAATTGATCTGGATGTTTTTCCTCATAATCCATGTTGCATTATGTTGATCCCTAGGTCCATAATCCAAATCCACATATTCCTACTTTGGTCAATGTTGGATAAGTCTCTGAGAAAATTATATAACCATATGAGGATACACATCCTACCATGGCTTCTTTCAAACAAACCTACAATCAGCAAAACAAGTATACCATATACCAATGGTCACTACTATTAAGAAATATTTCTAAATGAACCATCCTGACATCAAGTCAGATCCCATGTTACTCCTTGAGTCATGTATCTAAACTGGAAGAACAACATAATTCTGATCATAGAACATCCAGTCCAATAGCTTGTCCAAGAACTCAAGGCATGGAAGTCATTTTTCCTCTGATTCCTTCCAAGGCATCTCTCACTGGATCTATGTGTCATGTAGGGCACTCAAGTTATATTCCACTGAGTCCGTCAATGGATCCCTTGAATAGATCCATTTATCACTCGGGGTATAAATATAATTATCCAGTGAGCACATCCATGTCATTACTTAATTGGATTTATGTATCTCTCAAGGATTAATCACAAAAAACCATTGAGTATTTCTATCAGATGCCTTGAAAAGAACCAGGTGTCTCTCATGGTTTTCAATTCATTAATACACTGAGCCTGCCATTGTCGTGACATGTCCCCTAGGGCCCGTGTCGTGACTACACAAATCACGCCTTCCATGTTCGGGGGGTTGGAAATAACTACTAAATGTAAAAGTGTGAACTAAAGAAGAATGTTCTAGTACAAAAACCCAACAAAAATAATGTAATGAAACAAGGAAATATAGATCATGAGGTCATCCACCAAGGATCCTACTTGAAGGGTATGTACAGCTCTTCATTACATCTCTCCAGGTTAACCGGTCACCTCCATACACCATTTACTTATGGCTCCCAAATCTTAGTCATAGTTTTCCATCATATGTACAAGACAGAACAAGCTGCAGGCGAAGCCCGTGCATGGGTGAGTATAACTATATGCAGTATAGACCACGAGACACCCGAAGGTCTCCCAGAATTCCACCAAGGAAAAACCACAAAGCATGGTCTCAATCATATAGCACAAAATAAAAAATATCCCACAATAGGTATATAACATAAAGAACTCGAATAATGATTACTAGTCGTAATGTTAAATCATCCTATTCTGTTGAGAAGTTCCATTGATGAACCACAAAGATGTCATTCTATTGCCGATCCACATATATTTTTAAGTCACCGATCCACATAGGGTCGTATGTTGTCGATCCACAGTGGGTATTAAGTCTTTGATCTGAACATGGTCGTAAGTCACTGATCCACGACTAGCTTCTCTATGGCTAGTCTTCTTCGGGTCATGCTACTGATGTTCTCCATATGGTCATAAGTCGTCTATCCACACAGGGTCATAAGTTGTTGATCCACAAGAAAGTTGTAAGTCACTAATCCTTAACATTCCTCTCTATGGATGGTCCCTATCAGATCATGCTACTGCATTTTTACACAGGGTGGCTCTGATGCCGATCCACAAAGGGTCTCTCTTCATTTGACAGTCAGTCACAGGATTCCAGCACTTGGTGCGCTTGAGTTTCGTAGATATTTCTCCACAAGCCATCAGTTTTACCATAAGAACCATGAAGACCCCCTAATAAGAAACCTGAAGAACCATTATGTCATATGGGTTATAATGCAATTGATGACACATCATTTGGATGCCCATTCTGTATGTTATAGGTATTTTTGTGCCAAGGGCCCCGTTGGATTTGAGTTCGATCCATGTTGTCCACAAACTAACATTCTATAAAATTCATGTGGAGTTTCTCGGAAGTAAATTCTCATAGTAAGAGTTCCATTGCTGCATAAGCTTCATCAAACTGATGTTTGGTATAGAAGTTGGGGACCTTTAAGAAAAACTGGTTCAAATTGGATCACGGTTCGATCTGACCTGGTCGAACCGACCTGACCCGGGTCTGACCCAACCTGTCCCGCTGGCCCTGACCCAAACTGGCTGGTCTACGGGTTTATCCCACTGGGTTGCGGGACTCGTCCCGCCCACCTGGGTGGGTGCGGCTCTACGGCTAGTGGGGGGTCCGCTCCCCACACCCCTGAATAGAATCACTCTGTTCAGGTCTTCAACTTGTGGTACCGGGCTGGCACCACCCCTCCAATTGATTAGTGTAGTGGACCGATCTAGGGTGGGACCCACGGGAATAGGTCCACCCCCACCACAGACATAGGCGTGGAACCTCCTCTACAGCGCACCACCCGTCATCGGCGTGGTCAGTGCTGGTTGGACGCTCCCTGTCCACTATGACGCCTATAGGCACTGCCCCCTCCCATGTCTAAAAAGATAAGGTCGTAGGTGTCTCCGTGTCAGTGGTACCAATCCAGCAATGCTTTCGCGGGCCACTGGTGAAGCTCTGGTGGTCTGTTTTCATTCCATTCTATGCCTATAGGCTTCCTGAGACACCACCTTTACCGTGAGTCCCACGGTTTTGTCTTGTTGTCGTATTGCTCGGTCACCCATGAAGAACACATCAAAACCAAGATTGGTGGAGGTGTCAGGACTTATTCTGATCAGCATTCACCCTCCTCGTTAGTGTTATATCATGGGATAAAAATCAAAACTACACCAAGAAAAAGTTTTAACCCAATTCAAAACCCCACAAGAACATCCCACATATTCAATCGAATCATGGATCAACCCATTAGTCTGTTGATCCGCGTTATTCATATTATTCAGGAATGAGGTATGTAGAATCTTTAAACACTTTTAAGGATTAATTCGCATTCCTTCAACATGTTGGACTCCCTGATGATGAAGTAGAATAATCTGTTGTTCAAAGATGTTCTTCATCATTCGTCAATCTCCAGATCGAATCCTCAACAGCATCATCGAATCTCCATTTTTCATTAGAGGAAGTCATCACTAGTGATACATTGAAGTTCTCTCCCACATTCCTTGAATCCATACCGACGTCTTGATTAATGCATAGAGTTAAGGGGTATAACTTTTGGTTCATTATTCTCATTCATAAATGAACAACAATTAATGAACCGGTAAATTAACCGTGCATAACAGTTACTCAACCAACTGTAACAGCTCACTTAATGAAATACATTAAAAGATGGACCAACTCTATGGTCATTCAACCAACACTCAATGGTTTCAAAAATAATAAAATAAATTTTTTATTTATTTTATTATTATTTTTTGAATGGCCAAAAAATAAATTTTTCGTCCCACTTTTCCTGATCAATGATAAGCTTCAGCTAAGAGAGTCCTAATGTTTCATGTTCAACAGTTCACTCAAGAATTTCAAACCAAACTCTGTTTCAAAAGATAAAAATTCCCCCACAAGATCACTGAACTTAGCCTAAAAAATGTTCAAAATTATATTTCGGGATATCTGGGCCTTAGAGTCATGTGTCATCAATTTTAACAGTCATGTAATAATTCCATATAATTTTAAATATATATATATACGGAATTTCCTGGCATTAAACTACCACCCACCTTAAAGATTTTCATCCCCAAAAACTACAAAAAGGCTAAGAATAAAATGGTTGTACCATGTACAAATCTGAATCTCTCACTCTCATGTGCTCTCCTAGAGGTTCATATACTCCCACCAAACGCGCATCAGAGCAATTGACCATCCAAAAAGGACCCAGTTGTGTTGATCCTCTATATCCACTTGGAACTCCACAAACGTCACCCCATCATCAATGTCCAACTCTCCCCAGTCGACGATGTGTGACAGATCATGCGCCTATCACCTCAGCTATGACATGTGGAAAACATTGTGCACCCAGTGCATCTGCGTGGGATGAGAAAGGTGGTACGCCACCATGCCAACTCTAATGAGAATCTAGAATTCTCCGATGAACCACGATTATAGCTTATCGCCCTGACCAAATATCTATAATCCTCGTCAAGGTGAGATCCTTAAGAATACATGGCCTCCCTGCTCGAACTCAAAGGGTCTTCAACTCCTATCGACATAAGACATATTCTAGAATTATGCAATATTCATCTACTCCTAGATGAGATGCACCTTCTCATTGGTAGGTTATACCAACTCTAGACACCTAATTGCTGACTCCCCTAGGTATTTATTATATAGAGGTGATCAAAATGGTCACCCGTACAAGGCCTCAAATGGTTCCCAGCCGATGGTGGAGTGATAACTATTCCTATAGGAGAATTCTACAAGTGGTAGGGGGCCCCCCAAGTGTGGAAAAAAAAACATCGATACAAGAATGAAACATGTCCTCAGGTGTTTGTATGGTCCACTCTGTATGAACATCTGTCTGAGGATGAAAGGTAGTGCTCAAACATAGCTGAGTCCCAAACACCTCCCAATCCTTTCCACAACCAGGATGTAAAAAAAGCATTACGATCAAATATGATCATCGATTTCACCCCATGAAGTCGTAATATCTCTAGTACGTAGTGGCGTCCCAATCCCTCTACTGATCCCTGCTCTCAGTTGGGTAGAAAGTGGGCCAATTTTGTGAGTCGGTCAAGGATCACCCAGAAGGAATCATGGCCCATGAACATATGTGGTAGTCCTGTCACGAATTCCATAGATATTCCATCCCACTTCTATTATAGAACCTCAAGTGGTTGTGCTAATACTACTGAAACCTGATGTTCGACCATCACTTATTAACAAGTGAGGCAACGTGGAACAAACTATACCACTGTTTTCTTCATCCCTGGCCACTTGTATTGATGCTGGACGTTGTGGTACATCTTTGTCACTCCAGTATGATCCGCCAAAGGGGATTTTTGGAATTCTTGGAAGACCACCTTTCATAGTTTTACTGGTACTATAGAGTGTCCTCTAAAAAGGATGATGTGCTCCCCTACTTTATAAAATCCTTTCGGACCATGTCCTGACGATATCTGAGCATATCGGGTTTCAGAGGCAACACCCCCAAGTTGTGCCTCCCTGACTTGCTGAAGGAATGGGGGAGTGATAGTTGTAGACAAGAGGTATGTTGCTCCATCACTATCCATAAAGGATTACTACAAAAATTCTAGCTTCTTTGTCGACTCAATCAGTAACTGTAAACCAGAACACCTTCTGAGTGTGTATGCCACTACGTTTCTATTCCCAAAATTATAGATTATATCAAATTCATAGTCCTAGATGAACTCCAGCCACCACCACTATCTTAGGTTCAATTCCATCTGTGAGAATATATACCTAAGACTCTTGTGATCAGAGTATATAGTAACCATTCTTCCATCAAGTAGTGCGCCCACATCTTTAAGGAAAAAACAACAATTACTAACTCTAAGTCGTGGGTAGCGTAGTTATGCTCATTCTGTCTCTAATATCGTGAGCCGTAGGCTATTACTACTCACTCCAGCACCAAGACACATCCTATTCTGGTCCCAGATGTGTCACAATAGAATACATACCTGAAAACCTCTTCTAATATCCTCAAGATGGGGGGAACTCATTAGTCTCTGCTTCTTCTCCAAGAAACTCAGTTGGCATCTATTCAACCACAAGAATGGTAGTCCCTTATTTTTCAAAGATGAAAATGGTGATGATTCTCTGGAAAAGTCAGGTATGAATCTTCAGTAGTACCAATCCAACCATAACAAACTCCGCACCTCGGTCACACTCTTGGGTGGATCTCAAGAACGCACCGCCTCTAGCACGACTGGATTCACAGCCACTCCTGCCTTTGAAAAAACATGTCCTAGAATGTGGACCTCCTATATCTGGAACTAGACCATCGAGAGATTACCACGACACAGGTTATCATGAAGTGTATCCAGTACTATATTCATATGAGTGGAATGCTCCTCCTCCTATGTTGAGTACACCAAGATGTTGTCAATAAAGACTACCACGAAGGTATCGAGGTACGGCTGGAAGATCTTATTCATAAGTCCAATTAACACTTCTGGGGCGTTGGTCATGCCAAAAGGCATCAGCAAGAACTCTGACTGGCAATAATGGCATCTGAAGGTCATCTTCGGTACATCCTCATCTCTTACCCGGAGCTGATTATAGCCCGATCTGAGTTATATTTTCGAAAACCACTAATATCCCTTCAATTGATCGAAGAGAACATCAATCCTCTAGAGTGGATACTTGTTCTTCATTGTCACCTGGTTTAGGAGCCCATTGTCCGATAAAATCCACATACTCCCGTATACCTTCTTGGAAAACAAAATCAAGGCTTCCCTTGGAGAAACACTAGGCATTATCAACCCCTTCCCTAGAAAGTCCACTAGTTGTACCCTCAGCTCCCGATGATCTGAAGGAGCCACCCGATATGCTGGTGTAGATATCGTTGTCATCGTAGGGTATAGGTCAATGTATATGTGTACCTCTCTTCAAGGATTTTTCCTCAGAACATCATCGAGAAAGACATCAACATATTGATCCACTGCTATAGGATATCTCGGACTCCTCTTGTCAACTACTTCGATTGTAAGGCAAGCCAACTGATGATTGATCATCTTCACCCTTCTCTATGAAAGTCCATCCTAAGATGCAAAGGTTCCCTTCTCCCTAGTGAAGGAAAACCAGGTCCCATCCTCTTAGAAACACCACACATTGCACAAAAAATAGTCGATATGATCATGGATTGTGGAAAACCATCCTATACTTAAGATGACATTATAAGGCCTCAACCTTGATAATAAGAGATCCCAACTGAATCCCTTGGATCCTAGAGTAATTGCACACATCCAAAAATGGTGCGTAATCATATAATCCTTTCTTGTAAGAGTCTCTAATCGTCAGGAGGAAACCAACAACTCCACCAGAATCTCCATGAAATGAACGAGTGATGTGGAAATAAAAGATTTACTGGAACACGTGTCTATAAAAACGGTAGATAGGGATGAGTAAACACATATCTTACAACAAATATTCTCTGGAGGACTGTGGTCATAGGAATCAGCTTTCTGAAATTGAGTTCATCCCTATCCACCCACTCCCTGAGGTCGTGGTGGACCACATGGAGGTGGTGGAGGAAGAACCTTAAATCCCCACCCACCGCCTGCTACACGGCCAGCTCCACTTCCACATCTACCACCTTGCAGACCTACCTGCCCAAATATCTACCTCTTCCATGGAATTCCATCATCTGTCTACTAATTTTTGATATGGTGGATCAGGAATTCATGGTCCATGTGTCCATGCTTTCCGCACAAGTAGCAAAGTCTGATCCTATACTAATCTCTTTTATCTCGTGATCTCCGCACCTCCAACCCTACATCCTCGGGTAATACACCAGAAGGTCTGGCCCGCTTGGACCACTGCGTTGTATCTGTACTGCCTGCGGTATATGACTCAGTAGCCTGTCATCTGATGGTGGCTCTCACCATTGGTGCCTGCTCAGCTAGGAATATCTCCACTAATAGTGCTCAGTCTATCACTCTAGCCTACATCAGGAGATTGATCCATATAATCGATAATCTAATCTCCCATAGGATACCCTGCTCAATGGTCTAATCTGTGAAAAAGGGTCTCATATAATATCGGTGGAGTAGTAGGAGAGGTCAGCGAATCTCGTCGAGTATTGGGATTCTATCAGGCTGCCCTATTGTAAGTGCATGAGCTCCTAAAGATGCACAGAGTGTAGAGTTGCTATAACGAACACTACCCGTAAGAGGCCCTCAAAGTCCAACCAAGGTAGGTTCATTTCATCATAAAATAGTATCATCCAGATCTACCATCTCCATACTTTTTCCTAGAAGAGACTAGAATCTAAAATCACTATCTGGTCTATGGGTGTCCCAACATGGCAGAAAACTCTAGCCACAACCTCCAGCCAGTCCTCAGCCACATGTGGATCAATTAATCCTTGAAAACTCAGAGGCCTTTACCATTGGAACTCGTAGAGTGTGCTTATTCGAAATTCAAAATTCAATGGTGGGGATGGTGGAATCTACTTCTCTATGTGTATTGGTGCAATTGGTACACCACCCGAAGGTACCATCGTGGAAAGAGGACCCTTTACTGAGGCATCATCCCTCGGTGGGCCGTCAACATAAACTCTCTATGTATTCTTATATAGTTGTCTATGTGGCGATTTCCTATAAAGAAATAGATGCACCGGGTCAATAAGTTATACCTGGTGAGATGACTCAAAAAATATCAAATGAAAAAAACATTTCAAAAACACACAAAATCATTGTATTCATCTACAGAGTCATAAATCGGAATTCGAGGTCCTTGTGTATGGATATGTTGGCCATCACACCAACACTGGACTCCCTGAACTAAAAAATATAATCATACCACATGACACAATTGCCAAATAAAAAATATCAGAGTCTTATATCTTCTATAGAAACAACTCCTTTGATACATCTTTATCACGACCCACCCCCTGGGGGCTATGCTGTGACTACCCCAAGTCCACCTTCCATAGGCCAGGGGATGTTGACTATCACCGGAAAGGAATATTCCTAAAATGGGAAAGAAATTTCTTTAAACCAAGAAACATGTAGGCTAGGTAGAAAATAAGAGAAATCCACAATGTATAACTGGTAAAATTAAAAGTGTGAACTGACATATAATGGGCCAGTAAACAAACTCAACTAAAAGAAAGTATACAAAAAATGAGAAACATCTCACATGGTCATCTTCCAATGATCCTACCTAAAGGGTAGGAAAAACTTTTCACTGTGGCTCTCTATGTAATTTGGTCACCTAAATAATTTGTTTAGCCCTAGATCCCAAATCTCGGTGAAAACAATCCATCATCTACACAAGACACAACAAGGTGAGGGTGAATCCTGTGCATGGGTAAGTATTACAATACCCAGTAGAGACTCTGAAACCCCTGAAGGTCTCCCGAAATTCCACAAAGTAAAAACCACAAATCATGATCTTAATCACAATGAAAAATGTAAAATATAGTTCACAACATGTATATACCATAAATAATAGGAATAATCATGATTAGTCTTAAAGATAAATCATCTAATTCCATTGAGAAGTTCCACTACTGAAAAACAAAGAATCCATTATTTTTCTGATCCACATAGGGTTGTTAGTCATCGATCCAAAGAGGTTTATTTTTCATTGATCAACATAGAGTTGTAAGTTGTCGACCCACATAGGGTTGTAAGTCTTTGATCCACGACGGGACGCTCTAAGGCAGGTCCTCTTCGGGTCACGCTACTACTGATCCACAAAAGGTCTGAAGTCATCGATCCACATAGGGTCGTATGTCGTCAATATAAAAAGGGTCATAAGTCACAAATCAATTGAAGGGTCTCTCTAGGCCTGGTCCTAGTCAGGTCATGATACTGTTGATCCACCCTGGTTCACTCTGATGCGGATCCACAAAGGGTCACTCTTCACTTGATAGTCATTTATAAGATTACCTCACTTCGTAAGATTTAGTTTCATATATTCTACACCTCAATCCATAGGTTTTACCTCAACTACCACAAAGTCCCACAAAGAAGTAACTTGAAGATCAGCAATTTCATAAGGGTTCCAACACAATAGATGGTGCATTAGTTGGATGCCTGATTTGTAAGTTATAGGCATTTTATTACTGAGGGCCCTGTTGGATTTGAGATCAATCCAACTCAGAAATTCTCTTACATTCTTCAAAACCCATGTGAATTATCTCAAATGGTCTGCCTAATCCTAAGGGTTTCATCACCGTAGATGGTTCGTCAAATGGACATTCAGTTTAGATGTTATGGACCTTTAAGAAAAACTGGGTCAAATCAGGTCTAGGTCTGGTCCTACCTATCCCATCACGGTATGGTCCGACTTGTCCTGGTCCTGGTTGACCAAACCCAACCCGGGCCGACCCGGGCCGACCAGGCCTGAACCGACTGGGCCGTGGGACTAGCCCGACCAACTTTCAAGGCATGGTACACTAGCTAGCGTGGGTCCCCCGAAACAGACTTAGTCTATCGGGTGTTCAACTAGAGGAACCAAACTGGTGTCGCCTCTCTAGGTGACGGGTCATGTAGACCCATATAGGGAAGGGCTAATAGATGCAGGTCCGCCTTTGTTGCGGTCGGAACTGCTGTGCCTCCTCTGCGGCGTGCCTCTCCCTATCTGCGCAGTCGACGATGGTCGGTCAGTCCCTATCCACCGCAATTCCAGTAGATTCCACCACCCTCTCATGGTAGGAGAGAGTTGGTCGCCGCTCCACCGGTGGTGCTACGCTAGAGGTTCCACGCCGGTGGTGTTTTCGTAGGCCACCCGTGAAGCTTTTTTGTTACGATTTCCTTCCTGTTTGCGCCTACGGGACTCCCGGAACGTCGCCTTTACCCTTTGGTCCTCATTTTCATCTTACCTATGTATTTCTTAGTCTCCCATGAAGAACACATCAAAACCGAGATCGGTGGTCGGTCCAGGATTTGTTCGGTTCATACCACTCACTTCGCGTTAGAGATATATAAGGGGATGAAAAATCAAAACAACTCCAAGATAATGTTTTATCCCAATAAAACCCCCAAAATAAACTCCCTTGGATTTGTGTGAATCACAATTCAACATGTTATTCAATTGATCTGTGTTCATCATATTATTCATGAATAAGGTATATTGAATCTTTAAACACTTAGAGAGATTAATTCTCCTACCTTGAACATGATAGATTTCCTGATGATGAAGGAGTAGAATCTGTTGTTTGAAGATGTTCTTCGACATTCGTCGATCTCTAGATCAAATCCTCAATGGTGTCATCGAATCTTCATTCTTCGTTGGAGAAAGACATCACTGATAGTATGTTGAAGTTTTCTCCCACATTCTTTGAATCCATCCCAACAGATTGATTAACTCTTAGAGTTAAAGGGTTTAACATTTTGATCACTAGTGTGGTTCATAAATGAACAACAATTAATAAACCAATTATATACCTGAAAATAGAGGTTACTCAACCTTGTGTAATAGTTCACTTAATGACCTACATTAAAAGAGAAACAAACTATATAGTCTCACCAATGTCTCTCAATAGTTTCAAAAGTAATAAAATAACTTCTTTAGTTATTTTATTATTTTTTTCTAGAATGTTTGAAAAATAACTATTTCGTCCGACTTTTGTTGACCAAAGATAAACTTCACCTCAGCGAATATCGGTGCTGAATGTTCAATGGTGCCCTCAGAATTTTAATATGAGCACTAGTTAAAAATATATATAAATTCCCACCCACATGTATTCAAAATGCTCCTTAAAAAAATTTAAAATTACATTCTGGACTCTCCGGTCCTCTAAATCATGTGTCATCAATTTTCATTATCTTGTAATAAATCCATATAGTTAAAAAAATTATATAAAATTTCCGGGTCTTTACACCCATTGAATACCCATAGAGAATCCATGATTACCTCAAAGATTAATTAAAATTCTACTAAGTATGTCCAAGACATCAGTCAATAAGATCTTAGTAACACTATTGGTGGAAAACCCAACCCACTAATCCCATTCAAGGAATCAGTCAACCGGATTCAAGATTCCCTCAAGGTAACATATCCAACCATTGAATCCATCCTCGACATCCCTCAACTAGATACAGGTATGACTCACAATTTAATTATCATTCCACTCAATGATATAAATCAAGACCCTATTGAGCCCGTTTAATTCATTCCTACAGCAAAAATCCAAGCATCACTCATGGAAGAACAACATGTAAGGCTTATCTTCATATTCCAGTAATCAACTCTTGGAATCCCCAAAAAATATATCCCAATATATATATATATATATATAATCAGGATAAACTGAAAACTCCGATGTAATACATTTGGGTATCACTCGAATATAACATATAACATTACTCAAAAGCCATAACTAAGGAAATCATCAAGGAAAATTCCAATTACTAAATCCAATTATAGAGAAAACATTTGGGCTTACTATGAGAAACAAAGACACCTCACATCAAGCTCAACAAACAAAAACCAGGATGCACCATTGGTATCCATAACTACATCAACAACAACCATGTCGAGATATAATCAAACGAGTGAGGATGGCTAGAATTCCCAACCCAACAGTCCAGCCACATCCTCCTGGGCTTACCAGTTCAGCACAGGTTCTAGGGGACACTCAAACACTGTCTCTACTTAATCCCAATGTAATAGCTTAAGGTCAGTGCAACAATGGGTACCTGCTGGGTCCCTCAAGTCATGCCCTGACAGGCATCCTATTTTGGATCCTTTAGATAAATGCAAGAAAATGCATCCTAAAAGGGATCCTTCAAATGATACATAGGTACATGGATGCTACAAGTGACCCCCTAGATCATCATATAAAAAAGGAACCACTCAAGGGATCCTTAGATGCCACAGGTCTCACAACCTCATAAGCTATAAGGGCACGTCTCACTAGGGAAACATCATAAATAAAAAAGTCATTGGTGATAGCTCATAGATCATCTGAGATCAAGATCTCAACTAGGATGGTTTGAATAGCCAACCTATCATTCACACCATGTCTTTATATTAGGAGACAACTGAAGTTAAAAACTGGTGGAAAACCTCTCTTTTTAGATAAAATGCCCAAATAACCCATTAAAAGTCCGTAGATTGATCTACGACTTCCACCATCACGTTCTACATGAAAATCTACTCAGAATGAACAACTCTTGGGGTCCAAAATTGACACACAGGAAAGAAAATATGAAAAACCCTCAAAGGGTTACAAATGAGAAGTACAATGCATGTACTCATATAACCCTACCAGGGAGTGTACCCTTGCGATCCTAGGAAAGTTCAAGCCCCAGTAACATGGTGTAAAACACCCAGTTACATGGTGAGTAACTCAAGTACACGATGTGTACCCTACATGGGGTACCTGACCGTCTCTATCAACTAGATTGGTCATTCACCTGGCCAAGCTGTGTACTTCAATGTGGCTTGCTTCCCACATGGGGTCTGGTCATGTACTCTTACATGACCATGTACCCCTACATTGGTAGAAAATTTAACTCCCAAAGATTTCATAGTAAGTAATTTTCTTTAAATTCAATAGCTTGTGCTACACACAACACCGAGTTCCAGCGCACCATGACTTACCAAACTAGCCGTTCAAAAGATATTATGAATAGTATTAACCGGATTTTGAATTTTATATACTCTATATAATTTTAAATTATATATTATGTGTTTCTTAGACATATTGTAAGAACAAATTCAATTTTTCAGATTAAAAAAATGTGTTTTTCTAAAAATAATCAATTTTACCACATTTTAATGGAAACCCCTTTTTAAATCCAATATTTGAAACATTTACATATTCAATTTGAGAAAATAAAATTCTACTTTGGAATCGGGACATCAAAATTTACTTTGGATGAAATATTGGTATTTTTCTAATAATATTCATTTTTTATGTATATTGAGAAATACAGTATTTTAATTTAAAACTGCCTTTTAATATAATTTATTTATAAGGTTTGATTATATTTTAAATTGGTTTTAAAGTGTAATAGTTTATATTTTTAACCTTTAATCCAATTTTGGTCATTAGAATTAATTTCACTTTGAAATTATAAATAAACAAGTGTCAATCTTTTGAGAGTTATTGTTTCTTAAAAACATGCTATTTGTTTTGACAATGGGAATTAATTTTAAATTTATTAATAAAACATCTATGTTTGAAGTTGGTAAAATAGAAATCATTTTTTAATTTTGAATATCACATATAGCATAGGGTGAATTTTTCTTAATTTTCCGAAAACATCAATTTTTGATGAATAGTGAAACCACTAAGTAGTAGTTAAAAGTACGACTTTTTCCATTAAATGAAATTTTACTGCTTCTGTGAATTGAATTTTGAAAATATGACATACATGGTTCTTATTAGTATGTAAAATGTGGTTTAATAATATGAAAATAATTTTTCGGTGAATAGTAACTATTGACTTTTATTTACCGCGTTTAAAGGGAAATAGGGAAATTCAAGGTAAAAAGAAAATTATAATAATACAAAATCACCTTAACACTTTCCCTAACCATAATGGATGAGTCATGGACAACCATGGTAATCCATGGGTTGATTTCTCTACCCCATGAATCCACTTATGAATGATAATTACACTTTATTTTAATTAGCTTAAAGTAAAGGAAAAAATGGCATAAACAAATATCTTTTAGTAAATCAACTTTTACAGGGGTTATATAAGACATATTTTTAACTATAAATATTAATTGGAAATCTAAGATGATTTTATACATTATGGTATTTTTTTATAATTTTTAGACATCAAATATATTAAATTATTTATGACACAATAAAGATGTAGTATTTACCTCATTAATAAATTTTTAAATAAATAAGATTATTAATATTAAAAAAATATAAAAAACCTATCCAATTCATATTGGATGATTTTATTTGGACCATTAGTCTTCTTATATTGGACTTTAATTAATTTTTGACTTTTACAATCCGAATATCTTTATATAATAAAATAATATTTTCACACTTTCCTAAAGAGCCCCTCCTACCCCTTATAAAAGGACACCACTTCTAAACCATTCCGCACACCTCTCAAGCCCCTTAGATCGTCCAAAACTTTCCCAAATAATCTCTCAAGATCCCCTTATTACCCCTATAAGACTTAATTTAGGCAGAAGTCACTTCAAGAAGTTCTTTTGGTTCAAACCAATGAACGTTACCCAAATTAAAGGTAACTGTTTCTCTTAAATTCTTTGGATTTATTTTGTTATATTTTACTTCTAAAACAACTAATCTATTTTTATTCCCTTATTTTATAATAACACCAGTATTCTAAATATACTATTATGTTTTTATAAGATGGATTCTAACTACACTTACACACACCTCTATCTAATGGGTAATGAACATACTGTTTCTGTGGTTAGCAAACTAATGCCTCATGAAACGATGATTGATCGATTATCTCCTACCGCCTCTCATGGAGACCATTAAGATGGAAATATATTTATATATGATATATATGATGTTTATTTTTTCATAGTGATTTTTTATTTTCCATTTATATCATACCTTTATGGTTTCCATTATTGGTAAAACGCGATAATTTCATTTGAGGAAGTGCGGACTACCGCCCCCTCAAAGTGATCTGACACGTTTATGACTTGTGTGGGACATATAAAGTATGGAGTTAATGATATTATATAGGAATTATAATATACCTATGTATCATTATGTTTTAATTCCATTAAAATACAAAATAAAAATGAAAGTATCCTTCATGCGTATGTACGACTTACCGTCTCCATGAACAATACATTTCATTTCTTATCTCCAAATGTTATGTACTATTATAAATACATATATATGCTGTATATATAATATATATAACATATCTAAATCATGTATATCATTCTGGAGATAAAGGAATTTTTACCACAAGGTAAAATTTTAATTATAAAATGTTCATTTTGGACTCATGTTGCGAACATCGATAAAATATGAAATATGAGCTCAAATAATTAAATAATTGTTATATAAAGGTAATAAGTGATATAAAAGATATAATAAACTTTAAAAAATTTCTTAATCAAGTATAAATTATCTTATGTTTATTATTCAGGATGAATAAGGAACATATAAGACAAGTCGGACTTGAGGAAAGTAGTTTCTTATCTCACTCTTATTTTTGTGAGATTTCCATTGTTCGGCACTGTTTTAATGCATGTGGTATATTGTGTACATCCATATGATATATATTTTCATGATTGTATTTATATTCATGGTTTTCTTCGAATCATTTTTTGGTTATAAAATTTTGGTCATACGACTCGATTGATTAGAACGTGGTAAGGGTATTTTATCTCACTTCTTATTCCCGTGGGATTCATGCGGTATTGGCACTATTTCTTTTTGTGTGGTGTATGTACTAGCCATGATTGTATTCCTTGTGTAATATAATTGAATATATGGGTATTTAAAACATCATTTAATAATCCTTCTTTCATGGGGTGTATTTTTTGTGAGTTATCAAATCGATAAGGGAATTTCAAATTTCAATTTCCACTCATTGTGCTTTATGCATACTTCATTGATTATTTTACTCCAAGATTATGTGTGGAATCACTATTTATTATTTATGTATTAATTTTAACTCCACTTATGTTTGATATACTTTTTATACACAGAATCACTCCATTTATTATTTCTCAAGTCATTGACAAGAACTTGATAAGAGAAATCTTAACTTATTTTCCATTCATTGAGTTAAACATCCAAGTCATTTGTGTTGTTTTTACAAGAATATGTGGGAATATCTTCTAATTGATTTACAATGAATATCCAATAATATTGAGTGTATTTATATTATTTACACATAATTTTGTCTTCAATTTATCCTTAATCTAAAGATACGTTCTTTATAAGGAATTTTATCTCTATTTACATTCCATTGAGACTTTTTTGTTGTTATACACAAATTCACTTTTATAAGGTGTAAATAATGTACTTTGACATAGTATATCATGAATCCATTTTTTCTCTTGATATGAAAATGTTTTTATTTCCCCAATTATTTGTATTCAAGTGTCTCTCATTTGGTTATGAACTCTAACTAAAATATCATTTTAATTGTTTTAAAGATTTATTCTTCTAAATCTTTCCCATTAATGTCCATGCATTAAAAATGGTTTTAAGGATTTAATTATATGGACATTAATGTATCAAAATTAAAATTCCCTTTTATTGTTTCAATGTTGTATAGGACACTTTCATCCAACAATCTATTTTAAATGGATTCTTGAAAAATAGTGCGACTTTTAAATGTTTTCAAGAAAAAGGGGGATATTTCTCTTAAATAGTTTTGATGATTATTTTCATCTAGTTAAATATCCTTCATTATTCTCTATTTTGGATAATATATTATAATATAATATTTCATATTGTATTGAATGAGTTATGTTTGACTATTGATGTTCTATTTTTATGCCATTCATGATTTATGGCTAAAATATTTACATTTCATATGCTAGTTTTAATATGAATGTTGAGATTATGTTTTAACCTTTTCATATGAGGAATGAATTGGACATAATAAGGGATGGGGGAGCCCATTATATCTCATCGATGCATTGATAGGACTTATGGGACAATTAGACGTGGAATTGGATAGGCATTTCCCAAATTTTGATATATATGGTTTTGGATGAGGCATTAATCATTTTTAGACATCTTGGTTGTGGCCTTGAAAAAATGTTTCAAAATGTCTGGAATTATGCATTCTATCATTATGAGATTAGCTATTGATATTTCATGTGGTTATTCGACTAGTAGAACACCCATGACTATGTTTTATTATGGAATTATTTACTCAGCTCATATTCCTACAACAAAGTGCTCAGGTTTATTATTCGTTATGGCATGTGTTTCCAATTATTCACTATGCCTAATATTTATGTTATCTTCTGTTGTATTTCTTACTATTAGTGAGCATCTGAGCTCACCCATTTCTCATGTTTCATTTTCCCATGATATGAAGAAGTTCGTTATGGGTGACTTGGAGGAATAATCTTGAAAGAATGGATGTTTCTAATAAAATAAATTAGTGTTATGTTTCTTTTCAAGTTGTAATGTTGAACATAATATGTACCTTTTTTCCAAGACTACTAAACTAATTAGTCCTTCAGAACTTGAGTCCTTGTAATCATGTCAATGTATAAAAATAATGCACCGGCTCCTAGATTCTATGGTCATGGTGTTACAAAAAAGCCACGGTACTCAACTACATGGCTGAGTTCCAGTACAAAGCATGTATATCCCATGCATGGAATTTTCCCCTTGTAACATCATCTTCCCTGAACGAGAATAAGACACAACATGTCACTTCTTACTACACAGTTTGTAACCTAGTATCCCCGAACTGGAAACCATCTAATCACCTAAAGAACCCATTTAAAACCCCAAATCAATGTATTTGGCCTTTACTGGACGTTTTCTAGCACAATAGTGGATTAGATTTAGAAAAAAGTTAATCTAAAGGGATTATGAATCAAATCATAAAAATGACCATACCTTGGGGAAGAAACCGCCGAAACTCCACTTGATTATATGGTCGACAGTCGCCGCACACTGATCCAGCACAGCGAGATCTTCACGGAACCTCCTACCTCTCCTCATATCGTCCATTCTTACTCACATTTCCTCTCCACTCTAGGTCATGTGGTTTAGGATCTCTCTGAGGATCGTATGCACGAAGCAAGAGGAAGGAATCATGGAAATGAAAAGAAAATAAGAAGAAATAAAAAAAATGGAAAAAGGGTCCGGGCTAACCCCAGCACCCGACACAAGTTTATGCATTGACTATGCTAAACTCTTGTTTCCGGAATCAATTCCATTGACATAATCTCAATCTGAAACACCATTAAAATGTTATATCCAAAAAAACCAATAGGAAAAAATTAATATTTAATTTATTTAAAATTAAATATTAATTATTCTGTCAAAATACATATGGCTCGAATTTCCCCAAAACTCATGTCCTTTGGTAAATGCCCAATTTTGGGACCATTGTAGTTGTCATCATAAATTTCCAAGATCGACTTCTTGGGAGGAAAGACCATTTTACCCCATTACTACTACCTGAAGGAAAAACATCAAACTTTTACCGAAAACTACTATTCGAAAAAACCCAGTTGTTAAAAAAACCCCACAATAAACCTCTTCGACCCTTAGAATCCTAGTGAAAGGACTGGTATCCATTCCCCAACTCAAGATTCTATCCAACTAAGATATATAGATAGTCAAATGATCATCCTCATAGCGTTAACAACTACCTCCTATATTGAATATGTTTTACTATGACCAATCTAATACTCCTCACCATAAGAATACCCTTATCATCATCTCCAGACCAAACTCCAAGTATAATGGATCACATAAGTGCCAATTTTTGAACTAAAAATGAGGGTACTCACCCTTAAACGGCCTCTAGTGCACTCCCCAGCATATGGATTACCTTACACTGCTCCTCCTACGCAACCTCAATATGTTCCTTTCCTCAATTGGAAATATCATTTAGAAAGAAAAAGGAGCTCATCATAGGATCAATTATATCTCAACATACTCAATATGAATCATGTTAAAGTTTGATCATATTTAATAGGAGTATACAAAGATTCTACGAAAGGCGTTTATATCCCCTTCCCAGCAATGCTCACATCTTTCCAATACATACTAGGAGTCGACCATGGTTCAACTGTCTCACGGTAACCCAAAATTTCACGATGACACCTCTAAGATATAGGGACATTTCCATACAACTTCAAGAATCCAAGCTGACAGAATGTCTTGAAACATGAATACTTAATTCTCACTTGATCTCTCATAAAATTTGATTTCAATGATACCACCCACAACCTGCAAGTATCCTTCACACCACACGCTTCCACACATCATTTTTCTAGTCCCAACCATTTACGCATGCTCTGAATAAATTTGATACAACAAAAACACTGGTTGGATTCTCTAGGAACCAGAACAATCCTTCCCATTGAATCCAATCTCGAAAAATAAGCACCCTAGGTGCTTTGTCAAAATATGATGGAATCAACATCCATATAACATAGATCTTGAGAACCTTCCATGACTTGATCTCAAAATGATCATAAAACAAATATCATTACCTAAAATGGTGCTAGAAAAACATGATCCAACCACTCACTTTGGTTTCCCTTGAACAAAATAGACATCGAACTACAAGATTCTGAGTATAAATGAAGGGTATATAGGACTCCAACTTATCCCTAAAAAAGAATAAAAATTGGGTCACATTGTTCATCCACATATCCCAAAATATAAAAACCTCTTGAAATCATGTAAATATCACCACAACCACTATGGATCAAAGTTGAAAACATAGCCAAAAAGGTATTTGATCCTCTCTGAGCATCTTCTAAAGGAACTAATCCATATAGGTCACAACCAACGAAGAAGATAAACCGAACTAACACACATCATGCATCCATAAAAGGATATAACCTCTAGAGTTCCAGTTAAAAATAAATGTCTATGTATCCATAGAAATCATACTCAAAAATCCGACTAGATAACCATGAATTGATAAACAACACCCCAAAAGCATCATAGAAAAGGGAATCAAATTTCATATTGACCTACTAGGATATTTCACCTCTCATGCATGAGGACTAAGTCATGAACCTAATCCCATAGAATTCCTCAATGTAGATTCACACACCCTACCATCTGAGTCAATTTATATGAAAGAAGGCCCAGATGAATAGGCCTCTATCATCAGGGAAACCACACACTAGATGGCCTATATGAGTTTATTCCTACTTTCATAGCATGATGAATGATGTGACTCTTTCCACTACTAGAAAAGAGACAAAATCAATCCCTGGCCTCTTACTAATTCCCAAGAGCCAGATATCCACAATAAATCCAAAAAACCACACAACATGTGTGTCACTCATGGTCAAATCACATACAACTACAACATCTTAGATCAGAACAACAATCCCAAACCATGGAAACCAGTAATTCCTACTGAAACAAGTGTTCTCAACACACTAGTCTGATATCCATCAAAGGTTCCAATACATTCCTAATACTCATATCTTACATATCCAAAATTTTAATGAATATGAAAAAAAAACTCCTCTAAAACCACATTGTAATGTCCTAACCTGGATTCCACTAAACCGGTGCTCCGAGCCAGTGGGTCACTATGCCTCTATCATGCCTCCCCATATGCCATAGGCTGTTGACTAGAATTGAGGGCTCAGGGTGTGATAGTGGAGAGACTATACCCTCATATTAGAGTAAGAAGAAGTGGAGAATAGAAATGTATCATAAAAATTAGAAAGTAAACACAGTGCAGAAGTAGTTAACAACTGAAATATCACATGTTGTAATAGTAAATGAAAAGCCATAAAATCCCGAATAGTTGTGCTATACAATACAATAATCTTCACCCATTGGGCCGACCATACAGATACAAGGGTAAAATATAAATAAATGTAAAAGAATAGAGATCTACTACCCAATCCAAGCCAGCCCACAAACCTTATATCTAGACACTATCGAACTACACTAGCACGACACTTAGAACCACCCGAGAATCTCCACTCGAACAAGAAAAATTGGGCCTCATCCCTGTCAACTATGAAACTCATGTTCAATCTTAAATGAATACATGTGGTCTATACGTACATTGAGGTGTATGTGTAGGGGTGAAAAAGAATCTTAGTAGGCCATATTAATAAGAAACCTATAATTGTGCTACTATACGTGTATAAAAAATGAAGGTTCCAGACTCACTGAGACACTATAAAAGGAAGTAAACCAAACATGCAACCACAGTCCAAACTAGTTTTTTGTAATCCTCGTCAATAAGGAAAGTTCCACCATGGATTCCCATAACAATATAAGTAAACATGTATAGTACCATACATATTCATATATACATTGATATGAATACTCATTGGTATATAAATCAATATCTTGAAACCACAACCCTAGTCAAACCACAGTTCCATAATACTAGTCAACTGGACATCCTGTGAAAGGGTATTGAGCCAGACATTGTGCCACTCAATCCATGTACCATTAAGTCAATCCCCGGGCCGATAATCCAAATCAACATATACATACTTCATCCAATGTCTGAAAATTCTCTAATCATGGTACGTAATAATGGAAGGATACACTTTCTACCATGGGTTGTCATGTACTCGCATCCAATCACCAAAATAAGGATACCTTATAACAATACTAAATCCTATAAATAAAGAATTATGAATGAACTGTTCAGACATATGGGGTGATTCTTTGTTACCACTCAATTCATGTAAGTGATCAAAAATAACATCTTCTATCTGATCGTAGAACATACATCCTAAGATCCAAAACAATCTCACAAAGAATGGATGTCATCATGCATCTGATTCCATCTAAGGGATCCCTCATTGGATCCAAGTATCACACATGGAACTCAAAGATATAACCTAGTGAGTCTATCTAAGGCATCCCTAAAATGGATCCAAGTATCACTCATGGTATAACTATAATCATCCAGTGTTCCCATCCAAGGCATCCGTCAATTGGATCTATGTATCAAGGCTTAAGAACATACCACCCTTGAGTCTTTCCATGGCATCCCAACACTCTATCCAGGTGTCACTCAATGTATTCAATTCATCAATCCACTGTTCCCATCATGGAATCCCTAAAAAATCAATGATTTACTCCAGGACTAATTATTCCACCACTGAGTTCACCAAAGACATCTATCAAACATATCGGAGTATCACATAAGGATGAAACACCAACCTAATGACCTCGTTCAATGAATCTATCATTCGGATTGAAGTGTCACTCAGGGTAACAAATAAAACCATTGAGTCAGTCCTCTTCATCACTCAACTAGTTTCATGTATCACTCATGGATTAATTATAATCCCACTCGAGATTATAAATAAACAACCTACTACGCTTCTCCAATGAATTCCTACTGCGGGAATCCAAGTATCACTCATGGAGAAAAAACACATAAGACTCCACAACTAGATTCCAAAAATTACCTCTTTACATCCCAAATAAATATATATCGCCATTTATATATAATTAGTCTCAACATCTAACACCATGTTAATAATTCTAGGTATCACTAAAATACCAAAAATAATAAGGCTCAAATGATAGATCATAGGAAAGCAAATCTAACTATCTAATTTACCAAAAATGATCCCATAGAGAACATCTGCGTATCCCAAGATAACAAAATATTCTTCACATCAGGCCCCAAAGCCACCAACTAGGAAGCACTACAAGCATCCATTTTAGAATCAGCAATAACCATGTAATGATATAAAAAATAACTGTGGGTGGACAGAACACCCAACCTAGCACTCCAATCTTAGACTCATGTGATTAACAGTTTTTCATGGATTCTAGATGACACCCAAACACTATCTTTACCCAAACCTGACACAACATCTCAGGGTTGGTCAAACAACGGTCACCCACCAGCTCTCTCAAGTCAAGAATTGAAAGGCATCTTACTTTGAATCATTCAAATAAACACAAGAGAAGTAATCCTAAAAGGGATCTTCAGAATGATACAAATGTACAGGGATCCTACAAGGGACTCCTTGGATCAACATGTAATAAATGTCATCCCCCGTTGGATCTTTAGAAGCAATAGGTCTCATGGCCTCATAGGCCAAAAGGTAACATAGCACAAGGGGAACATACTCAAAGCATAGGTCATCAGAGATAACTCACAACTCATCCTAGATCAAGATACTAACTAGGTTGGACTAAACACCCAACCAATCATTCACACCAAGTCTCACTATCGAGAGACAACTGGAGTGAAAAACTAAAGGTGGAACCACTCTATTTAGATAAAATTTTCAAGACACCCATTAGAAGTCCTCAGATTTCTCAACAGGTTCCACTATCACAATATCTATGAAAAACAGCTGAATATGAACTATTCTTAGGTCCAAAACATTCACTAGAGAATGAAAACATGAAAACCCCTCAATGGTTTACAAGGGGGAAGTGCACGACATGTCCCCATGAGTATATGGCGTGTACTCCCTTTGCCCCACCTTGGTGTGTACCTCCCCCATACCGAGCATGTATAAGCCCCATGTACATGGTGTGTACCCCACACACGGTACATGCCCATGTATGTCAATAGGTATGTTCATTTACCTAGCCAAGATATGTACTTCTACACGGCGTGCTACCCACACAGGGTCTGGCCGTGTACTCACATGACCATGTACACCTGCATGGGTAGACATACCCAGGTACTTGACTACACGCCAAGTACCAATAGACGACATATATATCCAATACAAGACATGTACACCTTGAAATATTGTCTTCCCCAAATGGGAAGAACACACAGTGTGTCACCCCAAACTAGAGGCAATGTCACCTGGTTTCCCCAAACAGGCAACCCTCAAGTCGCCTGATACCCCCGTTTAAACCCCCAGATCAACAGTTAGGGCCTCTAGGGAATGTGAGAAAGCATAATAGGTGCTAAGATTTAGAAAAAAAATATATAGTTGTTTTCTGAGAAATCATTAAAATATCATACTTTTTCATAGAAACCACTGAAGCTGCTCTTGATTTAACGATCCAAGGTCGTCACACACTGATCCAGCACGTCGAGAGCTTTGCGGAACCTCCAACCCCTCTTCTTATCTCATTATATTTATACATTTTACACTACTCTCTAGGTTATATAGGGGAGGATCCCTCATAGATACATATGTGATAAGTAGGTAGAAGGAAGATATAAAAGAAGATGAAAAAAAGTAATATAAAAGAAGGAAAATGGGATCGGGTCAGCCCGAGCACCCATCTCAATTTTATGCCTCGTCTTGTCTAAAATATACATTCCAAACTCAATGAAGGATATGTGATATCAATCTAAAAATCTTTTCAAAAGTTACAGATGAATGAACCTATACGAAAAAATTAATATTTAATTTATTATATATTAATTATTAATTATTTCCTCAAAGTTCAAATAGTTTGGATTTCCACCAAACTCTTGAACTAGGGTAAACACTATATTATAGTATCAACTAAGTAGAATGAAAAATTATATGAGATCATATTTCAAGGGAAAAAGACCATTTTACCCCATTATAAGCATCTAAAATAAAAAATACACTTTTTTTCTCAAAACTATATTTTAGAAAAACCCGGGTTCTTAAACTAATTATAAAGGTGTTTTCATCAAAAATTTGGTTCCTTGATATATGATTCATACTCACCACATGTTTCCTTTTTTGTGGTATATATATTAGAAATTTATCACATTAAAAATCATCCCATATTATTTTCTTATATGATTTGAAACTTATAAAAAATTCTTTCATTGCCTTTTTCTTTCTAAATCATCATATATTATTGAAATTATTTTTCTTCCACTTCGATTCGACTATGAATACCACATTTTTCATTATAATATTTTAATTAAATTCACCTATATATCCATGAATCAATTGATTTTAGAAATTATTGACATAAAATAATACCATTACTCTACACAATGTTTTTTTAGGATGATTTCATTAAATGATATTCCATTTTTATAGGGGAAATAATGAATATTCATGTTCTTGTTATTTCAATACTGATTTTCCATTATTAATACGAAGTATTGGTTATTTATTTAATGTTTTAACTATTCTTCCATATAATTAATAAAATTTAATTAGTTAGAAATGGGTGGATTTTACTATAGATAACCAACAAATGCATCGATAGTTCTAATCAGACAAACTAGCTTGGGTATTTTGGTGTATTCCTACCCCAATTATTATCATCCACGTGTTTAATTATTAATACGTCCTCCATGGATATGTTATGCCCACATTTTATTTTGATTACATCATTACTTTTATTATATATTCCTTCCATATTATTTATACTAATTTTATTATTTCTTATGATATTTGATTATTATATCATATGTTTACAATTAATGAGTGTTTGATCCCACCACTTCTTATGATTTCATTTCCCTAGGCCCTAAAGAAATATATTACACATAATATATCTAAAGGAATATCTTGTGGGGATAATTTTATGGGGGATGTTGAATTCTTATTCTATAATAAATATTTTCTTATTTTTTGAAAAGAAATTCCATTTTATTAGATACACATGGGCTTTGTTAGTTATTTTTTCCATAACACTCAAATCAATAAACCTAAAAGGTCCATTTAATGTAAGTTACTCAATATTTTTTTGGTGATATTGTAATTATTTATTGTTAAAATAGGCTCAATTTTCTTCATTTTAGAGATAGTATATAAATAAGGAATTTTTTAGTATCATATTTGTATGACCCTATCATTTTATGGTATGTCTTGTTTTAAATTTAATCTATTTGACAGCTTACCTTGCAAGTAACACCCAGATTAAACAAACGATGAAATATTATTAAACCCTAAATTGAAATTTCTTGTAATTAAAAACATTATATAAATAATATATATTTATATATTTTATGTATTAAAAAAAGTTTTTCAAAGGTATAAGATAACGATGCAATTTTTCACATAAAAAGATATATTTTTATTGTGGCACTTAAGTCTACTTTCAATGGGAAAATTGATTTAAAAAAAAAATTATTCTTTTATAAACTATATTTGAAAAAAAATAATTTTTTAAAAAGTAATGTCAAAATTATCTTAAGGTAAATATTTGGTATTTTCAAAAAAAATTAGTTTCTAGTGAATAGTGAACATACCAATTTTTTTAAATAAAACTATATTTTTATATTATCCAATCAAAATTAATATTTTATTTTATTTAAATTAGAAAAAGTTATATTATTTTAGGAATTAATTTCATTCGAATCAATTTCATGGTTTTTTTGGTATTAAAATATTTATATTTAAAAGGTCACTTTCCTGAAAAACAGTTTTCATTGTATTTTTTCGGTTTAATTTATATTATATTATTTCACTTTAATGAATTAAAATTTAAAAATGGATTCCATATTTGGATTAATAGGGAAAATAATTATAAATAGGACCCTTTTATTTTTTTTACCTATATGAATAATGACCTTTATATTATTTATTACTGCTCTAATGGATAAATGGGGTAATTTAGGTTAAAAATAGAATGATAATAATAAAAAATGACCCAAACAGTTGTCTCAATATTATTGGATTAATTAAATTTGAACCTTAAAAAATAATGTTCTAAATGGAATTAGTATATGAACAATTGATTATGAAATTTTCATATATTTAATTAAAATTAACGAAAGTGAAAAAATATCAAAGTATTATTTTTAAGAAGGATAGTTTTTTAAATTTAGAGTTAACTATAAGATATATTTGAAAATATAATTTATTTGGAAATATAAGACTTCTCTAAAAAAATTAATTTTTTTAATGTTTAGTGATGAAATAATTACCTTTCATTCTCACACAACGCTGATATAGTAATTATTTTACTAATTGAAATATCAAATAAATTTTATTAGAAATTATTAACATAAAAAAAATAGGAGATAATTTGTGTTACTGATGGAATTGATATATTACAATTAAATATTATAGATATAATATTTTTTTAAATATTTTCTTATGGTATTTAGATTTTTAAAAGTCAAATTACTGAATAGTGATGAAATTGACATTAATGATATTTTAAAATAAATAATATTCTATTCAATTACATAAAATTATTTCATATCATAACTCTTACAAATGATTTTTATAATGATTAAAATGTCATTAATGATCCATTTATGGGACTTTAATCATTTTTTGTAAATATATTAATCAACAGTTAGTAAAATCCATGTTGTCATGGTAGGGGTTAAAGGAGTTAAATATGGGTTTAAACAAAAAGATAATGGTATAACCATAACCTAAACCTGTCCAAAAATTATTTAATGAAAATTAGTATACCATTTTTACCTTAATATCTAATTTTGGTTGTTAAATGGACAATTGTATAAGAAAATAACTTACATATTATTTAAATCGAAGATGGTTACAAAATGTCACTCAATTTGAATTTAATGTATTTTAAGTTTCCAAAGAGGGAAAAATCAAGATATTAATGAAACTATATATAAATTTTTTTCATAATAAAATTATTTTATTTATTGAAATTTATTTTACATTTTTCAATGATATAATTTCTTAAAATTAATATGAAATACTAAAATAATATATAATTAATTAAGATAAAATTGAAAGAATTGATTTTAAAAATACTAATTTTGATATATTTTTAATGAGTTAATGTGTCTAATGAATTTAATATATCTATATGATATATTATAGGTGTTTTAAATCATTATATTATTTTTAATTCTTTTTCATGATGTATTTGAAGTCATATTAAATGAATAATAAGAAATTTCAAAATATTGATATATTATTTGATTATTTATTTATTTATTTATTTAAAAATCCAAAAAAAATTACATAATCCAATAAAAATTAATATATGATCTAATATTTCTTAAACTATTCATTTATAGTCTATTTGGACATCTTTGGCTCTAGTATATCCAAATTAAATTTTAATATTTTTAGGATTTATAAAAGTCCCACTCACCTTCATTATAAAAGGGCATCTTCTACCATTGTTATTTAAATAACATTGAGCTATATGGATTGACCAAACTATATCAATTTCCATTATAATCAATCTTAGTTTTAATCTTCTGGTTTGTTTCCTTCCAAAAAATCTACCATAGTACCCTTAAGAATATATCTAATTAAATTCTGCCAAAGAAGAGGTAATTGTGTTTACTAACTCTTTCAAGATTATTTATTCTTATACTTCCACTTCTTGTTTTTTTAAATTATAAATTACTAAAACCATAATATAATATTTCTATAGATGTTATCATGATTATGGAAAAACTATATTTTACCTTTTATCTATCCTACGAAAAAACAAATCTTCGTGTGTTCGTATATACGATATAAAATCTCCACACAATGGTGTGCTTTTCTTTTCATCATCACTTTACTTGAATGGGTATAATGATGGGAAAAATGTATATATATATATATATATATATTATTATTACATGATATTGATTCTATAAATATTAATATGTCATCATCTTTAATTTCCGTTCATTATTAATGGAATGATATCGTCACTCATACGTATGAAAGACATACCATCACTGTGATATGAAGAAATTAAAATTCAATGTTCAACATTATATAATGACTCTAAATTTAATGAATCATTATTTATTTTCATTGACATTACATCATTTGTTAGTAATATTTCATACATTAAACAAAAACACACCCAAAGAAAATATTAGTTTTGTGCCTTTGGAAACATGGAACACATTATTATAATTTAGTGGATGATCTTAAGTATCTCCCATACAAATCATTCCTGTCAGTATTTATACCTAAAAAAATCCATTATAACCCATAGAAATGAAATATATGGAAAGTGTAATATTATATTCTATGTAAGGTTAAACAACGGATATATGAATCATAACATAAACATAATGGCATATGAATATGAATATAACATTATAAAAGTATACCGTACATATCAATGAAAATAATCTTGAGTCTTAGAATAAATCATAAATAGTCCTTATACATAAATCACAAAAGAATAACCTTGTCCTAAAACATAGAATTGTGGAAAAAACAAAAGACTAAGAAACAATTTCATTGGTAGTCAAGGATGTTTTCTGAAAATATCATAGTGGAATGGGTTCACTCCCCAAAAAATCATAATAGTCATGGTTCACTCCAATGACTATTGTGGTGAAAAAAGTCCTCTACTAAACCAAGTTCACTTACCATTCAAACAATGAATATTTCTTGAGATATAAATATTTACCCAATGAATAGTAGGGAGATATAGGTCCCACCCATCACATAATGTAAACCATATATATGTGTGTTTTATACGAACATAAATAATTTATCATATTAGAACCCCTAGAATCAAATGGGTTTCGCAAACATCATTCCATCATAACATAACCCATGGAAAAGAAATGGGTTTCATAAATATTATTCCTTTATAAATACAAACCATTAATAGGAATAATATGGATTGTATCCATTAAAAATATACCCCATAAAAAATAAGTAACATCAATTAATGTTATCAAAGATGGAAAATTATTTTTTAGAGGACACTTTAAAAAAAATTAGTAAAATATCTTGTCTTTATTGAATAAAATTTTCTTTTCATAAAATTCCATGCAGCTTAAAAAGAATACATTTACATTGAGAATAAAATTGTATTTTTATAAAGTAAACATAAATTAATTCAGGTTCCATGATATCATATGATTTCCTTAATTCCATATAAGTTAATAAAAACATTCGTTCTCTATATTTGTTTCTGTAATGTCACAAGTAGGCTTGTTTAGTAAATGAAAACATTTTTATTTTCTTACCATTTCATAGAAAGTAAAACATGGGTAAAAATAATCTTAAATATTCATTGTATAATTTTAAAAAAAAGTTAAATAATTTTTTGAAAACATGGATTTAAATGATATATATTACAAAATAGTTTTTTAAAATGAAACAATCCTGATTTTTGATGACATTGTGAAATAATCACTTATCACTTTATAACTAGTAGAACTGTATCAACCACTAATGAACGAAAGTTATATGAATATTAAAACACCATAATATTTTTTTTAAAAAAACCCCACAAAATACAGTCATAAGTTCTATATACACTACACAAAATAATCAAGTATTTTATAACGAATGTGTCCCATTGAAGTAAATGTGCGGCAAAAATATCATACAACTAGAGTAACTTTAAAATTGTGAGCCCCATGAAAGAGTAACATCAATTGAAAATTCAGATATCATGATATAAATTAAATTCATGATATAACAAGTCATAATTATTTATATAAACCACAAAAAAGTGGGTAATATATATATATATATATATATATCATAGAAATAAAAGGCAGATGAGAAAATCGTTACCTTATTTCATGACTCACTTCACAATTGTTAAAAACACTATTATATTAAATATTTGTTTATTATATAAATAATAAAAAACCTTATTAAATTATATAATACCTTATATGATTTAATTATGACCTTATATTATAATTTTACTGACAATTCCATGTTGATGATATGTTTTGTGTAATAACTGCTTTGTTTTTCGCATGTTTTTTTATTTGTTTGATTTTTGGCCCTATTACTGATATAATGGTTTAATTATCTATAGAATGATAAAAATGATATAAATTATATATATTAAGTATATATGTATTTATAAAATTCTATATAATATACAAATAGAAAATGAAACACACCGTTCATAGAGATAGTAGGTTATACGTATGCATTAATGTTGTTTCCATTTTCTTGTCGTACGAAATGAAATAATGTAAATGAAATTGACA
Source organism: Viscum album (assembly GCA_963277665.1). Classification (NCBI taxonomy): domain Eukaryota; kingdom Viridiplantae; phylum Streptophyta; class Magnoliopsida; order Santalales; family Viscaceae; genus Viscum; species Viscum album. Next base: position 1,234,947,197 of record OY728159.1, on the reverse strand, counting down.
CATATATATACATATATATAATTAAATAAGAATTATTATTTCAAATATATCACCTAATTTCACTAAACCCATAATTAATAAAATAAATTTAATGTGTGAATTAATCACATTTCATTGGGGGGGGTCCACATGTACACAAACGAAGTTATCATGTTTATAAAAAAAGGAAGGAATGCAGTTATGTGTTATATAGTAATTATAGAATCATAAATACATAATTGATATCATAGATATCATATAAAACTGAAATACTTATCATTATTCTCGGCCTTAAAAGGTGGAAGTGGAAGAACAAATGACATTGGTTCGCGATCCAGTAGTCCACAATACACAAGAATGATGATTGTGTATCCCATTTGATCGAAATGTGTTTGAGTGTAGGTAGAACCCTTAATATTACAAAATATGATTATATTTATTATAATTTTGTTATTATATAAATATATAATTAAAAAATTAATGGATTTTGGGGAGAAATTAAACAAAAACTTTTGTTGATGAACATTTCCTCTTCATTCGGTATCCCCTATCGATTTTCACAAAATTTATTATTTTGTTAGATTTAATCCAATAGTAAGGATTATAGGATGAAGGTAGGGATGTTTGGAGAATAATTTTTACATAGTTATTCTGTTCCAAATAGGTTATGAAGTGTGAATAAAAGAAAAGAAGATGTTCCCTATTATAATAGAGCTTATATACACTCTTTTAAATTTGTCAAATGATTAAATTTTAATAAATTAAACACTTTTAAAATAACTCCATATGGAAATTAATTAGAATATATTGTCTTATAGGGTGGTAATACCATAAAACAATATATTATTGACATATTTTAGTGAAATTTTAAACTCTATCATTTGGATTAACCCTTAGTTGACATATTTTATGTTTTAGTATACTTACTACATTTTCAGGATTTAAAGGGGGATATTTTAATTTATAAGGTGTAAATTGAACCATAAATGTTCAATTTAGGATAATTTATAACATAATTTAACCAATTTTAAAATAATAATTATATTTTTGACTTATAAATAATTTATTGAAATAATATTTCCAAAAAATATCACTAGTGTAAATTTTGAAACTGTTTATTGCATTATCTTTTTGAAAATCCATAAAACAAATTAAACTATATTAAATTCATTAAATACAATGATAACATTCTATATTCACCTATAAAATACTTGTATCACATTAATTAGTTAAAATTATATTTATTTTAGTTTTTTTAATATCACTTAATCAGGTTTTTTATTAATTGAATAATTTTTTCACCATCATCTTATAGTTATATATGAAAAATAATTATTCACTAAAAAATAAAAATTAATTTCTATGATGTTGATAAAATTTTTAAATTTCATAAAAATATATTTCGTCAATAATATATTCTATATATCTAGGTATTAAAAATATTATACTTATTAAAATTTTGAGTTTGACATTTTGTCACTATGTTGGATTTTAAAAAAATCCAAGTAATTTTCATGGAAAAGTGTATATTAAATTATTAAATTTAGAAAATTATTTTTTAATGGTATAATTAACATTCTCCAGTATCATTATTTCATGTGTTTTGGAAGTTTTTTAATATTATTTTTACCCTTAATTACATGATTTACACTTAACCGTGGTATTAAAAATTACTAAAGTTACTATTCAGATTTTCTAAAAATAAAAAAGACATATTTAATAAATTTTGATGTTACGATTCCAAATATGGAATCCGTTTTTCTAAATACAATTCATATAATTTTCAAAAATTAATTAAAAAATAATCATGGTGAAGGGACAAAACAACATGGTTTTAATGTAAAAATGTTCAAAAGGTTGAAATGTTTTTATATCCAATATTAATGTGAAATTTATTCCAATGACCTAAATTGAATTAAATGATATATAATTGTTATAATTATACTTTAAATCCATTAAAAATTATAATTTAACACCATAAATTATTTAGATTACTAATTTATTACCAATTAAAATTCGGTATTTTCCATTATTCCTCAAAACCTGAAACTTGTCAGAAAAATAAAAAAACTAAGTCAATGTAAATTTTGATATGACACATTAAAATAAGAAGATTATTATTTCAAATATAATTTATAAAAGTGTATAATTTTTTTAAAAAATTGAATATTCATTGAATGGTGATAAAATTACATTAAAAAGAAATATAGATTTTGAACATCAAACTTGATTTATTTTTATATTATGACTAGAAAACAAATAGGATAAATGCTAAAATAGAATAATATATATATATATATATATATAATTTTATAATACAACATCTGTGATTTTTTTTTGTTTTATTGTTATAAAACAAACCTATAAATATTAAAATAGTTTTCCAGAATAACATTTCCCTTTTTTAACAAAGTGATGTATCTTCATTTATAATTAATTTTTCACAAAAAAATTAATTATACACAAATGTATACACCATATTCTCCTAATTTAATTAATCATGTTCATTCATGCCATCCAAATGTCTAGGTTGTTACTTCATTATTTAAATAATTATAATTATAATATAATGTTTAGTAGAAACTCATTGTTGAGTGCCATGTAAGCTAAGTCGGTGTTTCATGTAGGAAAAGATTAATATAGTGTAAAATGAAATAAATGTTATCAATGAAATCAAAAATTGTATTTTAGTTAAATAGTAGGGTGTTACCTTATTCCCCACTTAATATTGATTTCTCCCTAAAAATTTTTGTAACACCTCAAGCTTCCACGGTACATTTCCCTTTGAATAATGCAATGGCGTGCATTGTACGCAACTTCGACATTCTAACACACCACAACCAATCAAACTAGCGGTTATGAATAGTAATACCTACTTTTTGAAATTTTATAAATTTTATCTTTCTAAATGAACTTCTTTTTTGGATTCGTAATATCTAAATTAGCTTAGGGTGATGTTTTGGTACTTTTCAGACAACTTTCATATTTTGATTAATTGTGAAAATTACTAAATTTTAATTAAAAACAACTTTTTAATAGAAATAATTAATAGTGATAAATTATTAATTTGAGTGGTTTTAATGTATATTTAGAATATATTTTTACCATTTAATACAATTTTGGTCATTAGATGTAATTTCACATTTAAACCAGACATAAACAAGTGTCAATCTTTTGATAGTTATTATCTCTTAAAAACACGCTATTTGTCTTGACGACGGGAATTAAATTTTAAATTAAATAATGCAACCGATATGTTTTGAATTTTCTAAAAAAGACATAATTTTTAAATTCATAATATCAAATATATCTTAGGACTAATTTTTTGCTATTTTTCTGGAAACTTTCATTTTTTGATGAATAGTGAAACCACTATGTGGTAGTTAAAAAAACTAAATTTTTCATAAAACTTAATTTTACCGCTTTTGTGAGCAGAATTTCGAAAATCCGAGAGACACAGTTAATATCAAGGAGTAAAATGTGGTTCAATGAGATGAAAATAATTTTAGGTGAATAGTAACTTTTTACTTTTATTTACCAGGGTTAAAAGTAAATAGGGTAATTAAGGGTAAAAATGATATTAATATTACCCTAACACATGTACTAATTCTATTAGACAAGTGTATCTAGACCCAAAACAACCTTAGGAGTAAACTATTATCATTTAGGTCGATTTTTATTAGATTAGGACATTTATTATTATTTAATTCAAAGAAGAGTTAAAAGAGTTAAAATCAAGGTTTATTTACTAATACATTTTTTTATATAGGGTTACGCATTATATAAATTCAATTATAAATATTCATTAGAAAGATAAAACGATTTACTATATAATGATATTTTATTTATAATTTTTAGACATTAAATAATATAATTTATTTATGACACAATGATGATGTAGTAGTTACCATAATAGTGAAAAATTAAAATAATTGATATTATAAATACCCAAATAAATATAATTTGAGACTTTTTATGAATTGAACTAATTTTATAGGTTAATATGATATGTTATTAATGATTAAATTAACTTTTTTAGAAGTAATCATTCTGTTATGATTTTCACAAAATTCAATTTTCCAAATAGATTCAAAATTGACATAAAAGAGTTTTTAAAACAAATATTATATTATTAATTTATATTCATTTCCAAAAAATATATGGTTCATCCAAAAGACATATATAATGATAGGCGTATCATTAATCGACCACTTGTGGGTCGCTTGGATGTATATAGTAAGTTTATTAACCATATAATATAAAAATACAAAGAGACATTGTAAAAGTGAAACTAATTAACTAAGGGTTAATACTTAATGATAAGGTTAATATAATGACCCAAAGCTGTCTAAATTCTATTGGTTGACTAGTTTTCGATCCATCCCCACCTTAACCTTTAAATAATCCTCTTTGGATCCATTAAAACCGAATATGAATTGATTATAAAATAATATTTGTAGCTTTTCCAAAGGTGCCCCTCACCCCTCTTATAAAAGGGCACTCCCCCTTCTCACTAATTCACACATTCAAAGCCTTTGGGATCGGCCAAAACCTGCTGAAATACTCTCTCAACTTCCCTCACTACAACCTAGATGACTTATTTTGATCAAAAAGCCAACCTAAGGAGCCCTTTAGATAAAATCAAAAGGAATAAACCGGAGAAGAGGTAATGTTTTCACCACCCTCTTTCAAGTTCCTTTCCCCTCCAACTTATTCTTTCTTTGTTATTTCTATTCTAAAATAATAACTCCACTATCTTCTATATACTGTAATTTTATTATAAATATGGTACAACTATATTCAGTATTCTATCCATCCTTTGAATGGCAAGTCACCATACTTGCGTACGTACGGCTTACCGTCTCCATGTCGTGGTGTAATTGTCAGTCAATAAATTATTATTTGGATGGGTATAATAATGATGTGTAATTTAATTAAATAATAAATATAAAATGATAATTATTCTTTCTATATGATATACCATCCAATTATATATTATTTTAACATCAAAATAATGATATTGTCGCTCGTGCGTACGTACGGACTACCATCTCCACGAACGCGATGAGATTCATTCTCCATTGTATCCATTCAAGTATAATTCTCATTTTATGATTAAAAATAATGTTTAAGGACTTGATAAAATTCTGGATATGAATAAGATACAACCTATCCATAACAAACACGTCTTACGTAACAACGAATATAATGGAAAATGAGTAAGTTATCACCCGAAATGACTATAATACTAAGATATTATTAACAAATAAATGTTAAAAGATCATATATGATATCATATTAATGAAAATTATTCTTGTATAACTCAATATAAATTATTTCACCATTATAAAGAATGTTATCCTACCGTCTACTAAGGAAAAAGTAAAAAGTAAGGGGTTTCTTATCTCAGTCTTAATTTCGTGAGAATTCCATTTTTCACCACTTATTTATTGCATGTGGTGTATATGTACTGACCATGATTGTATTCATTGTGTAATATAATTTAATTTATGGGTATTTAAATCATCATTGTGTGATCCTTCTTTCATGGTTGTATGTTTCTTAAGTTACCTAATCAATAAGGGAATTTGAAATTTCAATTTTCACTCATTCAGCTTTATGCATACTTCATTGATTATTTTACTCCAAGATTATGTGTGGAATCACTATTAATTTGATTATGTCATAATTCCCACTCCCCTTTCTGTGGATATAATTTTTATACTCATAATCACTCCATTGATAAATTCTCAAGTCATCAGTATGAACTTGATAAGAGTAATTTTAACTCAATCTCCATTTGTTGAGTTAAATATCCAATTCATTGGTGTTGTTTTTACAAGAATATGTGTGAATGCCATCTGATTGATTTACACTAAATATCCAATAATATTGAGTGTTTTTATATTTGTCACACTTAATTATGTCGTTGATTTATCTTTAACATAAGGATATGACCTTTATGAGGGAGTTCATCTCAATTTACATTTCATTGAGACTTCTTTGTTGTTATACACCAAATCACTTTTATGTGGTGTATATAATGTACTTTGAAAAAGTATATCATGAATCCATTTATTCTCATGATATTACAAAGTTTTGATTTCCTCAATTATTTTTATTCAAGTGCCTCTCTTTTGGTTAGAAACTCTAACTAAAATACCATTTTTAAATATTTTAAAGACTTATTATTCGAAATATTTCTCATTAATGTCCATGTTTTAAAAATGGTTTTAAGGATTTATTTATACGGACATTAAAGTTTTAAAATAAAAGCTCCTTTTAAAAATTTCTAAGTGGTATGGGACACTTTGAATATAAAATCTATTTTAAATGGATTCTTGAAAAATAGTGTGACTTTTAAATGATTTCAAGAAAAATGGGGATATTTCACTCTAATTGTTTTGATGACTATTTTCATCTATGTCATTGTCCTTCATCATTCTCGATTGAGGTTAATATAACAAAATAAAATCTTCCATATTGTATTGAATGAGTTATGTTTTACTGTGGATGTTCTATTTTTATACCATTCCTGGTTTGTAGATAAAGTATTGACATTTTGTATGCTAGTTTTAATACGAATGTTTATGTTATGTTTAAAACTTTTTATATGAAGAATGCATTGGACTTAGTAAGTGATGGGTCGAGCCCGCTATAGCTCCTCGATACATCAGTAGTTCTGATGAGACAAACTAGAGTCTTGGCATGACGCCTTGACAAAATCATAATTGTACTCTTGGCACGAGGCCTTGGCTACCTGTTTATAATAGTCTGGAATTATGCATTCCGTCATTATGAAAGTGGTTATTAATATTTTCATGTGTTTATTCGACTAGTAGAATATCCATGTTAATAAGTAAATGGAATTATTTCATTTTATCCTTGTCGTATTATGATGAAGGTCAAGTTTAGAGGGATTTTGTTTTAGTCATATATTGCCTTAAGTGTTTAAGCTTATCTATGAAAGATTCTGCTATATTTTTATCCTTATTGAGCATCTGAGATCACCCCTTTCAATGTTTTATTTTTCCCAGGATGTGAAGAAGTATTTCATGAATGACATGTAGGGATAGAATGCGAGGATATGAAGACAATATGTTGTTGTAGTTTTTCACTTATTAATGTAATGTAAACATTATGAATATATCTAGTGTTTCCAAGGCTACTAAACTAATCCGTCTTTTGAGACCTGATCTTTATTGTGATCATGCCAATGTTATGTAATAATTCACCGACTCTGGGTATCTAATGTCAGGGCCTTACAGTTGGTATCAGAGGAAGTTTAGTACAAACCTTGGAAGCTAGATTTAGATAAACTCTGATTAGATCACGTAGACCGAAGATGAACTTTAAGGATTAGTATAGAAAAACTTCCTAGAATTTTGGTATTGTAGATATTTTGTTAGTTTTCTGAGCAATACATCACTGTCTGGATACGAGCAGGTAGAGGTGGCTCTGGCACAGATGTACTTAGGGGTAAAACCCGAAAACACCGCTGTGAGCTAGACTCGAATGGGAACTGGTGCACGACAACGGGCCTTACTGCACTCTTGGTTACGACCCTCCTGGGGGATATTCTTAGGATAATTTACATTTTCATTACAAATCGATTTGAAGTATTATATATATAATATGAGAGTAAATGACCTTAGTTAATCCTAATGTGTTTCAAATTGAGAATATAGTGACATGTTAATCTCTAAATGATTTTATGACTACTGTTACTCACACAATGCTTTCTGGTTTTAGTAAATGGCTGGATTCCAAGGAAGTCATAGTTACATTGAGAATGATGTACATGGTGGGAACGGTGGTGGAAATGAGTAGAAAAATGGAATGTTGATAGGTGTAAAAGATATCGTCTTTATACCAAATCATTTTTCCAAAAATATGATCAACAATATATATATTAACCAATTCCTGGACTCAACAAAGAAGAGAAAGGCGATGAATGATAAGAGCTCCATCATTGAAGACCATGGAGAAAGGAATCCTCAATTTCCATCATGCAGTAAATGTGGAAGGAGACACACAGGAAAGTGTCTCAATGGGAGAAAGAAATGCTTTACGTGCGGGAAGGAAGGACATAAAGTGAATAATTGCTGAAGAAAAATGAAGAGTACTTTGGAAGAAGATAAAAATGGTCCTAAGAATCCATTTTCAGTCATTTTCCATAAATGTAGGGTACCTGGCCATTACCCGAGTGAATTCCCTATTCTATAGGATATTTTCTTGGACAATGAAGAAGATATGTGGAAATAAATGGTTGGAGAAATGTTTAAAAAGTATTAGTGCACCTTGTGGATGGGTTTACTTTGAAATAACTTTCTCTTGTATTTTTAACCCTGCAGTTTTCCATGTGAGAATGATATTTGAGGAAGAATTATCTTTTCTCTTGTTGATATAGTTATAAATAACAATTCGGTTTTATATGATCGTTGGGTTTGATGAAATTATAAGTTATTATAATTTGGGATGAAAATGCAAGGTATGAGATAAGATTTGAGGTTAAATTATGTTATGGTTATTTTGAAGAATTTATCTCATTTTGGTAATGTTATAAAATATAGTAATTGAAAAAGGACAACACGCAGACCGTGAGACAACCCGTCGTGTCGGATAAAGCTGTGGGAATTGAACCCACAACAAAAGTGTGATTGGGATTTATCGCATACCACTGGACTACGTGATGTCCCTGGTTAGTGTGACTATTATTTTTAGTTAAATGATTTTATTGATCAATAATAATTCGATTGGGGATTTTATGACTTATCAAATGAATACCCTTAGTATAGGAAAATGATTTGGTGATTAAGTTATAAATGTTATTTTGGATTTTGTTCGCATTTTTGTGAACACTATATGCCCATGGAAAATAGAATAGTATGGGATTTCATTTGAGGAGTAATGGTGGATTTTTATCTATGTTTTTATTGTATATTTATAGTGATTTGGGTTATTTATGGAAATGATTAGGTTAATTACTTTTCAGTGTGTGACCTTAAGAGTAATTAATTTCATTTGGAGATACAATTTAATGTGTAAGACTACATTCTTATATGTTTTGGGGTTCAATATTAGATTGGATTATATTGAAATATTTTAAGGACAATTGATTATTTAATGGTATTTATTTACCTTTGGGGTATTGATGGTTTAATTTTAGAAATTAAGATTAGTGTTTGTTTTCTCTAAGGGAATATCCATTTGGGGGATCATCAGATATTATACTAACCACTATGGTTTTGATTAATCTCTAAAGGAAAGGTAAGTATATATTTTATCCTACGTGGATCATGTATTTCTATAAAAGTTTATTCTAGCTCTTCCATTGTGACCAAGTCTTCTTGAATACTCATTGTTCAAAAAAATTGAGTCAGTGGTAAAAATTTATTAAAGAATGAAACACTACTTAAAAATTAAGTATATCTCTTTATGTTCTTAGTCAATATCATAAATTAATTCCTCTTCCTTATGTAATGTAACTTAAAACAAAAAATGTTGTCCGTTTACTTTTCCTACTGGGAGACTAATGACCGTTTGTCCCAACACAAGTTTGTGATTTTCTTATTGTTAAGTTTCTCCTGATCATGTTTTCTATCCCTCTCCATCAGAAATTAACACTTAGTTTATCGTCCATATCCATATTTTCCTATATGGAATCCTTGTATGGGTTATCTCGGGTTACCTTTATACCTCTCTTCCTTTCTTTTAAAGTGATAGTTTTATTGACTCTTTTTCCGATGTGGGACTTTCCATTATATTCTCAAGCCCAATTTTAAAAAATTGCAAGGAAGAAATAAATTAAAGGAGGGGATAATGTAACACCCCATGCTTCCACGATATGTTTCCCTTTGAATAATGCAATGGCATGAATTGTACGTAACTTCGAGATTCTAACACAAAACAACCAATCAAACTAGCCATTATGAATAGTAATACCTACTTTTTGAAATTTTATAAATTTTATCTTTCGAAATGGACTTCATTTATGGATTCGTAATATCAAAATCAACTTAGGGTGAAATTTTGGTACTTTTCGGATAACTTTAATATTTTGATGAATAGTGAAAATTACTAAATTTTAATTAAAAACAACTTTTTTAATAGAAATAATTAATAGCGATAAATTTTTAATTTGAGTGGTTTTAAAGTATATTTAGAATATATTTTTACCATTTAATACAATTTTGGTCATTGGATGTAATTTCGCATTTAAACCAGACATAAATAAGTGTCAATCTTTTGATAGTTATTATCTCTTAAAAACACGGTATTTGTTTTGACGACGGGAATTAATTTTTAAATTAATTAATGAAACTAGTATGTTTTGAATTTGGTGAAATAGACATCATTTTTGAATTCATAATATCAAACATAGCTTAGACCTAATTTTTGGTATTTTTCTAGAAACATTCATTTTTTGATGAATAGTGAAACCACTAAGTGGTAGTTAAAAAAACTAAATTTTTCATAAAACATAATTTTACCGCTTTTGTGAGCAGAATTTCAAAAATCCGAGAGACACGGTTATTATCAAGGAGTAAAATGTGGTTCAATGAGATGAAAATAATTTTTGGTGAATAGTAACTTTTTACTTTTATTTACCACGGTTAAAAGTAAATAGGGTAATTAAGGGTAAAAATGATATTAATATTACCCTAACACATGTCCTAATTCTATTGGACAAGTGTATATCGACCAAAAACAACTTTAGGAGTAAAATATTATCATCTAGGTCCACTTGTATTAGATTATGTCATTTATTATTATTTAATTCAAAGAAGAGTTAAAAGAGTTAAAATCAAAGATTATTTACTAAAACATTTTTAATATAGGGTTACACATAATATAAATTCAATTATAAATATTAATTTTAAATCTAAAAACATTTCATACATAATGATATTTTATTTATAATTTTTAGACATTAAATATTATAATTTATTTATGACACAATGATGATGCAGTAATTACCATAATAGTGAAAACTTAAAATAATTGATATTATAAATACCCAAATAAATATAACTTGAGACTTTTTATGAATTAAATTAATTTTCTAAGTTAATATTACATGTTAGGAATGATTAAATTAACTTTTTTCGAAGTAATCATTCTATTATGATTTTCACAAAAATAAATTTTCAAAATAGTGTCAAAATTGACATAAAAGAGTTTTTAAAACAAATATTATATTATTAATTTATATTCAATTCCTAAAAAACTCTAATGTTCAGCCGAGAGACTTATATCATGATAGGTGTGTCATTAATGGACCACTTGGGGGTCGCTTGGATGTATATAGTATGTTTATTAACCATATAATATAAAAATACAAAGAGACATTGTAAAAGTGAAACTAATTAACTAAGAGTTAATACTTAAAGATAAGGTAAATATAATGACCCAAACCTGTCTAAATTCTATTGGTTGAGTGGTTTTAAAACCATCCCAACATTAAACTTTAAATAATCCACTTTAGAGCCATTAGAAACTGAATAGTAATTTATTATACAATAATATTTTTAGCTTTTCCAAAGGTGCCCCTCACCCCTCTTATAAAAGGGAACTCCCCCTTCTCACTAATTCACACATTCAAAGCCTTTTGGCTCAGCCAAATCCTGCCCAAATACTCTCTCAACTTCCTTCACTATAACCTAGAGGCCTTAGTTTGATTAGAAAGCCAACCTATGGTGCCCTTTAGATCAAATCAAAAGGAATAACCCGAAGAAGAGGTAGTGTTTTCACCACCCTCTTTCAAGTTCCATTCCTCTTCAACTTCTTCTTTCTTTGTTATTTATATTCTAAAATAATAACTCCAGTATCTTTTATATACTTTAATGTCATTATAAATACGGTAAAACTATATTCAGTATTATATCTATCATTTAAATGGCATGTCACCATACGTGCGTACGTACGACTTACCGTCTCCACGTCGTGGTGTAATTGTCATTCAATAAATTATTATTTGGATGGGTATAATAATGATGTGTAATTCATTTAAATAATAAATATAACATGATAATTATTCTGTCTATATGATATACCATCCAATTATATATTATTTTGACATCAAAAGAATGATATTGTCGCTCGTGCGTACGTACGGACTACCGTCTCACTACAACAAAAACCGTGTTTAGCGGCGGTTTTGTGGCGGCGGTTCACAAAACCGCCGCGAAACCTGAAATTCATTTTCACAATCCTGACCCTTCTTCCCCCACCCCGATTTTTCCCCAAACCCTCGCGCCCTCCCTTCTTCCTCTAACCCCCCGGCGACCCGCAATCCTCGACCCTCGACCTCCAGCGACCCGCGACCTCCGGCGACCCGTGACCTCCGGTGACCCGTGACCTCCGGTGACCCGTGACCTCCGGCGACCCCGCGACCTCCATCTTCGGCAACCCCATGACCTTCATCTCCTGCGACCTAATTAGTAGGTGATTACTAGTTATGTTGTTTGTTCAATCCCTACTAATTGGAAACCTTGTTGTCCCCCTCATTGGGGTTAACCTATACTAATCCACCCACAATGGTTTCAAGACCAGTCTTTATGGTGTAAATTAACCCAACATGAACACTTATCTGAAATATATTATTATTAAAACATGATAAATCAGTACATTACTATGACATCAAATCCATATTTCTGACACTATTTCATGCAATGAAAATAGTGGTCTTGGTGTGAAACTCACCAGAATTTGGGTAGTTAATCATTAATAATTCTGAACTATGAAATCATTGGTGGAGATATTTTTGTAATGTCATAAATAATTAGACTGAATTGTGTAATTGAGAATTTCTTACCATGTATCCATATTAACAGCTAAATCATCCTTCATTGAAGGATCATAGCTATAGGAATCCAATCACCCCTACTCAAGAAGCAGGGTAAGAAGGAATAGCAATGTGGAAATACGACATGACTCCGCCACATCAACAAATTCATCCCTAACAATCTCTATCAGGTTCCCACCCCCATATCACCATCTATAATAATCTAGATAAGGTTGATAGACACCCATGTTTTTCGATAAGATAAATAGGGTTCATTCTTATGAGGTACAAGTCACACAAGGATTTGAAGGCTTTAGTGAATCGTAATCCCTGTCTCCCTAAGGGCTGCACTGGGAGTTTCGACTCCCAGTCCAATGTTCAACTACTTCTGGAGTCTTTCAATGGAGTGATATTATGAATCACTACCCTATGTCGATCATGTAAGGGATATCTGATTCATCCCAGCTATAAAAACCACTTGGGAGCCTCCAGGGAGGGATCCCACCAGTCATTGTAAGCACTACCCCACCCACCCCTTATACTGAATAACAAGTGGTATACACCAATTTCATGTCGTCCCTGGTCTGGATAATTTGACAATAGAATCAAATATCATGTTTAAAGAGGTTTATATCATGGTTAATGATCTTATACAGCTCCAGCGGCCCATTCCACCGCCAACATATACTACCAGTTCCCTACTACTATATAGTAGGGGATCTAAAACACCCGAAATGGATCGAGAACTCAGCCACCACACCAGTAGTCTTGGATGAATCTTTCAGTCGTCATCACAATTATTAGCCATCATGGGCAAAATAATGATTATGATATATATTATGGATGTCCTCCCCTTATCATCATCGGACAGAGCGGAGGTCCTCCCCTCTATTTCAGTCATCACAGATGTCGTCCTCATGTCACATGAATCAATCCAAGTGAAGGTACACCCCATATAGTTGATATTCATAATTTATGTCATCTCCATGATTATAATTCTAGATATAGAGTTACTCCCAGTGTCTCAAATCATCATCAAATAGCTCCTCCTCGCGTCATTCCCAGCTCAAGAATATGTCCTCCCCAAAACGACATTGACTAGAGTGAAGGTCCTCCTTGCTCCACCCCCCGTCAGCATGGTGGTCCTACCCATGTTTTCACTAGCTTTAGGGGATGTCTACCAACTCCATGTACAATAATAAAGGAGTACATCCACACTTTATTGACATACATTTATGTCCTCCTCATGTCCAGTTTGACTAGTATTAATTCCGTCCTCGTTCTACAACTTTCAATAGACATGGAGTTCATCCAAATATTCTCGCAAACTCCGAAAAAGGTCTTCTGCAATCCAACACTACCAAACCTTGAAGGTCCTCCCAATTAATTTATTATAATACACAATGATCTTCCTCATGTTCTTCTAGATAGACACATGGGTGGTCCTCACACACTAGATCACCAAAGAGGAGGCCATCCCCACTCCCATGACAACTGATACGAAGGCCCTCTATTTTAATGGCTATCTCCCTAGGGTGTACTCCCCACTCTAGTTCCAACCTAAAAAAGGGTCCTCCCCATGATAAATATTTTTCCTATTCCAATGAACCACCCTGGAGAATATGCAAGAATCATCGCCACTAAAGGAATAATTATGAGAATTGTTAAATTATTGTAAACCATGTCCACTTATCTGATTCTAAAGATAAGTGGGTCCCACTGATGGTGTCCTCACCTCGACCCTCTACATTAGAGTTTGTGGAATGAACCTAGTTTGTGAGTTTATTCATTTCGTAAGATGAGATGTACCAGATCCTTAAATCCCTTCATACATACAACAAAGGAGAAGAGGATTTGGATCCCTTCTAGAATATCACATTGCAGTCTTTTATTTAGTTTACAGACTCATTATACTCCTCAACATGATATCAGAGAGAGTTGTTTTGGGTATGATTGGTGGATATCACTGACAAGATTCTCAACTGACAACCTCTTCCCTTTCACATTAATATGTGGAATATACTCTATCCTATAAAAAATGGTGAAGTAGTATGTACCATCTTTGAGATACAATCTAGTAGGTTGTGGACTATCATCTCATGCAACATTATCCCCACAAGATAGTCCACTACCACAATGGTATACGGAACCATTTTATCAAGTTCCTGAGCCACCAAAAGTATAATAATGTGGAAATGAAGAGTTAAACTGCACTTCTGAGTGGAGAATATGGTATGAAACTATAACCACTGATCAGTTTTCTGATATATTAAATATGATCACTAATTCCAACATCATAATTCTGGGGTCACTCAATCATGATAGGGTTTTTTTTCAAACCATTTGGGAGACACATTTCTGCCTCTTGAATGTTATTTTGAAATATATAATATCCAAGAGCATTGGGATGACATTTTCCATTAACGTTACAAGGTTTATTTAGCAGGGCTTCTCGTGTGGTATCCACCCACATCAACAAGATACCACCAGTACTATCTACAATGATGTCTTCAGAACATTTTTCTAATCCATATAATTATTAAGGAAGTGTCCCCACCAGTACAGATTTGCATCGTAGGGAATTATGTTTCTCTCCACTTCAATCCCATCCTATGATAGCCAAATATGCCCAATGACGTCAATAATGTGCCTCTGTGCATAGTCACCTTGAATATAGATAAGATTGTTACAGTTAGGGAGTGATAAACTAAATTAAATTCTGAGTAAGAGGACCCACCCTTTGCGGTAGCACAACATCTACTGGACACCCCAAGTGTTGACACCCACCATCAAAGAAATACGCATGGCCTTTCAGATTCCTCTAAGTAATTACCCTTACACCAAGACCCCAACCAGGGTAAAGGACTGACCAGGACTACTAATCCCTATGACCCGTCTAGTTCAATGTAGAATATAGTTGATCCTGGTATGAATTCTATGTTTCAGCATCTTTCCGAATAGAATATTCCCATTAATGAGCTCCATGCTAATTAGTTTCAACAATATGGAGATATATGATATAATCTTGTCCTATATCCATTAGAAAATTAGGGGAATCCAAAATTCATTAAGAAAATAATTCCCTTTAATCTAGAAAATCAATTTCCTCTCAATTCGGTAATTTTAGGAGCCTATGACAAGTGATCACACTATTTATTGCCTAATCCACCAAAATTGAATGTGAATCTTCCTCGAGACCTGGCTCTAGTAATTCCCCCAGTATTATCTTAGGGAATTCGCCCAGTTGTTATACCTATCACTTCATGGGTGGTTTATCCTACCTACCATGTTGATGATATTAGAAATTCATTAGTTGTCATTGATCCTGGCCCAGAATGGAATCATTTCCTAGAGGACACAATGGACAACCTCATCATATCCTTTGAGGCCTCGGAGAAGTGATAGGTGGAAATACCACTTGATGGAATGTCATAACATGCATCAGTTTATGATATGTCCGCACCAATAGAATTTGAGAATCCAACAATTCCCCCTTCAATGGGATGTGTAATCTGCTACAACACCTAGCCCATTTTATTTCAATGTGTGGCCCTATGTTGTGAACTCTATCATAGTAGGAAGACACAAAGCACTATGTTTTGTGCTGACATTAGAAGGGCCAGAGGTTTTCTGGTACATCTAGTTATCCATTGGGTCTATAACTTGTTGGGAAGACCATCATAATCAATTTATTTTTCAGTTTAGCACCACCATGGAAAATTCCAGAACATCTGACTACTTTATTTGAAAACAACGACCAGATGAGTGAGTCATAGACATTGTCGCTAGGTGGAAGGGCCTCATGAATTCACTTGAAAAGTCATTAACTCACAAATATCTTGTGATGATGTGCATGGTGAATGGTAAGGCTAAACTGGTTCCCTCCCCCATCACTCCAAACATTATAGGTGGATTCAAAAAATTCTCTAATAGGACTCATCGCCAGGAGAAATCCATCCAACATGCTAAGAAGGTGTTAATTTTTTCACTCAGGTATCCTATGAAAAGAGACTCTATGTTCTAGATTGATATTGTTTCACAGGTTGTGTCCCCTAGTCTACTAGAATTTTCACCAGTAGATCTGCCTTTATAGCCTCACTAAGGAATCAACCTCTTACTCAGCCTCAGGCTATACATCAACCACTGTAGAACGAGTCAGCACCACCCCCTCATGAACTACTACCTAGTCTAGTTAATCAGTCTTTATCCCCATATCAGCCTTCATACCCTCATCAGGGTTAGACTCCTATAGATCCCTTTAAATATAAGAGAATTTGGACCTACACATTTTATGAGTATTAGTCAAATTCATATTGTATCTGGCATAGAATCATTGGGTGTCAGTTGATCCAATGGAAATTAGGGTAGTGAATTTATGGTAATATTTGAGTCGTGAATTTGATATCACGATCTTATTAAAACAAAATAGATATTATAGGGATTTTTTTATAAATTTATCTCTATTTACATAACTAATAAAATAGATTTACCAAAAATTGGTAAGGTTAAAAAAGAATACATAATTTTATTCTTACATTTATGATCACAATCAGTTGTTGAACACTAACCCATATTTATGTTAACGTACCCATTTCATTTTCATTTATCAAAAATCATGGAAAAACATTTCTCTCAAAAACCCATTCTTAAAAAAATGAAAATAGTCATTCCAATTTGATATATCAACTTATAAATTAAGAGAAATTAGGATAATTATCATAGGATAGAGATGGAACCACCTACCTCAAAGCTCAAGTCACACATTCCCGTAATGGGATCCACCAACAATGAAAACCCAATGATGAAAATTAAGGCCCTAGAATATAATAAAAACATTAATATTGATATAAATTAGAAAATAAGTGGTTGGTGGAAATGGAAAACACCAAATACCTCAAGAAAAGACATCTGTTGCACTACAACTAACCAAGGAATGGCCTACATAATGAGATCTCCCAAAGGATCTAGAATAATACACAAAGATTCAAAAACATAGGCCACCAGATCTGATAATGTTAACCTAGGGTTCCACCATTATCAAGAGAAACGAAGAATCGGAAATATTTCTTACCCAAAGAGATGCACCACAACTATAATAAAAGATCCAATGTTGAATGGATCAATCTAGATGGAGCATAGTCTCCCAAAAAAACCCGAGAAGATCTCTAGGTAGGGATCCAAGGGCCTGGAGAAAAGAACTAAAACCAAAATAGCCACTCAACTATTTTAAATGTGATCAATGAATCATATTTATTATATTATACATACTTTATGATCAATGGGTCATCATTATTATATTATGCATACTTTAGGATCAATGGGTCATCTTTATTATATTATGATCAATGAATCATCTTTATTATATTATTCATACTTTATGATCAATGGGTTATATTTATTATATTATGATTCTGCAATCTTATACTATCGTATATTGTGTGTAGGCACATTGTGATATACATGGATAAAAGCTGGATCACATTACTGAGGAACACACCTCACTATGTCAAGGGTTTGAATGAGTTTTTAGATTTTGCGATTTCTAATCGATCCGTTGAAGGGAGAATAAGATTTCCATGTTCTAAATGTAAATTTAGAACATGGTTGAAGAGAGATGAAGTTTATGAACATTTAATACTGAAGAAATTCCTTGGTCAATATTTGTGTTGGAATTGGAATAGAGGATCGAACAATACAAAAAGATTGAGCACTGATGTTAATCCACAAAATGTGGTCCCAAGTTCGTCAAAAATGGAAAATGAAATTCAAAACATCATAAATGATGCATTCATCACTGCAAGACACCACTATCAGCATCAAAACATATCAGAACAACCAGAAGAGGGTGCTACAAATTGCAACGTGACAAGTGATGTTTTTGAGACTGTAACACTAGTAGATCAAGATTGGAACATATCATTGGATCCTCCTCTTGAATCTGTAGAGCCAAATGTAACGGAAAACTTCACTGAGAAAAATGTGTTTCATGATTTAGTTGACGGTGGAAATCAAGAGTTGTATAGTGGGTGATTGAAATATTCAAAGCTTTTATTTCTGCTGAAGTTGTACCATATCAAATGTCTATGTGGAATTAAAAATAAAGAAATGTCCATGATATTGGAATTAATTCGTGATTCATTTCCTGAAGCAAAAATCCCAGAATATTTTTATGATATGAAAAAAGTTGTTAACAAGCTTTCTCTGAATTATATAAAAATACATGCGTGTCCCAATGATTGTATTCTTTATTGGGGAGAGGATTCAGGTAGACAGAATTGCAAGAAATGTTCTTCTTCTAGATGGCAGTCAAAGGGTGATGTTGGATGTCTGACTGAACATAATTTCATGAAGAAGAAGAAAATGAACACACCTACAAAGTTTTTGCGTTACTTTCCTTTGAATCTGCGATTGAAAAGATTATTCATGTCATCAAAAACCATCGAACACATGAGGTGGCATTCTGTAGATAATAACAATGATGGGTTAATGAGACATTCACGAGATTCCCAATCATGGAAGACATTTGATTCATTACATCCAGATTTCTCAGATGATCCTAGGAATGTTCGATTGTGATTGGCTTCTGATGGATTCAACCCATTTAGGACTTTGAGTACAAGTTATAGCATTTGCCCAATTGTTTTTATCCCTTATAATCTGCCTCCGTGGATGTGTATGAAACAATCGTACTTTATCATATCAATGATTATTCCTAGAAAACAAATGCCTGGAAATGATATTGATGTATACTTGCAGCCTTTGATTGAAGAATTGAAGGAGTTATGGAGTAACGGTGTTGAGACATTTGATGTTTCTTCTAAAACAATGTTCAAAATGCATGCTGCTTTACTGTGGACCATTAGTGACTTTCCTGGGCTTGGGAATTTATCTAGTTGGAACACTTATACAGGTTTGTCTTGTCCTATTTGTAACTTTGATTTTGAGCCCAAACGGCTAACTCACGGTAGAAAATGGTGATTCTTATGCCATCGAAGATTTCTCGATGCATCTCATAGATTTCGGCTGAACAAATCAAAATTTAATGGTTTCATTGATCGTAGACCACCTCCAAAGTTGTTAACCGGTTCTGAAATATTGACATAGCTTGAAAATGTTGAAACAGAATTTGGGAAGGTTCATCATTTGAATGATAGCGGAAAACGGGTCCGAAGTGCATCGTCAAGTGAAATCTGAACGCAACAATTGAAGAAAAAAAGTATATTCTTTAAACATTCATATTGGGAATTTAATTTGTTGCGCCACAATCTTGATGTGATGCATATTGAGAAGAATGTCTGTGATAATTTGAGTTTCACATTACTTATTGAGCATGGAAATTCGAAGGATCATCTTAATGCTCGCAAAGACTTACAAGTAATGAACATAAAACACGATCTCTGGCCAGATGAGAATGAAAAGTATGCTCCGGCCATTTTCGCAATGAAAAATAGGGATAAAGATACGTTCCTTCGAATTTTAAAGAATGTGAAGGTATCTGATGGGTATTCGAGTAAAATATTGAGGTGTGTTGACTTGAATAATCGTAAGTTACATGGATTGAAAAGTCACGATTCACATATTTTGTTACAGTAGTTACTACCATTGGCATTACGTACATTATTACCTGAAAAAGTTACTGTTGTTGTACTCCAATTCTACACATTTTTCAAGAAATTATGTGAGAAAGTTGTACATCCATTTCAGCTTGAAAACCTCCAGGAGAGGTTTGTATTGACTCTTTGTGCAATGGAGATGATATAGCCTCTATCATTTTTTACTATCATGATGCATTTAACTGTGCATTTGGTTGAAGAAGCTAAATTAGGAGGCCGCGTTCATTATCGATGGATGTATCCAATTGAGAGGTATTTTATTTATATGTTTTCCAGTTAAGTAAAAAAAATTTGACATTTAAATAAATGCATAATATTATTATTTTATTTCACAGATATCTTGGGCATTTGAAATCATACGTGAGAAGTAAAGCTCAACTAGAAGGCTCTATTGCTGAAGGCTATTTGGCCGAGGAATGTCTTACCTTTTGTTCCAGGTATTTAGATGATATTGAGACAAGATTTAATCAAGTTGGACGTGTTGACGACACATCAACTCAATCTCAAATGCATCAGAAATTAAAAATATTTCCTATTATTGGCCGATCAGTTGGGAGGACCTCAAAGGTGACACTGACAGAATTGGAATTATTACAGGCACATAGATATGTGCTACTGAATAGTGAAATTGCAGATCCATTTATTGAAGAGTTGAGGATACAAACAAAGATACGAATGAGAGGCCGAACACGAAATGAGAATGACATAACGAAAGCTGTGAATAAAGGGCTTGTAGAATGGTTTGCACGATGTGTAAGTTCATAAATATTGCAATAAATAAGAATATTAGTTTGACACATACAATTTGTAAATCTATTAAATTATATTTCTTTTTTCAAATCATGAATAATTATACTCGAGCAGACTTGTCAGAAGATTTGAAGTTTCTTGCTAGAGGTCCTATAAAGCAAGTTAGAAAGTTCGACACTTATAATGTGAATGGCTTTAGATTTCGTACAGTTGATCGAGAAGTGGGTTTGAAAATACAAAATAATGGTATATTTACATTTTCTGAAGTGGGATACTATGGAAAGCTGCATGATATTATTGAATTAAACTACCATAGACATTTTTCTGTTGTTTTATTCAAATTCAAATGGGTCGATATTATGAGAGGTGTTAAAAGATATTCATTGCAATTTACTTCTGTGAACTTCTCTCGCTTGATGGATGTTGGTGATCGTGAAATGCGTGATCCATATATCATAGCATCGCAAGCAAAAATGGTATATTATGTGAATGATGTTTTGGATGAAGGGTGGAGTGTAGTTACTCACGTAATACAAAGAGATTTGTATGATATGGGTGATGAAGTGGAAGATTTGACATCTGAAGTTGAATGTCATCAACAACAGGAAGCAGAATTATTTTTCCATCATGATATTGAAAATATTAGTCTTGCAAGGATGAATTAAGTGGATGAAGCAATGGATAAGGAAACCGACATTATTAAAGGGGAAAATGATTGTATGTACAATTATTCATTCATGCAGCAACCACTTGTTTCATTGCTACAGTCATTCATTATCATTGTTATATATATTTTGTTTGTTAGTACTGGGCACCTATTATCATTTTTAATTTTTTTTTCTGCATAATTTTTTTGAAATATATATTCTAAACTTAATTTTATTTGATTAAATGACAGGAATTCCAAGGAGGAAGCGGTATACTATTTCTTCTAGTTCTGCGACAGATGCTGATCCATCTGGGTCACTCCCCACGACATCTGAGGCACCAGCTGCCTACACCCCCGCACCATCTCCCTGTGCACCATCTCTCACATCATCAGAGAGACTCCCATTAGAGTCTACGTCGTCAACTCCCCCTACAGGTGCCTCATCAGTTGGGCGGCGACAGACCCCTTCCAGTTCATCCCAGACACACTGGAGGGTCACAGTCATAGGTATAAATTTTAATTAAATAAATTTATTGCATTTTGTTTATACTAATTGTTTTCTCATTGAAGATGAAAAAAATAAAACCGTGGAGAAACACATAAAAATATCAGATGTTTGGAACTTGAATGGCGAAAAGATAGTCGTGCCATTTGATTCTTATAGGGTCCCTACGGATGATGCCGCATTGTTACATGGGCAGATTATAGGTCAGTTGGCAGCGTAACCCATTTCCCTTCCCATTTCATATGATGATTGGAGACATATGCCTCCAAACTGAAAAAATGATGTTTTCGATTCTCAAATAAAGGTTATTTTATTACATTATGGTTTAACTGAATGTCATGTTACTAATATGTTCAAAATTAATTTCTGTATATAGATGTTCTTCCACTTCACAGTTGCTGATGTGATAGCATGGAAGTGGACTTTGAAAAATCTCGGTAAAAAATGGAAAGATTTCAGATAGAGATTATGATGTGATGTCAACGATACTTCATTGACCTTGGAACAAATGTATGACAAGCTACCAAGTGGGGTACCGAAAGAGCAGTGGAATGTTTTTGTTGACAGACATCGTGATGAGAAGCGGATGGTATTGAAATATATATTATTATATTATCCTAATATTACATTAATACATGTATATGAAGTGGATATGACATTGGATACATTACAGTTAAATTTCATTTTATTTATTTCAGGATCTCTCATGACAGAATGCATCAAACAGGGCGAAGCAAGTCATCCCTCAAACGGTGGGCTCAAAAAGATTTTCTAGAATCCGAATGTCATTGGTAATATTTTAAATAGTTTAAATATTTATAATACAATATTATCTATTTAATATATTGAATTTTTGATTTATCTTTGCATAATGTAGTCACAGAATTTAGGGCACGAAGCCGCCTGGACGGAACTGTGGTTGGATGTTCACAGAAAATCAGATGGCTCTTTTGTTAATGAGCCTGCCAAATAAGTTGGGGTATGAAGTCAAATTTTTATTATAATAACTTATTATCAGTTTTTACTATGTTAATATGAATTGATATTTGATTTATAGGTAAAAATTAAATAACTATGGGATGCCAGTCCTAGGAAGTCCAACTCAATCTCCCATGATGACCTGGTTGCTCAAGTCCTTGGGAAGGAGCATCCTGGTAGAGTGCGCTGGATGGGTTTGGGACCCGTACCATCTGAGGTCTTTAGTAGGCCATCTGGGATTCCAGCCGCATCTACTCCTGGTTATGGTCATCCCATACCTGAAGATGCTCAGAGGGAGATTTCTTCTCTACGAGCCACAGTTCAAGACTAAGGGGCTCAGATATCCACTATGCAGAAAGCATTGACTGATTTATATCAGCATATGAGCAGATATGCCCCCAGTGGTAGTGCACCGAGTGGTGGTGAGAAGGTAAATCAAAAAAAATCACAATCATTTAGTTTGAAAACTTTTATTGGTTTTAAGTTTAATTATAAATATGCAACAATATTTAATTTTCAATATAAGGTTCTTACAGGTGGCAGCAGGAGATGGAGGTGGAGAGGGTGATGATGCACCATCGGACCATGAGTAGTATTGTTGTTGTGTTGGACAAATATGGGAATGGTTGGTTTGTCTATATAACATGTGTGGTGTATGGAACCTTTAAAAAACCATTGGTCTTGGAGGAGCTTCAGTGGCTAACCGTGAATGATCACAATAACCTCAGGTGGTAAAGAGAATGATGTGTTTGTTTCATTGGTTAGATGATCTATGGTAATAGGCTCTTTGATGTTTCTGTTGTAAATTCAAAATTGGGAATTTGACTCATTAGGGTGTTGCATGTCCAAACAGCCATGTTGAATGGATATCACTAGATCAAGATGGTTTTCTGAGGTGATTTTCATGATCATTAATAGTTTTTATGAGGCACGTAACCACATCACATGAAAAACAATGAAACTCCATTCCCATGAAGCTTCCCTCTTTTCTAACTTTTATTTTATGAAGATATTGGGAGATTGTTAGATGACATGTCATATGATAAAAAAGAATAATAATAGGGGGTTTACATGATTAATTGGTCTATTTTATGGGGCTTCACATGATCAGGAACAGATCACATGAATTGCATAACCCCTTTGCATGATGTTCCTAGGGTCATGTGATCATGAGCCTCATTGAAGTTCACATGGTCCTTGTGACCTAGGTGATTAATCTACATGTATACATTCTATAATTTTCTTTCCTTTGGGTATATATTAATACCTAGGCTTTGGGTATTTCTTTGTTCCTAAAATATAAAATTCTCATTTGGCTAGCGTCAAAAAATGCCCCACCCCCACAAAAGTGATGTTCGAAGGAACAAGGACTCAGTTATGAGGTAGGAAATGACTTCAAGAGTTTCTTATGCTTTCTCTGGTTGGAATTCAAAACATCTTTTTGTCTTCTATAAGTCCATTCATATTCCTTGAGGTTCCCTATAAATATGGGGTTAGAGGCTGGTCATTTGACCGGTGACATGAAGCTCCATAGCTCTCAAAACCCTATCTCTCGTGCGTTTGTTTTTCAAGGCAACTTTGCATGACCTCATCACAAGAACCATACAAGAGACCTAATCTTGTGATCATGTCACTTGACCTCTTTTTGTGATCACCTTGTCTAAATATCTCACTTAATCAATCCATGAACTAATCAATGGTAATTTATTAGAACTTTGATGCACACCCTTGGTCATTAGTCTATCTTTTGTGATTCAGTTGTCTCTTGAGGATTTTTTCATGATCTACTAATCTTTATGTGATTCATGTGACCTTCACATGGTAACATGATTATATGTATTAAGAAAAATCTTGTGATCAAAAGATGTTTTATGGATTATGTAATTTTCGTGACCTAGAATGGATCATGTGGTCCACGTAATATTTTCCATGTTATTCACTTATTTTGTTTGATTAGAACAAATGATTCTCTCTTAATGGTTACATATCTTCTAATATATTCTCTATTCTCTTTAAATATGCCATCTATTTCTCAAATGTCTTCTTATGTGGTAGACTGGAGAGACCTTATTTCCTGGGACCATAATTTCAATCATCGATATAAGGTATTTTATAACAATAATGTTTTAAAGGTTCTTATTCTGACTAAACATCAACCCATTTAATCCTCGTTCCTAATCCTTATAGGACAAACGACTCGTAGTGATCCCTCCCCTCTCTTATTTGGCACATTTTGATCCATACACTTTAATCCTTTATGGAATCAAATATTTTCAATTTTGATCATCTGTAAACTATAAGTATAAATACATGTGACCCCCAATCTCTTGTTTCATTTGATGTTATCTTGTGTTTCATTCTAAATCCATAATTTTAGGTATTTTGTATGCTTTAGGTATTCTTATTGAATCGGATCAACTTTATCATCAACATTAAATGAAAGGGTGTTTATGAATATTGCGTAGGTGGTGCATAAATTTTCTCCTTATTATATATATGTTGTATGTGTTGTTTGGTTTGTTTTCCAGGGCAGTGGTGGAGTATAAACAGAAATTCTATTTTTTTTCCGGGTCAGTATTTCACGGTAGTTTTAACCACCGCTAATGTTTTACCACTTATACATTTAGCGGCGGTTTAAACCGCCACGAAATATATTCGGCAGACAACTTAGCGGCGGTTAAAACTGCTGTGCAATCATGTCGGAATTAGCGGCGGTTTTAACCGCCGCTAAGAAGGCACCTGGCACGCCTGAATTTCGGGGCAATTATAGCCGCCGCTAATTAAATAGCCCTTAAAACCGCCGCTAAATTTACCAAAAACCAACACAAAATGATGTACTACGACGCTTTTCGTTGACCGCCGCGAAATGAATAAAACCACTGCGAATAGATTGCAGACGCCATGTTTAGCGGCGGTTTCTGTAAACTGCCGCCAAACTATATAGCGGCGATTTAAACCGCCGCTAATAGGCATTTTTCCTTCAGTGTCTCCACGAACGCGATGAGATTCATTCTCCATTGTATCCATTCAAGTATAATTATCATTTGATTATTAAAAATAATGTTTATGGACTTGATATAATTCTTGATATGAATAATATACAACCTATCCATAACAAACACAGCTTATGTAACAAAGAATATAAAGGAAAATGAGTAAGTTAACACCCAAAATGATGATAATACTAAGATATTATTAAAAAATTAATCCTAAAAGATCATATATGATATCATATTAATGTAAATGATTCTTGTATAATTAAATGAAAATTATTTCACCATTATACAGGAGGTTAACCTACCGTCGACCAAGGAAAAAGTACAAAGTAAGGGGTTTCTTATCTCACAATTAATTTCGTGATAATTACATTGTTCACCACTTATTTATTGCATGTGGTGTATGTGTATTGACCATGATTGTATTAATTGTGTAATATACTTTAATTTAAGGTTATTTACATCATCATTTTATGATCCTTATTTCATGGTTGTATGTTTCTTATGTTACCTAATCGATAATGGAATTTGAAATTTCAATTTCCACTCATTCAGCTTTACGCATACTTCATTGATTATTTTACTCCAAGATTATGTGTGGAATCACTATTAATTAGATTATGTCATAATTTCCACTCCCCTTTGTGTGGATATAATTTTTATACACATAATCAATCCATTGATAAATTCTCAAGTCATCGGTATGAACTTGATAAGAGTAATTTTAACTCAATCTCCATTTGTTGAGTTAAATATCCAATTCATTGGTGTTGTTTTTACAAGAATATGTGTGAATGTCATCTGATTGATTAACACTAAATATCCAATAATATTGCGTGTATTTATATTTTTCACACATAATTATGTCGTTGATTTATCCTTAACCTAAGGATACGACCTTTATGAGAGAGTTCATCTCTATTTACATTCCATTGAGATTTTTTGTTGTTATACACCAAATCACTTTTATCTGGTGTATATAATGTAGTTTGACATAGTATATCATGAATCCCTTTATTATCATTATATTACAAACTTTTAATTACATCTATTATTTGTATTCAAGTGTCTCTATTTTTATTAGAAACTCTAACTAAAATAACATTTTAAAATGTTTTAAAGACTTATTCTTCTAAATCTTGCTCATTAATGTCCATGTTTTAAAAATGGTTTTAAGGATTTATTTATATGTACATTAATGTTTTAAAATTAAAAATCATTTTAAATGTTTCTAAGTGGTATGGGACACTTTGATTCTAAAATATATTTTAAATGGATTCTTGACAAATAGTGTGACTTTTAAATGATTTCAAGAAAAAGGGGGATACTTCACTCTAATTGTTTTGATGACTATTTTCATCTATGTCAATATCCTTCATCATTCTCGATTGAGGTTAATATGATACAATACAATATTATATATTTTATCGAATGAGTTATGTTTGACTGTGTATGTGCTATTTGTATACCATTCATGGTTTGTGGATAAAGTATTGACATTTTGTATGCTAGTTTTAATACGAATGTTTATGTTATGTTTAAAAATTTTCATATGAGGAATGAATTGGACTTAGTAAGTGATGGGTGGAGTCTGCTATATCTCCTCGATGCATTGGTAGGTCTCATGAGACAAACTAGAGTCTTGGCACAAGGCCTTGACAAAATATTAATTGTAGTCTTGGAACAAGGCCTTAGCTACGTGGTTATGATAGTCTGGCATTATGCATTCTGTCATTATGAAAGTATTTATTAATATTTTCATGTGATTATTAGACTATTAGAAAATCCATGTGAATAAGTAAATGGAATTATTTCCTTTTATCCTTGCCATATTATGATGAAGTTCAAGTTTAAAGGGCTTTTGTTTTAGTCGTACATTGACTTAAGTGTTTATGCTGATCTATGAAAGCTTCTTCTATATTGTTATCCTTACTGAGCATCTGAGCTCCCCCCTTTCAATGTTTTATTTTTCCCAGAATGTGAAGAAGTATTTTATGAATGACCTGCAGGTATAGTATGAGAGGATATGAAGACAATATGTTGTTGTAGTTTTTCACTTATTGATGTAATGTAAACTTTATGAATATATCTAGTGTTTCCGAGGCTACTAAACTAATCGGTCTTTCGAGACTTGATCTTTCTTGTGATCATGCCAATGTTATGAAATAATGCACCGACTCTGGGTATCTATGGTCGGGGCCTTACAATTTTCATGGGTTATCAAATGCTTAATAATTCAACGATCCTTTCATAAAAACCCACCACAAAAAAATTAATATTAAAACTCCTTTTAAAAATGGAAAACTACATACATAAAAGATTTAGAAAGTAACTCATAAAAACGTTTACACATATGATAACATTGGTGGAAATTGAAAACATAGAAAAACAAGATAAAACTAACTATCAATTTATAATGGAGAGTGAGAGAGAATATGGTCATTATAAGGATAATGAAGACAATACCACATACTCTATAGGAATGAGAAAAAGACACCGAAATCATCTAAAATGATAACAATAGAATACAATTTTATTTCATAGTCCATTGAAAATATATACTTACTTGAATTAATTATATTTTGTAACCACAATCTTATCCATCGGTTATTTCATGGTCAATTTCCACTTCATCTCTTACAATAAGAAATGGGGATGAAATTGTAATGCCTAAAAAATTAGTTAAATATAAGATTCATAGTGGGATGATATATTACTCCTTATATCTCTAGTTATAATAAAAATGGTTAGTGGTGTTTATCTAATAAGAATAAATATTCATATGGCTATATAAAACATTAATCACTAAAACATCAACTAGAGTTTAACATAAACTATTTAGTAAATGGTAAACCTTATAATAATTATGAAATATTAAAGTCCAAAACAATCTAGATAAGGTCACTAAATTTTTCAAAAACAGCATAACATTGATCTCCAATATATAATAATGTATGTATTATTTTTCACACACCAAAACATGTGAATACCTTTATTATTTATTCTCTTGAATCATTATAATTAACATAAATACTTATTAAAAAATGGATGATTTTTTATTCCATTGATTATTGGATATATTGCTTAAATCCGAAAATGTTGTAAACTCCCTTAATGATAGCATACACAACTTTTAAAACAATTACCTATTGTGTTCCAAGTTAATCTGTGTTATTTAATTTACTTATAAAAATTGAACATATCTATATCCAAACATCGGTATCTCAACATTAGAAACAAAGTATGGGTAATATTTCCCTTAATCTTATATTTCACACGAATATCACCTATATATTAAATTATTTTTCTTTTCTATTTGAAGTATTCACCATATTCTTGTAAATCCTTCAAGAAAAAAATAAATTGAACAATAATTATATATTTCCAAATTTATATAATTCATCAATCCAAATACAAAAACAGTTCAATTATTTCACTTCATCCTTAATGCATTAATAACGATAACTCATCCTATTACTTAAGACCTATTTTCATTCACATTTCACCTGCATCCACATCATCATCATCAATATAACCTTTACTTATTCTACATTGTTGGTTTTTTTGTGAGCATTCCCCTTAGGATATCAATTTTTATAATGACCATTCTTTCAAAATTTAATAAATTCACGAATTGAGGGTAACTTAGGGAGGCCAATATTCTCATAGATTGTTTTAACTATAATTTTTATGATCTATTTGGTTTTACTTTCTTTTTTCCCTTCTTTTCCATAGAATGAATATCTCTTTGTTCCTCTAAAGCATCCATTTGTATGTTTCTTATTACATTATTGACAAAAAGGAAAGGGTATCTTTTTTCCTCAATGCTATCCATTTCAATAATTCTCAAAAAATTCATTCCATCTATTCCTTGGTGATTATGACATTTGTATAAGGAATACAATATTTATCATGTTACATGAAAAATTATTAAGAATGACTGGAAATTTCATCACTCTTTTGATCAACCCATTGACTTCTTACAAGAAAATGTCTCATCACATTCAATGTTAAATTAATTCTTTATGGTTCATTCAATTAACAAAATAGAATGAATATCATGAGTAACACTTATCATAGTATAAACCAATTAACTATGAAAAACCACTTGTATTATGTCTAAATTATGACACCTTATTTAATCTATGAATCCTTAGATATATTCTTAGAGACATCCCTAGAAATATTCATAAAAATATCCCTATGGGCCTCACTAAGATATGCTCATACAATTTTTAAATGGTTGACTAAAAATTTTCTCTAATACTAACGAACAAATGTTGATGTACATAGACATTACATCATTTTTGAAGAATATTTGATACATTATACATACACACACCTAAATAATATATTAGTTTCGTTTATGTTGAATCTTGGGAGACATTATTTTAATTTGGTTGAAGATATTCAACATCTCCCAAAATTATATTTCCCTTTATTATTCCTACCAAAAACCAATCTTTATATCATAGGGACAATAAACATAAGAAAAGGGTGAGCTCAGATGCTCTATAAGGGTAAATAAAAGATATTTGAATCGCAACATAAACATAAGGGTATTAGAATATGAACAAAAAAATTGAAAATTATACCATTAATATCATATAACATAAAATTTAATCATAGATTAAATCATAAAAAATTTTAAGTCTAATGGGGTGTAAGAATGTTGGTGACCTACACCCATCTATGGAATCCTTCAGGTGTATAGTCCACAGTTCCACTCCCACATGCTTCTGGTATTGTCTTGATTTTGGGGAAGGATATATTGACATGCATTGCAAAACATATAGTGGTGATGGAGGTGGTCTTAGAGTGGCGGTTGAAGCTGGTGGGGCCTCATTTAGCGAGATGAAATCTTTCAGGGAACTATGTTTGTATACCAAAGTTGCATGTTAAGTAGGAAAGGTAGATTCATACCGACTAGAGATGGAAATGAAGATGGATGGTGGTAGTTCCCTGTGAGGATTTTGGTATGATGTTGTGTTGAACAAGGTGGTGGGAATCTATGTGATAGATGGGCTCAAGGCCGAAGACTTATAACGGTGTTGTGGATTCCAAGGAATCAGTGCAGGTTACAAATGGTGAAAACAATAGTGGTTTGGTTGATGGTTACCACAATGGGCTATTGACAACCATTGTAGCAGGGATGGTGGTGAAATGGGTGATGGATATAAAGGGAATGTGGGGAGTGAGGGATACACTGATGGATCTTGTGGACTAGGAGGGTATATTGGGTTTAATAACCTATGGGTTGGAATTTTCATGGGGTTAACACCCATTGGGAATACAAGTCACGTAATAGGCCTACAGGCCATGATATAAATAAATATTTCTTGAAGGGGGATGTGGAATTACTTTACGACCTATGGGTATGGGGTGTGTGTCTATGTTTTTTAATGTAATTTTACACTAAAAAACCTAATATATACATAAAACATCGTAATACATGAATCATAAAATAATAACATTGACATAAAACATGTAATTATAGAAAACACATAAAAATATAAAATCATTTGATTAGTAATCAATAATCTTTCCGAAGACTATAATAGTGGAATGGGTTCACTCCCCAGTCCATTTTAGTTGTTAAGGATTGATCCCAAAACTATTATGGTAGAAAACGCCCTTTACGGAACCAAGTTCACACCTCATTCCTGCCATGTCAATCATATGATTTCTAAATATTCTCACAATGAATTAGAGGGATATACTTGTCCCACACATCACATAATTAAAACCATACAAATGTGTTCCATAAGAACATAAATAATTCATCAGCTCAGAACCCAAGGAATAAAAATGGTATCAATATAATCATTCAATCATAACATACCCCATAGAAAAGAATAGGGTTTTATACATATTATTTCATAGTAAACAAAAACCAAACATAGGAATAATATTGATAATATCCTTCAAAAATATACCCATTAAAACATATGTAATATAATATAATGTTATAATATATGTAAAATAATTTTGAGAGATCACATGAAAATAATTCTTGAGGACAATATCCATTCTTCTTTGAAAAATGTTTTTTTCCATAAAATGTCATACCATTTTAAAATACTATATTTTATTGAAAGTAATGTTTAAATCATGTAAATCATGATTCAAAGAATTAATTTTTATTGATATAAAAATATTCCATTTGTGCTGCATATGATAAAAAACATTCCTTCTATATATTTTTCTCAGTAAAGTCATAAATAGCCTTATTTAGAAAACAGAAGAAAAAAAATTCATTTAAAACAATTTTGTAAAAATAAAAACATGTCTAAAAATATCTATAAATATTAGTAGAAGAATAGTGTAAACATTTTCTAAAACCTTTTTTTGAAAATATGGTTATGGAAGATCAATATTCCACAAAGTTGATTTTAAATGAAATAATCATGATAATTGATGAGATTCTAAAATAATCACTTATTACATTATAATTAAGAGAATCATATTCCCCATAAAATAATGAAAATTACATGGACAATAAAATAAAATAATATTCAGAATAATAATCATAAAATACATACATGAATGTAATATAAACCACAAGAAAACAATTAATGAATAAGGTATGTGTCCCATACAAATAGAAGTGAGACCAAAATCCCTCAAAAATAGAGTAACTTTTGTATTGTCACCCTCATGAAAGAGTATCATAAATTTAAATGTTGAATATAAAAAAATAAATAAAATTATTGATGTAAAATTACATAATTCGGTATATACACAAGAAAATAAAAATTAG
This sequence comes from Viscum album, assembly GCA_963277665.1. Lineage (NCBI taxonomy): Eukaryota > Viridiplantae > Streptophyta > Magnoliopsida > Santalales > Viscaceae > Viscum > Viscum album. The sequence goes on along the minus strand of OY728159.1, from coordinate 1,234,914,180 downwards.
TGGTATATATATATATAACTCACAAAAATAAAATTGAGATGAGAAAACTCTTGCCTTATGTCTTGACTAACATTATACTCATTCAAACCACTTGAATAATAAATATATTTTTATTATAAATATATTATAGAACCTTATACAATTTTATCTTACCATGTATGATATACTTATTACCACAAATTAACTATTTATTAGCAATCCCCGGTTAAAGATGTGTTTTGGGTAATAGCCACAATGTTTTTTGGATGTGTTTTATGTTTTTTTTACCACATAGATATATCATGATTTAATGATATATAGAATTATAAACATGATATAAAAATTATATATATTCAGTATATATTAATTTATAATAATCTATTAAATATATAAATTGGAAATTAAATACACCATTCATGGAGATGGTAGGTCGTACATAAGCATGGAAATTGTTTTCATCTTCTTGTCATATTGAAAGAAATAAGATAATTGATACATATGTATATTTATAATATCATTAGTTTATAATTATTATTTTATAAATGTCACATTCATTAACTAAAATCATTTTTACTAAATTTCATTTAATGTTTTAGTGGATCACATTGCTTAGGGGACGTTGTAGTCCACACGTCTACATATTAAGTTATAGTATTTAAAAAAATATTAATCATAAACGTATGTGTTATATAAAAATTCAATATGCATAAATACATAATAAGTATCATATATATAATATTAATGCATATATTAAATCATTATTCTCAACCTTTAAAGGTAAAAATACAAGAATGAGCGACATTAGTTTGTGAGGCGGTAGTCCGTCGTACAAATGAACCATGACTGTGTATCCCATTTGATAGAAATGTGTGTGAGTGTAGATAAAACACTTAATATGACAACATATAATATTATTTATGATACTGAGGTATTATATAAACATTATGTGAAAAATAATTTAATGGTTTTAATGAATAAATGAAACAAAAACCATTGTTGATGAACATTACCTCTTCTTCGGGTATCACCTTTTAATTTTCACAACCAAAAATCATTGGTTAGATTTCATTTAAAAGTAATGGTTCTGGGATTAAGGGAGGAAATTGTGAAGATTATTTTTATTGATGTTTACCAAACCAAATAGGTTCTTATGTGTGAACAAAGGATAATAAGAGGTTTCTTTTTATTTGAGAGGAGAGTGTCACACTTGGAAATTTCTCCACATATTAATTTATAATAAAATAAAACTCGATCCAAATACCTATAAATGTAAATTATATCAAATATAAGGTGGGATGGTGTGGTAATACTATCCACAAATTGATTTTATACTATTTTTGCGAAAATGTCAAACCTGTTTATTTTGATTATCCCCTAGTTAACCAATTTTAATTTTAATTATGGTAACACCATTTTCTATATTAAAAGGTTGATTTATTTACTTATAAGGTAACAGTTGAACCCTAAATGAACCATTAATGATAATATAAAGCATAATTTATCCCATTTTTTCTTACATAGTATTTTTTATTATTTATAACTAATTTAGTAAAATATTACTTTCATAAAATATCATTATTATCAATTTTGACACTATTCATTACATTGACTATAAGAAAATCAATACAAGAAGTTAACATAAATACAATTAATTTAATACACATATAAAATTTCATATTCATGAAAAAAAAATTTAGCCCCTTAAAAAATTCAAGGTATATTTATCATCATATTTCTAATATCACATAATTGATTTTTCTAATAATTTAATAATTACTATATAGTCATTATAAAATTATTTTGGATAATTATTTGTCCAATAAAAATTAAATAAAAATTTAAATAATGCATTTAGACCATTTATATTTTATAATAAGATACATATTCGTGTATATATTTAATTTAAACCCATATTAATACTATTATACTTATTAAAAGTATTAGTTTTATAATTTTCTACTCTCTTTTATTTTATTAATATCATGTCATTTACATGTACATGTGACCGTTAAATTATTAAATTTATAACCTTATTTTTTAATGGTTTAATTTAATTAAACAAAAAAATTTGGGACTGTGCTAGGATAGTTTTATAATATTTATAACATTATTTTTACCCTTAATTACTCGATATACCCTTAATCAGGGTAACAAAATTTTATAATGTTACTATTCATATCATTCTGAAATAAAAGGAACTTGTTTAATAATTTTTTACAATTTGATTAAAAATATTAAATCCATTTTTCTAAATTCAATTCACTAAATTATCAAAAATTAAATAATAATAATCCCATAGTCAAGAAGAAACAATAGGTTTGTATACTAAAATTGTTCAAAAGTTTGGAATGTATTTTATCCAATTTCAAGGTTAAATTGATTACAATGAACTAAATTGGATTAAATGTTATAAAATTTATTTAATTATACTTTTAATCCAATGAAACATATAATTTAACACATTAATTTATTTAGATGAAAAAATTGTTTTCAATTAAATTCATTATTTTTAACTATTTATCAAAACATGGATCTTAAAAGAAAATACCAAAAATTAAACCAATGTAAATTTTAATATACTAATTTCAAATAAGAATTCAACTTTTTAAAATATAATTTGTAAATGTTTTAATTTTTTTAAAATAAATGCACCATTGAATGGTAATAAAACAACTTTTAGAAAAAAATATCATTTTTAAGAAAAAAATGGGTTTATTTCTATATTATTACTTGAAAACATATAATATGAATGTTAAAAATTATAATTAATATTATATATTCATATATAATTAATATAATCCGACATGAATTATTTCATTATTTTGTTATTAAAAAATACACTTGTTTCCATTTAAATGGGTTTTCAGAAAAAAAACATTTTATTTTATTTTCAAGAGGGTTATATTATCATTATGATTAATTAGTTTGAAAAAAAATTAATTATACATAAATTTATAAAAAATATATTTATTATTTATTTAATCATGTTCATACCCTCCATTCTAATGTCTAGTTATAATTTTTTTATTTAAATTATTACAATAATAAAATGATGTTTCTTGGATGGTTAGTAATGTGTGTAATGCATGAAAAGCTAGTGATTCCTGTAGAAAAATATTAACATGGTGTCGTGTGAAATGCAAGGTATCAAAAAAATAAGAAAATCTATTCCAAAAAATCATTTTTTACACTAAAAAAGTATATAATGAACTTATATGATATCTATGTCTGAAATATCATTCATAAAATGATATAAATATATCTTATGCATAAGAATCGAGACATAACCCACAATACGTGATTAGTAAAATGATGCATTTAACACCCTAAGCAGGTTTAATAAAATAATGTAATTAAAAAATAAGTAATAAGATGATGTAATTATATCATATATGATTTAATAAATATAAATATTATTTTGGTATTAATTTATAACATTATTTAAAACCACTATACATGATGTTGGATCACATACCAATTAAATTAATTATGAAGTGAGGGATTTCTTTTCTCAATTTTCATTAATTCGGCCAAACATCAATTTCATTTCTTATTTAAGGCTAAGGTTATGTTTGAAATGGATTTTAATTATCATTGTTTAGTTCCACTACTTTTATATGGATTTATAATGGATACACAAACTTAATTAATTTTATTAATGATATGATCTTTGTAAGGAAGTTTGTCTCCATTTAACTTTGCTAGGCATATTTTAATATTATGGACTTAATTTATTTTCTATCATGTACATTCGTCCCCTTTGACTGGTTGATGATCTTGATTTATTGAAAATTAAATTTCTCTTAAATATTCTTTTTTTTGTGTCAGGGATATTATTACTTTCATAGGTCATATACCATTTTTATATAATGTTTTTAATTTGGAAGTTATTTGATAAACTCAGGAAATATTGTTAAATCCATATCCATTTCCCAATATGTATATTTTATTATAACACCTAGTTTATTAATTAAATCAAATTTTCGATATATGATGAAAGGATTTTGATTGGAATATATGGGTGGGGCTCAGTTATAGATATCCCCTTAATCCATCAGTATGTTTCATGAGACAAGGTAGATATGGTTATGGTTAAGGCCATACCTATCTATTCGAATCATGGAATGATTCCTTGAATGTATTAAATTCTTGTAATAAAGCCTTTATAGTATTATATTTGTTTCATGATTCCATGATGGTATGTTTTAGGTATACATTGGTATGAATTCCATCCTTGTGAATTCAATTATTAACATTGCATGTGATTATTCAATTATTAAAAGTATCCAAGGTCATCTAACAAGATCATGTTATTTTTTATATAGCATGATTTTATCCTCTTTTATTCCTATAATATTATGCTCAAGTTATTGATTAATGTCATGTGTGCTCAGTTATTTACCTTGACATGTTTATTACTATAATTTTTTCATGGGATATTCTATTGAACATAACACTTAGTAAGCAATTGATCTCACCCTTATTTTGTTTCATTTTCCCATGTTATGAAGAAGAGGTCTTTCAATGAGTTTCGAAGGATTATGTTTATTATATTTTGTAAGGTATTATATGTTATTTTCTTTTTCCCAATTTAAAATGGGTTACATGTATATAATCTAATTTCGAAAAATTTTAAATTGAACTGTCCCCTTGGATTCCAATCTTGTATCTATGATATTGTAATAATGTAAGTAACTTACTTCAATCTACTGTGGTTGAGTTCTTTTTATTTGGTATCATCGAATATTTAGTAGAATTCTTGGGAATTTGATTTTAGAAATTTTATATTAGGTAACATAACCTATGATAAACCTTGAGGATATGTGTATAAGAAAATCCAAAAAACCATGTTTATGAATAACAAATTAGCTATTTGTAAAATTTTCAATTTATGTTACGTGTTATTCCATATTTAGAATTATAAAAAGCTTATTGTTTTATGATCTAATATAGTGTGTGAAATTATTTAGAAATGGAACTTGTAAGGAAAATGGGTATCAATACTCATGACCGATATAGATATTTCAATGTTAAAGAATCTGATATAGCTAGTATTGGAACATACCAAGTTATGGATATATTATAGAATCATAATTGAGTTATAAAAAACAACCATTATTGGATGGAACTATCGGTTATACCGTATGATTTTAAATTTCATTATTACTTTCTAAAATAGAGGATCTTATCATTTAGTGAGATTACTAATCCAATGGAGTATAAGTAATGGATTAAATCTCTTAGAAAGGTATTTATGGCCTTAGTATGTGGTGAAAAGTAAAATTATACATTTGTAGTTTATTGTCTCAATGGTGATGATGATCAATTCTGGTTGGGGATCTAGAATACTAGATATGAAGTGTAAATAGAAATCATGGAATGGGGATCTTTTAAAGAGACATTTTTTAAAAAATATTTCCCCTATAAGAACTAAACTAAGATTATGAGAATATTACTTATCTTCATGAAAAAATGAATAATATATAGTTATGAAGAATAATTATATATTTAAAAAGTTATCTAGGTATTATACTAACAATATAAATTATAAGGATTGAAAGATTAACCACTTATTCGAAGGACATAAGATAAGTATCTAATGTTCATTTGTATCTCAAACTTTTTCTTTATATGATTAAATAGTTTTATGTGCTATCAAGATAGGGAAATAATTCTCCATGTCCTACGGCTTCTAAGGGAAGTGAGAGGAGAAGAGGGAGGTAGAGGAAAATATTAAATAAGGGATGACGGGAAAGATTTATTTTTCCAATATATGATATTTATGGAACGACACCCCTTGGTCTATGTTTAAAAGAAAAAGTAGCTTGCTTCATGTGTGGATACAAAGGCAAAAATTCTCATGAATTTAAGGGAAATAATTAATTTTTAAATTTTCAATGATTCGTATATAGAGATATGACGCACTATTTAAATGAATTCCCCAGGAGTCAAGGTAATCTACTGTAATAGAATCCCATAGATCAAGGTGAAGCTTATATTATTGATACATCCAAAGTAGAAGGATTAATGTCATTTTACATTGATTAATAAATTATGTTATAAATGTATTTTATCTATGATATTATCATTATACTAATAATTTGATATATAAGTTTTGTACTACAGTTCTTTTCTCTAAGGATTTAGAAGCAAGTGGTTTATAGTACCAAATACCAGGAAAACGGATTCAGGGGATTGTTGATCTATTAGAAAACAAATTATTAAAGGAAGATAACATTAATATAGTCTTTAAGTTGAGATAATAATAATAAATATATGTTAATGGGATAATATGGGTGACTGTAAGGGTGGTTAATGAATTGATGTATTATTTTGTGTTTACAGGGATTATTAAATATTTGGATATTATAAATATATTCAACAAACTGAGATTTTGTTTTTGGATGCATGATTATTGTTAATAAGTTTTCAAGGTGATCATGGCATTCATATTATTGATATGTGACATTAAGAGTTACATTATTCTTTTTAGGGAATAAAATATTTATCTGATTTTGGAAATTTAGTGTCCTTTTTGGTAAGTGAATTTAGAAAGTTGTATTTTTTGAGTCTTCAGGTCAACTACTAATGAAATAGATTATGTAAAAATTTGATGAAAACAATTGAGGTTAAAGTATGACTTATTATAACCAATATTTATTTATATTCAAATTTAATATTCAAATGAATGAATTGTGGTCTTCAAAAATAAAAAATCATCTATAATATCCATCTACAGATGTGAGAAATGAACCTCAGGTTGATCAATGAAAAATAAATAGATGAGATTATAGTTATTTCATGGGAAGAAATCAGTTTAGTGTATTTTACTATGTGTTTTATCTAGATAGTAAAATAAATCCTCAACTCTTGGAAACTGATTTTGGAAAAATTGTTATCTCTTTACTTTTATTAATAATAAATAAATTAACTTTTAACCAATCGTAGATTTATATTTTTTGATGGTGTAATTCATAATGACCTTGTTTTATATCACTCTCCATTAGAACATGATAGTTGGATTTATTTTTAATTTTCATGTTTTGACTTTAAAATAATGTTATCATATTCCAAATCCCAATTTTTTAAGAAGTGGATTTCCTAGAAAATCATTTTCATGTATAATCATTTGGGTTTTTGAAGTTCAATGAGAAATTGAGATTATGAAATTTATTGAATGAGGGTAAAATGTAACACCCCAAGATTTTATAGTATGTCTATTTTTAACTTTTATCTCTTCAATAGATTACATTTCACAAAACACCCAACTTATATTAACAACTAGGTATTAGTTTAAACAAGAAATTAAATTGGTATGAATAAAAGTGTTAACCATATTAAGAAATTTATATATATTATATAATCAATAAAATGTTTTAGATAACCATAATATAAGAAATTCAATTTTACACAAAAAAATACATATTTCTAAACGATAATATTGTTATCCCTTTGGGGTTAGAGGCATTAAGGAGTATATTGATTCGTAACTGTTTGGGATTCTGCGTGTTGTGGGACTCGAGTGAGGATTTATTTAAATATTAGTCCCAAAGACAATTTTTGATCATAAAATGGTTGGTTAACTTTTTTCATGGGATTATGACGTCTCGCATTGGTAGGTATTCTTTACAAGTAGTGGTGTGGTTAATCCTCATCGGTCTCATTAATATATTCCATAACCTTACCTTAATTTGACGTATAAGTGATACCATTGGGTATTTTATTTGTACTGACGAACATAATCTACAACTCAGGGATATGAGTACGGATCAGATATTTTTTGAGTTGGATTTATCCCACTCTCTCGCAACTTATATTCTTTTTTGGATAAAAGAAGAAGTGTAATGGTGTGCATATCTTGTATAACTCTCTCTTATGAGTTTATACATTACATGTCATTTGCAATCCCATTTTTTATAGGTGTGCCCCAAGTCCCAATCCTATATGTAATCTTTCCTCCCTAATTATCCTCTAAATGATAGTTCTCTACTAAAGTAGAGAAATATTGGCACTTATAAATCTCACATTATACCTCCTTTACAAATAGTATGTTTCCCATCTCCCCTAAATCCTACATCCCCTCATATTGAGTAATTAGATCGTCTATCAAAGCTTCCTGAAAATGTAATAGAGACATATAATAGTGATTAGAAGAACACATACACAAACCACATTTTCTAATGTCCTTCTCTAGGACCTCAACCTTGTTTGGAATGAGCTCATGTAATGGTGGATCAGGATACAACCCCGGGGTGTGAGGATCCATGTTAGGATTATCTGAAATGTAGTTACCGAAATGGGAAATAACCTATGCTCACGTCTATGATCACCTAAAATGACCAGATTCCCTCAACCCCCAATTCACTTTCTCTCTCAAATGGGTTTATTGTTTTACCATATGTGGATATATTCATGGAATTTAGTGGTTTTTATCCTTTTCATAGTGGAGTTTGAACATTATATTAATTTAATAATGAGAAATATTCATTTTATATGTAACTCATGTACTTATTGCTGTCGGGGTCCAATGCCATGCACCCCCAGTTCCAATAATCTATGGCCTAATTTGGAATGATCAGGGATAGAGTCAATGAGTTCAGACAAACTATCTTGAGTTTTATCTTCATGATAAGAAGGTGGATTTTGTTTCACAATTATATAATAAATAAAATTATACTAGAATCCCGGATTTCCCTAGAAAAATTGGCCTTCATTTTTTTATTCATTGTTTTCTAGAAAATCAGCACATATAGCTCTTTTAGAATATTTTTGTATCAGTTGAGAATATTTCTACATACAATTAAAAAATTACTATTGGATTCAAGGTTGATGCTTCCTCTAGATTTTTATACCTTTTTATGCCAGATGTGACCCAAGATAGGGGGATATTCTCTAGTAAGATTAGATTGGCCTAAACATTGATACAGAGGCTTGGCTCATCAGTGGAGATTTTAATTGCATCATGGATACATTATAAAGGAATAGTGGGGGATCTTATCCATTGTAGTATGGTATTTAATTCTATGAATTCTTGGATCAAAAGGGTATCCTTGACTAGGGATACTCAATTGATATGTACTCATGTTTTAATAATCATAAGGGAAGTTGTAGTATGTGGAGTTGGATTGATTACAACATAGATAATCTGAAATTCTTATCGACCATCCATAATTATTATGGTAACATATGGTTCATGTGCTCTATGATTACTCCATTTTTTCAATACCTTGAATGTGATAATGAAAGGCATGAATGTTTATCCTATTCTCTATTTGGGGAGGTCGACCCTAGTTTTCCCCTGTGGTGAGAACATTATAGGAAAGACACATGAATGAGAACTCTTGGGTGGAATTTATTAGTTGGATTCAATGGATGAAGGAGGATATATTTATTTGGGATAATTAAAAACCATCCTAAATCATGGACATAGAAAAAATTTAGGATAAATTCAAACATGTTAATAAGAGACTTGAATTGAGATGGGACTACGATGATTTCAAAAACCTAGTGTGCTTGAAGAATTGTCTAGTTGACCTAATCCTCGAATAAGAAATAATTTCAAGGGATATATCTAGGTTTACTTGGATTAAATATAATGAAAAAAATCATATTTTTCAGATATGCATCAAGGACAGGAAGAGTTCCATTCTCTAAATATCATTTTTGAACATGGCTCTTTCACAAATCACCCTTGAGTGGTGGGAGATATAGTTGGGTCCCATTTTTAATCTTTAATTGATAATGTTAACCCTCTCATGAAGGATGGATACCCCATAGGAAATGACTTTTTTGACTCTATCCCTCATGTTGTCTCCATTGATATAAATGGGTGATTTGAGAAGGTTATCGATGACCAAGATGTTTATAAGGAAATTTCAGCAAATAACAATGATAGTGCCCCTTTTCTGGATGAATTCTCAGTATAAATATATTATATACATTGGATCCTCATAAGGAAAGGTCTTTTTTACTACATATAGTACTATTTATGTGGGGTAGGGGAGTTTACCTTGAGTGTCATGTTCCACTACCTTAACCATCATTCCAAACGTTAAAGTCTCATCCTCCATAATGAAATACATGCTGATCAGAATGTGAAATTTCCCCTAAAAATTTGTTGCTAATATAATAAATTTAATGATGGAATTTCATATTCAAAAATGGTTTTTGGATGATTATAAGGATTTCATTTAGGGTAGGTCCACTCAAACCGCCATTTCTATATATCATGAAATGTTGAGTGATATAAATAAGAAATTATCTTGCTCGAACACTATCATAAGGGTAGATATGAACAAATCCTATGACAAAGTCAAGTGTAATTTCATCATCAATTTACTGATGTGTACAGGTTTGTTCCAAAATTTGGTTGATATATTCTTTATATGTGTTGGTTTTTCTTGGTTTTCAGATACATTTTTGTGGAAAACTTATGGTTTCATTAAATTGGACTAGGGACTAAGATAGGGGTACCCCCATTCCCCTAGTATTTTTAAAATGATACAAGATTACTTTATTAGAATCATGTATAAATGTAATTTAGATGAGAATTTCAGGCCATTCTGGTGCAATATGAGATTACCATGCATTACTCACCTGTTTTTGTGGATAACCTAATCCATTTCCTTAATGTAAGTAGTAGAAACATCTAGGAGATTAACTTAATTCATGATTTTTATTTTAAATATACCTTTATATACCCAATCGTGGATGTGTAATTTTTATATCTGAATACTTTGTTCAAATTCAAAGGGTAAGAATGCTAAATAATGGTTGGGGTCCTTATAATATAGTTTCCCCAAGAATATTTAGGGGCCCTAATTTCCTAGGGTATGTTATTTATCATAATATTGATGGAATTGTAGATAATACATTCTCTCACATCCTTAATTGGAAGTACCACTTCCACTACAATGGAGGGAGAATCACCATAGTTGACATTGTGATACCCTTTATCCTCTCTCATGTATTATCAATCAATATTGAACCGAAAATGGTTCTTCATAACATGAAATTATAATAAAAGGCATTATATGGGATTCACATGTGGATGGTAGATAACACTAGGAATCATGGTGTATAATGTCTCAGGATGTTGAGGATGGTGGAATTAAAATTTGGAGTGTCTCATACACGATGTATTAATTATAGGAGAAGCGGTTTTGAGCAGTTATAGATGAGATATATTTATAGGAAATTTTCTTAATTAAAACAATATAAGACTTAGAATGGTTTTATAGGTTGAGTTTGTTACAATATTTGGGATAATACTAGCTAGTATATACTTTCTTGGTAAAAACACTCATTATGGTTTTTGGGGAGGGATGGATCCTCATCTAAAGTTATAACATGGTTCGGAATACCCTCGGGTTTCCAGGATACCTCATTACATATTTATTTTTCTTGAAAGCCACCATATTTCCATCCTTTACCCAATACATTATCAACTCAACGTAATAGGATATGTTCCAAGGTATTCAGACTACTAATGATCTGGAAAAAATGGTGTTCAAGGGTTCCTAATCAGGGGTTTTCACATCAAAGTCTTATCAAAATGATATGCATTCTAATGATGGTCATGATTCATGGTGAGAACATTTATGGTTATGTGACATACTCGCCACTTGACATCCTAGTTTGGATCATTCATAATTCTACTTTACCTATGGATGTAGGGGTTCTTAGTATTGGGTACCTATTATCTCTAAAGGTACTTATTCATGTGTCCTACAGGAGGAAAAGACAACCCATATCTTCTTAGAAAGTGAATTGTGATCCAGTATATGGAATTATTTCAGGGGAATCATAGTATCATATGTGAAAGGCCTCTTAGAGGAATCCATTATACACTATTGGTTCAGGGGATCAATCAACAATTTTCAGAAGCTTGAGGCAAGGGCAATGGTATTGGATGAAGGATGTCAGATACATTAGAGCGGAAGAAACAAGGCTATACATGAGGGTAATCTCAGTTATCAGATATATATTAAGTTTATTTAGAGGTCCTTGGAGGTTTAGTTAGTGATTCTAATCAATCATGATGAGTTTCCTCCATCACTTAAGAGGATTATGGCTATTGGGGTAGAATTATTTGGGTTTACGGGCCATTTTCTCATGGAAACTAAGTGCATTAAAACACAAAAAAAATATGTTTTTAAATTAATTGTTGAAGGATCATGCATGAATAGTTTCACTAGATGTGTATGTTTTGTTCGTGATCCACAGGAACCAATTGTTTTTCTTTCATTGATTGTTTTTTCCATAGAGACTACCTCACAGCTAAGGCCCCAACCATCCTCAAAGGGATATAATTGTGCCACTCCCATGGTACCATGACTCACCAGGTCGAAAAGTGATCTCGAGTTATCCTTAGCTCAATCTAAGGTGCTTCCAATTTACGTTGGTATATCAAGAATTTTATTCATAATTTCAGTATCCTTCTTAAAAATAGAATTAGTCTTATGAAAACTTTGAGAGAAGTCCTGAAGGTTACTGACTTCCTAGAATCCTGGGCTACACCTGCTAACACATGTATTATTCTTAGTAGCATAGGATCCCTACCCCATGAATTATTTAATATTATATAGTACTATTCTTTGGAATTACAATAATTCTATATCTCAGGACTTCATTCATTCTCTGGTCCTATTTTCACCTTTTCAATAAAATCATAATGTTCTATGGATGGGAAATTTATGATAAAAATAAAATGATAAGATCTATAAAATAACCATAAAAATTACCCCATTATTATTGAATGAATTATATTTGACCCTTAAATACTATGTTTTGAAGTAGAATCATTAAATGGACATGTCACCATCAAAATGTCTTAAATATTATTAAAATCAAAGAAAGTGATAAATTTCACACTCATATTTTTTACAACTATAATATTTTTATAATTCGGTTAACTGTAAAATATCATTGAAAATAAATAGAGTTTTGGAAGATTAAATATTTATATACAACATGGTAATTAACTTGTAATTTTTTGTGAATATATAATTTCATTAAATTTTCACACAAGGATGATTTTGTAATTATTTTATTACTGTAAATATCAAATAAATTTTATTAGTGAATTTTAATATAAATCTAATATAGATAATTAATGTGGCTAATGAAATATTTATATTCCCTTGACATATTCTATAAATAATAAATAAATTATATGTTAACATGTTGGGTTGATGTTTTTAAAAGTCAATGTAATGAATTGTGTCAAAATTGACATTAAATATTTTTAAAAATAATTTATATTTTATTAATTTATACAAAATTATTAAATAACAAGAATTTGGAAAAAAGATTGGGATAATATTTAAATTTTCATTAATGATCCATTTATGTGTCTTTTGACATTTTATAATTAATATATTAAGCCTCAAAGAGTAAAATCTATGTTGTCCCAATAACAATTAACGTTGTTAAATATGGGTTAAGACCAAAATTAAACGGTATTACCATGAAATAAACTTATAAAAATATTACTGGATGAAGGGGATCCCAACATTATCCCCTAAAGAACAAATTTAATTAATTTAATGGAAATTTTAAGGAAAATAACTTATATATTATTTAAATCAATGATTGTTACAAAAGTCACTCTCTTTGTACTTAATAACTTTTATTTATCAAAATAGGGGAAAAATAAATATATAAACAAAAATAAATATATATTTTTATCTTAGTGAAACTAGTTTTATTATATATATTTATTTTATTTTTTTAGAAATTATATAATTACCTTAAAGGCTTCTTTAATCTTTAAACTATATTTTTTAATTACCTTTGAAATGAAATAAGTAATTCTAAAAATTTTAATTTTGATTTATTTTTTATGTGTTAATGTGCCTAACGTATTTTATAGATCTATATGCCAGATTATATTGTTTTTAAATCATTATATTTTAATTCAAACTTTTTCTTGTTGCATTTGAAGTAAAATTAAATTAACATTATCAAATTTCAAATTATTGATATTTTATTTAATTTATATTTTATATAATTGTTTGAAATGAATAAGAATATTAAATAAGACCAATGAGGTTAGTATATGGTTTAGAATTATTTTCCCTATTATTCTATATGCAATTTTGAAGTCTTTTATCCTATAATATCCTTATTATCTTTTAATAGCTTGAATATTTCTGAATTTACCCCTCACCTAAATTATAAAAGAAAACCTCCTTCGTCACATCCTTACACCACTTTCAGCCATCTCCCTTAAAAAAACTCTAAAAATTTCCTTTGTAAACATTCTTAGTAATTTTATATAGGTTATGGTATGTTTAAAATACCTACCCTATATCTATTAAGAAGAGATCTAAAGAACGTCTGCTAAAGAAGAGGTAATCATCTATACCAACACTTACAATTTTATTTCATCTAACTCTACCTATTCAGGTATTATTTCAATTATAAAGTAATGCATATAGTATAATATATATTGTGATATTTTATTATTATTATGAGAAATCTATATTCCATGTTTTTCCATCCTCTGAAAAAAAATCCACCGGGAGTGCCTACGTATGAATTACTATCCTAACATGGTGGTGTAATTTTGATTCAATCACCACATTATTTGTATAGGTATAAATATGGAAATAGTGGTAATATATGATTATAATTACATGGTATTTATTTGGTAAAAATTATCATATTATCGAAATTCATAAACTTTCACAATTAAGGAAAATATATTATCGCTCGTGCGTTTGTACGACCTACCATCTTCACCATGCGATTTGATTCTTTTTTAATGTCCACGATTCAATAATGATTATAAAATATGAATATAATGAATAAATATGATATCAATTACCTTAATATAATTATTTAGATTATGGAACATTATCTTATGAATAAGAACCAGGACTTACATGACAAAACATGCATAGGAAAATGAAGCAGTTAATACCCAAAACAAGGGTTATAATGAAATATTATTAAAAAATTGGTAATAAGATGATATAATAGGATCATTTATGATATCATAAATATGAATATCGTTATAGTTTATATTAATAACAAATTTTTAAAACCACTATACCAGAGGTTGAATCATGCACAACCAAAAGGAAGTTTGAGGTAATAGATTTCTTAAAACATTCTTTATTAATTTGGTTGAAATTATATTACACTGATTATTTCCTGCTATGGTTATGTGTGAAATACATTTTTATTTTAATATGTTCTATTTCCAATTATTTTATTTGAATTTATAATGGACATAAAAAATATATTTATTTGATAAAAAATATGATCTTTGTAAGATATATTGTCTAAATTTCACTTCATTGAGGCATATTTTAATATTAGGCAACTAATTTCCTTTATATGGTGTAGATATTTCCCCTATGATTTATTTATGTTCACAATTCATCCAAAATTACATTATCTTAAATATACAAACTCTTGTATCATGGGTATGATTGTTTTCTTAAGATATATACCATTTCTCATATACAATATTTACTTTGAATGTTATTTGAAAAACTGGTAAAATATTGTTAAATATTTATTATTTTCTCTATATGAATATTTTTGGATAAGACACAATTTATTAGATAAATTGATTATTAGATATATGAGAAATTCTTTATACTAAAAATATGGGTGAATCGTGTTTATATATATCACCCCAATGCATATTTTGGTTTCATGAGATAAAAAATTTATGGTTATGGTTGAGGACTTACACATCTGTTAGATTATTAGTACAAATACAAGATGGTAAAATATATTTGGGATAAAGCCATGAAAATACTATATTCTTGAAATAAATCATTGATGTTATTTTTAGGTATCAATGATTATGCATTCCATCATTATGAAATCCAATATTTATATTTATTATGATTATTCAATTTTTTGGAATATGTAGGGTAAGGTTCCATGATCTTGTGGTTATTTATATGGAATTATTTGGCCATCCATTATTCATTCTATATTATGATCATGTAATTGATTAATGTAATTTTTTCTTAGTTATTTACCTTTCCATGTTGATTATTCTTATTAATTCATGATAGCTTCCACTGTACATGAACCTTATTGAACATTTTATCTCACTATTATTTTGTTTCCTTTCCCCATGCTATGAAGAAAAGATCTTTGAAATAGTTTTCAAGGATGAAGTTCTTTAACTTTTGTTATGTATTTTGTGTTGTTTTATTTTCCCATGTAATATGGGTTTCATATATGTAATCTAGTTTCCAATACTACTAAATTGATCAGTCATTTGTTATTTGAATCTTAAATCAATTCCAATATAATAACGTAAGGCGTTGACTATAGGATATTAGGGTCATGGTCATTATAGGATTCCATGAAAGTGGGTTCAAGGAATCATTTTTTTATCAAATAAGGGTTTAGAAAACATTATTAATTATGGTGTTTTTTAGGATAACTTAAGGGGTGATAAATTACGGTTAATCATAATTTAAAACATATAAATAACCCTTTTAGGATTAGTTGAGGAAGTATATTATTCATTATGTTTTTTTGGGATTATGAGAAGATAAATTTAGAGTATAACTCTATGTTATGTCTTATGGGAATGCATATGTTTATTATAACATCCTTATGTTTTTTAAGGTATAGGTACTATAGTTATCCTGTAAATTTTATCATTATCTGGATATAATAAGTGGATGCAGGCTATAACATAGATGTACCTAGAGGTAATACCCTAGAAAGGGAAGATTGGGTATTAACATTGTGACACCCCACGATTTTTTGAAATATTTATTTCAAAAAAATAATCTTTTCAGTATTTTTTGTTACAGACAAAACTAATTTTTGATTGAATTACACACGACACTGAGTTTATTGTTCATTACACACAATAATGAGTTTAAATGAGACGTCACATACTATTAAAATAAAATTATTTAATATGTTAGTTATAACCTATACATTGTAATTGTGGGTATTAGTCAGAACAATTAAATTATGAAAATAAATAATTAACACATGTCTATAAAATTAATACCTTAGAAATAAAAACCATTTGAAATTAAATGAATCCATTTTATAGAAAATAAATTTAAACCACAAACATATTTTACCACAATAAATTAAATATGTATATTGTGTTGAATTATTTTACTTAAATTAATAAATTATATATTCTGTAAAATATTTTAAAATTCATTTTATCTGTTTTCTAGGAATGATATTCGAATAAATCTATTTTTAGGTTTAAAAAATATATTTTTCAAAAAATTTGTTTCATCTCATTTAGTAATATTATTTTTAAAACTGATTTTTGAGATTTAAAAAAATTTATTTGTTAAAATTAAATTCAATTTTAAAATTAATGTTTAAAATTTGTCATATAAATAATATTTTTTTGGAATGATAAATTGGTCATTGAATAGTGAAAAATTATCGTTTATATTAAGAATGGTCATTTATTTTAAAACATTTAAAAACATAAAAACAGTTCTAAGATAGTTTTAAAAGTAAAATTAGTTTAGTTATGTATATATATAATTTATTTTATCTTAATAATATTAATATTTAATTTATATATATATATTTTTAAACTTTTGAACATTTTCTCTTTGGAAAACTACTTTCTCATCACATTTGGGGGATTAATTATAAAATAATTTTTTCCCATTATGGGAATGGGATTTGGAAAAATAGATTCTATAATTAGAATCAGAATAATTTATATTATCCAATAATTTCAACATATTTTTTCTATTATGAATAGTAAAATATGTAAAAATTATTTAAAACGGTTAAGGTAAAAATGGATTTACTATGGGGATAAACTAAAAAATATGTGTTAAAATGACCAATAACATATCCAACCAAATGTTTATGGAAATATGAAGACTCTATATATTAAATTTTTAATAATAGACCATTTGTTTTTCTTTGTTAGTATAAAAATCATGGGTAACGTTTATATTTTCAATAAAATATAGGTGTTCCACTCACCTAAATTATAAAATACCAAACTTTATCATCTTCTCATCACACTTCCATACACCACTAGTTTAGAAAATCCCATACAAATTCACTTCCTTTAATAACTATATTCATCTTATAATAATTATTTTTTTTCATAAATACATCCTAAGAACGATGTTAGTGAAAACCAAAATAAATTTTCTTAATGAAGAGGTGGTGTCCCTAACCAAGCATTTTTTTATTTATTCATCGACCTCCTTTAATTATTATTTAACCAAGTTAATATAATAAACTCAATATCTTAAATAAATTGATATGTTATTATGTTAAAATAATTACCTGCAAACATCTCCTATTATATCAACTGGGATATGAAATCATCATTTCTGTGTGCGATAGACTACAAACTCGAGAAACGATGTTATTTGTTTTTCCTAACCACATATCATGGATATATATATTGATGGATTTTTAGTATTTATATCTGATTTATGATATTATTATTATTGTATCATTATATCATAATTTTTCTCTTACATTTAATTTCATGAAAATATGATAACATCATTTGTGTTATTGACGAACAACCGCCTCAGAAATTGATTTGATTTGTTCATCACATATGCTTTTCAAGGAAGGAAATAATGTCATGTTTAAAAAAAACTATGACACATATGAAATAAATTTCATTCTATAATTTTAATATATTATTTACCTTTAATTATTTCAATCTATCAACTGAATTAAAAAAATGTTTCTTCCTACATACGGTCTACCAACTCCTTCAATAATGTATTTTATTTTCCTTATATAACCTTTATGGATAAATCCAAATAAATATATAATAAATATATATTATTTATATATTATGGTTGAATTTTTGAGATGCTTTAACCATGATCAATGTAAGAGAACCAAAAATACCAAACCAGAAACATAAATGAAAAACGAATCCATTATTACCAAATACTTAATTTTCCACCTCATTTTTGCTTCTACGAGACACATTCTATATTCACCTAAAATTTATTTTATATGTTGTATTATTCCTTTTAAGTTATTTTATTATTATTATACTCATAATTATTATTATTTAAATATCCATTTTATTATCTTCATTTTGTGGGGTTTACAGTTTATAAGTTACCAAAATAGTAGGGTGTATTTTTCCTCAAATTGAATTCTTTGGGGAAATAATTTATATTAATCTGATATCTTCTTATATTAAGTGTATGTAATTCCCAATTATATTTTTATATATGGAATATCCTTATTTTAAGGATATTAAAAGTATAATTTATTATTTTAGTTGATGTTTACAATGATTCGAAAGATACAAAAGTGGTAATGTTTTGATGTTACAATATCATTATTTATCTAGATAGTTTATGATTCTGCTTTCAATGTTGATATATTATGATAAATGTCTCAAAATATTATTTAATTTTAATGTCCTCTTATTATTAAATTATTATACATGATATCCCTTCATTTTCATCTTTTTATGATGTAACATCCCAAGTAAGTAATGAATAATATATATTTTTATCTATGTTTATTAATGATTAAGATAGTGTTATAGAGGCTTAAAATGAAAATAAATACAATCTTAAGAATGTAATACACTAATATACTTAAAATATTGTTTTACTGCCTTATGATGGGAAACCCTTTTTGAATCTATATTTTGACAATTTTATAAACTATGTTCGTCAAAATAAACTTATCCTTTATGATTGGGACATCAAAATTTACCTTGTGTGAATTTTTGGTATTTTTCTGACAATATTCATTTTTTAATGAATAGTGAAAAATACTGCATTTTACATCAAAACTACTTTTTAATCTAATTTATTTATATGATTAGATTATGTTTTGAATTGGTTTTGAAGTGAAATTAGAATATATTTTTACCATTTTATCCAATGGTGGTCATTGGAATCAATTTCACTTTGAAATTAGACTTAAACTGGTGTCAATCTTTTGATACTTATTGTTTTGTAAAAACACGCTTTTTGCTCTGGCAGCGGGAATTAAATATTAAATTAATTAATGTGACATATATGATTGGAATTTTGTAAAATAGACTTCATTTTTGAATTCGGAATATCAAATATAGCTTAGGGTGAATTTTTTGTAATTTTCTGAAAAACTCCAATTTTTGATGAATAGTGAAACCACTAAGTGGTACTTATAATGACTGATTTTCCGTTTAAATGAAATTTTGCCATCATTGTGTTTAGAATTTCAAAAATCCGACATACATGGTTGTCATTAAGAAGTAAAATGTGGTTCAATGAGATTATAATAATTTTTTGGTGAATAGTAACTTATTAAGTTCTTAATCGCGATTAGTGGTAATTAGTGTAGTTTAAGGTATAAATAATGCTTTAATAGTATGAAATGATCTAGAAACATGTCCCAACCTTATTGGTTGTGTCATGGCCGACCAAGACATTCCATGGGTCAACTTGGGGACCCAATGGATCCACTTTTGTTGGGAAATGACATAAATTACTTTTTATTTAATGTTAAAGTAAAAATGACACAAACATAATATGTTTTACGAAAACAATTTTTAAGTGGGGTTATACAAGTCCATAATTTGATTATAAATAGTAATTGGAAAGCTAAAAAGATTTAATATATCATAGTATTTTTTTTATAATTTTTAGACATTAAATAAATTTAATTATTTATGACATAATAATGATGCAGCGATGACATCATTATTTGACGATTTAAATAAAATAGAATGATAATGTAAAATCTATGAACTACACATGTCCAAAAACAATTGGATGAGTGGATTTCGAACCCTTATCACCTTATCCACTAATTCTATCAATTTGGGACCTTTTAAAAACGAAACACATTTTCAAATAATGTAATATTTCTTTACTTTCCAAAAGTGCCCCTCCTCTCCTCTTATAAAAGGCCCCCACCTCTACCTCATTTCAAACACTCCTCAAGCCTTTGGCTCGGCCAACCCCTGACCATTTACTCTCTCCACATCCCTCTCCTCATCCTAGAGGATTCCCTTTGGGAATAATCCTTTCAAAGGAAGCCTTTAGGCTCAAATAAAAAGGAGTTACACTTTTTAAGGTAATTCATTCTCTAATGTTCATTTGTTTTATATTGCTTCTCCAACCCACTAAACTCTTTTTATTTACTTATTTTGTAACAACACCAGTATCTTAAATATACAAGGATGTTGTTATAATATTTATTTGAGCTACACTCGCACACAACTACATCAAATGGTTAAAGAACATACGGTTTCCGTGGATGGCGAAATTCTGCCTCCCGAAACGATGATTGTTCAACACTCATTTAACACCTTCAAAGGTGGCCATTATGATGTCACTATTTTCATATATGATATATAATATGTTTACGTTTTCCTTAATCTTCTGTTTTTTTTCATTTTGGGCATACCTTTATGGTTTCCATTATGGGTAAACACGATATCTTCATTTTAGGAAGTGCGGACTACCGCCCCCTAAAAGTGATTTGATTCGTTAATACCATATGTGGGATGTGTAAAGGATAAAGTTAATGATATTATATATGTTATTATACTGGAATTATAATACACTCTTATATCATTATGATTCCATTCCAGAAAATATGAAATAGAAATGGAAGTAGCGTTCATGCGTACGTACGGCTTACCGTCTCCATGAACGGTGCATTTCATTTCTTACCTCTAAATTATGTAATATTATAAATGCATGTATGTACTGGATATATATGACATATATGATATCTACATCATGAATACCATTCTGGATATAATGAACATTTGACCAAATTAACAACATGTAAGTGTAAGAAGTCTATTTTTGACTTAAGAACCAAATACCGACAAAATGAACATTATTAACTTAACTGATTACATGATGTTCATAACATGGTATAAAAGGAATAATGAACTTGAAAAAGATTCATAATCAAGTATAGATTAACTCAAGTTTATTATTCAGGAGATTAAAGAACGGTCGAGTCAAGTCGGATACGAGGTATGGGACTTCGTCTCAATCTCCTTTCATTGAGGCATATTTTATTTTATACACAACTTTCTTTTATACGGTGTATAAACCCCTTTGACTTTTACGTTTATTCAAAATGAATCTTTTTTATACGAAGCATTTACTAAACGACAAAAGGTAATGTTTTTGTCTTACGTATGCGGCGACAACGACTTCTCCGTCGTCATGACCGTTATTTGAGTTTCGGCTTCCTCTACAAGGCATACCTTCTTTTTAAAAGAAAAATAAATACCATATTTTACTTTGGTATTGAAAATGGTTTTCATAATGTTTTTATTATATCAATGTGTTTTATTGATATCTCGTGATTGAAATGTGGAAATGTTATGTTTCCTTTATGCATGTTTTATGTGATATGATTATGTTATGGTTCTTGGGCATTATTATGAAGACGGGTGGTTCCGTGATAAACTAAGGGCGGGTGAGCCCGTTATAGCTCTCCAATGCATTGGGTAACGCGAAAGAGTGAAACGTTAAGGTTTCTCCGAAGAGATTTTAGGGAATATACTGTGATGGGTATTCCAAAATTAACCAAGAGGGTTACTCCCTACGTAAGAATGTTATGAATGCCTCAAGTTACTTTTATGTCTTATGATTTCTATGATTTATTCATGATTTGATGAGGTATGTTAAAGTGATTATGTTTTATGGGTAAAGTATGATTTCACTCTTATGTATGTATGTACCCATGTTTCCTTTCCATGTTTTTATAACCCATACTGAGTTTTTATGCTCATCCCAAGTTTTTGAAATGTTTTTCACAGGTCAAGGGAAAGATACATGATAAGATGATAGAGTCAAGGATTTGTTAAGAAATAATCCATGTTTTATTTTAAATGTGTTTCCATTGATGGGAATGAAGAATTCTATCTTTATGTAACCACTTTGTTTATAGGTGGAATGTAATGCATGTTTTATGATCTAATTCTCTAAAACTCTAAACCCGAAAATATCCTCGATGTGTAATATTGTAATAACTCATGATTAAGTAAGTTTTAAGGCTGGGGCCTTATAGTTGGTATCCGAGGTCGGTTTAGATAACTTTAGGAGTTAGAATTCTATTAAATGATTATCCAAAAATATTTTTTTTCGAAATGATATAGCATTTAAAGATTACCATGTTGCTTCATCTAAGACATTTTGTTCAGAATGGTTTTCCGCAGAGGAAACAGGGAAGCAGTGCTAGGAAGGCATACAGAAGGAAATAACCTTCTGAATCAGCATCCAGAAATGGTCGGAATTGGAACTGAACAGTTTGTTGCAGTAATGGCGCAGTTGACTCAAGCGATAAATGGCGGTGGTATCCATACACGAGATCAGCCAGACCAACCGCAGAGGAACATGTCAGTGGTGGAACATTTCATGAGGCAACATCCACCATCATTCAGAGGATCATCTGACCCTGTACTAGCTGAAGGGTGGATTAAAGCACTGGAGAAGATTTTTGATGTCATGGGGTGTTCAGAAAATCAAAAGGTTAGTCTTGCTATTTACCGTTTGGAGGGTTAAACAGATCAGTGGTGGTCTATGGTTAAAAATATCAGGGACGCCGATGAGATTGATGCTCTTGACTGGGATGAATTCAAAGGTATGTTTCTTGAGAAATATTTTCCTAAGGCTGTTCGACTTAGGATGGAAAAGCAATTCTTGGAATTGAGGCAAGAGGAAGACTCAGTGGCTGCCTATGAAGAAAGGTTCACTCGATTGGCAAGGTATGCTCCAAATTTTATACGGGACCTTGATCGTAAAATCAATCATTTTTACTCAGGATTGAATCCAAAGTATAGAAGGTCATTAGCTTCTCGTGAGTTTAAAAGTTATGAAAAGCTTGTTCGATGTGCTGAGAAGGTGGAAATGGAGTTTGCCGATGACCAAGTTTTCTATAACAACCAGTAGAAGAAGAGACCGAGGTGGCAGGAGAAAGGTAAGAATTCTTCAATAAAGTCTGATGGTAAGAAAACTAAGTTTCTAGTTTGTGATAAATGTGGAAAAAGGCATGCTGGGGAATGTCTTCTGAATTCTGGGAAGTGCTACCGATGTGGTAAGATGGGACATAAGGCTCGTTATTGCACTAAAAAGGATCAAGGTGAAGGTAAGAACAAATTTGATTTACAGTTAGTGAAATGTTATAAGTGCAATGAGATGGGTCACTATGCAAACGAGTGTCCGACAAGGAGCTTGAGTGATGGGAAGCAGTTAGACTACAAGCAGAAAGGGGTGGTGAAATCCTTTGCAACTACTTCAGCAGATGTTGGGCCATCAAATGAAGTTGTATCAGGTACTTTGTTTGTTTTTTCAGATTATGCCAGTGTGTTGTTTGATTCGGGGTCTACACATTCTTTCATCTCTGAAACCTTTTCTAGTAAAATGGGAATACCATCTCAAGAAATGACTCCTGAACTTTTGGTAAAAACACCTGGGGGAAGTGTCGAGGAAAAAAGAATTTATAAGAATCTTCATATCCTTATCCGTGGAAAGAACCTACTTGCAAACCTTATTGTTCTACCTCTAGTAGAGTTTGATGTTATCCTGGGTATGGATTGGCTCTCTATTTACCATGCTAAGATTGACTGTAGAGCTAAAGAAGTTTATTTTCAGAAAGACTTTCAGTTTGTTTACAAGAATGAACCCTTACTTTGGATAACATATCAAGAGGCCGAGAAACTTGTAAAAGATGGAAATGAATGTTACCTTGCACACGTCGTTGAAAATAAAGGAACTGTTCAGATTAATGATGTGCCAGTGGTAAATGAGTATCCTGATGTTTTTCCTGATGAGTTGCCTGGAATAATACCAGATCGGGAAGTTGAGTTTACTGTTGACTTTGTTCCTGATGGTAAGCCAATTTCAAAACCCCCTTATCGAATGGCACAAATTGAACTTTTAGAGTTGAAGGAGCAATTTCAAGACTTATTAGAGAAAGGTTTCATTAGACCTAGAACATCACCATGGGGTGCTCCTGTTTTATTTGTTAAAAAGAAAGATGGTTCTATGAGACTTTGCATTGATTATAGAGCCTTGAATAATATCACTGTTAAGAACAAATATCCTTTGCCTCATATCGATGATTTGTTTGATCAGCTCTAGGGAGCTCAGTTTTTTTCAAAGATTGACTTGAGATCGGGGTACCATCAGCTGAAGGTAAAGGAGGCAGATATTCCGAAGACCGCGTTCTGTACGAGATATGGCCATTATGAATTTGTAGTAATGCCTTTTGGGCTAACCAATGAACCTACTGTATTCATGGACTTAATGAATAGAATTTTCCATGAGTTCTTGGATAAGTTTGTGGTGGTTTTCATTGATGATATTTTGGTGTTTTCTAAAATTAAAGAGGAGCATGAAAAACATTTAAGGGTTATCTTGAAAACCTTAAAAGAAAAGAAACTGTATGGGAAATTCAGAAAGTGTGAGTTTTGGTTGCAACAAATTTCTTTCCTTGGTCACATTGTTTCTAAAGATGGAATAACTGTTGATCCTGCAAAAACAAAAGTTGTGGAAGAATGGCCAAGACCCACAAATGTAACAGAGATTCGTAGCTTCCTTGGTTTGGCGGGCTATTACCGAAGGTTTGTTAGAAATTTTTCACAGTTATCTAGTCCAATGACTAAGCTAACTCGGAAGGGTGTTAAGTTTATCTGGACAAAAGAATGTGATGATTGTTTTCAGGAATTGAAAAGAAGATTGGTGAATGCTCCAGTTTTGGCACTACCTTCCAGGAATGGTGAGTTTGTTATATACAGTGATGCTTCATTGAAAGGACTTGGTTGCGTCCTAATGCATAATGATCAGGTAATTGCTTATGCATCACGACAGTTTAAAACTCATGAGGTAAATTACCCTACACATGATTTGGAACTAGCTGCTGTTGTTTTTGCTTTAAAAATTTGGAGGCATCATTTGTATGGAGTAAAGTGTGAAATATATACCGATCACAAATGTTTAAAGTATATATTCACTCAGAAACAGTTAAACATGAGACAAAGGAGATGGCTGGAATTAATCAAGGATTATGATTGTACAATTCATTACCATCCGGGAAAAGCAAATAAGGTGGCTGATGCTTTGAGTCGAAAAAGTAATGCTTCATTAACAATGTTGCGTTTGGAACATGATCCTTTGGTTAACGATTTGATGAACTTTGGCATAGAAGTTGTTGGTGCAGGAAGTCCTTCTGTTTTGTTTCAGGTATCAGTGAGATATTCTCTATCAAATAGAATCAAGAAAGCACAGAAGCAAGACAGTGAGTTGCAGAAAAAGGTAGAGCTGGTTCAGAAAGGTAAGTTGCCTGAATTCAACATTGATAGTGATTGCGTTTTGAGATTTGGGAAGAGATTGTGTGTGCCTTATGATTCACAGTTGAAGAGAGAGTTGTTATGTGAAGCACATAGTTCTCCGTTTTCAGTTCATCCGGGCAGTACTAAGATGTATAGAGATCTGCGGGAGTATTACTGGTGGGATGGAATGAAAAGAGATATTTCTGATTTTACTGTGAAGTGTTTGACTTTTCAGCAGGTTAAAGCAGAGCGGAAGTTACCAAAAGGGATGCTTCAGCCTTTACCAGTACCAGAGTGGAAATGGGAGAATATATCCATGGACTTTGTTGTTGGATTACCGAAGACGTCTCGAGGTAATAATGCAATCTGGGTTATTGTTGATCGCTTGACCAAATCTGCTCATTTCCTTACTATACGAGATACTCTCTCTCTTGATCAACTTTCTCGTTTGTATCTTAAAGAGATAGTCAGGTTACATGGAGTTCCTCTCTCCATTGTATCGGATCGTGATCCCAGGTTTACTTCTAACTTTTGGAAAGGCCTTCAGAAGTCGTTGGGTACTGAATTAAATTTTAGTACAGCTTTTCATCCTCAATCAGATGGGCAGTCAGAACGAACAATTCAGACATTGGAGGATATGCTACGAGCTTGTTCTATGGATTATCAGGGAAGTTGGGACCAACATCTTTCTTTGGTTGAATTTTCATATAATAACAGTTTCCATTCCAGTATACAGATGGCACCATTTCAGGAATTATATGGGAAGCGGTGTCGAACTCCAGCTTTCTGGGATGAAGTGGGTGAAAGGAAGTTGATGGGACCAGAATTGGTAGAAGAGATGGCAGAAAAAGTTCAGCTGATTCAGAAACACATGAGAACAGCTCAGAGCAGGCAGAAGAGTTATGCGGATAACCGGAGGAAGGATATATCTTTCGAGGTAGGTGATCATGTTTTTCTCAAGGTTTCTCCTTGGAAAAGTGTGATGAGATTTGGTAAGAAAGGAAAGTTGAGTCCAAGGTTTGTTGGACCATACGAAATTCTGGAGAGAGTTGGATCAGTTGCATACCGAGTGGCTTTACCTCCGAGTTTATCTCAGGTACACCATGTTTTTCACGTTTCGATGTTGAGAAAGTATATGCCAGATCCATCTCATGTTTTGAGTCCAGAGGTAGTTCAGCTGGAAGAGAACCTATCTTATGAGGAACAACCGGTCTAGATTCTTGACCATAGAAAGCAAGTGTTACGGAATAAGGTGATTCATCAGATAATGGTTTTGTGAAAAAACCACATGATTGAAGAGGCAACATGGGAATCTGAAAATGCAATGAGGGATAAGTACCCCCATTTATTCGATAAGTAAATAAATTGTGGGGACGCAATTTTCTAAAGGGGGGAAGGATGTAACATCCCAAGTAAGTAATGAATAATATATATTTTTATCTATGTTTATTAATGATTAAGATAGTGTTATAGAGGCTTAAAATGAAAATAAATACAATCTTAAGCATGTAATACACTAATATACTTAAAAGATTGTTTTACTGCCTTATGATGGGAAACCCTTTTTGAATCTATATTTTGACAATTTTATAAACTATGTTCATCAAAATAAACTTATCCTTTATGATTGGGACATCAAAATTTACCTTGTGTGAATTTTTGGTATTTTTCGGACAATATTAATTTTTTTAATGAATATTGAAAAATACTGCATTTTACATCAAAACTAATTTTTAATATAATTTATTTATATGATTAGATTATGTTTTGAATTGGTTTTGAAGTGAAATTAGAATATATTTTTACCATTTTATCCAATGGTGGTCATTGGAATCAATTTCACTTTGAAATTAGACTTAAACTGGTGTCAATCTTTTGATACTTATTGTTTTGTAAAAACACGCTTTTTGCTCTGGCAGCGGGAATTAATTATTAAATTAATTAATGTGACTTATATGATTTGAATTTTGTAAAATAGACTTCATTTTTAAATTCGTAATATCAAATATATCTTAGGGTGAATTTTTGGTAATTTTCTGAAAAACTCCAATTTTTGATGAATAGTGAAACCACTAAGTGGTACTTATAAAGACTGATTTTCCGTTTAAATGAAATTTTGCCATCATTGTGTTTTGAATTTCAAAAATCCGACATAAATGGTTGTCATTAAGAAGTAAAATGTGGTTCAATGAGATTATAATAATTTTTTGGTGAATAGTAACTTATTAAGTTCTTAATCGCGATTAGTGGTAATTATTGTAGTTTAAGGTATAAATAATGCTTTAATAATATGAAATGACCTAGACACATGTCCCAACCTTATTGGTTGTGTCATGGCCGACCAAGACATGCCATGGGTCAACTTGGGGACCCCATGGATCCACTTTTGTTGGGAAATGACATAAATTACTTTTTATTAAATGTTAAAGTGAAAATGACACAAACATAATATGTTTTACGAAACAAAATTTTAAGTGGGGTTATAAAAGTCCAAATTTTGATTATAAATAGTCATTGGAAAGCCAAAAAGATTTCCTATATCATAGTGTTTGTTTTATAATTTTTAGACATTAAATAAATTTAATTATTTATGACATAATAATGATACAGCGATGACATCATTATTTGACGATTTAAATAAAATAGAAAGATAATGTAAAATCTATGAACTACACATGTCCAAAACCAATTGGATGAGTGTATTTCGAACCCTTATCACCTTATCCACGAATTATATCAATTTGGGACCTTTTAAAACCGAAACACATTTTCAAATAATGTAATATTTCTTTACTTTCCAAAAGTGCCCCTCCTCTCCTCTTATAAAAGGCCCCCACCTCTACCTCATTTCACACACTCCTCAAGCCTTTGGCTCGGCCGACCCCTGCCCATTTACTCTCTCCACATCCCTCTACTCATCCTATAGGATTCCGTTTGGGCAGAATCCTTTCAAAGGAAGCCTTTAGGCTCAAATAAAAAGGAGTTACACTTTTTAAGGTAATTCATTCTCTAATGTTCATTTGTTTTATTTTGCTTCTCCAACCCCCTAAACTCTTTTTATTTAATTATTTTGTAACAACACCAGTATCATAAATATACAAGGATGTTTTTATAATATTTATTTGAGCTACACTCGCACACAACTACATCAAATGGTTAAAGAACATACGGTTTCTGTGGATGGTGAAATTCTGCCTCCCGAAACGATGATTGTTCAACACTCATTTAACACCTTCAAAGGTTTCCATTATGATGTCACTATTTTCATATATGATATATAATATGTTTATGGTTTCCTCAATATTCTGTTTCATTTTGGGCATACCTTTATGGTTTCCATTATGGGTAAACACGATATCTTCATTTTAGGAAGTGCGGACTACCGCCCCCTAAAAGTGATTTGATTCGTTAATACCATATGTGGGATGTGTAAAGGATAAAGTTAATGATATTATATATGTTATTATACTGGAATTATAATACACTCTTATATAATTATTATTCCATTCCAAAAAATATGAAATAGAAATGGAATTAGCGTTCATGCGTACGTACGGCTTACCGTCTCCATGAACGGTGCATTTCATTTCTTACCTCTAAATTATGTAATATTATAAATGCATGTATGTACTAGATATATATGACATATATGATATCTACATCATGAATACCATTATGGATATAATGAACCTTTGACCAAATTAACAACATGTAAGTGTAAGAAGTCTATTTTTGACTTAAGAACCAAATACCGACAAAATGAACATTATTAACTTAACTGATTACATGATGTTCATAGCATGGTATAAAAGGAATAATGAACTTGAAAAAGATTCATAATCAAGTAGAGATTAACTCAAGTTTATTATTCAGGAGATTAAAGAACGGTCGAGTCAAGTCAGATACGAGGTATGGGACTTCGTCTCAATCTCCTTTCATTGAGGCATATTTTATTTTATACACAACTTTCTTTTATACGGTGTATAAACCCCTTTGACTTTTACGTTTATTCAAAAGGAATATTTTTTATACGAAGCGTTTACTAAACGAAAAAGGGAATGTTTTTGTCTTACATATGCGGCGACAACGACTTATCCGTCGTCGTGACCGTTATTTTAGTTTCGGCTTCCTCTACAAGCCATACCTTCTTTTTAAAAGAAAAATAAATACCATATTTTACTTTGGTATTGAAAATGGTTTTCATAATGTTTTTATTATATCAATGTGTTTTATTAATATCTCGTGATTAAAATGTGGAAATGTTATGTTTCCTTTATGCATGTTTTATGTGATATGATTATGTTATGGTTCTTGGGCATTATTATGAAGACGGGTGGTTCCGTGATAAACTAAGGGCGGGTGATCACGTTATAGCTCTCCAATGAATTGGGTAACGCGAAGGAGTGAAACGTTAAGGTTTCTCCGAAGATATTTTAGGGAATATACTGTGATGGGTATTCCAAACGTAACCAAGAGGGTTACTCCCTACGTAAGAATGTTATGAATGCCTCAAGTTACCTTTATGTCTTATGATTTCTATGATTTATTCATGATTTGATGAGGTATGTTAAAGTGATTATGTTTTATGGGTAAAGTATGATTTCACTCTTATGTATGTATGTACCCATGTTTCCTTTCCATGTTTTTATAACCCATACTGAGTTTTTATGCTCATCCCAAGTTTTTGAAATTTTTTTCACAGGTCAAGGGAAAGATACATGATAAGATGATAGAGTCAAGGATGTGTCAAGAAATAATCCATGTTTTATTTTAAATGTGTTTCCATTGATGGGAATGAAGAATACTATCTTTATGTAACCACTTTGTTTATAGGTGGAATGTAATGCAAGTTTTATGATCTAATTCTCTAAAACTCTAAACCCGAAAAGATCCTCGATTTGTAATCTTGTAATAACTCAAGATTAAGTAAGGTTTAAGGCTGGGGCCTTATATATAAAATCATTATTTCAAAATAATATTTTTAATAAAAATATTCTTTCTTTCTATCTTCAGTAGAAAAACTGTTTTTCATAAAATACCATGATTTCTATTTTTTTCACAATGTTTATTAATATTATAGAAATTATTTTGAAAAAACCTTTTACATATTTTGACATTTAAATTAATTAATGTAATATTCATGTTATTTTCTAAATATTTCCCATTTGGATTTTACCGAAAATTAAAAGAAATATTTGTTATTATGCATGTAGAATGAATAAAATTTCTTAAAGTCATAGACATTATTTTTATTGAACATTCAATTATAATATTCAATTTTTTCTATTAAATAAAGAAAATAAACTTTTTTATGGTGTAAAATGTGTTTCTAATGTGGAATGTTTATTTCCCCCAAGAAATGTTTTAAGTGATCTATCAAAATAAGTTTCTATCTATGATGATATCATATGATGATAATTATTCCTTACTAAGTATATAATCAATGGATTCTATTATTATTATTATTTTCAATGGTTTACGTTTATGATGGCCCGCCTCTTATGAATCCCTCTTATTTTTTAATGGGTTATACAAAGTTAAAATTCTTTATGAAACTTGATTCTATTTTGTATAAGTTTTGTTTTGATGAAATAATGAAATTATTATGAATCCTATTTATTTTATAAAGGTTGCATTAGATGGAAATGTTTATTAAACCCATTTACTTTCATGGGTTCTGATATGAAAAATGTTTTAAAATCTTGTAGCACACATATGAATGATTTTCATTATGTTATGGGTGGGACCTATATCTCCCTAAAATAAATTTTAAAAGGATTAATGTTATAAAATATTAATTTGTGAACATGAGGTTATCCAAATCCTAAAAGACGGTTCATGCGAGGTTATCCCAATCCCACGAGATGGAAAATGAGAGGTTATACCATGACTGAAAAAGTACATGTCCGGTTATCCAATTACGAACACGTTATGAATGACTTGTTGGGTAACATTGACATAATATTTTCCATTAATGTGCATAAGACATAAATCAATGCCTTCATCCAATATTATTATCTCATGGATCATGTTCTGTGATTACATTACGATTCCTGTCTTATGACCCTCTAATAATTATTCCATGACTCGTGTACCTTCATTCAATGGTATTCCCTCATTTATCACATTCTTTGATAACATTGTTATTCATGTATTATGAAACTCTATGGCTTATTCCATGACTCATGTTTATGATCTAAGATATGAAAGGTGTTGTTTTTAGATGTTATTCTCATGTTCTCATACTGATATGCTATTGTTTTACTAAAATATCCCTTTTTAACCCTTACCGAGAGACTAATATCACTCTCTTTTTATGATTCCTTTCCCCATGATATGAATAAAGGTATTATCTATGATATGTTTAAAATGGATGATAATTATGGAGAGTTTAGTGGGTGATATTATATCTCACATTTGGACTAGTTTTTTATGTGTCCATGTTTCCAAAGGCACTAGAACTAAACAATTATATCATGGGTAATTGTCATATGTAATGAATATTAATATATTAAGATGTAATATTTATATAAATGAAGTTTGGATTTTTACAAACTCGATCGCAATCTAATACATGATAAATATACTGAATTTTTCAACTGCTTTAACAATTATATGGGATATGTTTTTGTTAATACCATTATCTATAAGAACCATTATGAAGGATTTGAGAATATTGTTTGAAAATTAGGTTAAGGAACCAAATATTAAAATATCCTTGGAAAACTGAGGATTGAACAAAGAGATTCATAAGTGAAACTAGAAGTATCATATTTAAAAATGAAGGTTCCATATGGAATGAAATCTTCATATCAGTGATTTTATATTTATAAATTTAATATTATCATAATAATTTTCTTAGAAGTACTTGGATAAAATGAGATCGTGAAAATGATGTTATAAAAGGTATATATAGAGAAACCACTATGTCTTAAAAATGAAAAATGGAATCTAATTAAATGGTTGATAATTTTAGTATGTGCCTATTATAATGAAAAATGTGAGTTTCATAGTCATAACTATGATAGTGATATTGATATATTAATAAAAATTAAATATAGAATATTTTATCAATATTCATTAGTGAGTGATATTTATAAACGATATTTTAGTATATTCAAAATAATAGCACAACATGAAATATATAAGAATTTTTCATTAGTAGTTATGATCTAAATGTTTGGAAACATATATTAAATTGTATCAACTACATTGAAATGAAATTTTATAACAGTGATATGTTTTTAGGGATATTATTGTAGATTGTATAATTGAGAGATTCATAACTCTTTGTTTTAAAATATTATAAAACTTGTTGTATAAAATGGTTTATTTATTTTTTTAAAACTGAGTTAGATAATATTGATAGAATTAGAATTGATTATTGACTTAATTAAAAAGTAATCCATGGAATTTTTTGTGATGTTTATCATATTTTTTGGGATTATGTTATATATTTAAAAATTTGTAAATTTATAAACAAGTGGATGATACAGTTGAGGGTTAAATATAGAGTCAATATTTGAAGGAATATATGATTTTGATGAAGTTTCATATGTCAAAGATTCAAATGATATTGGGAGAGTTATTTTATAGAGTTTATATGACTAGGTTATATACATAATTGGAAATATTATTATATAAAAAATTAATTGTTTTATGAAATATAAGTAATATGAATAGCCCAACAAAGTAATATAGACGTCATATTATAAGTTATATCCCAAATAATGAAAACGTTAAGAATACTACCACCTACAGTAATCACTTATGAAAAATTAATAATTAGGGGGTGTAATTTGTTTAATGTCATAGAATGTAATGACATATTATTTTACACCATTTAAATTAAATATATCATTGACAACTTGTGTCTTATAGAACACTGAACTAAAATAATTAAGGAAATAATTATTATTAATAAAATTTAAGAATAAGAAAAAACATAGGTAAATAAAATAATATTAAAATGAATAAGAAAATTCATACAAAATATGACTAAGAACACTTAATAGTTTAAAAAGTCATTTTTCAACAAAAAAGAATATATATATATATATAACTTACAAATAAAAATTTAATTTATAAATTTTTTAATTTTGATTTACATAATTATAATCATTTTTTAAATCCAAATAACAAAATTTTATGAGGGTGACTTTTCGTGTTTTTTCTAAAATAAATGATTTTTATGTTAATAGTGAAAAATAACGATTTCGCCAAAACCATGAATTTTTTGACATTATAATAATAAAATAATTTATTAAATGTTTTAAACCATTTTAATAATATATATATATAATTAATGTAAAACATTTAAGATTAATTTATTTATTTATAAAACTAATGTTTATTACTTTGGAAACATAAGTAATTTTTACAATAATTTTGATTATTTGGATATATTAAAGAAAAATCTTCATTACTTATAGACATTAAATCTATAAAAATACTTCCATATATTATACCACCATGTTCGTATAATGTAATAATTTAAATCTAATATTATGGCCTAAAGATTATGATTACATATATTAAAATTAATGATCAAGATCATGGTAAAACTTTTATTTTTGATGAATTATTAATATAATAATGGGAAATTTTTTTCAAATGAAATAAATTAATAACATATAAAAAATAGTAAAATATAATTTTTAATCCTATATATAAATACCTTATCACTCATTTCATTGGTAATCAATACTAAATACGATTTAGATCACATAATGATTAAAACAAGATTTATCTACAATAAAATTTCTCTATATATTAAATGATTAAATTTAAAAGTTGATTTTACATTATTTATAAAAATAATTGAGTAAAATATAGAATAAAAAAAATTTAATGAGCCCAAAATTTGGTAGTATGGGTAGTTTTATAATTTTATTAAAACATATATTACTTGGTTAAAAGAACCAGTTTCCAAGGTATAAATAAAAATGGTAAAATATAGAAACCACGTTATAAATTACATGAATTGTGTTTAAATAATGTTGTAAAATGGAATTTATGGGATTTATAAAAATTATTCCACCCCAAAATCAATTAATCATCACTTTTGGAAGAACTGACCTGTGAGCACTGTAATTCCATAATTGAAAAATAATGGGTGTTTCAAAATGTTTTTTTTTCTTTACATATACAATGGGACACTTCACCCCCTTCATTCCAAACCCATGACATAGAATTTATTCTTTCAAATATTACATTTTTACCCTTCATTAAAAATATCTTTTTTTATAATACCCTGGTCACTAAATATATACCTAATATCTTAATTTCTGTGGAAACTTTCAAGAAAAAGTATATGATTCCAAAGTGAGTGTAACTTAGTTCTTACCTTTTAATATTAATATTTCCCTTAAAAACTACTATAAATATTTTAATATAATAATATATATATAACTATTAAATTTAATTGTTATTATAATAATTTAAAAAACATTATTTATTCATTTTCATCAACTTAACAAAGAAACAGAATGATAATTGAGCATTGTGCAGGCTACCACCTCTATGTTGTAATGTGTTTCGTCTTTACTATTTATTTATTTATTTATCCAAAAAGTTAAAATATGAATCAAATATTTAAAAAAGATTAAATTAAATAAGTATTCTTCTATTATAATGATATTATATACTTCATACACCATACTATCCGGTTAATATATTTTGTGTTCGTGATGGGGGATTGTTTAACCACCTTCTGGAACAATGCTATAAAAATATATCATGGATGACTATAGGAACCAAAATAATAATTTTATTATAAGTTAATAATAAAATAATTATTTTTTATAGATATTAAAATTTTATATTAAAATTTTGAATTATTATAAAAATATCAATATTTGTTGCATAAACTATCGAAATAAGCCGACACCGATTCAAATTTCACATAATCATATGAAAAATATTGATAATATATAAATATAATATGATAAAAAATGAATATATTAAATTAAATATAGAATAATAAGTTTCTTAAAAATGTTATTAGTAAACTTAATTATATTATTTAGTCATTTAAGCACAAGTACAGAATGAATGAGGAAGAAAGTAAAGGTTTGTGGTAACTCAATTTCATTAATCAATTAGAAAACATTTTTATTGAACTGTATTGTTTCTGGTTTGATTCATTTTAAAAAATAAATAATTTATATAGAATTTAATACTTATTTAATACTTTTATATAATCCTTACATATAACCTCATTACAAATTTATTCTTACCTCAAAGATTATATTACATGAAAAGGATTTCTTTTATAAATTTTCACCCCTTGAGACATATTTATTATTCAATGCCTTGTTTTAATTTCTATAAAGTATATAGTAACACTTTAAAATTTTTCATGATCATATCATTATTCTGGTCATTTAATATTTCATTTCAAATTATATCCTTCAAGGATTTTTAATTTTAATTTTCCTAAAGATGTTAGTTTTATTTATCTCTACATTCAATTCTATTAGACATGATTAATATTGTTCACAATATATTTATTTATATGGTCTATTAAATACCCAATTTCATTAAGTATAATTATTATATTTTATTTAATTATATTTAAATTTCATTTTATACATCTTATGTTCTTTTTATTCATACATTTTAATTAAAGTTAGGGTGTTTACATCTCAGTTATATTTTAAGGAGATAGGATTCATAATTACAACTTATTTATATTTTTGGTTTTATGTACTTGACATAGATTAAATTCTAAATCCCCTTATGCAATTTTTTTCTAGGGAACTAATCTTTTGGAAATTTATCACTTAATTTATTAGTCCAAATCATCCTTTGTTGTAGGCATAATTTTTATTATAATGCATTATCTCTATGAATAACCTATTTTTATTACATTTTTTGGTAATTCACCTTGAAAACATTAAATTTATTGATTTGGGTAATTATTTAATTATCCATATACCATTAATCCATACAAAGTTAGATTGAAATATTATATCATATAAATTTATTACATTTATTGATTGGGGAAATATGGACTATCTATTTACTTTTTATTTCAATATGGATATTGATTAATTACTATGAATTGGTGGTTATATATTTTATTTTTTATTTTTTAATTTCATATTATAAATTAATTTAATTTAATTATATATCTTTTGGTGCGTAGTATAGATTTCCGATCACTACATCGATATGTTTCATTACAAAAATTACTTTGGGTATTTTGGTTTTTTCATACCCAAAACAAAATATTACTTTAATAATGGGAATGGATATAAAGATCATAATTTTAAAGATCATGATGTCATGGTTGAGGGCGTTGAATTAGTTATTTGTAATTATCTATTTTATTACTAATGAAGTATATTTTGTTATCCTATTTTTTATATTTTATTTTTCAACCATGGATTAATTAGACTCAAAGTTTATTTTCATTAATCCCTTATTTTTATAATTTATTCCTTCTATATTATTAATTCTCTTCTTATGTAATTTTATGATCTTTGATTATTATCTCTTATGATTACCCTTACTATGTTTTTGAGATTACCCCTTTATATGTATCCATTCACCTAGGTTTTTAATAAATTTATTATAGATTATAATATGAACAGAATGGTTTTTATGGAGAATTTTGGTGGAGATGTTGAACATTTATTTTAGACAAAATATTTCGCTGTTTAATGGGAAAAATTTCCATTTAATGAGATGTACAAGGGATTTTTTAGTAATGTTATTTAAAAACTCACTAAAACTATAAACCATAAAACTCTTTTGAATGATTGGGTCTCAATATATGTGGGAGATATTATAACTATACATGGTTAATATTTGGTTGATCTAGTTTAATTTTAAATCTGTATATAAGGATGGTGTTTATGAGCACCAGATTCCTAAATCATGGGTCAAGGTTGTCACACAGTCCACCTCTATTACTTTAGAAAATAAATATAGATTGTTTTTCATGTTAAAAACATGAGTGGAAAGCCTCTTAAAAACATATAATGATTAAAATTTATGTTTTAAAAAACAATTCCTTGTATATCTAGATTAATAATAAAATAATAAAAATAGTGGTTGTTTTCCTCTAATACTTTCAAATTTCGTAGGATAAAAAATATAAACATTAACTATCTATAAATAAATAGGTGTTGGGACTTCATAAAGTGGCTTCTTAACTAATATGATTTATATACAAAATTGGCATTGATTACAAACATTCAAAGAATTAAATTTACATTCTCAAGCATCCCTGACAAGCTCTTTACTAGATAGATTGACTACGGTCTGCAAATTATAGTGTCCAAATATTTTATTCTAAATCCATAAAGAACCTTTTACTTCAATGATACAAAGAAAATTCTAGCTACTAGGGTCATTTATGTCTAACTTGTATGCATTATCATACCTATCGACATATAAAAATTTTCAATAATACATTTATTATTACCAATTTCCACTTAGTAAAATTCATTAGATGGCTGAATAAAAATATTGATGTTTTACTTAAGTCAGAAATCATAAAGAAAATTATAAATTTAGGTCATCATAATATGAAAAAATAACCCATAAAATTGATCTGACCTTAAGAATTTTCCTAAAAAGTGACATATCCATCCTATAGCTTTTTTACATTCACAAAATTGGAATTATCAACAATCATTTGTTGGGTGAAAAAAAATTCTATGTTCCATATGTTTTTATAGTGTCTACTTAGTCTAACATCCTAAAAAATTAAAAACTACGAATTTAGTACCCATACTAGATTGGGTCCATATGTGTTAGTAAAACAAATTTAGAAACCCACATCTACTCAACTATTTTTTCATATATATCTATAATATATCCTGAAATTTAAGCTTTATATTTTCTAATATATTAGACCTTATCAAACAAAAAATGTTTTTTTCATTTTCATTTTCTATGAAATTTAGTAAAAAAATGTGTATAGCAAGTCACAACGTAGTTATTTTGATAAAAATATATTCCAATCCATTTATGAGAGAGTTCATATAATTATATTTTTTTGATTAAATTTTTCAAAGAAAATTACAATAGTAAATTTAGTTAACAATCCATCAAAACATTCAATAATAAATATGATCATAACATTATCTTCCATATCTATAGATGGTATTTATGAAACTTTTTTGTATTAAATTATGAAATTATATCCGAAATTTTACATTTCAATTTATTAAGATCGTTCATTTGTTTACTTTTCTATTTTTTTACCTCATTAATTTTAACATAATTATGGTTTAACTTGGATGAAATATTATAAACTTCTTAAAAATATTTTTAAATCTTTTCTTCCATGTTTTTTACATCTAACCTAACATGATTATATTATTTCAAAAAAAAATTATTCTTTTCATCTAAGAAATATATAAATATACTATTTTATTTAATCGATGGTATAACTTCCTCATCTTCTTCTATAGTTGAACATTTTCAATAATACAATAAACAATCTGCATTAGAATCCAAATATAAGTGTTAAAATATATTATGAGTTACCTTCACCATTATGTATTGTTCATTCGAGGAATATATGAATTGAAACCAATTATTTTCTATATATCATCCTCTGAATCACTACCATTTTGGGATGATTGATCCTCATTGGCACTCCATGTGTCATTAAAAACATGTAAATACTTTTTTTATATAATCTAATAATATTTTTCATCTTATTTATTTCTCCTCAACAATGGATTATATGATCTAATATGACATATTTTCTTTCATTCATATCATATGTTGTTTAGAGAATCATTTTTTTATATGCAGAATTTTTATCCTTCACCATAAGTTCTTACTTTGGATAATCATATTCTTCCACATTGATAGAAGTGAGATATAGCCTTCACTATCTTTCTTATAAATTATCATCTGATTGATGTGAAGATTTCATTATATTACTATATTTATATTTCTTAGAACTAGAATTCAAAACATATTAATTTTATTTGAATTCAATTCCATTATTTATATTCTCCATCACAACATCTCTCTTTAACAAATTCCTATAATGTATTAAGGTTCCAATGTGATCATAAAGACTAGGCTTCATTATATTCTTAGTATTGTTTATAGACATCATTTTTAATTACATTATTTAGAAAAAATATCAAGAACTTTTTCCATAAGTTGTTTATCATTAATTTTATTCTCTCTAAAATATTGAAGCCAATTTATAATAATCATATGGTATTGTTTAATCTAATCCACTGGTTCCCTATGTAGAAATTAGAAGTCCTAATATTTTTCCATCAATATAGATCATCGAGGAATAATAACTTTTCATGTTTTAAATTTTGTAATTTATATATTATTTTTTATTTTGTTCATTGTATCACATGAAATTATAGACTATAGATATTTGGTTTCATTGAGTAAGGAAATTTATTCCATAATTTATTTTTTTCCTAATACCCATGCATTTTTTCATGACTAAAACAAGATAAATCCTTCTCTAAAATTATGTAATTTTTTTCATTATGGGAAAATCATCAACATCTTTCTGATAAAAAAGTCTAAATTCTATTAAAAAATAAGAATATTCCATGCTATTAATGACCTATGGTCTGATCTGATTTTAAGTATCAAATGTTCCAATTTTCATTTATTTTTTATAATGATTGAAAAATCATTTCTCTTCTATGTGTTACTATGAAGAAACTATTGTATGTTTTCAAAAAACCAAAAGAAAATATAAAAAGTAAAATTTCAAATATGAAAAAATATCAAAACTAAAGTTTTCTTATTCTCTGATTCCATGTGTATAAGAAAAAATGATGATTTTGGATCTGATATAAATTGGAATATGAGTGATATGGAACTATAAGAGGGGGAATTATAGTATAAAATGTGATTATAAATTTTCATCCAACTCAATGTGTTAAGTTGATCTGATAGTTAAATTTTTAATCATTATAATATAAATAAAACTACAATGAAATTAAGTAGAACAAGTATAAGAGATTTTTTTGGGATTTATACAAGGAACAGTAAAGATAATAACATAGATGAAAATAGAAAAAAATTAGTAATCTACTAAACTGGAGAAAATTAGTGTAAAATTATTAGACAATAATACAATTATATTAATAATTCATGTATTTAGAGATTAAAATACTTAAACTTCTCAAAATGATATATTTATTATTATAATTGTATATGAATCCATGTTTTGGACCATTATTGACTTAATTTACCATGATGTGCGGTGAATCAATGTGTTAACAGATTTGATAATTTCTTTTTATTAGTCCTTTTCTACATATGAATATTAATCCCATATTAATTGGAATATGTTCACTCTCTTACCATATTGTACTACTCACCTCAAATATACAATAGATACAAAAAAATAAAGCAAAGAAGAACATGCATTTCACTTGGTTTACCACAAAGGGATAATCAAATGAGCATATAAATGGGGTTGTGCCGGTGTAATAAAATATTACACAACTCCTTGTATATGTTACAAATAAATTTGGAACTCTAAATTTCAAATCTATGAGTACTCCAACTTCTTTTCAACATATTAAAAAATTTAAGACAAATATAGATATTTTATAGATTTTTAGGTCCTCCTCAAAAGAGTATATAAATAATGATCTTTCTCCATTTAATATAGGTTGTTGAAATACAATTAATCATCATATAATGGTATGTTATCTTTAAAATATATTTATTGATTCACTTTCTTTCATCATCTCTATTTTATATCAACAACCTAGAGTATATATTTATCATTTTTTATTCAACAAATCTCAGTGGTATTACATCTCTTCATGATGATGAAAATTACAAATATGAATTAATTTATTTCACATTATTCTCATCAATATATAATTAGTAATTTATTTCCTATTATTATTCCATTTTTTATTAAAAAAAACTAATATGGAAATATGTTTAGGATCAATCTCTTTTCTTATTCTAAAATTAAGATACGTAATATTATCTCTATAATAAAATTATTTTCTTGGGAAATATTATATGATATTTTAAAACCTCTAATTTATTAGATCCATAATTCAAGATTTAATATAAATTCTTCCTTATTTATTTCAATTTAATCCATCTAGGGGTCCCAGAAAAGTTAAGGTAGACATACACATGAATTCCAAATTGATTCCAATCCTAAAATTACAATCCACCCTTCCTTATTTTTGTAATAATAAAATGTTACCAATTACCTAGAAATTTCTTTATCATGATATAAAATACCGCTTCATGGTGTGATAAACTCAATATATAAAACTTTATGGGGTGGTATCCATATTTATGATATATTGATTAGTCAACACTTTGGTCTGAAAAGTTTATAGAAATCTCCAAATATCTCCATTTTAATTTTCTACATTTCATGGTGTAATACTTCCATTTAATCTCAATTTAACCAGACTATTGTGGTGCAACACTTGTCTTCATAGTGTAAG
The DNA here is from genome assembly GCA_963277665.1 of Viscum album. NCBI lineage: Eukaryota > Viridiplantae > Streptophyta > Magnoliopsida > Santalales > Viscaceae > Viscum > Viscum album. Next base: position 1,234,871,502 of record OY728159.1, on the reverse strand, counting down.
AAAAAAATTCAGTAACCATATAATGTGTTCACACAACCATCAAATCATGGTATATCCTCCATGATGTGAAAATGAAAACTTTTGAATAATTGAAATTCACTTGTATACCATTGTGATGTGGTATATTATATAAAGGTTAAACAACATATCTCTCAGATTACAAAGGTATTTTACATAGCCTTCATGGTGTGGTGATATTATTTATGGCATAACATAAAAATAACCATTCCAACAGTGTACTTTCATGTGGAATGGAGCTACATTATTACTCAAAACTTGACTTCTAATTGGTAAATAACTCTTGTGTTGTCACCCCATACTATGGCCATTGGTCCTCTCAATAAGTGATGGTACTTTTATCCTTCTATGGCCATCATAGAGATGAACTTTGTTAGATATGATTTCATAGAGCCACATACATGACATGAACATAGATCATGTTTGTTACTAGCACGTTCCTTGCTTTAGTAGGCAAGCAAGATTTGGCACATATTTTAATTTGTCATTTTTTCTGTCATGCACCAAGTTTATATCATGGTTATTATCACCATGGTGATTCTTCTATCAATTATATGATCTGTATATTATTTAAAGATCAATTATTCTATAAATATATTAATTCTTTTCATTCCACTATAAAACACATCCACGTCCTTGATATTTAAACACAACATGGTCTATGTTTCTTGCATGTGTTTCCAAGAACATCCATTATCACCCATTATTTTATAAATGTTACCATATCTACAAGTCTTTAACTTCCTCCAAGTATTTTTCAAATAACTAATTAAAACAAAAAACCACTATAGGTCTAACAGGAATATTTTTATAAAATCCAACACAAAACATATTGAGTTCCAATATTCTCGCTATTTGTATTTCTTCATCATTACTGTCTTAAATCCATCCCTTATAAAATTTACCAAATACCTCTTATATTATAGATTTATGAATCCTATATTTCACCACCTTTGATATCAAAAGGAAAGAATAATCACAACATATTTACTCTCCTTTTGACATCAATAATGATATAGTTTTTTATAAAAAATATTATTTTCATATACACCACATTTCATACCGAACTCTAAGGGGACACCTCTATCTTAGATTGAGTCCCCATGTAATACGATTTTTAATGATATTCATAGTGTTCTTTGATTGGGAAATATGATTCTCGTGAGTTTTTTTTAATATTTTAGATCTAGATACCAATTATTACATAAAATAATATCATATTCATAATCATTCATCCTATAAACCATTTCTTCCAATATCTAATTCACTTTACAAAAACATTTTACATAGGTATTTTACAAATTGACATTGATTCATTAAAAAATACTATAATCCTACTAAGTGGAATATAGGGGTAGGAAATAAGTGTTTAATCTAACAATATCATGTTGTCCATGTCACTCACCATTTTCAATTAATGTAAATATCTTGAAATTTTGAATCTTAAAAAAAATTCTAATGACCTCAAACAAACATTAACGAAAACATTATTAAATAAAAAGATAATAACAAGTGTGTGAGACATACCAGATATTTGATCAATTTATACCCTTGTTTTGTTATAAACATTTGACACCACATGATATCCATAATCTTCAACCCTTACAAGGATTCTACTTTTTATATGATGATCAATGAAGATTCTGAATTCATCACCAACTATAATTAAATGTCTTCGACAATTGAAATTATATCTTGAAATATTATTCTCCCTAGGAAACCCACTTATTAAAAATGTTTTGGTCTTATAATGATTTCATAGTATCCTAAATATAGTCATATGATAACAAATATGTTAATAAAAATATGAATAAAAATAAATTTCATGATAATATTTTATTTTTCTTGGACTTATCTTTTCTATTTCAATGTACCCATTCCTACAGTGGTTGTCCACCTCTTGAAAAATTTCATATTTTCACTTTGTAATCTAAAATTATGAATTTATACCCCAAAAACACTCTAATAATTCTTTGAAACCTATTTTATGCATATATCATGATCTTCATTGTCTATTATCTTTCATTCTAGAATAAAATTCATGATTTATCATTGAAAAATAGAAATTTTTCATAACCAATTGATAGGTTGGTTTCAACTTTGACACTATTTTATATTCATGTTTATGCCTCATGCAAATTGAAACTTGTAATAACTCTAAATACATTTGTCACATGTATTGATTTCATCACATACACATTATTGTCCAACATCATATATATATATATATATATTCCAAATAATTACACCATATAACCATATCTTTTTATTGAATACTCCTCATAGATCATGTATTCCACTTCTGATTGTACCACATCCAATAGTTATTAAATTATTATAAGCGCAAAGAGAGAGGGGTAACTTTTACATATTCGACATGAAGAATATGATTGATTATAGTGGATCATACCATTATATTAAAATTCCTTCCAATCATTATTAGTGGTTATTTTTACAATACCACTTGTACATATTTTATTAAAGATTATCTCTATGAATTTTTTTAATATTACATGTCTTCGGCTCTATATTTCTTGTGAGACTAATCTCACTTTTCCATCTTTCTTATTTTTATGTAATTAAAGATATCATTTCTATATAATCCTTCCACCGTAGGAGGGATTATTCACCAATATTAAACATTTTCATAATAGTATGATATGTAAAATCACTAATGTGTTCTTATTAATATTCCTCTTGAATTTACATAAGTGGAACCTAATAATTGATTATCCTTGCCAAGTATTTCTTGGAATAATTTTGTGACATTATAGGAGCTAAAGGATCCCCCTTCGTTAGAATCTATATTTTGTTTCACTCTAACCATGACGGATACTATTATTTTTTCATTATATGTGATTCTCAATCCTCTAGTAGAGCTTGATTTTTTTCATCCATGATAGTGAATTTATTCTCTAACTTTCCAAATTTCATTTCCCCAAAAAAAAATCTGTATATTTCCTAGGAATTTAGGATTTATTTATAACTAATTTTGTTCACTTAAGAATCTAATACCTTTCCATATATACGTGGTTAGTATTAATAAATCATATTTAAATTAAATAATACCTCATTTTTTATTTTCTCAATTGAGATATTTTTATAGTAGAATTTTTTCTTCATATGAGCAACTAGGTTTAAAGAAACATATTCATGTTTTTTATTATTTTAAATAATAGTATAATTTAAAAGATACTTTTCCTTGAGAGTCTATTATTATATATTTTATATATCTTTTTTTCATACTTTTTTATTCTTTGTTTTTATTTTCTCGATCCACATGATGATGCTACCTTGGAAGACGATTATATTATTTTATTTCCTTTCAAGGAATTTTATTAAGATATGTGATCATCACGTATTTATCATTTAATTGGGAGTCTATTTTTATGAACCTCAAACCATATTATAATCAATATTTTATTCAATATATAAACATTGTTTTTAGAGGCAGAATGCTTTTTTAAATACTTTCTCTATGGCCATTATTTCATATTTACTGGTAATGTTCATGAAGTAGATCAATTTCTTCCATTATCTTTGCACCCATATTCATTACATCATAATTAATGGCCACTATCACTCTCTTCAACTAGTTTATTCCAATAACATATATTTAATTAATACATGGAGTAATTAATGCATGATTTTGTAACGATCCACCTTTTAATGAAAGTCATAAATCACCTCTTGGACAATACATTAATATTTGTTTAATTAAAACTCGATATTATTTCTATGTCATACATCTAATCAAAATATTATATAATATCAAATGGGAATAGTGGAAGTTAATATTTGAATAAATCCCCGAGAAAATAGTTAGATCTAGATAGAATAGTGAATTCAAAATTGTCCACCTTCTTTAGATAGTTTTTCTTCTCAAGAGCATTATTTTTACTTTTCTTCTTCTTCATTCCTTTATAGATATGGTATTATTTTCAAACTTTATTGAGTAGTTTTTCATTATAACTAGATTTTAAGATTTATTTTGACAAGATTTCCCTAACATTATTTTTATCCATTGATTTCCCATAAATGAACTCGTGATTCTTCTATATCTTGAATAGTGTAAAAAGATGGGTGGTGTTCATATAGGATTCATTGGATAGTGATATTGTATGGATATTCTATACTATATTATCACTAATTTATTTACTCATCATTCTCAAATTAGTATCATGAAGACTATCTTCCATCACTTAATATATTTAATACAATAAGAAAATGATTTTTTTTTCTCATAACCAATATAGTTAGTTTCTATGGAAAATAAAGGCTTCATCATAGATAACAGGTTAATAAAACACAAAATGTATATAGATATTAATCATAATTTTTCAACCTTTTGACATAAATAACAATTCTTAGGACTATATTTTCCTAATACATACCAGGATGGGTGAATTAGGGTTATATAGGATTTGATATTTTCATTTTTTTAATCCTTTTATCCTAAAAGATTTTTTTCCTAATTCTTTTGGTATATTTTCAATCATTTTATCTCTTATTCCTCTCACTAGGAAGATAAAGTAGAAGAAAAAAGTAATGCATTCACACACATTTATTTTATGGTGTTGTGTTGGTGTACCTAAATATTTCACTATTCACTATATGTTTTACAAATAGATTTGAAATGCGTTCTACCAGTACAGGGTAAATCTCCCTTATTTTAATCCAATTCACTAATTTAATATAAGCCTATATGTTTTAAAAACGTTCGTGTCATTATAAATAGTTTATATAAATCATTTTTTGTCTCTATTTTTTATAGGTTGCTGAAATAATTTAAATATTAATCTATGGGAAGATGATCTAATAATCCTCACTTACTCTCACACTTTTTCTACTCTAAATGATATCTACAACATGATGTGAGGGTAAAATATTTTTTCTTCAAAAAATATGAGGAATATCTCTTCCCTTCTTGACAAAGATATTTCTGAATCGGAATTATATTATTAATCTTTCTTCTATTAAACAGATATATATTAGTTTAGTTACACTTATTTTTACTTTTTATTGATGAACCAAATAATAATATATTTTTATGATCACTCTTATTTCTTCTTCAAAAATATGTATACAATATATTATCTCAATACATAAAACTTTTTTCTTCTAAACATCTATAAGTAGTTTTAAACACACCCTTTCATCCAACCCATAATCGAAGAGCTGAGATAAATTATACGTTCTATATTTAAATTAGACACTACCAGTTGTACTATAAAATTTAATGTGGTTATAAACATATATTCTATATTGTTTCCACTCCGGAAATTCAAATCCACCATTCCTCATTGAATCAATAATATATATTATATAGAACATTGAAATGGATATTATCACAATAATATAGTGACTTTTTATCATCTTTTCTCTATAACACTAAAAAATGGAAAAGATAATGATCAAAATAAAATACCATGATAATTCAACTTTGAAATCACATATCTTAAAATAATTTAAGAAATGATGTTTCTGATTATTTCCCTATTGTTTGATAGTATATGAAAAAATTACCTATGTCTTCAAATTTTAAAATCATTCATATCAGATTTTTATTTAATTTTACTATTAATCATAGATTCATTAGAATCCATAATTTCCCTAGTTCATATGAACTATAATTATGATTTCTATATCATGTAAAAAATAACATCCCCATGAGTTTAAGGGGAAATTCCATGAATCTGAATAATTTCAATATATTTTCATAACAAATTTCTCTTAATATTGAAACACCATGTTGTAATGATCCCAATAATCATTCTAAAAAATATTATGCAAGGAAAATACATTTTCCATAGACATCATTGAATAAAAATGACCTTACACTCCAATGGTATGTCCTGATTTTCATGTATCATTCATAACCATAGTATTTCAGTTTGTAAAATTGTTTAAATTTTTAATTTTATCTCAATTCCATACCACACAACAATAATGACATCAAACATCTTAAGAAAATAAAAAAACCTATATAAATATATAATATACAAGTCATTTTTTATTGAAATTTTATATAAAAAGAAAAAAATGGATATTATGTTGAAATAAATTGTAATTAATCTTTACCATTAATGATTTTAAATATTGTGAAATTATTTACATACATAGATAAGATATGTAAAAATATAACAAAATCATTTTATGATCATCAAATCTATGGAATTATAGGTCTAATTATTGAATGGATCAATGCAACACATGTAATAAAATAAAATATAAATCCAACCTAATAAATGAAATCTCATATAAGTTTTTATCATTACTCAAGTACTTATGTGATTTCAGTTTAAGGGTTCTAGGTTTTTATATTCAAGGGGGAACATCCATGCTTGATATAATTGGTCATTGAATAATACAAAGTGATCATCAATGTCTAGTGAGTCTGCAATTTTGTACTTTTCATGCCTCAAATTTTAACTAAAACTGCCTATTAATAATATTGTGCATGCACATTATAGGTTCTTAGGTCATTAAAATTATTAGAATCCTAGTTCAATAATCAATCATTCCCTTCTCTCATTTCATGATCATGATATAGGAACAATAATATTATAAAAATAAACATTTTATTTTACACATTGTATGTAAACCAGTAATTGAAATGTTTGTTTTTTCATCTCATATAATGAAACAAGATTTTGAAAATTCTTATTGTTAGTGTTAGAAAAAACATGGGGTGAAAACATTTTCATTTTATCTAAGATTTAATGACTATACTCAAATTTAATTTTTATTATGTGTGAACACAAGATTAAAATTCATGTATTAAATATTATTATGGCTAATAAATCAACAAAATTGATTAGGATACTTCATATTATCACACTAAATAAATAATTAACCAGGGTAAAAATAATATTTTAATTCTCTATGATGCTTAGGTATGTTGATGTGTAAAATAAAAAGACTTTTATAGTAATATAATTATTCTTTTTATATTTTTACACAATAAATGGAAATTAAAGTATGATTAAGTACTAATATCATGCTCTAAATAGTAAAATTCAATTGGACATGGTTGAACCTTCGCTAAATGATATAATATATTACATCCCCCATTATTAAAATATTGACCAATATCTTAATAAATATTTTATTTTCTTGATCCCAAAATTAATAACTAATATGTTTCCTCTATTAATATATCACATACATCTTTGAATGATTTCATGTAAATGATTATCAATCATTTTAGCCTATGATTTATTATGAATTATTGAAAAACTGATTCTCCCCTAGAAAACATGATTTTTAAGGTTCTTATAATTATAAGATATGTTATTATTTAAAAGATATTATACATACCACAAAAATAATTGTGAAAAATTATACTCTTCCAAAAAATTGGTCTTAAAATGACATTTGATAATATATGATAGAATTCTATTGAGGTTGTTGTGATTTATGATGAGTTTCATTTTAAATTTTTTTCATTAACATATAAAATACTTCACTTATTTGAAAATAAAAGTATCTTTAAATGGGGTACCTTATGATAAAATCAAATTATTCTACAATATTTCCTAAATTTTCACTCTTACATCCAATATACTTATTAAATTTATGAAAATACATTCCATTGATTCGAAGATATGTGAACATATATGGTTTTGGGGATTAATTTAAAAAATATTTCACTTCTTCATTGAAAATGGTATGGTAATTTTAGGTTTCACTCCTTCAAATTAAATTCAACACTTAAATATCTGTGTTTGATACTTTCTTACTAGATATGAAAGTTTAATAAATTATAAAAAAATCTTAAAACAACTAAAAAAATGTTCCCAATCCCACGATCAATTTTAATATCCTCTTTATATTACAACATAATAATATTGGGAAAATATTTTTGTATATCTTTTAAAACAGAATATGGTTTCCCCCAAAAATTATAATTTCATCATGAAGATAAATGAATTTTTTTTACATGATATAAATCCTTACAAAATTATATATGAAACAAATTTTTTCATATTTCATACAATTTTTAATTATACCTATTTTAATTTTCTATAAAATTATGCTACATCAAAAAATATATTATATCGGATTTTTGTAATTCCTCTATAATATCATACCGTATTAATTGGTTTAATTAAAATAAAACTTTTTAATGGGGATATCTGGGCTTATATTTATCCAATATTATAATACTCTATTATTAATAAATCTTATGTTTCTGTTTATACCTCAACTAGATAAATCATGGGTCTTAATATTGATATTTGGTTATAAATTTTATATATGGAGTAGTTTTCTATTTAAAATTACCAAAGTCAAACTTTTTAATATATTTTTATAGATTTTGGGTTTTTTTAATTATGAACATTTTGTAGGATTTAGAAACAATGATTTGTTAAATTTTTATTTAGATCAATTGATTTAAGATATTAGTCCACCCAATACTATTTCATTGATTTAAAATTTCATCATCCCCCCATAATTTTTGGATAATTTTCATTCATTTTATTCTTTATGAGAATTATTAATGGATTTTAGGAAGCTTTATGAATTTTTTTTGAGGTTTTTATGAGTTATTGATAAGGGTTGGAGCCTCATTAACGAATCCCAAATGTCATATTGAATAATTCTACAATTATGATTTGTGATGCAAAAGAAATAAAAAGTCACAATGTATATGGATTTTCTTACTAATCATTTCGATTTTCCCATATCATAAGGCTTTAGAACAGACCATATGAATTCTTCATCAGAATTGAGTGAATAAATTTTATTTTTATTGAAGGGATTTCATTACTGAGCATGTGATTGGGTTAAAACATCATATGAATTCTGGAAAGTCTATGTCTATAATGATCTGAGCATATGACTTAAACAATATCATTGAGATTTTTTGTATGACTTCATCATAAGTGTTTTTACATTAAAAACTAATAACATTGAGCCAAATTAATCTTTTTAATCCTTATATCATTAAAGTCATATATAGCATTCCACATTCATGGTTGAGCATTTGACATCACTGATTGTATGTCTTTCAAATTCGTATGATATTTCGGAAATTCAAAGATGTTTCAAAATTTAATTTTCTTTAAGAATAAAGCCCAATGATAATAAATTTATTCATTGGTGATTAAAACATCATAAACTAATTATGATTTATGAAACATAAAGATTCCATGATCTTGAAATCCATAAGAATAAACAAAAAGTTTAGAGAAACATTTTGCATAAGAACATGAATATTTTTATCTATTCTTATGAATAATGAAATTGTTTATTTGGGAATATTCTTTTCTGGTCTTCAGTTATAAAAAAACACTAATAAATATGATATATGAGGTTACCCAAGCATTTCATACAATAATATTTCATTATTTTAGATGAATACTCAATACATTTCACAACAATACACATATGAGGATCGTAAAGGTTTAGTCTATTTAGAGACTGGATATATAATCATCTTTTTCTTAAAATATCTTCAACGTCTTATGTAAATATATTCTCACATAGTAAAATTCATATACATACCCTTCGTAAAACATTTCATCCTAAAAGAATAAATGGTTAGAATATATTATCAATAAGGGTAAACATAATATATATTAATAAATGATCATAAGGAATTATATCATAAGAATTAGATAATGATAACATTGTCATAACTTAAAATAATATTACCCAATTAGTCAAATATTATTAATCATAAATCATGGAAAAAATATTTTTCATTACAATATACATATGAAAAAAATGTTTGAAATTATAAATAATCAACCATGAGCCATGAAAACATATCATAATCAAAATACATATGTTTATGTCATATATATAAGCATAAAAATTCCCTTCTTACTCACTGTTCACACCCAGGACAATCATTTTCGAACAACACCCATAACGAAAATGTTTACATGGTGCTTTACAACATTCACTTAGGAGTAAGTTTTGTACAGTTAACTCTATCATCCCATAAGAATTTATTTACTTAGTATTCTCTTAGGACATTGTAATGACCAAAAAATTTATAAATGGGATTTTTTCCTTCTTTTAGTAATTTAATAGAGAATAAATCTCATAATATCACTTATAGACCATTATATAATTAAATGATAAATGAAATAAGACATATTTCTAGAAGTTAAGGATCCAAGACCAATAAAATAGTTTCTTGACCTTAAGAATAGTAATATGCCACTTATGAATAGTAAACTGGCCTAATGAATAGTAGCCTCACCATGTGAGTATAAATAAAATATAGGGATCTAATAATTGAAAATATGATAAAATTATATCATAGGATAAGTTAGTAGTTATTTTAAAAAATATTAATTAAGGGGAGGTATTTTTGTAATTCATTATTATTTAAATACAATTTTACAATTAATTTAAAAATTAGGATAAAATTAATTTTCGTAAAATTTATCCATAAATTAATATTTTAATGTCTAACAATTTTATGATAATTTAATTTGACTTATGTAATTTTTTGATGCATTATAAAATGAGCTATAATTTTAAAATATGTATTTCCCAAGTAAATTATAATTTTTAATAAAAATTAAATTAGTCATGTTTATAAAATTATTTTCATAAATTGGAATTCATTATTGGATTCTACCTGTCAAAAAATGGTAATGGTTTGTTTTTGGGATTGTTCTACAGTACATGATTTTTTTTGAATAGTAAAATACACTAATTTACGATATATATACATTATAAGTTACATAAAATATTACATGAGTAATTGATGATGTAAGAATATTAATCTAGAATTATCCTTCACCCTTTGCTTTATTTATTCATGTAATCATCACTATTTCTTGTCATTAGTGAAATTAATAAACAAATGAATAAATTAATGAGAAAACACCCCTCTTGACCACTATAAAAACCATCCCCCACTCCCTATTCTCCTCACGCCTCTCAAGATTTGTGACTTGAAAAAATTAATAAGAATAAACTTTCCTAGCCCCTTCCCCAAGTCTAGGATCACTTTTCTCCTTAAAAGACCAATTCTATGTTCCTTAAAGAGGATCTCAAGAGGAGAACACAAGAGGTAAATCATCTCTATTTTTCTTTAAATTTCAATTCAATTTCATTGGTTTTATTCTATTATTATATCCTTATATTAACCAAATGGATTGAAAACGACATTATCTTTGATGTATTTTAATTATATCATATTAGTGGAAGATTCATCATTGAACTCCCCCTCTCTCATTTTATTTATAATAATGAAATCATCACCTGTGATGTGTCAATTTTCCAACATCGAGGGCGATGAACATTCATTTTACATAAATTCATTCAAGTATGTTAAAAAAACCAATAAATAGTATAAAATAGATATTAATGTGTATAATAAAACCATATTTATCTTCTGGAACTATCATTTATTCATAATACTAATGGAGAAAACAAAACGAGTTCGTTGTGATTGAAAAACCACCAAAATTAACCTAAAATGATAATTATTATCTTTTATATAATTATTAATCCACATGGTATATAACTATATAATCTATAAGATAATTTAAAATTATGAAATTTAATTATTAAAATATATTAACAATTTAGTATATGTATCCACATTTTACATGAACATCCATTCATGTATACAAATGAATTGATCATGAAAACTATGAAAATGAACACTCTTGAATGATGAAATTAAACTCTATAACTAATAAAGAGTCATATAAAATTACATAATAAAACCATAAAGAAACATAATAACGTATAAAAGGTTATTTAATTGTTCATTAATAAATATAATGTGATTATATAGGACATTAATGTCCAGAAAGTATTCGGACACCAAGGATGGGGAATTATCAAACCCTACTCTATTTCAATGGGTTGTCACTATTTCACCCAATTTTCAATATGGATATTCCCTAAATATCATTTTTTCATCATTTTATTTCCTTTTATAGTATATAATTTTTTTATACTGGAGTTTATGACAAATAATATGTTTTCCAAAAGAACCTTTCTTTTTAAAAAACACTCATTTTACTTCACGATATTGATTATTCTTCACTCAAGGTTAATAATTATTTAATAATATATGTAATTCCCTATTTTTTTGGATCCCAATGTTTATGAATGTATTAATTAGGATTATATACTCATTCCTTTCTATTGGATTGTTTTTTTTCTAAGATTTATATATGTTCTCAATGGCATGTATGACAATGTAATTGTTATGATGTAACCGGTGTGCCCATAATTATGTAGCGTAATATAAATAATATAACATGAAAGGTGCACTTAAAATTATATAGATCTACAATGTAATGTTTAAGGGAAAGAACCTCATGATATATGTTGAAATATGTATGAAATTTATGTCAACTTTTTCACACTATGGGTTGTTATTAACCACTAAAACATGATGTTTCTTTTTTGCATTATCACATTCCATGTATTTATCTAATGCTTATTCCCATTATTATTATCCTATGAATATGTTTTTATGATAATTATTTTGATCACCCATGTTATATTGTTTCATGAACCTATCAATCATTTAACTAGACTTTTATCTAGCCCATTTTATATATATCCTCAGGTGATTACTTGTACAGATGAGAATTCAAGGGCTAATAAGAATCTAGAGAAGTATGAGTTAAATAAATGTTTAAACATTATTTTTTAAATGTTATGTTTCATCATAATTTTCACAAGACACTAATACTTTATATCCTCATTGTGTAATGGTTTTATGTTGTTCACCTTTAAAAAGGTGTAATAAAAATGAAATGAAAAGCAGGTTCCCAATAGGTTGTATTAGATGACAATTTAGTTAATTTTTGAATTAGTATTAGAGAACCTTAGTGAAAACCTTTCATACTAATCTATGTATATGTAAGTACTGAATAACCTTTTCTAAACATAAGGATATCACAAGATATTACTTTATACTTAAATGTACAAAAGAATAAATTATTTATTCAGGACTTTTTAACATACTTCTTTTTCACCTTATCTATTTTGTGGAATGGTTTGAACCAGGAAAAAATAGGCTAACAACCCATGAGAGGCACAACACAGTGATTTCCCGAATGATATACTTTATACGTTGGGAGGTGGTGTTCAAAATTTCATGGTGATTATTACCCATCTATCTCATGTTATGAACAATAACGTGAAAAATTTAGAATGTCTTCCTTCACCTAAGAGGGATAAACTAGATATCAAGTGTTTTATGTAGAAATTACCACCAATTTTAAGTGGATCTTCCAATCCACTAGTTTCAGAAAAATGGGTCAACTCAATGGAGATGTTCTTTTGGTACTTCACTATTCTGAGACATAGAATGTGTCTCACACAATTTATCATCTAGACGGAGAGGCTGATCAAATGTGGGATTTGTTTAAGAACTCCAAAAAAAATAATGAATTTGAAGAGATGAAGTGGGAATAATTTAAGGTAATTCTTCTTAACAATTATTTCCTATGAACTCTTTCTATTAAATTGGAGATATAATTACAAAATCTAATGAAAAAATTAGGATAATATATCACATCTTATGAATAAAAATTCACTAGGCATGTAGGGTACGCTTCAGGTTTTTTATCAACAATGACATAAAAATAAATATATTCTTTAGTGGTTTAAAACTACACCTTATAAAGGCTCTAGAAATTGGAGACATTGGGAGTTATGAATAAGTTTAATGATGTGCTACAAAATTGTAGACTGAGTTTGAAGAACAATATCTTGGATATAGTGATATGAAAAGAAATATAGATTTTCAACAAATAGGATCTAATGAGAAATGTAGATAGAATACTCAACTAACCACCTGTCAAAAATGTGGAACGAAGTATAAATGGAACAGCCAAAAAGGGATAGTGAAACGCTTCATGTGTTGTAAAAAAGGCCACCAAGCTCATCAATGTTGAAAAGACATCAAGAAGCAAGAAAATGTGGTAACATAATGGAGGGCACCAACCATCGTCCAATTCTATAAATATAGGTAGAAATGGAATAATGAAATCTAGTGTGGTAAAACTTGAGTCTTTGAGGGTAATCGGAGTCAGAAGCCACCAAATCCAAAGGAGAAAGGGAAAGATTATGCCATAACTGTTGTGAAAGTGGAGTATGAATTTGAAGTTATACAACGTACACATCCAATTCACTCCTTAATTGAAACACATATTATTTGATTCCAGTTCTATGCATTCCTTTATATAATGCATGTTATATAAAAAATTTGAATCAAAGCCTCGAAATCATGAAGTAGAGATACCCATGAAACACCTAGTGGTGAAATCATTGCAACCCAAGTATTGTAATCTTAGCTTATTTTTATAGGTGGTATGATTATTGAATAAAATCATGCAATGATCTACTTAGTGGAATTCGAATCTATATTAGGGATGCATTGGCTCTCATTATATAGATCGTATATCATCTGTTGGGAAAAGGGAATATATTTTCATATTCCAAACCATCCCATGATCCTATAAAATGGAAGGATGATCAGGAATTTCTATTTAAAAATTCATCAACGATGTGGGAGATGATTCTCTATGAAGAATCATACCTCACTCAAATGGATGAGTCAAATGAAGTCAGAAACCTTGGGGTAATGCCCATTGTGAGGGAATAAAGTGATGTATTTCTTAATGAGTTACTCATATTTCTCCTTCTATCATGTTGGATAGTTCTCAATAGAACTCATACCCAGAGCTACTCATATCTCAATGTTTCTTTATAGTATTTCTCCAATAGAACTAGGGGAATTAATGAAATAGATGTAAGATAAATTGGCTAAAGGATTCAAATTCCCTAGTGAATCAACTGGGGGTCCACCAGTACTCTTTTTCAAGAAGATGGATGGATCAATGCGGTTGTGTATCAATTATCGGGAACTCAAAAAGATCACCATAAAGAATAATTATCCTCTTACAAGGATGGATGAATCACTCAATCATTTATGAAGAGCTCAGTACTTCTCAATGGTGGAGCATTTTTCTGGATATCATCCACTAGAGGCGAAGAATGATGATATTAAGATGACTACCTTCCTTAAAAGGTATGAGACCTATGTGTTTTTTGTGATTCTATTGGTACTTACTAATTCCCCTGAAATATTCATGTATTTGATAAATAAGTTCTTTAGAAATCACCTCTTCAAATTTTTGGTCGTGTTTATTGATGATAATATAATCTACTCCAAGAGCTTGGAGGAACATTAAGAACACCTATGGCTTGTGTTGGAGACATTATGAAATGAGACATTTTCATCCAAGTTTATATAGTATTACTTTTGGATGCATCACATCACATTCCTGGAACCTGTGATCATAAGTGATGGAATTTTTATAGACCCTTCAGAATCAAAGGCAATTGAAGAATGGCACAGACCTTATAGTGTAATGGAAATATATAGATTTCATGGTTTATTAGGGTAATATAGATGATTTTTGAGTTATTTCTCTTGATTTTCAAACCCAGTAAGGTAAATAATTTCTTGACGGATGAAGGGGATGAATGATTCCTACTGCTAAAGAGATGGCTGATAACTTCACATGTACACTCATTACCAAGAATTAGATAATTTATTGTGATATATAGTGATGATTCAAATAAAGGCTGTGATTGTGTACTCATAAAAAATTTAAATTTGATATCCTTCACCACAAAATAGTTTTTGATCCATGAGTAGAACTACCTATGCATGATCTAGAGCTAAAAGCTCTGATTTTTTACTTGAAAATATGGTGAGACTACCTCTATGGTGGAATTGTAAAAAATATACTGATCATAATAGTATAAATTATATATTCACGCAAAATAAGATCAACATGAGTCAATGGGTATTGTTAGAGCTAATAAAAGGCTACAATTTAAATATTCCCTTTCAATATAGCAAGGTAAACAAGGTAGTTGATCCTCTAAGTAGGAAAGAACATGCTACTCTATCCATGTTTCTGATTAAGAAGAAACCTATATTTTTGTATATGAAAAGGATAAATATGGTAATCATAATGGAAAGGAATAAATCATACCTTTCCAAAATTATTTCCCAACCATCTATCCAAGATATGATTTAAGAGGAAAAAAGGGAAGATCCAGAGGTACAGAAGAATATTAAGGTAAGAAAGGAAGGGAAACTACCAGAGTTCCATATTGATGATGATGTTGTGATTATATTTGGAATAAAGAATTATGTGAATTAATTAACTAGGATAAATATGGGGCTATTAAATAATGCACATAGATCAAATTTCTCTATCCATCTTAAGAGAAGCAACATGTACCATGATCTCTTAGAATACATCTGGTGGGGTATCATGAAAAAAGGTTATTGTGGAGTGTATCTCAAAGGGCTTGATATTCTAGAAAGTTAAAACCTATTGGTAGAAGTCTAAAGGGAAGATTAAACCATTTCTTATACCCATGTTAAAATGGGATAATGTCACAATTTACTTCATCACTGGTCTCCAAAAGACATGCTAGGGAAATAATGTAGTATGTGTTGTAGTGGACCGACTCACCAAGACAGCCCACTCAATCGCTATCCGGGAAGAGCTCTCACTTGCACAACATGAAAAGATATAAGTGAAGGAAATAGTGAGACATAATGGAGTTTCACTCTCAATTATCTATGATCATGATCCCATGTTCACATCTAAATTCTAGAGGATCCTTCATCATTCATTGAGTACTGAATGAAACTTCAACACAACCTATGACCCCAAACTGAGGGCCAGTCAGAAAGGAATATTATATTACTCAACAATATTCTATGTGTTTTCTCCTTATAATTCAAAGGTGGATGGGATCTTCATGTACCATTGGTTGAGTAATCATACCACAATTGATTCCACTTGAGAATTTAAATGGCACCATATAAATATCTATATGAAAAGAGATGCACAACTCTATCCAATTGGGATAAAGTTAGTGAAAGAAAGATAATTGGACATAATATTGAGGAAGAGATGACAGAGAAGGTTCAATCCATCCCAAAACATATCAATGTTGCTCAGAGTCAGAAAAGAGTTATGCTGACAACCATTAAAGGGATATCGAGTTTGATGTTTGAGATAATGTCTCCCTTTGACTATCACCATGGAAGAGAGTCATGCCGTTTGGAAAGAAAATAATGCTAAGAACAAGGTACATTGGAACCTTTGAAATACCTGATCACATAGGATCTATGGATTATCTCCTTGGACAACCAGAAAATAGGGCTCATGTTCATGAAGTGTTTCACATATCACACCAGAAGAAGTACATACGAGATCTCTCACATGTACTAAACTCAGAGGTGTACATTTAGATGATGATATCTATTGTGATGAGTAACTAGTAATAATTCTATACTAGAAAGGTAATGTTCTATGAAATATGAAAACACACAATGTCAATGTTTTCTGGATGAACAAAAATTATGAATAATAAACTTCGGAACCGAAGGAGGCGATGAGGGTAAGTTCCCTCACATATTTATGTAAAAATATTTGAGGGTGAACTTTCAAAATGGGGAAAAATGTAATGATAAAAACTTTTATCAATGGAATTTTCCCTTATTATAATAATTTCATACTATATAAATATCATAATATCACATAGATATCATAATAAATTCTTTTAAAATGAATAATTAATAAAATAATAAGTATTTCTAGAAGTTAAGGATCTAATATTGATTAAATAAAAACATGACCGTAAGAATATTTATATGACCCTTATGAATAGTAAGATGGGTAAATAAATAGTAGCATCACAAATGATAGTATAATTAGAATTTATTAATCTTATAAGTGAAAATATGTTATACTTATATCACAGTATAAGTTAGATGAAATTTTAAAAATTATTAATTAATTTTTGGTTTTTTTGTATGTCATAAATATTTAATTACACATTAATATTTAATTTAATAATTTAATATGAAATTTATTTTCATCAAATTTATCCATAAATTAATATTTTATTGTCTTATAATTTTACGATAATTCTATTAGCCCTTATATAATTTTTCAAAGTGTTATAAAGTGAGTTATAATTTTAAAAACTGTATTTTCCATGTAAAAGATGATTTTAATTGAAAATAAAATTACTCATATTTAGAAAATTATTTTTATAAAATTTAGTTAATTTTGGGATTTTACATGTCAAAAATATTTAGGGAGAATTTTTTGGATATTTATGAAACACATGATTTTTTTGGTGAATAGTAAAATATGGCAATTTATAGTATATATACATTATATGCAAAGTACACTATTCCTTGAGTCATTGCTGATGTAAAACCTATAATATCTAATTATATTTTATTATTTAATTTATTTATTAATGGAATCATCACTATTTTTTGTCTTTAGGAAAATTAATAAACTAATCAATAAAATATTGAGAAAACACCCCTTTCCCCCACTATAAAAACAATCCTCATCCCTCTTCTCCTCACTACTATCAAGATTTGAGCCTTGACTAAATTATTCCGAATAATCTGCCCTATCACTGTCCTCAAATCTAAGTGCTCTTGGTCCTATTGAAATTCCAATCCTAGGTGCCTTAAAAATGATATCAATAGTAGAATTCAAGAGGTAAATCTTCTCTCTTTTTCAATTAATTTCCTTTCAATTTCATTTTTTCCTTCTATTATCCTAACCTTCTTTTAAAAAGTTATCATAATAACTCTAGTATGTTTGAAATAATTTAATATATTAATTTAATGGAATATTCATAATTAAACTCCTCCCTCTCACATTTGTATTATAAAAATGAAGTCTTATCCCGTTTACCGACATCATGGGCGATGTACTTTCAATTTCCTTAAATTAATTTAATGATGTTAATAGTACAATAAAATGATTTATAAATTATTTCAATAAATATTATTAGACCTTATTTATATTATAATATTAAAATTTATACATAATACTAAATGAAAAAATGAAACGATTTCATTTTGATTGAAAAACTACCAAATGTAACCTAAAACAGTCATCATTTAATATTATTGAATAACTCATCTTCGTGGTATATAACCAAATTATTCATAATTCATTTAAAATTATGTAAAATAATTAATAACATATAATAAAAACTATTTTATATTTATCCACATTTTACACGAACATCCATTCATGTATACAAATGAACTGATCATAAAAACAATGAAAACACCTAAACGATGAAATTAAAGACTATAACTCTTCCAGAAGACCATAAAATTACCTAATAAGACCCAAATGAATCATATTCATGTATAAAATTCAATATAAATTTTAATTAATTAATATAATGTGATTATATAGGAAATTAAAGTGAAGCAAGCATTCAGACACAAGGTAAGCAGAATTCCTAAACCCAACTCTCTTTCTTTTGGGTTTCCCTCTTTCACCCCATTTTCAGTATGGATATTCATTAAATATATTTTTTTCATAATTATCTTACCATTTATGTAAATACATGTTTTCTACTTGAGATTATGAAAAAAAGTATGTTTTCTAAAATAACGCTTCTTTTAAAAAAACAAACATTTTACTTCCTAAGATTGTTTCTTCTTCATTCAAGGTTGATGATTATGAAATCAAGTATGTTTTCCCTATTTTATTTGAGAACTATAATTTTATGTATTTATTATTTATTAAATTATACCCATTCGTTTTATTGGGTTATTTTATGTTCAATATTGATATACGTTCTTTGTGGAATGCATCTTAGTATAAATGTATGATGTGACAGGTGCACCCGTAATTATATAGTGTAGTGTAATTGATATGATGTGATCGGTGTTCCCAGAATTAAATATCTCTAAAATTATATTTTTAATCTAAGGAAATAAATGAGATAAATTAAAATATGCATGAACATGATGTTATCTTTTATTAAAACTATGTGTGGTTATTTACCACTAAGACATGATGTCTTATTTTTATACATTTCCAAATTCAATGCATTTATCTAATGCTTATTATAATGATTATGATAAGATAACTATGTTATTTTGATAATGATTATGCTCACCCACGTTATATTTTTTCATTATCTTATATATCGTCTTAAAGCGCCTTTAGCTCACCACTTTTGGATATATACCCTCATTTTATTAAATGTACTAAGGAGAAATAAAGGGCCAATAAGAAGCTAGAGAAGAAGGAATTAAAAAAATGTTTATGTTTTATTTTTTAAATTTTTTGTATGGTCCTAATATTCCAAAGATATTAAACCATTTTTATCATAATTATATAATTATTTTATATTGTTCTCATTTAAATATATGTAATAATAATTATAGATAATGTAGGGTCACTATAGACGTTATCAACCCTTTCATTATTACCCAATACATTTGAGTGATATATAATTTCATAAACACCAACTAAATATTAAAGACCATAAATATTTGTACCATAATACCATTAAACATTCATCATATCATCATATAATAACCCATGTAATGTAAAATGGTTTTATAAACAATTCATCTTTCCAATATAGCATAAATCATGGAAAATAAATAAGTTTCATAATGGTTTCATTGAAACATTATTAACCTATGGAAAAGGAATAGGTTTCATATAGTCTTAATTAAATAATAATCATCATAAGTTATCCATATATAAGAAGTCAATAGAATCATAATATTATATCCATAGAAAATAATATCAATCCTTGATGGATGTTAACATAAATATAAAATAATTTTAAAATAACATTCAAAACTTTTTTTCGAAAATAGAAAAATATTATTTTATTTTTAAAACACTTTTACTAAAAATTCAAAGAATATTTATATAATTTTTTTATTTCAAAATAACCATAATATCAAGAAATTAATCCTTAATGAATTTAATGGTAATAAAATTGGAAAAATATTTTAATATTGTATATTTTAAAAGTGAAAATTATTTTAAAATTTACATAAAAATTTTAAAAATATCTTTTTCAGAAAAAGTTTCTTTCAAAATATAACTTTTAAACAAATTTAAACAATGTAAAATCTATGAAATTGAAATTTTTAAAAAAATTCATATGTAGGTAAAAACATCAATAAAATGTTTTGATGGTGATGGAAATGGAAGAAAAAGGTTATCATATAATAATAATATATGGTCACATTTTCTTTAAAAAAATTTATTGAACAATTTATATACCAAATTCTGGAAAATGGTACTAATACGTAAAATTTATAGGAATAACCAGTGGATAATTGAAAAATTCTGGTTTAATTTTTAAGATCCCTATAAATTCCATCAATTAAAATTTACCATAGACAATATCGAAAATAAAAGAGATTGTAACATAAACCCTAACCACATGTCTCATATTTCTTCGTACGCATTCAAATATCATATATTATAAATATATATTTATTAAAAATATATTCCAACCCAATTTTCATACATATAATTTTATTATATATTCCTTCATAGTTTCCTATTATCCATTTATAGACAATTCTTCATTAAATTAAACATTCAGGGGAAAATTTATAAGTTTTCCATGCTTGTTTCAATTCAATGGTTCTGATGCATTCACCTTGGTCATGGTTTCATAACCTCTAAAAATTTATCATTTAATAATTATATTATTTATTCATCATATGTAATTTTACAATTATTCATATAAATTGGTTATGAAAAATGGATCGCATTGCTGCGTGGGGTTTGTAGTCCACACATGTGCATAAGTGACGTTATCATATTAAAATAATTAAAAATTAAGTAATCTATATAATATATTATAACAATAGAATAATACATATATCATAAATATCATATATAAAATTCAATCCATCATAAAAAATTGTCATGTGAGGTGGTTATGTAAAATATTTAATATCACTACATGAAGGTGGTAGTTTACATGTTCGGATGGTCGATATGTTCATTTCACATTTGATGGAAAAAGGTGAAAAATGGTTTATCCATTATCATAATTAAAAATAAGTATATTTATTACAATTAATAAATTATTTTATAATGGATACCATATAATTTAAATAGGTAGAATAAGGAAGTGAATTGAAAGTACCCAATTAAGAGTTATAGCTATTCTTTGAGAAACCACCATTTGCTTACTCCTTAAGTAATGAAAAGATGATATTCAGGAAAAAAAAATGGACCACTAGGAAGAGGGGAGGGATGTTAATTAGGTATTAGGGTAGTATGTTTCCATTATATAAGGATCTTGGGGTGTGAGGAATATAGAAGATGTGGAATCCTTTTATTAGGGATGGATATAATACACTTATAATTTTTCAAAAGATTAAAATATAAAAATATTTATTTAAGTAAAGATTATGAAAAATGAAATATCATATAAAATAGGGAATATAAGTTTTAAAAAACGTCAACATATAAAAATAAATGAAGTGTTTTTTATTTCAAAACATATATCTTAGGTTTACCCCCAAGAAAACCCTTTTAGTCCTAATTGTGGTAATAATATTTATATGTTTTTTCTATTTATTAATCAAAAAAATAAATTTATATTTTTAAATTATGTTAATTACGATGATTAAAATTATTTACCCCATTGTAAAATATTAAATTTCTATAATTTTAAGAAATTCATTTTGAAAATAAAAAGGAAAAAAGAAAAAAAAATCATTTTAATACAAATTTATTTTTATGTATAAAACATATTTATACTTATTCTATGCCAAGTAAATGTAATTTAATTAATTTTTAAACATTGTATTGAATACATAATCATTAAATATCATTAAAACCATTCATTAATAAATATTAAGTTAATTTATTTTAATAAAAATACATTTTTCATATAAAACCTATTTTTAAAAATATATCTATTTACCTTCAAAAGATTTTATCTTCATTTATAAATAAATGATATCAGATGAATTAATTTTTTAAATATTTAAATAATAATATTTCATAATTTTATTACTTTTATTCAAATCCCTAAATCCAATTTCCAGGTTATAACTATCACATTAAATAACAATATTTTAATAGTATATCATGGTTTTTTTAGACACGGTATTACATGTAATGAAATCTATCAAATAAATTAAATTCATTTAAAGAAAAATGATACATAAATTAATGGGTTATTACATTAACAACCACTTATAAGAATTTATCCATTGAAATTTCATCACATTTATATAATTATCTAAGGATACTTTTTTCTCATCGTATCTTCTGGTTCCCATTTAGTTTTCTTAAATATATGGATTTGCCACCAAAATTTGACCAAGTGTGTTGTATTGTTTCATAGAATGTTATCTCCTAAATAGAAAATTTCTAAACGTTTTTCCCCATAATGGAGATCATTAAACATTGGTATTAAATTAGAGTTTAGTACATTTGAAATATCAGGTATGTACTTAATCAAGAGAGATACATGGAACACATTATAAACATTATTGAGATTTTTTGGAAGTGGAATATGGTAATAAAATTTTTAGATATGATAAATAATTTCAAAGGGATAACTATATCAAGGGATCACCATTCAATTATTTCTAAATCTCTTAAATTTCATTCATGCTATTGAATAAATAAATTGAGAAAAAATTGTGTCCATGAATAATATCAATATAATAATCTCATTGATAATAATAATTAATTCAAAATTAAGAATTTTTTTTATTGGATGATATAATCCCAGAAATCATTATATCAATACTCTATAAACATTTAAAAAAGGGTTTTAAAACTATGGTAAAACACCATTTAATGTTGGCTTACAGATTTTACCCATAATATTATCGATGCATCATAGGGTTATATAATTTTGGTCCCCACCCGTCACAGCATATTCAATTCATTCCTCATATATCGAATGATAAATTTAATTTATAAATATTATTCCCTATTAATAAATGTATTCATTGAATTAAGAATATAGAATATCAATATTTCGTCATTCAATAAAATAAAATTCAATATAAAAAATTATATATAAAACTGATATATGGTTTAATAAATAATAATATCACTATAAATAATATGGATATTTATGGGTAATGTAATTTCTAATGTTCAAAAAAGGTAAAGATTTCAATAAAAGGTTAATAACTATAAAATTAATCAAGAAAGGGAATACCAACAATTTCCCTAGTCAAATAGATAATAAACCACTACTAGAAAGAATATTTATCATATCATTAAAACAAAAACCTAGTGGATTATGACTAAAATTAAAATTTATTAACATTGATGAATATAAGCACCATAATCATATGATTAAATCATTTTTGAGGAAAATATTTTATTAACATAAAAAATTACTTTAAAAAACATTATGTACCCAAAATATGAAGAAAATTATTTAAGAGAGTAACCATTTTATTTTATAAAGGAGGCTTTAGATAAATGAGCAGTCAGGGTAGTATGAATGTTCAATTAATACAGAGTATGTTAAAATAAATTTTCCTTGCATATTTTTCTAAGAAAATTCAAAAGTACCATTTTTGGGTAATGAAAAGAAGATTAATTTAACCTTTTCTATAAAAAATAAATTTTTTTATATAAATAAATTTAAAAATTCATATAAAAGAATTTTTCAAAAAATAACAATTAGAAAAAAAACATTTATTTGGAATAAACAGTTATTCAAATGAAGAGGGAAATGAATTTGAATTTTATTAAAAACTTTTCTTGGTCAATTTAACTATAAATAAAAGAAAAATATACCTTTATGAATAACTAGTCTAGAATAAATTGAAATGGATTTATTATAAAATGTTCAAATACTTTCCTTCAATGTATGTTCAAGAATAAACATTCACAATTAAAATGAGATTAAATCACAAATCTCATGCTACTTTGAAAAAATTATAATTATAAGCACCATGATGGAATACACAAAAATGAAAAATAATATAAAATTATTAAAAATATATAGATTATATAACATATGAAATGGGAATTATATATACCTTATAAAATATGAAAGGTGTACAACATGGAATATGCCCCAAAATACTATTTTAAAACTCTAATTTCAAATTTTAGCATTTTTTCAAAATCAAAAATTCAAAAAAAAAACCTATTTCAACATATCAAAATATAAAATTATGTTTTTCGAATATTTCTATATTTAGACTGGGTAATAATATCTTCATCCCAACCCATTATAGGTTTATGTCGATCCATGATGGATATATTCTGATAAATGTGGGAGAAAAGTGAGGTTTCCTAAAATAGCATTTTTATGATGACATATTCAGAAGGTAGGACAAAAAGACTCATCTTCTTCCATTTGATGATTTTGATTATAATGGGAGTAATTTCTATCTCCTAAATTATGCAGTTTTGGAAAATCATAATTTTGTAATGTAACACCATAATATTTTATCGATAATTTTCAAATAAATCTAATTTCATTGATCTTTAATTGCATTACAAGAAACATTGAGATTAAAAAAACTGTGATGTACTCGTAAATTATAGTTATCCCCTTACCATTATATTACAATTTTTTTAATAGGAATAACTAAATTTTAAAAAATTAATGGATACAAGGGTATAAATGAATTCATTATTTATCAATTAATTATAAATAAAAATTAAAATCATTTAAAAGAAAAATATAATTTTATGATTTTTTTGGGCTAAATTTTCATTTCAAAGTATTATATTTAATTATTTTTTGTTGGTAAATAATTTTAATAAAATTTATATATATATATATTTTCAGAAAAATGTTTTAAAAATTCATCTAATATTTTTTAATAGCATGGGATAAGAATAAATCTGGTTTCATGCATAACAAATTTATTTTCCAAAAAAAGTTTTTCATCTCATTTTATACAATTATTTTAATGTTAATTTCATCCACCATTATTTAGTTAATTTGCTTAAATATGTTCTATGTGTTTAATTATTATGGTTAAATTTTGTAAATAGATCACTTATTTTTCAATATAAATAGTAATCGTAGTAAATTTTATCACTTCAGTAAAGGGTAAATCTTGTTAATATAGGTGAAAAATTAGTGATAAGAACTTAATTATTTATAAAAAATACATATTGGATGAAATAAATGGGACCCTGATCACATTATTCACCAAATTTTGTTATTTAATAGATACTTGTCAATGTAAATGACTAATATAATATTTCAAGTAATTAAAGTTACAAAATGTGACTCACTAAATTTTAAATAACTATCATATTTTCCCAAGGGAAAAAATAGTAATGAATGAATATTAATAGAATTTGTTTGTATAATTAATTTATATTATTGATGATAATTTATAAATAATTCTTATTTAATAAATAATTTCCTTAAATTATTATGAAACACTGAAGTAGTATTTCTCCATTTAATATGAAATATAAAATGATTTTAAAAAATTTAAAAGATATATAATTTGAGTGGTTAATAGTGATACAAAAATTTTTTAGTTGAATAAGATACATTATTGTATGTTTAAATAAATATATTTTAATTCCTCTTTTTTCATTATGTATTTGAACCTAAATTAAATGAATAGTGTAATAAATGACATTAATGATATAGTATGAAACATAATATTTTATTAAATGATATAAAATTAATAAAATGTTCTATTAATCAAAATAAATGTGATTTGGAATTAAAAATCAACCACTATATATTTATTCACCTTTTTTAAATTTATAGCAACATTATTATCTCTTAATGTTTAGAAAACGTTAATACTGTCTTAATTGTCAAAGTGGCTAACAAAGGGTTACAAAATATATGGATGAATATGGGATAATAAAATATCCAAATTTTATTTTATGATATTATTTCAAATCGTACTCATAATATATTTTATTATTATCAATTTGGATCCATTTTTTATTGAATATTAATTTATACTGATTTAATATTTATGAAATTCCAAGGGTTCCCCTCCCCTCAATTATAAAGGGCATCCCTCCTTTCACTTCTTCACACCACTTTGAACCTTCTAGATCAACCAAAATCTATAAATTTATCTTATAAACTACCACATACAAATTATATATCTAATTTCTTCCCAACATATCATCCCTAAATTATTTCAGGGGATATATAAAGTATTTATTTCGAAGAAGAGGTAATCTCTTTTACAGATCACTTCATTTTTAATTATTTTTTTCTCTTATAAATAAATTATGTTCTTCATATAAAATAAATTAAGTGTCATAAATATAAATAAATGTTCCTATGATTATTAAAAAAACCTTTATTTTCACCCTTTCCATGAAATTGGAAATGAATATATCTCTTGTGCATACACACGGATTACCATATTCAAGTAGTGATACAATGAATTTCTAATCACCATCATTTAAGGATGACTATTATGATGGGATTAATATTTATATATGATAATGATAAAATAATTATACTTATTTATTGATAATATCATCTTAACCTTATCACCTTTGAATCTGTTGGAAAATGATAATGATGATCATGCATAGGTGTGGACAACCACAACTAAGAGGCAATTAGATTTTTTTCCAATTCTATTTTATGTGGGTGATAATAAGGATGGGTTTAATGAGTATATTTGATATATATTATATAAAAATTAATATTTAAATTTGATTTATTATTTACCATTCATTCATTTTATTCTTCAAAAAATAGAAACAAAGTTCATCCGTATATATGGACTATTGTAACCATGAACGGTGCAATTCATTTTTCTTGTGCTATCTTTTATGAGGTAATATAATGATTTATAAAATTAATATATATGATATCTAAATCAAGATAAAAATTATTTATATTATGTAAATATGATAAAAATAAAAGGTGAAAAACTCCCAAATGAGAACATACACAAAAAATGAAGCATCTATCACATGGAATAAAAATTTTAATAAAGAAGTGTTAACAAATGGGTGGTAAAAGGTTATAATAAAATCATATACGTTATTATATATATGATTATTGTTCAATGTTGTATTTATAATAAATATATATTTATTATATAATAGTTTCTAATGCATATAACAGAAATCATACCTAAGGTAAGGAATTTTTGTTTTACTTTTCCTCAGTGTTATACATGTGATATTCACCAATTTATTCTTTTATGTGGTGTATATACTACACATTAATGTATTTTATGATTGTTATTATTATTTTTTGGGATTTAAATTCCTATATAAGGATATTTATCTTCTAGTTCTAGTGATTCAAATGATCCCAAAGTAGTAAGGGTTATATATTATAATCTCATTGTTAAATAGGATTAGTTATAATTATGTTTCGGATGATAAAATAACATGAATTAACACTCATTATACTCATGAATTCTCTTATTACCTAGTTATTTCTGGAAAAAATATACTAATAACCATATGTACTCAAGGAACTAAAATATCTTTTTAAGAAAAAATTGACTTTATTTCTCTTTTTGGTCAAAAACCCTTTTTCTCCCATATCCATTTTTTATAAAAATAAAATAAAAATTCTTTTACTATTATCCAATTATTTTTAAATTATATTTTCCCTATTTTTTATTTTTTTTGTAAATGGTTCAAAATTAAACATCTTGACGTTTATGAACAATGTAATTTTTTTATTTTTTTTCAAAAGTTAAAAATAATATTCTCATTACACTTATATGGCATGAAATGAATTTCTCTCCATCGTGACTGGTCAATGCATTGATGCTTCCTTTAAAATTTTACATGGTTATTTTAAAATAAAAAAATTCAATAATGTTTTCTTAAATTCTAGATTCTAATTTTTTTTCAAAATTGAACCATTATTTTCTCAAGAATGTTTTAACAATGTTTTAATTGTAAATATATTCATCTGAGAGAAGAACACATAATTTCAATTATAATTTACTAGGGATATTATCCAATGAACTCATCCTTATTCGTTCTCAGAATGGTTTATGTTTATGATCCTATTATTTTTTTTGAAACATGTCACTTATCATTGGTTATGCTATGATGAAATTATGAAATTTTTCTGAAACCCATTCCTTTTAACTGGGTTATACTATGATGAAATGTTTGTGATACACATTTATCTCTATGGGTTCTTATATGATAAATGTTTTATGATCATATTGAACACATATGTATGGTATTCATTATGTGAGAGTGGCTACAATATAACAAAGGATGAGTGGGACTATTATCTACCTCAAATGCATTGAGTAAAGATTCATATATTGTGAGATAAATATTACTATAATAAGGAGTGAACCATGCTGATAAATTTATTTTTTCCACTATGATAATATTGGGGGTGAGAATTGACTACTGTGATTGTTTGGGGAGTAAAGTCATTCAGCTATGATAGTCATGGAAATGAGATTTTACGACAAAGGAAATGATTTTATATGCTTATTTTCATTCCATAAACTTATGTGTAAATGAAAATGTTATGATCACATGGATAATGTTATTTTATTAAATTTAGATTCATGACATATTAAATTCCATTATTTTTGTCCTGACTCAAAATTTTTATCTTTGTTACACAGGTTATGATTTTCAAATTATATACCCCTATTCTCATACCCTTATGATCGTGTTGTTCTCATTTGATCATTGACATCTCCCTTATTTTCCCATACTATGTTTCTAATCACAGTCGTTTTTATGTTTATATTCTATAGGTTATGATGAATGGTTTTAAGTATGATATATATAATAAGGGTACCAGTTATGAAGAATATAGTAGGACTTGTTTTGGATCGTTTATGAACCAATTGTTTATGTGTCCATGTTTTCAAAATCACACTATCTATACAATTCTGGAGGGTATCTTTATGTTATGTAATAAACATTCTTTTATTAAGATGTAATATCTATGGATAAAAAGTATGGGTCAGTATATTTGGTATCAAGGAAAGGTTTCATTATCCTTTTGAAATTATGATAAGAAAAATTTTGTGGGAACCCTAGGGATAATTCGATGTAGACGAAAAAATAATAAATTTTGGTAATGATCATGGATAACCTTATTAAAACCTGAGGTTTCATAGATTGAAAAGGATTATTTAGTATGTAGACATCTAATAAAATATTTTTCATGATTCCTCACTTTTATTATTATTGCTCACACTATGGTTTTTGGTTTTATCCAATGGATTAAACCCAAAGGAATCATTTAATGGAGAATGTGATGAATAATGAAATGAGTTTCCTCCTATGAGACCTATTGTTATGGGATATGGAATGAAAAATATCATTACTGTACTTACAAAAATTTCTCATGTTATTAATCATGATGAGATTAAAAATAATAAAAGGAGAGAATAATGTTATATTGATTCGATCATGAGTCAATGTTATCCTTATTTTATTCAATACACTAATCCACTAGTTTCTAATAAATGTATCAATACAAATAAAAATATATACTCCATTCTACCATGTTTTGATTAGGAGATATTTATTCTAGTTTTTTATCTTTTGGAAGAAAAATTCGATCAATTGTTGAATCTTACCAAGAACTCAAAGTAACAGGAATAAATTTACTCTATGAAGTGTGATGAGTTTAAAAGATTATTTCTCAAAAAGTATATTCCATGTATTATTCATAAAAAATATTTATGGAATTCATATAACTAAAATAGATGTATGGTGAATATTTTGGTACCTATGATATAAATTTTACAAGACTTGTGAAGTATGATTTTGATATTGTCATCCAACCTAAAATTAATGTTGATAAGTTCTTAAATGTCTTAAAACTAAGTTACTTGAAGGCGTTGGCCTTAAAAGGATTCAAAATATATGAAAAAATTGTTAGTTCTTCTATAATGGGTGAAATAAATATTTTAGTTACTCATAAATCTCATATTTTTTATAATAAAAGAATGATAAAATTCCAATGGAATTCTAAAAATAATTGAGATAAGAATAAGGTAATTCCTTTATGATCATATTTTGGAAATAAAGTTAGTGGATGTTGTCTTATAGGAATTGGTAAATGTTTCATGGGTATAAATAAATTTTAGTAGGAAGTAGAATGCTGATGTGATGGGAAGAAGTTATCTAATTAAGAAAATAGAGATAAATCTCCATAGAATGAACCACCCACTATCCAGGGTTTCAAATGTAATGAGTATGGGAATAATTCCAACCAATTCCCAAATTCAAAGGTTAATGATAATGATAAATGTAATATTCCACTTAACTGTAGATACAATGGTAAATATTATGATATCACTATTTTTATGAGGTGTACAATAAATAAATGGTGAAATTTACACATACCATCCAATCTAGAACTATTAATGCCTTGTTTTATTTTAGATATAAAAAATATATTACATATAAATAATATTTTACTGTAATTAGTATACAACTATAGTGGTTAGATATTGGATAAGTGGATAAAACTCCTAATGGTATGATGATCACATCTGAAGTCTATAATTCTTATCAAGTTGATGTTTCTAGGAATATAATTCTTGAAAATATTTTTATTCTTCCATCGGTTGATATTGATGTTATTTTGATCACAGAATGGATATATTTACATTAATCCCACAACAATTTCTCGTGAAGGGAAGTCATGTTTGATATTTTCAGAAAACCCATGATCATATATCAGTGAGACGACACATTTGAGATTTCAAAGGAAATTAAATAAATCATAGGGTCATTTATCTTTATTAAAAAGGATTTCTTATCTTGAATAGTCAAGAAGAAACTAAACATCAAATATATGCCTATTATGTGGGATTTTTTTAATGAATTTCCAAAATAATTGCCTATGAATACACAAAGTCATGAAGTTATGTACTCGATAGAACTCATTCCTAGTTCTACACCCATTTCAAAGACTCCATATGTAATGGTACTGAGTAAGTTATAGGAACTGAAGAATTAAATTTTATAGAATATTTATTAGGGATTCAATTGGCAGAGTGTGTTTCCATGGGGTGCACTAGTTCATTTTGTCAAGAATAAATATGGTTCAATGATAACTTTCATTGATTATTGAAAACTTAATAAAATCATTTTCATGAGAATCTATCCTATACCCAATATTTATGAATTATTTGATCAATTTCCTGGTGCTGAATACTTTTCAAATATTGACTATTATTCTTTATATCATCAATTGATGGTTCATAAAGAAGATATTCTAAAGACCACATTCCATACTTTGAATGGACAATAAGAATTTATAGTGATGATATTTTGTCGTAATAATGACACTACTCTCTTTATAGACTAAATGAATTGAGTCTTTTGATATTTCCATGATCATGTTGTGGTGGTCTATATAGATGACATTATTATATATTTAATTAGAGAGGATGATCATTCAAATAATTTGAGAATTGTGTTGGAGACACTGAGAAAGGATAATATTAATGAAAAATTTACCAAGTGAAGATTTTGGCTTCCGAAAGATAAATTATTGGGTTATATAATGTCATGTGAGGTTATATAAAAATATCATTCTATAAAATCCCTACTCAAGTACAACTAAATAGTGCCCCAATCTGATGGGTGACATCGACTCAATAATGAACCCATACACACCAATGGATTACTTCTAACAGTGGTGGACTCATGTGTGTCTCTAGGGATGATCATCCCTCATGTCAGAGTGTAACACAATGGTAGTAATCACAGCATATAATAGAAAAAGCATAATATAAATCAGACTGAAGATAAAAATTAAAGATTATATTGAACAAACAGTTAAAAATTAAATAATATATACCAAATGATATGTTATTTCATGTATCTAAAGAGCAAGAAAAAAACTATTCCAGCATCCAGTACAGTAAGTAATCATACAATGGGATATTTCTCTTATCGCTAATTACATCCATGATGTCTATCCGGGTATCCAATGGAATCCCAACAATTGTGTGAGATAAAATTTATTATGTCACAACCAACGATGTCTATTACAAATCCAGTTTGTGAGATATAAAAAAAATACTATGTAGTATATCACATCTATAAAATTACTTATTGTAATGTGATGTGGGTCCAATGATACTATCTAACCTAAAAATTCTCCCTTTAAACAAATTTCAAGAACCAAAAATAAATGAAGCAATAAATATAAATAAAAAATTTAAACTATACATTAAAAAAACATTCAAATTTTATAATAGTACCATGGATATGTGTTTGTATATTAAAAATACACAATATTAATACCTTGTAATTAGGTGTATATCCAAACCACTCCCTCTCCGTATAATCCAATATACAATATCCATCATGGAAACAATGTATAATAATTATTCATCCCCAAAAAACATGTAGTGTAATCAAAATTACCATACCAGGAAAGGTCGGATCCAAGGTATTAAAGACCATGGAATCTATGTCGAATCCCAGGGGCATCTCAATGGAATCATGGTAACAACCTGGCTAGATTCCATGGATCATGTCAACATACCTAGTCCAACACAATTCTATGAAGGATGGATTCGAGAATTAGTAAGACATGAGGCTTCCATCAAAATCAGGATCCAAGTATTGAATAGGTACAAGGCATGCAATACTTTAACAAATATCCATGGAATAGAACCTAACACAAAATCTAGGGGTGTCAGTTTCCATAGAGCTCGGTCTAGGAATCCACTACCATTTTAATTCATCATCTCAAAAATTTCATCACTTTATTATCATTCCATGAGTTCATACAACTCATATAACAATTTTTATTTAAACAATCCAATCATTTCAAATCATGTAATCACTTTGAAAATGAGGCATCAATTCTCTTCTAATCAATTAATTATATTCTCAATCAATTCAAAAAAGGACTCTCTCTAACTATGATATCTCACATGAACCCCACAGGTGGTATAATAATGGAATATATAAAGGTACTTCCCATGGGTGGCCTATGTTGGAGAAACAACCTCAAAAAATCTCAATGGTAATAGTGGGAATCCTGAACAGGTTTCAAATCATTAAATTTATTCATTTAATTAATTAAAGGGGAACCCCTAGAAAGTCATATGTTCACAATAATTCCATCTATTATTATAAAAAACCCAATGGTAAAGGTATATACCACATAATATAGGTTCATAGTAGAGCACTTGTCAAGTATCAATCTCTGATTCATTAGAGATCGAGAAAAAAAAGAATAATGGGTGAAAAAAATAAGAAAAGGGAATATTATATTCCACCTAAATTATACATTAGATATTAATATGAATGAAGAAAAACACTAGAAGATCAAATAACTTACTGGTGCAGATCCAATGAGTTAAACAGTTCTTGAATTGGGAGGTCGATAGAGAAATGGTGGAAATGTACTAATTTATAATCAAAGAGAGATCCGAACCTCAGGGATATCCACAAGAGTAAATCAGAGGAAGAGGATATACACATAAAAATCATTGATGGAAGATTATCATTCTTCCAGAAATATCTGAGTCGCGGGGTTTGGATGCACTATTTGCCAAACTATGAAACAAGAATATTCCCCACACTATTTTGAGGGATACCCCACATGGTTTCATACTCATGGTTTGACTAAACAGGAAGAAACAAGGCCCAACACCTTTAAAAATAACTATAGTAACACTTTCATGACCAGGTTCCCCTTTCCAAACCATCTCCTCAAACCATGTGTCTCTTTTATAGAGGCATGAACCACCTCGTATAGTTTTACCGAACCTTTTAACATGGTTTGCACAATTTTTACAGACCAATTAGACTAGATTCCTTTTCCCAAAATGAGTCCTCTATCATCTAAAAAAATTGGCACCCCTAAATCTACAATTATTTCATTTAGAACTCACATTAGGTCAAAATCATGGAGTTTAACAGAAAAGAAAAATATTTATACCTCATAAGAAAAACTGGGAAAGGGGAAAAGTTGGGGAATGCTTTGAGCCAAATGAATCATGATATCATGTATATGATGAGGATTGTAAATTATACAATATTTATATATTTTTAATGTTTTGATCTTGAAATCTAGAATCTAGGTGTGAAATCTTATCATTCCTAAATGACCTTTCAACCATCTATCGAACTGATGATTAAAGAGGTGTAAAAAGATATAAAACTATATAAGAGGTTGCGAAATTTTCCAGAGTTTAACTTGTATTGTGAAATAATTATAATGTTTAGGAACATGGTATGTGTTCTGTCCATACCTGATTGGAAGGTGCTGTTGGAATAAGCTCACAGTTAAACATTATCTATATATCCTAGAAATAGAATGATTTATAGAGATCTGAAAGTGTATTTTCATTGGTAAAACCTGAAGATATATATTTTAGATTATTATTCTCAGTGTTTAGTATATTATTAAATTAAATACGGGAGATATAGGTCTAAAGGGATGTTATAACATTTACCCATACAATAATAGAAATGTTAAAATATCATCATGGATTTTGTCATTGTACTTCACCAAACATCAAAAGGGGATAATGGTATTTAAGTTATAGTTTATCACCTTATAAATTCAGAAAACGTTTTTTTCATTGGAGAATAATTATCGTTGGACCATCATTCAAGAATTTATATTAATGATGTAGTAAGGTTGCATGGATTACAACATTTTATTATATCTAATTAGTATATGATGTTTAAATCAAAGATCTATAAAATTATTTAGACAGCTCTGGATAAATATATCAATTTGAGTATTGTTACCATCATTATACATATGTTAAATCTAAGATACAAATTAATACCCTAAAATATACTCTATGATCTTATTATATGGGTTTCAATTGTGGTAGGGATTGAACCATTACTGTAGTTGAATTTTCATACAACAATAGCTTACATTAGAGCATTTAGATGGATTTTTATGATAACATATATAGAAAGAAGTATAAGAATCCAATATTATAGGATAATATTGGATAAAAAATCTATTAGGAACTATGAAAGAAAAGTAAATGATGGATAATGTCCGGTCTATTCAATATCATATCAAGGTATCTTACATTTGATAGAAATTTTTTAATGATAATCTTTAATGTGACAAGGTATTTGAAGTTGGTGTTAAGGTTTTTCTGTGAACATATCCATGATATAAGGTTATAATATTCAAAAATATGGGAAATCTAAGACATATTTATATTTTTCCTTTTGAGAATCATTATTGGGTAGGGACAATACCTTATTGCTTGGTGCTTCCACCAAACCACTCTCACGTTCAAATTTTTTTTCATATATCTCTCTTGGGGAAATACATATCTACACCATCACATGTACTGAACATAGTGGCCACACCATAGGAGATTTATCATTATTTTGAAGAATAATTGGTAGAAATATTTTTTATTATATAAATTTTTTATTCAACAAGACTACCCACCTAGTGAAACTTCTCTTGAGTAATCACGAATTAGAAGAATCTACATGGAAACTCGGTGATGAAATGAAATAAATATATTATCATTTTTATGTATTAGAGTGATAATTATCAAGTATTAGATAAATTTTATGGGGGTATCCTGTAACATCATTGAATTTAATTAAATGTTTTTTCAAATAAATTTAATTTCATGGATAGTTTTCATTTTATACAACACTGAGTCTAAAATAACTATGATATACAATTAAATTTTTTTCTGGAAAAAGGAGTGGAGGATATGAATTGAAAAATATATGTTATAAAAATTTGTTGTTTCATATTAAAAATTTAATTATTTGTTTATCAAATATTTATAAATTAAAATAAAAACATTTAAAAGTAAAAGAGGTGTTTTTCCTCAAAAATGATTTGTTTTTATAATGTATTTTTTAGCACACTAAATTAATTTAATAACTATTTATGAATTAGTTTAGTGATATTTCTATATTATATATTCAACCATATTTTTTAATCATTATTTGACTATTTTTTCTATTCATGGGATAAGAATAAATCATATTTTATGCTTAAAACATTATTTTTCTAAAAGTGTTATTTGTTGTGTTTTTTTAACTTATATTAAATTAAATTATACCACCTATAAGTGTTTAACTTCGTAAAATAGATTCCATATTTTGAATCAAGAGGTCAAAATTTGGTAAATATTTCCCTTCTATTTTTTATCAATAAGTATAATAACTATGGTAAAATTTATCACTTTTATATAGAGTAGATCGGGTTAATCTAATCATAAAATAAGTGACAATGCAATAATTTTTCATCTAAGTTCAAATTTTATGAATTTAATTCTACCATTATCACCTTAAGATCTAAATTGGGTTTTTAAAAGCACATTTGTTTCTTGAAAATGTCCAATATAATATTTAAATCAATGAATAATACAAAATGTAACTCTATTATATTTAAAAATCTACAATGTGATCACATAGGGACAAAGAGTAGTTATGAAATAATATTAAAAGTAAATTTTGGGAATAATGAAATTATCTTCATTATGGTAATTTAATTAGTATTGTTTATGTTTAAATAAGTACCTTAAATTCTTATTCAACACCGATGTAGTATTTCCCCAATAAATAGAAATATATATGTAAGGATTTTAAAAATTTTAGAATCATATATAATTATACTGATTTAATATGTGGCATGATTTGTTTTCTTAATATTACATGTTATTATTTTTTTAAATAATTTTATTCAAATTCCTCCGTTATCATTCTATATTTAAAGTCATGTTAATTGAATATCATTAAAAATGAAATTAATGATATTTTATAATACATAATATTTTATTAAATGATATAAAATTCATAAAAATATTAAATTTAGAAAAATTAATTTTATATGATTTTAAACATATACCATGGTCTATTTATGGGTCATTTAGAATTTTATAGTGACAATATTTACCCATAAAAGTTATAAAACATTAGTATTGTGGTAATTGTCAAAAGGGATAATGAAGGGTTAAAATAGAATGATGAGGATAAAATGTGCATCTATCTTTTCAAAATTTTATTTTCATAGATTTTTTTTGAATAATATTCATATTATATTAATATATTTTAATTTTGGAGACATTTGGACACCAAAATATAAATATATTAATTTAATATTTTGAGACATTCCTAGGATACCCCTACCCTCAATTATAAAATTAAACCCATCCTTTCTATTATTCACGGCACATTGAGCCTCCTAATATAACCAAAATCGGATAACATATCTTCTAAACTCTACTACAAACATTATATAATTTATTTTATTACCAAAATACCAACCCTAAATCCATTAAGTGGATATCTAATTGTGTTATTTCATAGAAGAGGTAATTGCCTTAACCATTACCATTATTTTTAATTAATTTTTAACTCCTCTAAATCTTCTATATTACTTATAAAATAATAAATTCACAATCCTAAATATAATTAAATAATATTTTTATTATTAATACAACTTTATTAGTTCTCTTTACATCAAATGAGATGTGAAAAACCCGCTTATGCTTGTGTACAACTTACCATCTCTTCCTAGCGATACAATTCATTTCTCATCACCATATTTTATGGATGTGAATTATGATGTGCATAATTTTTATATATAAAAATTATGATATAATTATACTTAATCAAGATTAATATCATATATATCTTATTTCCATCAATACTGTTGTAAATGATTGTGTGGAATGTGCGCACTTGTGGGTTACCACCTCCATGAAGTGATGTGATTCATTTTTCATTTATGTTTTACTTGAATGCTAATAATTATGGATTTAATAAATATTTTTGGTAGATATGATATTATAATTATTTTTTAACGGTGATTTATTATTTACCTTTCATTAATTCCATCCATCATAAATTTGATACAACGCTCATGCATACGTACAACCTATCTCTTCCATGAATTGTGAAAATCATTTATCTATTTATATATTTTCTGAATGAATCTAAACATCTATATAGTGAATATATATGATATTTATATAGTGGTTATAATAGTATATATTATTTAAGCATGATGAAAATACAAAAGGAACAAATCTATTGAGACATAACATACATAAAAATGATGCATATTCCACTGGGAACAATGAATTTAATAAAAAGTGTTAAAAAGTGGTTGATAAAAGGTTATAAGTAAATAATATATGGTATAATATATATTATTATGGTAATTTAATATATTTAAAATAAATATATATTAATAATACATTATTATCAACGTCATATTATGGATGATATACCTCAGGTATGAGATTTTCATCTTACTTTTATTTCTATAAGACACATGCCATATTCACCACTTGTTTATTTTGTGTGGTGTATATAATTCTCTTGACTGAATTTAGGACTATTCATATAAATTTTATGGTAACTGACATGTCAATATAAGGTTATTAATTTCATGTGTCTTATGATTCAAATCTAAACATATTAGTAAGGTTTTCATATTACAATTTTATTGTTAATTAGATTTATAATTATTTACATATCAATATAAGGTTATTTTTTCATGGAGATTATGATTCAAATGTTTCCAATGAAGTAAGGTTTTTATATTTCAATCTCATTATATATTGACATTTTTTATGATTATGTTTATGATGATTAAATACTATTATTTAACTCTCAAGTAACACATTAATTTTCTTATCAATTGGTTATTTATTTAAAATAAATGTCTTAATTTTGGTTTTATCAAATTAATTTCTAAAGATACCTAAAATATTTTTTAAGAAAAATCAACATTATAACTATTTTAAATCAATAATGAAAATATTACATAACTATTAATTCTAAAAATATTTTGAATAATTATTTTTTATTCTACTATAATTTTATAAATTCATTTTACCCATTTTTGAATTTTAAAAAATAGTTCAAAGTTTACCATATTATCATTTTCTGAATGAGGTTATTTTTTCTTATTTTTAATAAAATGTATTAAATTAATGTTTAATTTTAACATGTATTTAATGAAGATAATTTATAATCATCATGAATGATAAATTCTTTGGATCATCCAATACAAGTTTCCATTGTTATTTTAAAATTAAAATTTTTTCCATAATATTTTTTGAAATTTTACAATTTTATCTAATGGATTTCAAAATAGAATATTTATTTTCCTAAAGAATGTTTTAATGATATTTTAATGTTTTTTATATTCAACAATGATAATAACCCTAGATTTTAGTTATTATTTATTATGGATATAATCCAAGGATTATGTCCCTATTATTTATCTTGATGGTTTATGTTTTTTATGAAAATATTTTTATAAAACCGTTTATATTTCCATGTATTATTATATAATGAAATATTGTTGAAACCCACTCATTTTACATGGGTTATGTTATGATTAAATGTTTATAAAACTTATTTTTTTCATGGGCTCGTATGTGAGGAATGTTTTATCTTTTTGTTCACACATATTAATGGTTTTCATTATGCTATGGTTGTTATGTTATAAATAAAGATGGTGGTCTCATTATAGGTATAGAAATTGGTTACATTATAAACATGTACAGTTTTCACATTATAACCAAGGATAGGTGAGACATATATATTCTTCCAATGAATTGTGAAAATTGTGATATCTTATTAGATAAATAACATATGAATTGGGAGTGAAATCAGCTCACTAATGTATTTTACCCCTATAATAGAATTGGGAGTGAACCTTGAATTATATAATGTTTTATGAGGGGAATGTATTCCACCATGATATTCATGGGAATGAGCCATGACTCCTAGGAAACTGATCAATAATTCATATGTGTAGGCCATAAACTTATGTCATATGAAAATTTTATACTCCCATGGATCATGTTGTTTGATTAATTTGTTATTCAAGTATTATAAACTTCCATGTTTTATGTTATGACTTATTATTTTGATATACGATATATAGGGTATAATTTTAAAATGTTATTCTCAGGTCATTATAACCTTATGTTCCTTCTATTCTCAAGAAATCATTGATATACCCATTTTTTACCATTACAACACATCTAAGCTCACCCATTCCTACGTTACCTTTTCTTTATTTATGAATAAAGGTAATAAGGATGATATTTCTTTGAAGGTTGAAAGTTATTATTAACATAATGGGAGATGATGTATGACTTTTATCAATGAGTTATTTATGATTACAAGTTTCCACAGAAACTAGACCTATAGGATTCTTGAGTTGATTATTATGTAATGTAATGAATATTAATCTATTACTATTATATATATATGTATGAAATTTAGGGGTCATTATAGTTTTTATTGTATCAAGGTTTACTTAACCTTATAAAACATGGATGATAAAACATTTGTGAGATCGTAAGGGATAATTCTAATTATTTGATAACATTCTAATGTTTTGGTAATTGTCCGGGATAACCTAGGTAAAACATATGACTTCATAGATTAAAAATTATGTTTCTTGATTAATAAATCTGATAAATGAGTTTTAATGATTCCTTATTATTATTATAGTTTTTCATAGTTTGATTTTTTGTTTTAGAGAATAGATAGAACCTAAAGGAGTCTTGTTAATACTGAATTTGGTGGGAAGTGAAATTATTTCCTTCCTAATAAATAACATTTTATGGTTTATCAAATGAAAAATATAATATTTATTCTCTCAAAACATTCTCAATCTATGAATAATGCTGATCTTAAAATTAGAATAAGAAGTAATAATGTTTTGTTAAATCCATTATGAGGCAACGTCCAACTTATTTATGTTTCTCCCCTAATCCACTACTTAATGAGAAATGGATTAGTACCATTGAAAATATATTTTATTATTCTATAGTTTTCGTTAAATGATAAATTTATTACATATTCGTAACATATGAAAGGAAAATAATATGAAAGTTTTATTCTTATCAAGAACACAATGCAATGTGAAGAAATTGACTATATAGAGTGGCATCATTTTAGGTGTTTATTGATCAATAAGTTCTTTATTTTTATTCTGCAAATGAAATTGGGGAAGGAATTATATGAGTTGAAATTAATTAATTAATAGTATATTGGTACCAATGAGGAAAATTTTTTAAGACTTGTGGGGTTTTCTTTTGGTATTATCATCAAACCTAATAGTAAGGTTGATCGATTATTCACTAGCTTAAAACCACATCTCTGGAGGATGTTATCCATAAGTTGATTCAATATATGTAATGAAATCATTTAATTTCCTATCATGATGAAAATATATTTTGGATTTAGTCAAAATTATTATGGATTTGATATGTAAGGAGATATATAATTCAAACAGAATTCCAAAAACCATGGTGAGAAGAATATGAAATTTCCATTATGCTCAAAGTGTGGAAGGAAACATAGAGAAAATTATCTTCAATGAATTGTTAAATGATTCAAGTGTGGAGAGTATGGTAATTGGGAAATTTAATATTTAGGTGAAGAATTTATATAATGATGTGAATAGAGGTAAATCACAATAGAATGGACCACCCACACACTAGTGTTCCAAATTCTAGAAGTATGGGCATTATGCCATCTAGTTTCCAAATCAGAAGGTTAATGATGATGATCGAAGTTAGAAACCATATAATCCATAATACATAGTTAAATCACATGAGATCACTATTTCTTTATAGGGGTACAGTAATTAAATGGTAAAATTTACCCTTATCATCTCCTCTAGATCTATTAATTCCTTATTTGATTCTGGATCTACCCACTCTTTTATATCTGAATAATTTTATAAGGGATTTACTATACCACCATAGTGATTAGATTTTAAATTATAAATGTAAAATTATAATGGTAAAATGATTATATATCAAGTATATTATTCTTCTCCAGTTTAATTTTTTAGTAAAGTGATTCCTACAAATATTTTTATTCGTCCACTAGTTATGTTTGATGTCATTTTGGCCATGGATTGGAAATCATTATATAAATTTCATATCAATGTTGAAGAATAATTGTATCCCATGAATTTTATAGATAAAAATTAACAATTTGGAATATTTGAAAGTTTTATATTCTAATTCCACAACTATCTTGAATACTTTAAAGTCAACACAAATGAATATTGTCAAAAAGAAATCAATAAT
The DNA here is from genome assembly GCA_963277665.1 of Viscum album. Classification (NCBI taxonomy): domain Eukaryota; kingdom Viridiplantae; phylum Streptophyta; class Magnoliopsida; order Santalales; family Viscaceae; genus Viscum; species Viscum album. The sequence continues at coordinate 1,234,828,640 of OY728159.1, read as the reverse complement.
ATTTTTTGAAATATAATATTTTATTAAATTATTTTAAAATAAAAAACATAAAATAGTAAAATTATGATGAGAAGTTGTATAGAATATATCCCCTTTTCTATTTATGAGAAAATTGTTTCCTTATAATTAAAATTATATCATTTTCAATTTAAAAAATTTGTTACCATAGTTAATATTAAAATCGATTAACAAAGGGTTTAAACTAAAATATAATGTTTAAAATGAAACCAAAATCCATAAAAATTTCAGTATATTATTATATAATAGATTATTCTCTATTTCTTCAAATCTATATCTATTTGGAATTATTTTAATATATAATGACGTAATTATATTTTACAATTTTAATAAATTCCAAGTTTTTCATTTCCCTCCCTTATAAAATGACAACCCTTATCGATTTTCATTACACATACATGATCTATCTAGCTCATAAAAACACATCTAATTATCATATTATATTATCTATACCTTAATAATATATAGTGGAATTATTAAAATATCATTCCATGATTCATTAAGTAATGATATTAAAGGGGCCTACTAAAGAATAGGCAACCATCCTACCCCACCTCCTTCAATTTATTTATTATTATACCTCCTATAAATATATTATTTTCATCAAAAATAATAATAAATTTAGTATAATAAATAAACTATAATGTTATTTTTATTATGGAGCTACCATTATCCATCTTTGTTTTCATCCAATAGAAAGTGAAAGTATTTCTCATGTGTATGTGTGGACTATCACCTCCACGTGGCGATACAATTAATTTTTCATCACCATATTTATTGGATGGTTGTTATTATGGGATTAAAAATTATATATTTTATTAATGAAATAATTATAATTATCTAATTATCATGTCATATCTACCTTCTTACCTACCAATATGTTGGAAAATGATAAATCACTCGTGCATACATTTGGACTAATAGCTCCATGAAGTAATGTGATTTGTTTTTAGTATCCCATTTTCATGGATAATAATTAGGGTATATTTAATGAATATATATATATATATTAATTATATTGTAAAGTTATATTATTATTTACCATTCTTTCATTCCATTTTTTTAAAGTAAAAATTAATGCTCATGCATATGTATCGCCTACCCTCTCCATAAACGATGTAATTTAAAATTTTATATCTATGTTTTATGGATGAATATTAATATAAATATGATGGATATATTTTATATTTATATCATGATTATAATTATATATATAATAGAACTATAATCAAATTATAATTAATGGATCTATTGAATATAAATGTTTATGAATAATAAAATAGTAAACACCCAAAAATGATTATTTTAATAAGGAATTAATAACAAATAGGAGTTGAAATATTATAAGTGCATAATATATGATATTAGAAGTTTGTAAAGGAATATTTTTTGTAATTATAATAAATTTAAATTTATTAAACTGGTAGTTATGGTTTATTTAAAGCATGTCTAATTTGGGAAAAGTTATTCCCATCTAACATTTATGCATGTGAGAAACATATCATACTCACCAATTTATTCCATTTTGAAATGTATATACTACCAATGAATATATTGTATTTTGATTTTCATGAAATTTATTTATATTTAAAAATACTAATAATATTTTCTCATTCAAAAGTAATTGATTCATAGATTAGTAAAGTGGTTTGGGTTTATAGTCTCACATTTTATTCTTTGAGGCCTATGTTAGGTTATATGAATATATTCTTTTATTAGGTGAAAGTACAACCCTCTGAAATGTTAAACAATTATTACCCTTAGGATTATGATATTTGACATTTCATTTGATGTTATTATTTCATGGGGCCTAAGATTCAAAATTTACCAAGGTAGTAATGTATTTATGTAATAATATCATTGTTTATTTGCATTGATTATGAATATGTTTCCAATCATTAAATCTCATGATCTATCTCTCAATAAAGACGTGAATTTTAATCTTCACTGTTTATTTATTTTGGAAATTTTTTTTCATTTCATTTTTCTCACTTTATGTAACAAAGACACTAACATAGTTTTTTAAGTAAACATGAATTTATTTCTCGCATTGATTGAAAATAATTACTCTTCCTTAAAAAAAATTCATCAAATGTTTTCATAAATATTTTTTAGGTTACAATATGATTTTGAATATTTATTTTACCCAATATTTAACCTGAAAATTTTAAAATAAATCTTTTTTTATTTTTTCAATTGGGGTGATTTTGGATTTTTTTTACCAAAAATGTCAAAGTAATATTTGTTTTATTGTATAAAATTAGAATGAAATTTCCCACAACAATGATAAATCAATTGTATTATGCTTATTCAATAATTTTAATAGTTTATTATGAAATAAAAATTTTCCATAATTATTAGGAATTTTTGGAACATTAAATATGTCATTTAAAATTGAAAAGGGTATTTTCCGTAAGAAATTATTAATTAATCATTTTTAAGGAATTTTTATCTCATGTAACATCATCGAATATTACACATGTCTTCATAAGGATATTTTCCAATGATACAATCCTTATTCATTCTCTAGATCATTTATGATTATTAGGATGCGATATTTATATAACCCATTGTATCCTCCATGAGTTTTTCAATGATGTAGTATTGAGTTGTTTATAATACTCATTTATTTTCCATGGGTTATGATATATGTTCAATGTTTTATGATATTGGGGAAAAAATATGAATGTATTATGATTATGTTATGGGTTGGTGTAGAATTATATATCCCTACAATCCATTGTATAATGATAGTTTTCTCATTAGATAATAAGGACTCAAAAGGGGAGTTAACCAAGTTCATTATGGGATTATATCCACTATGATAGTGTTGGGAGTAAACCTTGACTAAGGATGTTATGGAATGAGGAGTGACCCCAATCCACATTGATAAACTTGGAATTTATCATTGACTAAGGAAGTGATTTCCCTTTCTTCTGTTAATGGAATAAAATTTTCTATTATGCCAATGTTATACTCTCATGGATCATGCTCTTTGATTCGTTTGTGATTTATATCTTGTGAAAAACCAAGATTTATACCATGACTAAGGAAATTTATCTTTGATGTGAAGGGTATGTTTTTTAAATTTTACTCTCAAGTTATCATACCATTATGATCATGATATGTTTAAGTGACAATTGATGACTCCCTTGTGCATCCTTCCTAAGTATCTATGCTCACCCTTTATTATGTTTCTTTTACATGGATATAAATAAAAGTTTTATGTAACAGGAGTCTATGAAGAGGAATAGTTTTGATGAACTATGTGGGAATGATTAAAATATTCTATGATCTAGTATTTATGTATCTGAGTTTACAATGACACTGAACCATTATTATTCTATTGAGGATTGTAATGTAATATTGTGAATATTCATCAAATAATATATAATATTTATGTATGAAAAGTATAGGTCACACTAATAAGAGATACAAAATCACTCAACACGTTATAAGGTATAGATACTTCTATCCTTCAATGATGTAATATTTTTCATAGTTCATAATGAAATATCATGCATGTAAAATTCATTCCAAATTCGTACACCAAACCCTAGATTTCATTAACCTCACTAAATCATCCAAGATATTTTCCACATGGGTTTTATATGACATTTTCATGTATCCTCCAACAATAACCTGATAATGAATATTTATCCTCACCATAGATAATTTCTTATCCATGTATATTGAAGTGGTACCCTTAATGGATGTTGGAACTAAGTCCACTATTTGATTAATAAATTCACCATTATTAATGAATTAAGAGTACCCCATTCTATATTCATGGATACTAGAATTAATTTATTTTTTTATGAGTTGAGATTATTATATGAAATGTATAATATCCATTATAGAAACTCATCCCATTGTCATGAAACAAACGATAGAAAAATAAGGTCATTCAACAAGACACTTTCAAATATTCTATATAATTTGGTGGATAAGGATAAAAAACATTTCAAGATAATCTTATAACGAATTATTAGATTATAACCCCAATATATAAACTCATTAATAGATAAACCCACAGTCTCATGTTCATAGAATAAAGGTTATATTTTTTATTGATGATAAACTAATGTCAACAATTGAAATCATGTATAACCAACTGATTGAAGAAAAACTCTCACAAATAAAAACAAATAAGTTGTAAATCCTTGATTAAAATTGATAGAAAGATATCCAAAACCTATATCTTGACCAAAGTGGAATTATTTTTCAGTTTAAAAAATATTTATACCCCAGTAATTTATTTATGGTGAGTTGGTCTTATCTAAAAGAACAAAACTTCTTCCCAATGGGAATACTCTAATATTGGGACCCTAATGGGAGGATATTATGTTATACAAAAGTACTATTCTAACTGATCATAGTCCTTTATCACAATGGATGGAGAGAATATCATTCCATCAAATAATGAAATATCCTCAATGAAATACATAACATAAATCTACACCATAGTATAGTCCTTGGGGTGGGACTCTGAATGACTTAAAATAAATTCATAATCAAATTTATTTAAACATGATGACATAAACTAATTTTTATATAAATATAAAATATATGACATAAATTCCTCATTTCTTGACTTTAAACTAGATGACATAAATTCCTTTTCATTTTAATCTAAATATTTTTACATAGTGCATGTGTTTTATGACTCTATACTGAATGAAATAAATTCATTATCATAAGAATTGGGACTAAATGAAAAAAAATGATTATCAAAAGAATATAAATTGAAATATGTAATGTTATTATAGTAATACATAAAAATTAATCACATAAGGTACTTACCACATGATCCTAAACTTTTAAATGTATGTCACATGTCACATAACCTTAAACAATGTGACATGCAACACCTAAAGTGTAATTTTTAGGCATGATAGTGGTTATTTTTTTCATAATATTTAGTTTTGGGTTGCTTTTTAAAAATTTAAGTAAATTCCATATCATGTTATTATGTTTCATAGTTTCCTTACCCATTAAATATAATTTCATTGCCTTTACCTATGGATTCTAGTGATCAAGGAATGGTTGACACATAGTTGACCATACAGTGCAATATAACCAATGTATTACAGAACTCACTTTCTTGTGGGTGTCTCATAATTGGTGAGTAAGTTTCCAAAACATGAGACTCAACCATAAATCCCTTTTAAAAAAGTATTTTTTTATATTATAAAAAAATAAAGTTATGTTGGAAGCCTTATTTCCTCCCCTTTGATTTCCATAAGACTACTGCATCCCCTCCATCCAACTAACAATTATCTCATCTACCTATTCTCTTGATCTAAGTGGATATTTCACATTTATAATAAATATTTTATTCCAAGAAAGTCTCTCTTCCATTATCTATTTTATTTTATTCTACCTTCTTTTGTCAACTTTTTCTTATCATATAGTTGTTATGGCTCAGGGTTTCCAAATTCCATAAATCATATGTGTGTGTTTTCATATTATCTGTTCCTCATACCTAATTAGGATTTTACCCCTATTTTATTGGGGGAATACATATAGAAAATGAATTCCACAATTCCAGGTATGTTTTAGTTTGATAATTCCCATTCACTTTGTAAATATCATATATTTGATTAGTTTTAAATATTTTTTGAGTAATATAAGTTTTTTGTCAATGATTTGTGATGGTATTCAGCAATTACATCATGATTAATCATTTTCCCCCTATTGAATGGGATACCAATTCTTTAAAATAATATGGTAAGATTGAATTAATTTTTCCCCTAATATGTGTTTGAAAAAAATTCTAAACCATGTTTTTCATGGATTTGAAGGGGGTTATTTCCATAAAAGGATTACTATCTAATTCATGGGTTATTTAAATTGATTCTTAGTAAAGGTACTCATGTTTTGATTAAATTTTATTCTTAGTTATTATGAGATGAAAATACCCCCTTTTAAATTGTTTAAGACTTTGGTTGTTGAAAATTATTTACTTGATGATATCTTTTATTATTTATTGAATGATACTGAAATAATGTCATTTCAAAAAAAATCAATTGAAATAGAACTTAAAACAGTAGAAAAAATTATGTGGAATATTCGTTAGATACTATAAGGGATTATAAGACAAGTTACAAGATATGTTATAGGTAATACCTCTCTTACACTAAACATACATGTTATGATGGGACTCTGACTAGGATAGTTATCCATGATGGGGCTCTATCTATTCTATTATAAAATTAATTCAAGTTTTTTATGAGACTCAATCTAGTGAACTACAAATATATTATTATAGATGATAGTATCACTATGTAATATGTTTTTGGATTCAGTATAACATGTGGATCTTAGGTATTCCATGCCTTGTCTCCCTAGGTTCTCACCCATTATTCATTTCGTATAAAATATTATGTTAAATTCTTTTATTTAAAAAGTTTCACTTTAATATGTTTCGTATGCTGATGTCAATCATTACCCACCACATATTTTTTTTAACATTCATTAATTCAAAAAATATACTAATTTCTTATATATAGTTTAAAATTTTAAAGCAAGGATTAAAAGATAAAGGCCTTTTTTATGTCATGTAGTGGAATTTGTCTAGGATTTTAGGATCACACCATATATATACACACCAAGTGTATATAGACATTTTCGTGACAAATAAAAGTAATGGAAATTAACTACATAGTGGTGATAATTATTCTTGTTGTCATAGATTTATTTTTTAGGTGACACGAAGGTATATTAAACACATGTCTCATAAATATGGGTTAAATATTTTTCCCAATTTAGTTTTTAGTTTTTTAACATGGTCATTCTAGTTATATCACCTTTGTATTATCCTATCTATTCTTCTCTCTCTCTTTTTTGATCACTTCGTTCAAATATACATTTATTTTAGTATTTTGTTCAATGTTTTAGTATATTATTTAGATATTATTTATTATTATAGTTTTTATTATGAGATTAAATTTTTATTATTCTATTTTGGGTTTTTATATCTATTTGAAAAAACTATTATTTGGGTTCATGACATTCCAACTATGGTAAGGTCATGTCAAGTTTCCAGGATGAACCCCATTCCTTTATATTTAATTATTTACTAGTTGAAATAATTCCCAAATATGATTTTTGATGCCCATGAACTAGTTTATATTCTACGAGGATTTTTAATTCCCTTCAGGACTTTTGATAACACTAATGGGTATTAGGGAGGAGTCACCAAGGCTAGTTCATTACAAAATATACTCTGGTCCATGTTTTCATTTTATGTTATTTGGGAATGTCATGGAAGATAGAAGACAGGATCGTAGAAACATGAGGGGTTTGTTGTGATTCAGTTTCTTCATGAAACTCATCACAATGAGCCTTAAGTTTCCATGAAGTTTCATGGAATACTTATTTTTTTGTTATAATTTCAATTTATAGTGTTTATGGTGAAATTATTGTCAGAAAAATATAAAATTAGAGTAATTATCAAGGAATGTGGATATTGTTCATAGGATATAGGTAATTTTATAAGAAAAAAATATATTCTAGAGGGAATATAGTGTTCTCTACATGGTTGATGTATATTTTTTAATACATTTTGTCTCAAATGGTGTTTTACCTTTCAACCTTCCAGTGAAACTCATATGATTAGTGCAATATTAGGTAAATTTTGTTTCTTAACCATGTGTAATGTATATTAATCTATTATTATTGTTTTTTCCTTTTATATACAATTTTGTGACTGTATAAATTTATTATTAAATAATAATTATCTCAAATAATGCTTATATCATGATTTTTATTGATTTTCAATGAGATTAATAAATGCTTTCCTCATTCCTTAAACTTGTGTATCTCCATGCCTCATAGAAGAAATCATGTAATCGTCCAGAGAGAGATAAGTATAATTTAACATAGGATAACTGTCATGTTAACTAAAATCTAATCGAGGTTATTGAGTTTATAGAAACATTAATAGATCAAGGAGTAATTCATGGCCCATTTCAACTAAGTATGTTGGTCATGGTCAAACTTGAAACAACGATAAATCTCAAGATAATATTTGGAATAAACTACTATATTTTTAAAGAATTAATGGACCTAAAGAGGATGGGGATTGGATTTAGAATATAGAAATAAAATTTTATTCATTATAGACTCCAATGTTTGTAAAATACAAATGTGATTCTTTCATGCTCAAGGGTCCTAACTAGAAATAGTGAGAGGCAGTTGTTCATTCCATGATGAATGAGAAAATAAATCTAATGACATCAATTTCACGATAAATTAGTTGTTATATCATGATAATATGGCTTTGAAGAAGTATCAAGAGTTTATTTACCTCTAAAAATAAAACTAAATGATCATGAAATATGAAAAGTGTTATACTAGTCTCATTAATTTATCACCATAGATTGTTCTGTAGGATAATATAAAGGCACAATGATCTGAAATATATTAATATATAAGAACATTATCTAAGGTATTTCTATTAAAAATCCCCATATATTTTGATATAGTGTATCAATCTATGATGACCAAGATATAAAATCTCAGGATTTCATTGATGTAAGATACAGTCTCTATTCCAAGAATAACTAAAGGTGGATATCGTGAAATGAAAAGGAAGTATTGTGGTACTAGTGGGTCAAGATTCTCTGATCATTCAATATCACACACACCTATGAGGATTAATCCTCTTTGGTTCCATTAGCTTAATAAAATTAGTCACTTGAAACCCTCCAATTAGGAAACTCTTAAATTTTTTCATTATTATGGATTAATGGGCCATCCTTATAAGTTTTATAAGATCAACCCCCTCACTTAGAAGAAGAGTGGATTATATAACTTCCAAGGGAATCATAGTCTCATTATATTATTGTAATGATAATGAATCTTGTTCTCAAGGGAGTTTATGATGGATTTTTTATCTTTTGGGCCGATTAAGCTATAAAGGGATACATTTCTTGGAGCAATGGGAAGTGGAGGAGGAGAAGGACACTGGAGGTTCATATTCATGTTCTAGGAATGGTAATGGTAATAAAGAGTAGGAAGATACTATTAAGGAACAATGGGAGGATTCCAAACAATGTTCTTTAGTGGAGGTGGAGGGGAAACAAGAAACTGATTCTAGGAAGCTACAAGTTCAGGAAGAGATCACGAATGATACATGCATAATGTTGGTTTCTGATTACAAATATGATGGTGGGTGGTGGATTGGACCTAATAAGGGTCTAGTGTAGGGGCTGGTTGGACACTGGGTTGAAGGGTAGGTACATAGCTGGGAGAACGTATTGACCTGCAATCGTTTTGCAGGTCTGGAGGTATTGGCTCAAGATCCAAATATTGACTGTGAAGTCAAAATAATAGGTGGTATAGAGACTAATGTTTTGTCAACAGGGAAGAAAAGAAAAGGGTGCAAGGATTAATCGCACATTCCAAAACCAATGGAGACCAGGTCATGTAAAAAGATGAAATTCAATGATAAGTAACGCATGCTGATTTCTAGTGTTAAGCAACAAGGTAACCTTGATGAATGGATGACCGAAGTTGTTGAGGCTGGAGAGAGTGAAATAGGGGTGGAGGAAGTAGCTAATCAGAATCCACTAGAACATCTTGTCCACTTTGAGGAAGAAATAGTGGGGTAATTTCTCTACATCAATGATAAACAAGAAGAGACAGACAAGATGATGGGCATGCCGCTTCGGGTGGATGTCAATAGTGAGAAAGAGGTATGGATCGACAAGTAAGACCTTATACTAATAAGGGGTTTTAATAAAGGGAAGCTAAGTAAGGAAGAGTACTCTCAAAAATGGGGAAAGGTGGCGGATTTCTTTGAAGACTTTATCCTCGGCGAGTTGGATCCACAGATTCGTTCTATCTCTTAGAAACTATTTTGGGATGAAACTCCTAATAGACATAATTTCTGTTTCTGTAACATGGTGATATCTTTTGAGGGATTCCCTCCTGATTGAACTTTTTTGGTTTCTCGCTTTTCCTTAAATGTTTTTTAATAATAAAAATGTAATTTTCAATCATTCAATATCAAGATTATTTTTTTTTAATACAAGTGCCTCAAAATCATTTATCTTTTTTCATACAGTTTATTTATTAAACCGTCCATATTTGTTTGTGGAATAATTATTGAAGATATATACCAACATTATGAAGAATTTGAAAATGAGGTTTTGATGTCCATCATGTCCCATCTCTATATCTAAAGTGGATGTAACCTAGGATTTTATTATACATGATATTGACCTCATCTAAATTATTCTATGAATCTATTCGATGAATACATTCAATGACTTAATTTACTACTATATTAAAAGTGTGACCTTAATTCCCCTTTATATAAGTTCTCATTCATTTGATGAAGTGTCTAACCTAATCTCAAGTAAAAAAAGACTATATATTTATATGTATTAAATATTGATATGATATTTTTCATCTCCCTCAGTAGAAGTTGACGAATAACACTCTAGAAGTGAACTTCTCCCTAGGGTTTGGAAGCTTCCTAAAGCGTTCACAAATTATTTCTTATTATTTTATCATTATTGGGAAGTCATTTTTTCTATCCATCTGGTTCCCAAGAAGAAATATTTATCTTTTAGCTCATTTATAATAGCAATATCAAAATTAAAATATCTAAATATTTAGTTGTATATCCTTAAAACAAAATTTTTTATTTATCACAATGCATCTCATTGGTTTTTTCTTATACAGTTTTTTTAGAAAAAATATGTATCTTTTTTATTATGAATGTATTAAAAATTCTCAATCCAGTGAATATCAAATAAAATAATCCTTACCTTGGATCGATGATGAAATTTATGTAATTTGTAGGATAATTTAGTTCTCAAATATTGATCCAATATCAGGATACCAATAACTTCAAGTAAATGGGTAAAATATTTCCAAGGATACAATTATAAGCAGGTAAAACCATTTCCAATACATTATAATGTTGTTCATATGGACCAATTATCTTTTAGTATAAATAAACATTATAAACTAGATATTTCACTAATACCTGAACTCTTTTATCATGGTATTCATTGATTAATATCATTATTTACTATATTATTGAGTAGAAGAATGATAGCCATTTTAGGATTTCATTGGGAACTCTCTAGGATCACTATATTTATGAAAAAGTGTAAAATTGTAACTACTAGATTTGGGATGTCAAGTTCTTGAGTTATTTTCTATTAAAATATGTCTTCTTATTTTATCTAAAAATGTAATGTTCATTTTGTACTGAGAAGAACAATAGAATATATTTATTCACATATCTTGTAGTGTTTAAAGGGTTAATAATGGATATTTGTGATGTATTTATCAATGATGGATACTCGATTAACCATGCAGACTCAAAAAAAGAGTAAAATTTCAATGGACCCATGAATATTCAGCTTCCATTAATGAGTTTAAGTTACAATTAACATCAGTATTGGTCTTAATCATACCTAGTCCCAATGAGGGATATATCATCTATTGCGATTCATGATGTATTGGTTTGGCTTATGTTATTATATAGGGTGTTCAAGTATTTTATTATGGAACATTCCAAATTCATTCACTTGAAAATAATTTCCAAACACATGACCCTGAGCTGATAGAGATCACGTACACTCTTTAATGTTTATCAAACTATATTTTTGTTGAGAAGTACTTTGTGTATACCAATGATAAAAGATTAATTTATATATTTTCTTACAAAGACTTATATCTTACGAAAAGGTGTTGTGTAGAATATCTTCATGATTTTGATTTTGAACTCACCAATACACTAAGAAATGGTAGTGTTGTCATTGATGATTTTAGTCAAAATATTAATCAGAAGCATTAAAGTAATATAGTGATGAATTTATGTCTATGCGTTTCATTAGTAAAATGCATCATGTGGTAAAGGAAGAGAAATATGTAATGCTTCATACTAATATTTATTTGAAACCTTCTATTTTTAGGATTATTCTTTAATTGAAACTATAATATGGGGAGTGAAAATGTTTCCTGGAAATTCTATATTGTTGGGAGACCACTGAAAAGTGGTCTTTATCTCATGAAGTAAAATTTTTTAAAGTACAATATGTATAGTTGTATAATGAGTAAGATTGTGATGAAATATTTTCCACACTCTCTGTGGGAATTCCATCTAGGAATTATAAAGATTTATTATGACATGAAAATATAATATTTGTGTTATATTATATGATAAGAAGAAGTAATCTATTGGTTAAGATTATTTTCCAATCAAAATATTAATATAGATCAGGATAAATTATTCGGTATGCTTCAAAATCTACCTAAAACTACCTCCAAATAAGATAATATCACCGCGGATTTATTATTTGATTATTTCACAACTCATATAAAAAATAAATATATATGGTTGGTTATTGATTAGATGACCAAATAAATTAATATTTTACCAATCAATGATATAACCAAGGTTAAGGAGTGGAGAAATTTAATTTGTATGAGCTCATCATGTTTCTTGGGGTTCCTTATGTAATTACTTCTAATAGAGATATATATTATACATAAAAATTCCATAAAGACTATCAAAACTCGATGGTATCAAAGGTGATGTTGATCACAACAAACCATCTTCATCTAGATGAGTGGGTATAATTGGAAATCTAAATCCTATAAGATCTTATCCATTCATATTTGTTGGACTTTGGAGGATTTTGGGATACCCATTTACTATTAGTTGAATATTATTCCAAAAAATTCTACTAATCATCCATTGTAATGGATCCTTTTAAATAATTATATTTTTAGAAATCTCAAACCCCACAGTATGGGACTATGGTTAGTGAAACATTTCTAGTGGGAAGTATTATAGTACATGGCATAATGGAAAACATCTAGTTAATTTTTAGACAACTAGTGATGGATCAAAGCTAGTAAAAATATTATGTCAATCACCTTCAGAAACCAATGGATTTTTTTCGGTGATTGAGTATTTTTTAAAGTGTCACCATGATTTGGTAACCAATGGTTCCAAAAGTAGGGAAAGATCTATTAATGGTATGTGGGACCCGTTCAGGTCACTAAATGGATCTAGAAGGTCACATATAATTTGTTGTCATCGTCATATTTATTATCTATTCAGAATATCTTTCATGTATCTCAATTACATAAATTTCATATGGATCCCTCACATGTGCTGAAATGGGAGTAGTGGGATTATGTTATAAATGGTTTGGTGACAAAATAACAAGTCTAGATTAAGTATTCTTGAAAAAATATTTAGATGGGATGTTTATTCGATTAATTGGGGAATTTTCGGATCACTCGATGGATTCGCATGAGACTTTGGAGTAGGATGCTCTAATGAAGGATACATATCCCAAAATCTTATAAGATTGATAAATAATAGGTTAAATTTATAAGGGAGTAATGTGACAAGGAAGAAGAATTAAGAAACCCACAATTTCATTTTCAGTTATGAAAATTTTGTATTTACTTTTTTGTCTTGATTTTGAGTTTCAAGTTGATTTAAAAAAAATCAATGAAATTCAATGTTATGTGCTTATGGTTCACAATTTCCCTAATTATGAAACATAACCATGTGGAATATACATGGGGACTTCAAAGAGTATTTAAGTCTAAGAATATGATTATACTAACCATATATTATGATAATGAAGTATGGACTTCATTATCTAGTGGGTGTCACACATTTCATGCATGGTTTACATAACCGTCTGAATCATTTTTGGAACCCTTTGAAAATTTTTCCGGTTTAATATTTTAAAAAATTGATATTCAATAATAATCTGTATCCCCCCCTTTATTTAAATAATCACTCCATGTCTCTCTCCCAGATGAATATTATTTCTCTATTCTCCTTATTAAAGCAGATATTTTACTTTCTAAATTCAATTTTTCTTTCTTCTAAATGTCTCCAATATTATCTCTCATTATTTTTACCTTTAATTTTATTTATATTCTTCCTCTAATTTTTTTTGGTTTACTAGGGTTTTTAAATTCAATAAATATTATATGTTATTTTTATATTAAGTATTCATGGATTTTTTACCACAATTTTGGTGGGGAAATTCCATTTATAATGTAATCCACAATTAAAGGTAGTTGGACATTTGGTAAAATCATTTTAACTTTTTAAACCTCATATTATTAATTGATTAATTAGTTTTTTAGTAATATAAGGCTAATATGGAAAATTTTATATAGTTTTCATCAATTACAAAATGCTCAATATTTTTTAAATAAATGGGAGATCTATTTTTTAAAATAATATTATATGCTTAAATTAATTGGATTCCTACTATGCATTTGACATAATTTAAAACCTATTTTTTATAGATTTGGATGGATTTTATTTCATAAAATGATTGATATGTATTTCAGGGTTTCCATAAATAGATTCTTTGTAACACATCAAGATTATATAAGGATAACATTATGTTCTATATCATATATGATATGGAACATTGTGCTTAAAAGAATTTTAGTTTACTATCAAAACATTGTAATAAATAGAGGTTATATGACTAGGAATAACCTCTATTTTTTGATTATGTAAAAATTATTTTTATAAATAAAATATATTTGGTAATTATTACTCATTTTTTAGTAAAGTCTTTAAATGCTTCAAAAATATATTTTTCATCAAAAATGTTTTCATTACATTTTGTGAGAAAATTACATAATTAATTTCAGAAAAATTTATAAATTTTATTCTATTAAATGATCATTTTTATCAGTTTTTCTAAATTAACTTCAAATTATATTTTGTTATTTTTATAAAAATAGTGATCTTTTAGTAAATAGGAAAAATACTATTTTTTTGTAAAACATCATTTTATTTTCAATAAAAAAGTAATTTCAATTTATAATTATTATTTAAATTTTATTTCGATGATACATAAGTATTATATTGTTGTATTCACTCGAGTTAATTTCATTTTAATCATCTTAACATAAAATATTAGTATAGGATTATTTTTGAGATTCAGAACCCATTTTTTGGGAATGAAATTAAGTGCATAATGTTTCTCCACTTAAAGTAATTAAAATAACACCTGATGAGAGATGATTTATAATAATATATATATGTGTGTGTGTGAATATAAATTCATATAATAATGATTAGTAGTTATATATTTAATGAAATATAATTTTATTCTTGAATATTATATGTCTTGAAAATCCATTTTTTTATGTTTTTCCAGTTAGTTATTATATTAAATTCATTAAAGTTTTTTAATTATACTTTAAAAAATATATTCCATATTTTAAATTATCCTAATTAATATTAGATAAAAAGTTTAGTTAATTTTTTTGACATAATAAATAGTAAAAGTGGTAAAAATTGGTCACCATGAAAAAATTGTGAATCAGGTTAACCAAGGTTAAAACTAAGTGATAAGGCCACATATTTTCATAATAATTTATATTGTATAGACATATTTTTACAATTATCACCTTTGGATATATATTAATTTCTTTATGGGACACTTTTTCCTGAATGAGACCTATATAATAATTTACGTAAAGAAAAGAAGGTATGTCTCTATCCATTAGATATCATTTAAATTTTCATATAGGGATAAAAATAACTAGAAAATAAATATTAAATTTTATTTTGAGTATAATAAATTTTATTTAATTAGTTTAATTTATTATTAATTATTACTGATTATATAATTACATTAAATGATTATACAACATTGACTTAGTGCTTATGACTTAAAATTTTTTTTTTATTATCATAAATTCCCCTTTAATGGATGAGGGGAAACCCAACATTAAATAATGACTAAGACAAAAAATATGCCGTCACAATTAGTTCCAGGAAAAAACAACTCATTCAAAACTACAAAGAAAGGATCTTACCCAGCATCATAACCATGAAGACTAGCTTCCACCAACACATCACTACTCGGAAAGCTGTCCCCTACATGAATTCACGAGCTTGGAACCAATGGTGATGTCATACCCTCTCAAAAATCTAAATCGAAATAGTGATTCCATGTGGAAACTCTCTACTCGAAATCTCTTTAGCAGCACCCCCTTGTAGGTTAACTGGTTGATAATTTCCATAAATGAAAACTGATGAACACAATGAAAACATTTTCACAAATAGAAATACATAGAACAAAAAATTCATCAACATCATGTGAGAAACAAGAACAAAACCAGGTCACAGATTTTAGCTCTGCCATCCACACTAAAAAAACATCACAAAACAGATCAAATATCAACATGTATCCTTCATGCTCCACTATCAACATAATCAAAATACCCCAAAATGTCATCAACAGTTGTTGTTGATACGAGGCCATTGCCACAATGTCCAAGCATACCTATATCAGAACACGTACAAAAATCCAAAACACGAACTAGAATCACATATAAATCACTCATCCAAAATAAAAAAAAATTAGAACATGGAGAATTCAAAAAAATACTCAACAAAAAAATAATCACCCAAACACCAGAATGATCAAGAAGATTAACCACTGCAAAGATGAAACATAATCATGCTGTTACCATTATGCACACACATAGCAATAAGATTCTCCGAACTCAGTAATAACTGATGCATAAACATGAAGACATCATCACCATAGTATCTGGAAACTAAAAAATTATACCCTCACCATGATTCCAGGGGATCCCTATATAGATTGTAGAGTAGGTCTTCAAAAAACCAAGAAATGGTGAGATTCATTGATATGATTGAGCCCATAGATTCGATAAAACCACCATAATAAGATACAACACACAATGAACTCATTGGGTAGAGGCATCAAGGAGAGGTAATCTAATCCACAGTGGGGGATAGGAAGGTGGTGGTTGACTTAGTGCTTCTTCAGACAATGGAAAAATCAAGGAAAATAATTTTAAAGAAATTAAAAGTAAATTATTTAGAATAAGTTATGGTTAAAAAAATTAGTGTATTATTAATAATTATTTTTTTATTAGTTTTTAAATAGATTATATTTGAAAATAATTATTATCTTTACGGATTTAAAGTCAAATTAAATTAGTAGTGTCAAAAATTACATTAATGTTATTTTTTGTTCAATACTATTTTATGAAATTATTTAAAAATACTAAAAATCATGAAGGAGGATAAAAATGATGATAAATGTTAAAAATATTTATCCCTATTCGAATTATATCTAATTTTTATCTTATAAGTAAATTTATAACCCATTAATTTTGAAGATGTTGTTACTGTGGTGAAAACTAATATGTTAAAAGTGAGTAACATTAGAGGTTATGCGAATAAAATGTTTAAAACTTGTTTCTTTTTTAGTTTTTTAGGTGTGTATCACGATTATATTCATTAAACTGCATTATTTATCATTTTTTCAGTTTTATTTAGAGTGACCACCCATTAATTAATAGTTTGTGTATTTATAAAAATGTCACTTCTCACTTAAAAGGGTGACCCTCTCATCTTCTCTTCATAAGTCAAAATCCATTTGTTTTGTAAAATTATATATAAAATATTTTCCTTACTTCAATTATATTGTCCTAGAGGAATTTCTTTATTATAAAACTATTAATTGGATGCTTTGGGCCAAAACTAAAGATGTTCCTTGAAGAATAGGTCTTGTTCTTTACCAAGCATCTTTTTTTTATTTCTCCCTATAACCCTTAAAATATTCTCTAAATATGATAATATAATAAACATACTATTTTTGATATACATATATTTTATTATTTTAATGTTAAAACCTATATCTGTCACCTATTCCATCAAATTGGTCACAAAACTGTCATTCAAATGTATGATAGAAAAATGTATCGTGAACCGATTTAATTATTATTCTATCACCTCCTCTTATGGATCTTTATAAGGACATATTTAATGCATACATATTATATTAATTAAATATTTAACATTATTAAAAGTAAATATATCATTTACCTTCATACCCTTCTATTCACTAAAAAATTCTAACATCAATCATTCAAACGTGTGGACTACCGCCTCTACGGAGCAATGTGATTCGTTTTTCAATACCACAAATCATAGATGATATATATATATAAGAATTTTTAAATAAATAATATTTTATTTATGATGCTATTTTTATTATATAAATTTAAAATAACATTTACCTACTTTCAATAATGATTATTGAGAAATTATAACATTACTCATGTATACACATGATATATCATCTACATGAATATAACATAGATCATTTTTTATAGCCATATTTCCGAATTGGTTTTAGAATTTTAATTTTTGTATAAAAATTATAATTCTTTAGTGATTATTATTCTGTAGATCATGGATCAATGACCATTTTTAGCAATGTCAAACAATCGAAGTCATTTTGAATATATGAATTTAATATCATCAAATTTTCTGACTTGAACATAATTTCTTAAGTAATTAAATATAAAATGGTATTAAATTAAATAAATTAATAATAAAAATAAAAAAATATATGAAACAAGTTACTAATTAACATAAGTATATTATTCCAGATGATAAAGAACGTGTGTGAAAAATTGTACTTGAGGTAAGGTATTTTGTCTCATTTTCCTCTCGTTGAGGATTATTATAATTTTATGCACCTAATTTATTTTATAGTGTGTGTATATTTTCAATTTTACATATTATATCATTAATATACAATATATTATTATATTTTAATTTATAATTCAGTTTACATCATCCATATTGACTTGATTTGAAATCTACCTTGTGGTATAGTGTTTTATAACTCAATTTTTTCATTGGGTTATATAAATTCTTTATTATCCTTGATATTTTAAATTTTCACGTGTAATTATATATTATTTTTTTAAGTTTTATTTCCAATTTTTTTTCTTATTTGAATATGATAAAAACAATCAATTCACTGATTAATTCTCACATCAATGGGATAATCATTGCAAGAGATTTCATATCAATTTCTACTCCATTAATAAAAATTTGGTAATATATATGTATTTATTTGTATGGGGTGTATCTTTTAAACTATTTGATATTATATCATAAATTACTTTAAATTCATTATATTTAATGATTTAATTAATATATTTTATTTCATCAGGGTGTTTATTCCAAACTTACCAAAGTGGTACATGTTTATTTCAAAATCTAAAAATTATTCTTTATTTTTTATATCTAAGTCTCTTCGAAGAAAATTATGTATACTATCACTGTTAAACCAAATGTATTATATTCCCATATTGTTTTTTCATAATTATATTTCTTCCTTTCATTTTTATATTTTTAGTACTCAATAATCCAAAATAATGTTTTAAAGGAAAACCAACTTTGTTTTAATACTCAAAAGAGAATATTTTACATACATGTCCATATTTTCATTCAAATATATTAAATAATATTTTTAATATTCTAAAATCACTTTTTAATGAAATTTATATCCTTATTTAAAAAAATAAAATGAATTTTTTATCTTTTTCTGAACAAGGTACTTTTTGAATTTTATAACAAATGTTTGAAATGAACGAATTTTGCAACTTATACATCATGAATTGAATTTATTACCATCATGACTACTCAATGTTTTGAATATTCTGTTAAATTTTTCAAATATTCTTAATGTATGAAATAGTTTTCTTCATATTATGTAAATTTTTAGTTTTTAAAAGCACTTATCAAAGTGAAAAGTGTAATTTTCTCCAAAAATGTTTTTAATGATATTTTTATGTTACATATTTTCTTCAATGATGACAACCCTTTATTATACTTATGATCCACTATGGATAAGTCGTAATGATACCATTCATATAATTTCATTGGATGTTATATGGTTAGTTTGATTAGACGAAATATTAAGATTTTGTATGCAATATTTTTAATATGAAAGTTTATATTGATTATTTATTCACGATATTAATATAATAAATGCATTAGAGTTAATATATGATAGTAAAGGCCCATTATAACCACTCAATGAATTAATAGGTCTCATGAGACAAACTAATTTGGGTATTCGGATAATTCCATATCAATAGTATGTAATTTGTCTTGGAATAAGGCCTTGATGATACGTTTAAGATTTCTCGCATTATGTATTCTGACATTATGAGATTAGTTGTTGATATATGTGTGATTATTTTAGTACTTATTATATCCATGGATAAGTTTCAAGTTCATTCAATTATATATATGAGGTTATGGGACTATCATGTTTTCATTCCATATTATTCTTCTTTCATAAGTTATTTATTACATGGAATATTTTTTTTCAATTATCTACTTTTCCATACTAATTATTCAATATTTACTCATGAAAGATTCCATTGTTAATAACCCATAACAAGCATCTGGGCACACAATTTATATTCATTCTATCCCTAGTATTTGTAGAAGTAATATTTATATGACTTCAAGGATTCAGAATATTTACTTTCATTGTGATGGAATTTAAATTTCCAAATGCAATTTGAGATTCAAGTATGTACCTAGTTTACCCAAACTATATGAAAAATTAGTCCTTTGGCATGAAATCGCTTTTATCTAGTGTCAATGTAATAATATAACCACATAATCTAGGATATTGAATTTGGGTTCATTATAGTTGGTATTAGAGAATTTTTAATTGAAACCATGGGAACATGATTTATAAACACCATAAATTATGAAAAATAACCTTAAGGAAAACCTTGAGGACCTTCCATAAAGACACTAAGTTTATGATTAAGATGAATATATTTTGTGATTTTTAGGAACCATTATTGGTTAATATGGATAAAGATGATTATAATTTAAATGATATAGATACCAATTTGGAGTTTTCATGGGATGGAAGTGCCTTAACGAAATTTATTTCATTTTAATAAATGTTTTCGGTATATGTAACCCTTATATATAACATGTATTTTAGTGGGAAGGTTATTTGAGGAATAAAACTTTTATATTTTATAGATATATGTTTAATGTTATTGAAACCCTTTAGGAGTAATATAATCATGGATTTTAAGCTAATAATATTAAATAAAAATAATTTTATTTTGTGAATAATAGGTCGAATATGAAAGATTTGTTGTTAACAATTGATTTCATGATTAATGTTATTATGAGAATGTTAATAATATTTTTTGGAAATATATATGAGTTATATTAAGATAGGATTAATATTAATATAATAGTTATGTTATTATTATCTATTTTGGGAAACATATTAAAGGATCAAATATTTTTTATTTTGAGATGGTTAATATAATTTTTGGTGATTTTTTACTAGTTTGAGATATATATATAGACATTAGGATTAATGTAAAGTATTATTTTGGAGGAATAAAATTAAAAGTTTGGGGTTTGTGGTAAAAGGTTTGAAATCACCGTTGAGGTGAAAACATTATTTAATTTTGAATATATTGATGTGAATTGGTATATAGAGTTATTTATTTGTGTAATATTAAATGTCCAAAATTATTTGGAACTTTTTAAGTAAAATGTATTATTTCTTCACATGGACGTTTATACATTTTTTTATCATTCCTTATAAAAACCATTTCAATTTTGGATAATAATTTCAAAGATGGGGAATATATTTTAATTCATTATGGATATTTTGATCTGTTATAAGATAATTTAGTGCTTCAGGCATAAAAAAATTTATACTATTGATTTTTTCTTTAGAGTAAGAGTTGAATTAGTAATTAATCAAATCACAACCAAAGGATGAAATTAATATTATGAAATATAAATATATCAGTTGAGAATATTTTTTTATTTTCTTAGTCAATATGGTAAATGAATTCCTCATATCATTGAAAAATATCTTGAAACAAAAAAAATATCCTATTACAATCATTTCTGAAGAATTGATGGTTTTTTCACCTATCAAAAGTTTATGGTCCTGTAATTGTTAAAATTCTCCTAAAAATTTTATTTATCACTCCCTATTAGTCCTCGCACATTATTCATATCCCCCATGTGCTTATTTTCACTTCCCATTAATGGTCGCCTATTTGAAAACATAGTTTTTGGGTTATTCTAGATAAACTTCATATTACCAATTCCCTCTTTTTAAGAGGATGTTTTATTAATCATTTTAATATGTGGGTTTTCCACAAAAGAAATTTCAAATGTAAAACCATTTATTTTCAAACATATTTTTAAATTGTGAGGATGCAATTAATTAATGGTGGGGTGAGTTTAACACCTCAACATTTTAAAAATAGAATATTATTTCTTATAGGATATACGACATATAACACCAAGCCTATAAGAACTATGATATACTATTTAAATATTACTTTTATAACATAGAAACTTGAAACTAGTGGTATGAGTAATAATTAACACCTTTTGAATATTATGTATAAATATTTTAGAGGATGAAAACTGTTGGTCAGATTTAGTATCTTAAGGGGTGAATTTAGTACCTAATAAAATTTTCTAATAAAAATTAATCGTAATAAAATCCCTCAATTTAAATAAAAATGGACGAGTTTAATAAAATCGTAGTTTTTTATAAGTTTTAATCTTTTAGAATATTTATCAAATTATTTATTAGGACTCAGGTAAAACAATATTTAATATTATTTTACACTTTTAAGTCAACATTCATAATAAAAATATTATATTAACACTAATTAAGATAAACTATCAAAGTAATGGTTTTGTTTTTCCGTTAAAAAAATTAGTTTTAAAGTAAATAAATATTGTATAAAAACAAATAAAACACTCTATAGAATTTTAATAGAAGAGGTTTAGTATAAAGTTGAGACTTATTCCTCCCCACTAGGAAATACCCTACTGCCAAGATGTTTATATAAATAAAATTTTGATCCAAAATAGGGATTATA
The DNA here is from genome assembly GCA_963277665.1 of Viscum album. Classification (NCBI taxonomy): domain Eukaryota; kingdom Viridiplantae; phylum Streptophyta; class Magnoliopsida; order Santalales; family Viscaceae; genus Viscum; species Viscum album. Next base: position 1,234,805,858 of record OY728159.1, on the reverse strand, counting down.
TTTTACAATAGTATATCAACTATCCATACCACTCATGGTCTCTTCTATTGATTTCATGGAAGTACATAAAAACAATAGTTCATAGAAAGAACTCTAGCACAACATGTGGTAAACTAGATAAAGAGGTGTTGTGAATATATATATATATATATATATTCTATCTTGAATCATGAGACAGTGTGTGTTATAAAATCAAAGTAACACAAACTTCTTGAAATGTAAATAAAAATAAAAATACAGAGCAAGTGGAAGATAAAAAGGGATAGTTTTGCTCAGTATGTTAGGTTCTACAGCTGATGACCCGTAGATATTGATTTGAACTAAGGTTTGAGTCATATTTTGGAAATATGTTGTAGAACATAGTGTCATCGACTCTTTTTTCATGACTACATAAAGGAAATAGATGTAAGATATGATTCAGATTCCTAAGTTTGGTGTAATTATGAAGTAGAAGGTACGTTATTCTAGTTCTTGTAGAAACATCCTTCTAACATCACATTTGAATCTATATATGTTTATTTTAAAGTTATTTCATGAGTGAGTATTCCCTCTTTTAACAATAGTAACAGTCATAGAGAGAATCATCCTGATCCTATGTGCTCCTCATACTGCATGTCTGACACATACATCAATGCTTTTTGTGGAACAATTATGAAAAAAATTATTAAAATAATTAATGGAATAAAATTAGATAATATATCCTTTATAAACATTTAATTCCAAATATATAAGTAAATAAAAACAAAAATGAGTATTCAGAATTGTGACAGAGTCTCACTATAGTGGTGACTCAGAGTCTAAGAGTGAGACATTGGAAGGGTGTCTTGATCTGGTGGTGAGATACATTGGTAGTGTTTCTATGGATTAATGGCACTTTTTAAGTCATTCATCATATTGGTAGTGTGTTGTGATGGTTGTGTTTCATCCCAAAATATTGGAAATTTTTTATTATGGTAGTATTTCTTTTTTGATGGTGTCTCAAGGTGATGGTGAGACTTTTTCTAGTGGTTTATCATACATTTTACAATTTACAACTCAGTAGTGACTCATCCTTAGGGATATGTCTTTTCTGGTGGAGTCTCATACTTAGTCAAATTTTTCAAATATTTTTAATATAAAATTTTATCAAGAAAATGAAACTCATTATATAGAATAATAACCCTAATTTAATGATCCTTAAAACATGGAGGTCAACAATATCTCCCTTTTTATGATAAAAAATCATGGAATTTTATATTCATGGATTCCAAGGTGAATTATGAGAGTTTTATAGATTGAATCAATGAAAATAAAAAAGAGTATCAAAGGAAAATGTGTTTATATAAATCTGAAAAGTATCGAAGGAAAAAAAGAGAAGAAATAAAAAGAACTATAATGGTAAATTCTATTAATTATCTTACCCTTTTTTGATTATCAAGATGTTCACAATAAAATTGAAGCTGTAATTGGATAATAATAAATTTGGAAATGTAAGAGTAATATATTAAGAATATCATTTTAATTTTCATTAATAAACATAAAGAAAATACAACCGAAAAAGTATTCAAGAAAAAGTTAGATAGAAAAAAATCCTATCAAATTCACTATGTGGGATCAACTGTATTTGGGATTAGATGAAGGTCTTAAAGGTTTTGATCCCTTTCCCTTGGATGAGTCCGAAGAAACAATGAAAGAGGGTTCATAAGGATCATCAATTGGAGCAGATGGAGGTTGAGGTAGGGTTGTATGAACACCATGAATAGAATAAGGATCTCTAAAGAAATATGGGTATGAGTTTCCACATATCCTTACTATAATATGTGGAAAAATGTTTGAATTTTTCTGGAAATGGTGCATCCGGATCACTGTTCACTCCTGGCTGAAGGGAGTATTCTACATGAGGTTTAAGATTTGTTTTCATTGGAATGGATTCATGAACTAAAACATCAGTACCATGCACATTTAAAAATAGTAGTCATAAGGTTTATTATTTCCATTATTATTTTTCTACAATTATCCATATCACTGTAAAAGTCTGGTCTGTGTTCCATAAATATCTGTAGGATTGGAGTCAATATATTCGATTGGTTTACTTGTTTCTTAAAGGCATGGCTCATAGGTAGCATCCTCAAACTTTCAGCCCAAAACATGAAATGGGAATCCTTGTAATTCTTATTATATATCCTTGAGAGATAATATCTGATGGATTTGGTTACAGTCTCTTAGTCCTTCTTCATGTCATTATTATATTCATGAATCTTCCTATGTGAAAATCACAATCATGCTCAAACATTATAAATGATTATAAAGGCAATGAAGGTTCATAGCTTGGAGAACCACTTGTGAGACCATTTAGTTATTCTCACATAACAAATATAAGAAACTCACCATCAAAAACAAGAGGTGGAGGACATTAGAAATTGAATCCATTGAGGTATGATTTCCAACTCTCTCAATACGGGGATCCATAATTGCTACAAAAGAAGATTTAATTCCTTACATAATTGATCTCAAACTCTTCAAATCACATTAAATTCATTTATTCTCAATATCCACTTCTTGGATATGGTTCATAATCTTTGGTTGTATGTGGAGTATCACCAACTAAAAAAATTTCTAGCATCTTATTCCCTTATTTTAAAAATAAGTTGTTTTTAATAACATGAAAACATAGAAAAATCAGAAACCATCTTTTCTCTGAACCCATCTAAGTCAACCATGATGACTACATCAATATGAACAAGAAAGACAAAAGGGACAGGCTCTATCATTGAAGAAAAACATTCTAACAAAATAGAAACATCAATTGAGATACCATTGATCCTTTATAATATCTCTCTTCTCGAATGGTAGGATCACTATTCATTGGTGAACAACCAACCTTACCAGAAAAAAATCATATTCTTCAACCATGTAATCAATCCATCTTTTATAATGATTTTCCAGAGGCTTAACCACTAAAGAAACAAAAACTGTTGAATCCACTATAGTAGGTACACCAATATAGGTCGCAACTATTCTATTCACTATAGAAGGTGAATCTACCATATTATCAATAATTGAAGTCTTTTTTGAAGAAGCCAGATATCTCAACTAATTATAAAAAAAAAATTGCATGCTCAAATTCCATTTTCCTAGCCTTGTCCTTCTCAACAACAATAATAATTATCATCTTCTCAATAATAAAAAAATTAAAATCTATTTTATCACTAGTAGTAGACACATTATCAACAGAAGAAAAAAATTTATCACTTCATTATTCCTCCCACTCAATAGATGCATCTCCTTTTTATCTATCTAGAAGATCCACTTCTTCTTGAAATCTAGGAATATCTTATGATATGGAAATAGAACCATCAATAGAATCATGAAAATATTTAAGAGTCTTGATATATTCTCTTCTAATTTTTTCACTAGAACCATATGGATCTGAATTATCATCATCATTATTTCTACACACATTCTAATCACCACTTTATTTATCATTTTCATCTTTATTATCCTCTCCATCTTCACCATGAGAACCATTATCAGTTTTATCATTTGATTTAGAAATTCTTTTAAACTTATCTTCTCTAGAGATCTTTGTATCGTCCTCGTCACATTTTACTAGCTTTCCTCTTTTAAGTAGAGTCCTAGGTGGGCTAAGAGCTCCAGAAGTTATAGTTAGAGAACTAGAAGATAGTCCAGGGTCACTACCCTCATCCACTGAATATTCATCCACTTCCTTTCAAAAAATATTAACTTCTTACTTATCAATATAAAATTCAAAAATCTCATCAGGTTCTAAAATAGGTCAACAATATCTATTGACTTTGAAAGATTATCAATATGGTTAAAAAAATATTATATATTTTTAATATCAGTTTCCCACTACATTCAACAAGGGATCCAACTGATCTGCATCCTTTTCCAAATTAACATTTTGATACAAAAATCACTTCATTCTATAATTAACTCATTATCCTTTTCAACTAGACCTTCAACTTTTAGCATCAACGAAAAATTTTTTGAGTAGATTAGATAATTTGATCTAGAAGTAAGATTGGTAATTTAAATCATATCAAGCATAATTTATCTAAATATTTTAATCATACATCCTCATTTCATAAGAAAAATAAAAAACACATCTCCATACCTTAGAGTATAAAATTAAATCATTCTTGGGAACAACAAGTGAATGATGAATTTGAAAAGAAATTTTTATTCCTCATCCAAATCAGTGGAAAATAGACTTATAATTGATCCATATCCAATGAATTATATATGAAATTATTCATGAATAAAATTATCACCACAAACTAGTATGGTAATTGGACAATCATTAAATAATCCTTCATATGGAACATTCAAAACTCCAGCCAATATATTTAATAAAAATAAATTATATGACCATTAACCTAGCTTCTTACCCATTACTCTTCTTCTTATTTAAAACCAAACTCTATATAATGGTAGAAATGATAAACCAACTAATGATAAAAATGTCTCTTATTTTATGTGAACCAATCAATATATAGACGGTTCTATAAAACATTGTTAACTGATGATCGTCTTGAAAGGACCCATTCGTCCTCAACTTCAATTTCGGGTTCTTCAACCTATTTTTTCTAGTTCGATGGTCACTAGTTCTAATATATCTTGATGACTTGTATTTCCTTTCTATTTTATTGTGGGAAATGAATCATCTGGTGAGGATTCAGTTGGACACCTCACTTTTTCCATGGAGGTTGCCTCGATTGGCTCACTCGAAGATAATATAAAGGTTGAAAGGATGGGAGAGAAAGATAGGAGAGGGCTCAAGAAAAAATTTCTTGAGTATATAGGTGAATTAAATGTAAAAAAGTACAAAATTTATCATTTCTATTTTTTAGGGATCTGAAAAATCAAAACATATATTCAATATATAAAATTAGAATCATGTTACAAAATAGACCAAAAATAAATTACAACTAGTGGGTAAAAAACTAAGAATTGAAAATTATTGTCAAAGGAAATTAATGTTCAAAAATGAGAAACCCCAATGGTGAGGATTCCAATGGTGAGAATTCGAACAGTGAGAAGTCCAAATGAGAGAATTCCAAATGTGATAATGCTAGTAGAGAAACATTCACAACAGTGAGACATTCACAATGGTGATACATTCACAATGGAGAGATATTCACAATATTGATTCACATAATAATTAAACATAACAAAAATTGATCATACCTAATTCTTGTTTGATGTAATTAATTTTCAAAGAATTCAAATATATAGTGAATATATCAGCAAGATGATGTTATGTACAAATTTATTCAAGAGTTATATCACCCTTTTGAAAATGATCTCTCAAAAATTTATGTCTTACATTAATATTTTTTGTTATATAATGTGATATAGGATTCTAAGATATATTTATATCACTTTTATTATCACAGTTTATAGAGACATGTATAAATTAATATCAATAGTTGAGTAATTTTTGTTTCATCCACAAAATGTTTTCACAACAAGTATCGAACACTATGTATTCACCTTCAGTAGTAGATAGTGAAATATAAGTTTATTTCTTACTATTCCATGAAATAATAGACTTTCTTAAAAAGTTGTGGGATGTGCAATTTAGGAATGTTTGATCAGAACTACTAATGCTCCCAAGGATATGTTATATATGGAGGTTGTGCGCGCAGGGAGTGAGGGGTCCCAAGAGAATTTAAAGGTTTTATATTAAGCATGGAGGGGTCAAGAAACCTGTGGAAAAGGTAAGGAAGTACAGACTATAGGGGGTGGGATGAAATTCAATAATGACATGGTTAAGTCAAAAGGCAAGGTGGGTCTTTCTAAAAAATGGTTTTTAGTGTGGGGAGAAGAGGATAGACATATGTTTGTGGAATCGAATGATGTGTTGGCTTCCAAGGATTCTGACTCAGACGTGTCAGTTGGGTCCAAGTAAGTGTATTTTGCAAAGAAATATAGTATATCCTCTTCAAGGATGGGTAAAAAACTATAATTTATTCAGAAGGGTTTATCCAGAACTTTCGGAGGCGATGTAGGAAGAAATATTACACTTTTTTACCACACCCTCCAATTACTCGATCCTTATGATAAGGAAAGATGCCTAAGTAGGTTTCTAATTAGGGAGAGGGAAACTCTATGAAGGAGCTTTACTCATCAGTAGGTGTTTCTTCTACCTCTGGCCGAGGGAATGTGGTTATGGGGGGTTTTGATTCTGATATCCAACTTTGTGGTAAGGAAGTTTTAAAATGTGATTAGTGGGAAAACATCGTCAATTGCAATGAAGAGTTTTGTGATAAGGGCATTCAGGTCATTAACACACAAGAAGAATTTGACAGGCAGATGGGAAGGCGTATTTAGGATAGTTGCATCAAGGAGCAAGGCAATTGGATCCAAAAAACATTTTGGCATACTGGAACATGGTTTGAAATGGAAGAATAATTTTATAGAACAACTCATCCTGACTTGGGACATGATAGCTTACAACATTGATATATTTCTCAATGACAATCCAGATGAGAAGGCTTTATCAATACAATGAAGTCTCCTCAGAGGTATGCTATTTAATAGAATTAAATTATAGTTTAGTGATTCGACCATCAAATTTTAGGTTGGGTGATTTCCATGTGTAATATGGACTGGACTCCAACTTTTCCTTAAATTTTTTATTAATCATAAAAACTTATATTTGTGGTCTATATTTAAAGTGTTTATAAATTATTTTTACAATAACCAAGAGTATCTATTGAATTTTCATGAAAATTATCACTCATACACAAACTAAACATAAAAATAGTATGTCTAGAAAATATGATAGATAAGTCTACCAATCATACATCTTTAATTGGTTTGACCCACTTGTTTCACAACTTTATCACGATCCAACATACCAATAGTACTCATAAGAGTATCAATACTCATAGTGTTATATAAGCTAAGGAATTTTCAAATAACCTTATTATATTTACATTGATTTAAAATGGTTCCATCTTTATTTTTTAAATTTTGAAAATAAAGAAAGAATTTGATTTCACCCTTTAAAGTCATGTGAAATTCTACTTTCAACATTTTACAAAATTCAATACATAAAATCATTTTTTAAGATTCAAAAATAATAGCATCAACATAAATTTGAAAAAATAAAAAATCTTTTGAAATTCATATTCTAAATTGTTTTGGATTAGATATACCTTTTAAAAATCCTTTGAAATTTAGAAAAGTGTCAAATCTATCATTCCAATCTCTAGGATATTGCTTCAAACCAATTAAAGCTTTAGTTAATTTAAAAACATGATTTGGAATATAAAGATTTTTAAAACTAGGGGGTTATCTATAAAAACATCCTCAACTATATACCCATCTAGAAATGCACTCTTAACATCCATTTAATATAGTATAAAATATCTATGAACATCATAGGCTAGCAATATTCTAATGGATTCCTATTGGGATATACCTGAAAAGGTCTCTTTATAGACTATTCCATTTTATATACCATAACCTTATGCAACTAGTCTATCTATTTTTCTTATGATCATTTCTAATTCATCTACATTATTTCTAAACACACATTTATTTTCTATAGACATGGTGTCTTTGGGTTTATCCACTATTTACCATACATTGATTAATTCAAATTGAATTAATTATTCATGTATATCCATTGCCTATAATTCCTCATTGATTGTAGTAATGGTGTTCTTTTTTTAAAGATGAGATAAGAAAGCTTGATGTTTGACATAATTTAATAGAGCAGATCTCGTCAGTGTACCTCTATCTAGGTCTTCAACATAATCATATAAAGGATGTCACTTAAAGTTTCTAACAAATCAAGAAAAATTAGGGTTGGTCACTACTTGTTCTTTTACCAGTTTTTATTCTGGAAGTTAGGGAATGTTTTTTGAACGGAATGATTTTATGACTATTTTATAGCAGAATCAATATGTTTAAAATATACGTTCAAATATAATAAGTCAAACTCAAGGTTTTCAATATTGTTTTATGTCGCATGAGTATCTATCTTGTTAAATTTTTTGTCAACAAATTATTCCACTGTATTGTAATTTTTTTTAAACTCTATTTTCTTACTTAATGTTTAATAACCTTGGAATATTTTTTCATCTCTTTTGGAAAACAATTTTTCCAAATTATCATTGGTATTAAAAATAAAGGTTTTGTTACCATGAAAAGAAAATTAATTAACAATAAGTATCCTATTATTCCAAATATAATAAGGGATCTTCATCACGATATGTCAAATTTCAACTCTATTTATTATGTAATAGGATGTATTCATAACCTCTTCAAAAAAAAATAGATAAGAATGTAATATTCATTTTTTATGGAATGAGTAGTCTCTTGTAGTGTTATATTCCTTATTTTTATAACTCCATTCTATTGAGGGGTCCTGGGGGAGAGAAGTTATGATTGTAACTATTTTTGGGGAAAATGAATTCGACGACATGTTTTTACACTCATGTCCACGGACACTTCATAGGGTGTTGATCCTAAGTCCACATATATTTTCTATAGATCTGTAATACCTAGTGAAATAAGAATGAGATTCACTTTTTGAGCTAAAAATAACACACAAATATACCTTGAAAAGTCATATAATATAATAAAAACATAGTTCTTACAATATTGACTATAAACTCTATATGATCCAAATAAATCCATATTAACCAACATAATAGGTTAAGAACTTGAAACTTATTTATTTAATTTTCATGAAATCTTGTGATGTTTTCATGCTAGATAGTGGATAGAGGATTTCTCATTTGGTATCTCTAGATTCAGCAGATCATTCACTAAACCTTTTCTAGTAAGTTTCCATAGTGATTGAATATTACAATGGCATACCCTCATATTCTAAATCCAAGATTCATTGTCAAAGTCACTCAATATAGAAACACTTTTAGAAGTTAATAAATAGATATCAATAACATAATCATTTTCATTCATTAAAGTATCAAAAAATAATAAATATTTTGAATCAAAATAATTACATGCATTGGATTTAAATTAAACATGAAAACTATCCTAAAAAATTTGGTATATGATATGAAAATTATATTTCAAACCATCAAAAAATATTACATTGGAAATTAAAATAGAATTATTATTACCAATTTGGCCAAGGATGATGATTTTGCCTTTATCATTATCACCAACGGTGACATGACCACCATAAACCTTTATTAGACTCTTAACGAAAGAATATTATCCTTTCATATTTCTTGAATATCCACTATCTAGGTACCATATACTTTGATAGAACATCTTCAAGATGTTTTCCTAAAACACTAAATTTTCATAAGAAATGATTTTGGTACCCATATTTGATTGGTTTATGAAGTGTTAGTAAATAGGGATTTAGGAACCTACATTTGTCAAATAGGTTTCTCATAAACATACTGTATGTTTTTTGAAATAAAAACATGGTTTTTAACATTATAAAAAAATAACCAGTTGATCTTTTATAATTAGATTTAGGCACAAATTTTATCTTAATTATTTTCCTTTTTCCATGTTGGTATCTTATACCTGAAACATATTTTAGAGAAACCTATTTACCGAGAATCTATTTAAGAGTTTCTCTTCCATTGGTAAACCATTTTAAATCTTTTTCAGCTTCTCATTGTACATTTTAAGATCAATATTATCCTTTAACAAGTGATCATTTCTCTCTTTCTCAACAGATATATCAAATTTAGTATTATCAGATAAATCATATAGTCTTTTAAGAACATTGTACTTATATTTAATTTAATGTAATGTATCCTCTAGGATTCTGAAATATTCAAATATATCTTATTGATACATTTCATCGCCATTTTTTTCTTTCTTAGAATTATAATAATTAAGAATAGGTAAATAATTAGCAACAATAGGTGCCTAAGAGACATTAGTCATGATGCACATATTGGCTTGAACCATCTTTTTATGAGTAGTAGAGTTAGAATCACTAGAGATTTCTTTAGAGGAACTTCATGATTCTTTTAAGGATTTGTTTAACCATTTGTCATTATCATCATATCTCCTTTCATATACCATTTTTTGGATATTCTACCTTGATGTGCCCTTTTCTGTTTCATTCATAATAGGTAATCTCATTATTATCCTTATTCCAATAATTTTTCTAGTTCCCATTAACATCATACATTCCTTTATAACTAGGCTTTCTGAAAAAGTTATTTTTCCTATAAAACATCGCAAATATTCTATCAAAATGGGTCATTTATTCATCTCTGTCTGAAGGTGACTCACTATCACTTAAACATTTAGTTTGAATTTTTTCTTTTTCTTTTTCTCTCTCCTTAGATGAAGTAGATTTGAAAGCTACTGACTTTATATTTTAATCAACGTCCTATTATCTGTTGACTTTTAGTTCTTCTTCAAACCTCATCAGCTTACCAATCAGATCCTTGAAATGTAGTTTTTCGAAGTTAATGAAATATCAAATTAAAATAAATATGCCTCTCCATATTTCTATAATGAATATCATCAATTGCATGATATATTCTTTTTCATAAGCATGATTTACTAGCAATATAATGATGTTAAAAATTTCCTTAAACATGAGATACATATAAGATATTTATTCATGATGCTTCTTTTTCAATGTACCATACATAATAGTATATGTATTCAGTCTCATTTCCTTAACTTTAGTTGTTCCTTTATTAGAAATGACTAGTGTGTCCCAAATCCCAAAAGTAGTTTTACAAGAATAAATTCTATTAAATTATTCATCTCCTAAAACACAGTATATAGAATTCATGAATTTACAATTATTATTATAGGAAAACATTATAGAATTAGACCAATATTTTCTATTAGTGTTAGGTTACTCATATTTATCCTCAATATTATACAAAATCTAAAAACATATACTCTTTATATGAATTTTCATTTTGATCTTTCACTGAGAATAATTATAACCATTGATAAAGTGGGGAATATTAGTAGTGGAATCATCTGGTCTATTATCCATTTAAAGAATTATATTTTTAACTAAAATAAATTTTGGATCTTTAAAGAACAAACAAAATCATAGTTATAATGTATTAAAAAACATCGATTCAAAATCATGAACCTTTGATAAAAATGTTATTCTGAGTGAGTATCTCAAGAAGTGTTGAATTGAGTACCCAATAAATATTTCTATTAAAAAAAGAAATAAATAAAATCCAACAATTTAAATAAAAACAACCCAATTTACTAAAATAGTTGTTTGATGTAAGTTTTAATTTATTAGAAGATTTATTAAAAGATTTATTAAGTCTCGGGTAATACAATATATTGTATTTTTCTATCCTTTGAAATCGACAAACATAATCAAAATCATATATTAACACAAATTCTGATAAATTACCAAAGTAATGGTTTTTTCATTTTAAAAAAACTTTTTTTAAATGGAATGAAATACATTAGAAACCCACACAGAAAAATTTCTATACAATAGGGTCAGTATCTTGTTGATACTATGTCCTCTCCACATTGAAATCACCTGCTATCAATAAATTTATATAAATAAATATTTGATCCACAACCTGAATTAGGTTTTACAATAGTATACAAATTTTATAGACCACACATTTCATTTTCCACAGTTATCATTGGAGTATGGAAAAAACACTGGACACAGAAAGACCTATACCACAACACATGGGAAACAAGAATAATTTTTTTTGAATATATCTACATATCTTCTAATTTAGATCATAAGATAAAGTATGTATTATAAAATAGAGAAAAAAACACTGATTCTAATGTAAATAACAATGAGAAGACTAACTCTATGAAAGATAAAAAGTGATACAGTTGCTTGGTATGTTAGGCTTTGTAGCTCGTAACTCCTTGAAAATGACTTAAACTGATGCTCAGGTCAAAGTTTTGAAATATGATGTAGAAAAGAGTGTCGTAGACACTTTTTTCCTGAATATAGGAAGGCATTGGATGTAAGATGTGCATTGGCTTCTTTAGTCGTGTGTTATCTGGATATAGGAGGTAATATATAATGGTTCATTTAGAAATATCTCTCTCAGTCAATGTTTACGAATTATAAATATATTTTCAGGTCTCTTACACGAGGGAGTCGGATTCCACTTTCAATAGTAGTAGAAACAATAGAGAGAATAATCTGGATCCTCTATGCTCCTCATACTTCATGTCAAACACTTACATAAATTAATTTAATAGAACAATTAAGAAAAAATCAACAATATAATCAATGGAATTAAATTCGTTAATGTATCCATTAAAAAAATACTTCAAAATAAATAAGTAAAAATAGTGGTGGTGTGTCTTTATTATGGTGACACTAGCAGTTTCTTTCTATATAAGATACTCAAATTATAGTGGTGACTCATATTCTGACAGTGAGACATTAGAAAGGTGTCTTAGTCTAGAGGTTAGATACATTGACCATTTGTCCTTGGAATAGTGACACTTTCATTGGAGTATGTCATGTTGTTCGTGTGTCATGATTGTGGTGTTTCATCCAGAATCATTGGTAATTTTTTATTTTGGTGGTATTTCTTTCTTGATGGTGTCTCAAGGTGGCGGTGATACTTTTTTTATAATTGTTTCTTACTTTTTCAAATTTCCATCTCTGTGGTGATTCATCCTTCTTAGTGATTATTTTTTGGTGATGTCTCAAGCTTAGTTGAATTTTTTCAATATGTCTCCTAATAATAAATACTAATAGAAAAACATAAAACGCATTAATTATAAAAATTATCATAAATTTATTATAGTTAAAATAATGAGGAAAATATAAATATATTGGTAAATAAGAACTCAGTTTTTATTAAATTGTTCACATGCTTCAAACATATTATTTTCATGGAAAAAAATGGGTATGATCTCAAGTCTGAGGTAGGTCGAAATTTTTGAAGGAATGTTTCTTTCTGTTTGTGTATGGTCAAATTATATACTAGGACGTTTTATTAGATTCTAAGAGTTTTAATGATTCAAAGTATTGTTTCTATAAGAGAAATGGTTCTTGGGAGGTGACTCAAGATTTTATGTGATCTTTGGAGGCTTCAGGATGAGTGTAGAGGTTTTGGATATTTTCAATATGTTGTATGGTTTGGTGCACATGGTTTAGGAGAAAACAGGTGAAAAGATGATGCTCAATAAGAATTTAATTTATTTTGAACATTTCATGGTTGTACTGCATGGTTACAGCCTAGTTGAGAACAAATCATATGTTGTCTCTAGGGAAACTATGTTGGGATGTAGAGGGACTATAGAATGATTCATGGTTTGTACACGGTTTTAGAAAAAAAATCTACCTTTTGTTGAGATGTCTAGTGTGGTGGACAAAATTTGGTAAACTATTAATCCAAACCATGTGACTGGGTTAGACTTGGAAAGATCTAACAACATAGTTAGGGCACTATTTGGAATACCAAGCTGTCAAACCATGTTGTTTCCCATATTTCATTAAAAAGGGGGAAATGACAAAAACCTTGTATTTTTTTTAGCCACTCCACCCCTTTCTCATCTTTTTGATGCATGAAAACTAAGGGGTTCCCAAAACCCTTCCTCCTCCCCCACATTCTATTTTTTTGGCATTTTCTCTGGTTTTGCTTCATCGTTTTGAGATAATATACAACCTCTATAGGATTTCATTGCATCGTCATATCCCTCCTCTTTAATTTTGCAGATCATTCAATTTGGTATTATTGATGATTTCATCCAAGCATGTTAGAATAGTCTTTTTCTTCATGGGTCTTTTCATTGGATTTCATTGTGGATATCCCGAGGTGAATTATCTATGTTGATGCATGGTGTTTTATTAAGGTATGTGTTTTTCAAGAATTTTATAAATGTTTTTTCTAATGGATTAATATAATTTCCTTTTAAATTGGTAACGCCTATTGGGGTTTTTTCTGATAATAGTTTCATGTATCCTTTATGGTCCATTCATAATGATTTATTCTTATTTTGTCAAGAGGTGGGTTCCCGTGAGTTTTTCGGAATTATTCCAAGTTGTGGATTAATGAATTATTTAATTATAGTTGTTATAACTAATTGATTGTTGTTTTTTGGTGTATGGTTAAGGATTCGGTGAACTAGATGATATTTTTTGGGTGTTGAGGAGTTGAGGAGAGTTTTATATGGTCCATGACAACATTTTCGTTATTTTGAAATTCATTGAAATTAATTTTTAATGAGCTAGTTAAACTATGATCATTTCTTGTGTTCATAATTATTATTTTATATGTGTGTTGTGGTATATTCGTTAAAATAATTTTTTTTTGTTTATCTCTTGGTTTATGATAACGGATTTAGGATTTCACTATTTCTTTAGAGCTTATTTGGATCTATTTGGTTCTACGTTGTTGTGAGGCCAAACCTATGACCACCCATGGGGTTTCCCCACCACTAAAAAATGGAATATTTTGGATTTGAGTTTATTAAAAATACTGTGAGGCATTTTTGAAAAGGTTATGTGGTGTTTTTTTATTAATTTTTGATTTCCAATGTGGGAAAACAATGTTTTAAAAATGGATTTTGTTTCGAAATGGGGTGTCGAACTCTAGATTAATTAAGAAGTGGGTTTTAAATTGATTTGTAATGTTGATTTGAAATGGGGGTGTGGTGACATATAAAATTGAAATTCCATGGTGAAACATTAAATTTTCTTCATGGAACAAGATGGTATTAGACCTAGTTTGGATTTTCAAAGAGGAAGACACATGTTTTAAGTGGTGGATTCCCTGTGATTATCAAGGATTTTTGTTCTTGTGTTTTATAAAATATGGAAAGGGGGTTTGGTTTTATTTGATGCCTGTGTCAATTTAAAGGTCAATTGGGACCATGATAAATTTTTTGATCAATAATGAAAATGTGGATAGTTAAAATGAGGTTTGTTTAATTATTAAACGGTTTGAAGAATGTTTAACAAATAATTATTTGGTTGAAATATGAATTGGATTAATTTTTTATTTAGTAGTATATGATGAAATCAATGGATCATGTAACTGTTTATAGAAATGATAATTATTAATAATGAAATGATTGGGGATGGTTGGTAATGTCATGAAAAATCAATTTTGGCTACTTGGATTGATTCTCCTTGTTTTCCAACATGTAAATAATGGTTTTGGGATGATATACTAACTATACACTCCCTAATTTTGGGATGGACAAACTAATGCTCTAGACACCTTGGTTCATCACTGTTTTTAGATGAAGGATCAATTCCCTTGGATTCATGGTTATGATAATGAACTTACATATCAAGGTTTGGATGGTTGTATTTGGTGGTTTTAGTCCTTATTGGATACTAGGATTCATTCTACTTTTTTTAATGTATGGCCTACTGGTTGGGAAATCCTTACATGGCATACCAGATATTGGTTAGATACATGGATTAAGGATCCATTATTTCTATCTAGTAACCACTGTGATATATGGCTTAGAAGAATGGATTGGGAAAAAGTGGGTTTATTGGAATTGGGTATCACTACGATCTATGAAAAATGTTTTAATATAAATAATGACGAATAATGAAACATGTTTTACTCACCCACTTGTTTATAGTTATTCCTTTTACATCATGCACTTCTATACAGATTGTAATTTTGATTAGACACATTTAGTGGTGTCCTGATGATTTCTAATGACACCCATCTTGGGTCTCCATTGCAATTGGGTTCATGAGTAGCACTCACATGTTTATTTAAGGAACAAGACTTTCTTGGGGCCTGTGTGATGCATTTTTTAGTCAGACAAGATTTCTCAATTAGTATTAGTTAACTGGAGGTGTTTGTCTCAGTGATTCTATGGATCCTTTTTGTATTCTCTTTCATTTTGGTATGTTACGTAACTAGCCTAATGGGTGGTTGGTTATACATATGAAATAGTCATTCAATAATTTATTTCACTAAATTTCATTACATCATCCTTCAGTTTTGGTTTATTTATACTTTCTATGAAATCTATTGTGTATCATGTTTTGTTATTTGATTTTTTTTGTACACACTGATATGAAGGTATATTCTACTCACATTTTCATATTAGACCACCATTTCTAGTTGTTAGCTTCTGGAATTTGATAAGGTGTTCTTGGGGTTATTTTCTACACCAACTCAAGGGCCCAATTTAGTAGCATCAATATTGGGCATTAGAAAGTGGTTTCTGATGTGTTTACATTCCTATTATTTTACTATTTGGGACTTATTAAAAAGGATTTATAAGAATTTATTGAGGATTATAATGGATAACATGATGGTTCATAATTATCTCATGGTCTAGTAATAAGTTCAGGTGATCTTGTGATGGAATTGATGTTCTGTATTTTCAATGTCATGGTTGTATATGTTTTTCACATCGAATGATGCACACGTTGTTTGGATTTGATGAATAATTATGAATTTATTATTCTTGGCTATTGTAAAGAGTATTATGATTAATTTTTGACTCTTTTATTATAAAGGGAAGAGTTGTATCATATAGGTTTTTTAGAACATGGGATCCACATATTATAGGCCAATTTGTGTGTGATGTTATGGATGTTCTTATGAAGGAAGGTTACATGGACGTATGGGAAGATTCTCAATGATGAGGATTTTGATCTAGTCCTCATGCATGATTGGTGTAGTGACCCAATTGGGTTAGTATAGTAAAATTATATGATCATTGTACCCCTTTTGGGTGGATATAATTTCAAGATTGGTTGCATTTTTAGGTCTTCTGGGGAGAGAACTACTGTGTAAATTCTTAAAGAGGATGAGCACCCAGGTTTTAGGAATTTTTTTAGTATATGACACCATTAATTTATTATACCCTAGGGTAGGCTATTTTTACTTATTGATATCATGTGATGATGTTATGGAATCATGTTTTATTCCCCATTAGTTTTGGTCCTTTGTGAGTTAGCGTACACCTTAGTTGGTTGGACCTAGTAATCCTTTTGTTGTGACTCTAGTTTTGGGATTTGGTGTCGTGTGGATTTTTTGGATTACATGTGAGAGGATTTGACCAATTTATCTGTGAAATTGGGTGTTTGAGAAAAATTTAGATGTTTTGTGATGTTGAAAATGGGCACAATAGATGCATACAAGTATGATGTTTTGGCACGAATGGTGCCATTGGTTTTTCAAAAAGGGAACTTATTTGATAGTGTTTTAGTCTTTTGGGTAGTTTTTTAGTTGGAAGATATGTTCAAGTTTCCATCCATGGTAATGGACATGAATATGGGTGTTCCTAGTAGTTATGAGATATATTATGAGAAAAATATGTTCTCTATGGTATTTGGTTCTAGGTGTGAATGTTTTATTTTGATAATGACTATAGAGTCCGAATGTTCTTCATGATGGAAAATTAGAGATGCCCAGTTTCGTTGGGTTGAAAAGGAAAATGTAATGTTGATTCTTTAGTGGAAAAAATAGTTCTAGAGGTAGAAACGAATGGTTTTCAAGACTGGTTATCTATAAATTCCTCTTCAAGAATATGGTGAGAGAATACAACATCTAAGTGTATATTTTGAATGATGCTCAACTATTGAGTGGTCAAGAAATTTTTTTTGGCTCAGGGAGTTTTCATTGGTTATGGAAAGCCCCAAGGGTTCTCTATATTAGGGGATATGGGAATGTGGGGTAGCCATGTCTAGTAGATTGGTATTTTGAGTAAAGTTATCATTTCATGTGACTCGTTGATGTTGTAAACAAGATCTATGGTTTGGTAAGAAAAGATCGTGTAATAGCCAAGAGTTAATGTTACCTTGGAGGGAATTAACGCATGAGACATTCTCTATATATTGTCTTGTGGATCATTTGTTACACAAGCATACCTTCATGGTGTTTGAGTTGCGAAGGAACCCATGAGTATGCTGAGAAATGATATAGGCGTGATCTGACACTTGTGGGAAAAGGTGCCAGGTTATTTAAATGGGTTGGACATGTCCATGTTGTTAGATGTGACATCAGAAATGGATGGGTTGTAGTAGTATTCATTGACAATATCGTAGCATGCTCTCTGTCTATGGATGACCATTCCCATTATCTTGACATCGTCTTGGGCATGGTAAGAGAGCTCAAGCTATACACCAAGCTACCAAAATGTGTTTTTTATATGGGGACTCTTGGAGGTTACAATCATGGAACAGTGTATGTGGTATTATATGGTGGGAAGTGAACCATTTATCTTTTACGGGTGAGGCCTTTGAGATGGATATGATGTCAAAAAATTCCTTGGGTTACATTATAATGAGACAGTAATAGGTAGCAGTTAATGTTGTTCTTATTGTTATGGAGAAATATGGATGACCACATCCATGTTTAGGGGTTAAAATTTTGATTAAAGCATAGGTTTTGGTGGTTTAGTTATATTGGGTGAAATAATGAAATCCTTCTTATGGTGGGGTGTGATGTGCTAGGGGTGGAGATATAACCCATATGTTTAAAGGGTAATAGGTTTGTTGAACATACAATGGATTGGTCATGGTAACATTATGTTTCCAGTGAATAACCATTATGGTGTGTACTTAAATTCCATAGGTAATTCTACTAGAAAAATAGTTGGGACCCATAAAAAACCCATGCATGGATTCATGCTCAAGGTGATACTGAAATGTAATGTGACATGCTCATATTATAGGCGTGATAGTGTAATGGTAAGGATCGATGATGGTGTTGGGTTGTGGGAGGATCTAATGGTATAATCTCATATGGAATCAAGTGTAGACTATAGTGGGTTTGTTCTAGTGAACATAAAATGCCTCTAGGCATATAGAATTTGTAACCAATTGAGTGTTGATGTGACGGTAGTTGGACACATCTCAGCTTGGGTCAGACTAATTATATTTTTATTCTAAGTGGATAAAGTGAGTTTCAAAATATATATGGCAAGTTATTTTTGAAATGGAAGATGTGTTTCAGAAATTTTAATTGGTCTTTGATGGAATAGATTGTTTGTTCGTTGTTTCTGCATTCTTTGAAGATGTTCTTCCACTCAAGATTGTGTTTATGGTGATAAAAGGTCAAAAGGATTATTTTTTTCCTCGTATATTTTGTTGCATGTTAGGTTGGGATAAATTATAGGTATGTTGTGGAATCATGATTTTGGGGTTATTTTGGGGTGTTCTAATGGTGGTCGTGTCGAGAATCAGAAGTTTGTGGTTGTAACTTGGAGCTCATAGTATAGAGATCCTTTTCTTGGTTAGTAATTTGGTGATGATTTATTTGGTGTTTCTATAATATGGGTTTTATTATTGTCATATTTGTGATTTAGTTTTGAAAACTGTCATTTTCCTAGGTTTTGGCTGGTTGAGTTCCTTGATAGTGTTCTAGGTGTTCTAAAGAAAATTGAGGTCTTTTGATAAAACTTGGTGACCAATGTAGGTAAGAGGGTACGATAATATGGCCACCATGTATTATCAAGGATGAGAATTAATATGGTGGTTAGGTAGTAGGATATGGCATCTATTGTGGGACAAACTTTCATAAGGTAGTTAGTTTCCATTTTCTGGATGAACGAATTTCATATTTAGACTCTAGATGATATTTTCACAGTTAGAATAATTGAAAGTGTCATTTTTACATGATGAATGATGCTCATGAGGTTTCCTAAGTTTTTGTATGATCTTTGGAGGCTTTGAATTATGTTTTGGGTGTTTTGGAGATTACTTCTAGGGTTACACTGTCTGGTGGGCACAGTTTAGGAGAAACTGGGGAACACCTTGATGCTACAAAGGTATTTAGTTCATTTTAAACTATGAATGGTTCTGTTTCATAGTTAAGGCATGGTTAAATAATACCCATTCTTGGTCAATGGATAAATTTTTCATGGGTGAGGTTGGATTGGTGTATGGGGAAAAACCTATCATGGTTTCAAAAAAAACATTCCACCATGTTATAGAGAGGTCCAGTGGGGTGTATATAGATTAGTCAACCATGTAGCCAAATTATATGAGTGGGTAAGAGTTGAATAGAACTGACCACAAGTTTGGCACATTGTTTGCATAAATATGTGGCCAAATAGTGTTGATGCGCAAATTTCATTAAAAATGGGGGACATTACAAAAAATGACTCTTTAGTTTTTAGACACCCCCCTTTCTCTTGATTTTGATGTTCAAGGACCAGGGGGTTCCCAACCCCCTTCTTCATCACTACCTCCTACAATTTTTTGTTGTGTTTCAATGGTGTTTCTATTTCATTTTTAGATAATATCCAACATGTAACACCACATGCTTCTACAGTACGCATCTCTTTTAATAATGCAATAGCGTGTGTTGTACGCAACATCGAGTTCTAACACACACCACAACCGATCAAACTAGCCATTATGAATAGTAATACCTACTTTTTGAAAATTTATCCCTCAAAACGGACTTCATTTTTGGATTCGGTGTATCGAATTTAGCCTAAGGTGAAATTTTTGTACTTTTCGGATAACTTTAATATTTTGATGAATAGTGAAAATTACTAAATTTTAATTAAAAACAACTTTTTAAATCATAACATTTAATAGTGATAAATTATGATTTTTAGTGGTTTTAAAGTATATTTAGAATATATTTTAACCATTTAATACAATTTTGGTCATTGTACATAATTTCACAATTAAACTGAACATAAACAAGTATCAATCTTTTGATAGTTATTATATCTTAAAAACGCGCTTTTTGTTTTGACAGCGGGAATTAATTTTAAATTAATTTCTGCCACTTCTATGTTTTGAATTTGGAAAAAAGTATTCCATATATGGAATCAGGATGTTTAAATTGTGTAAATATGTAAATTTTATTTTTAGACATTTTTTATAATTACTTCGGTAAATATTTTATTTACCATGGTTAAAGGGTAAATCCGGTAAATAAGGGTTAAAAAATAATATTATAATAATAAGAAATTACCTTAAAATGTGTCCTAACCTTATTGGTTGATACATGTCCGACCATTGGCATCTTTGGGTCGATTTTGGGACCCCATGGTGCCACTTGTAAGTGATAGGGACACTTTATTTTAATTAAGTTAAAATGAATACAAAAATGACACAAGCATATATCTTTTAGAAAAACAATTTTTACATAGGGTTATATATGTTTTATTTTTTGATTGTAAATATTCATTAGAAATCTATATCGATTTACTACATAATTATATTTTATTAATAATTTTTAGACCTTAAATAATTTAATTTATTTATGACACAATGATGATGAAGTAATTAACATAATAGTGAAAAAATAAAATAATTGATATTATAAATACCCAAATAAATATAATTTGAGACATTTAATGAATTACAATAATTTTCTAGGTCAATAGGACATGTTAGTAATGATTTAATTAACCTTTTTTTAAGTAATAATTCTGTTATAAGTTTTACAAAAATAAACTATTGAATAGTGTCAAAATTGACATAAAATAGTTTTTAAAACAAATATTAAATTAGTCATTTATATTAAATTCATAAAAATCTAAGGTCCGGACAGGAGACTTATATCATGATATGTGTATCATTAATGGACCACTTCGGTGTAGCTTGGAGGTATATAGTATGTTTATTAACTATATAATATAAAAATACAAAGAGACATTGTAAAAGTGAAACTAATTAACTAAGAGTTAATACTTAAAGATAAGGTTAGTATAATGATCCAAACCTTTCTAAATTCTATTAGATGGGTGTTTTTTGACCTATCCCCGCATTAAAATTTAAATAATCCACTTTGGAGCCTTTAGAAACTGAATATGATTTTATTATAAAATAATATTTCTAGCTTTTCCAAAGGTGCCCCTCACCCCACTTATAAAAGGGAACTCTCCCTTCTCATCAACTCACACCTCCAAAGCCTTTTGGTTCGGTCAACCTCTACCCATATACTCACTCAACTTCCCTCACTTCATCCTAGAGGCCTTTCTTTAGTCAGAAAGCCAACTTATGGAGCCCTTTTGATCAAATCAAAAGGAAGAACCCTAAAGAAGAGGTAATGATTTCACCACCCTTTTTCAAGTTCCTTTCTCCTTCCACTTATTCTTTATTTGTTATTACCATTATAAAATAATAACTCCAGTATATTATATATACTTTTATGTTATTATAAATATTGTACAATCATATTCAGTATTCTATCCATCCTTTTAATAACATGTCACCATACGTGCGTACGTACGGCTTACCGTCTCCACGTCGTGGTGTAATTGTTATTCAATAAATTATTATTTGGATGGGTATAATAATGATGGGTAACTCATTTAAATAATAAATATTACATGATACGGATTCTGTATATATGTTATACCATCCAATTATATATTATTTTAATATCAAAAGAATGATATTGTCGCTCGTGCGCACGTACGGACTACTGTCTCCATGAATGCGATGAGATTCATTCTCCATCGTATGCATTCAAGTATAATTATCATTTGATGATTTAAAAATATTGTTTAAGGATTTGATATCATTATGGATATGAATAAGATACATCCTATCCATAACAAACATGGCTTACATAACAAAACATATCAAAGAAAACGAGTAAGTTAACACCCGAAACAACGATAATACTAAGATATTATTATCAAATCAATGCTAAAAGATCATATATGATATCATATTCTTGTGTAATATAATAACAATTATTTCACCATTATACAGGAGGTTAATCTACCCCAACCAATGAAAAGTACAAGGTAAGTGTTATTTCACAATCTCTTCATTATCCGAGGTTGTTTATACGTAATAATCTACTGGGATATCTTTATCATCCACATCCATGTTTCTTAAAAATGTATTTCAAAACATTTTTACTATTTACAAGAATATGGGTTAAAGTCATTTATACCCGTGTTTGACATTTTATAAGAGTTTTATAAAGGAATCTTTCTATCGTTTTCCAAACAAAGTGCTTTTTAACATTTTCGACAGAATTAAGGTAAAAATGTTTTTTTAACTTATACGGCAGGTGCAGCTATTTTCCACCGTAATAAAATAGTCGAAGCTTCCCATACAAGCTTATTAGAATATTTTCAAAGAAAATGTTTTATTTTATAAATATATGAATCTTAAATGATTTTAAAATAGAAATAGATATTTCTCTAAAAAAGATTTTTGATTTCATCACTGTCAACATCCTTTGATAGATTTTACGCTTATTTGAAGGTGATCTATTATGATACAAAACATCTATAATGTATTGAAGGTTTTGTGATATGTTTGACTATAGATGTGTTATTTTTATACCATTCATGGTTTATGGATGAAGTATTTACATTTCATATGCTAGTTTTAATACGAATGTTTATGTTCTGTTTAAACCTTTTCATATGGGAATGCATTGGACTTAATATGTGACGGGTGGAGCCCGCTATAGCTCCTCGATGCATCAGTAGGTATCATGAGACAAAATAGTTTATTGGCACAAGGCCTTGGAAAAATCTTATTTGTAGTCTTGGCACAAGGCCTTGGCTATGTGGTTATGATAGTATGTCATTATACATTCCATCATTATGAAAGTGGTTATTGATATTGCATGTGATTATTCTATTAATAGAATATCCATGTGAATAAGTAAATGGCATTATTTCATTTTATTTTTTCCATACTATGTTGAAGTTCAAGTTTAAAAGGCTTTTGTTTTAGTTATACATTGCTTTATATGTTTATTCTTATTTATGAATGTTTCCACTATATTGTTATCCTTACTGGGTATTTGAGCTCACCCCTTTTCTATGTTTTATTTTTCCCAGGATGTGAAGATGTAAACTATGAATGACCTGCAGGGATATTATGAGGGGATAATAGTGTGGACTATGGAGACAATATGTTTTTTAGTAGTTTTTCACTTTATGATGTAATGTGAAACTTAATGAAAATATCTAGTGTTTCCAAGGCTACTAAACCAATCGGTATATCGAGATTTGATCTTTCTTGTGATCATACCAATGTTATGTAATAATGCACCGACTCTGGGGAACTAGGGTCGGGGCGTTATAGTTGGTATCAGAGGGAGGTTTAGTACAAACCTTGGAAGCTAGATTTAGATAAACTTTGATTAGAGCACATAGACCTAAGATGAACTTTGAGGATTAGTATAGAATAACTTCCTAGAATTTTGGTATTGTAGAGATTTTGTGAGTTTTCCAAGAAATACATCCATGTCTGGATACGAGCAGGTAGAGGCGGCTCTGGCACAGATATACCTAGGGGTAATACCCAAGAACACCGCTTTGATCTAGACTAAAACGAGAACTGGTGCACGACAACAGGCCTTGCTGCACTCTTGGTTATGACACTCCCGGGGGATATGCTTAGGATAACTCTCATTTTCTTTACAAATCAATATGAAGGGTCTATGAGTATATATTTCCTCAAAGAAAACATTTTTATGATTATGGATTATATCCATAAATAGTTCAATTTATGTTAACTATTTTATAAGTACAGAATTATGTATTTTGATTCATAAACTGATCTAGTTTATGCCATTGTTTAGAAATGGCGCCTAGTGGAAGAAATGGAAATTGTATCAATGCACGCACTCCGTGTAGGGATTTCCCTCCTGCTCAAGATAATTATAGTGGAGCTGGTGATGAAACTGGTGCTGATCAGCTAATCACCATACTGGGACAACTCACTCAGGTTATGAATAATAACCTTACCCATATAGAGCACCCTGATCCACAGCGTGGAGGATCAATGTTCGATCGATTCATGAGGCAACAACCACCAACGTTCAATGGGAGTAAAAATCCCTTAGTAGCTGAGCAATGGATAAATTCCCTAGAGAAAATATTTTAGGCTTTGGGGAGTAGTGAAAGAGAAAAATTTATCATGGCAGTTTACCGCCTCACTGGAGATGCTGATCAATGTTGGTCATTTATTCAAAACATGAAAGAAGATGATGAAGTATAAAATATGGAATGGAGGGATTTCAAAGATCTGTTTTTAGAAAAATACTTTCCTCGTGACCATCGAGCAGATATGGAAAGGCAATTTCTGAGTCTGAGACAAAATGAGGATGAGAATATTGCAAAGTATGAGGCTAACTTTACAAGGTTAGAAAGGTATTCTGGAGATTATATACGTAACCCAAGAAGTAAGATTGATCGTTTCTTTTATGGGTTAAAACCATTTCTCCATCGAGCATTAGTCTCACAATCCTTCTCATCATACAAAGACATTGTCTCATGTGCTATCAAGACAGAAAAGGAATTCTCTAAGTCTTATGACTTTAAAGAAAAGAAAGAGAAGAAGAGATCTGCTGATCAATCAGGGAATGGAAATAAGGGGAAGAAGAGAAAGGTTGAATATCCTTCCTGTGGTAAATGTGGGAATAAACACCCCGGTACTTGCTTGAAGGGAATGAGTGTCTGTTACAAGTGTGGTGAAAAAGTCCACCAAGCTCGTGAATGCAAGGGGAAGAAGGAAGATACCAATTTTCAATGCTACAATTGTTGGGAGATGGGACATTATGCAAATTAATGTCCTCAGCGTCAGGGGAACATACCTTAGAAAAGGCCAAGGGATCAAGGCCAAGCTTATGCTGTCACTACTGCTCGGGTAGAAGCTCCGAAAGATGTGGTGGCAGGTAATTTATTGGTTTCCTCATGTTTAGAAAATGCATTATTTGATTCTGGATCATCACATTGTTTCATATCATCCCATTTTGCTAAGAAAATAAGATATTTCTAATTTGACTTAACAAGGGAGTTGTCAGTTAAAACTCTTAAGGGAGGTATCATTGCAACAAAGTATTGTGAATCAGTCCCCATTAGACAACATAAATGTTCTTTATCTGCTGATCTCATCGTCATACCTATGATTTATTTTGATATAATCCACGGTATGGATTGGCTATCAGACTATGAAATGAAGATTTATTGTAAGAATAAGGAGGTTATGATTTTTTATGATGATGATAAGGAACACCTTATCTTTAGATCATAATCGTCACCACCTAATTATTATCTAGATCCACCCCCAGTAGCTCAACTAAATTCAATTATTGGGGAGGATGAGAATGAAATGACTATGGGTGAGGAAAGGAATGTTCAAATAGAGGATTTACCTGTTGTGAAAGA
This sequence comes from Viscum album, assembly GCA_963277665.1. Taxonomy (NCBI): domain Eukaryota; kingdom Viridiplantae; phylum Streptophyta; class Magnoliopsida; order Santalales; family Viscaceae; genus Viscum; species Viscum album. The sequence continues at coordinate 1,234,779,833 of OY728159.1, read as the reverse complement.
ATATGTAGATGTGTTTCCGGAATAATTACCTGGACATCCTCCAGAACGAGAAGTTGGGTTTTCCATTGATTTAATTCCTGGATCAAGGCCTATATCGAAGACCCCTTATAGAATGGCCACTGTAGAATTAGTTTAGATAAATAAACAACTAGAGGAATTGAGAAATAAGGGATTTATTTTCCCTAGTGTTTCTCCATGGGGAGCCCCTTTTCTTTTTGTTAAAAAGAAAGATGGATCTATAAGGTTATGTATCGACTATAGGGAGATCAATGCTATAACAATAAAGAACAAGTATCCCCTACCTCACATTGATGATTTATTTGACCAACTACATGGAGCTAAATACTTTTCAAAGATTGACCTTCGATCTGGATACCATCAGTTGTGTGTAAAGAAGGAAGACATTCCGAAGACAGCATTTCGAACCAGGTATGGGCATTATGAGTTTACTGTAATGCCCTTTGGATTGACTAATGCACCCTCTGTATTCATGGATATGCTGAATAGAGTTTTCAAGGAATATATCGATGAATTTTTGGTGGTATTTATTGATGATATCTTGGTATACTCTAAAATCTACGAGGATCATGAATGTCACTTGTGCATTATCCTGAAGACTCTGAGAAGACAAGAATTCTATGGGAAGTTTAGTAAGTGTGAATTTTGGCTTCATGAGACTTCTTTCCTTGGAAATATTTTCTCTAAAGATGGAATCTCTGTTAATCCTTCTAAGACCAAGGCAATCCAAGAATGGATAACACCTATGAGTATAACTGAGGTACACAGTTTTATTGGTTTGGCAGGTTATTATCGACGTTTCGTCCAGAATTTTTCCCAATTGGCAAACCCATTAACGAAGCTCACACGTAAAGGGGTTATATTTTTTTGGACAAAAAAGTGTGAAAAATGTTTCGAAGAACTGAAGATAAGATTAGTCAATGCTCCTATATTGACTCTACCATCGGGGAATGATGGGTTCGTTATTTATAGTGATGCATCGAAGAAAGGACTTGGTTGTGTCCTTATGCATAATGATAGGGTTATTGCCTATGCATCACGATAGTTGAAATTCATGAGAAAAACTATCTTACTCATGATCTTGAGTTAGCAGCTGTGATCTTTGCTTTGAAGATATGGAGGCACTACCACTATGGTGAAAAATTTGAGATTTATACTGATCACAAGAGTTTGAAGTATATTTTCTTAGAAAAAGAACTCAACATGAGGGAAATTAGATGGCTTGAATTACTCATGGATTATGATTGTACGATACACTACCACCCGGGGAAAGCAAATAAGTTGGAAGATGCTTTGAGCAGAAAAGATCATGGAGTTTTGAATAATACGAGAATTGAAAGGGATCCAATTTTCATGGATCTAGTGAAGATGGACATGGGAATAACCAGGGAAGGTGAAACATCAATTCTTTTTCAAATGGTTTCCAAAACATCTTTACTAGAAAGGATTAAGAGTTCTCAGACCGATGATGAAGAATTTCAAAAGAAGATTAAAGCTGTGAATGATGGGAGATTGAGAGACTTTGTGTATAAAGAAGTAATTTTGAAATTTGGGAAGAGGCTTTGTGTTCCGGATATACCTGGTCTAAAAAGGGAATTGTTGGAAGATTCTCAAAGTTCCAATTTCTCTATACACCATGGGAGCACCAAAATGTATAGATATTTGAAGGAACATTTTTGGTGGGACAACATGAAGAGGGAGATTTCTGATTTTTTGTCAAGATGTATGGTTTGTCAACATATGAAAGCTGAAAGGCAACAGCCTGGAGGAGTCATGCAACCTATTCCCATACCGGAGTGGAAATGGGACAATATTACGATGGACTTTGACATGGGGGTACCAAAGACTCCTAGAAGGAACGATGAAATATGGGTCATTGTTGATCATCTTATCAAGTCAGCACATTTTCTTGCTATAAGAGAAGATCTACCACTGGAACGTCTAGAAAGACTATATATTGATGAAGTTGTGAGACTTCATGGAGTACCCCTATCGATTGTTTCTGATCGTGATCCATGTTTTACTTAAAGATTCTAGAAAAGTCTTTAGAAAGCCTTGGATACTGAACTTCATTTGAGCACTGCCTACCACCCTCAAACAGATGGACAATCAGAATGAACTATTCAAACCTTAGAAGACATGTTGAGATCCTGCTCACTTGACTTTCAGGGTATGTGGGATCAATATTTACCTCTGGTAGAATTTTCCTATAACAATAGCTTTCATTCGAGTATTCAGACAGCACTATATGAAGCGTTATACGGAAAGAGATTTCGTACACCAACCTGTTGGGATGACGTTGGTGAAAGAAAACTTGTAGGCCTAGAACTGTTGGAGGAAACGATGGAAAAGGTAAAGGTAATCCAAAATCATATCAAAGTAGCTCAAAGTAGGCACAAGAGCTATGCTGATAATCGAAGGAAGGATTTGGAATTTCAAGTCGGTGATCATGTTTTCATGAAGGTATCTCCATGGAAGGGAGTGATACTTTTTGGTATGAAAGGTAAATTGTGTCCCGGGTACATCAGACCTTTCGAAATTCTAGAACGAATTGGGGTTGTAGCTTACCGATTGGAAATGCCGCCAAGTCTCTCCAAAGTTCACGATGTGTTCCACGTATCTCTATTGAGGAAATACATACCTGCCCAACGCATGTACTCACCTACGAAGAATTAGAACTGGAACTCGATCTGTCTTATTGCGAAGAGCCCGTCAAGATTCATGATACGAGAGAACAAGTACTGAGAAACCGGACGACGCGTCTGGTAAAAGTCTTGTGGAGAAACCATAAGATAGAAGATGCAACGTGGGAACCCGAGGAACTTATGATGAAGAACCACCCAAGTCTTTTCATGCGGTAGTATTATAGAAATTTCGAGGACGAAATTATTTGACGGAGGGGAGAATGTAACACCCCAAACTTCTACGGTACGCTTCTCTTTGAATAATGCAACAGCGTGTGTTGTACGCAACATCGAGTTCTAACACACTCCACAACCGATCAAACTAGCCGTTATGAATTGTAATACCTACTTTTTGAAATTTTATCTCCCAAAATGGAATTCATTTTTGGATTTGGAGTATCAAATTTAGCCTAAGGTGAAATTTTGGTACTTTTCGGATAACTTTAATATTTTGATGAATAGTGAAATTACTAAATTTTAATTAAAATCAACTTTTTTAATAAAAATAATTAATAGTGATAAATTGTGAATTTTAGTGGTTTTAAAGTATATTTAGAATATATTTTTATCATTTAATATAATTTTGGGAATTGGACATAATTTCACAGTTAAACCAAACATAAACAATTATCAATCTTTTGATAGTTATTATATCTTAAAAACACGCTTTTTGTTTTGACAGCGGGAATTAATTTTAAATTAATTTCTGCCACTTCTATGTTTTGAATTTGGAAAAATGGATTCCATATTTGGAATCAGGATGTTCAAATTTTTTATATAGGTAAATTTTATTTTTAGACATTTTGAAAAATTACTTCGGTAAATATTTTATTTACCATGGTTAAAAGGTAAATCCGGTAAATAAGGGTTAAACAATAATATTATAATAATAAAAAATTACACTAAAACGTGTCCTAAACTTATTGGTTGATACGTTTCCGACCATGGGCATCTTTGGGTCGATTTTGGGACCCCGTGGTGCCACTTGTAAGTGATAGGGACACTTTATTTTAATTAAGTTAAAATGAATACAAAAATGACACAAGCCTATATCTTTTACATAGGGTTATGTATGTTGGATTTTCGATTGTAAATATTCATTAGAAATATAAAATGATTTCTTACATAAGGATATTTTATTTATAATTTTTATACATTAAATAATTTAATTTCATTATGACACAATGATGATGCAGTAATTACAATAATAGTGAAAAATTAAAATAATTGATATTATAAATACCCAAATAAATATAATATGATACTTTTGATGAATTAAACTAATTTTCTAGGTCAATATGACATGTTAGTAATGATTTAATTAACTTTTTTCGAAGTAATAATTCTGTTATGAGTTTTACAAAAATCAACTATTGAATAGTGTCAAAATTGACATAAAAGAGTTTTTAAAACAAATATTATATTAAGAATTGATATTAAATTCCTAAAAATCTACGGTCAGGCCAGGAGACTTATATCATTATATTTGTATCATTAATGGACCTCTTGGGGGTTTCTTGGAGGTATATTGTAAGTTTATTAACTATATAATATAAAAATACAAAGAGACATTGTAAAAGTGAAACTAATTAACTAAGAGTAAATACTTAAAGATAAGGTTAGTATAATGACCCAAACCTATCTAAATTCTATTGGATGAGTGGTTTTATACAAATCCCCACATTAAAATTTAAATAATCCACTTTGGAGCCATTTGAAAGTGAATATAAATTTTTTATAAAATAAATTTCTAGCTTTTCCAAAGGTCCCCCTCACCCCACTTATAAAAGGGTACTCTCCCTTCTCATTAACTCACACCTCCAAAGCCTTTTGGTTCGGCCAAACTCTAACCAAATACACTCTCAACTTCCCTCACTTAATCTTAGAGGCCTTACTTTAGTCTGAAAGCCAACTTAAGGAGCTCTTTTGATCAAATCAAAAGGAAGAACCCAAAGAAGAGGTAATGATTTCACCACCCTTTTTCAAGTTCCTTTCTCCTTCCACTTCTTCTTTATTTGTTATTACCATTATAAAATAATAACTCCAGTATATTATATATACTGTGATGTTATTATAAATATGGTACAATCATATTCAGTATTCTATCCATCTTTTGAATAACATGTCACCATACGTGCGTACGTACGGCTTACCGTCTCCACGTCGTGGTGAAATTGTTATTCAATAAATTATTATTTGGATGGGTATAATAATGATGTGTAACTCATGTAAATAATAAATATAACATGATAATGATTCAGTATATATGTTATACCATCCAATTATATATTATTTTAATATTAAAAGAATGATATTGTCGCTCGTGCGTACGTACAGACTACCGTCTCCACGAACGCGATGAGATTCATTCTCCATCGTATCCATTCAAGTATAATTATCATTTGATGATTTAAAAATAATGTTTAAGGACATGATATCATTCTGGATATGAATAAGATACATCCTATCAATAAAAAACATTGCTTACGTAACAAAACATATCAAAGAAAATGAGTAAGTTAACACCCGAAACAATGATAATACTAAGATATTATTATCAAATCAATGTTAAAAGATTATATATGATATCATATTATTGTATAATTTAATAAAACTTATTTCACCATTATACAGGAGGTTAACCTACCCTAACCAAGGAAAAGTACAAGGTAAGTGTTATTTCACAATCTCTTCATTATCCGAGGTTGTTTATATGTAATAATCTACTGGGGTATCTTTATCATCCACATCCATGTTTCTTAAAAATGTATTTCAAAAAGTTTTTACTATTTACAAGAATATGGGTTAATGTCATTTATACCCTTTTTTGAAATTTATAAGAGGTTTATAAACGAATCTTTCCTTCGTTTTCCAAACAAGGTGCTTTTTAACATTTTCGGCAGAATTAAGGTAAAAATGTTTTTTTAACATATACGTGAGTGCGACTATTTTTCGCCGTAATAAAATCTTCGAAGCTTCGGTTAAAAGCTAATAAGAATATTTTCAAAGAAAAGGTTTTATTTTATAAATATATGGCTCTTAAATTATTTCAAAATAGAAAGATATATTTCTCTAAAAAAGATTTTTGATTTCATCTATGTTAACATCCTTTGATTGATTTTAAGCTTATTTGAAGGTGATTTATTATGATAAAAAACTTCTATAATGTATTGAAGGTTTTGTGATATGTTTTACTGTGGATGTGTTATTTTTATACCATTCATGGTTTATAGATGAAGTATTTACATTTTTTATGCTATTTTTAATACGCATTTTTATGTTATGTTTAAACCTTTTCATGTGGGAATGCATTGGACTTAATATGTGACCGGTGGAGCCCACTATAGCTCCTCAATGCATCGGTAGGTATCATGAGACAAACTAGTGTCTTGGCCCAAGGCCTTGGAAAAATCTTATTTGTAGTCTTGGCAGAAGGCCTTGGATATGTGGTTATGATAGTCTATAATAATGAATTCCATCATTATGAAAGTGGTTTTTGATATTGCCTGTGATTATTTGATTAGTAGAATATCCATGTGAATAAGTAAATGAAATTATTTCATTTTATTTTTTCCATACTATGTTGAAGTTCAAGTTTAAAAGGATTTTGTTTTAGTTATACATTTCCTTAAATGTTTATTCTTATTTATGAAAGTTTCCGCTATATTGTTATCCTTATTGGGCATTTGAGCTCACCCCTTTTCTATGTTTTATTTTTCCCAGGATGTGAAAAAGTAAATTATGAATGACCTGCAGGGATATTTTTAGTGGATAATAGTGTGGACTATGGAGAAAATATGTTGTTGTGGTATTTTTTCACTTTATGATGTAATGTAAAACTTTATGAATATATCTAGTGTTTCCAAGGCTACTAAACCAATCAGTCTTTCGATATTTGATCTTTTTTGTGATCATGCCAATGTTATGTAATAATGCACCGACTCTGGGGAACTGTGGTCGGGGCGTTACACAACAACTAGTGGAATTCATTTCTTCTACCACCCCCTGCTATAATATTTTGGGGATCTCTAGTTTAGGTATTATTGAATAATTAACTAGATCATTGTATAATCATCTGTTTCTCATGGGTATTTTGGTAGTATTTTATAGAGGATTTCTTGAGGCGGCATAGGAACACTAATGTTTGGAATTTCGTTAAGGTTTGTGTTTGTGAGGAATTTTCATAGGTTTTTTTCTAATTTGATAAATTTAATTAGTTGTATAGGTGGTAATTCATCATAGGGATTTACCTGAGAATGGTGTCGAGGATCTATGTTTGACCTTCCCGGGAGGTTTATTGAAATTTCAAGAAGTGGTTTGAATTTCGCAGTTTTACATTATTCTTCCAAGTTGGGGTTTAATGCGTTAATTAATTATAATTTTTATAAAAAGTAATTATATTTTTGGGTGTGAGATATAGTCTTCTCTGACTGGGACAATCTTGGTTGGGTTCTAAGGAGTTGATGTGAGGCTTGGATGGGCCTTTAAAAGGTCCTCATACAGTGAAAATGATTTAGAATTTTTTGTTAATAAGGGAAGTGGTCAAATAGCTTTAACAATAGTATTAATTTTTTTCTCTAAGTTCACTATGGTATGTACCTTAAAAGTATTCATGTTTTTTGGTTGTCCCTTATTTTATTTTTATGGCTTTTGGATTTTATTTTTTGGTTTCAGACTTCCCATGATCTCATTGGATTAGCGGTGTAGTAAGACCATACCTACAATCACCCTTGGTGTGTGACCACCTTTGAAAAATGGAAGGTTTTAGTGTTCAGTTTTTGTAAAATCTTATGATAGATTGTTGAAACGGTTATATTATGTTTTCCACATTTGATTCATTTTCTATTCCATAGGTGGTAAAAATAAGTTTTAAATATAGATATTATTTGGAAATTGTGTATTGAGCGACAGATTATTTAAAAATAGGTTTTCAAATGGGTTTCAAATTTTTATTAGAAATGGGTGTGTGGTGACCTCTTCGATGAATATACCTTTAGTACTATTTAAAATTTTTTCATAAAAAATTATGGCCTTACAACTTGTTTATATTTTAAAAAGAGTAAGAACCGTGTTTTAAGGGGTTCCTTCCATGTTTTTCTTAAGGATACTTGTTCTTTTGTTTTATGACATGTGGAAAAGTGGTTAGGTTTCCATGAGTTGATTTAATGTTCCATTGAGACCATAATAAATTCTATTATAAAGAAGGAAATGGGAATGGGTAAAAAGGAGTGTGTTTAATTGTTAAATTTTTTGAATAACATTCAACAAATAGTTATTTGGGTGATTTATGAAATGGTTTAATAGTGAATTTGGTTTTATATTATGTAAGTAATGGAGCATGTAAGAGATGAAAGAAATGGTAATGGTTAATAATGACCTGATTGGGGATGGCTATACATCACATGATGAATCCTTGTTCGATACTTTTACCGATTATTCTTTTTTGACAACCTATGACTAATGGTTTCGGGATGATGGAATAATGATCCACTCTATAGATATGGGTGGGCCAGACCGATGCTCTATTCATTCTAGTACACCATTGTATTTAGAGGATATATTAATTATCATAACTCCAATGGCATGGAAATTTTATTCCATATTAAGGTTGGGATGGTTGAACATGGCTTTTTGAGTCCCATTTGGGTTCTTCGACCGATGCTCCTTATTTTTCAACTTGTGACCTACTCCTTGGATGATCGTACATGGTGTACCAAATCCCAATTGGAGCGTTGGACTAGGGTTCCATTTTTCTATCCAATGACTACTATGATATATATATTACATGACCAAAATGGGATAATGTGGGTTTTATGGAATTGGGTATCACATTAAGCTAACTAAAAAGTTGTTAATTTAAATAATTATGAATAATGAAACCTATATTATTCACCAACTTGTCTGTAGTTATTCCTTCTCTTATATGCACAATTATACGAACTGGTATTTTCATCAAAAATAATTGGTGGTGGACTACTGAGTTTTAATCACACCATTCATGGGATTCCATTTCACTTGGGTACCTGAACAACTCTTATATGTTAATTTAGGCATAGGATTTGGCTGAGGCCTATGTTGAGAATTTTTTGGTCGAGATGGATTGTTCATGTTGTATCATATGATTGTATAGGTTTTCCTCAATGATGCAATGGTTCCTTTTTTAAGTTGATTTTAATTTTTTATGTTATGTAACTGTACTAGAAGTTTTTTGGATGAATGTATTACATGGTTGTTTGGGAATTTATTTCATTTCATTTTATTGTAGCATGTTTCACTTATAGTTTATTTCTTCTTTACGCATACACTAATTTTTTTGATGCTTGGTTATTGGATTTTGGTTCTGAAATATATTATGGTGTTATTGTATCATCAAACATACTCTATCGAACCTTTCTTCTTGTCACTAGCCTCTAGAATATGAGGAGGTGTGCATGAGGGCATGTGGCACACAGGCTCGGTGCAGCGGTTTAGATGCACCAGGCTGGGATGTTACAATTACTTTTTGGAGAAAATAATATAATTACTTTTAAAAAAATCTAGAAATTTTTTTAAAAAAATTAAATTCTTTTCTGAAATCATCATGAAAATATTAACTTTTGATAAAATTTATGGTTTTTTCTGAAAAGAGTGATCTTTTAGTAAATAGTAAAAAATTCCTCTTTGAAAAATATCAATTTATTTTCACTAAATTAATTATATTAGAAGTCCCATTATGATTAAAATTTTATTTCAGTGTAACATGATTATTATTCAGAGTGATTTGATCTAATTAATTACATGTTAATCATCTTATTATTGTATTTTAGTATATATTTATTTTTTGGAAAATAACATATTTTTTCTTAAAGCTGTTTTTATGTGCATTATGTTTCCCAATTTTAATTAATATAAATTTACCCTAATGAGAAATAATTAAAATCAAATTTATATTATATATATTTTTATATTAATTAAAATTCATATAATCATGATTATCATTCATAAAGTAAAATTAATATCATTTAATGCTTGAAAATTCATTTCATGAAAAACTATTTTTCATCACATTTTTCTGGTTCTTTTTAAAATAAATTAATTCCACCACTATGAATTAAATTTTATAAAAAAATATTTCTTTGGAATCATAATTATTAATATTAGTTAATAAGGGAAACTCAATGTTTGGTCATAATGAATAGTAAAAACATTAAAAAAATTCATCACGGAAAATGGACAGATCGAGTTAACCTAGTATAAAACTAAGTGATAAGACAATTATTTTTCATCTAAATTATAATTTGGTGAAATTATTTTAACCCTTATAACATTATTATTGATAATTTATTATTCACGGGACACTTTTCCATGAATGTGACATACATAATAACTAAAGTAAAGAGAAAGAAAAAATGTCACTCTCTTTTCGTTAAATATCTCTCTACTGTTGACATAGGCATAAAAATGTGGTGAATTAATATTCAAGGATTTTTTCAGTATAATGAAATTATTTTCATGATGGAAATTTATTTTCAGGCACTTTTATTTAGAGTAAATTTCCATTATTGAACAGTATTTTTTGTATTTATAAAAAATGACACTCCTTCTCACTTACAAAAGGGAACCCCCTCTCCTCATGTATCCACACATCAATAATCTTCTTTTTTTTAAAAATAACTTCTAAAATACCTTCTTAAATTACATTACCATGTCTTATAGTTCTTTTTTGTATCATCAAACCTCCCTTTTGAAGCTTTTGGTGTAAACATAAAGAGGTTCTCCAAAGAAATGGTATAGTTCATAACCATGATGCATCATTTAATTTCATATTATACCCCTATAAACTTTTCTCAAATTATGATAAAATAATTACACATGTATATAAAATATTAGTATATGTTATTATGTTAATATATTTACATATATCCATTACCACTTGCATCAAATGATAAATGAAACTGTCATTCATGTGTATGGAGGACTACCTCCTTGGGAACCTTTATAATTTTTTTTCCATCACCACCACTTACAGATGGTAAAAATGGTTTATTTAATTTATATATATTGTATTAATTTTATGTTCATTATTATTAAAATATAATATGTAATTTAATTTCACACCTTTTATTCACTAAAAAATGACAACGTTGTTCGAGAAAACATGTGGACTACTGCCTCCACAAGGTGATGTGATTCATTTTTTATCACTGCGTCTTATAGATTATATATAAGTATATTTAAAGGGATGATATGGTATTTATGATATTATAATCATTATTTAATGATAAAATAATACTTACCTTCTTTCTATAATTATCATTGAAAATGAAAACGTTACTCATTCGTATGTACGGTCTACCATCACTATGATTGTAACATAGTTAATTTACATAAAAATATTTAATTAATAGTTTAAAAAATTTTATTTATGTATAAATATGATAATTATTTCTTGATTATAATTCTGGATTTGTTGTAAAAATTTACATTGATACCATAGTGAAACTACCGAATTCATTTTTGACATATGAACTAAAGATCATCAAAACATCTAATGTGAACTTAATTGATTATGTAATGAATTAATACATGATATTAAATAAAATAAATATAATAATAAGAATTAAATATATTATTAATAAATTAAAAAATTAACATAAGTTTATTAATACTGAATATAAATAACCTATGTGACAAATCAGACTTGAGGTATGGGATTTTTTTTCAATTTTCATTCATTGAAGCATATTGAAATGTTATGAACCTAATTTAAATTATATAGTGTTTGTGTTTCCCTTTTATATATTATAGAATGAAAACTTAATAGTTAACATTATTTTATGTTATAATTCATTTTACATCATCCATGAGGTTTTTATTTGAATGTTATCAAGTAGTAAGTGGTTTTGTTACTCAATTTCTTTTTGTTGGATTATATTGCTTTTTCATTGTCCTTGACAATCTATTATTACATGGGTAACAACACATTATTGTATTAATTTTTATTTATAATTTTTAGGAGTATTTATATTTCATATACATAATCAAATCATTGAATAATTCTCACATCAGCGGTATGATCTTTGTAAGAGATTTCGTCTCAATTTTCACTCCATTAAGACATACCAAGTAATACGAGCCTATTTATTTTTCATTAGTTGTTTCTAATAACCCCATTGATATGTTATAACATGTATATATAAATATTCATGTTATTAATGTTTCATTTTAATTTATTTATTTTATTTGTGCTATGATTCAATGTTACTAAAGTTGTAAGGGCTTATTACACAATCACATCATTATAGGTGAAAATATATGTTTATTTATCCCATGGGTGAATTATATAATCATTATATAATAAATTAAATATATTATAATCTATTAATTTTTTTATAAACTATAGGTTTTTCTTTAATTTTCCTCTTTTATGTACTCCAGAAAACAAAAGAATGTTTTTAAGGAAAACTGACATTGTTTTTGTACTCAGTCCGAAATATTTTACTTCTATGATCATATTTTCTTTAAAATGGTTTAAATAATATTTTTAATATTCTAAAATGAATTATTAAAAATATTTTATCCATTTTTTTACAAAATAGTTTAAAATTAATATTCCTTTCATTTTCCAAACAATATGTTCTCTGATATTTTTTATAAAAAAGTAAAAAATGATCATTTAAGTTATACAATAGGAATGGAATATCCTACCATCATCACCACTAAATGTTTTGAAAAATATATTTAAATATTTTATATTTATCTTCAAATAATATATATTTCCTAATTTTTTAGAAATTATAATTTTTTAAGTTGATTTTCAATTTAAAAAGGATATTTTTCAAAAAAAATATTTTTAATTATCATTTTATGATATTTCAATTCATCAATGATAAACCACTTTATTTTACTTTTGATCCACTAGTAATATGTTGTAATTATACCATAATTATTATTTATATGGATGGTTTCTGATCTGTATTATTATGAGAAATATTAACATTTCAAATGCTTGTTTCCTAATAAGAATATTTACATTGATTATGTAATTAAAACCTTTTGTATGATGAATTTATTGGACTTAATAAGTGATGGGTAAGGCCCACTATGTCTCTTTGAGAAATCAATGGGTCTCCTGAGATAAAATATTTTGGGTATTTAGTAGAGGCCTTAACCGTTTATGAATGATGACCTGGCCCTAGGCCTTAACGGTATGTTTATGATGTCTGACATTATGAATTCTGTCATTATGAGATTTGTTATTGATTTCTATATGATTATTTGAATATTTATGATATCCATAGATAATTATTAAGATAATGAATTTATATATATATATATATATCATTATTTTATAATCATTTATTTATTCCATCTTATTTTCCAAGAACATATTATTTATTAAATATAATAGGTTTTAAATTAAATACTTTTCAAGATTTATTATGTCTTCTTTACCTATAATATCTTCTAATAAACATAACCCTTACTATTCACCATTTATTTTCTTCATTACCTGATGATATAAAGAAGGTATCTATAAATGAGTTCAAGGATGTATAATATTTACTTTCACTATGTTTTGATTTATGTTTTCAAATGTAATGAGGGATTAAAATATTTATCTAGTTTACCAATAAAAATTAAATATTATATCCTTTATTATGTGATTAATTATATATATTCCAATTATAATAAATTTACCACCAACTCTAGGCTACTAGAGTAATGTTATTTAATTCTTAATAAAAAAATCATGTTTTTGAGTAAATTAGATGGATAATGTTTTCATTTGGAAATACAACCTTTTTAAATGGTTAAACACTTGAGATATGAAAAAAAATTTATTTGATGATACCTTTTATTATTCATTGAATGATAATTAAATAAATTTATTTATGAAATAATTTCAATTCACATAGAACTTATAATATTTTTAAACTCCAAGGGGAATTGGCATGGGTATTAGGATGGATCCTAGCACAATTTCCATGAATTTTTTTGGGGAAACCCTACCAATCTTGTGATATCTTAATTATGGAGGTACAATGATTGGGGTGGATAATCATGATGTGTCTATGAATATCTATTGTGAACTTCTTACTAGTTTAGGAATAGGATACAACTGGTGGTTTCTGCACATATTATTATATATAATTGTATCACTATATACTTTATATATATATATATAGTATACCATTAATATATATGGTGTTCCCTAACATTACTCCCTTATTAATCACCCATGATTCATTAGTTAAAACTATTTAGATAAATGAGATTATTTTATAACTTTTGTCCTTATTCTCATTCTTATACTCATGTACATCATTACCAACCATATTATTTGTTTTAGATTCCAAAAATGTAAATTCATAAAAGCTTATTATCTATAGTTTAAAAATAAATTTAAAAATTTGTATAGTAAGAGCCTTTCTAAGGACATGTGGGAGAATCCTACTAGGTTGTCATGATCACACTCAACATGCACCCATTGGGTGTCTATGCACTTTTTTTGTCTAATAGTGATAAAGGAATGGTTATTCTTAGATGTGGTGGTTATTTGTGTATTCTTGGATTAGGAATGGATGTGGTGACATAAAGGGAGATAATCCTCATGTCACACCATGATGGGTAGTGTCTATTTGTTTTTAATTTTAGTTTTGGAATTATATCATGCTCATTTTATGTATACCACCCTATTAACATCCCATATCATCTTCCCTCTAATGTTTTTGAATCAATTGGTTCTTTAAATGTTTCGTTTGAGATTGTTTTCAATGGTTTATCAGGTTGTTTAGTTGTAATTTCATTTTGAGTTTATTTTTCATATTTTTTTAATATGTTGTGTTTTTTATATTTGATAAATTACTTATTTTGGGGTATGAATCACCAACTATGGCGAGGTCAGGTTTGGTTCTCATGATTACCCCATTCTAATTCATTTAATTATTTATTTGTACAAATCATTCTAAACTATAATTTTTTTATTATTATGCACTATTTTCAAGTATGTGCGGATCAATAATGCCCTTCAATCTGTATGATATGTTATCTTGGGTATTGGGAAGGAATATGATGAACTTTTTTATCAAATTTGATGTGTACTGTACCATAGGACTTCAATGTAATTAGAGTGTTTAATTTCACATGATAATATATTTTGAAAATACACTTACATAGGGAACTAATTTATGATTGTACATAACACCGTTATTTTATATAATTATTTGTTTCTTGATTAAAAATATCCAAACATATATAGTGATGCCATAAAATCCTATCCCTTCCCCAAATATGATATTAATCACTTTCCTAACCTTCATAGTGCATTTTCACATTCACATTGGGCCCCTAACAAGGGCCATGATCAATGATCAAGCCCTATTACTTTCCAGGTTTAAATATTTACTGATTATAATTATCCCTAGATAATTAGTTGCAATTAGATCCATTATCTTGGGCCCTACTATAATATTTTATTAAATATTTTTTACAACACTTCTTATTAATCCACATGTATTACCTTAGAGATGGAACATTACAAACATATATGAATGCATCTTTTATATTTAGGAAACTTCATATTGTGAATATTTAAATAACAATAAACCTACAATTGATTTAGTTAATAAGAATTATGATATAAGAGGACCCCCTTTGGTATGGTGATGGAACATGTGCCATATATAAGGCCCACATGTACCCATTCAAGGGAATATATATACCCTAATGAAAATATTATATAACCACAAACACCATTGATAGTACTAAAATGGAATCCTTTATTCAAACAGGATCTGTAGTAATCCTTGATATAATTATCCAATGGTATGATAATGGACCTTTCACTCCTATGTGAATAGAGGTTTCCCTAGATTATAAATTTTCATCTCACTATACCCAATTTGAATATTTTTATCTATGATTTATATCATATAATATCCATGTTTCCAAGGAAATGAAATTCTTACAGTTTACAACATCATTTAGCTTATATGTTTTGATGATAAATTGGACTAGAATTCAATTTTTTTTAACTTGGTAATCTACTTTTTATCTTAAACCCATATCCAGATAGTCGTGCCCAATATATGAACTACAAAAATAAAGTTCACTCACACTTGTAGTCTAATTCATGTCATGATGAACTCATCACTCTATGTGAGTTGAAACTTTACCATTTTTTATGAGCATTATGATGTTAATCTATGTGTGTTGTCTCCTAGAGATCATCTATATCAGTGTTTCCCTCGTCATAATAGTTCCCTAATTATTGAATATATCACCCTACCCTTTGATAAAAGTTGTATAACCTTGAAATTTTGTCACCGTTTGGTCCATGTTGTAACGTTAAAATTTTATTACCTTTCATTTAATGTTGTGCGGCATTAAACATTTAACAAATATGAATCCAAAATGTATTAGAAGATCAAAGAACATGTTGCATACGAAAAAAATCAAGTCATCATCATATAGTCAAAAAAACATTATATGGTTTTGGAAATAGTTATAGCACATAACTCAAAGTGTCACAAATCCCTTGAGGTAAATATTCAGCCTTAAAAAAATTCATTCTATGATTAATATATTTATAGATATAGGAAAAAGATAGCATGAATTTATTATCTTTAATATGAATCTATCTCATTGTACAAAAGAAACACATCAATATTTTTTGTGGTTTCTAAGACTCTTCACAAAAATATATTTTCCATATGAAAATAATTTATGATCTTATATGCATTGATCCTCTAAATACTTTAATACCTAAATAGACTAATGTTATTTTTTATTGATGGAACATATGACTCATATATTTCTTTCGTATACTTGTATAAGTGTACACACCCGAGATATAACTATCTTCATTCATTATCCAAATGAATCAACGTTGGTCTATGGTGATGATATAGTCCCACATAACTAGTCAATACCCATCCAAGAGAACACATTTTATAAGAGAATAAATTTTTATTTGGTATCCAATAATCTAACATCATCCTATAGTGATTGACTAAGCATACCTGGCCATCCAATACTAACCTGAGTGTACACATATGAAGGATAAACCACACACTTTTTTACTGACTTGGTTGTATTAATTCAAAAAGAATTATCCTCCTTTGGATTAGGATATTTCAACCCCCTTTGTGGATATTTTAAGTCCATTTATAAGGATTAATAATCTTTATCATAAAGCATCACATATTTAAAATAAATTAAATATTTTAGGCATCATTCTAGCTGGAGAAACATAGTTTCTCATTCTCAAAGAATAATATAAATGTAAAAGAATTCATATGAATGAAAGAAGAAGAACCATTAGAAAAGGAAAGGGAACATCCAAAATTTAAGGCCTCCATAAATAAATGAATTCAATACTATTAGAATTTATCAGACAATTATTTTAGGTCTTCAATAAAATATTGAGAAAGATCAACCTATAATTGGAAGGCCATCGATTCAGTAGTCTTCATGCCCCATTTCTATAAATTATCATCCATATTAGGTTTATTATATTCTATCCATTAATACTAAAAATTATTCTATGAGATGATATAGTTGTAGATTGAGGTAATCCATTTTAGCTAATCATTTTCTTCAGCTTTAAGTTTCACCTCCACGTCCCCCTATTGGATCAATGCTTGTTCAACTTATATTAAATGCTCAGTGAATCTGTCTCCATATTTTTTTTATTTGGAAACTAGTTGATTGAGTTGTAAATCACTCCTTAAACATAATTAACCCTCATATAATATCATGAAGCACTCAATTATTAAACAGACCAACACCTAATCCTATAAAGAGCAAACAAAGGCTCTTTATTTTACATAAAAACATTCCAAAAGGGGTTCTTAGTTATTATCAAATGGGAATTGTGATAAGACTACATTATTAGAGCGTTGTTTCAATCAGTGTACTTATTATCTAGATACGTCACTCACAAAATCACGTATTTAGAAATTAATTATACTATAAAAGAACCCCCTTCCATTAAAACTGTTGGGGTCCAACCCTCAGTAGGCATAACTTTTAGAACCTAAATGAATGGTTATTCTTAGGGGAATCACTCTTAAGTTCCCCTATTTTCAAATACTTTATCCTATTATTCATGTTAGGATACCTTGGGTGCTCAGATTAGTGAACCTTCTCAAGTACACTATTTTAAGACACTCTTGATTGTGATGCTCGCATATTGATTGACTAGTGAACTAATTGAATCATGTACCCTAGTATTTCTTTTGGATAACACCATATTTTGACCTCAATAAATTCTATGATTAGATAGGTCGGTAAATTATCAGATGGTATACAAATATATGAATTTGTATCCTCACAGACTAACATCAATGAAAATAGATTCAATATAATCAGAGTTTAGTCATATTTAACCCTATGATAGGGTAACATTGAAACCATATGTAAGAAATTGAACTGTCATGTGAGCCTATATGGCATATAGGTTTCAAAAATAATTTAACTATCAATTCATGACACAATAACATCATCTTAAAGGTTGGTATCATAAATTCACACCCCATATGAACAACTAGAATTCATATTGATCATCCCAAATGATGAATTATCTATGAATAAAGTGAAAAAATAAGGGTTCCTTTTCATATTAGGAATATAATTATCATCTAATATAATATTTTTATTATCAGAAACATTGTAAATCTCCAAAAAATGATAATGGGTAAGTAAATAGTATATTTTAGTGTTTGTAACAACCAAAATAATCATCAATCAAGTAATATAATAATTTATGTGGGATAAATATTTTATATGGTATATGTCCATGTTTAACATGTCACAAAATCATATAAATTCAGTATAAGATTAGTATCTCAATATTGGTTGTTCATCCTTTTTTTAGTTCATTATCCATTATGAAGGTATTGATCGTGACTTATAAATCATTATTCTGTGGTGGATAGAGAAATCTACTAAGAAATACCGCTAAAAACGCACTAACCAATGACCTTGAGGTATATATCATTTAACCTTGTACCCATAGGGGTGTAATTAACATTGGCACTAATGGACCAATACAAACCCTCTATGTTAGTAGATAATTGAGATGATAATTTCATTGATTACATAGGTTTTGGTTCTAACACATAAGGCTATATAAATACATTTTACCAATCACTAAATAACATAATGAAATGGGTAAAATCACTCTCCCTATTTGTATCTATGATATCACTAATATATTTTACCCAAATAAAGGAGTTTATTTAGAATAGATTCAAACAATAGACATTGTTATAAATTCACAATAAATATTAATAAGAATAGGAATACCACCAATATAATATATATCAAAAAGCTCATTCCCATTCACTCTATGATAAAGAAAAAAATTATTCATCTCAAGACACATCATATTACCAGATCTAGAAAGATACCAGTTTTTCAAAAACTACATGAACTTTGAGGCCCAAGATTCTCAATAAATGTCAATTATTCATATTTGGGCTATAAATTCTTTACCACTTTAACAAACATAATATGATTATCCCCATTTGTTAGATATATTTACATTGGTATTAAGAACCTATTTCATATTATAATACCCATTTGAGTTGTTTATGAAGGAAGAAACTATTTTTTAGTATTCTGAGGTAGTTGGTTGATGAATTTGGTCATCATTATCCATGTTCTATAAAGAGTATTTCAGAATGTACACCTTGTTATCTTTAAAAGATTGAATTCATTGATCATCAATGTAATGTTTTTCTTTAGTCTTACCTAATATATGGAGTTATTATACAAATCCTAAGGAATATATGATATATATTAACCTATATTTTAATTAATGATATAATTATGTCATATGGTATGACATCCATGAAGAAAAAATTCATGGTTTATTCTTTTTTGTTATAACATTTATTATGATATGGGAATATCATAAGGAATGATATGTTGATATCATAAAACTACCCGGACCAGTCATGGAGTATGAAATTAGACATTTTGAAGGTGTCATTGTGTGATGAATTATAATTTATGATTCAAATAAAACTATGTGGTAGATTAATGGAAGCCAAACATTAAAATTTTACATTTTAATACTCTTACTCATTGGATATTATTGAGTAAAAAATTTAATATGATTAATATTTTGAGAGAATAAAATGTATTTCGTATGATAAAATCATGCACAAACATGGAAAAAGGTTACTATTTGTATATACACATTGAAATTACTTTAATGTCTTATCATATTTGAGTAAATTCCCTGACAGTTTGATGTGTGTCTTCAAGGACTATTTAATTTAGTCAAATCGAAAAATATTGTGTGTGTTTTCTTCCACTCTGTTATCCTAAATATCTTCTTCCCCTTTATCTTTTTCCATAAATTTATAATCTATTAATGGTTTAATGGAGAATCCCAACCCAACATGGTGTGATTTAGGCATGCCTATGGATACAATATGGAGGAAGGATCTCATTGGTTATTTGTTAGTGATATTCATCGAAATCTTTATTAAATATATAAGTTGTGGACAACATCTGTTTAGGGTACACAAGTTTATTCATTTTATATTATGGATGGTTTTAATTTTCTACCATAATGATCTTGTTAAAGTGTTTCTTATTGTCCTTAACTACTTAAATAAGTGTTATTAGATACTTAAAAACCCATCAGTGGTACTAGATCCTTTCCTAATTTCATTGATTATTTAAAACAGGTGTAAATGAATATAAATTTAGATTTTATTATATATCATAAGAAATGGTTTTGATATATTAATAATAATAATAAAATAATTAGAAATGATATTTTTTATCTTTTGAAAACGATATCTCATATGTGGTACCATAAAATATGATATGGAATTTGAACTATGGATTCACATATGATATATGATATCATAATCAATCATTAGACCATGTTATGTGATTTAAAATATCCTAATCTATGATCAGGTTGAAATGCTTTAACTTTTATATATAATAATTTGTGATATGGAGAATTTTACAAGATGATGGCACTAATTACATTAGCTGAAAAAGTAGCACCATATCACCATAAATGTATTGATACATGTCAAAAAGTAATATTCTTGGGAATAAAATGTTTAAATCATGGATTATGATACATAATGATATTTTAGACTCTGATTGATAGTGCCTATTTAATTGGTCATATCTCACATTGTGTCAATTGTTAAACACGATATCAATTTCGAAATGGGTTGCATATTTTGGTATAGAGATATCCTAGAATACGATGTAGTTGAAAAAAAATTTATATTTAATTATTAATAGAAATATATAGTGAATAAATATTTTATAAATTATGGAAAATGTATTTTGGGATATTTCTTTAATTCATAAATGGTTATACATTAACTAATTATAATTAATTATAATTAATTATTTAATCATCATGAAATATTTAATAAATAAATATCTATTATATTAATTGTTAATATTAAAAAACATTCTAAACTTATATAGCTCATATTTAAATTTAGATAAAAATCATTATATAGAAATTATAAGGTAATTTATTAAGTGTTGATAAATTAAAAAATATGGTTAAAGATAAAAGATTTTATATTGAATTATAAACTATTCATAATTATTGATTTGTAATATTCAAATTAAAAATCCTTATTTGTGAAGCTTATTAGAACCATATCAAAATGTTTTTTGATAATTTGATATGAATAGGGTTTAAATATTATTATTTATATGATATTTTGATTATGAATTTTTTTTTATAATTTATATGAAGTGTAATATGTTTATATTTAAAATATATTATGTTTAAGTAAAATTTCATATAAATAACTATTTTAAAAACTGGTTCGGGCCAGACAGCCTAGATTGTAAGAGAATCTTCATCGTGGTTGTTTGAATTGGTTTTCCTCCTTGACTCATTTACATAGTTTGGACAAATGGACCATCTGAAACTAGTTAATTTCTAGCCAAATTTCTCCATCCATAAAAATATTAAATTGAGTTGGGTGGGTTTTTATGAAGGGTAAATTTTTTGGATGGGAAATATTGGAAGGTATTTTCACACTTTTATACCCTTTATCAAAAAGTTTCAATTTTTTGTAAACCTCTTAAATAAAGGATTTTACTTTTTTATGCATGCATGTATGCATATTATAACAATATATTCATATATAATTGAATTTATATTAAATAATACTAAAATTATTTTAATAAATGTACATTTGATGGATAACCATGTGCAAATACTCAATTTTATAGGAGATGGATTTTACTAACTCTTTAGAATTTTTCTATGTGGTAAAAAAATTTCATCCTTCTTTTATTTTTAGAGACTTAGCTAAATTAAAAAATTGATTTTATTTTTCACGTTGGAATCAAAATTTACACTATTTTAGTGTATATATAAATCAATAATTAGTTGATGAAAATATAATTAAATAAAAAATGAATAATATCAAATTAACTACAATTAAAACTTTATAGTTTATAATTTATAATTAAAATTTAATTAATTTAAAGTAAAAAAATAAGTATATAATTTAAAAGATAATTAATAACTAATTATAATGTATAATTGTAATGCCCCGACCCTAGATACCCAGAGTTAGTGCATTATTACATAACATTGGCATGATCACAAAGGATCAAGTCTCAAAAGACCGATTAATTTAGTAGTCTTGGAAACACTAGATATATTCATAAGTCTTACATTACATCATAAGGTAAAAAAACTACAACAACATCTTGTCTTCATATCCCCTCATACTATCCCTGCAGGTCATTCATAAATTACTTCTTCATAATCTGGGGAAAAGAAAACATTGAAATGGGTGAGCTCAGATGCTCAGTAAGGATAACATTATAGCAGAAGCTTTCATAGATAAGCATAAGCACTTAAGGCAGTTTATATATTAATGCCATTTACTTACTCACATTGATATTCTACTAGTCGAATGATCACATGCAATATCAATAACCACTTTCATAATGATGGAATGCATAATGCCAGAATATCATAACTACATAGCCAAGGCCTCGTGCCAAGACTGCAAATAAGATTTTTCCAAGGCCTTGTGCCAAGACACTAGTTTGTCTCATGAGACCTACCGATTCATCGATGAGCTATAGCGGGCTCCACCCGTCACTTATTAAGTCCAATGCATTCCTCATATGAACAGGTTTAAACATAACATAAACATTCGTATTAAAACTAGCATACGAAATCTCAATACTTTAACCACAAACCATGAATGGTATAAAATAGCACATCCACAGTCAAACATAACTCATTAGATACAATATGGAAGATTGTATTGTATCACATTAACCTCAGTCAATAATAATGAAGGATGTTGACATAGATGAAAATAATCATCAAAACTATTTGAGGGAAATATCCCCATTTTTCTTGAAATCATTTAAAAGTCACACTATTTGTCAAGAATCCATTTAAAAATAGATTTTTGAATCAAAGTGTCCCATACCACTTTGAAATTTTTTTAAAAGGAGTTTTAATTTTAAAACTTTAATGTCCATATAAATAAATCCTTAAACCTATTTTTAAAACATAGACATTATTGAGAAAGATTTAGATGAATAAGTTTTTAAAACATTTAAAAATGGTATTTTAGTTAGAGATTCTTACCAAAAGAGAGACACTTGAATAAAAATAATTTAGGTAATCAAAACCCTGTAATATCATGAGAATAAAGGGATTCATGATATACTATGTCAAAGTACATTATATACACCACATAAAAGTGATTTGGTGTATATCAACAAATGAGTCTCAATGGAATGTAAATTGAGATGAAATCTCTCATAAAGGCCGTATCATTCGGTTAAGGGTAAATCAACGACATAATTATGTGTGACAAATATAAATACACTAAATATGATTGGATATTCAGTGTAATAAAATCAAAGGATATTCACACATATTCTTGTAAAAACAACACCAACGAATTGGATGTTTAACTCA
Source organism: Viscum album (assembly GCA_963277665.1). Classification (NCBI taxonomy): domain Eukaryota; kingdom Viridiplantae; phylum Streptophyta; class Magnoliopsida; order Santalales; family Viscaceae; genus Viscum; species Viscum album. Next base: position 1,234,756,187 of record OY728159.1, on the reverse strand, counting down.
ACAAATGGTGAATGAGTTAAAATTACTCTTATCAAATTCATATCAATGAATTGAGAATTATCAATGGAGTGATTATGTGTATCAAAAGTAAATCCAAATGAAGGGGAGTGGAAATTATGACATAATCAAATGAATAGTGATTCCACACATAATCTTGGGGTAATATAATAAATGAAATATGCGTAAAGCAAAATGAGTGGAAATTGAAATCTCAAATTCCCTTATCGATTAGGTAACATACGAAACATACACTCATGAAAGAAGTATCATACCATGATGATGTAAATACCCATAAATTAAAGTATATTACACAATGAATACAATCATGGGCAGTACACATACACCACATGCAATAATTAAGTGGTGAACAATGGAATTCTCACGAAATTAAGAGTGAGTTAAGAAACCCCTTACCTTGTACTTTTCCTTGGTTGGGGGTAGGTTAACCTCTTGTATAATGTTGAAATAATTGTTATTAAATTATTGATTAATCATATACATTAATATGATACCATATATGATCTTTAAACATTACTTTGTTAATAATATCTTAGAATTATCGTCGTTTCGGGTGTTAACTTACTCGTTTTCTTTTATATGCTTTGTTACGTAAGCCATGTTTTTCATGGATAGGTTGTATCTAATTCATATACATAATGCTATAAAGTTATTAAACATTATTTTTAAATCATCAAATGATAATTATACTTGAATGGATATGATGGAGAATGAATCTCATCGAGTTCGTGGAGACGGTAGTCCGTACGTACGCACAAGCGACAATATCATTCTTTTGATATTAAAATAATATATAATTGGATGGTATATCATATATAAAGAATAATTATAATGTTATATTTATTATTTAAATGAGTTACACATCATTATTATACCCACCCAAATAATAATTTTTTAAATAACAATTACACCACGACATGGAGACGGTAAGCCGTACGTACGCACGTTTGGTGACATGTTATTCAAAGGATGGATAAAATAGTGAATATGGTTGTACCATATTTATAATAACATCACAGTATATATATGATACCGGAGTTATTATTTTATAATGGTAACAACAAAGGAAGAAGAAGTGGAAGAAGAAAGGAACTTGAAAAGGGGTGGTGAAAACATTACCTCTTCTTCGGGTTCTTCATTTTGATTTGTTCAAAAGGGCTCCTTAGGATGGCTTTATGATCAAACTAAGGCCTCTAGGTTGTATTTAGGTAAGTTGAGAGAGTATTTGGGCAGGGTTTGGCAGAACCAAAGGGCTTTTAAGATGTGATGAAATGAGAAGGAAGAGTTCCCTTTTATAAGAGGGGTGAGGGGCACCTTTGGAAAAGCTAGAAATATTAATTTATAATAAATTCATATTAGGATTATAATGGCTCCAAAGTTGATTATTAAACGTTAAAGGTGGGGATAGGTCGAAAACCATTTAGCCAACAGAATTTAGATAGGTTTGGGTCACTATATTAACCTTATCTTTTAGTTTTAACTCTTAGTTAATTAGTTTGACATTTACCATGTCACTCTGTATTTTTATATTATTAGTTAATAAACATACTATATACATCCAAGAGACCCCCAAGTGGTCCATTAATGATATAACTATCATGATATAAGTTTCTTGGCCGAACATTAGATTTTTAAGAATTTAATATCAATTAATAATAAAATATTCATTTTAAAACCTCTTTTATGTCAATTTTGACACTATTCAATAGATGATTTTTTTGAAACACATAACAGAATGATTACTTAGAAAAAAGTTAATTAAAGAAATAATAATATGTCATATTAACCAATAAAATCAGTTTAATTCAATAAAAGTCTCAAATTATATTTATTTGGGTATTTATAATATCAATTATTCTAATTTTTCACTATTATGGTAATTACTATATCACCATTGTTTCATAAATCAATTAACTTATATAATGTCTAAAAATTATAAATAAAATATAATTATGTAGGAAATGTTTTTATCTTTCTAATGAATATTTAAAGTCGAAAATACAACATATAAAACCCTATGTAAATTTTGTTTTTCTAAAAGATATATGCTTGTGTCATTTTTGTATTCATTTTAACTTAATTAAAATAAAGTGTCCCTGTCACCTAAAAGTGGCTCCATGGGGTCCCAAAATCGACCCAAATATTCCTATGGTCGAACATGTATCAACCAATAAGGTTAGGACACGTTTTAGGGTAATTTAGTATTATTATAATATATGTTTTTAACCCTTATTTACAGGATTTACCCTTAGCCATGGTAAATAAAATATTTACCGCTGTAATTATTCAAAATGTCTAAAAATAAAAGTTACTTATTTACATAATTTGAACATCCTAATTCCAAATATGGAATCCATTTTTTCAATTTCAAAACACAGAAGTGGAGGAAATTAATTTAAAATTAATTCCTGTTATTAAAACAAAAAGCGTGTTTTTAAGAGATAATAACTATCAAAAGATTGGCACTTGTTTATGTCCGGTTTAATTGTGAAATTATTTAAAAAGACAAACATTGAATTAAATGGTAAAAATTTATTCTAAATATAATTTAAAACTACACAAATTCATAATTTATCAATATTAATTATTTCAATTAAAAATGTTGTTTTTAATTAAAATTTAGCAATTTTCACTATTCATCAAAATATGAATGTTATCCGAAAAGTACCAAAATTTCCCCCTAGGCTAATTTATATATTACGAAACCAAAAATGAAGTCCATTTTGAGAGATAGAATTTATAAAATTTCAAAAATTAGGTATTACTATTCATAACAGCTAGTTTGATTGGTTGTGGTGTGTTAAAATCTCGAAGTTGCGTACAATGCACGCCATTGCATTATTCTAAGGGAAACGTACCGTGGAAGCTTGGGGTGTTACATTCTCCCCTCCTTCAATAAATTGTGTCCTCGCAATTTTTAAAATTGTGCTTGGGAATATAATGGAAAGTCCCACATTGGAAAAAGAGTCAATAAAACTATCACTTTAAAAGAAAGAAAGAGAGGTATAAAGGTCAACCATGATAACCCATACTCGGATTCCATGTAGGAAAACATGGATATGGATGATAAACCAAGTGTCATGTTCTGAACGAGATGGATAGAAATCATGATCAGTAGAAAGTTAACAATAAGATAACCACACACTTGTGTTGGGACAAACGACCATTAGTCTCCTAGCAGGAAAGTAAACGGATAACATTTTTTTGTTTTAAGTTACATTACATAAGGACGAGGAATTCATTTATGATATTGACTAAGAATATAAAGATATATACCTACATTTTAAGTAGAGTTTCATCCTTTAATAAATTTCCATCACTAACTAATTTTTTTTAAACGATGAGTATTCAAGAAGACTTGGTCACACTGGAAGAGCTAGAATAAACTTCTATAGAATCACATGATCCATCCAGGATAAATGGTATATTTACATTGTCTTTAGAGATTAATCAAAACCAAAATGGTTAGTAAAGGATCTAATGATCCCCCAAAAGGATATTCCTTGAGAGAAATAAACACTAATCTTAATTTCTAAAATTAAACCAACAATACCCCAAAGTTAAATAAATACCATTCAATAATAAAATTTAATTAAAATCCTTCAATATAATCCAAACTAATATTGAAACCCAAAACTTATAAGAATGTAGTCTTCCACGTTAAATTGTATCTCCAAATGACATCATCTACTCTTAAAGTCACATACTTAAAAGTAATTAACCTAATCACATATTCTTTATTATAGGTTAATAATTTCCATAAATAACCCAAATCACTATAGATCCACAATAAAAACATAGATAAAAATCCACCATTACTCCTCTAATGACATCCCATAGTATTCTATTTTCCTTGGACATATAGTGTTCCCAACAAAGTGAACATCTCCAAAATAACATTTATCACTTAATCACCAAATCATTTTCCTATACTAAGGGTATTCATTTGATAAGACATAAGAACCCAAATCAACATATTATTGATCAATAAAATCATTTGACTAAAAAAAATAGTCACACTAACTAGAGACATCACGTAGTCCAGTGGTAGGCGATAAATCCCAATCGCACTTTGGTTGTGGGTTCGATTCCCACAGCATTGTCCGACGCGACAGGTTGTCACACGGTCTATGTGTTGTCCTTTTTCAAAAACTATATTTTATAATATTACCAAAATGATATAAATTCCTCAAAATAACATAATTTAACCACAAATGTTATATCATACCTTGAATTTTCATCCCAAATTATAATAAATTATAATTCTCTCAAACCCCAATGATCATATAAAACCAAATGGTTATTTATACCTATATACACAAGAGAAGAGACAATTCTTCCTCAAATATCATTCTCACATGAAAAAATGCGGGGTTACAAATACAAGAAAAAATTATTCCAAAGTAAACCCATCAACAAGGAGCTCTAATACTTTTTAAACATTTCTCCAACCATTTATTTCCACATAGCTTCTTCTTTGACCAAGAAAATATCATATAGAATAGGACATTCACACAGTTAATGGTCAGGTCCCCTACATTTACAACAAATGACTGTAAATAGACTCTTGGGACCATTTTTATCTTCTTCCATAGTACTCTTCATTTTTCTTCGGCAATTCTTCACTTTATGTCCTTCCTTCCCACATGTAAAGCATTTCGTTGTCCCATTGAGACACTTTCCTGGGTGTCTCCTTCCACATTTCTTGCTTGATGAAAATTGAGGGTTCTTTTCTCCATGGTCTCCATTGCTAGAGCTCTTATCATTCATCACCTTTCTCTTCCTTGTTGAGTCTGGGAGTTGGTTAATATATATGTTGTTGATCATATTTTTGGAAAACTTATTTGGCATAAAGACGATATCTTTTACGCCTATCAACATTCCATTTTGTTGCTCATTTCCACCACCGTTCCCACCTTCTACATCATTCTCAAAGTCACTATGACTTCCTTGGAATCCAGCCATTGACTAAAACCAGAAAGCATTGTGTGAGTAACAATAGTCGTAAAATCATTTAGAGATTAACATGTCACCATATTCTCAATTTGAAACATATTAGGATTAACCAAGTTCATTTACTCTCATCTTATATATATATTACTTAAATTGGTTTGTAAAGAAAATGTAAATTATCCTAAGCATATCCCCCGGGAGTGTCGTAACCAAGAGTGCAGCAAGGCCCGTTGTCGTGCACCAGTTCTCGTTCGAGTCTAGCTCAAAGCGGTGTTTTCGGGCTTTACCCCTAGGTACATCTATGCCAGAGCCGCCTCTACCTGCTCGTATCCAGACAGGGATGTATTTCTTGGAAAACTCACAAAATCTCTACAATACCAAAATTCTTGTAAGTTCTTCTATACTAATCCTAAAAGTTCATCTTAGGTCTACATGCTCTAATCAGATTTTATCTAAATCTAGCTTCCAAGGTTTGTACTAAACCTCCCTATGATACCAACTGTAACACCCCGACCCTAGACACCCATAGTTAGTGCATTATTACATAACATTGGAATGATCACAAAGGATCAAGTCTCGAAAGACCGATTAGTTTAGTAGTCTTGGAAACACTTGATATATTCATAAGTCTTACATTACATCATAAGGTAAAAAAACTACAACAACATCTTGTCTTCATATCCCCTCATACTATCCCTGCAGGTCATTCATAAATTACTTCTTCATAATCCTGGGAAAAGAAAACATTGAAAGGGGCGAGCTCAGATGCTCAGTAATGATAACATTATAGCAGAAGCATTCATAGATAAGCATAAACACTTAAGGCAGTTTATAAATTAATGCCATTTACTTACTCACATGGATATTCTACTAGTCGAATGATCACATGCAATATCAATAACCACTTTCATAATGATGGAATGCATAATTCCAGACTATCATAACCACATAGCCAAGTCCTCGTGCCAAGACTACAAATAATATTTTTCAAAGGCCTTGTGCCAAGACACTAGTTTGTCTTATGAGACCCACCGATGCATCGAGGAGCTATAGCAGGCTCCACCCGTCACTTATTAAGTCCAATTCATTCCTCATATGAACAGGTTTAAACATAACATAAACATTCGTATTAAAACTAGCATACAAAATGTCAATACTTTAACCACAAACCATGAATGGTATAAAAATAGCACATCCACAGTCAAACATAACTCATTAGATACAATATGGAAGATTTTATTGTATCACATTAACCTCAATCAAGAATAATGAAGGATGTTGACATATATGAAAATAATCATCAAAACTATTTGAGATAAATATCCCCATTTTTCATCAAATCATTTAAAAGTCACACTATTTGTCAAGAATCCATTTAAAAATAGATTTTTTAATCAAAGTGTCCTATACTACTTTGAAAATTTTTTAAAAGCAGTTTTAATTTTAAAATTTAATGTCCATATAAATAAATCCTTAAAACCATTTTTAAAACATGGACATTATTGTGAAATATTTAGACGAATAAGTCTTTAAAACATTTAAAAATGGTATTTTAGTTAGATATTCTAACCAAAAGAGAGACACTTGAATACAAATAATTGAGGTAATAAAAACTTTGTTATATCATGAGAATAAAGGGATTCATGATATACAATGTCAAAGTACATTATATACACCACATAAAAGTGATTTGGTGTATATCAACAAAGAAGTCTCAATGGAATGTAAATTGAGATGAAATCTCTCATAAAGGCCGTATCCTTAGGTTAAGGACAAATCAACGACATAATTATGTGGGGCAAATATAAATACACTAAATATGATTGGATATTAAGTGTAAAACAATCAAAGGATATTCACACATATTCTTGTAAAAACAACACCAACGAATTGGATGTTTAACTCAACAAATGGTGAATGAGTTAAAATTACTCTTATCAAATTCATATCAATGACTTGAGAATTATCAATGGAGTGATTATGTGTATCAAAAGTATATCCACATGAAGGGGAGTCGAAATTATGACATAATCAAATGAATAGTGATTCCACACATAATCTTGCGGTAATATAATCAATGAAATATGCGTAAAGCCAAATGAGTGGAAATTGAAATCTCAAATTCCCTTATCGATTAGGTAACTTACGAAACATACACCCATGAAAGAAGTATCATACCATGATGATGTAAATACCCATAAATTAAAGTATATTACACAATTAATACAATCATGGGCAGTACACATACACCACATGCAATAATTAAGTGGTGAACAATGGAATTCTCACGAAATTAAGAGTGAGTTAAGAAACCCCTTACCTTGTACTTTTACTTGGTTGGGGGTAGGTTAACCTCCTGTATAATGTTGAAATAATTTTTATTAAATTATTAATGAATCATATACATTAATATGATATCATATATGATCTTTTAACATTTCTTTGTTAATAATATCTTAGAATTATCATCATTTCGGGTGTTAACTTACTCATTTTCTTTTATATGTTTTGTTACGTAAGCCATGTTTTTCATGGATAGTTTGTATCTTATTCATATCCATAATGATATAAAGTTATTAAAAATTATTTTTAAATCATAAATGATAATTATACTTGAATGGATATGATGGAGAATGAATCTCATCGCGTTCGTGGAGACGGTAGTTCGTACGTACGCACGAGCGACCATATCATTCTTTTGATATTAAAATAATATATAATTGGATGGTATATCATATATAAAGAATAATTATCATGTTATATTTATTATTTAAATGAGTTACACATCATTATTATATCCACCCAAATAATAATTTTTTGAATAAAAATTACACCACGACGTGGAGACGGTAAGCCGTACGTACGCACGTATGGTGACATGTTATTCAAAGGATGGATAAAATAGTGAATATGGTTTTACCATATTTAAAATAACATCACAGTATATATATGATACTGGATTTATTATTTTAGAATGGTAACAACAAAGGAAGATGAAGTGGAAGAAGAAAGGAACTTGAAAAGGGGTGGTGAAAACATTACCTCTTCTTCGGGTTCTTCCTTTTGATTTGATCAAAAGGGCTCCTTAGGTTGGCTTTAAAATCAAACTAAGGCCTCTAGGTTGTATTGAGGGAAGTTGAGAGAGTATTTGGGAAGGGGTTGGCCGATCCAAAGGGCTTCGAAGGTGTGAAGAAATGAGAAGCAAGAGTGCCCTTTTATAAGAGGGGTAAGGGGCACCTTTGGAAAAGCTAGAAATATTAATTTATAATAAATTCATATTCGGATTCTAATGGCTCCAAAGTTGATTATTAAAAATTTAAGGTAGGTATAGGTCTAAAACAATTCATCCAATAGAATGTAGACAGGTTTGGGTCACTATATTATCCTTATCTTTTAGTTTAACTCTTAGTTAATTAGTTTGACATTTACCATGTCACTTTGTATTTTTATATAATTAGTTAATAAACATACTATATACATCCAAGAGACCCCCAAGTGGTCCATTAATGATATACCTATCATGATATAAGTCTCTTGGCCAAAAAATATATTTTTATGAATTTAATATCGATTAATAATATAATATTCGTTTTAAAAAAAAATTTATGTCAAATTTGACACTATTCAATAGTTGATTTTTTTGAAACACATAAAAGAATGATTAATTCTAAAAACGTTAATTAAATCAATCATAATATGTCATATTAACCATGAAAATTAGTGTAATTCAATAAAAGTCTCAAATTATATTTATTTGGGTATTTATAATATCAATTATTCTAATTTTTCACTATTATGGTAATTACTGCATCATCATTGTGTCATAAATAAATTAACTTATATAATGTATAAAAATTATAAATAAAATATAATTATATAGGAAATCTTTTTATCTTTGTAATTAATATTTATAGTCTAAAATGCAACATATATAACCCTATGTAAAAATTATTTTTCTAAAAGATATATGCTTGTGTCATTTTTGTATTCATTTTAACTTAATTAAAATAAAGTGTCCCTATCACCTACAAGTGGCTCCATGGGGTCCCAAAATCGACCCAAAGATGCCTATGGTCGAACATGTATCAACCAATAAGGTTAGGACACGTTTTAGGGTAATTTAGTATTATTATAATATATGTTTTTAACCCTTATTTACTGGATTTACCCTTAACCATGGTAAAGAAAATATTTACCGCAGTAATTATTCAAAATGTCTAAAAATAAAAGTTACCTGTTTACACAATTTGAACATCCTGATTCAAAATATGGAATCCATTTTTTCAAATTCAAAACACAGAAGTGGCAGAAATTAATTTAAAATTAATTCCCGTTGTTAAAACAAAAAGCGTGTTTTTAGGAGATAATAACTATCAAAAGATTGGCACTTGTTTATGTCCGGTTTAATTGTGAAATTATGTCCAATGACAAACATTGAATTAAATGGTAAAAATATATTATAAATATACTTTAAAACTACTCAAATTCATAATTTATCGATATCAATTATTTCAATTAAAAAAGTAGTTTTTAATTAAAATTTAGTAATTTTCACAATTCATCAAAATATGAATGTTATCCGAAAAGTACCAAAATTTCACCCTAGGCTAACTTAGATATTACAAAACCAAAAATGAAGTCCATTTTTAGAGATAGAATTTATAAAATTTCAAAAATTAGGTATTACTATTCATAACGGCTACTTTGATTGGTTGTGCTGTGTTAAAATCTCGAAGTTGCGTACAATGCACGCCATTGCATTGTTCGAAGGGAAACGTACAATGGAAGCTTGGGGTGTTACATTCTCCCCTACTTTAATAAATTGTGTCCTGGCAATTTTTAAAATTGTTCTTGGGTATATAATGGAATGTCCCACATCGGAAAAAAGAGTCAATAAAACTATCACTTTAAAAGAAAGAAAGATAGGTATAAAGGTCAACCATGATAACCCATACTCGGATTCCATGTAGGAAAACATGGATATGGATGATAAACTAAGTGTCAAGTTCTGAACGAGAGGGATAGAAATCATGATCATGAGAAAGTTAACAATAAGATAACCACACACTTGTGTTGGGACAAACGACCATTAGTCTCCTCGCAGGAAAGTAAACGGATAACATTTTTTTGTTTTAAGTTACATTACATAAAGACGAGGAATTTATTTATGATATTGACTAAGAATATAAAGATATATACTTACATTTTAAGTAGAGTTTCATCCTTTAATAAATTTCCACCACAAACTCATTTTTTTAAATGATGAGTATTCAAGAAGACTTGGTCACACTGGAAGAGCTAGAATAAACTTCTATAGAATCACATGATCTATGTAGGATGAACTATATATTTAAATTGTCTTTAGAGATTAATCAAAACGAAAATGGTTAGTAAAAGATCTAATGATCCCCCAAAAGTATATTCCTTGAGAGAAATAAACACTAATCTTAATTTCTAAAATTAAACCAACAATACCCCAAAGTTAAATAAATACCATTAAATAATAAATTTTCCTTAAAATCCTTCAATATAATCCAAACTAATATTGAAACCCAAAACTTATAAGAATGTAGTCTTCCACATTAAATTTTATCTCCAAATGACATCATCTACTCTTAAAGTCACATACTTAAAAGTAATTAACCTAATCACATATTCTTTATTATAGGTTAATAATTTCCATAAATAACCCAAACTACTATAGATCCACAATAAAAACATAGATAAAAATCCAACATTACTCCTCTAATGACATCCCAAAGTATTCTATTTTCCTTGGACATATAGTGTTCCCAACAAAGTGAACATCTTCCAAAATAACATTTATCACTTAATCACCAAATTAGTTTCCTATACTAAGTGTATTCATTTGATAAGACATAAGAACCCAAATCAACATATTCTTGATCAATAAAATCATTTAACTGAAAACAATAGTCACACTAACCAGGGACTTCACGTTGTCTAGTGGTAGGCAATAAATCCCAATCGCACTTTGGTTGTGGGTTCGATTCCCACAGCATTGTCCGACGCGACGGGTTGTCACACGGTCTACGTGTTGTCCTTTTACAAAAACTATATTTTATAATATTTCCAAAATGAGATAAATTCTTCAAAATAACATAATTTAACCAAAAATGTTATATCATTCCTTACATTTTCACCCCAAATTATAATAACTTATAATTCCCTCAAACCCCAATGATCATATAAAACCAAATGGTTATTTATACCTATATCCACAAGAGAAGAGACAATTCTTCCTAAAATATCATTCTCACAAGGAAAAATGCGGGGTTACAAATACAAGAGAAAATTATTCCAAAGTAAACCCATCAACAAAGAGCTCTAATACTTTTTAAACATTTCTCCAACCATTTATTTCCACATAGCTTCTTCTTTGACCAAGAAAATATCCTATAGAATAGGACATTCACTCGGGTAATGGTCAGGTCCCCTACATTTACGGCAAATGACTGTAAATAGACTCTTGGGACCATTTTTATTTTCTTCCATAGTGCTCTTCATTTTCCTTCAGCAATTCTTCACTTTATGTCCTTCCCTCCCGCACATAAAGCATTTTGTTGTCCCATTGAGACACTTTCCTGGGTGTCTCCTTCCACATTTCTTGCATGATGAAAATTGAGGATTCTTTTCTCCATAGTCTCCATTTCTAGAGCTCTTATCATTCATCACATTTCTCTTCCTTGTTGAGTCTGGGAGTTGGTTAATATATATGTTGTTGATCATATTTTTTGAAAAATGATTCGGCATAAATATGATATCTTTTACGCCTATCAACATTCCATTTTGTTGCTCATTGCCACCACCGTTCCCACCTTGTACATCATTCTCAAAGTCGCTATGACTTCCTTGGAATCCAGCCATTGACTAAAACCAGAAAGCATTGTGTGAGTAACAATAGTCGTAAAATCATTTAGAGATTAACATGTCACCATATTCTCAATTTGAAACATATTAGGACTAACCAAGGTCATTTACTCTCATCTTATATATATATTACTTAAATCGGTTTGTAAAGAAAATGTAAATTATCCTAAGCATATCCCCCGGGAGTGTCGTAACCAAGAGTGCAGCAAGGCCCGTTGTCATGCACCAGTTCCCGTTCGAGTCTAGCTCAAAGCGGTGTTTTCGGGTTTTACCCCTAGGTACATCTGTGCCAGAGCCGCCTCTACCTGCTCGTATCCAGACAGGGATGTATTGCTCAGAAAACTCACAAAATCTCTATAATACCAAAATTCTAGGAAGTTCTTCTATACTAATCCTCAAATTTCATCTTAGGTATACATGCTCTAATCAGAGTTTATCTAAATCTAGCTTCCAAGGTTTGTAATAAACCTCCCTCTGATACCAACTATAACGCCCCGACCCTAGATACCCAGAGTTAGTTCATTATTACATAACATTGGCATGATCACAAAGGATCAAGTCTCGAAAGACTGATTAGTTTAGTAGTCTTGGAAACACTAGATATATTCATAAGTCTTACATTACATCATAAGGTAAAAAACTACAAAAAAATCTTGTCTTCTTATCCCCTCATACTATCCCTGCAGGTCATTCATAAATTACATCTTCATAATCCTGTGAAAAGAAAACATTGAAAGGGGTGAGCTCAGATACTCAGTAAGGATAACATTATAGCAGAATCTTTCATAGATAAGCATAAACATTTAAGGCAGTTTATAAATTAATGCCATTTACTTACTCACATGGATATTCTACTAGTCGAATGATCACATGCAATATCAATAACCACTTTCATAATGATGGAATGCATAATGCCAGACTATCATAACCACATAGCCAAGGCCTCGTGCCAAGAATACAAATAAGATTTTGCCAAGGCCTTGTGCCAAGACGCTAGTTTGTCTCATGAGACCTACCGATGCATCAAGGAGCTATAGCGGGCTCCACCCATCCCTTATTAAGTCCAATGCATTCCTCATATGAACAAGTTTAAACATAACATAAACATTCGTATTAAAACTAGCATACGAAATGTCAATACTTTAACCACAAACCATGAATGGTATAAAAATAGCACATCCATAGTCAAACATAACTCATTAGATACAATATGGAAGATTTTATTGTATCACATTATCCTCAATCAAAAATAATTAAGGATATTGACATAGATGAAAATAATCATCAAAACTATTTGAGAGAAATATCCCCCTTTTTCTTGAAATCATTTAAAAGCCACACTATTTGTCAAGAAGCCATTTAAAAATAGATTTTTGAATCAAAGTGTCCCATACCACGTTGAAAATTTTTTAAAATGAGTTTTAATTTTAAAACTTTAATGTCCATATAAATAAATCCTTAAAACCATTTTTAAAACACGGAAATTATTGAGAAAGATTTAGATGAATAACTCTTTAAAACATTTAAAAATGGTATTTTAGTTAGAGATTCTAACCAAAAGAGAGACACTTGAATACAAATAATTTAGGTAATAAAAACATTGTAATATAATGAGAATAAAGGGATTCATGATATACTATGTCAAAGTACATTATATACACCACATAAACGTGATTTGGTGTATATCAACAAAGAAGTCTCAATGGAATGTAAATTGAGATGAAATCTCTCATAAAGGCCATATCCTTAGGTTAAGGATAAATCAACGACATAATTATTTGTGACAAATATAAATACACTAAATATGATTGGAAATTCAGTGTAAAACAATCAAAGGATATTCACACATATTCTTGTAAAAACAACACCAACGAATTGGATGTTTAACTCCACAAATGGTGAATGAGTTAAAATTACTCTTATCAAATTCATATCAATGACTTGAGAATTATAAATGGAGTGATTGTGTGTATCAAAAGTATATCCACATGAAAGGGAGTCTAAATTATGACATAATCAAATGAATAGTGATTCCACACATAATCTTGGGGTAATATAATCAATGAAATATGTGTAAAGCCAAATGAGTGGAAATTGAAATCTCAAATTCCCTTATCGATTAGGTAACTTACGAAACATACAGCCATGAAAGAATTATCATACCATGATGATATAAATACCCATAAATTAAATTATATTACACAATTAATACAATCATGGGCAGTACACATACACCACATGCAATAATTAAGTGGTGAACAATGGAATTCTCACGAAATTAAGAGTGAGTAAAGAAACCCCTTACCTTGTACTTTTACTTGGTTGGGGGTAGGTTATCCTCCTGTATAATGTTGAAATAATTGTTATTAAATTATTAATGAATCATATACATTAATATGATATCATATATGATCTTTTAACATTTCTTTGTTAATAATATCTTTGAATTATCGTCGTTCCGGGTGTTAACTTACTCATTTTCTTTTATATGTTTTGTTACATAAGCCATGTTTTTCATGGATAGGTTGTATCTTATTGATATACAGAATGATATAAAGTTATTAAACATTATTTTTAAATCATCAAATGATAATTATACTTGAATGGATATGATGGAGAATGAATCTCATCGCGTTCGTGGAGACGGTAGTCCGTACGTACGCACGAGCGACAATATCATTCTTTTGATATTGAAATAATATATAATTGGATGGTATATCATATATACAGAATCATTATCATGTTATATTTATTATTTAAATGAGTTACACATCATTATTATACCCACCCAAATAATAATTTTTTGAATAACAATTACACCACAACGTGGAGACGGTAAGCCGTACGTATGCACGTATGGTGACATGTTATTCAAAGGATGGATAAAATAGTGAATATGGTTGTACCATATTTATAATAACATCACAATATATATATGATACTGGAGTTATTATTTTATAATGGTAACAACAAAGTAAGAAGAAGTGGAAGAAGAAAGGAACTTGAAAAGTGGTGGTGAAAACATTACCTCTTCTTCGGGTTCTTCCATTTGATTTGATCAAAAGGGATCCTTAGGTTGGTTTTCTGATCAAACTAAGGCCTATAGGTTGTATTGAGGGAAGTTTAGAGAGTATTTGGGCAGGGGTTGGCCGATCCAAAGGGCATCAAAGGTGTGAGGAAATGAGAAGCAGGAGTGCCCTTTTATAAGAGGGGTGAGGGGCACCTTTGGAAAAGCTAGAAATATTAATTTATAATAAATTCATATTCAGATTCTAATGACTCAAAAGTTTAATATTCAAAGTTTAAGTTGGGTATAGGTCTAAAACCATTCATCCAATAGAATTTAGACAGGTTTGGGTCACTATATTAACGTCATCTTTTAGTTTTAACTCTTAGTTAATTAGTTTGACATTTACCCTGTCACTTTGTATTTTTATATTATTAGTTAATAAACATACTATATACATCCAGGCGACCCCCAAGTGGTCCATTAATGATATACCTATCATTATATGAGTCTCTTTGATGAACATTAGATTTTTAAGAATTTAATATCAATTAATAATATAATATTCGTTTTAAAAACTATTTTATGTCAATTTTCACACTATTCAATAGTTGATTTTTTGTGAAACACATAACAGAATGATTACTTCAAAAAAAGTAAATTAAATCAATTATAATATGTCATATTAACCAATAAAATTAGTTTAATTCAATAAAAGTCTCAAATTATATTTATTTGGGTATTTATAATATCAATTATTCTAATTTTTTGCTATTATGGTAATTACTGCATCACCATTGTGTCATAAATAAATTAAATTATATAATGTATAAAAATTGTAAATAAAGTATAATTATGTAGTAAATCGTTTTATCTTTCTAATGAATATTTATAGTCGAAAATCCAACATATATAACCCTATGTAAAAATTGTTTTTCTAAAAGATATATGCTTGTGTCATTTTTGTATTCATTTTAAATTAATTAAAATAAAGTGTCCCTATCACCTACAAGTGGCTCCATGGGGTCCCAAAATAGACCCAAAGATGCCTATGGTCGAACAGTTATCAACCAATAAGGTTAGGACACGTTTTAGGGTAATTTAGTATTATTATAATATTTTTTTTTAACCCTTATTTACCGGATTTACCCTTAACCATGGTAAATAAAATATTTACCGTAGTAATTATTCAAAATGTCTAAAAATAAAAGTTACCTATTTACACAATTTGAACAACCTGATTCTAAATATGGAATCCATTTTTTCAAATTCAAAACAAAGAATTGGCAGAAATTAATTTAAAATTAATTCCTGTTGTTAAAACAAAAAGCGTGTTTTAAGAGATAATAACTATCAAAAGATTGGCACTTGTTTATGTCTGGTTTAATTGTGAAATTATGTCCAATGACAAACATTGAATTAAATGGTAAAAATATATTCTAAATATACTTTAAAACAACTCAAATTTATAATTTATCAATATTAATTATTTCAATTAAAAAAGTTGTTTTTAATTAAAATTTAGTAATTTTCACTATTCATCAAAATATGAATGTTATCCGAAAAGTACCAAAATTTCACCCTAGGATAATTTCGATATTACGAAACCAAAAATGAAGTCCATTTTGAGAGATAGAATTTATAAAATTTCAAAAATTAGGTATTACTATTCATAACGGCTAGTTTGATTGGTTGTGGTGTGTTAAAATCTCGAAGTTGCGTACAATGCACGCCATTGCATTATTCGAAGGGAAACGTACTATGGAAGCTTGGGGTGTTACATTCTCCCATCCTTCAATAAATTGCGTCCTCGCAATTTTTAAAATTGTGCTTGGGAATATAATGGAAAGTCCCACATCGGAAAAATAGTCAATAAAACTATCACTTTAAAAGAAAGAAAGAGATGTATAAAGGTCAACCATGATAACCCATACTCGGATTCCATGTAGGAAAACATGGATATGGATGATAAACTAAGTTTCAAGTTCTGAACGAGAGGGATATAAATCATGATCAGGAGAAAGTTAACAATAATATAACCACACACTTGTGTTGGGACAAACGACCATTAGTCTCCTAGCAGGAAAGTAAACAGATAACATTTTTTTTTGTTTTAAGTTACATTACATAAGGATGAGGAATTAATTTATGATATTGACTAAGAATATAAAGATATATACTTACATTTTATGTAGAGTTTAATCCATTAATAAATTTCCACCACTAACTCATTTTTTTTAAATGATGAGTATTCAAGAAGACTTGGTCACTCTGGAAGAGCTAGAATAAATTCTATAGAATCACATGATCCATGCAGGATGACCTATATATTTACATTGTCTTTAGAGAATAATCAAACCCAAAATGGTTAGTAAAAGATCTAATGATCCCCCAAAAGTATATTCCTTGAGAGAAATAAACACTAATCTTAATTTCTAAAATTAAACCAACAATACCCCAAAGTTAAATAAATACCATTCAATAATAAATTTTCCTTAAAATCATTCAATATAATCCAAACTAATATTGAAACCCAAAACTTATAAGAATGTAGTCTTCCACGTTAAATTGTATCTCCAAATGACATCATCTACTCTTAAAGTAACATACTTAAAATTAATTAACCTAATTACATATTCTTTATTATAGGTTAATAATTTCCATAAATAACCCAAATCACTATAGATCCACAATAAAAACATAGATAAAAATCCACCATTAATCCTCTAATGACATCCAATAGTATTCTATTTTCCTTGGACATATAGTGTTCCCAACAAAGTGAACATCTTCCAAAATAAAATTTATCACTTAATCACCAAATCATTTTCCTATACTAAGGGTATTCATTTGATAAGACATAAGAACCCAAATCAACATATTATTGATCAATAAAATCATTTAACTAAAAAAATAGTCACACTAACCAGGGACTTCACGTATTCCAGTGGTAGGTGATAAATCCCAATCGCACTTTGGTTGTGGGTTCAATTCCCACAGCATTGTCCGACGTGATGGGTTGTCACACGGTCTACGTGTTGTCCTTTTTCAAAAACTATATTTTATAATATAACCAAAATGATATAAATTCCTCAAAATAACATAATTTAACCACAAATGTTATATCATACCTTGCATTTTCATCCCAAATTATAATAACTTATAATTCTCTCAAACCCCAATGATCATATAAAACCAAATGGTTATTTATACCTATATCCACAAGAGAAGAGACAATTCTACCTCAAATATCATTCTCACATGGAAAACGGCGGGGTTACAAATACAAGAGGAAATTATTCCAAAGTAAACCCATCAAAAAGGAGCTCTAATGATTTTTAAACATTTCTCCAACCATTTATTTCCACATAGCTTCTTCTTTGACCAAGAAAATATCCTTTAGAATAGGACATTCACTCGGGTAATGGACAGGTCCCCTACATTTACGGAAAATGACTGTAAATAGACTCTTGGGACCATTTTTATCTTCTTCCATAGTACTCTTCATTTTTCTTCGGCAATTATTCACTTTATGTCCTTCCTTCCCGCACGTAAAGCATTTCGTTGTCCCATTGAGACACTTTCCTGGGTGTCTCCTTCCACATTTCTTGCATGATGAAAATGGAGGGTTCATTTCCCCATGGTCTCCATTGCTGGAGCTCTTATCATTCATCACCTTTCTCTTCCTTGTTGAGTCTGGGAGTTAGTTAATATATAAGTTGTTGATCATATTTTTGGAGAACTGATTTGGAATAAAGACGATATCTTTTACGCCTATCAACATTACATTTTGTTGCTCATTTCCACCATCGTTCCCACCTTGTACATCATTCTCAAAGTCACTATGACTTCCTTGGAATCCAGCCAATTGCTAAAACCAGAAAGCATTGTGTGAGTAACAATAGTCGTAAAATCATTTAGAGATTAACATGTCACCATATTCTCAATTTGAAACATATTAGGATTAACCAAGGTCATTTACTCTCATCTTATATATATATATTACTTAAATCAGTTTGTGAATAAAATGTAAATTATCCTAAGCATATCCCCCGGGAGTGTCATAACCAAGAGTGCAGCAAGGTACATTGTCATGCACCAGTTCCCGTTCGAGTCTAGCTCAAAGCGGTGTTTTTGGGTTTTACCCCTAGGTACATCTGTGCCAGATCCGCCTCTACCTGCTCGTATCCAGACAGGGATGTATTGCTCGGAAAACTCACAAAAATTTCTACAATACCAAAATTCTAGGAAGTTCTTCTATACTAATCCTCAAAGTTCATATTAGGTCTACATGCTCTAATCATAGTTTATCTAAATCTACCTTCCAATGTTTGTACTAAACCTCCCTCTGATACCAACTGTAACGCCCCGACCCTAGATACCCAGAGTTAGTTCATTATTACATAACATTGGCATGATCACAAAGGATCAAGTCTCGAAAGACCGATTAGTTTAGTAGTCTTGGAAACACTAGATATATTCATAAGTCTTACATTACATCATAAGGTAAAAAAACTACAAGAACATCTTGTCTTCATATCCCCTCATAATATCCCTGCAAGTCATTCATAAATTACTTCTTCATAATCCTGGGAAAAGAAAACATTTAAAGGGGTTAGCTCAGATGCTCAGTAAGGATAACATTATAGCCGAAGCTTTCATAGATAAGCATAAACACTTAAAGCAGTTTATAAATTAATTCCATTTAATTACTCACATGGATATTCTACTAGTCAAATGATCACATTCAATATCAATAACCACTTTCATAATGATGGAAAGAATAATGCTAGACTATCATAACCACATAGCCAAGGCCTCTTGCCAAGACTACAAATAAGATTTTGCCAAGGCCTTGTGCCAAGACACTATTTTGTCTCATGAGACCTACCGATGCATCGAGGAGCTATAGCGGGCTCCACCCGTCACTTATTAAGTCCAATGCATTCCTCATATGAACAGCTTTAAACATAACATAAACATTCGTATTAAAACTAGCATACGAAATGTCAATACTTTAACCACAAACCATGAATGGTATAAAAATAGCACATCCACAGTCAAACATAACTCATTAGATATAATATGGATGATTGTATTGTATCACATTAACCTCAATAAATAATAATGAAGGATGTTGACATAGATGAAAATAATCATCAAAACTATTTGATAGAAATATCCCCCTTTTTCTTGAAATCATTTAAAAGTCACACTATTTGTCATGAAGCCATTTAAAAATAGATTTTTGAATCAAAGTGTCCCATACCACTTTGAAATTTTTTTAATAGGAGTTTTAATTTTAAAACATTAATGTCCATATAAATAAATCCTTAAAACCATTTTTAAAACATGGACATTATTGAGAAAGATTTAGATGAATAAGTCTTTAAAACATTTAAAAATGGTATTTTAGTTAGAGATTCTAACCGAAAGAGAGAAACTTGAATACAAATAATTGAGGTAATCAAAACTTTGTAATATCATGAGAATCAAGGGATTCATGATATACTATGTCAAAGTACATTATATACACCACATAAAAGTGATTTGGTGTATATCAACAAAGAAGTCTCAATGGAATGTAAATTGAGATGAAATCCCTCATAAAGGACGTATCCTTAGGTTAAGAATAAATCAACGACATAATTATGTGTGACAAATATAAATACACTAAATATGATTGGATATTCAGTGTAAAACAATCAAAGGATATTCACACATATTCTTGTAAAAACAACACCAACGAATTGGATGTTTAACTCAACAAATGGTGAATGAGTTAAAATTACTCTTATCAAATTCATATCAATGACTTGAGAATTATAAAAGGAGTGATTATGTGTATCAAATGTATATCCACATGAATGGGAGTGGAAATTATGACATAATCAAATGAATAGTGATTCCATACATAATCTTGGGGTAATATAATCAATGAAATATGCGTAAATCCAAATGAGTGGAAATTGAAATCTCAAATTCCCTTATCGATTGGGTAACTTACGAAACATACACCCATGAAAGAAGTATCATACCATGATGATGTAAATACCCATAAATTAATGTATATTACACAATGAATACAATCATGGGCAGTACACATACACCACATGCAATAATTAAGTGGTGAACTATGGAATTCTCACGAAATTAAGAGTGAGTTGAGAAACCCCTTACCTTGTACTTTTCCTTGGTTGGGGGTAGGTTAAACTCCTTTATAATGTTGAAATAAATGTTATTAAATTATTCATGAATCATATAAATTAATATGATATCATATATGATCTTTTAACATTGATTTGTTAATAATATCTTAGAATTATGTCGTTTCGGGTGTTAACTTACTCGTTTTCTTTTATATGTTTTGTTACGTAAGCCATATTTGTCATGGATAAGTTGTATCTTATTCATATCCAGAATGATATAAGGTTATTAAACATTATTTTTAAATCATCAAATGATAATTATACTTGAATGGATATGATGGAGAATGAATCTCATCGCGTTCGTGGAGACGGTAGTCCGTACGTACGCACGAGCGACAATATCATTCTTTTGATATTAAAATAATATATAATTGAATGGTATATCATATATAAAGAATCATTATCATGTTATATTTATTATTTAAATGAGTTAAACATCATTATTATACCCACCCAAATAATAATTTATTGAATAACAATTACACCACGACGTGGAGACGGTAAGTCGTACGTACGCACGTATGGTGACATGTTATTAAAAGGATGGATAAAATAGTGAATATGGTTGTACCATATTTATAATAACATAACAGTATATATATGATTCTGGAGTTATTATTTTAGAATGGTAACAACAAATTAAGAAGAAGTGGAAGAAGAAAGGAACTTGAAAAGGGGTGGTGAAAACATTACCTCTTCTTCGGGTTCTTCCTTTTGATTTGATCAAAAGGGCTCATTAGGTTGGCTTTCTGATCAAACTAAGGCCTCTAATTTGTATTGAGGGAAGTTGAGAGAGTATTTGGGTAGGGGTTGGATGATCAAAATGGCTTTTATGGTGTGAAGAAATGAGAAGGAAGAATGCCCTTTTATAAGAGGGGTGAGGGGCACCTTTGGAAAAGCTAGAAATATTAATTTATAATAAATTCATATTCGGTTTCTAATGGATCCAAAGTTGATTTTTCAAAGTTTAAGGTTGTTATAGGTCGAAAACAATTCATCCAATATAATTTAGACAGGTTTGGGTCACTATATTAACCTTATCATTTAGTTTTAACTCTTAGTTAATTAGTTTGACATTGACCATGTCACTTTGTATTTTTATATTATATAGTTAATAAACATACTATATACATCCAAGAGACACCCAAGTTGTCCATTAATTATATAACTATCATTATCTAAGTCTCTTGTCCTAGCATTAGATTTTTAAGAATTTAATATCAATTAATAATATAATATTCTTTTTAAAAACCCTTTTATGTAAATTTTGACACTATTAAATAGTTGATTTTTGGGAAACACATAAAAGAATTATTACTTAGAAAAAAGTTAATTAAATCAATCATAATATGTCATATTAACCTGGAAAATTATTTTAATTCGATAAAAGTCTCAAAATATATTTATTTGGGTATTTATAATATCAATTATTCTAATTTTTCACTATTATGGTAATTAATGCATCACCATTGTGTCATAAATAAATTAACTTATATAATGTCTAAAAATTATAAATAAAATATAATTATGTAGGAAATATTTTTATCTTTATAATTAATATTTATAGTCGAAAATCCAACATATATAACCCTATGTAAAAATTGTTTTTCTAAAAGATATATGCTTGTGTCATTTTTGTATTCATTTTAACTTAATTAAAATAAAGTGTCCCTATCACCTACAAGTGGCTCCATGGGGTCCCAAAATCGACCCAAAGATGAATATGGTCGAACATGTATCATCCAATAAGGTTAAGACACGTTTTAGGGTAATTTAGTATTATTATAATATATTTTTGTAACCCTTATTTACCGGATTTACCCTTAACCATGGTAAATAAAATATTTACCGCAGTAATTATTCAAAATGTCTAAAAATAAAAGTTAACTATTTACACAATTTGAACATACTGATTTCAAATATGGAATCCATTTTTTCAAATTCAAAACACAGAAGTGGCAGAAATTAATTTAAAATTAATTCTCGTTGTTAAAACAAAAAGCGTGTTTTTAAGAGATAATAACTATCAAAAGATTAGCACTTGTTTATGTCCGGTTTAATTGTGAAATTATGTCCAATGACAAACATTGAATTAAATGGTAAAAATATATTCTAAATATACTTTAAAACTACTCAAATTCATAATTTATCAATATTAATTATTTCAATTAAAAAAGTTGTTTTTAATTAAAATTTAGTAATTTTCACTATTCATCAAAATATGAATGTTATCCGAAAAGTACCAAAATTTCACCCTAGGCTAATTTCGATATTACAAAACCAAAAATGAAGTCCATTTTGAGATATAGAATTTATAAAATTTCAAAAAGTAGGTATTACTATTCATAACGGCTAGTTTGATTGGTTGTGGTGTATTAAAATCTCGAAGTTGCGTACAATGCACGCCATTGCATTATTCGAAGGGAAACGTACCATGGAAGATTGGGGTGTTACAATAATATATAATAATTTATTAGTATAAATTAATAAAATAATAAAACAAGATCGACCATCTTCTTTAACTAGTTTGACTTAACCAACATTGACCTGATCCCCTTTCTGGTTCAACGATGAATCTAGTTATGAGAGAATTCATTTAAAGGATAATATGAAGGATTTAAAATTACAATAATATAAAGTGTTTATATTTATTTAATTATGGAATATCCATCATACATCACTAAATGTTAAAGTGTTTATAAATGCTTTATTAATGATTCATTCATAAATAATCATCTCATGTCAAGATTTATGAAATGTTAATTTTTTTAGTATTATTCCATAATTTATTTATAGATATAAAATTTTTATATCATATGTAGAAGATGATATATATAAAAACATTCATAGATATTACATAATTCTATATTAATATTCAATACATTTTATAGAAATTCATGAATATGGACTATAAAGGATCAGTGTATTTGTATATTAGATATATAATCATCTTATTTCATGAAATATCATCCACATATCCAAAAACGTTTTTCTCTCATAGTACACTTCTTCTACATACCCTATATAAAACCATTATTCATAACCTAAGGAAATGAATCAAAATAAAGGGTGATAATATATTCTGAGAAAGGATAAACATATGAGATATTAATAAATGATCATAATTGACCATAATATAATCATAACGGTATGTCAATAAAATAATAACTTATAATAATCATATCCTATAAATCAAATATTTATAACCATGAGTCCTGAAATGATGTTTTTAATAAAAATACAAGATAAATAATAGTGTGGAATTATCAATAATATATAATGTTCCATGAAAACATATCATAATCATAATACATAATTTTTTGGAATATATATAATCAAAGAAAATCACTTCCTTGGTCATGTTTCACTGTTAAGAGTACAATTGGTGACAAATAACCATGATAAAAATGCCTAATATATCATTTATAACATTAACATAGAAATAAAATTAATCAATTTAACTTCATCATCTCTTAGTATTTTAAAAAAAATTATCTCTTATGATATTCTCAACTCCATCCCTAATATCCAATCAATTCTAGGCTATATAATTTCGATCCCATCCCTCACATAATTATAACCATATAATTTTGTTATACAAGTTCATAAAACATTAATCATATCATCGTATCATATCCCTTGTAAATTAAATGGGTATTATAAACAATTCATCATTCCATTATATCATAAACCATGGACAATAAATTGGTTTCATAAAGGTCTCGTCATTTATTAATTAACCAATGGAAAACAAATAGGTTTTATATAGTCATCCTTAAATCATCATCTTTGTAACCCATATAGTGAAAAAACATGGATTCTATTATTAGATCATATCCCTATTTAAGTCTTACTATAATTAATATTAGTTGAAATAGATAAAAATAACTTCAAAATTGCATTAAAACCATTCTTTGAAAACATGAAAAAAAAATTTCTTTTGATAACATTTTAACTGAATATCATGAGATTACTGAGAAAAATAATTTAATTTGAAAATATTTAAGTAATTTTGTAATGGAATAGAAAAACAAATGAATATACATGATGGTTGGAAAATTGTGATGTATATATTAAAATAAGACATTCATTTCACACCATTGTAAAATTTTAAAAAAAACTTGTTCATAAAAACATTGATTTCAAAATATTTCTTTTAAAACCATTGAAAATATAGTAAAAGGAAGTAAAATGGAAATTTTAAATAAAATCATGTATTCTCAACAACTTTCATAGAAATTTTTTGAAAAGTACGCACATTTGAGAAAAAAATCCTCAACTGATTAGGATATAAGATAGTTATTTCATTAAAAACATTTTCTCAATAATTTAATGTGATAAATAGAGGAAAATGGTAATAATACATAAATATTAGAAAAATAACCACATTATAATAAAATATTTGGTGGTTTATTGATATGTCTTATATAATTCCCCCCAATAAAAATTTTACATAAACAATCCTAATAAGATATGAGATTGGAACTTAATGTATATACCGCTTTGCTATTCTCCAAATCAAAACCTTGTGAAAAAAGAGAATCTTTTGTGTTATTTTAAATCCCAATAATTTTCATTATAATAATTATAAAATACCTTCATGAATAGTATATAAACTATAAAAAATAAATAGGTAGTGTATATCCCATATATCTCATAGAAATAAAAGTCAGACGAGAAACCCTTTCCACATTGGTAACATTCAAATCAAAACCCATTGGATGAAATAATATTAATTTTTTTAAATACTATGAATTAAGAATTATACATGATATAACCGGATTATTGAGAAACATATTCACCTAATATAAAAAAATAGGTTCATAAGATCAAACTTGTATCAATAAAATACTATTGAGATGATGAACCCATACATCAAGTCATGTATTGCTTCAAACGCGTTCAAATATCTTGTATGATAAATATATGTTTATTATTAATATATTAGTGAAAAATAATATCACATAAATTAAAATATATAATTCATTTATAATTTTCAATTATCCTTTTATTAACAATTTCTTCATTAAAATTATCATTCGGGTTAAATTGCTTCGTTTTCCATGCATGTATCAGTTCGATGGTTCAGGAAATTACACCATGGTCTTGGTTCGAAAATATAAATAATATTAATATTGAAATAAGTAAAATATTTAATCATTATATAAACTTTTATAATCATTATTTTAAATTGTTGATCAAAATTTAATTACATGAATTCGTGGAATGGTAGTCTATATATTCACACATGTGTTGTTTTGACATTGCAATTGATGGAAAAAAATAAAGTTAAATAATAATTAACTTTTTGTAATAATTATTATATCATAAAAATTATATATATTCATTAAATTTATCCTTATTACCATCCATGAAAAACAAAAATGATAAATGAATCACATCACTTTATAGAGTTAGTAGTCAACACATACGCCCGAGCGACGTTACCATTTCCTAAAGGATATAAGTATTGAAGGTAGATAATATATTATAATTAAATAGGTATAAAATGACATAAATATCATATTTAAATTTTAAATTTATAATAATTATAAACCATGAAAGATAGTGACGTAATTTGAATCATATCAAAATGTATAGGTAATAGTCTGCATGTATACATGAGCAATAATTTCATTTCCCACATGATAGAAATGAGATGGATAAAAGTTACGACATAAAAATAATTATATCTTATTATATGGGATATATTGATTTTATTATATTTTAATGGTTATTATAAAATTTTATAAGGTAAAATAATAATTAAAATAAAATAGGTTAGTTAAAATGATTACCTCCACTTTGAGAGACCTCCTTTGGATCTCTTCTTAAGGACCCTATCATTATTGGATAGAAAAACCTCAAAAACCTATATAAGGATATTGACAATATATTTTTTTATATTTTTTCAAGTTAAGTGGCTTAGGTTGGTGTGAATAATATATGATAGGTGGTCTCATTTTATAGTGAAGGAAATGGCACACTTGGAATTAAATAAAATATTTGAATATAATAAATTTTTTTAATGTGAAAGAAGAAAAAAGTTGCTAAAGTTTTGAATATAAGATACTTTAAGGTTTAAATAACTTCAACTACTAATATTTGGATAGTTTAACCCCATTGTTATCCAATTTTAACAATATCCATGGTAATAATTTTATCAGTATTAAATGGTTATAAATTTACTTCTATTTAAACAATTAGATCACCAATTGTAAAGGTATGAATTTTAAACCATATAAAATTCCTATTGTCATATTTTAATATTTTTATTATTTTAAAATCATTTTATAAAATATTATTTAAAATAAAATACCATTAATGTCATTTTAATAACTCTTTTAATAGTTTTACATTAAAGGAAAAGATATATAAAATGGAATTTGAATATAAATTTTTAAAAAATAATATTTTTGTTTTAATTATATTAGACATTCATGGAATAGAATAATTCATCCAAACTTTTGGAATTTTAATATTTTTAAAATATATTGTATTATTTTCTAATTACTTAAACATGCATTGTTTCGACGTTCCATAAGCATTTAAGGTAATTATTCACTAATTAATAACTTAAAATAAACTTCCCTGATAACAGAAAAACTAATATTTAAGATAAACACTTATAATAAAAAATAATCACTTTAATACCTTTGAGTAAATATTAGATATTTTTAAACAAAGAGAATGAAATTTTATTTTTATTATTTAATTAAAATAATATTATGGTGATTAACTATAAAAAACATTACATTAAAATTCTATATATTCCATGTTAGGATGTCTATGGTTGAATTAATCATGTAAAATTAAATAAATTCATTTTTGTTTTATTTTGAGACCTTAACTCATATCTTTAACCTTGTTTTACCCTTACTAAGGAGAAAAATATTTACAATAGTTACTCTTCATAATGACTGAAAATATATGGTAATTATTTATTAAATTTTAATATCATGATTCCAAATATGGAAGCCACTTTTTATGATTCAATATTTACAAGTGGGAAAAATCAATTTTAATATAAATTTGTAAAACGTAATGAAACGTTGTTTTGAAAAATTTGATTTTAAACCAAAAAATGTACTTATTCCAAACATAAGTATAATATAAAATGAAATTTAATTAATTATATTATTTATAATTAATTATATATATGATACATTATGATAAATTCAAACCATAATAGGTCTTAAAGATTACTCGATTTAATGAAAATATGGTCATTCAAAAAATTATGTATTTTCAATATTCCCTTAAAAAATATTTAAAACAATATAAAAACTCACCCAAAGATAATATTTACATTTTGATTTAAAAAACTGATTTTAAATTCGTAAAATAAAATTTCTAGATAAGTTATAAATTAGTTATACTGACCCTAAACTAAATCATATATAACCTATTTTTCATGAAAACATTGTTTTTTGAAGTAGATATTTACTTCAATAAATATTGGGTAGATATTTATTATAAGTTAATCAGTAAATTTTATTTGAGTGAAAAAATTATATATATATATATATAAGAAAGAGGTTAATCATATTTATTATTTTCAATTTAATGACTTCGTTATAATATATCACGGTTTTTTAAGCATGGTGTCTCATGTCACACAAGCTATCAAACACCTATAATTTTATTAAATAGAAATATATTCTATGATATTTATTTGTTTAATTATACCCACATTAAATTAAGATATCCCTCTTGATTTTAATTATCACATTCTATAATTATAGTATAATGAAATAATAATAATATATGATGTAGTTTCTATCTTTATAACCAATTTACATTTCACTACTATGAAACATAGTATTTATTAATTAAGTATTCATAAAAACAAGTATGCATCATTATATTAATAATGAGTTTCCAAAAACATACCTAGATATTTGAGCTATACTCTTTACATAATATTAAAATATTTATATTCCCCTTACATTATTTGAGGAACTCTTGTACCATCAAGGAATAAAATATGATATAACTTACGTACTTGATTTAATTTTCATACCATAAGAATAATCTCATCCTTATTGATCCAAGAAGACTTCCATCCTTACTTCATATAATCTTCCATATGATAAAAAATCGTACAGTTTTTTAAATGTATAGATGGAAAAAATAAATTTAAATGGATTATACGATCCAAAAAATAATGAAAAGCCATTCATCTTGTATCCATATATAACAAAATGTTTAGAAAGTGTTATCCAATATAAATTAATAATCATTTGAAAATATAAATAATATTAATAAGAAGAAAACAAAAATTAACATAAGCAATTCCATAAATAACTAACCACAATACTCTCTTAAATATGAAAGACTAAAATTGAATCCTGAAAATTTGAAATATTTGACCATATATTTTTCCAAGATCAACTTAACAAATCTCTCAAAATAATATTAATCACTCATATGTTAATACACCAAATATTTATATACCCTAATCATATACTCCCCAAAATATGCTAATTATTTCCATAAATATCCCGGATCACCATAAATCCACAATAAAATCATATATGCTTTCAATAATTAACTTTACACACACTGTACAATATATTCCATAAATCAAAAAAGAAATAAACTTAAATATAAATCACATTATTTTCAAATCACACACTAGATTCATGGTCACCAATAATATCCATGGTACTTTATCAATATCAATGTTATTTTTTCCCAAGTAACATTATTATCTGATAATCAGCTACATATTAAAGATTATATATCCCTTAATCATGTGTTTTCAAAAAAATATCACCTTACCACTAGATAATATTTCTAGGTTATAAGTACCATAAAACATAGCATTCAAAACCCTTAATATAAAACCACATTAAAATAATCCTTATATTATTTTTATAACAAAAATATAATTAATAAAGAACTTATATAGTATAATTCTTAAATCCCCACACATAAATCTTTCAATCATTCTATATAAATTATTTGCAAAATATTGGACCTTCCATGATTTTGGATTTATCATTTGGATTAGGGAATTAACTAGGGTAGTTCTTGAATTCACATCATATAAGACAATGAATTATAAATGGAACCATGTGATGAACTTCATTTCCCTCCATCAAACTCTTCATTTTTTACCAGAAATTACGTATTCTATGTCCTTCTTTTCTAAACCCAAAACATAATCTCATTTATTTGAGACATTTACCTATGTGTTTCTCCCAACTTTATCGATAATGTAGAAAAATGACTCTTCGTTCTTCCATGGTCTTCATGAAATTCCATTTTTCTCATATTTGTTTCATTTTGAAACTCACCTATGTTCATGTTTCAAATAATATAGCGAGATAGATAGTTGGGAATATTCATATGGTTTTTCATTATAGATCCTGATTTATTTGGTCTCTAATGATAAAAATGATTCCATTTTCTATCACATTTTTCATTAACATGATTACTCTGGGATTCATCCATTGACTAAAACCAAAAATCATTGTGTGAGAAATAAAATCCATATTGATAAATATCATAATCCTGGAAAATCATTAATATAATGTCTAAACAATGACACATTTTTCAATCTATGACACCATAAGTTTAACATGGGTAATTAATTGACATTATCTATTCAAATCCTATTTTTTTGTTAAGAAATAAAATTTTAATTAACCTAATTATATCCCCCCATACTATTTATCTTGGATTGAATTCTTAGGCTCACTCATCATGTACTAGTTATGAGTATGTTAGTACCCAATCCACCCAAATTAGAGTTGTTTCCCCTAAATTCATCTATATCATATCCACATCGAATTTTTAGTTTCCAAAAAGGGATATATATTTTAATAAAACACATAATATCTACTTTATCACAATTTTAGTATGATATTCTATTATTAGAATTATTATAGTAGTTTTAAACAATGTTCTATAATCCTAATCTATAAAAATAACATAACCTCTCTCTAATACCAACTTAAATGAATCGAGCATAACACATATAAATATTAAATAACATTAAATGGGTATTTAATAGATTTTATAATTATAAATTATTGGGAAACATAAAGGTTTTGAGACAAGATACATAATCCTATTATATTATGAAATATATTAAACATCAATTACATAGTTCTTCTCAAATAGAATACATTTTAGACATACTCAACATAAAACCTTACTTCATAACCTATGTAAAAGAAATTTAAGAATTTGTGATCTCATTTTCATAGTAAGGGTAAACATAAGAGATATCAATGAATTATCATAAGAATGAATAAGATAACCATAAGGGTATGATAACATGATCATAACATGCAAAAATCATACCCCATCAATCATGGATCTTTAATCATGATTTGTTGAATAACATTTTTTAAATCACAATACTTAAGACATAAGAGTGTGGAATCATCAATAATAAATCATGATCCATGAGAACTTATTATTATCATAAGACATAATTTTTTGGTTTAATCATAAGCATATAAAATAACTTCATTATTCATGAAAGGTTCACTAAAAAGAATAACATTGTGGAAAAGTCCTATAATGTAAATTCCCACATAGTAATTTACAAAGTTCTATTAGATATAGTATCCATGTAGTTAAATCCATCATCTCATAGGATATTCTAAACTCCATTTTACCTTAAGATATTCTCAACTCCTTCATCATTATCAAATATACTATAGGGATATATAATTTTGGGCCCAAAATTCACTTAATAAGAGATATATATATGTGTGGCATAGGTCAATAAAACATTCATAATATAATCAAATCATATCTCATATAAATAAAATGGGTTTCATAAACATTTCACAATTTCATCATATCATAATTCGTGGAAAAGAAATAAGTTTCATAAATGTTCCACCATAACATAATTAACCCCTCATAAAGAAATAACTTTCATATGATCATCCTTAAACCATCATTATCATTCCACATCAATAGGAATAAATTATATGGTATCACTATATTATATCCCAAGTGAAAAAAATAATTAATGGATGTTTACATAGATTAATAATTATAATAAAATATTACTTGAACCATTCATTGAAGAAATTAGAAAATATCTTTTTCTTTCAATAAAATTTTAAACAAAAAACTACCTAAATATTTAGATAATGATTTTATTTGAAAATAGAAATGGAAAATTTTATATTAATATTTAATTAAATTAATGGTCCTAACCATGGGAAAATATTTTCATGTCATATATGTTAATAGAAAACTTTTCTATCACACCTTTCTAAAAATTCAAAAATGACTTGTAGAGAAAAATACTTCTATAAAAATATTCATTTTTAAAACATTGTAAATAGATTAAATGGTAGTTAAAATGAAAAATTAGAAAATTTTAATTTATATTTAATATGTTTAATAAAAAAATTCAGAAGAGAGTGGATTTGGAAGGAAATGTTCATCAACTAATTAGAAAATAAGTCCATATTTTCTTCAAATAAAAATCGTTTTCATTTCAAGTAATCAAGAGATGAAATTGTTTTAATGAATAAATGATATATAAATATTTATATGATAATAAAATAAATGGGTTTTAAAGGATAAGATTCATATAATTGTTCTCAATGGTTAATTTTGAATAGATTTTTTTAAAAAAATGAGATTATAACATAAACCTCTTACCACTTTGATAATTTAAAAATAAAAAAACTCCTGAAAAATATATCCATGTATAAATTTTTAAATAAATATAATTTTCATAATTAAAATCATAAAATATATTCATGGTTTTTATATACACCACATTAAATATTCAAGGTGTAAATATGACAAATGTCTAATCGAAATAAATATGAGATGAGAAATTCTTACAACATTGGTAACTTTATAATAAAAAACCCTTGGATGGAATAATTCTAATTGTAACATAAAATACCATTAATTAAGGATTATTCAATATATAACATGTTAATGGGTATTTATATACACCTTATAAACATTAATTAGTGTATAACATCAAACATGTCTCAATGAAACGAAATTGAGATGAAAGAACCTTACCTCATGTATCGTATTTATTTGTATGCATTAAAATAAAAAATAAAAAATATAGTTTTTTATTATAAATATATTCATTAACCATATTCATAAATACATTACTACTTATAATTTCCAATAATCGTTTTATTGACAATTTCATCATTAAAATGAACATTCGGGTGAAAATCAATACATTTTCCATTCATGTTTCAATTAAATGGTCCAGTTACCCTGGTCATGTTTTAATCATATATATAATATTAATAATGATATAAGTATAATATTTATTCATTGTATACACTTTTATAAAAAATTAAATAATGGTGTAATGAAAAATTTATTACATCACATTAAAGAGATGATAATTTTCACAAACAAATGATTGATGTTTCCACATTTAGATGGATAGAATGAAAGAAAAGTAAATAATAATTCACCTAAAAGAATCATTATTATATTATAAATATCATATATATATATATATTTAATATATCCTTATTTCCATCTATGTAATCCATAAATGTAAAATGGATCACATTTATTCATGGATATGATTGTCCCAACGTATGTATGAGAGATGTTATCCTTTTCCAATATATGGAATGTTTAGAATGTAGATAAGATATTAAAATTAATGAAATATATTTTTTCATAAATTCATCATATGAATATTAAATCTATCATAATAACTAACAATTAAATGTGGTGATGTAAAAAATAATCAAATCTCTAGTTGGAGGTGGTAGCCCACACAATGCACGAGTGATACTTCCATTTCCCATTTGATTAAAATACGATAGATAAGGGTTACAATTCCAAGATAATAACATATTATTTTATGTTATAAATTATTTTATTGTATTGTAATTGTTAGGATATAATTAAATGTGGTAAAATAATATGTAAAATGAAATAGATAGGTTAAAATTATTAACTCCACTTTGAGGGACCTCCTTTGGCTCTCTTCTCATTGAACCTATAAGTGGTTGTTTTAGGAGACAAAAATATACAAAAAATTAAAATAGGATTCAAAGGATTTTTATAAGATAATTGGTTAATGTTTTTGTGAATAATAAATGGTATGTGGTGTCATTTTATAGTGAAGTAAAGCACATATTTAGAACCACTTAAAATATTTAAATAAAATAAATATTTTCCATGAGAATGTGGAACCATGTTTCTTAAGTTTAGAAGAAAATATATTTTAAGGTTGAAATAAATTAAACCAATAAATTTTTCACATGTTTTAGTGTAATTTTAAAACTTATATTTTAGATTAACCCTTCATTAACCAATTTTAACTTTAACTATGGGAACAACTTTTCAATATTAAAGGCTTCTAAATTTACTTATAATGTAACAATTGGCTCACCATTGGTCAATTGATGAAATTTTAGACCATATCAAATCCTCCATTTCTTATTTAAATAGTTTTATGATTTTTATATCATTTAATTAAATATTATTTAACAAGAAATACCAATATTTCTTTTTTAATAACTATTCACATAGTTTCAATTTAGGGACAAAAAGGTAAAAATGTTATTAAAATATATAATTTTAAAAAATAACCGATATGCTATATTAATCTAAGAAACTTATTGAACAAAATAATAGATCTAAACTTTATTACTTTTCTTATTTTTAAAATCATTTATTTAGTTTTTCTATTACTTAAACAAACAATGTGTCGATGTAGCATAGGTATTTAAGGTAATTATTCCATTAGTAAAATTTAAATATAAATTACCATGATATAAAAATTTATTCTCATTCATAATTATAATTTATAATTTATCTTAACCTATTTTAATCCTTTTGAAAATTATATTAGAGATACTAAAACAAAAAGAGTGACATTTTATATTTTTTCTTTAATTAAAATAATATTAAGGTCATTATAAAATGTAAATGGAATAAAATTTAAATAAATTAGAATTTAATATATCTATAAAATAATTTCTCCCAAAAAATGAAATAAAGGAAACTTTTGGGATTATTTTGAGACCATATCTCATAGTTTAAGCCTTGTTTTCAACTTAATCTGGTGACCAGCATTTTCATTCTTTACTATTCATAATGACCCAAAATAAAAGACATATATTTAGAAAAGTTTATCTTATGTTTCAAAAAATTATATCCATTTTCATAAATATATTTCAATTATTGATAGAAATCGATTTTATTATAAATTGGGAAAATTAAATGAAAACCGTTTTTAAAAAAATGTCATTTTAAATCTAAAATGGAACTTATAAAAAAGTAATGTTTAATGTTGATTCTAAAATAATTGATCAGATGATTTAAAATTAAATATTACTTATGCTAATTTAAAATATAATTATTGGGTCTTCTAAATTACTTAATTTAATGATATGTAATGATAGTTTTACAAAAAAATGATATGTTTCTCTATTCACTTAAAAAATCGTAATAAACAAATTACCAAAAATAAACCCTAAGATAATATTAACATGCTAGTTTTGAAAATTATATTCCCTTCCTCAAATAAAATATTCAAATATGGTAGAAATTGATTATAATTTCAAGGCACAAAATTCTATAAAAACCAATTTTTTAAAAAATAAAATTTTTAATGTATAAAACAAATTTTCTATAAATTGTGTACTTATATATGATGCATTAATCAATACAATTGACTTAATTAAAAAATAATTATATCTATTTAATAACATGTTTGATCCTATTCATAATTTTTCATTTATCTTCTAATTTATAATACATCGGGGTTCATTTTAGGATCAGTGTTTTAATGTCATGGAGGATATCAAACACTGACAATTTATTTAATGAGATGTATATTCTGAAATATTTGTGTGTTGTAGTAGTGGCATGTGTTTACTATAATAAGGACTAAACTAATTTTTTAGTTTTGGAGTTTTGGTCATCTAAAGGGGTAAAATGGTAATTTTACCATAAAAAATGTCATCGGAAATATTGTATGATAGACTTATTAGTCTCATGATGTATTAAATACCCTCAAGATAATTTTTAGTAGAATTTTGAGCTGCTTGAATTCTAAGGGATACATAACATTATTTAAATAAATATATATTTACCCTCTAAGTATGATCATTGGTATTTCTTTAATAGACCCCCATATGAAAATTTTGAAATTTTGGTTGCCTTTGAAACTTGGTTTTTTACCTAGGCATGGTATACGTTATGTAATCGAGTATCAGTTCATCGACCAAGCTGTTTTAGGTCATTATTTTAGATGCATGGTTTTCAGTTTTAAAGAGATATAAACTTCCATATTTGATTTTTCTCTATGTTTTCCTAGTCCAAGCGTGGAACTAAACCTATATAGGAGAGAATAAAGGTAGATTTTATCTTGATAGAGGAATCATATTATGTTTCATATTGAAGGTGGTTTCATATAGCATTAATTAATGGATCATTGGAAAATTAATGTTTCACCACGAGGTAGAACTCTTCTTTTTTATTTATGGTTCTCATACCATGTGATTCTATTATCTTTTATTCATTTTCAAATCCCATTATTTTATGTAACAGTATCACAATGAAATCCCCCAATTATTTACACATTGTGTTTTGATTAAATATTTTATTTTGTTTATTTGTGTACTATTCTCATAGTGTAATAAAAATAGAAAAACTATGGAAAAGTGGGATGTTAACAACTGAATTTCATGCATTGTTCATCATTTTTATTAATTCAAAACCACCAAAATTTTATATAGTTTTTAAAATTAAAATTAATGTGAGTTTCTAATAAATAAATATCCATTCACTAAATTTCATGATTCATTATTCACGTTTGTTATCATTGGAGTAATTGTTTTATTTTGGGATCAAGTATGATAATCATTTACTGAAAAAAATTCATACTTTATTATGGAATTGATTGGTGGTGGATTATTCTTTGGTTAATATTTTATTTCTCATGATGTCCAATTTTATGAGGGTTATTAATGAAAAGTTATTGAATAATTATTTTAAATAATAATTTTATTCTTAAAATTATATAATTTTATATTTGAAATGCAATGAGAAATGAGGAATAATCATAAATTTAACTCCAATATTCACCCATTTATATTTTTCTCCTACTTCCCAAATTGTGAAATTTTTTCACTATTATCCTTTAAAATTTTCAGAGAAACAACATTTGGATGACCAAATAGGAGGATGACTGAGTCCAATGATGTCAAGGTCAGTCCAGTATTGTAGTGGAAATGTGAATGTAAATCAGACATGAACGGTGGTTGGTAATGTTAAAATAAAGATAAAAACCTCAAGATGAGTTATTCTTGGATGATATGACACTACCAAGAATGCATGATGAATTATATGACACATCAAATGGTGGTTAGGGATAGAATAATTGCAATTACATTGAAATTTGTAAAAATATATGATCATGAATTAACTCAAATACACATTGTATAGTCTAGTGAAAACATATCATCAATGACTCCCCATACGGTTCTTGGATTTTCATGGTATTATTGATATCACATTATGTGTGGCTCTAGGTCACAACCCATGTATATTAGATCATGTGACTCAGGCATTTCAGGAGTACACATCTCAATAACCAACAAGAAACAAATGGTAAATGGGGTGAGGTAAAGACTATTTACAATGGAAAAACGACTAAGGAAATTATACAGTTATATTTATGAGTGTTACATGGATCCCACACCTCATGTTCCCTACTATAAATTATAGGTCTTTTGATATCACATGAACTATTTGGTGGAAATACACATAATGTGAATATAGTTGTACACATTGTGTATTCAAGCTACGTGACTTGGAGTGTATTGGGAGTACATTCTTGGATAGATTAGTGAGTCCCACACACCATATAACCCACTTATAAGACTATTGATTTTTCAGCATAAGTACATCATAAATATAGTGTAATAGGTAACCCCTCTTTCAAATGGGGAATGGTTCCTCAACATATGGAGTTAATTACCCCCTCATTCGATACATGCACTACTGGATGAGGCATAGGTTTTTCATAGATTTCGGTACACCCTCAACTGGAATGCATGAATCAGGGAAGCATATACCCCCCCCCCCCACCCCCAAAATAAAATTATATAGATGTTCCATGTTAGTTGGGATGTTTAAGTATTTGTGAGGATTTATGATGCTGAAGAACCCTATTAAATTTTTAGTCAGTTGAGTTTGAGAATCATTGAAAACTATTGATTTATTTTAAAGCTTTATTAGAATGATTTTTGAGAATATTTTAGGAACCATGATATGAATTAAAAAGCTTTTTTGATTATTTAAATAGAATATTTAAGTTTATATAAAATCTATAAAATGGAAATTTCATTATCTTCATAATGTTCATAAATAAACATTTTAAGGATATAAATTTTTAAAATATAGAAAATGAAACTTTTTAAGTTATTAATATGATATTTGTAAGGATATATTATAAAAAATTTAATATAATACATGAACTCTATAAGGTTATATATAAGCCTCAAAATGTAATATTTAAAGGAATGTATGGCCATATCTAAAAAAACATACAGTGAATTTCAATTTATAAAGTGATAAATTTATAAAATATTATAAAATTGATAATTATTCATCGGGAATATATAATGAATTCTAATATTCATAAGGTGAATATTGAACTTCATAAGGTCATTTGTGAGGGACCTTAAAGTATGTTATGAGGAAGGTAAGGTTATCCCTGAAGAACATAATGTGAAATTATATTTTTGTATGGTAATTTTGTGATTTCGTAGGGTGGATAACAAAATCCATATGGTGAACCATAATATATATAAGGTTATATCAATCTTTATTAAGTAGAAATAGATAGAAAATATTCCAAAAAAATTTCTAGAATGGATAATTTAGAAATAAATTAAATATATCAAATCTTAAACTTATTTTTAAGTTTTAAGCATCCCAATGAATATTTTTATTCAATATGATTCTAAAGAAAATTCAAAATTATGATCAATGGTCATATTGTTTGAGCTTTTTTAATTTCAATTATTTGAAAAAAAAATTCAAGAATATTCTTTTGAAAAGTAAAATTGATGATCAATGATCAAATTGTTAAATATTTTTTAATTACATTTACTTGAAAAATACAAATGGTTTTCAAATATAATTTTTAAGAGGTTAAATGGTATGGTTTTGTGCTACACTTTATTTCATAAATCACATGAAAATAGTTATTTAGTGATTTAAGCTATGTTTTCTAGTGTCATGCCCCAAATTTCTATTTTATTTATGTTTTATTATTTTTGGGCTCCGTGTTTACCCGTCAAGGATCAAACTGGGTCCTGGTTTATAAACATTTGACGTTTAATGTTTTTGGTGGGTTTTAGACCCACGCATGGGCACCACGTGGTTAGAAGTGACTGTGAGATCTCCCCAGGTGCTTGGGTGGGGGCCCAAGAGGATTTCATTGAGGCGCGCAATTTTCATACCTGATTTTTTAAGTCGTGTGATGAGCACGCGGGTACCCAGTTTTCAGAATTTTTTATTTAAATGGATTATGTTTTTAAATTAAATTTTGTTAATAATAATAGTATTATGTTGTCGTTGTTATTATTACTATTATTACTATTCTTGTATTATTATTATTCTTGTTGTTGTTATTATTATTATAATTGTTATTATTATTATTCTAAAATGAAAAAAATGAAACCCTAGTCTACCCTATATCGCCCCCACCCTTTCTCTCCACCATGTGCAATCTTGCCGCCCAGCCGATCCCATCCATCCAGCCTCCGTGTTGCGTGCCCCGTTCCTAGACTGTATGCATCTCACCACTTCCCCTCTTTCCTTGTTATCCCCCTTGTGCGACTGTTGCCCAAACCACTCCCTCGTCGGGTCGCCTCTACTCTCAATCTCACTATGCACAGGTCCTCACCCTCGCCCTGACCTTCATTTCCATCATGCTTCCCTCCCTCACCCCTGGTTCAATCCTGTTTTCCCCAGCACCGACATCCCACCTCACCCTAGCTCTCATCCTCATTCGGTCCTCCATTCTCCCTAGCATCCCTGCTCTAGATGGCCGCTTCACCCAGCCTTTGGCCCTCCGCCTTCACCCTCTTCTCCCGCATACCTCTAGAAAGCCATCCCAGCCCATGCCACATTGACCTTACATCGGCCCTCCCTACCACCTCTTACCCTTGATTCATCGACCTTATTTATCCCCCTTCTTTCAGCCTACTCCAAGCGGCCGACCTCACCCTTGCCTCACACTCCGGTCCTCTCTATTCTGGCCTCTTATGCACTCCGCCTAGGCCATTTATGGCATCATGCACTCCAGCCAAGTTGTCTCTCGTGAACTCAACCCCATCTCTGGTGAGCTTCCTTGCTCAGCGCACCGCTGGCCAGTCGACTCCCCTACTCAAATATATTTACTCATTATTTTATTTATTTATTTATTTAATTTTTCCACCATTACAACTTTTGTGTTTTAATTTAATTTGAAAAAATAATAATACAGTCATTGGTGTGTGTCGTGTGTTTTTATTGTTGTTCACCTTGTGTGGTTAGTTCTCAAGGGACTTATATACCTCCCACTAAAGTGTCATTATGTCCGCTCTTGACATGAGGTAGGCCAGTCCATAAATCATACTTTCTAATGCATTCCTTTGGCACATGATTCTTCCAATTATTATTAATCATATGTTGTTATCTGATTTGTATCATCTCAATATACCTAATTAGTCTATAACACATTTTTATGTTTTTGGGATTTGTTAAAAAATCGCTTCTGATGCAATTTTCCAGCCTTGGCCATGTATTTTTACATTTATTATATCGGATTTAAATGAAAATGTGTTACCATGCATAATTTTTTTGTTGAGGTAAAAAAATCTTGTTTTGAACATTTTTAAAATATGATTTGCACCTTCAAAATGTGTGCAATTAGTTTTTTTTTTGGTTTTATATATCATTGAATTTCTTAAAAGTAAGTTTTAATGATTTTTATATTTATTATTTGGGATTCTAGCGCCTGGGTGTTCTTTATAATTAACATTGTTTATTTAATGTGGGATTATGGGTTCTTATGAAATGCTTATCACTCACGCTGTTATTAAAATGTTTATTTGGCTGTAAATTTGGACTAGAGTTTATAGTTTTGAAATGGAATGGTTTGTTAAATGTGTTAAAATGTTTTTGGGAAAATTTTAATGATTCCTAAGGCGGTGGTTTTATGTTATCTAAATAAGGTGGGTGGTTGAACATGGTTCTTAATGAAATGGGTGTTTTATGGAAAATAGTCTAAAAGGTCCTATTGGTTTTTTGAGTGTATCACTAGATGTTGGCGTATCCATGGGTGCACTAGGTGAACGTATGGAATTTTTAAAAATTGAGAGTGATTCCCTATGTTGGGATTGTCTTGAAATATTGGTTTTATAAATTGTTCTTATTATTATTTTTTTGAAATGAGGATAAGTCTTTTGTGTGGGTTTAATAAATGGCCTTCAAGGTGTTTCTCATGTCTGACATGGTTGTCCTTAAAGCATAATTTGTAATGAGATAAAAGAGTAAAGTTAATTTGTCTTGAAAATGAAAAACTAGTGTTTGTTTAATAGTTTGGTAGTTTTTTTGGACATGCCAACTCAAAGGCCCATTTGGAACTTTCAATACAATGGTGATGTTTGTGTGGGAAAGATTGTAACATGACAAGTGAGTGTGCACAATTGGAAACCCAAAATGTTTTATGAAATGTTTTAATGATTATACAGTATAGCAGCCTTGTTGGAACCTTTGATGATATGGTGTATAAATATATATATCTATAAATTGGGCACCTCTATAGGAGGATGTCACATTATGGGTTATCATATAAGGTATTCGTGTTTGGGGTAGACAAGTGTTGTGGGATGAGACATTTGTGCAAGGGCCTCCCACTAACACAATATTATTATAACCACCATGAGATACTGGTCAACTTTTAGATGATCGAGTGATGCTTACTGATCAACCACGATTAGACGGATTGGTACCCCCTGGATTTTTTGTTAGGCCAAGCGGGCTTTTCCACTAGATTGGTCATTTTAGAGTGTCTAGTTGGTTATATACTTAGAAGCTTCACCATACGCAGATAGGTGGTTCTAAAACTGAGTACTTCTAGGGGTCTTCTAGGTATGTTTAGGATCACCCATGGTTACTTAATTAATTTCATTTTTGTTTGCTTTAGGATGTACTAGTTTGTTTCTGATTTTTTTGATTCATCTGCTTCCCATATAGCACATTCTTAATCTATCTACCTGGGTTTTGTATGTGAAATGGAAAATGGTTTTGAAAATGGTATATAATGTATGCTGGATTTTTAAATGGAAATAAGAATGTTACTTATTTTAAAATGTGAAAACACTACTTTTATATTTTTATTTCAAACTTTTGTTATTGGACAGTTTTGGGAAAGGGAATACTTGGATTCTGTGGATATATTTTGAATCCCTATTGAGAATCTTGGTGCTGAAGCCTATAATTTTCTTTTAGTTGAAGGTTCAGTTATTTTTTAGGTTCCTAGTTTAGCAGCTCAGTGTGGGAGCAGGTTTGAGTCTGAGTTGGGTGGTGACCTAGACAGTCACAAGGTGGATTGTTCAGTTTTATTTTCATTCCACTGCTAGTTTGTATTGTTATAGTTAGTTTTTTTTATCTTTTTATCTTTTTTACATGGGCTAAATCATTCCCAATTGATAAATTTTGATGCCCTACAGTAGTTACCAGCCCGTGGGGATCAGGAATACCCTTCGGCCCATGCCGCAGACCAGCTCAGCTGATCAGTTCAGGGTCAAACTGGGATGGTTTGTGAAAAAAGGGTATCAAAGGTATCCCTTGTTATTTGGGGTGTCCGGTAGATAGATATTAGGACTGTAGGGACTCAAGATGTAGGTACAGTAAGGACTGCATGATCCCTCACCCGTTCCGAAGATCGAGTCACCAGGGGTAGTTCAAGAAATGATTCCTTGTTTAATTCTGGTTTGTTTTAGATTTATCGTTGACAAAAAATGAAAGACGATATTACATCGTGATTTCACAAGGAGTAGTGACCCATGTGGAGTCCGAGTAGATGGTTTAACTTTCTCCAAGTTGTTGATTATTACTTGGGGTGTGGCCTACTACCATGTCACCAGGTTAAGCGTAACTACTAGTCCTTCA
Organism: Viscum album; assembly: GCA_963277665.1. NCBI lineage: Eukaryota > Viridiplantae > Streptophyta > Magnoliopsida > Santalales > Viscaceae > Viscum > Viscum album. Next base: position 1,234,712,954 of record OY728159.1, on the reverse strand, counting down.
GTTTGGTAGTTTGATGCAATTTGAGTGTCTTCTTGGTTTCGATTGGTGTAAGTGCACTTTTGAAAATGAAAAATGGTTTTTTAAATTCGAAATATTTCTTTTAAATGGATTTAAATTTTTGAAATGGATATTTAATAACTGAAAGCTCTTGGCCTAAAAATCTGGTGTTTTCATGGAACTGGTAGATATATGGTTTTAGTGAAACCAAATTTACTCTTTATGAACGTTTGTCACATATGAGGGAATGCATGGGAATTGTGTATTGGTGAATATGGATGAAACCAGCTGAAGAAATGTGCAATGGTTCCTTGGATTATTAGGGTGTGCACTTGGAATTAAAGGCTTGACCTTGTTTTTCAAAAGTGATTTTAAAAAATAGAAAATGATTTCTGGAAATTGAATTTGGTTTGAGAAGTGGACTTGGTATTTAGAAATTATCCTTGAAAGAAGATGGTTTTGAAATCTATAATCGAAAAGGAATTTTAAAAAAGTAATATTTTGGTTGTGTTTGTGTTTTCTTATTTCTTTGGAGTTGGTTATTTTGGATGAAGGTTATTTCATTGATGTTACTTCGGCTTGATATCAGTTTTGGATCTATGTTTTTCATGTTGTTCATAAAATGCCACCCAGAATGGTTTCCAAGGTTTCTGATAATTCATACCCAATTTTTGGTCCTTCTCGGACATGGTCTATAATTCATGGAGATTGGGGTCCGTTAAAAGCATCAGAGTGTATTGAAGAGGCCGAACACATCATCAGGGTATTGGGAACTCCCGAAGATGTCAGATTGCATGATTTTTTGGATTTGTTTAAAGTTCTATCTCTGGAAGAATGAAATTTGGTTTCCCCACCGTCAATCCAATTTGGGATGATGTGGGATGTCTTTAAATCTATCTTTGTCTGATGGTTTATACCTGAAGAGGTGAATACAAAGAGAAGTGAAGAGCTAATGTGCATTCATCAAGGATAATAGACAGTGAAGACTTATGTTAACCATTTTAGGGAACTTGTGTCCTTTTCTGCAGAGGTAGTGTAAGATTATTTCATGAAGACTTCCCTTTTTGTTGGGTGTCTTAGTCAAGATATTTTTTAGAGGGTCCTCCCTTCTAAAGATCATAGCTTTGACAAACTAGTGGATAAGGCGTTCCAAGCAGAGTTGGTCTCCGGAACACAAAAGGATGAAAATCCAGTGTATCCATTTTCTCGGGAAGGTTTACCATCTGGAGAGTAGGTTGTTTCATAAGGACCTGTTTCTAATGATTCCTCTACAGTGGTTATAGCTTCCAATTCATCGGTCCGTTCATTGGTGTGCCACCAGTGAGGCCGGTTTGGGCATTTAAAGATGTCATGTCGCATCCCTCCAAAGACGTCTCATCATTGCGGCTATCCGGGTCATCTAGAGAAGTTCTGAAGGAAGCCTCTACTGAAGAAGATTCTATGATAGGAGGAATAACAGTGCTTGACATTGGAGATGTAGATGATTCAGTCATTAGAGCCCTAGCCATAGGTCTTGGGGTGAAGCTCGCCCGCAGTCAAGAGTTAACAGAGGATTGAAGCTTTGTTTTGGGTAATGTGTTTCATATTGGTAGTAGAAAATTTAAAGACTTTTCAATACTTTTTTTCACTATAAATGATTTGACATGGTAGCAAGTTCAATTTTTTGTGTGAATTTATGATGGACTTGTTCTATTGTAATCCAAAGTGTTTCGTTTATCTGATCATGGTTTTCAAAATCGTGCCTTTTTTCATAAAAGTGTGTTTGGACCGTTTATGGGTTAATCTCATTTTGGTTGTGTTTGTTTGGAGATGTATGTGATTGTGGAAGGATTGATGTTGTGGTTATTCTCAGGTTCACTACTAGAGTTATGTTCTGCTCAAAGGTTTTTCTCTAATGTTCGAGCTTTCTTTGGTTTGAGTCGAGAGTTCCATGTTTCGACAGATATGTTTTTTGCTCATGCTATAAAAGTTGGTTTGGATCGGTTGGGAGTACCCATGTTGCCCCCTTCCTAGGGTGATATGTTTATGTTTTAGTTTTCCGCATTAGTTGAGGTTTTTGGTGGGGAGAACCTTATCATTTCCTCTCATTCTCTTGAATTGGGGTTTCTTTCATTTTCAATTCTGCTTGGATTCATGTTTTCTCTATTGTTCAGATGGGTGACTTTATGGGGGAATAAAGTGTCTATGGTAGGGATAACTGTCACACAATGACTTTATGATTTATTTTTATTTTATTATTTCTAGTTTTCACGTTCTCGTGTCAAGGATTGGGTTGGTTCCTAGTTTAAAAATTCCTAACCTTTAATGTTTTCGGTGGGTTTCAGACCCGTGCATGGGCACCATGTGGTTATCAGTGACCATTTGGTCACCTCAGGTGCTTGTGTGGGTGACCATATAGACTGAGTTGGGGCGCAAAATTTTTATTTGGATTTTTTAAGTCTTGTGATGAGCATGCGGGAAACCGATTTTCAAATTTTGATAATTAAATGGTTTAAGTTTTAAAAAGAATGTTTGTTAATAATTATAATATTATGTTATTATTACTATTATTATTATCATCATAATTATTGTGGTATTACTATTATTGTTGTTGTTTTTATTATTTTTCTATTTTTATTATTATTATAAAATGAAAAAAAAAAATGAAACCCTAGTCGACACCGCGTCACCCCCACAGTTTCCCCCTAGACTAGTTGGGCAGTGGCACCCCCTACAGTCGACTCCTCCCAGTCTTCCCTCCCTGTGTGATCTCACCACCCAGCTGATCCCAACTATCATACCTCCGCATTGCATGCCCTATGACCTGGCCATCTGCTTCTCGTCACCGCCCCACCTTCCCTGTATTCCCCTCGCGCAGCTGCCACCCCTATTAATCCCTCACTGGGTCGCCTCTTCCCTCAACCTCGTTGTGCCTAGGTCTTCACCCTCACCCCAGTATTCCTTACCCTCAAGCTTCCCTACCTCACCCTTGATTTGTTTCAGTTTCTCCCCAGCACCGACCGCCTGCCTCACCCAAGCACTCGTCCGCCTCCTGCCCTCAATTCACCCTCACTTCCCAGATCTAGAAGGTCGTTGCACCCATCCTTCATCCCTCCACCTTCACCATCATCTCCCTAGCACCTCCAGCGAGCTGTCCAAGCCCATTCCACCTTGCCCTCACTTCAGTCCTCCTCGCCGCCTCTCACCCTAGCTACTTTGACCTCGTTCATCCCCCTTCGTATGGCCTACTCCATCCAGCCAACCTCACCCTTGCACCCTACTCCATCCCTTGTTGTTTCGGCCTCTTCCGCACTCCGTCCAAACTGTTTCTAACATCCTACACTACCTCTAAGCTACCTCCAGTGAACCTAACCCCATCTATGGTGAGATTCCTTGCCCAGCGGAGCTATGGCCAGCTGACACCCCTACTCCAGTATATTTACTCATTATTTTATTTATTTAATTATTTATTTTTTTCCTTCATTTCATCTTTGGAGTTTTTATTTAATTTGGCTAAATCATAATACTATCGTGGGTGTGTGTCATGTGTTTTTATCACTGTTCAGCATATGTGGTTAGTCTGCAAGGGATTTCTCTACCTTCCGATGATGTATCATTGTGTCCACTCTAGACATGATGTAGTCCAATCCATAAATCTTCCTTTCCAATTCATTCCTTTGGTGCATGGTTATTTCAATTATAATTATTCTTATTTTTTTATCTAATTTTTATCATCAAAATATACCTAATTAGTATATTACACATTTATAAGTTTTTGGAATTTGATAAAAAAATGGATTTCGATGAAATTCGTCAGTTCTGGCCTTTACATTTAGTATGTTTGATTTAAATGAATATATGGGACCATTCTGAATTTTTTTATTAAGGTGCCGAATCTTGTTTTTAAATATTTTAATATATGATTCTCACCTTCACAATGCATGAAATGTTTTTATTGTGGTGTTTTATGGATGATTGAAATTATTGAATATATGTTTTAATGATTTTAATACGTATTATTTGGGATTTTGGAACCTGTGTAGTTCTTTATAATTGATAGTGTTTATTTAATGTGGTATTAGGGATTCTTATGAAATTCTTAGCACTCACGTTGTTGTGAAAATTTTTCTTTGGCTTTAAATTTGATCTAGAGTGTATAGTTTCGAAATGTTATGGTTTTTTAAATGTCTTAAAATATTTTTGGGAAAATTTTAATGATTCCTAAGGTGATGGTTTTATGTTTTCTGAATATGGTGGATGGTTCAGCATGGTTCTTAATGAAATGAGGTTTTTATTGAAAATGGTCTAAAATCTCTTATTGGTTTTTGGGTGTATCATTGGATGTTGGGCAATCCATGAGTGTAATAAGTGCACGTATTGATGTGTCAGCAAATGAGGGTGATTCCTTGGGGTTATCTTGAAATATTGGTTTTATAAATGGTTATTATTATTATTATTTGGTATGAGGTTGATTCTTTTATATGGGTTCTAAAAATGGCCTTCAAGGTGTTTCTAAAGTCTGGACCGATTGGCCTTAAAGAATAATTTGGTTTGAGTTAATAGAGTAAAGTTTGTCTAGCTTGGAGATGTAAAAGTGGTGTTTGTTTAACAATTTGATAGTTTTTTGGACATGTCAACTCAAAAGCCCGTTTGGAACTTTCAGTTCAAAAGAGATGTTTGTGTGGGAATGATTGTACCTTTATAAGTGAGTGTTCCCAATTGGAAACTCAAAATGTTATATAAAATATTTGAATGATTATATGGTATAGTGGCCCAGTTGGTACCTTTCATAATATGGTATATATATATATGGGGCACCTCTATAGGGGGGATATCTTTTTATGGGTTATCATATAGAGTGTCAGTGTTTGGGGTAGGCAAGTGCGATGAGATGATCCACATGTGCGACTGCCTCCCATTTACATATTATTATTATAACCACCATGGGTCCATATGCATAGTTTAGATGATCGAGTGACGATTACTGATCAACACTGATTAGATGGGTTTGTACCCCTAGATTTGTTGTTAGGCCGGGAAGGATTTTCCACTGGATTTGTCAGTTTTGGGAAACCAGTTGGTTATAGACTTTGGACCTTCACCATACGTCGGCTGGTGGTTCCAAAACTGAGTACGTCTAACAGACTTCTAGGGATGTTTAGGATCACCAATAGTTACTTGAATAATTTCAATTTTTGTTTAATATATGTTGTACTAGTTTTTTCCATCTTTTTTTGTTTCACCTAATTCCCTTGTATCACATTCTGGATCTGTCATCCTGGGGTTTGAAAGTGAAATAAAAAATGGTTTTGAAAATGATATATAATGTGTATTAAATTTTCAAGTAGAATAATGTTTGTTTCTTATTTCAAAATGTGAAATCCCAACTTTTATATTTGTATCTCAAACATGTGTTTTTGGACTATTTTGGGAAAGGGAATACTTGGATTTCGTGGCTATATTTGGCATCCCTAGAGAGCTTCTTGGTGCTCTTGCCTATCATTTTATTTCAATTGCAAGTTTAGATCTTTTTTAGGTTCTGGGATTAGCTGCTTAGTGTTGGAGCAGGTTTGAGTATGAGTTGGTTGGTGACCTAGGAAGTCACATGGAGGTATGTTCGGCTTTATTCTCTTTCCAATGCTAGTTTTTATTTTTAATGTCAGTTTTATTTATTTTTTTATCTTTTTTTAATGGGACAAATTGTTCCCAAAGTTTTAATTTTGATGCATGTCACTGGTTTCCTGCCCGTGGGGATCAGGAACACCCTTCGGGCCATGCCGCAGACCATCTCGGGTGACCCGTTCAGGTTCGACCTAGGTTGGTTTGTGACATCTAGTGACCAGGTTAGTAAAGTGTTATTACACCATAATGGATTCTATCATTCTAAAAGAAGATTAAATCAGAGTTCATTAGAATTTGAAAGGAATGAAAAATCAATGAAATAACTATTTAAAATTCCTAAATTCACTAATTTTTATTTTATTATAATTGGTGATCAATATTGTGTAATTACCTAATCATATTTATTCAATAGCTATAATGAATATAAAATAAAATAAGGGTATTTCTATAATTATATTAGAGAAAGTGAGTTAATGAAGATGATAGAATTGGGTGATCAAGGGAATGAAATCATGTGAAAAATAAGATGGAGGAAAAGCACAAAGGTTCTAATTATGTCATTTTTATGAGAATCCTCTTCAAGATGAGCTAGAAGTGTCTTTAATAGTTAAATAAAGTCTTGAATATTGATAATATATGATCAAGTTGGAGAATGTTTCATGAGAAATAATATCAATGAGACATATAAAAATATAAAAAAAATATTACATAAATCTGGGAGACCTTGAAGAGTAGAAAACATGAATATTATAATTTATTCAATGATTTTTGAATGATACGGTGATTTAGAAGAATATAATTAATTATTTCAATATAAAGTGAGAAATAATTGAAAATATAAGTTTGATATTTGAAATTAGTTTTTGATGATCTTGACAATGAGATAATATTATTTTCTGATATTCTTGAAGGCTTGAAGAGGAAGAACATAAAGAGTTATAGAAGTAACCCATATTCTTAAGAAAGATTTCTAAAACTATTCAGATCATATTGTTAATAGTGGGATGTTGTAACTTCATTGGGATATGTTTTTTTGTTTTGGTAAACACAAGGATATAGTATGATACTTGGCTCATCCACTTTTAATTGATGATTAATTATTTGTAGAAAATTTTTTGACTGAGAAAGCAATCAGATATAGAAACTATTAGGTAGTCACATAGGGACCAAACCCGATAAAACATATAAGTGCCTTTATTTTTTTCATTTCTAATTCTTTAGTGTAAAACTACATTACTTTTAAGGTAGGATCACATCTTAACTACAAATAGAGGTTTTTTAATAGAATGAAATTATATAATATTAACACCATTGAATCACCCCAAACCTCTTAGTAGTGAACCCATTCCATGAGAATATTAAGTGGTATCAAATCTATTGGGGTTTCTCTATCAAATAATTAAACTGTGAATGATGGAAAATATGAATTAGGAAAATTTAAAGGTTTTATGATTTTTTATGGAAAAAAATATAATAGCTGGAAGAAAGAAAATAATGTTACCCTATATTTTTCTCTTATCTTAGAATTTCTAGATACAACAACTATAGGATTTCTACCCTTTGAGGTAGATTCTTCAATGTATTTTTTTTTTAAATAGTAATTTAGAAGTAGATGGAAAAGATCTAAATTACAATATAAGGTCTCTTTAGAATAAAGTTTACACAATGTTTATTAGATTATAGATAGTTAAATAAATATGGGATAATTTAGATTGTAATTATTCAGAAACTAATGATGTTAATGAAGAAAAGAAATATATTTGGAGAATCATATTTGAATATTATAAGAAGGATAAATAAGTAAATATTTTTGATTATTTTATAATAATTAATGGGATTTCTGGAAACATCAAATGATTTGTATAAAATACGGATGACTATAAAATTTTGAATTAGCTGAAGGGTAATTTTCATTACATGTTTGATCCTAAAATTTTTGCACTAGAAGATAAAGAGGATATATCTCTTCATTAATCACACAACATTAACATTTTCTATGAAATGATAAAAACATCCGAATTAAAAAGCTGTTTGATGAGAAAATAAATTTTGTGTCCATGAGAAAATTTAAGATAAAATATGATTAACCTAAAGATTAAACTGAATCTAAAGATGAGAATGAAAATTAATTATACAAGATATTTATTTATCTTATCTCGAGAAACTCTAGAATAGAAAAGGGAAAATAGAAAAGTAAACATTTCTACTTAAATTATTTAATTATTGTCGCATTGGAATCATTTCCATAAATTTTAAAAACGAGAATAATAGTGGGTATTAGTCTAATTAACCTAATAAAAAACCTCCAAATAAGAAATGTTATAATATATTAAGAGATATTTACAAATATTTTTAGAATAAAAGCAAGTATCCCAGAAAAAGAAAAACTATAAGGATGAAAGGGGAATAGAATAAAAAATATTCAAGTATAATTGATGTAGTGATTTTTGATAAATTCATAAATTTTGTGGAACATATGGCGAAAATTAAATATTCCTCATGTGTTAAGGAACAAGAAGGTGAGATAACTTATATAGAGCTCATGGTGAAATCAGAACCAGAAGCATGTATTGAGAAGAACACTATGATCATTAAATAAATCCTAATTTTGAAGAAAGAAGATGTAAATAATATTGAATCTAATAAACATATTATCAAGAATAAATATAATAAGAATGATGAAATAAAAAATTTCAACTTGAAAGCTGTTCATCCAGGAAATATGGTGAATGATATTAAATAAAAACTCATACCAAAAGAAGAAGAGATAAGAAGGTACAAAATCTAAATATATTTGAGTTTAAAAACATCGACGAAGATAATATTTGATTTAAATTATGTAGAAAAATTAAAATTTTATATATTAATAACATCATGGAATGTGATATCAAAAGATTAGGTCAAATCTCTATCAGAAAATTCACAGAGTAAACATGTTAATAAAAAATTATAGGTTTAAATTCTAAATATGATCATGTTCATAACAATAAAATTTTTAATAAGCAGTCTTCCTAATATAACAAAATGAGTATTGTGGTAATAATAACAAAATCCCTAACCCTAAATAATACACAGTATATGGTTTTCCTATATCAATATAATTCTAGAAAAATTATTTTATTATAGAAGAACTAGATTAATGGATATTAATGGTTCTCTAAAATTTTCTATCATAATGAATATTTATGATGTCATTATATTTCTTTATCAAGGAGAAGTAACAAATAAAGGGGGATTAGTAATTAGAAGATAATAAAATATTTATAAAAGAAAAAGTTGTGAGATGCAAAGAATCGAATATGTCTACACAAAATAGATTTTAGTGTATGGATGAAATATGAGGAATATTTTACCAATATGGTCATTGTTCTATGAAATGCATTAAAAATCATCTTGGATAACCTTTCTACAATGTAAAAGTGTATAGAATTTCAAAGTTAAATCACAGATAAAAATATCTTATTGTGGAAGTTTTATTTGTAGAATGAAATAAAGGAAACCTATATATTCTAGAAAGTGGTTATTCAACACACATGTACGGTGACATCAAAATTTTCAAGATTGGAGAAGAATATTATGGAGGGGAATTGATATTTGGAAATAAATGATTTCTAAAAATAAAATTTTTTGGTTTTTCTAATATTGAATAAAAGAATATAAAAGGGAAATATATTCTCTATTTAAAAGATTACAAATTCTTGAGTATGAGTCAATTTTGTGATAATCTGAATTATTTTTTTAACAAAAAGTCTTTCATCATCATGAGATCAAAGGATGGAATCATCATCCCCTGTGGTGAATGAACAAGTTAGAGTTTATTCCAAATCAGTGACCTGACCAATACATGAAATATGAGGGCCAATGATAATAAAAATTTATAGAATATAATGTATGGACATCATGGAAAAATAAATATGAAAAACTATCAAATAAGGATATTGTATGAGAACTAACCGAGCATAAAATAGATATTGAAGATATTTTTGAAACATTCTAAATGGACAATATAGCTTAAATAACTCATAAAATTGTTGAGATTCATTCTACTGTGTCATTGGCGTTAATTCATAAAATATAGTATGGTCTTATAAGACATGAGTCATGAACAAGTGATCTATACTTGATTACTTTCATTAATGATCAAAAATATATGAATACAATTATTTTTATGAAATATACTTTTAAATTAGTAGATATGTCACAATATTTAGAAAATATGTTGAGAAAGTGATGAGAGTTTACATCATGAAAATGTAGATAGATAATGGTATGGAATATAAATGTAGTTATTTTTATAAATATATTGTAAAACATTTAATCAAGCATAAATTTAGAACACCCTACACAACAAAAAAGAATGGAATGACTAAAAGAAATAAAATTATTATTGAGATGGTAATAAATATCATGTATGAGCATAAACTCTCTAGATTCTTTTAGAGAGAAACTATTTTTACTATTTTTAATATATAGGATGTGAGGTTTCTAAAAGATAAGAAACTTATGATATCATATTAAATGTTATATAAAATAAATAAATCTATGAATTAATTTAATTTCTTTGTAGACCCTTATTTTTGATGATTAAAAACAATGATCTGAGAAAGTATGAAGAGAATGTAGAAGAAAAAATCCATATGAGATACTTATCCAATGATAAAGGGTATAAATGTTTTATTAAAACGAAGAACAAACTCATTTATTCTTATGATGTGTAAATTATTGACAATAAGAATAATTTTGATGTTATATATGAATTATCTAATTGATATAAATATTCAAGAAACATGAAAAGTTATGAAAAATGGTTGATGAAAAAGTTGGAAAGGTACATAATTCAATTGATGTTGATTCTAATCAAACTAGAAATGAAGATGGGCCTATTGATAATCAAATAGTAGGGAATCAAATATTGATGAATCATGTTGGCTATGAAAATATTTTTAAAATTTAAGAATCACCAGAATAATGAGATCAATAATAGAAAACCTAACTGATCTCATTTCTTATGTTGAACCAAAAACTATTTTAGAGGCAATTAATCATGAATAATGGATCAATTATATTAAACAATATCTTCATAAAAATTATAATAATTCATCCTATAAGCTTACATCAATAACTAAAAACAAAGAAGTATTTTTTAATAAGGGGTTTTTTTAAAAAAATTAATGAGAAATGGGAAGTGATAAGAAATATGTCTAAAAAGGTTTTGAAGCATAATTCATAAATAGAATTAATTTATTTTGAAGAGACTTGTACACTACTCTCAAGGGTATAAACAATCATAATATTTATATTTGTAGCTTCTACCCAAAAATACAACATGTATTATATGAATGTGAAGTGTGTAGGCCAGATATATAACATAAAATGAAAAGAGGGGGTGAATTTACATTTAAAAATTAATGGAAAATAATATAATTTTAAAAACAACTTTATAATGAGAATGGAGAAATTAAAACCTTCTCAATAAAAAAAAGTAATCTAGGTTTTAAATAATAAAATAAAATTAAATATAATACCAAAATTAGAAGTATAAAATGAAATTCAATTCAAAAATAATACATCTATGGTATTTTTAAAAAGGAAATTGGTTAAGCAATAAATGATGGATTAAACAATTTGAATAAATAAAATATTTAATGAAAAGAAATTGAAAAGGTGGAATGTAATTGGTAAAGGATATTTTAAAAAGTTCTTAAATGATACTTCAATGTACCCCTACATATCCCACCTCAACCCCTTGTGGATTAATGCATTATTCCCTTAGATTTAACGGTATACAAGATATGAAAAGAGTCCCTTTATTTTAATTTTTTTGTAGGAAAATTAATACAATAGACTCTATATATGAAATAGTGAATATAAAAACCACAAAATAATAGTCCCTAATATTTTAAAGGTAATTTAAAGAAAATATTTTTCCCTTACCTTACAAGTAAAAAGCACCAAAATAAAGAGAGATAAGGGAAAAGGGTGATTTTTTAAGAGAAATGACTTTGTAGATAGTCTCTAATCCACCAAAGAATGAGAAAAACACAAGTAGGTATTTATAAAATAATTAGATTGACAACAATAAGTCATTTATCACACACTATTGATAGAAGAAATATGTTTTAGAAAGAGAGATATTGTTAGAAATTTTGAGCAACGAGGTGTGTTAGTGATTTCATGAGAAAATTCTTTTTTATTTTTAGTCTTCCAATTCCTTAAAATACCCTTATTTGAATCTTTAAATTCCTCAATTAAGGTTTTATAATTCTTTTGGGTTTTAAATTTGAATATTTCAAGGATTTGTGTATTTTAACCATCATTAAGAGAGGGCATCGAAGGATCATTTTGTATATAGACAAACATTCTACATCTTGGAGTAAGGTATTGAGGTATGCGCAATGTAATAGTTGTGTGGAATCTCATAGGACCATTTTTATGGTTCTTACAAAATAAATTTCACTATACTGTAGCATATGGGCTATATTTTGGAGTCATTTTTGGTTCTTCAAAATGAGAGGTAGATGTGGTGTAGTGTCTGCGATGAACTATGGACAACTCATACAAAGAATACATTATGGAATTGGAATTAACATGTGATGTAGATCTAACTGAGTAGAGGTTTTGAATAAAGAAATAAATCCAAAATTTTCATCGTAAATATCCAAATGGGTTTCGACCAAGCTATATTACTACGTGGTCTTGAGGGTTATATCATATTCTGTGTTCCTTTGTATTTATATGATATTCCTTTTAAGATTATTGTAATCATGTTTTCTCTATTGAGTGGTGTTAGGTTTTGTACCATCAAAATGCTTGGTCCAAAACTTTATTCTATGACATCATTATTTATATCATATAATATCTCAAATGAAAATATCAACCACTTTAAGAGTGTTTCTGATTATTAAAATCAATGAATTTTTAGAAACAAAACAATCAACCCCTTCTGATAATCACACACACTTGATAAATATTTAAATTAAAATAATAGTATAACAATAGAAATTATAAAAAATCCCCCACAAAGATACTTCTACCCCAATAAACATAAATATTAAAACGTTATCCCTGTTTTAGAGAAATTAATAACATATCCCCTATTAAGTTGAAATAAATGGAGTCATAGAGGGTGAAAAATAATAAGTAGATATCCTAAAATATATTAATGGAAATATACAAATGAACTCAATATTAAAAAAATTATTATAGAGAGTAGACTATTAAAAGAACAAAATAAGTCAGATCATGGTTTTAAAAGATATTCAAAATGATCAAGAAGATAGAAAAAATATTTTTACAAATATTGAATGATAAAATGATTAATAACAACACATTAATTTTTTTAATTAAAGATCATAGAATTAATCTAATCAAGTCCTCTGTGAGAGTCAAACTAGGTATGCTATAAGGTTTCACTAATTGTGCCCATGATAAAGACTAAGTAACAAACAAATCAACTTTTTGGGACGAAATACCTAGGATAATTTATACAAAAACAACATCAACCTTTTTGTATCCAAATATTGATTTTTTCATAAAAAATTAAACATTCTTTGAATTTAACAAAATTTAGATTTTATAATAGAAAAATTGAAAGGAAAAATAAATTTTAAAAATAAAATTTAAAACTAAATAGAAATTAAAAAAAGAAAAAGAAATAAAAAAATGAATCGGAAAAAATTAAAAGAAACAAACACCTTAAATGAAACCTAAATTTTAAAATAAATATTTGAAAATTAATTCATATTTAAAAAATAAAATTTGAAATGAAATAGAAAATTTTAAAAATTAAAATTAAAATTATAATGATTTTTAAAAAATTGTATTTGAAACTAAAGATAAATTTTAAAAATTAAATTTGAGAATAAATCATAAATTTAAAAAGATAATTTATAAGGAATAATTATTTTTTTCAATGAAATTTTGAAACAAAATAAAAATTTAGTAAAAATGATTTTATTTTAAAAAAAATTGGATAAAAAATATCATCTGGATTAAGAATATAGAAAATTCAATTTAGATCATTCTAAAAACCAAGTGATAATATATTCATGATTATTACTTATGATATTATATATTATCACATTCTTAGTTATGATATTAAATAAGGTTGAGAAAAAATCGGGGTTATAGTGATAATATAATATTTAATTCCAAAAAAAGTAAATTGATAAAAAAGAAAAATTTTAAAAAAAGGAAAGAAATAAATTATATTTGGATACCCATGAAATGATATTTCAATTGAAATAAATGTATCATAGCCAAAAAAAATGATAGAAAAATAATAAGAAAAGGAAATCTTGGAAAAGAACATTCTTCATTTCTTAAATAAAACAAATATAAATAGTGAGAAAATGTTATGAAATAATATTCAAGAATTAATAAAAAAATGCATAAAACGTTTCCCATTAATATCAACATTGATGTCCAAATATTCTATAAGAAGCAAATATATATGTTATCCCTCACTTGGTTCATAAACATTAATCTCAATGTGGAAATTATTTGATCAATCAATTCAAGAGGTGAACAACACATTAATTTAGGATCCAACATTGGATATATTAATGAGTTCTATAGGAACATTCCTAAAATAAACAATTTATGGGATCCATTTGGTATCTTTGAGGGTCTGAAAATGTCATCACAAGATGATTTAGGAATGGTATAAAAAATTCCATAAATGTTAACAAATAAATATTTTATTACCAAAACATGCTTATATTTTTAAGATACATTAGAAGAGATAAGGATTTATTTAGGCCTTCCATATCTATCTTTTTTACAATTACACTCATAGATAATATAGTAATATTTATGATAATATTATAAAATTTATTTTGAAAAATTATTTCTACAAATGATTTAAATTTTGAATAAGTTTCATTATTTTTTGAAAATACCAAACCAGGATTATTTATTTTAATGAATTTAGAACCAATAATAGTATTAAGATATCATTAACCTTGGTTGAATTTTGAAATATATATTTTTAGATACTTGATTTCATTTTTGAAAACATTAATATTAGGTTGATTTTTTAATAACAAAATTAAACCATCATTTTCTTTTAAAATATGATCTTTTTCTTTAGAAATAATATATTTATCAATAAAAATTAATTTATAATTTTTTGAACTATTTCCTTATATTGAAATAAATTCATGAAAAAAAATTTATTTTTCATTATTAGAATAATAGGAGCATTAGCAAGAGGGGGAATATGAATTAGTAGGAGAATGGGAATTAACCTCTTCACCTACCAAAAGTTGAACTATGAGTAATTTAAGAGTTGACATTCTAGTTTTTTAATTTGATGTTGAATCTTGTATATCACTCTATGTTTACACTATTACACCCTTCTTACCTTTATTCTTGTATTGGTACATTTTATTAAGTGGAAAATCTAGCTTGATTTTACCCTTATTTTTTCAACTAAATGAAATCACTTTTAGAATATAAAAATTATATTTCTTTTAATCTCCTCAAAATGATTTATTCTTTTTTATCAGCTTGTTTAATTTTTTCAATATTGTCATTAGAATTTTGATTTCACTTTAATTATGGAAGTTAAATTTGGATGAATCATCATTATTTAGCTAGAAGGAATTTAATATTTTAAAAACCATTAAATCATTAGCCGCATTTTTATCTGGAAATTTTATAGTTATCTAACAAGTCATGAGAGATCCAATTTGTTCCATAACAGGAATATTCGTAACATATTTAGATTCTTGGATCGTTGTGACTTTTGGTACCAAATAGCTTGGTAAACCCCAAAGGATTTTATTGCCTAATTTTTTATGGAAACAGAGTCACAATTAACTTTTGATACCTTAAAAATATCATAAAATATCATAAATATTTTTGTGATATTTTCATTTGAATGTATGGATAAAAATTAAAAGTAAGTTATAAACTTATATAAACATGTATCTTCGACTTTTTTAGTTCCTTCATGAGTTAATTCTAGAAATTTCAAAATTTCATTTGTCATTTTGATTTTATAAGTTTCATTAAATTCATTTTGATCCAAAAATAAATCATGGAATTCATAGATTTACCATCTAATTCAAAATCATAATCATCATTCAGGGACTGTTTATCATCTTTTTCATTTATAAGACTATATCCAAATAAAATATTCTTATAATAAAGATATCCAATAGATCTAATAAATAATTTGTTTCTAAAAAACCATAATTACTCCCATCAAAAAATGGAGAAAAAGTAAAAGATTTTTCTTCAGGACCAACATGGATGTTTTAAAATTCCATTTTAAAAATGTATCTTTATTTGAGATATCAGTTGATCATTTTTTAAATACAAAATTTCAATAAATTTGAACAAATAATCAATTAAAATAATTCATGAAAATCCAGTTATACCAAATATAGGTCGAAGATATAAGGTAAAATAGAAAATGGGTAAATTACCCTTAAACAAATTAATGGAAAATGATTAGATTTTAAAGCTTCATAATAAAAAAATAAATAAATTGAAATAATTTTATTTTAAAAAAATGTTTTAAATTGAAAAAATATATTTATATAGAATAATTAAATTTGAAGAATAAAATGAATAGAAATTATAAAATAAAATGTTTATGTGATTTGAATAAACATCAATGAATATACATTAATTGTTGGATTAAACAAATTGAATAAATGAATGATTAAAAGCAAAAAAAAATTAAAATGTGTAATGTAAATGAAATAATATATTTTGTAAGTAATACTAGAAATGTTACCCTAATTTACCCCTATCTCTCCCACCATAATCCATTGAGGATCTACGAGATTATTATCTTAGCTTTATTAGTAGCCAAGAAACCAAAATTATCCGTTAATTTTTATGTTATAGAAAGAAACAATATATAATTGAAACTACATAATTAACCTTTTATAGATTGGTAATATAATGAGAGTGAGAAACATATAAAATTCAGAACACACTATTGTGAGAAGAATGAAGATATATAAATATTGAGTTTTGAGATTAATATTCACTATTGAAGCATGTTGGAAGCTGGATGAGAAATTTGTTCTTATTGTGTATATTTTCATGGCCTCTAATGTTATCTTTTTGTATACTACAATTACATTAGTAAATTTATGGAGTCCTTTATATATGTTAAAGTATAATATGTCCATGTTCTTTTTATTCTAACCATACTTAAGAGAGAGCATTGGAGATTCCTTTTGCGAAATGGTTGAACACTTTGTGTCATGGAGGAAGGTTTTCTGGTATAAGAAAAGGCACTATAAAATAATGTATTGTAGGTCCATTTTTATGGTTATACTGAAAAACATTCATTACAGCATCGCCTATGGTTTACAGTGTGGAGTCTTTTGGGGATTCTTCTAAATTTTAAGCACTTGTGGAATAACATCTAGGTATTTTCATGGAAAACTCTTACAAAGAAGACATTAAAGTGTAAGGATTACCTTTTAGGGTGGAGCTAATACAGTTTAGGTTTTGAAAATGGTGTGAATTCTATAATTTTTATTTTAAATATCAAAACGGGTTTTAGTTAATCTAGGTTATATCTTAATCCTAAAATCTACACTATAGTCTTTATTCTTGTGGATTACTACATCATGGTGCTTAGGAGTTGCATTGTAATGTTTTTTTATGGTGTGGTGCTATGTAATACATCATGGTGATTCTTAGTTTACAAACATAATTCCATAACATAATTATTTTTAATATCCAATCACTTAACAGAAATAATCAAATACATTTAGAGTTTTTACATCATTAAAATCAAATAATTGTTTGAGGTGCAACAAAGATATCTTCCATGAATAATGTTTTGAAGGAGTAATTGTTTATTAAAAAAATTGACGATTTTATTATAGATAATGATGTAAGTATGTCTTATAGAATGAAAAGGTATTTTTATGGATTTTAATTGAATCTTATAACATGGTAATCAAAGTAATATATTTTTCTATAATAGATGAAATTCACTAAATAAATGTTTGATAGAAACAATTATGTTAATGAATAATCCTTTGGTAATCTCATAATTATAGTATACATTGATGATATTATATTTATTGGTAACAGATGGGAAATCTTTGAGAAGTTATTTGAGTGAATGAAAAGATATTTTTGAGATGTTTTTGCTATGTGAAATTAATTACTTTATGGGATTAGATATAATTAAAAAATATGATTGCATGTTTCTACCCTAAGAATAATATATTAAAGAGTTGTTAAAAAAGTATTTAATTGAGGATTCAAAATAAGTTCCAATTATTATATCAATTGAAACAATGTTTAGAAAATATGATGTAGGAATCAGTGTGAAATAGAATGATTTCATTAGAATCATTGGAATTATAATCTATCAAAATGTATCAATGATGGATATTGTTTATATTTGGGATATTTTAGAATGGATTTATATTAATACTAATGATTCAAATATTAGTACTACTAAAAGAATCCTATGTTTTTTTACAAAAAAAATAGATTGAATTTTAAATGTTACTCAAATGTGGATTGGGAAGGATATTATACTAACTGGAAGTTCACATATGGAGGAACATTATTTTATATTGAGGTATATGTAATTTGGCATAGAAAGATGAATTATTTATTTGGATTATTTATAGATGAGGTAAATTATATTGTAGCTACACATTCTGGTACACAAATTATATAGTTACAAGTGAAACTGGTAGATTTGAAAGTATATGTGGAGAGGACACTAAAAATTCCATGTGATATTTATAGTGATATTGATTTATAAAAAAAATTATAAAATTCAAGAAAATTTATATTGATATCAAATTTAATTTCATTAAATATATAATTAAAAATGGTGATGTTACACTTGAATACATTTTCACCAATGATTATATTTTAACTACTTTTACAACCCTAATGCCAAGAGGTAGGCTAGAGTTCTTTAGGATGAAATTATATGTCCCTCCTTCATTTCACACTTGAGGTTGAGTGTATGAGTCCCCTAAAAGGTTTTATATTAGTTTTTAAAAGGGGTAGAGATAGTATACTCTTATTTATCAAATATATTGTTTTTCAAATATTTCTTTATTTTTTTAATCTGAATTCTTTGATATTACTAAAGGGGTATAAATGACAGTGTGATTTGAGGGGGTTTGGTCATATATGTCACTGTCCCTCAATTTATTATCTCCAATAGATAAAATTATCTCCAAATTATTACCTTATCTAGTAGTATTGGTACTGGATCTTCTTAAGATATTAGGGTTTTTATTTAACATTTCAGGAGTATATTACTGGGTTTTTGGAAAAAAATATGAGTACATATGAATGAGATGAATTGATATTGATAAAGTGTGTATTTTTGAAAGAAAAATTGGGGGATTAAAGTGACTTAAGGAATTTTAGAATTATTTATTTAGTGTTCAAATGATTTTGATATTAATTAGAGGTTTCTTAACTATTACTGTGGAATTTTAGAAAACAAATTGAGAGACTTTTAGAATCCTTGATATGAATTCAAGAGGTTATATGATTATTTAAAGATAATATATAATTCAATATAGAATCTAAAAAAATTATTAACCCTTATAAGGTTTATTCATAGACTTCATATAGTTGATAAAGATTGAAAATATAACATATAAAACTTTCTAATTTTATTTTCTAATATTCCTAAGGATATTTCATGATCTTTTTAGATAGTATCTAAACTATATAAGAAGATTACATGAATTTCTAATGTGATCTATAATATAATTTAAGGTAATCTATGATATAATATAAAGTGAAACTTACATTATGAAGTGATAAATTTCTGAAAAATTGTAAAAGGAATAATTTTTACACAGAGATAATAAGGTTAACTCTGAGTTCTGTAAGGTGAATATTGAAAATTGTAATGTGAATTATGAGGGACTGTAACGTTTTTTCTATGGAATGTAATATGATCCCTTTATAATTTAAAGTGAAAAAAATAAGTTTGAAAGGTGATTTTATGATCTCATAAGGATAACACTAGACTATATAACGCAATTCACGAGAAATGTATAGTGAGATCCAACTTCATAAGGTGGAAACACTTAGAAATTATTTAAAAGATTTAGAAAATGGATAATATTAAAGGAAATTAAATTTATTTGTGGTTGAATCAATTTTAAAATATTAAACATCATAATGAAATTTTTGATTCTACATGATTCTTATCAAAAATAAAAATATTGGTTGTTTATTAAGTTTATATAAGTTATTAAAATTAATTTATATGAAAATATGAATGGTTTTCATGGAAGGATAAATTTTTATGAAATTAAATGGAATGATGTTGTACAGTTTTGTATTTCACAAATTACATGAAAATGATCATTTAGTTATTCAAGATGGATTTTTATGTGTATGATTTATTATTATTATGTTTCACAGTAACGAATTCAATTAAGGAATTAGAATATTAATGATAAGTTCAATTGAATCTGAAATGAAGAGGAATTACTATATAATTTTTTTGGAATTTAAAAATGCATTTAGCATTTATTTATTTTAATTGTTTATCGTTGTTCAATAATTTATAAAAAAAATGTTATTTAGTTACTAAAATGGGGAGAAAATAAATTAAGGTTATTTTTATAAATATTCTATAGATAATGATTAAATGAAGAAGATAGTATTGGGTGATAATGGAAAATTTCTCATTAGAAAATGAATATTGATGAAATGCACTAAGGATCACATTATACTATTTAGTTATAAAAATATTATATAATATGAGATAAATATGTATTCATTAATTAAATAAATTATGTTATATGGATAATTCATTATTAATTGGGTCACTTTTCATAAGAACTGATATAGTTGATATTGTGAAAAGGAGAGAAAAATGGTGTCTGAATCATAGAGACCTTGAAGAGAATAAAACCTAAAAATCCTGAGATATTTAGTGATTCATGACTTAGAAAAAGATTGAGAATAAAATAATCAATTGATTCTCCATATTGTGAGAAATGAAAACCATTCAGTGTTCATTATTTGATATTATTATTTTAATATCTTGAAGATATTTTCATATTATAGTATGATATTCTAGAAGACTCTAAGAGTAATATCATCAATAGTTATAAAAGTAACTAGAATTATCTGGTGATATTGTTCAAATTGTTCAAATCATATTATTAATAGTGTTATTATCTAAATACAATGAAATTTTAGTAATTTTGGGGAAACAAAGGGATGCAATATGATACAAGACCTGTCCACTTATAATCAATGACTCATTATTAATGGTAAATTTTTTGGAGCATGATAGATTCCCTATATAGCAAGAAGTAGGTACACACACTGAGTTATAATCGTGTAAAAATTATGTTAACATTATATTTTTCATTTATACGATATTTAGGTAAGGCTAAGTTAATTGTTTAGTGGGATCATGTGTTTACCAAAAAGATATGTTTGTTTCAAAGTGGGATAAAATGTGAAATATTAACATCACTGATTAATCTCCCCCTCTCATTAGTGTACCCATCCATAGGAAATATCATGTATGAATGTTATGGGTCTTATAAAACATAAAAAATATATGGTTGTCTTCATGATATTATTTACATCTAGGATATCGAATTTGGTACTTAAGAGTATTTTAATATACCAAGTATTACTTTTTTTATAGTTATGAAGTCCCATGAGGAGTAGAACTAAATATAATTAGATTTCTCTAATCCTAATTTATCTTAACCTTATAGAATATATAAAACCTTAATGTATATTTTGGTTTCCTTCAATATTGGGTTTCAGTCATATTATTGTTTAATATTTACAATTTCTCTTCATGTGGTTCTATTGGGTACTTTTATACTCACCCCTGTATGGGACTTATTTTCACACATGTTGTGTTTGTATATATGATACATATCTTTCAGATCACCATGGTAGAAATAGAGCAAGTAGAGTTAGTTGTGTACACACATATAAGTGTATGGTGGTACATGGTAAAGATGGTTTATTTCAAAGTTAGATCAATGATTCATTTTATTGAGGAGGTTCCCCTTCATACCTTATGTATTTTTGTACCTAGTGATATTTTTTTCATAGGTATTTTCCATTAGTGGTTGTTCATATTTAATTATTATAAATAGTTTTTATCTCATGTATGTATCTATTACAAAGTTTATTATTTAAAAAAATTGTGGGTTGTTGAATATAAATTATTTTATAATGTTTTATCATTGTTATAGTTATCTATATGATAAGGTATATATTCACAAAAGTGGTTGTTCCCATGGTCTCAAATCAGTTGTGGACCTGCTTTCCAAATGCATGTGGTCATTCATAAATTCAAATCACTCTTCTAATTTTATATTATTTAAGAGTATGGTATGTAATATCATCCCTTATGATTTTTTATTTCCCATTTTGGGAATCTCATATAGAAGTAATACATGTTTTTGAAATATATATCAGTAAGAATATTGGTTATATTGGTCTTGTGTGTGATAGATCTATTACAAGAATTTATTTAAAGATATATATGTATCATAAGTTCTCTATTTTTATATTTAGTGGTAGGTTATACTATAACCTAAATTCATTCATCTTTATAACAATCTAGAGAGGTGGGAAGTGTAATGGAGTTGGGATAATGCTCATGATAGGGTCCTCTTATGTATCCCTACGAAGGGAATCATAACCCACTTGGTTTGGTTCCACTGAATGGGATACGTATTTTCTTTTAAGAACGTGTTACAAGAACCATTTTGGATCTTTTTAATTTCATACAGTCATGGCCAATAATTCATCTTTTTTTTGTTATGTGATAAGGACCAATGATGAGACTTTTAATATCATACAACAACGACCATTATGTGATTCAATTTATGTTCATTCCACCAGGACCCGTTCAAAATAGATTAATATTATATAAATTATATTATAAGTTATGCAATTTAAAGTATTTCATCTAGGATTATTATGTAAAAGGAACCAAACAATGGTTTGTGTGGGACTTACGCATGAGTATCCATTTTTTTAGCCTATAATTTGAATCAGGTGAAGGTAGGTTTGGGAATTATACTGATTAGGAGGACCATGGTTTATATGGATCATTTTTTGGGGTATAGGGATGAGATCATCATTGAAAATATAGTCAGGGGTTAGACTTATTAAGGGGCATTTATATGCATTTCCACCTCTAATGAATTTATTACTAGACATGAATAGAATATAGAAATCATGAGTGATATGAACCAATAAATAAGGTCTAGGACGTACACTAGATCAGTGGCCAATATATGCATCTATGGACCATTGATTGGAAGCTATAGTGGTGACCAAATTCTTGATAGTTATAGAGGCTGGTCTGGGGTATCCAGGGTCAGAATCTTGAACCAATGGGGGTTCTCACCTATTTTTTAATGATAAGGTCCCTTATTATCAAGGTAATAAAAGATTATTAAAACCTTTAGGGTCTTATAAGTTAGATAGAAAGACATGGGAAAGGTATCCCATGGTATTCCTAATCCTTATTATAAAATGATAAAATGATCTAAGGGGGAACTCTGGAATATATAACCAAACATGTATTTTACATTTTTGTAGTGGTGTACTGAGAAGATGTGTTCCAAGGTTGGTATCCTATTTTAGAGTGTAACCAAAATAAGTAACATGGGTTAATGTGTTTTCATGTAGTCCATCCTAGTGTCTTAGTAACACATATGAAGGAGGAAACTTCACCCTAGTCTTGGTGATGACCTAGGAAAAATGGTATCCCATTGATCATATTCAATGAAAGATGTAAATAACTTTCTTTTTCATCCATTTTCCATATTTAGGAGTCAAATCTCACCTAAAAGAGAACATTTTAGGATATTAGCATAGATTTGTTGTGCTAATATGCTTCTAGAAATTCTCTTTTTCAATTCATCCATAAATTGTCTACCCATTGAACATGAAATTAGGGGTTTGTTGGTTTTTATAAAAGATATGAGAGTTGGGTTCCCATGTAACCATTTGTAATCGCCCAGGTAATTTACGTCTCTAGATGGGGTGCATGGAACAGATGCAAGAAAGGATTGGCACATTTTTTTGGTGTGGTAAACTCATTATAAGGGTCCATAGATTTCACAGCTAAGTGGGTTTCATGAGTGCTATATGAAGCTAGGCATGGTGAATTGGGTGTTCAACTATTTTTTATACCATTGGATTCAATTTTTCCAAGGAATTGGTGGAATTTTCTATTTTTTTATTTGAGTGGAAATAAATCCCCCATCAGAATTTATCTGATTGGAAAGAATAGAATTAAATTTTAAGGTAAATATAACATGGTAATTCACTAGAATATATATACATGCTTGGATGGAGGGCGAGGTCATGTGCTTAGGTGGTGGTGTAATTTGTTCTCTATTTGATGCCCATGATTTCACATTGTTCAATATCATGTGACAGGTGTGGGATATAGTTATCACCTATAAATATGAGGGGACCACATTATTCAACTTTCCCAAAAGGACTATAAAATTTATAATTACATTACACTATTTTTCTCAATTATTTTCCTATGTTTGGTAATACATGGGTCCAATTTCCTTTCAATGTTCGTATTGAATAAAAGAAAATTTGAGCAAGGCACATGTAATAGGGTGTGGATGGATGGGAACATTGTCCACTTTTGAATGAACTATGCATAGATGTCTGAACAAAAATTCTTATTCAGATTCTTTTGGTCCTAAAAATCTAGGAATGCAATCTAGGGGTCATGACCTAAGTGGAGAGAGTTGACTGAAATTTCAAACCTAGTGAATAAATTTCCTCATTATTATATTACCTTGTACAATCCCTTTATTCATTCATGAACATTTACATTATTTTCCATTTCAAAATGGTTCAATCTTTATAAAATTATTTTTTAGGAAATGTTTGGATCTATTGATACTCTGTCTAATGTGGTAGATATTTCTCACAATAAAAAAATTATTATAAGAAATAATTCAAGAAATATTAAATAGTGTCAACTGTATATGTATGTTCCTAAATAGACTCTTCCAATGAATCACCAAGACATTCCACTGTCTTATTTCCTACCCCTATATTAATATGGATTTTTTAGTGATACTAAAATCCCTCAGCCCTACCATAACCTATTTTCATCCTGATTTAATCGCTACTTGAGTTTGAAGATAGTGGATATTTCATTGAACATTGTATCTATCAGGGTGGCTTTCACAGAACACGAATAAACCATGTGCTATAAAAATTCAACTCCTAATGAAATTAAACTCCAACTAGATCCTACTACTCATTATTATCTATTAATCTATCATTAGGGGCAATAACTAACTCTAAGGGTTCCATAAGGGTTGGTACCTTCACCCTAAAAGTGGATTCAATCCCAGGTGAATGTAAGATTATTGGGCCCAAAAATGTGTGTAGAGTTCATGAACCATATAAAAAGAAGAAATATTATATGAGGTTTTCTAGGTGTTTGGGATGCATGTGTATTAGAATTAATACATCATTTCTGGTCTTCTCAGTCGATGGATCCCTCATACTAACACATTTTATATGGCACTTGGAGAGGTAAGGATTATTTTGTGGGATGTGTCCATGATTTCTATGTAACCAATAATTTTAGATATGTATGATTAATTCCTCCCACCAATAGCCTATTTAGGGGATTTTAATAATATTCCAACACTATCACATGAATTATAGAAGGTATACAAGAAATTTAGCAAGAAGGGACCTCACCCTCACACTAATATAACATTAAAGAAATAGATAAACATATTAATATTTAATAATGGTGGTGGACTAACCTCCCAATTCCTAATGTTGTTTCCTACTAAGAAGAATAGGGGTAACATGAATTCTGAATAACATGAACTATAGTGTGCTCAATACTATCGATGATGTTATTGACTCAATATGAACATCGCCATTTGAGTCTATTTTTCTATATTCATGCCCATGGGGATAAATTGGTACATGTATTAGGTATGTAATTCTCATATAGTTGTGAGAACCATGAAATTAATTATAAAGGTGATCTTACCATATGATAATAATAATCCCATCAACTTAGATATTCTAATGTTGACAAGGATATATAGATTATAATGCATGCCTACTAGGGGATGTCCTTGTTTCAAATTTCTACATTTTTCTAAGTATTTTGTTGTTTCAAAAAGGTTAATTTAAATACTTATTAATTCTATGACACACTCTATATTTTGAGTTGAAAATTCAAAACTTATATTCATGTTTTTAATGGAATTTGGGCACTACTAATAGATTGTCTGATATTGTCAGAACTTTGGGGATACACTATGAGTTATATTTATTTACATATAGTTAATTTATTTTAGGAATAGTCATATATGATGGAAACTAAGGATATGAATAATGATCACATATAAAATATCCATTTTATAGAATTTTTTTGTCACATTTTGAATATGATATCACCTATGAGGGCTAAAAACCCAGCTCAATTGCTTATCAATCAGGGTTCATGTAGCAATTGGTTCAAGCACTATTAGTGGATACTAGGATGGATAATATTCCTATATTAGTCATTAAACTATATTTAATGATAATTTAAGAGGAAACCCATGTCAAATTCAACTTTCTCTCCCTTGACATTAGTATCGGGTTGATTCATACATATGTTAAAGTGTGTATTTCATATTATCCACGAAAATTTTATTCAAAAATAACTCCAAGGTTAGCATGTAAATTTTTTATTACATGGGGAAGCATGAGTCTATAAATAATTTAAAATGGAATTTTACTTTGGACATGTATGATCATTTGAGTTGATGATACACCTAGTCCTACCAATATATCATTCTTGAGATGTTAAAACATATTAAGCCTGCAATGAGGAAAACAACTCATAAGTGGAAAGATATATAATTTATAAAAGGCCACATGTTGAGTAAGAATCCAAAGATAATTATGTATGAGGTCTCTCTAAGAATGTTTACATTGAGGCCTTATATTTCTATAACAGTTATCCATTCACTCAAAAGGTTGAGGACTTATGGGGTGAAATCTAATGTGGCTTTCAACTCCCAAAAATATGGAATTTTAAATCTACATATGGGATCATAAATTACAATTATCCAATGAAGGTAAATATTTACATTTGTGAGATATAAATTCTAGTGCACACTATTTATATTAATGTCATAATACCCATACTTGTGTAGGTGAATTTTATGAAAAAATAGATGAAAGTGTCGTCAAACAATATATAGACGAAGAGTGCAATGATTCTATCAATCACTATTTTTTATGATAAAGATAATCAAATAATATTTTTTTCAATTTTCTAAAAATGTATCTTATTTGTTCAATTTTTTCAGCACACAATGGATGGAAGATGATCAAGGACCTATAGAGTCTACATTGTATGTTGAGGGTGACACTTTGATAAACAGTTCTTCCGAGTCAACCACCCTATAGGGATAAGAAATTATATCAAACCATAGAATTATGATAAACGAGGAGTGATGGGACACACTCTATACCTTCCAAATTTTCAACTATTTATACCAAAGGTAGAAACATATATCCCTCCATCCTTTAATAGGAACTGATAAAACACCTCTGTGTTAGATTAATTTATTCACATTTGTGAAAGAGGTTGCTCCTCAAAATTTTCATTTCACTTATCATTCAAATCTAGATATCCCATTATTTTCAATTATAGATTCAAATTTCTTATAGAGTCAACTGTATGTGTAAATCCTAGATAATGAGGTATTGAAATGGGTCCCATTGAGTATTGAACCCATCCTTGATAAGCTAGATCCTTAGGCCCAATTAGGTTCTCCTATATATTTCTTATTAATATAATCATGATATTATTTTCTGATGTTATTTTCTTATTCATCAAGTAATAAATATAAAAAGTAATGTGGTTTATCAGAAACTGAAAAATATTATAAATATGAGATAGATAGCTCAATTATAAGGGGTAAATCCTAGTATCCCCAAACAACCTATCCACTACCACTAATAATGACTTGATCTCCCAAGATGACGTATAGGTCCACAAGAATGAGTTTTTATTATTGGACGTTCTAAAATATCATTTCTGGATTTTGGTTTTAGTGGAGGAGAGTTCAAAGGTTCCTTCATTGGATACATCCAACAATTTGGAATCATAAGTCTTCAGTATATCATCCAATGTTATTAATGACATAATGTGATAAATCCAGTATTTTTATAATAATATGTGCCAAATAAGTTTCTAGGATCATGGATATTAAATGAGGTGTAAAAAAGATCATGGGGATAGATATCTTGGATCATTATGAACCTATGTAGATTGATCTCTCTTCAATTGAGAGCTCGAAGCCTTGGGCTAATATACCAATCCTTGTAGGGGCATTAAAAGATTGTAACCAATGAATTTTTTTAAAAAAAGTCACACTAACCAATCTAGATGATGAATTTGTGGAAATTATGTTTATTGTTTTCCTCTAAAAAATAATTATACATTAATAGTATATGATATTTCTCTTGATCCAGTCAAGGGGTCATCATCAACATTTGATATTAACACTTTTGGAAGTGTAAGTAAACTCCAATACTTATTATCTATCATTCTCACATCCTTTGACTGATGAAAGTATTTCCTATTATTTTTCATAGAAAAATAAATAATAGTTATAGAGTATAAAGAACAAAATGAATTTACTTAGGTGTCCTTGTCATCAAAAGTTCAAAGAGTACTAAAAATATTGAGATCATGTTCATAGTTGTAACTTTTTTCCTTCATACATGTTGGTCTCCCAAGTGGAATCTAATTCAAACCTATGGTCTCTTTCACATAATTGTTCAATGAGATAGCTGGTGTTGAAGGACCTATGACTATTGATCCAAGAGATTCCTATTAGATAAATATTCCATAAACTTCCCAATATCCTATTCATTTTTATCAATCTTGTGTACAACGAATTTGTTTATAGTGATATTCATTCCACCTTGAATAAAATTTTTGATGTGTATAAGCATGATGAGAAAACATAAATGGATCTTACAAGGATCAAGGATACTATTCACCTAGTAGATATTAGGGATATGGAACCATAAGATCTACTCAGTATGCTACAATGATAGATGTGAAATGACACTTTTCTATAAAAGGTGAAGTCTTGGATAACTATCTCCATCAGTAGCTATTCAATGTTGAGTAGTAGATAAATGTTCATGAGAGGATAACATAGGATGATTATAAAATTGGAGAGAATTTCACTATCAAGAATCATGAACTAATTTTAGATGATGATCCATGCATCACAATTTCAGATAGACCTTACCAGGATATTGATGAATCAGATCAATTATTTATCCAACTTTGAGAGTTAATAAAATTCATGTTGTATCACTATATAAACATCATGAATTCCTTTTATTTTTATAGTCAATTGGTAATAGGCTCAAAGTATATGGATGTATCTTCCCTTTTCATCTAATGATTTGTCCAAATAAATCCATTATATTTTAAACATGTGTCCTAGGATAAATATAAAAGATCTTGATATATAAACAATATACCATCACTATAAATTGGGGGTAAT
The DNA here is from genome assembly GCA_963277665.1 of Viscum album. Classification (NCBI taxonomy): domain Eukaryota; kingdom Viridiplantae; phylum Streptophyta; class Magnoliopsida; order Santalales; family Viscaceae; genus Viscum; species Viscum album. Next base: position 1,234,683,801 of record OY728159.1, on the reverse strand, counting down.
TCCATGAAACAAAGGACGCAAATAAAATTAGTTTCCATATAATGTTTTACTCTTATATGGATATAGGATGGCTATTAATATATCACATTTTGCATCATTTTATGTGTAGGTTAATCAATTGAGTTTACTTCCTCGCAAACTTTTACTATTACACATATGTGGGAGGGAAAGATATGCGACAAATTCTCCATCACCATAATCCCAGGTTGGTTATTTGATATATGTTATTGGTGAATAATGTAGTTTAATTAAAATCGTAGTTGTTTTCATGGGGATTTAAATGCAAAAAATGGTTCATGTACCCTAAAATTACACTTTCATAAATTTATCTCTAATCATATTAGCCAATATATATGAGGAACAAAAGGGAGATCTAACATTTACCTAGGTTGATGGACTTAATGAGTATAATTAAACTTTTCATAGAGACTAATGATAGTTCCTGCAATCTTTATGAATCTTCATTTAAGCCATAACTTTTTCAGAAGTAGTGAAAATGGGAGTGGTTTAGTGAGTACGAACATAGTTTTTTCTAAAGATTCCATTTCCTGGTTTTTAACCAGAAACATTTTATACCATTCCCTCTTTAAAATTTTAATGAAATTCCCTACGATATGGATGGTTCATTATTAGGAATAAAAGTCTGAACTTTTTCCCAAGATTCCCTTTTGTGGGTTTTCAACATGATGAGTATTATTTATCTTTTCTTAAGTAGTTTAAAGTCATTAAAGTAATACAAACGACATTTATATTTAAGGTTGAATAGATTTAGGAAATAAATGAGATGGTCTATATGAAAATGTCTAGGTAAAACAATGTGAATTGAGATCCCAGTTCAAATATAGACATTTTAAATGATGGGTGAATACAATTTAAGGTCATAGTTCTCGATCAAAAAATTATTGGATTTTATAGTCACAAGGATTTGACAAAATGTGGGGTGATATATCATGATTGGTATAGATTAAAAACCATAACATTATATATTTAGGTGCATCACAACAATAATATTTATTTCTAAAAGAGGATATACACTTTTCAAAATGTATAAATTCTTGAACCATAAAATATGTAGAGGACTATTTAGAAATAAATACAATTTAAATATAGTATGAAATACTAAGGGTATATGTCTATATAATTTTCCATGGGGATAAATGAATGTATTTTAAGTTCATTGTTTTTATACAAGGAGGTTTCACATATTATTGTGATGGAATAATTCACCCCTCAAGAATGAGGAGAGCATATGATAAACCTTGGGTATAAAATAATGCACAGAATTTAATACCATAGTGCTTGGAATGATATGAGGCGTGGTGTGACAAAAAAGTGGGGATTGAGAACAATTAGTACTTTTAAATCCATTAAATAATGAATAAAAATGGTGTAAATCATATATTTTTTTATTGGAATCATGAATTTTATGAAATGAAACAAAAGTGTTGGGGATTAAAACTAACCTGAATTCAAATGAAGGGTTCCACCAATGTATTTTTTAGGTAACATCGGTTTATAGAAACCTATCCTCCAGAAGAAAACATGTCTCTAGTTTCATGGATGGATATGCAGCACAGAAATAATTACTAAGAATATGGGTCCCTTTTTAAATCTGATGCACTAATTATAAAAAACAATGAAATGTTTATAGTGATTCGAACACTTAAGGTAAAAGTGTGGAATATGGGAATAAGATATTCAAAAGGTTATTTGAACACTAAAGTAAAAACTAACTAAGGTCAGGATATTATGGAATGATGAAGGTGAGTTGAAGTGGATGATGATCTATGACTAGATGCAAGGTAGACTATCCATACATTACTACATATGCAAAAATAACAGGACTCAAGACACACATAGTTCTCATAAACCATATTTCATCCTAATATATATTCTAATATAGATAGTCCCACTGAATGATAATATAATGTGTTGGGATAGGGGTTTGAAATTTTAAAATATGTGTTTGAGAACAGGCTTTCTAATATGTACATTATTACATATATTATAGAAATAGGAATAAATCCACAAATAGATCATATAAAGGATATTCCAGAAAGTATGGTTTGTGCATAGGGGGATGATGACTCTGTTATCTTAATATAGGATGTTTGAGGAACTCAATGTAAATAAGGTAGAACAAACACTAGAATAGAGAAAGGGGGTTGGATTAATAAGATTTATGGTAATTTCTAGGTTGAGAACTCTAGGAATTACTTTGTATCCAGAGAATATATAGTAATCAAGCCATATATATTTCTCAATAAGGCCATTTTTCTATTCTAGTGTAGGATTAAAATTATAATAAGATTTATTATAGTACCTAGGATACAATATTCTTATTATATACTATCTCAATTTATCAGAAAGGTAGATAAACCAATGAAAATTAAAGAATTCTCCCACACTGAGGATTAAACATGATGGTATTCAGAGATGGAGCTTATATAAGAAATTTAGGTCTCATAATGTATCCCATGAAAATATGAATCAATCCATACATGTTTATTATATTTTATATGAATAGATTGGGATCATATTTTGGGGACATGATTTTATCCTTGTGAAATAATATTATACAGGATATTACATGAATTGATGAACCCATACACAAAGAACTCTAATGTAGATTTAGATCATTTGTAAGGGAATTTGGTTATATATTATAGAACATCCAATGTAATTTTATATCTTGGATAATGGAACATATTTCATATATTTTAACATCGTTTAATGGGGACTTAGGGTTTGTGTAGTTTATGGGATTACAAATTGGGCCTTTAGGTAGTGGGATTTGCATTGATCTATATCCTGTATAAAATTAAATTGTATCATATTAGAATCTAATCAATAACAAAATCCTAAAAATAACTGATGAAACATAAAAACTATAATGAAGTGGGATTTTAATTATATTGAGATACATGGATTGGCTAGAAGGAAATATCATAAGTATCAATACATATCCCAAAATAATATGAATAAATACCCATATAGTTCTTCATAAAGAATTTTTTTATCCTAGTGTGGTGGATAATGAAGGGAACCGAATGTGAATGAGTAAAATCTATACACTATGTTAGTGTGAGGGATTATATGGAGAGAAATTATTTTTTCTAGTGCAATATAAGAGGCCAAAGTGTCACTACATATCTTATTATGACATTAATCAATCCATATATAGTTATCAGTAGTGGGATCAACAAATATATTGATCTTATATAGGAAATAGAGGGATAAATTAATGGTCTTCCTAATGAGAGAATTAAGGATGTAACCTGACATGATTTGGTAAAGGTCTAATCACCAGATAAGAATCTTTTATATAATCAACATCTGGTCATAGGATAAAATATTAAAGAATCACTATTTATCATATTAGAATAAGAATCAAGATACATGTAGTTCTTATATGGTATTAGAATATATTTGGATTATGTGTAGTGGAAACATATAATGATATCATCCTCGGTTTGAGTTATGGAATGGGTAGACCAACGTGGATATTGAAGGTCCAAAATGTTGAACATGTTTCTTTCCCGTGGGAGAATTTTATCCTAACATAGTTTTATTTTTAAGGAACCACACATTGGGGTATTATTACATGGATTTAACAGTCATTTATATAAATTAACAAATATAAAAATACTAATCCAAGTATTTTAATGGTTATAAAATATATACTAAATTTCATTTAGTTTAAATTCATGTGACAAGGACTCTAGGAAAAGGCCTTTACATAGATTTGACTTTTGTAAAGTAGAATGTAAGTGAGTTTTGTCCTTGAACAGATTCATTGGAGGAAAATCTAACATGAATAAGATGAAATCTCATATACTATACCAATATATAAGTTTGAAGGTAATGAAATTTATGAATGAGTATAATATAGGTTACTTATAGAACATAATGTATCTTGTGATGATAAGAATCAAGGCATGTGTGGCTTTTAGAGAGAGGGAATACACACAAATTTAGCTTATGCATAGGGGGAGTGAGGAGGATTTACTCTGGTTACATGCTATTTTTTGTAACAACCAAAAACTAATTTAATGAAAATTCTGTGTGGTCTATTTTAATGTCTTCTTCTAGTTATGAAAAACATATGCACTTATTTGGTTCATTGTTTTGGATTTTAGAATACCGTTAAAATTTGTGACAGTTTCTAATATAGTTGTTGAACAGTGATCACATTATTAGTATAAATATGGGGATTTAGAAAATCCAATTTAGTCAGACCAAGGAAGTGATGGCCTCATCTAGTAGGCTTGTCCAATATGAATCCCATTTTTCGGAGCTCAAAAAATAGGTGGTATCGTTGGGATTTGGTCTTGACCAAGCCCCAGCCGAGCTTGAATACAATAATATCAAGCAGAACCGCCTATGAGAGAAGTGGAAGTTGATAGATATTACCTCTCGAGCTATGTTATCTGATACACCCCAAGAGTCTGCCACCATCATGTACATTACCCTAAGGTCTTATGTGGGTGTTTTACGGGGTTATGTAACAACAACCTCGTACTGTGATTATGTACATTATTCATGTATAGAGAATATACATTATTTTTATTATTGTTTCTTTGAAAATAGTTTTTAAAAGCATAAATGGTACTTTTAGTTAATATTCAACTAAGATATCTATTATGATGAATTAAAGAATTTTTGAATTATATATTATTTTAATAAAATATTATTATTATTATTAAATTAATTTTTATTAAATATAAATGATCTTAAAATTTTATGAATGCAATTGTAATTTTTATTATGGTTTGAAAGCTGTTTTTGTCAAAACCCATGAATTTTAGATAAATGTCATTTTTTATTTTAAAAGTAAAAATTCACATATTTATAAAATTATGAAGATAAACTGAACATTATTTTTGGAATCATGATTCTGAAATTATCCAACTGTGAATTTTTCAAAATTTTCCAAGAGCGTCGAATTTTTGGATATAAATTAAATATCGTTTAAATATATAATGTGTTTTATGACAACATAATGACCCAATAGTGATCTAATAAAATACTATAAACATTATTTTCATCCAATATTTTTCTACCATTATAATAATGTGATTTTTTTCTTGACATATTTTACAAAGCTTTAGTGGACCCTTTAAGACTTATAAAACATTTTGTATTTTTAAATTGTTTTCCTTGAGAGCATGACTCACCACCACATAACAAACCCTATTATTTTAATAATTTCGGCCATTGGACATATAAAATATTGTTTTTCTCTATCATTTGGAAAAATACATGGGCATAAATCATGGTCTAGTTTGTGTTTTTGATTAGTTTAATGTGAGGTGTCCCAAACATAAATAACAATGAATTCTTTCTCCATTCCTATATAAACCCACCAAATCTCCCACTTCCTCTTCAATAGAAGCCTTTGGAGTTAGACAAACCCCTTCCCAAATCTCTCTAGAATCCTCCCAAGGTTCCCCAAGAAATCATGAAGCCTCTCTCAAGCCTCACCCAAGCCTTTGGGCTATACTACCAAGTAAGGGATTTCTACCTTTCTCTTTTTATCCATGTTTCTTAATATTTTTATGCCATTTTATTTTCAATGATAAATGTTGGGGTATGATTTTTAACCTTTTATATACATTACTTTTTATGTTTTAATGTTATGATACCCCTTTATCTAACATTAAATGCCGACCATGTACACATGGTACCATGCTGAAATTCCGTAAAGTTATTATCTCTCCTCATTTAGATTCAAGTACTTCTTATGTATCATGAATCTAAATTCCATTACAATTGCTGGAAAATGTATCTATATGACCCCCTTACTATAAATTTCTTGTAAATATTATGAGACAACTCATTCTCTCTCATCGTCCATTTTTATGAGTTCTTATGTCACGATGTTATGCTGCTGAAATTGCACTAAGATTTTTCTAGCCAAAGTCATTGTGAAGTGAATATCATGCCCATTTATCTATCAAGGGAATTCACCTTTATGCACATTTTCATATTGTTTTAAATAGTTTCATGTATTAATTCCACACTTCTTCATTGTGTAATAAATTATGATGTTTAATGAATCCATGTTTTAGGATAAATGTGGAATAATTATGCAATTAATGAAATGATTAAGAAGGGTGTGCCCTGATAGCGCTCTAATGCATTGGGTAAAGTATAGTATCATGATAAATCTTGTGAAATGAGTTTTGAATAATTATTCATGTTCAGTGATGGCTTACTCATGATCCCTTTTTAATGATCCATGGCTCATGCTAATTCCATGTTAAGTGTTGTTGCCACATATCCATGTCATGATTTTCATGCTTTATCATGCCTTTCTGTTCATGTTTCTCTTGGGCTCCATTGATATGCCTATTGTATAAAATGTATTGTCTTCCTCATGTTATTCCATTTATATTCCCTTACTGGGCATTATATCTCACCCTTTTCTTATGCATGTCCTCAGGTTATCCCATGCAATGATATGTATGAGGGAATGTAGTGGTCATGTAAACGAAATTTTCAATAAAGATGTTGTGTTTCATGTTTGAAGTTGTTATGTAATGTTCCTAATCCCCAAATACACTATACCTCTTTATCATCCATGTTGTATCAAGTTAAGAGTTTATTTAATAAATCATGTTAGTGTGTAAAAAAATCAGTGTGGTTATAGTTGGTATCAAATGATCGGTTTAGTTATTTTTGGGATTAGGATTAGAAAACCCTAGTAAAGCCTTAGGGACAAGACAATGTATAATAAAAAAATCCTAATGTTTTAGTGGGTATTTATTAAGTGGTTTATCAAGAAAATACATCTGTATCTAGATATGAGCAGATAGAGGTGGCTCTAGCACAGAAGTACCTAGGGGTGAAAACCCAGACATGGAGTTTTGGGCTTGACACAGGGTATCCTGTTACACGACAACGGGCCTTGCTGCACTCTTGGTTATGACACTCCCAGGGAAAATGATTAGGTAAATTAAAAAGATTAGTATGAACCATTAATAAGGAAATTTTAAAAAAAAAATCTCTAAGAATACATGTTAGAAATTAGATCATGGATAACATAGATTGAATCTTATAGATTCATAAGTTAAGAAAATAAAAGTAATTTATTAGTTATCTGTTTTTGTATTTGGATTACCCATTATGTGTTACCCTGAACTATCCTTTTTTCCATCCAATTTCCAGTAATAAAAGGACTCAGTCTAACAACCAATGTGAAGACCAATGTGATTATTGTGCTAATGAGATGTCCAATCTGATGGGAGTGGGAATCATAAACTTTTGCATGATTCTCTCTCATTTAACTCCAGATTTGAATAGAAACAGGGGTCAAGAGGACCGTTCAACCACCCTAAGAATGAACATGTCACTATAGAGAGCTTCATGACACAAATGTCTCCTACTTTTAATAGATCATCTAATACCTCAATCACTGAATAATGGATCAACTCCATTGAAATTATCTTCTTTATCCATCAATGTTCTGAACAACAGGAGGTTCTCCATGCTGCTTATCTTATGGAGGGTGAAGCTGATCAATGGTGGACGTTGATCAAAATTATGAAGCCTGAGGAGAAGATCGAGGCATTGGAATGGAAGGATTTCATAAAGATGTTTTTGGATAAATATTTTCCACACACCCTCCGGCTTAAGATGGAGAGGGACATATTTTCTCCCAAGAAAAAAGACGACGAATTAGTCAGAGCATACGAGGAAAACATAAAAAGGCTTGGAAGATAAACCTCTATCTATGTTGTGACCCCTGAATTCAAGGTTGACCACTTCTTTGGTGGACTCAAACCTAGCTTGTGAAAAGCCCTGGCGATCTGTAAGTTCGACAGCTATGAAAAAATTGTCTGATGTGCCTTCAAGGTCAAAATGGAGATCGGTGAATCTCAGGGGTATCATGGGGATAAGAAGTGTAAGGTGGATTTTAATTCTCGCAGTCTGATGGATAAATCCAATGGTTCTAGGAAAATATATCACCCCACTTGACAATGTTGTAGAAATAAGCACCCCAAAAATTTCCTAAAGGGGATGAGGAAATGATTTTGGTGTGGAAGAGAAGGGATCCTGGATATTTACTATTGAAAAGAAAACCTCATGGCTGCAACAGAGGAGAGGAACGCTCCGTTCGACTCTCAAAGAGCTTTTTATTACTTCAACAACAAAGAATCAATGCACCTTTAAAATTAGTTCCATAAGCCAAGGGTTTTCAGAGGCAACCAACAACATCCAAGACAACAAGTGTGAGCTTTTTTTATCACAGCTACAAAAGTGAACCCCAAAAACAAAGTGGTGACAAGTACGCTAGTTATTCATTCAAGAATAGATATTATACTTTTTGATTCAGGTTCTACGCATTCTTTTATATCACTAAAGTTTAGTATAACTATCTCAACACCACCCAAAATCATGGAAGTAAAGATGTAGGTGACTACAATAAATGAGTAAATCATTGCATCCCATGAATATAACTCCTCCCCTATCATAATAGATGGATTGAACTTCCTAGAAAACCTCATCATACTCCCTCTGGTGGAATTTGATGCAATTCTAGGTATGTATTGTATTCCATATATAGATCCAACATAAATTTCTATGAGAGGGATGTCACTCTCAATGTGGAGAGGTGACCCCCAATTCCATACAAGTGCAAGGAGGAAGATGAATCTTCTTTAGCTCTATCATCTCAAGAGTTTATATTATTTCCCTATGAGAACATGTATCTAGCTCATATAATTATGTCTACGGAGGAAACTATCATTGAAGACATGCCTATTATGAGTTAATTCGCTGAAGTGTTTTCCATGAATTGGCTAGTATTCCACCTAGAAGAGTTATTGAATTATAAAATGATATTATACCTAGGGAAACGCAAACATCCAAGACTCCTTATAGAATGGCTATTGTGGATCTTGAGGAGCAGAAGAAGCAACTACTGGAGAATCTGAATAAAGGGTTTATATGTCTAAGTGCTTCACCAAGGCGTGCACCAAACTTTATCATCAAGAAGATGTATGGATCAATGCTCCCTTACATCAGTTATCGTGAGCTTAACAAAATCATGATAAATAACAAGTATCCCTTCCCACAAATTGATGAATTGTTCGATCAGTTGTGCGGAGAACAATACTTCTCCAAGGTAGTTTTGCATCAGGGATATTATCAATTAATGGTTAAGAAGGAAGATATTCCCAAGGCTGCTTTTAATACGAGATATAGGCACTATGAATTCATAGTAATGCCTTTTATACTCTGTAACACCCAAGATTCCATGGTATGCTTCTCTTTGAATAATACAGTAGTGTGTGTTGTACACAACTTCGAGTTCTAACACACACCACAACCAATCAAACTAGCCGTTATGAATAGTAATACCCACTTTTTGAAATTTTATACATTTTACATTTCAAAATGGACTTCATTTTTGGATTCAGAATATCTAAATTATCTTAGGGTGAATTTTTGGTACTTTTCTGATAACTTCCATATTTTGATAAATAGTTAAAAAAACTAAATTTTAATTAAAAACAACTTTTTTAATCCAAATAATTAATAGTGGTAAATTTTGAATTTTAGTAGTTTTAAAGTATATTTAGAATATATATTTTTTTATTTAATACAAATTTGGTCATTGGACGTAATTTCACATTTAAAATAGACATAAACAAGTGTTAATCTTTTGATAATTATTATTTCTTAAAAACATACATTTTATTTTCATAGTGGGAGTTAATTTTAAATTAATTTTTTCCACTCATGTGTTATGAATTTGGAAAAATGGATTCCATATTTGGAATCATTATTTCCAAATTGTTTAAATAGGTAAATCTTATTTTTAGACATTTTGAATAATTACTTCGGTAAATATTTTATTTACCATGGTTAAAGGGTATATCCAGTAAATAAGGGTAAAAAATAATATTATAATTATACTAAATTACTCTAAAACGTGACCTAACCCTGTTGGCCGATACATGTCCATCCATGGGAATTTTTGGGTCGATTTTGGGACCCCATGGAGCCAATTTTAAGTGATAATGACACTTTATATTCATTAAGTTAAAGTAAATACAAAAATGAAATAAGCATATATCTTTTAGAAAATAAAAATTTACATAGGGTTATATATGTTATATTTTTTACTATAAATATTCATTAGAAAGCTAAAAATATTTCGTATATAATGTTTTTTTATTTATAATTTTTATACATTGAATAATTAAATGTATTTATGACAAAATAATGATACTGTATTTTCCTTATTAAAGAAAGAATCAAATAATTGGTATTATAAATGTTAAAATAAATACAATTTGAATGTTTTGATTCCATACATGAATTTTATTGGCTAAACTGACATGTTAGGATTACTTAAATTAATTTTCTATCGAATTAATAAAGTTTTTATGACTTTAAAAAAATTCAATTATTAAATGATGTCAAAATTGACATAAAGGAGTTTCTAAAACAATTATTATATTATTAATTGATATTCTATTCATAAAAATCTAAGTTTCGGCAAAAGGAAATATATAATGATAGTTGTATCATTAATGGACCACTTAGGGACCTTTTGGAAGTATATAGTATGTTTATTAACAATATAATATAAATATACAAAGAGACATGGTAAATGTGAAACTATTTAACTAAGAGATAAATCAAAAAGATAAAGTTATTATAGTGTCCCAAACCTATATAAAACCTATTTCTTGAGTGTTTTTCAACCTATACCCACCTTAAAATTTCAATAATCCACTTTGGAGCCATTATAAACTGAATATGAATTTATTATAAAATAAAATTTCTAGCTTTTATAAAAGGTGACGCTCACCCCTCTTATGAAAGGGAACTCCCCCTTCTCTCTAATTCACACCTTCATAGAAATTTGGCTCGGCCATCCTCATCCCAAATAACCTCTCCAAAATCTTCCCTTCATTCTAAAGGCCTTCCTTTATTCAGAAATCCAACCTAAGGAGTCCTTTTGATCAAATCAAAAGGATGAACCCAAAGAAGAGATAATGTTTTCACCACCCTCTTTCAAGTTCCATTGTTCTTCCACTTATTCATTCTTTGTTATTTACATTATAAAAAAATAACTCCATTATCTTCTATATACTGGTATGTTATTATAAATATGGTACAACCATATTCAGTATTCTATCCATTCTTTGAATAACATGTCCCCATACGTGTGTATGTACGGCTTACCGTCTCCAAATCGTGGGGTAGTTGTTATTCAAAACATTATTATTTGGATGGGTATGATAATGATGTGTAATTAAATTATATAATAAATATAACATTATAATTATTCTTTATATATGATATAACGTCCAATTTTATACGATTTTAATATTAAAAGAATGATATTGTCGCTTGTGCGTACGTATAGACTACTGTCTCCACGAACGCGATGTGATTCATTCCCCATCATATCCATTCAAGACTAATTCTCATTTGATGATTAAAAATAATTTTTAAGGACTTGATATCATTCTGGATATGAATAATATACAACTTATTCATAACAAACATGTCTTTTTTAACAAAACATATAAAACAAAATGAGTAAGTTAACACCCAAAACTATGATAATACTAAGATATTATTAACAAAGCAATGTTAAAAGATCATATATGATATCATATTAATGTATATGATTCTTGTATAATTTAATAAAAATTATTTCACCAATATAAAGGAGGTTAACCTACCCTTGACCAAGTAAAAGTATAAGGTAAGGGTTAATTTCACAATCACTTTATTATCCGAGTTTGTTTTTACGTAAGTATCTACTGGGACCCCCTTTATCATCCACATACATGTTTCTTAAAAATATAGTTCAAAACATTTTCACTATTTACTAGACAATGGGTTAAAGTATTTTATACCCTTTTGTGTTTTGAAAAGAATATTTCCTTCATTTTTAAAACAAGGTACTTTTTGACCTTTTCGACAAATTTAATGTAAGAATGTTTTTTTAACTTATATAGCTGGTGCGGCTATTTTCCGACGTTATAAAATCATCAAAGCTTCCTTTACAAGCTTATAAAAATATTTTCAAAATAAATTTTATCTTTATAATTATTTGACTCTTAAATGATTTCAAAATATAATGAGATATTTCTTTAAAAAGGGTTTTGATTTCATCTATGTCAACATCCTTTGATGGATTTTAAGATTATTTGAAGTTTATTTATTATGATACAAAACATAAATATTGTATTGAAGGTTTTTTTATATGGTTGACTGTGGATGTTCTATTTTTATACCATTCATGGTTTATGGTTAATGTATTGACATTTTGTATGCTAGTTTTAATATGGATGTTTATGATATGTTCAAACCTTTTAATATGCGGAATGTATTGGACTTAGTAAGTGACAGGTGGAGCCTTCTATAGCTCCTCGATGCATCCATAGGTATCATGAGACAACTAGAAGTGGAATTGGCCGAGGCCCTTTCCCAATTTGATTTATGGTTTTGGCCGAGGCGTTAATCCTTTTTAGAAATCTTGGCTGAGGCCTTGACAATATGTTTCTGAATGTCCAGCATTATACATACCCTCATTATGAAAATCATATTGATGGTTCATGTGGTCATTTGACTTGTAGAATACCCATGATTATGTTTTTTTATGGAATTATTTACTCAACTCATATTCTTTCCATAAAAGTATTCATGTTTATTATTAGTAAGGACATGTGGTTTCAATTATTCTCCATGCTTAATATTTATGTCATTGTCCGCTGTATTACTTACCCTTACTGAGCATTTTATCTCACCCCTTTATTATGTTTCATTTTCCTAGGATATAAAAAAGTCAGCTTTGAGAGACCTGTAGGCATAATCTAGGAGTCTTGGATGTTTCTAATGAAATATATTTGTGTTCTATTTCTCTTCAAGCTATAAAGCTAAACTTATGTACGAATCTTGTTTCCAATAATACTAAACTGATCGGTCTTTCGAGACATGATTTCTTTGTAATCATGAAAATGTTATGTGATAATGAACTGACTCTGGTAACTAGGGTTGGGGCGTTACAGTTGGTATCAGAGGAAGTTTAGTACAAACCTTATAAAGTAGATTTAGATAAACACTGATTAGATCACATAGCCCTAAGATAGACTTTAAGGATTAGTGTAGAAGAACTTCCAAGAATTTTGGTATTGTAGAGATTTTGTGTGTTTTCCAAGAAATACACCCCTGTCTAGAAACGAGCAGGTAGAGGCGGCTCTGGCCCAAATGTACCTAGGGATAAAACCAGAAAACACCGCTTTGAGCTAGACTCGAATGGGAACTCGTGCACGACAATGGGCCTTGCTGCACTCTTGGTTATGACACTCCTGAGGTATATGCTTAGGATAATTCTAATTTTCATTATAAACCATTATGAATGGTTTATAAGTATATACTTCCTCAAATAAAACATTTTTATGATTATGTATTATATCCATAAATTGTTCAATTTATGTTAAGTGTTTTACAAGTTTGGAATTATATATTTCGATTCATAAACTAATCAGATTTATGAAATTGTTTAGAAATAGTGCCTAGTGGAAGGAATGGAAACTATATCAATGTATTCACTCCATGTAGGGATTTCCCTCCAGGTCAAGATAATTATAGTGGAGCCAGTGATGCAACTGGTGTTGATCAACTAATAACCGTACTGGGACAACTCACTCAGGTTATTAATAATAACCTTACCCGTATGGAGCACCCAGATCGACAGCATGGAGGATCAATGTTAGTTTGTTTCATGAGGAAACATCCACCATCATTAAATGGGAGTAAAAATCCATTAGTGTCTAAGAAATGGATAAATTCCTTAGAGAAAATATTATGTTCTTTGGGGAGTAATGAAAGGGAAAACGTAGTCATGGCAGCTTATCGCCTCACTAGAGATGCTGATCAATGGTGGTCATTGATTCACAACACAAAGGAAGATGATTAAGTATAAAATATGGAATGGAGAGGGTTTAATGAAATTTTCATATAAAAATACTTTCCTCATTACCATCGAGCGGATATGGAATGACATTTCTGATTTTGAGGAAAAAGGAGGATGAGAATGTTGAAAAGTATGAGGCTAACACTACAAGGATAGCTAGGCATGTTGCAGATTATATACGTAACCCAAGAAGTAATATTGAAAATTTCTTTGATGGGTTAAACCCATTTCTCCATCGAGAATTAGTATTACAGTCCTTCTCGTCATACGAAGATATTGTCACAAGTGTTATCAAGATAGAAAAAAATTCTCTAAGTCTTATCACTTTAAATCAATTCAAGAGAAGAAGAGATCTGTTGAACACTCTGGGAAAGGAAATAAGGAAAAAAGGAAGAAGAGAATAATTGAATTTTCACCCTCTGATAATTGCGGAAGGAAGCACCCTCGTGCCTGTCTAAAAGGAAAATGAGTATGCTACCAATTTGGACAGAAAGGCCATCTAGCTGGTGATTGTAAAGGAAAAAAAGATGCTACCAATGTTCAATGATACAATTTCAGAGATATGGGACATTATGCAAATGAATTTCCTAGGTGTCAGGGAAACTTATCTCAGAAAAGGCCAAGGGATCAAGGCCAAGCATATGCAATCACTACTGCTGAGCTTAAAGTCCCAAAAGACATAGTAGCATGTAATTTAATGGTTTCCTCAAGTTTAGCAAATGCAATATTTGATTCTGGATCATCACATTGTTTCATATCTTCCTAATTTTCTAAGAATATTAGATATTTCCAATTTGATTTAACAAGGGATTTATCAGTTAAAACTCCTATGGAAAGTATCATTGCAACAAAGTTTTGTGAATCGGTCCCCATTAGAACATATAAATGTTCTTTATCTTCTGATCTCATCACCATACCCGTGACTGAATTTGATATAACCCTTGGTATTGACTGGCTTTCAGACCATGATGTGAAGATTTATTGTAATAAGAAGGATGTTATGATTTTTGATGATGATGATAAAGAACACCTTATCTTTAGAGCAAAATCATCACCACCTAATTCTTATCTAGATCCACCCACAATAGCTCAACTAAATTTAATTTTTGTGTGGAAGGATAATGAAATAACTATGGGTGAGGAAAATATTGTTCGAATAGATTATGTACCTATTGTGAAAGAATATTTTGATGTGTTTTTGGAAGATTTACTTGGACATCCTCTAGAACAATAAATTGAGTTTTCAATTGATTTAATTCCCGGTTCAAGGCCCATATCGAAGACTCCTTATAGAATGGCCACTGTGTAATTAGTTAAACTAAAGAAACAACTTGAGGAATTGAGTAATAGGGGACATATTCTCCCTAGTGTTTCTCCATGGGGAGACCCTATACTTTTTGTTATGAATAAAGATGGATCTATGAGGTTATGTATTGACTACAGAAAAATTAATCCTATAACAATAAAGAACAAGTATCCCCTACCTCGCATTGATGATTTATTTGAACAACTACATAAAGCTCAATAATTTTCAAAGATTGACCTTCGATCTGGATTCCATCAGTTCTGTGTAAAGAAGGATAACATTTCGAAAACAGTATTTCGAACGAGGTACGAGCATTACGAGTTTATAGTAATGCCTTTTGGATTGAATAATTCACCCTCTATATTCATGGATCTAATGAATAGAGTTTTCAAGGAATATCTTGATGATTTTGTGGTGGTATTTATTGATGATATCTGGGTATACTCCAAAAGCTATGAAGATCATGAAAATCACTTGTGCATTATCTGGAAGACTCTTAGAAGACCTGAATTATACATGAATTATAGAAAGTGTGAATTCTGGCCTCAAGATATTTCTTTTCTTGGACATATTGTCTCAATGTATGGAATCTCTATTGATCCTTCTAAGACCACGGAAATCCAAGAATGGCCAGCACTGATGAGTATAACTGAGGTATGTAGTTTTATTGGTTTAGCAGGTTATTATCGATGTTTCTTCTAGAAGTTTTCCCGATTGGCTAACCCATTAACCAAGCTCACACAAAAAGGGGTTAAATTTGTTTGGACAAAAGAGTGTGATTAATGTTTTGAATAACTGAAGAGACAATTATTCAATGCTCCTATTTTGACTCTACAATCGGGGAATGATGGGTTTCTTATTCATATTGAAGCATCGAAGAAAGGACTTGGTTGTGTCCTTATACAGAATGAGAGAGTTATTGATAATGCATCACGACACCTGAAAATTCATGAGAAAAAATATCCTACTCATGATCCTGATTTAGCAGTTGTAATCATTTCTTTGAAGATTTGGAGACACTATCTCTATGGTGAAAAATCTGAGATATATACCAATAAGAAGAGTTTGAAGTATATTTTCACACAAAATGAACTCAACATGAGGAAAAGGTGATGTCTTGAACTACTAGAAAATTATGATTCAACTATACACTACCACCTGAGGAAATTAAATGTGATGGAAGATGCTTTAAGTAGAAAGGATCATCGAGTTTTAAACAAAATGAGAGTTGAAAGGGATCTTATTTTCATGGATCTAGTAATGATGGATATGGGAATCACCATAGAAGGTGAAACATCAATACTTTTTCAAATGGTTGTCAAACCATATTTACTAGAAAGGATAAAGAGTTCTCAGAATGGTGATGAAGAGATTCAAAAGTATATTAATGATTTGAATGATGGTAGATTGAGTGAATTTGTATATGAAGATGGAATTTTGAGGTTTGGGAAGATACTTTGTGTTCCCGATATACCTGATCCAAAAAGGGAATTGTTCGATGATGCTCATAGTTCCAATTTCTCTATACACCCTGGGAGCACCAAAATGTATATATATTTGAAGGAACATTTTTGGTGGGACAACATAAAGAGGGAGATTGCTGATTTTGTGTCAAGATATATGGTTTGTCAACAACTGAAAGCTGGAAGGAACCATCTAGGAGGATTCATGCAACCTCCTCCCATACCAGGGTGGAAATGGGATAATATTACGATGGACTTTGTCATGGGACTACTAAAGACTCCTAGAAGGAACAATGTAATGTGGGTCATTGTTGATCTTCTTACCAAGTAGGCACATTTTCTTGCTATAAGAGATGATCTAACACTTGAACGTCTAGCAAGAATATATATTAATGAAGTTGTAAGACTTCATGGAGTACCCCTATCGATTGTTTCTGCTCGTGATCCACATTTTACATCAGGATTCTGGATTTGTCTTCAGAAAACCCTTGATACTGAGCTTCATTTGAGCACAGCCTACCACCATCAAATAGATGGACAATCAGAATGAACTATTCAATCCTTAGAAGACATGTTGAGATCCTTATCACTTGACTTTCAGGGTATGTGGGATCCATATTTACCTTTGGTAGAATTTTCCTATAACAATAGCTTCCATTCAAGTATTCAGATGGCACCATATGAAGCGTTATATAGAAAGATATGTCGCACACCAATATTTTGAGATGATGTTGTTGAAAGAAAACTTGTAGTCCCAGAACTTGTGGAGGAAATGATGGAAAAGGTAAAGGTAATCCAGACCCACATTAAAGTAGCTCAAAGTAGGCAGAAGAGCTATGCCGATAACCGAAGGAAGGATTTGGAATTTCATGTAGGAGATCATGTTTTTTTGAAGGTATCTCCATGGAAGGGTGTTATACATTTTGGTAAGAAGGGAAAACTGAGTCCCAGGTACATCGAACCATTAGAAATTCTAGAACAAATTGGGAATGTAGCTTACCGTTTGGCAATGCCGCCAAGCCTCTCCAACATTCATGATGTGTTCCACATATAACTATTGAGATAATAAATGTATGACCCAATGAATGTACTCACCTATGCGGAATTAGAACTGGAACCTGATCTATCTTATTTCAAAGAACCTATCATGATTCTTGAAACGAGAGAACAAGTGCTGAGAAACTGGACAACTCGTCTGGTAAAAGTTCTATGGAGAAACCATAAGAGGGAAGAGGCAACGTGGGAACCCGAGGAACATATAATGAAGAACCACCTGAGTATTTTCATGAGTTAGTATTCAAGAAATTTCAAGGATGAAATTATTTTAAGGAGGGTATAATGTAACACCCCAAGCTTCCACAATATGCTTCTCTTTTAATAATACAGCAGCAAGTGTTGTACGCAACATCGAGTTCTAACACACACCACAACCAATCAAACTAGCCATTATGAATATTAATACCCACTGTTTGAAATTTTATACATTTTACCTTTCAAAATGGACTTCATTTTTGGATTCGTAATAAAAAAATTAGCTTAGGGTGAATTTTTGGTACTTTTCTGATAACTTTCATATTTTTATGAATAGTGAAAATTACTAAATTTTAATTAAAAATAAATTTTTTAATCGAAATAATTAACAGTGATAAATTCTGATTTTGAGTGGTTTTAAAGTATGTTTAGAATATATTTTTACCATTTAATACAATTTTGTTCATTGGATATAATTTCACATTTAAACCGGACATAAACAAGTGTTAATATTTTGATAGTTATTACTTTTTTTAAACACGCTTTTTGTTTTGACTGCGGGAATTAATTATAAATTAATTTCTACCACATATAAGTTTTTAATTTGGAAAAATGGATTCCATATTTGGAATCAGGATGTCCAAATTGTGTAAATAGGTAACTCATATTTTTAAACATTTTGAATAATTACTTCGGTAAATATTTTATTTACCATGGTTAAAGGGTAAATCCGGTAAATAAGGGTAAAAAATAATATTATAATAACATTAAATTACCCTAAAATGTGTTCTAACCCAATTATCTGACATATTTCCGACCATGGGCATCTTTCAATCAATTTTGGGACCCCATGGAGCCACTTGTAAGTGATAATGACACTTTATATTAATTAAGTTAAAGTAATACAAAAATGACATACGCATATATCATTTATAAAAACAATTTTTACATAGGGTTATATATGTTATGTTTTAGACTATAAATATTCATTACAAATCTAAAAATATTTTCTACATAATGTTATTTTATTTATAATTCTTATACGTTTAATAATAAATTTTATTTTTGACACAATAATGATGCAGTATTTTCCATATTAATGAAAGAATAAAATAATTGGTATTATAAATGTTAAAATAAATATAATTTGAAAGTTTTGATTCCATACAAGAATTTTATTGGTTAAAATGACATGTTAGGATTGATTAAATTAATTATTATTGAATTAATAAAGTTGGTAAGACTTTAACAAAAATCAATTATTAAATAATGTCAAAATTTACATAAAGGGGTTTTTAAAACAAATATTATATTATTAATTGGTATTCTATTCCTAAAAGCCTAAGGTTAGGCCAAATGACTTATATAATTATAGTTTTATCATTAATATACCACTTGGGGGTCTCTTGGAAGTATATAATAAGTTTAGTAACAATATAATATAAAAATACAAAGAGACATGGTAAATGTCAAACTATTTAACTAGGAGTTAAATCAAATAGATAAAGTTAATATAGTGACCCAAACCTATATAAAACCTATTGGATGAGTTGTTTTCGACTTATCCCTAACTTAATCGATAGATAATCGACTTTGGAGACATTAGAATCCTAATATTAATTTATTTTAACATAATATTTCTAGGTTTTCCTAAGGTGCCCCTCACCCCTCTTATAAAAAGGAAATCACCTTCTCTCTAATTCACACCTTCAAAGACATTTGGATCGGCCATCCTATGCCCTAATACCCTTTCAACAATCCTCCTTTCATCCTAGAGGCTTTACTTTAGTCATAAATCCAACCTAAGGAGCCCTTTTGATCAAATCAAAAGGATGAACCTGAAGAAAAGGTAATATTTTCACCATCCTCATTCAAGTTCGTTTCTTCTTCCACTTATTCATTATTTGTTATTTCCATTCTAAAATAATAACTCCATAATTTATTATATATTGTGATGTTATTATAAATATGGTAGAACAATATTCAGTATTCTATCCATCCTTTGAATAACATGTCATCATACGTGCGTACGTACGACTTATTGTCTCCACATCGTGGTGTAATTGTTATTCAAAACATTATTATTTGGATGGGAACAATAATGATGTGTAATTGAATTAAATAATAAATATAACATTATAATGATTCTTTATATATGATATACAATCCAATTACATACGAATTTAATATAAAAATAATGATATTGTCGCTTGTGCGTACGTACAGACTACCGTCTCCACGAATGCGATGAGATTCATTCCCCATTGTATCCATTCAAGAAATACTCTCATTTGATGATTACAAATATTTTTTAAGGACTTGGCATCATTCTGGATATGAATAATATACAACCTATCCATAACAAACATGGCTTCTGTAACAAAACATATAAAATAAAATGAGTAAGTTAACACCTGAAACGACGATAATACTAAGATATTATTAACAAATCAATGTTAAAAGATCATATATGATATCATATTAATATACATGATTCTTGTATAATTTAATATCAATTATTTCACCATTATACCGGAGGTTAACCATCCCTCGACCAAGGAAAAGTACAAGGTAAGGGTTAATTTCACAATCTCTATTATCCGAGGTTGTTTTTACGTAAGTATCTACTGGGGGCCCCTTTATCATCCACATCCATGTTTATTAAAAATATATTTCAAAAAAATTTACTATTTACAAGAAAATGGGTTAAAGTCATTTATAACCTTATGTGTTTTTAAATGAATCTTTCCGTTATTTTCCAAACAAGGTATTTTTTGACCTTTTCGACAAATTTAAGATAAGAATTTTTTTTAACTTATACGGAGGGTGTGGCTATTTTCCACCGTTATAACATCATCAATGATTCCCTTGCAAACTTATAATAATATTTTCAAAATAAATGTTTTCTTTATAATTATGTGACTCTTTAATTATTTCAAAATAGAAAGAGATATTTCATTAAAAAGGGTTTTGATTTCATCTTTTTCAACATCCATTGATGGATTTTAAGTTTATTTGATGTTGATTTATTATGATAAAAACATCCATATTGTATTGAAGGTTTTGTGATATGTTTGACTGTGGATGTGCTATTTTTATACCATTCATGGCTTATGGTTAAACTATTGAAATTTCATATGCTAGTTTTAATACGAATGTTTATGATTTTTTTAAACCTTTTCATATGAGAAATGTATTTGACTTAGTAAGTGATGTGTGGAGCCCGCTATAGCTCCTCGAAGCATTGGTAGGTCTCATGAGACAACTAGATGTGGAATTGGCTGAGGCCCTTTCCTAATTTGATTTATGGTTTTGGCCAAGGCCTTAATCATTTTTAGACGTCTTGGCCAAGGCCTTGAAAAAATATTTCAGAATATCTGGAATTATACATTCCCTCATTATGAAAATAATATTGATGGTTCATGTGGTCATTCGACTATTAGAATACCCATGATTATGTTTTAATATGGCACTATTTACTCATCTCATATTACTTCCATAAAAGTATTCATGTTTATTATTGGTAAGGGCATGTGGTTTCAATTATTCACCATGCTTAATATTTATGTCATTTTCTGCTGTATTAATTACCCTTTCTGAGTGTTTGATCTCACCCATTTCTTATGTTTCATTTTTCGAGGATATGAAGAAGTTAGTTATGAGATACCTGAATGCGTAATCTAGGAGGCTTGGATATTTCTAATGAAATATATTTGTGTTGTATTTCTCATCATGCTTTAAAGTTGAACTTATGTATGAATCTTGTTTCCAATAATACTAAACTGATCGGTGTTTTGAGACATGATTTTGTTGTGATCATGCCAATGTTATGTAATAATGCACTGACTCCGGTTAACTAGGGTCGGGGCGTTATAGTTGGTATCATAGGAAGTTTAGTATAAACCTTGGAAACTAGATTTAGATAAACTCTAATTAGAGCACATAGCCCTAAGATAGACTTTGAGGATTAATGTATAAGAACTTCATAGAATTTTGGTATTGTAGAGATTTTGTGAGTTTTTAGAGCAATACATCCATGTCTTGATACGATCAGGTAGAGACGGCTCTAGAAAAAATGTACCAAAGGGTAAAACCCAAAAACAACGTTTTGAGCTAGACATGAACGGGAACTGGTGCACAACAACAGGCCTTGTTGCACTCTTGGATATGATACTCCTAAGGGATATGATTAGGATAATTCTCATTTTCATTACAAACCATTATGAAGGGTTTATGAGTATATTCTTCCTCAAAGAAAACATTTTTATGATTATGGATTATACCCATAAACTGTTCAATTTATGTTAAGTGTTTTCGAAGTTTGTAATTATATATTTCGATTCATAAATTAATCTAGTTTATGCCATTATTTAGAAATGGCGCCTATTGGAAGGAATGGAAACCATATCAATACATGCACTCCATGTATGGATTTTTCATCTACTCAAGATAATTATAGTAGATCTGGCGATGCAACTGGTGTGGATCAGCTAATAACCATACTGGGACAACTCACTCATGTTTTAAAAAATACCCTTACCCATATGGAGCACCCAGATCCACAGTGTCGAGGATCAATGTTAGATCTCTTCATGAGGAAACAACCATGGACATTCAATGGGAGTAAAAACGCATTAGTGGATGAGCAATGGATAAATTCCTTAGAGAAAATATTTCGCGCTTTGGGGAGTAATGAAAGGAAAAAAGTTGTCATGACAGTTTATAGCCTCACTGGAGATGCTGATCAATAGTGGTCATTGATTCAAAACAAAAAGGAAGATGATGATGTATCAAATATGGAATGGATGGAGTTTAAAGAAATTTTATTAGAAAAATACTTTCCTCATGACCATCGATCGGATATGGAAAGACAATTTATGAGTCTCAGGAAAAAGGAGGATGATATTGTTTCAAATTATGAGGATATCTTTACAAGGTTAGCGAGGCATGTTGCAGATTATATACATAACCCAGTAAGTAAGATTGATCATTTCTTTGATGGGTTAAAACCATTTATCTATCGAGAATTAGTATCACAATCCTTCTAATATCATGAAGATATTGTCTCATGTGATATAAAGATAGAAAAAGAATTTTCTAAATCATATGACTTTAAATCAAAGCAAGAGAAGAAGTGATATGCTGAACACTCTGGAAAAGGAAGTAAAGAAATAGGGAATAAGGGAAGAATTGAATTTTGACCCTATGGTAATTGTGGAAGGAAGAACCCTAGTTCCTGTCTAAAAAGAAAAGGAGTATGCTACAAATGTGGACAGAAAGGCCATCTAGCTGGTGATTGTAAAGGAAATAAAGACTCTACCAATGTTAAATGCTACAATTTCAAGGAGATGGTACATTATGCAAATGAATTTCATAAGCGTCTGGGAAACTTACCTCAGAAAAGGACAAGGGATCAAATCCAAGCTTATGCAATCACTACTGCTGAGGTTGAAGCACTGAAAGACGTAGTGGGAGGTAATTTAATGGTTTCCTCAAGTTTAGAAAATGCATTATTTGATTCTGGATCATCACATTTTTTCATATCTTCCCAGTATTATATGAAAATAAGATATTTTCAATTTGATTTAACATGGGATTTATCAGTTAGAACTTTTAAGGTAAGTATCATTACAACAATTTTTTTGTGAATCGGTCCCCATTAGAGCACATAAATGTTCTTTTTCTGATGATCTCATCGTCATACCCATGACTGAATTGGATATAATCCTCGGTATGGATTGGCTTTCGTACCATGATGAAAAGATTTATTATAAGAAGAAGGAGGTTACGATTTTTGATGATGATGATAAAGAACACCTTATCATTAGAGTATAATCATCACCACCTGATTCTTATTTAGATCCCCCTCCAATAGTGAAACTAAATTCATTTTTTTGGGTGGAAGAGAATGAAATAACCGTGGGAGAGGAAAATAATGTTCGAATAGAGGATGTACTTATTGTTAATGATTATGTTGGTGTGTTTCCTGAAAATTTACATGGACATCCTCCAGAATGAGAAATTGAGTTTTCCATTGATTTAATTACTGGTTCACGGCCCATATCGAAGACCCCTTATAGAATGGCCACTGTGGAATTAGTTGAACTAAAGAAACAACTAAAGGAATTGAGTAATAAGGGATTTATTTTCCCTAGTTTTTCTCCATGGGGAGCCCCTATACTTTTTGATAAGTAGAAATATGGATCTATGAGGTTATGTATCGACTACATGAAAATTAATGTTATAACAATAAAGAACAAGTATCCCCTACCTCGCATTGATGATTTATTTGACCAACTTCATGGAGCTCAATACTTTTCAAAGATTGGCCTTTGATCTGGATATCATCTGTTTTGTGTAAAGAAGGATGACATTCCGAAGACAGCTTTTCGAACCAGGTATGAGCATTATGAGTTTAAAGTAATGCCTTTCAGATTGACTAATGCACCCTCGGTATTCATGGATCTAATGAATATATTTTTCAAGTAATATCTCGATGATTTTGTGGTGGTATTTATTGATGATATCTTTGTATAATCCAAAATCTAAGAAGATCATGAAAATAACTTGCGCATTATCGTGAAGACTCTTAGAAGACATGAATTATATGTGAAGTATAGCAAGTGTGAATTCTGGCTTCAAGAGATTTCTTTTCTTATCCATATTTTCTGCAAGGATGGAATCTCTGTTGATCCTTCTATGGCCAAGGAAACCGAATAATGGCCAGCGCCAATGAGTATAATTGAGGTACACATTTTTATTGCTTTAACAAGTTATTATCAACTTTTCATCCAGAATTTTGCCTGATTGGCTAACCCATTAACCAAGATCACATGTAAAGGGGCAAAATTTGTTTGGACAAAAGAGTGTGAATAATTTTTTGAAGAACTAAAGAGAATATTAGTCAATGATCCTATTTTGAATCTACCATCAGGGAATGATGGGTTTGTTATTTATAGTGATGCATCGAAAAAAGGACTTGGTTGTGTCCTTATACATAATGATAGAGTTATTTTCTATGCATCACGACAGCTGAAAATTCAGGAGAAAAACTATCCTACTCATGATCTTGATTCAGCATCTGTAATGTTTTCTTTCAAGATTTGGAGACACTATCTCTATGGTGAAAATGTGATATATATATCGATCACAAGAGTTTGAAGTATATTTTCACACAAAAAGAACTCAACATGAGGTAAAGGCAATGTCTTTAACTATTGAAGGATTATTATTTCACTATACACTACCACCTAGGGAAGGAAACTAAGGTGGAAGATACTTTGAGTTGAACAGATAATGGAGTTTTGAACAAGATGAGAGTTTAAAGGGATATTATTTTCATGGATCTAGTGAAGATGGATATGGGAATCACCATGGAAGGTGACACATCAAAACTTTTTCAAATGGTTATCAATCCATCTTTACTAGAAAGGATAAAGAGTTCTCAGACTGGTGATGAAGAGATTCAAATGAAGATTAAAGCTGTGAATGATGGTAGATTGAGTGAATTTGTGTATGAAGGTGGAATTTTGAAGTTTGGGAAGAGACTTTGTGTTCCCGATATACATGACCCAAAAAGGGAACTATTGGATGATGCTTATATTTCCAATTTCTCTATACACCCTAAGAGCACCAAAATGTATATAGATTTGAAGTATCATTTTCGGTGGGAAAATTGAAGTGCGAGATTGCTGATTTTGTGTTGAGATGTCTGGTTTTTCAACAAGTGAAAGCTGGAAGGAAATGGCCTGGAGGAGTCATGCAACTTCTTCCCATACCGGAGTGGAAATGGGATAATATTACGAATGACATTGTCATGGGACTACCAAATACTCCTAAAAGGAACGATGCAATATGGGTCACTGTTGATCATCTTAAAAATTCAGCACATTTTCTTTCTATAAGATAAGATCTACCATTTGAACGTCAAGAAAGACTATATATTAATGAAGTTGTAAGACTTCATGGAGTACCCCTATCGATTGTTTCCAATCATGATCCACGTTTTACATCAAGATTCTGGAAAAGTCTTCAGAAATCCCTAGATACTGAGTTTCGTTTGAGCACTGCCTACTACCCTCAAACAGATAGACATTTAGAATGAACTATTCAAACCTTGGAAGACATGTTGAGATCCTGCTCACTTGACTTTTAGGGTATGTGGGATCCATATTTACCTTTGGTAGAATTTTACTATAAGAATAGATTCCATTCAAGTATTCAGATGGCATCATATGAAGTGTACTATTGAAAGAGATGTCGCACACCAATCTTTTGGGATGATGTTGGTGAAAAAAAACTTGTAGGCCCAGAACTTGATGAGGAAACAATGGAAAAGGTGAAGGTAATCCAAACCCACATCAAAGCAGCTCAAAGTAGGCAGAAGAGCTATGCTGATAACCGAAGGAATGATTTTGAATTTCATGTTGGAGATCATATTTTCGTGATTGTATCTCCATGAAATGTTGTTATATGTTTTGGTAAGATGGGAAAATTGAGTCCCAGGTACATCGTACCATTCGAAATTATAGAACAAATTGGGGATGTAGCTTACCGTTTGGCAATGCCACCAAGTCTCTCTAATGTTCATGATGTGTTCCATGCATCATTGTTGAGAAAATACGTGCCTGGACTAATTCATGTACTCGCCTATGAGGAATTAGAACTGGAACCCAATCTATCTTATTGCGAAGAACCTGTCAATATTCTTTATAGGAGAGAACAAGCACTAAGAAATTGGACGACTCATCTGGTAAAAGTTCTATGGAGAAATCATAATATAGAAGAGGCAAAGTGGGAACCCGAAGAACTTATGATGAAGAACCATCCAAGTCATTTCATGCATTAGTATTCTAGAAATTTTGAGGATGAAATTATTTGAAGTAGGGGAAAATGTAACACCCCAATCTTCCACGGTACGATTCTCGTTAAATAATACAGTACCGTGTGTTGTGCGCAACATCGAGTTCTAACACACACCACAACCGATCAAACAAGCTGTTATGAATAGTAATACCCACTTTTTAAAATTTTATACATTTTATCCTTCAAAATGGACTTCATTTTTGGATTCTAAATATCAAAATTAGCTTAGGGTGAATTTTTCGCACTTTTCTAATAACTTTCATATTTTGATGAGTAGTGAAAATTACTAAATTTTAATTAAAAATAACTTTTTTAATTGAAATAATTAATTGTGATAAATTATGAATTTGAGTGGTTTTAAAGTATATTTTGAATATATTTTTCCATTTAATACAATTTTGGTCATTGGACGTAATTTCACATTTGAACCAGACATAAACAAGTGTCAATCTTTTGATAATTATTATTTTTTAAAAACACACATTTTGTTTTGACAGCGGGAATTAATTTAAAATTAATTTATGCCACTTCTGTGTTTTGAATTTGAGAAAATATATTCAATATTTGGAATCAGGATGTACATATTTTTAAATAGTTAACTATTATTTTTAAACATTTTTAATAATTACATCGGTAAATATTTTGTTTACCATGGTTAAAGGATAAATCCGGCAAATAAGGGCAACAAAAAATATTATAATAATATTAAATTACCCTAAAACATGTCCTAACATAATTAGATTATAAATTTCCTACCATGGGCATCTTTGGGTCGATTTTGGGACCCCATGGATCCACTTGTAAATGATAATGACACTTTATATTAATTAAGTTAAAGTAATACCAAAATGACATAAGCATATATCTTTTCTAAAAACAATTTTTCCATCGGGTTATATATGTTATATTTTTTACTATAAATATTCATTATAAAGAAAAAAATATTTCATACATAATGGTATTCTACTTATTATTTTTAGAAATTGAATAATTAAATTTATTTATGACACAATAATGATGCAGTATTTTCCATATTAATGAATGAATCAAATAATTGGTATTATAAATGTTAAAATAAATATAATTTGAAATTTTTGATGCCATCCACGAATTTTATTGGTTAAAATGACATGTTAGGATTTATTAAATTAATTTTTTCGAATTAATAATTTTTTTAAGACTTTAAAAAAAATCAATTATTAAATAGTGTCAGAATTGACATAAAGGTGTTTTTAAAACAAATATTATATTATTAATTGATATTATATTCCTAAAAATATAAGGTTCAGAAAAAGTACTTATGTAATGATAGGGGTATCATTAATGGACCACTTGGGGGTCTCATGGAAGTATATAGTAAGTTTGTTAACTATATAATATAAAAATACAAAGAGACATGGTAAATGTCAAACAATTTATCATAGAGTTAAATCAAAAAGATAAAGTTAATAGAGTGGCCCAAACCTGTCTAAAAACTATAGGTTGAGTGGTTCTCGACTTATACCTACCTTAACCTTTAAATAATACACTTTGGGGATATTAGAAAACCGAATATAAATTTATTATAAAATAATATTTCTATCTTTTCCAAAGATGCGCGTCACCCCTCTTATAAAAGGGCACTCCCCCTTGTCTTTAATTCACACCTTCAAAGCCATTTTGCTCGGCCAACCACTACCCCAATACCCTCTGAAAAATCCTCCCTTCATCCCAGAGGCCTTCCTTTAGTAATAAATCCAACCTATTAATCATTTTTTATCAAATCAAAAGGAAGAACCCAAAGAAGAGGTAATGTTTTCACCACCCTCTTTCAAGTTCCTTTCTTCTTCCCTTTCTTATTTCATTGTTATTTACATTCTAAAATAAAAAATACATTATATTCTATATACTATGATGTTATTATAAATATGGTACAACAATATTCATTATTCTATCCAACCTCTGAATAACATGTAACCATATGTGCGTACGTACGGCTTACAGTCTCCACGTCGTGGTGTAATTGTTATTCAAAACATTATCATTTGGATGGGTATGGTAATGTTTTGTAATTTAAGTAAATAATAAATATAAAAATATAATGATTCTATATATATGATATACCATCCAATTACATATGATTTTAATATCAAAGGAATGATATTGTCGCTTGTGCGTACGTACGGACTACCGTCTCGATGAACGCGATGAGATTCATTCCTCGTCGTATCTATTCCAGACTAATTCTCATTTGATGATTAAAAATAATTTTTAAGGACTTTATATCATTCTAGATATTAATAAGATACAACCTATTCATAAAAAACATCGCTTATGTAACAAAACATATAAAATAAAACAAGTAAGTTAACACCCTAAACGACGATAATACTAAGATATTATTGACAAACAATGTTAAAAGATCATATATGATATCATATTAATGTATATGATTCTCGTATAATTTAATAACAATTATTTCACCATTATATAAGAGGTTAACCTACCATCTACCAAGGAAAAGTATAAGGTCATGGTTAATTTCATAATCTCTTTATTATTCGAGATTGTTTTTACATAAGTATCTACTGGGACCCCCTTTATCATCCACATCCATGTTTCATAAAAATATATTTCCAAAAATTTTTAATATTTACTATAAAATAGGTTAAAGTCATTTATTCCCTTATCTGTTTTGAAAGGAATCTTTCTGTCATTTTTCAAATAATGTACTTTTTGATCTTTTCGACAAATTTAGGGTATGAATGTTTTTTTACTTATACAGAGGGTGCGTCTATTTTCCGCCATTATAACATAATCAAAGCTTCCCTTACAAGATTATAAGAATATTTTCAAAATAAATGTTTTTTTATAATTATGTGACTCTTAAATTATTTCAAAATAGAAAAAGATATTTCTTTATAAGGGTTTTGATTTCATCTATGTCAACATCCATTGATGGATTTTATGTTTATTTGAAGATGATTTATTATGATTCAAAACGTCCATATTATATTGAAGGTTTTGTGATATGTTTGACTGTGGATGTGCTATTTTCATACCATTCATAGTTTATAGTTAGAGTAATGACATTTCGTATTCTAGTTTTAATACGAATGTTTATGATATGTTTAAACCGTTTCATATGAAGTATTTATTAGACTTAGTACGTGATGGGTGGATCCCTCTATAGCTCCTCAATTCATCGGTAGGTCTCATGAGACAACTAGATGTGGAATTTTCTGAGGCTAGTTCCCAATTTTATTTATGGTTTTGGTCGAGGCCTTTATCATTTTTATACGTCTTGGCCAAGGCCTTGACAAAATGATCTAGAATGCCCGGAATTATACATTCCCTCATTATGAAAATAATATTGATGGTTCATGTGGTCATTAGATGGGTAGAATACCCATGATTATGTTTTATTATCGCATTATTTACTCATCTCATATTACTAACATAAAATTATTCATGTTTATTATTGTTAAGGGAATGTGGTTTCAATTATTCACTATGCTTAATATTTAAGTCATTTCCCATTGTATTACTTACCCTTACTGAGCATTTGAGCTCACCCTTTCTTATGATTCATTTTCCCAGGATATGAAGAATTTAGTTATGAGTTACCTGCAGGCATAATCTAGGAGGCTTGGATGTTTCTAATGAAATATATTTGTGTTGTATTTCTCTTCAAGATGTAAAGTTGAACTTATGGATGAATCTTGTATCTAGTAATACTAAACTGATAGGTCTTTTGAGACATTATTTCCTTGTGATCATGCCAATGTTACGTAATAATCCACCGACTCTGGGTAACTAGGGTCGGGGCATTATAGACTCACTAATGATCTATCAGTATTCATGGACTTGATGAATAGAGTCTTTAGAGATTACCTCAAAAAATTTGTGGTAGTACTTATATATGATACTCTAATTTACTCCAAAATGAAGGGGGTCATGAGGAGTATCTAAAAACTGTACTAGAGACCTTGAAAAAGAATAATCTATATTAAAATTACTGTAAGTGTGAGTTCTGGTTGAAGGAGTTCTCATTCTTAGGCCATATCATCACAAACAATGGGATATCTATGGATCCCTCCAAGAAAACTACAATAGAGGGATGGATGAGGCCAACATCGGTAATAGATATATGTAGCTTCTTAGGGTTAGCTGGATATTATTGTTGATTTTTGTGAGATTTCACACGATTTTCCAAACCTTTTACCAGGCTAACTCGGAAGGGAGTAATGTTTTCTTGGAGTGATGAATGTGAATAAATCATCAAGGAGTTGAAAAGGAGGTTTATCACTGCACCTGTTCTAACTTTACCCACAAGTGTATAACTTTTTGTGGTATTTAGCGATGCTTTGAAGAAGTTCCTAGATTGTGTGTTGATGAAAAATGACAAATCCATTACCTATACTTCAAGGAAATTAAAAGTTCATGAGCAGAATTATCAAAAAAATTATTTGGAGTTGGTTGTAGTGATCTTCGCTTTAAAAATTTGGTAGAATTATCTCATTGGGGAGAAGTGTAAAATATATATGAACCAAAAAAGTCTCAAGTATATATTCACACAGAAAGAGTTGAACATGCACCAATGATGATGTTTAGATCTGATTAATGTCTATGAATTCTCAATCCATTACCACCCTGGGATAGCCAATAAGGAGGAAGATTCTCTAAGTAGAAAGGACCCAGTGATTCTATCATTGATGGGAATTGAAAAGGATAAAATCTTATTATATTTGATGAATATGAACATGGTAATCATAAATAAGGGAAAATATTCAATCCTTTCACAAATGATTGATCAACCGTCACTTTTGGAAAAGTAAAAGGTTAATCAAAAGGATGGTGTGGGAATTCAGAAGAATGTGGAAGCTACCAGAAAAGGGGAATCCTCGGAGGTCAATGTTAATAAAGAAGGAATTATGAGATTTGGGAAAAGGCTATGTGTTCCATCAAGTTCATAGTTAAAGAAGGAACTTTTTGATGATGAACATAGTTTAAATTTCTCTATTCACCTAGGAAACACAATGATGTATTGATATCTTTGAGATCGTTATTGGTGGGATAATATGATGAAAGATATTTCTGAGTGTACATCAATGTGACCGGTGTGTCAGCAAGTGAAGGCAGAGAGGAAAAAGTCTAAGGAGGTGATGTAGCCATTTCCCCTACCAGCTTTGAAATGGGAGTATATCACCATGGACTTTGTCACCAGACTTCTAAAGACATCCAAAGGAAACAATGCAATATAGCTTATTGTGGATTGTCTAACAAAGTCCAAACACTTCAATGCAATTTGGGAAGATTTATTATTGTATCAACTGGTACAGATATACATCATGGAAGTGGTAAGGATGCATGGTGTACCACTATCTATTGTATCCAATCGAGATCCAAGATTCACCTCTATGTTTTGGAAGTGTCTTTGACATGCTCTGGACACTGAACTGAACTTCAATACGGCCTATCATCCTTAAACTAATAGCCAATCTTATTGAACAATTTAGACACTGGAGGATATGTTACAATCATGTTTAATGGACTTTAATAGAGGTTGGGATCAACATATTCCTCTGGTTCAATTATCCTATAATAATACTTTCCACTCGAGCATCCGAATGTCACCTTATGCGGCCCTATATGGGAAGACGTGTAGAACACCAACATGTTGGCATGAAGTCGATGAGTGTAATCTTCTAGGAATAGAAATGATCGAAGAAATGGTGGAGAAGGTGAAAACCATTCAATATTATATCAAGGCAGCCCAAAGTCAACCGAAGAGTTATGAAGATAACCATTGACAAGACCTTGAGTTCAAATTTAGAGACATGTTGTTTCTACGGATTACTTCTTGGAATAATTTCATAATGTTTGGACAGAAAGGGAAGTTAAGTCTTAGGTACATCGGCCCGTTTTGGATTCTTGATCCTATCGAGGTTGTGGCCTATCAAATAGAACTTCCTCCTACTACGTCCAAAGTACATGATGTATTTCATGCATCCCTCTAAATGAAGTACATACCATATCCTTCACATGTACTCTCTTCATAGGTAGTACAATTAGATGATGATATTTCTTACGAGGAACAACTGGTGAAGTTCATAGATCATAGAGAAAAAGTTTTATGAAATAAAACAATGCCCCTTGTCAAGGTGTTGTGGAGAAACCACAAGTTTGAAGAAGTGATGTGGGAATCAAAGGAAGTGATGATGTAGAGTTCCCCACATTTGTTTTAGTGTGGTAATTGGAAATTTCAAGGGAAAAATATCTTAAGGGGGGAAGATTGTAATGACCCAAAAATTCATTAATGAAAATTCGTCTTGTTCTATTTAAATATATGTTTATGGTTATGTAAAACGTATGCACTAATTTGGTTCTCTGTTCTTGATTTTAAAATATAGTTAAGAATTGTGACCATTTCCAATATTTACTTAGAATAGTTATCACATTATTAGTATAAATATAGGTATTTAACCATTTAAATTTACTCATAAAAAGGAAGTGATGGCCCAATCCAATAGACTTTCCCTATACGAATCCCATTTGTTGGAGCTCATAAAGAAGGTGGCATCATTTGGATTCACTCTTGACCAAGCCCAAGTCGAGATTGAATATGTTTTGCTCGATAGGAACTTCATGTAAGAGAAGTAGAATTTGATAGGGATAACCACTCGAGAAATGTTATCTGAGGCACCCCAAGAGTCTGCCACCATCGCGCACCTTACCCTAAGGTCTTATGCGGGTGTTTTAAGGCATTATATAACAATACTAGTACTACAATCATGTACATTATTCATGTCTAGAGAGTATACATTCTTATTATTATTGTTAATTTGTAAATAGTTTTTAAAGAACAAATAGTATTTTCAGTTAATATTCAACTAAGAAATCTATTTTGATGAATTAATGAATTTTTGAATTAAATATTATTTTAATAAATTATTATTATTATTATTAAATTACATTTTATTAAATATAAATGATCATATAATTTTATGAATGCAAGAAAGCCATGAATTTTTAATAAATGTCAGTTTTTATTTTAAAAGAAAAAATTTACATATTTAGAAAATTCATATTATTTTTGGAATCAGAAAGTCGAAATTATCAAATGGTGAATTTTTCATAATTTTTTGAGACAGTCGAATTTTTGGGTAAAAATTAAATACCTTTTAAATATATAATGTGTTTTATGACTTCATAATGACCCAATAGTGATGTAAAAAAATACTATAAACATTATGTTTGTACAATATATGTTTTACCATTAAAATAATATGATTTTGGGTTTTATATTTATTTTACAATGCTTTATTGGACCCGTCAAGACTTATAAAACATTATGTCTTTTTAAATTGTTATCCTTGAGAGTGTGGCTCACCTCCACATAAGAAACCCTATTATTTTAAGAATTTCGCCCATTGTAAATATAAAATATTATTTTCCACTCCCCTTAGGAAAAAACCATGGGAAAAAACCATGGGGTGGTTTGTGGTTTTGATTAGTTTAATGTGACGTGTCCCAAACATAAATAAAAAATATTTCCTTCTCCTTTCCTATATAAACAAACCAATTATACCACTTCTTCTTCACTCAACACCATTGGAGATCAACCATCCCCTTTCTTCCTCTCTCTTTAATCCTCCCAAGATTCCACAAGCTATCTAGAAGCCTCTCTCATGCCTCTCCCAAGCATTTGGGATCACACTTCCAAGTAAGGGATTCATACGTTTCTCTTTTTATCGAAGTTTTATAATAGTGTTATTCACTTTTATTTTAAATTATAAATGTGCGGGTATGATTTATCACCTCCCCAATATGTCACTCTTTAGGTGAGACTAATTAGAGACCCCTTTCTCTCTCATTAAATTCCTCACATGTACACCTGTTACAATGCAAAAATTCTATAAGGAATTTCCCCCTCCTATTTTAAATTCAAGTAATTTTATTGTATCAAGAATCTAAATTACTTTAAAATTATTGGTATAGGTATCTATATGACCCCCTTACTATCCATTTAATTTAAATATGATGATACATCCCTTTATCTATCATCAACCATTTTTATGTGTTCTTATCTCTCGCTGTTATGCTGCCGAAATTTCACTATGATTTTCCAAGCCAAAGTCACTGTGTTGTGAATACCATGCTAATTTATGAATCAAGTTTATTCAACTTTATGAACATTTAATTATTGTTTAAAAAAGTTCATGTACGAATTAAAATATCCTTTATCATGGAATAAATGATGATGTTTAATGAATCCATGTTTTATGATCCATGTGGAACACTAAAACATGAAATGAAATGATTAAGAAGGGTGTGCCCGGATAGCGCTCCAATACATTTGATATGGTATAGTATCATGATACATCATCTGTAATGAGGGTTCACTCAGGATAATTCTAGTTAAATGCGGGGCTTACTCATCCTTCATTTCCAATGGGGGTTTACTCATTCTCCATGTCCAATGAGCCTTGGAACATTCTAATTCCATGTTAAGTGGTGTTGCCGCATCTCCATGTTATGATTTCCATGATTTATCATGACATTATGTTAATGTTTCTCTTTTTATCTATTTATATGCCTATTATATAACATTTATTGCATTAATCATGTTATTCCATGTTTATTCCCCTACTGGCCTTTATAGCTCACCCTTTTCTTATGCATGTCCTTCGGTTATCACATGCAATGCTAAGTATGGGGGAATGTATTGGTCTTATAAAGGAAGTTTTCAATAAAGATTTTTTGTTTCATGTTTTAAGTTATTATGTAATGTCAATAAGCCCTAAAGAAATTATACCTCTCGATATTTCATGTTGTATCAAGTGAAGAGCTTATGTAATATATCATGTTTATGTGTGTAAATAAAGCAGGGTTGTTATAATTTTGGTAAACCCAATGTTGATATTTAAGATCTAGAGCACTATACATAAAGCTAATGGGATTTTTGGGATAAAATATATGAAATAAGCATGGGAAACACTACATATTCATGATGCTAGGAATCAGGAAATACATTATTTTCTTATAGACTCTATATAAATTGAGATCATGTATAGGGAAAAAGAAAGTGGTTTTGTCCCAATGTAGTGTTATTGGAGATGACCCTATGTTAATTATTAAACCCATACACTATGAATCCCTACATATACCTGGATCATATATATGTGAATTAGATTCTATAGAATATATCATTATTGGATGTTTATTGTCTTATGAGTTCTATATTATTTCATGCAGTTTAATTTCCCGTGACAAGGATTGTGGGGTCATATAATTTATGGTGATATGAATTGGACCATTTCTTTGTTGTTTAAATTCATGTGGATTATGCTCTTTGGGACCCAATAAGAATATATAAATACTATTTCTTAAGAAACATTGCATTATTAGTCATTTTGATACACAATCAATCCATTATAATCAAGGATTATTATATTTTGAGTAGACCTCAGTTATAGAATGAGGTTATACCAATTTTTTCTTAATCTTCAATGTTTTCTTCCCGAGTATCTTAGGAGTTATCCAACATATCATTAATTCTAATTGAATTTTCATGTGACCCAATTTATATAGATCTCAATTTTGTTAAATCTGTGTATCCTTTTATCATCTAGTTACTTTAATTCATCTAGCCATATATACGATTCTTCATCATTATAAAGTTGATCGAAAAAAATATTGATGAAAATTGAGGGAAACTGAACTTCTATGGTAAGACTACCATTTTCGTATACATTTGTGAGTATGGGGATACATGTATACCAGTATAGATTGTGGTGTTATAGTACCATAAAGAATATAGAGGATTATCTATCCATGGAATCATGTCTTTTATCAGCATATTTTGAAGGGTATTATATAGAGTTTTGTTTACCGTCTCAATTTATCTGTTAACCACAACATCATTGAATAATGAGTGGTTGGACTGGATGTTGTACTCCTAATAATTCATCTTCAATTTGAGTGCATTAAAATTAATTTCATTTTCTATTAGTAATATGTGTTGGACTCTAAATCAGTAATGAAATCATACCTCATGAAATTGATGATAGATTTTCTACCATCTTAATTGTATGGTACAACTTCAACTCACATTAAGAAGAACTCTGTAGAATTATTAATGAATTTAAACTATCTAGTTATCTATAAAAGGTATGGACCCATGTCATTTATCCCTCATATGAATAAATTCTAAGAGTATTTGAAAGAATAAAACAACTCTAGGGTTTTATGGATGAAATTTAAAATAAGTATACAAGCATGAAATTTTTTCAAGAACTTTATGAAGTCATGCATCATTGATAGGTAAAAGTATCCACGTTTTCTCTTTTTATTGAAGATCTTAGTTCTAAAATATTAGTATCCAAATTAACCATACTATATTTCATTTATAACGTTGAGGATATATTCTCATTCAATAAACCCTAGGGAGGATGCCATAAAATACTCATTTGTAGAGGACCTGTTGGTAATTTGAGTCATTTTGAATGATTAAATTTTCTACTGATCTATGGATATGTTTCTTCTGATATTACTTCTGTGGAATAATAACATTTTTAAGGTGTTAAACTAAAGGGAACATCAATAAAATTTTTCAATAAATCAGTGGGGGGAAATTATCACCTTGATATGAGATGGCATAAACTTAGTTGATTTCTTCTATATCATTTCACATAAATATTGAAAATCCCTATGATGTGTGATGTGAATGACCATTTCATCCTGATCTGGATCAAACAAGGTTGAAGATTCATTTACTAGTGAAACTTTTTTAGGTTCCATAACCATAATAATTAATTTAGTATTATCTATATGGAAAATTCATCCATCAACCCTCATATATAATTTTGAAGAGGAATAAATTCTTCTTTCTTGATTTCCTAATCTCCATATATTTTTTCAGATCAAAAACCTTAAATCACCCATAACTTTTAGTTGGGTGATTGGTATTTATAAGACCATTTCAAATCCTAAAATGAGGTATTCATATTCCTTCTCTTTGTAATTATATTTCTATGATATAAGAATGGTGTAAGGCATAAACAGTTTTATTAGAGATAAGATCGCAATCCTAAAGCCTACCCAGTTGAGCTTCAGATTTTCCATCCTTCAACATATTGGGATACTAATGGAACTATAAATTTATATCTCTCCTTACTATGATATTTCATGGATGTATATCACCTATTAATCATTAATTCTCATGTCTAGTGGTGACTTCTCTAGTATATGGTGCACTGTGGTGAAATATGATAACACATCCCCTCGATCACATTTTGAGACAAAAATTGGATGTCAAATTATCACAAGATAACTATTTCCATCATGATAAAAACCTAGTTCTCATTGGAATAATGAGGATCTATTTTAATAGGTCAATATGAGTGATAAGATGGACCTCATGGGGTTAAAAATAGTGTCTCATCTTTTACATAGTGAAAACTAATGCAATGAATTTCTTCTTGATATTGGAATACATGGTGCTCATAGAAAACTTTTTTTGGGATAAGATAATAGACACTATTATCAATTTATGTATCATTTCATTGATAAATGAGGGTACTAAGATATCATTATAGGGTTTCCACATAGATTAAGAGATCCATGACTTCTACATGAAGCATTAAAACTAGTGGGTCTAAAGGTTTCTATTTGAGATCATCTAAGATTCTTTAAAAATTATCATCCCACTGATAAGTAACACCTTTCTTCATTATCTTTTTGAATCGAAATCACTTATTGACATGGTTGGATATGTTGATCATGATATAGTTGATCCACCTTTGATGTCCTCTAAATTAATTGAGATATCATATAGGAGTCATATCACGTATAACCTTCATTTTTTGGTATATTTCAATGTTTTAATTTCATACCATGAAGCCATAGAATTTTCCTAATATTACCCCCAAAATAACATTTTAAAGGGTCAATCATTAAGCTATATTGAAACATTTTTCTAGATACTTCCATGGTATTAGTAATATGATCCCATTATTAATGATATTTTAATATTATATATTCTATGTATAATTCCATTATCTTCCCCAAAAATGTATTGAAAATATAGTTTATGGGATATTGGTAGTTATCAGTGTCATTATTCTATACCAAAGTAATTACATGATAATAACACACCCCTTGTGGTTCCATGAAGATAGTTTTTACATAGGATTTGGGATCCATTAATATTTGATTGTATCATGAAAATATTTCCATGAAGTAGAAGGCCTAAAAATAAATTGTTGTATTTACAAACAATTCAATGAGTACGATTGGTAAATAATACTTTGGGTTTTCATAGTAGAGGTGCCTAAAATCAATGAAAACAAGGATTTTACTATTATTTTTCTTTGTTATGATGATGTTAGATAACCACATTGGGTATTGAAATTTCTTGATATTGTTATATTGGATGATTTTATCAAATTTATCTTCCACTTTTACATCATGAGTCAAATTCATTCTACTTACTTCTTGTTTATAGAGATGGTGGTCATCTTGATAACCAAACTGATGGGTAGGTACCTAGGGATCCAACCAAGAAATATCCATGTAGTTCTCTAAAAATACATCTCATTTTTATTTGAAGATATGTATTTCTCATTTTATTAGGGATACATAGAAGTAATGAACAACATATTCCATATATCATTCTTCGTTACCATGTACACATGCCTAAGATCATCAATAGTGGATGAGAATATTTCCTCAAATAATATAGGATTATAATTTATTTCATCCTATCCATCAAAAATATTTTTATAAGAAGAAGATGTATTTCACCCTGAGGTCTAGGATATGGTGTTGGGGTATTCTCACTTCTATAAGGATCACATCCTTCCTTGGGATCATTGGTTTTATATAGTATATCCAACACCTTGATAATAGAAGTGAATGTGCCTAAATATCTTTCTCTTCTCATGAGGTTCTTGTCTAATCGATATAATATCCTTGAATTTATTGTTTAAATATCAATCATACTTTCAACTATGTAAAGGCGCATCAGGATGGTTGATCTACATGGAATAGGCAGTGTTTACCTGCAACATTATCTTAGTTATTTTTTGAATCATCTTATTGACTATCGTATGAGATGACAGTTATTATAGGGTTTAATTTATCTTCCAATATTCACCTAATGACTCTCAAATTTTAGATATTATTCCTTAATTCAGTTTATGATAAAAATGAAATATTCACTATGTTTTTCCCATTGATTGATAGGGATGATTTACATATCATTAGAAGCATCGATATGTATGGATTTATTTAACATAAGATTATTCCCCTCATTTTTATAGTACCTTACATTTATGTACTATGATTCACAAGACCCAAAAGGGAGGAAAACCCAATACAATACCCTGTCTTACCCATTGACTGGTTATTTTAGGTATTGGTTATATGATGATGCCACTACTATATTTATATGAAGCCATTTACTTCCAAGAGATATGTTTAAATCCAAGTATTTGAGGACTATTAATATTTTATAGTTGAAACAATGTTCAATAAATTGATTCCTTAGCTTGGTACTCTCAATGGCCTCTTTTTTCTCTTATTGTACCTATTAATTTTATGGTTGGAGGGAGAAAAGTCACCTTCATTATGGGCCAAATGTTGAAGGTTCTAGATTTGGATGTGGTTGATCCTAGAACCATTATTAAAAAAGTCTTAATGGATGTAAATATCATTGAGACTTCTATAAATATATAAGGGCGTAATGTTACTTGGTATGGTAGCTTCTTAGTCATTTTCTTTTTAATAAATTATTGTGGGGAATTAAAAAGATCAAGTCATGAAAAGATATATATCAGTTACAGCAACATCATTATGGAAATATTATATAATTTAATGGTCCTTAGTAAGTTATTTCATGCTTTCTTTTCAAAGATAATGCAAATTTAATATTGAGAGATTGGTTATTATGATTGTGAGATGCATAAAAATTTAATATTTCTATACCAGCGGCATGTGCTTCCGGTAATTAGTTATTCACATATCTTGAGGCTTTGGGATAGAATATGACTATGTCTATGAGTAATTTCCTTGAATAGAATTTGGATACAACCTCTTCATCTGTCGGTTGGGATATATTATCCTTCCCCCATTTTGTTTTTTATTAGAATTTTTTTTTATAATTATGTATTCCACTATAATTCGATCTGAATTATCCATTTAGGATTTGGTTGTATATCGATGTTCTTGATAATCTCTTTAGAGAACCTATTTTCATATTTTTATTCATATGTATATTTAATAAAATGATGTCCATCCATTTGGTTCCTTTGATATTTAATCTTCCTTAACTTATATGGACAATTCGGCAACAGTTGGTAGGAAATCAGGTTCCTGTACTACATCATCCTCAGTAAATAGGTCTTTAAAGTGAATGAAATTGAAAAATTCATATTTTGACTCCACATCAGATAAAGGTTCTATTTGGAATGGTGATACCTATATTCCCAGTGATGGGGGTAAAAAATCCCAAATATTTCATTCCAGCTAGGGTACTTAAAAGGGATCCTCTTCTTGTTCCTTGTTCCACTTGTAGTGACTACATTGACTCATGGAAGACATTTCTAAATTTAATGTTGAATCAGGTACTATAAGGGAAACTATAGTCCGGACTGGTTTATTTTACTATTACCTAAAGATCTCATGTTCTTGATTGATCAATTTTCTTTTCATCGAGCCATCAAATTTATACATATTATTATTTAGGACATCCTTCAGCTCTCCTTTGACTTCTGATCATATAGTAGAGTCATAGGTATCTTACTCTAAGG
This sequence comes from Viscum album, assembly GCA_963277665.1. Lineage (NCBI taxonomy): Eukaryota > Viridiplantae > Streptophyta > Magnoliopsida > Santalales > Viscaceae > Viscum > Viscum album. Next base: position 1,234,642,176 of record OY728159.1, on the reverse strand, counting down.
GTTTTTTAACATTACATTCCTAGAGTAAATCAACTACTAAATTATATCCTTTATTATTAATCATTATGGGATATTATGCTCTAGTATTTGATGGAAGTGGCAGTCATAAGGGTGATAATTCAATTTGACTTCACTGGGCCTTCTGATCTTTGTTAGTTTAAAAATGTTTTTTATAAAGGAAGATATCAAAAATCAATGGGCCTATTCTTTTTAGAATGAATAAAATTCGTTCATAAATAGAATGATTCTATTTAATGTAAGGTTTTTTAATTTTTTACATCAACTAAAACCTGACATGAGTGTGGATAACATTAAAGGTACATTTTCAAAATTGATTATTAAAAATAAATATCTAACGTGACATTAAATTTAAAATTTTATAATAAAGTACTTTGAAATAAAAAATAAAGTATACATATAGAGGTAGTTAAAATGTAATTTTTTATAAATTATAGTTTAAAAAGATACTTTTGATTTCATTTTATTAAGAAATCAACTTCAAAATCCTGACTAAATATACATATGGTGAGATTTTTAATTTCAGTTTCACAAAAATGTTTCTTTAAAATTCCTTTTGATTCCATTTTTAAAAAATTACATGTAAACATGATTAGTTTTTTTAAAAATATATTGAAATATAATATCCCATGTCTTGTGAACATAAAACCAATAGTAGTAAATAACAGAAAACAACATCAACAAACAAATTATTTCAAAGATTACTATGATATTTAACTTTAGATATACATCTACCAATTAATCAAACCAAAAAAATAATCCATAAATAATAATTAAATTTGGTTTAATTCTTCACTCAACAATGATAAAATATCATCAAAAACCTATAGAAACAATAAATGTTCTAAAATTAACTATTCATTATACTTGCTTAAAATATAGGATTTGTAATGGAACAAACCATTTGAAAATATATTATTGTTTTGATCATGAAAATCTAATAAATGTATCATAAATAATTATAAAAAAATTACACATTTCTTTGTTAAAGATGGAATTGTGGATATGGAACAGTAATTTGATAATAAGAAGCACTATATATATAATATAGAATAATTATAAACTAATATAAAATTTATCTCTCTTTAATTACACATAAAAAATTTATTTGGACTTATTATAAATTAGTGATCCCAGTTTAACACCTTTGATAACCTATTTTATTTTCAAATAATAATTACCAATTCATATGTAAGATGAAAATTCAATATTAAAATATTAATAGAATAGAATACAACTTATGAATAAGTCTAGAATGTTTTCACAAACTCCACTCAATAAAAGGGAATAACTAATATTCCATTCATTAATGTGATCATAATAGTCATAACATCTATTATATTCTTAAATATATAAATTTTATCATGAATGGAATTATAATGAATATTAGTTTATAATTATATAATCCTCATTATCTATCAAGTAACAGAAGAATCCAATGATTTTTAGACCTGTGAAACCGTTAAGAAGAAATTCTCTTATTCTGTATGAAAAGTGTGTTGAGATACCTAATTAGATAACTAATAATTCAATCATTATAAATGATGTTTAATTAACAAAATGATAATTTAAATTTAAATTTAGATTAAAGGAAAACAACTTCATCACTTATGCTAAAATGTATTAAAAATAAATGAATAAAATATTTTTTATTTAAATATTCATAATGAATAGTATTTCCCACATATTTCAACAATCATAAAAAAATAATAATTATTATCAAACATAAGATAATTCACTAAAAATTTATTTATCCCATGAGAAAATAAATGAGTATTTTAATGTGTTGGTTCTTGAAACATTCATTTCTTTAATAATGATTACTTAGATTTTAGATACTCTTATATAAGGTAATGATAATAAAACATTACCAGTAAAATAAAATTAAAAATAAATAAAATTGAAAAAATTATATGCACATTATATTTTAATAAAAAAATAATTCTAGTTGGATGTGGTTAAAATTGACTGTTATACTCTCTAATTATGGCCACCTCTTCAATATAAAACAACACTATTGTGACTAGATCAATAATATAATGTACCACTACTCTTACATGATTAGACTCTATAAGCTGATGATATAAATAATCCCCTAGAGTATGTATAATTATGTATGATACAATATGCAAATGGGGGTCCCCAATATACAAATCACATTTTACAATCCAGTCTATACTACGAGGTGGAGGATATGGATAGACTAGTTATACAAACTGCATGTATCACTTCATTTCTAAAAACATAGCGAATACAAAATATTTATGTTGATATTATATCAATTGATTCATATATTGAATTTCAACCTTAATTTAACCTATTTCACTCTTTTATTATGCCTCCCTTAATTATGTTTAAGGACATCTAAAAAATTTCTAATACTCACACCCACCTCATATCATGTTTTGTGGTTTGTGTGTTCTTTCATTCATGAAATAGTCATATAAATTTATATCCTACCCTTGAGGATAATGATCTCTTGGATATCATGATCTTAAAGGGAATCCTAAAATTTTATATATAAATTTTATATTAGTTCAATGAATTTACAAAATACTAATATTCAAGAAAAATGATAATTAACTTCATACAATTTTATCATCTATTTTTTTATGGATCAATAAGAAACATAATATTTTTTTAATTTTTGAAAATTTTCATCATTCATGGTGAGTGGTGGTGATGGAGGAAAAAATTAATCCTCCTTAGATATGATACGATATTTATCCATTAATTCATCAACAAATTCTGCAATCATTTGATCCAATAATAATGGATGCATCCCCACAATTCAAGATATGAGGGTATAAATTTTATGGAAGGATCACTTTGTCAGATCTTAGGGATGCAGGTTACAAATGAATAAATTAATAATTCATCAAGTAATTAATAAATAATTTTAAAATGTTATTTTATAGAAAATAATTACCATATAATAAAATCATACTTCTTTCTATTGGTGAAAAACATCACTCTTGTATCTATATCAATAAACCCATTTTTTGGAAATGTATTTTTATTATATTAATTCCTAAAATCATAAATTGAAGTCAAATTTTATTTAATATCTCCCCATAAAAATTCCATAAAATGAATCTATATGTTCTTAATTAATTTCTTATCAGGATAGTCAAATGTTATTTTTAATTTTATAGATGTAATGTTAGTCACATGAAATATATAATGTTTTAACAATTGAAAGAAATTGATATATTTTACAATTACACACTCCATTAGATTATATTCCATTATATTTTCAACACTCATCCAAACAAGATATAACATTCATATCTTATAATGACTCTCCATGTCCATATAATTAGTAAATACATTACATTTGAGGAGATTAAGGTATTTTTATCCTTAAATTAAATTGGCGTCTTTTTCTCCCCATGAGAAACTAAATGCTTCGTTACACATGTAATCCCACAACTACTAACTTTGGGTGTCATATTCTCTTGATAATAAGAAAAGCTGTAAATAATTTTGATAAACATAAGTTTAATTAAATTAAATAATTTTATTGTTAAAGATATATTTATATGAACAAATTTACACAAACCATGGTAAATTTTTATTTTCCTTCATTTTCATCATCTATATATATATATTCTACTTTACTAAAATTAAGTGTACCTATATTTGATTAAACATTAATAATAATTGGATGTAAAATATATTTAGTTTTCATAATAGAAGGAAAAATATTTGTTTTCTATTAACTAATACAATAAAATAAAAGTGAATTTTGGAAAATGATGAATACAACTAAATAGTCACAATAAAATAATTATGTTAGGATTGTTCCAATAAAATGTAACTTTTCCTAATAAAAAAATTAACACAAAAAATGAAGAAATGATAAAATCTATAAATGTGAAATTATATATACCTATATTCCATTAGAATTAAATGAATTTTTAGAGTAAAAATTTTAATTACCTATAATAAAAAAGAAAAGTATATCCATTATATTAACTAATTCAACTAAAAAATTGCATACCTAAAAATGATGAATACAAAAAAATAGTCACCGTGTAAACAATGATAGTAGGATTCTTCAACCAAAAAATGTTTACATGAAACATATGAATAAAAACATTTATACAAAATGATATAAATTGTCACTATATATAGATTTAGATATGAAATTTAAAGAAAATACAAGAGTAAGTTTCACCAAAAAAAATATTCACAAGTATAATTAGGATAGTAACAAATTTTATTCACATATCTTTTCTATAATATACTTTTTTTTGTATGGACTACATAAATATTTTATTCATTTTTATCCTTGGGAAATCATATAATAGGTGAAAAAATATCACGTACGTCAACAACAAAATTAACATCCTCTTCACCTAAATGATGTTTTTGAGAAATGACAGAACAATTATAATTAAATGATTAAATAACATAAAATCCTTAATTCTCATTTTCCTCCATGATAAATTCTTAAAATGTTTGAATCTAAATCTTTTATAAACTTGTAATTTTTAATCTATAATAATCATGTTTCAAATCAATATTGTTATCAAACTAATTACACATAAAAAGTAGTACTATAAATTTAGACTAATCAATTTTCAATATATTCTCACAATTTCGAAAATATGTTGTTGATTAAAAAATTACATTTTTATATTCTTTACACAAAAAAGGCATTTCTTCTATGATAAACATCACTCATATATTTTGAATGGTAAACATTTTTTCCATAAGTTTTATGCAAAATATGTTACCATTAATTTAAAAATCTATTTATGTGGCCACATTAACACATGATCCCCTAGCTAACCATTTAACGAATTATGATTTAGGGGATTTATTATTGAATTACACATTAAACCATAAAACAATTGTATTTTTAGGATCATTCATCATCCACTATTCATTTATTTTTGGATATCATACCTTTAATTTGGAAATATGTGGTGATGTATATGGATAAACCTCACTGGTGTTGGTCAAAATGTATTTGTGTTCCTATATCACTACATCAAAAAAATTTAACCATAATTTCAATCCACTGATCTCTTTACCTTCACTATTGACAATCATATTCCAAGATATTGGTAGACCAACATGATTTACTTCATAAAAGTACTGAGTGCGTAACTCAATCACATCCTCTAATATATATTTCAAAAAAATAAAATCATCGGGTTGATAAATTTTTTACCATATAACTATATAATTTTAACATATAATTTTGAGAGATACATTCGGAATTAATATTCAGATCTAAATATCCATATCTCCCGCACAAATTTACTCACCATAAAAACCATTATTTCGAATAACAATATTGGAAAATAAATATTTAGTTGGAAAAGAATGATTTAATATTTATTCTCAATAATATTTAATAGATTTAGACCCATGAATTTATGGAAATTGGAATTAAAAAAATTTAAAAGATTGATGATAGTCATTCTAATAGGAATCAAAAATATTCCACATTTTTTAAGTAGTTGTTACATTAATACATGAAATTCATGAGATTAAGTCCCTATAAACTATAAATCCATTACTCAATTAAGTTTTTTATAATTTTAAGAGAACCCACTGCATACTTTAATACCATGAAGACATTAAAAAAATCCATCTTTTCACCCTGACTTAGTGTTTGAAAATTCAAAGGTAAATATGTTTTTACCTTTTAAAATGGGAGATAACTCCAAACCTATTTTCATTGATATTAAATTTAACAATCCGTGAAATGAGTATTTTTATTTTATTTTATCTCCAATAAATTTCAGATCAAATTTTCATGTATATTTTGTTAACATGAATAATATCAATATTATGTTTTACCTAAAGAAATATCCAATAAGATAGATGAAATGAGATTGGTTTTTTCTTCAATTTTTTAATTTTATGACCTAAATTTTTTTTCATCCCTATTATGATATCGATGTTTTTAAACATCATGTAATGTTCTTCATTTGATAAGGGTTATAGGGTAAATCATTGTCTAATAAACCATTAGAATCATTTTAAAATCACAGATAATGGATTTCTATTTGAAATAATATTTGATGTCTCATGAACATTGAATTCCTCCAATTCTGTAATTGGTTGTATGAAATACATTATTTTTCAATTGTATAAGCTTTATATTCCTTGATATTGTATCTAGATATGTTTCTATGTGAATAGAATTAATTTATTGTGAATATTAATATAACATTCAGATGAAAATACTCGTTCTTATAAGAATAAAAACATCAACACCTTCCACCCATATAAATTTATAATCATCAACAAATTGTGGAAGATAAACATAAATATCATTTATAGTATTTTTTGGTCTAGAAATAATTGATCGCATCATAAAAAAATTTTCATTCATAAATATCTTTGGGGATAGGTTGTAAACTACCAATATAACTGGACAAAAACTATGTTTTCCAGTCAGGCTTTGATATAGATTAATTCTATCTATGCACAGTACATTTCTGAGGTTTCTAGTTTCATTTATAAAATCAAGAAATTATTGTTCCAATATCTTCTATTAGGGTAAATCGACTAGGTGATTAGTGGTTTTATAAAACATTCCCTCAATTATATGCCATCCAAATCTAATTGAATTGTTTGAATTTGAAAATAAATGATTTAAATAAGGAAATATTCGATGATACCAAATTTTATTAACATGAAGTTTGGGGCATGTTCTTGAGATTTAATCATAGTTCGATCATCCAACTATTTTATATCTTGATGTCCCATATTCCTGAAATTCTAATAAGCATTCTTATTCCTTTGTATAATACAACAACCATTGGGGTAAGAATGTATTTTCCTATACATGAGTCTCATTGGACATAATATTATTTTTTATCATAATTGAATTCTAGAATCTTGTTGTCTTCTGAATGTAACTCTTTCAAAATCTCAAGAAATTAAATTAGGATTTTGTCTCTATAACCATTTCATTATTTTAACCTAATCAATATCAAGGATTTTGATAACACTAAATATTTTTTACAACCTAGAAACATTGGTTTTTAAGAATATCTATCCAATCATTAAATTCATGATATTATTTTAATGGTTTCAATTCCCACACCATGAATTAATTAATCATGTAAAACTTCTATCTTGTTGCAGACAACTTCGTCAATGTTATATCTTGACATCTCAATTATCTCACCATTTCTGATTTAGTGTGTATAAATATGATTAAAAATATAGAAAATAATATTATGTTTGATTTATATAGAGCCTAATTTTATCATATTCAAACACTTCATGGATGGACCAAAAACCATGCCTCTATTTTCAAGATATAATTTAGAAAATTCAATGAAATTGTAAACCCCATTCTCATATTCATCACTATTACTTTATGCATTAATCAAATTATGATCCATTAATAACCCAAAACCACAATATAATATATCAATTTATAAAAATATAATTATATTTAAAAATATATGTAAATATATATATTTCAAATATATAAAAATATAAACATATAATCTTATATGAATAATATATAAAAAAGTAATATATATATATATATATATTTATTTATATTTATATTTATTTATTTATATAAATATATAATCATAACAAAAAATAAACTAATCATATATTAATAAGAATTTATATAAAAAAATCAACTAATATAAAAAAAATTTAATATAAATTTATAAATATTCATATAAACATCTAATCTTGTAAACATATAAACACTTAAAATATTAAAATTTATAGACAATTATATAAAATATTATATAAACATTTATTCATTTATTCATATAAAAAATGAATACAATATAAACTTATAAAAATTTATTCAAAATAAAAAAATAAACCATATAAAAATTAATAATATAATTATATATAATATAATATATCAAATAGAAATATAATTTATATCAATAATAAATTAATAAAAAAAAATTTAAAAGCCATAATAATTTAATAAATCATCTAAAAATAGAGAATAAAAAATTAACTAGCCATATATATATGTGGGTTATAGATCCATGACCAAGAGTTGAAAAATAGTGTTATAACAAACATCTTATTACATGTAATAAAGGAGTGCTATGATTGAAAAAGGATATCAGCTTCCAATGATGGTGGAATATGGAGGATAGATGTGGAGCATATATGAGGTCAATAGAATGAAGAAAAGTGTTATTTAATGATAATAATGTAGTTGGAACATAACCAATGGAGGGAACATTGAAAAATAAAAAGGAATGTGGATGAAGGATGAAGAAGGAGGGATATTGTGACTCATAGAAGTTAGGGTTTCAAAACATTGGGCATCGACATAATTACGATAAAATAATTTCATATTCATTTTGATTTTTTTATAAAATAATTTTTAATATAATATACAAAGATAATAGATAAAGTTAATTTTCTTTATAATATAACTGATGTTAAAACCCAAATATTTTGACATTATTAATGTACTAATAGAAATTAAAACCCAAAATAATGAGGACATATCATTGGTTTCTGTATAACCAATGTTAGAATAAGTGTTTTTAGATCAATTATTAGTATAACCAATGTAAAAACCCTATTGACTATAGTTTTGAAGTAAGTTATTAGTATAATATTCAAAACATTCTTAACATTTATTATATGATAACTGATGTTAAATCCCCAACGAGAAATCTATTTTTTATACTATTGTTTCTTCATATATTTAAAGTTAGAGTGATTTTTATCATTATTTTCCTCTTGAAGTGGGTATTATTTCAACCATTTTTTTCAGGAGGAGATAGCGCATAAAATTGAGTGGTTTAAAGGATCATAGTTTTCCATAAAACTGGTATGATCATTGATATCATAGTTTTTTATCTACCAAAGTTCATCCCTAGGATGTACACCATCAGCTGAGATTTCAATTTGGAATATTGAAGGACATATTTTTAGAATTTTGTTATGGATGAAAAGCTATGAAAAAACCACCAGGTTATTTCATGGGAATGAGTAGTGTTTATAACTCATTGTGTAATTTTTTATGCATATCTCCATTGGATACTCTTACAGAAGCTTCATATTTAGTGAATAGGTTAAACCATTCCAACTGGAGAAAAAGTTTGATATTATCCCTTCTTTATGGTTTTTGTAATTTTAGACGTCAAAGATCATCATCTTCCTTGGCATGCAGATTAAATGGTAAAAGATATATCATTTAATATCATCCTAATTGGAAAAGACCCATCTATATTATTGTTTTACTAGAAAAAATATTGGTCCATCCAATGATTTTATAAATCACATGAGGTTTGATTCTTAAGATGCTCTAATGATCCCATCATGGGGTAACATAGGGATAAAAATGAGTGAGAATCTACTCAAAATCTTTTATACCATTAAATATTTGGAATACAGGGTTTTCAAATTTGGGTAGAGGAGGAATCAAGTCTGCCCACTCATTGTATGGTTTCTTTTATGGCTACTCTACTACACTCTGTCCCTTAATGGCTTCCATTAAAGCATCAAGGGACTCAATTTATTCTATGATTTTAGGTGGTACTATTTTTGAGGTCACTCCATGAACTACATTATTTATTTATTATTATCATAATTTCAAGTATCACCATTTTTATTTATAATAATAATTTTTATGTATTTTATTGTTCCCTAGTTTTTCATAATTTATTTTTATTATAATTATTATTTTATATAAATATTTTAATTAAATATTACAAAAAATTAATTTCCTAAAGTTATTTTTTACCTTTACGTATGTTTTATAAATTTCTCGTTACCCTTAATTAATTGTTCAAAAATTTCCTTTACCTTTATATAGATTTTAAATAACGCTAACATTGGGAGTTTAAATTTCTATTTACCCTTACTAATTGTATATAAATTTCTTGCTGCCCTTATATAGATATATTTCTACCTTAACGAAATATATGTAAAATTATTTCTACCTATATTAAATATTAAGGATTATCATATTAATCTTATGAAAACTAAATATCATGAAGCTTACCTTTACACAATTTTTCTTTTCCTTTACACATGTATTCTTGTACCCTTACGTAGCAAATTTAACTTTCTGCTAACCCTTATATGGTGCATTGTATATTGTCATTCCATTTATGTAGCTTATGTAATTTCCTATTTATCCATACACATGTATATAATTATCCTTATGTAGTGCATGAAAATAAATTCTTACCTTTACAAAACATCATTTTTACCCATACACAACATTTAAAAAGTGAAGGTTACCCATATGTAATGTATATAAAATTATTCTTTCCCTTCATAAAGCCTATATGAATTTTGAGTTTCCATTAATAATTTTTTGAAATTTATATTATATCTTTACACATGCATATAACTTACCCTTACCTGGATCTGAAATTCTATTCTACATTGTTTCATGATTTTATAGATGTTTTTAATTTATATATGTATGTTTAAAATATTTAAATTGTTTTCAATATATTATAAATTAATATTAATTCTATATAACATATTTGATGTGTTTTTATTTTTTATCACTTTTTTATGAAGACTATATTTTTCCTCATTCATGAATATATTTACAGCATGAAAATCAAATATTTAAAATTTAAAATTTATTATTTTGATTTGATTTATTTTCTTTTAATGTTTCTAAAATCAATTTGATGCATAAAATAATTAAAAGAAATTCAATTTTTTTAATGAATTATCTTAAAATTATTATTGTATAACTTGTTAATATAAGGAAATAAATTTGAAATTAAAATAATGAATATTTCAGTCTGAATCTCTATGAGATTGGTGTGTCATATTTGACATATTATTTTGCAGTGATTTTGAACATTATAATGAATAATTTTTAATTAGATTGAATTGTTCAAAAAATTTTACTTAAAATGATAATATTTTATGTAATATGTTTATCTATATCTCTCTCTCATTGATAATTCCATAATAATATTATTATTATTTTAAATTGGCATTCTATACTGATTTTCTTAGTAGTGTGGAGTTAATTATTTTAAAGGGATCAAGTATAATTGAAAAAATGATGATTAAAATACATAAAACTTGGAAATATGAATATTAACTAACACTTATGGATTCTAAAACATTAGGAAATGTAATAGAGACTATAACTAGTGACCGTTATGTCCTTGGAAATATTCCATGAAAATCATTATCCAATGCCAATGTAAATTGATCAGCAAATCTCTCTCAAACTACTATCATTTATAAATCCTCTTTTCTCTATTATAGATTGTTTAAAAATATTAATATCTTATCACTCAATTACTAATTATCATTATCTCCTATCATTATTCATATTCATTAAGATAATTGAGACTTTACTACAAACTAGTTACATCATTGCAATCCTCTCATATTTCTCTTTCTTCTAATTTTAGTGCTCCCTATCATTAAAGTGGTATACTTTTCTTTTCTTTTCATTTCAATTAAAAAGGAAATATACTATTCTTTTGAGCTTTCTATATTTTTCTTTAAAGAGGTAGTGTCTATTGAATCTAGTTTCTTTCTCTAACCTATTAAAGATATGGATATTTTGGGTATCATGAATACAATTAAATCAGATGGAATAATATTATAAATTTTCAATGGATTAAGGTGGAAGATATTGAGGTAACTTTGGAAACTATTTCTGAACATCCTTACCAAATACCTTATCTCATTTACCTTCTGCATTTTCATTTATTTATTACATTCAATCTATTATTTTTTTCAAATCATTAAATCCATTAAATAACGATATTAATTATTTTTATTTATGGAATTTATATTTATTTTATTCTTACACTTTTATTAATCTATGGAAATATATCTTTTTAATTTAAAATTCGATTATTTTGTTTATTTCATTAATATTTTATAAATATGTTTTTAAACATTTATTATTTCATTTTATTTTTGAAAATTTCATTTCCCCCCCCCCACCATTATACCTATCTCCAACCTATATTTAGTATCATTTGGATTTTTAAATTTCTTAAATTTCATTATTTTTATATTCTTTATTAATTTTTTATTTTCAAAATAATTAACCAGTATTTCAAATAATAATATCTTTTTAAATGGATTTTTAAAACCCCCATAGTGAACCCAAAGTACAATCCTTGGGATGTTCTATTTTATTTTATAGATGTAAATATGGTTATTTAAAAACGCCATGAATCTTTTTAGATCATGTGCATATCTTGTTTATAATATTTTTTACATAGTTCTACTCCTACAATTGAAATAGAAGATAAATGTAACCTAAATGATATTTATTATTTGGAATTGGACATCAAACCTATGAATTCCATGAATTTTGGTTTGGATAAAAATTAGTTTAACCATATTTCAAAATTAAAAAAGATAGTGAATTTGAAAACATTTATAATTAATTCATGAAGTAAATAACAAAGTCAAAGATATGAATTTAGATATATTTACAGAATTATTTTCATGCTTCTCCATAAATCATAATGAGTATGTCACAGTTATGTTAAATATATTTACTGGTATTTATAATGGCTTAATGGAACTTGGTGACTCTCTTTATATAGAAACATTGGTCAAGAAAATACTTAAATCTTTACCAAGATGTTTGGAAACCAAATTCATCTTCAACTAATAAAATAAATTTGTTAAAAATATGGAAGTTGAGGAACTCATATGTTATCTCCTGGCATATGAGATCACCCTTAAGGAAAAATATGAAAATAAGGCACTAAAATAATCAATATGTTGTTCTAGGGAAGATTTAATGTAAACTTATGAAATGAATAACTCAACTCAGATGTTTATCATAGCTCAACTTGAGGTTGGTGAAGAGATTAGATCTCATTCTCCTTCTCATTCCTCTAACTTCTCTCATTCATCCTCTTCTTTATGATTCTTTCATTATAATAATGAAATTGGATTTTATTAAAACTTATTTCAAAAAATTTAAATATTTAGAATAAATATAAATTTGTTCTTAATGAAAAAAATATTATTTGTAATGAAAAATATCAATTTTTAAAGGAAACTGATTGTTTAATTTATAAATTAAAAAAATTAATCCAATGTAGAAGATTTCAAAAATGAAATCAATGGTCATAAACTAACTCTTTAAAAATTCACCCAAGGAGAACAGTCACATAATATGATTCCTTATTATCAATGCATTAATGTAAATAATCATGGTTTTTTATTTTTAGAACATAATGAAACCTTATATAAACCCACTTATTTTTCGAAAGGTATTTCTCTAAATAAATTTTGTAAGTATTGTTGTAAATATAGTCATGTTATCTATGTGTGTATTTAAAAAAACACAATATATTGATGGATTAAATTGATCCATGTTTCTTATAAAATATCTTAAAAACTAAGAATGTTTGGGCCACAAAATCATTACATTACAATATTTGTAGACATAAATTTGTTACTATTTAAAAATCATCTTGTGCATATATTGATAGACCCATAGGGATACCAAAAGAATACTTCAAATGATTCATTGCAGTTATTTAAAACCAAACATTATTGATATTTCCTATGGTGTCTTATAAATAAATACGGTATCCACCTCTTGAAGTCATTGATCAAATATTTGCCAACTTAAGATTAATGTTTATCCTCCAAGTGAGTAGGATCCTATCTCTTTCCTTCTTGAGGATGCTTTGGACATTAATCTTGAACTACATCGGAATATGGTTCTTCATTATAAATTTTTTTAATGTTTTCTATTGAATATTTTCTAAAAATATCTTCCCTAATCTTTTTTCCTTCTCAATATAAGAGTGGATATCTTTTTATAATTTATCCCTTCAAAAAAAATCTTTTTTTCTCTTTTCAAGTTTTCTTTGATCTTCTAACTTTCTATATGCTCTCTATAATAATTATTTGACTTAAAGAGTTAGGAAAATTAAAAGATTTATAATAAAATTTCTTATATTTGGGTATTTAATTGTTTATAAATTATCTTAATATCATAGAAATCATGAATAATTTCCATTTTAAAAATTATTCTTTTCAAAAAATCCCCAAAATTGATTTGAAATGTCTCTAAAAAATAAAAAAATTCATAATTCTTCAATAGTGAAGTGAGTAAGATACTCCAATAAAAATATTCTTTCTAGATAAAGAAAATTTTAAGTGGTTTTGGAATACTTTCTATTTAGAATTTATCCCCAAAAGATCTGATTGGGTTTTTAACCCTTCCTTTATCTTGGGCATGGAAAGTGGACCTTACTACACACCAGGTTAGAAACTTTATGAGAATTTTATATTTTTTATTAATGGAATCATTACTAATCCTTAATGAGAAATTAGTTTTCAAAATATTGATTTTATATTTCTTTTTATTTTTTCAAATAAACTTTTATGAAAAATTAATTGTACATATAAACATTTTTTAAACAAAAACAACTAACAAAATATCTTTTTTATCTTTTATAATTCCATAATTATCATATTATTTGTTTTTTTGTCTATTTTTAGAAATATTTTTTGAAAATAATTAATTTTGGGGTGGCTTAGTAATTTTTTAAATCTAAAACTAATTCAGGGGGAGTTTGAATTTTTTTAATTAAAATAATTTATTTAGAGTTGAAAATGAGGTTTTCAAATTTTTTAATTTTTAGATCACATCCAAAATGGGAGAACATGTTTTAAGTTGATTTATTTTATTAAAAAAAGTGTATATTGTTGGATTGGAACATTAACTAGATTTATTTATTTGATATTTCGATAATTATAAATATTTTTATTTTTATTTTTAATAAAATTATTACTATATTTAATTGTTCTTTAGTTATTCATAATTTGTATTTATTAAAATTATTATTTTATAATATAATATTTCATTAAATATTTGGATGAAATAATTTTATAATGTTTTTTTACATTTACACAATATTTATACATTAATCCTTACCATTATGTGAGATTTTGATAATCGCATTTACCTTTATGTAGACTTTTTATTACCCTTATATAGGGAGTTTACATTTATGTTAAACCTTTTAAAATGTATATGAATTTCTTTTCTCCCTTACACAACTATTAAACATACCATTGAAAAGTATCTATAAAATAATTTCTACCATGATCTAAGCATATGGTTTTTCATGTTACACTTATATAAACTGTGTAACTTGAATCTTTCTTTTACACAACATTTATTTTTAATTTATGATTGTAGTATTGTACCCCAACATAGCCATTTTAATTATTAATTAACCCTTACACAATTAATGTTATCTTATCTTTACACTTATGCATAGTGTGAAATTTCCAGCTTACCCTATTTCATTCATAGATGTTCCCTTATATAGCACATTTACTTGCCTTCTTACATAACATGAAATCATGTTTACCCTTACACAACCATTAGAAAACACAACTTACCATTATTCAAGGTATGTAAATATCATTTTACCTTTATAAAAACTATATGAATAGTCATTTTCCTTTTTAAATTGTTTTGAATTTATATTATAACTTATCACATGCATGTAATGTACCCTTACCTGAATTTTAAATTGTAGTTTAATCTGTTTCACGATTTTCTTGATGTTTTAAATTTTCGGATGTTTGTTTCAAATTTTTATATAGTTTGGATGATTTTATAAATTAATATTAATGATATAGATATTCTATGTAGTTTTTTCCTTTCTTTTAAACACATTTTTACAAAGATAAATTTTTCTATTTATTGATGTATAAATTTATATCATGGAACTAAAATATTTTGAAGTTGATATTTTGAGTTTAATTTATTGATTTTAATGTTTCTAAAATAATTTTGTATCTTAACTATCACATTAACAACTATTTCAATTTTTTTCAATGAAGTATCATTAGATTTGGAAATATCAGATGTAAAAATATAAAAAGAAATTTGAAATTCAAATTTTTAATATTTCAGTTTGAATATGTGGGATGTCTGTGTGTTATCTCTAACCTATTATTTTTGATTTGGTTTGATTTATATAACGAGTTATTTTAAATTAGATTTAATTATTCAAATAGTTTTAAATTAAAATTATAATATTACCAATAAAATACTGATATCTTTCTCCCTCACCTTGATAATTTAAAATATTCGTATTACTATTTTGAATTTTATTTTTCTAGTGGATTCATTAGATGTATTGTGTTAACTAGTTTTAAATGGATCGAGTAGAATTGATAAAATGATGATCAAAATACCTTGAAAATGGAATTATTTATATTAAAACCCCCTGAAGGATTAAAATACATTTATGATAGAATTAGATCCCATAAATAGATACTTTAGGGGCCTTAAAACGTGCCTAAAAAATCATTCTCCAATATCTATGTAAGTCGATCTCCAAATATCTCTCAAAGATATCTCATTTATAAATAGTATTTTTTCTATTCTAGAGTGTGTATAAATTATAATATCTTATCACTCCCTTATTTATTACCATTATCTCCAATCATTCTTCATATTCTTTGATTGAATTCAAAATATGCAACAAATTGATTGCTTCTTATAAATTCTCTCATATTTATATTTCTTTTGATTTTGGTTCTCGCTAAAGTTAACAGATTTGTTTCACATGTCGTTTCCATTAAAAATAAATAGTTTATTAATTTTATGTTTCTTTATTTTCTGTTAAAGATATAATGTATATTGTATCTGGTTTCTTACATTAACCAAAAAAATCAAGGGATATTTTTGGTATATTGGGTATAATTAAATCTAAGTGACTTAAATACTCTAAGGAATGAGGTAAGATGTTTAAGGTTTCATTATGAAATATTATCTTTATTTCTTACAAAAATATCTTGATTTATTTAATTTTTTCATTTTTAATAAATCATCCAATTCAATAATTTATTTGTTCAAATTGATTAACCCATAAAATAACATAATGGATTGTTTTTATTTATTGAATTACTATTTATTTTATTCTTATACTATTATTATTTTATTTAAATATATCATTGTGCTTTCAAAATTGGTTCTTTTTTTATTTCATAAAAATATTATAAATAATTTTGTAAACTTGGATTTTTTTCCCATTAATTATTTAAAGGAAAATCCACCCCCCCCCCCCCCATATTTTTATTTTACCTATATCTAACATTAAACTATCGCTTATGAAAATGCGAGAGTCGTGGTAATCTGTGAAACATACTAATGTGATCTCACTTATACCTCTTTTTCATTACCATTTTGATTCATCCAGGGGTAACCTACTTGAAAAAGTAATTAGTATTCCACAATATGAAACAAAATCCTAGTAGTTTGGAACCTCTATGGTTAAATAAACTAGATATCTAGGGCATTGGTTGGATGGATGAGTAGAAACTTCACTTACTAGATGAGTCGTTCCATCTTGTTGTATAAGATTCACAAGAGGATAGATATTTGTATGATCATAGGAGTCTCACTTGGTAAATATATTACCTCTAGGAAATTTGATATTTATTTTTCCTTACTTTTATAACTCAAATTCAAATTTTGAAATGTTCTCCTCAATAGAAATATGTTTGGCTTCCTCAGGTTATAGGTGGGTTGTGGATATAGCCACACCTTTACCTTTATCCTTAGCTTAATATCATCAAATAGGTGGTAGATGGATGTTCATAAAATCACCCAAATCATGTGTTCTCCTCTAATTTCATGTCAATACTCCCACATTATGTATTTTGGTGTGGACTATATTTCATGCTAATGTCTCGTCATTAAATTACTGATTTTTAGTTTCATACTTTTTGTTTTATAAGGGGATAATACCAATATCATTTATTAATATAAATCATGTATTGATAATCGAATCCACATATACATCATAGTATAAAGGCTGTTCATTTTCCTCCAATGATGTTTTTATGTATAGGCCATAATTCTCTTTGATATCTACTCTCTTGGTGGGTTATTATGACTTTCATCCCTTGTGAGGGTTTTTTTCTCTCTTTGATGATCATATAGAATAAATTTGTTGAACATTATTTTGAGGGATTCCTTATCAGTTTTCATTAAACACACTCCTGATGAAATAGATGAATCATGACATGTTAATGGAAGAAATGGTGGGGTTTATTCTTGTAAATATTATCCCATTCTGAAAAATATTTACTTTCTTATAGTAGGAGGGGATGATAATTCTCATATCCTTATGAATGGTGTGTATTTTTCTCTATGAACGCCATGGTTACACTCCTATATATATTTTTTAATCCTAGGGGTGATTATAATGTTAAAAATTATTCGATCCATACTATCCATGGTTTCTCTTATACTTTAACAAAGAATGTTTCAGAAACCCTATTAGCCTTTGGGACTATAATTACTAAAATATCATGATGCATCACCTTTTCTATGTAAGATATGCTTCTATTCAAAGGTGGATGTGTAATGTATTGTTTAGTTTTCATTAAATGTGAGTAATATTTGGCCTTATTGATAGCCTAATGTAGAATCATGTCTATAGATCACTCTCACCATGTATTTCATTTCATGTTTCTATGAACTATGTGGATCTATTTGATAGAATAAATTGAATTTGTAGATCCAATATATAAAATGTTTCATGAATTAATGAAATTACCATATTCTCTCCCTAATAATTCTTTTTTACTCATATGTAGATTAAAATATAGGGAACTATATTCTCTTTAACGAATGATACATTAATTAGGTGGGTTATTAGTTACTATCTAGAATAGTTCCATCAAACTACTAATATGGGAAGGTTAGAGACACTCTTGTTGTTTCCATGAGTTAGGTTTGTATTGCATGAATGTAGGGTATGCATTCCTTTTTAGTTCCTTGATAATTTCATACCAAGGAGTTTCTAAAGGATATAAAATAACCAATATTACATATATAACAAATTCTTTTCACAAGATAATTAAATTCTCCTCATCCTTAGCAGGGGATTCATTGAGATGGTCCTTTTGGATTTAGTCCTCAAGAACCAACATACTTAGTACATGATTACATGTTTTCATTATTAATTAAGTTTCTTATCACATAATGATTGTTACTTTAAATGAAATGTTTATGTGATAATGTCCTAAGAATATGGGTCACACTGAATGGTCATAGCACTCCCCCACTATGATGAGAACCTAGAGGTTCCATGACAATATTCATGAATATATGTTCTATGGACAGTAACATTTTCTTTTGGTACATAGAGGATATAGTATTTTAGTAGTAGCATTATCACAACATATTCAGACACATTCTCATGGGTTTTACCTTTTGTAATATTTAATATATTAGGTTATGAAAACATACATACTAATATAAAACCCATAATTCCATGTTTCATTATATATTATTATAGAAAAACATGTGTATTGATCCTAAGATATTAATATTATAATTAATGGATATCATGACTCATTTACATTGATGTATTGATGAAAAACTATGAAAACATATTTTCATAGTGAGGTAGGATGCACTAGGATTGTCATGAGTGATGTTGCATCAATGGATAATGTAACAACCCAGACCCCCATAGCCTAGAGTCAGAGTTTGTTTTATTACAATGGTATAGATACAATTGATCACATCACCAATCATCGATTAATTTAGTAGTCTTTAAGAAAATGTATCCCTATATGGTTCCCTTATTACATTGGTAATTAAACATATAACATAAGAAAAGAATATAAATTTATTCTTGTCACTTATTCAAAGATTTTATCTTCACAACTTGGAGAAGTTAAATAAATAAATTGTGAGATAAAATGATCAGTAAGGATTATATGAAACAATAATATGTTATGAAAATTCAATAAGGGAAAGACATTATGGAAAGGTAAATAATCTGAAAAACACAAGCCATCAATACAATTTGAATTATAATGCATCCAAAGATTTTTTCCTAGTGAAAATATCAAGTAAATAAATAAATTAATACTAATAGAATAAAATTATTATTATTTTTGCATCATGTATCTAGCACATGAATTGTTATACTGTTAATATGGTTTAAGTATGTGGGAAAAACCATCTAATACTGTTTGGAAACAAAAAAATGGGGTTTTCACCAATTTTTTTGTCTCGAGATACCTTTTGATACATCTAAAGGCTATAATAGGCCACACAAATCACTAAAAGTTCAAATAATTATAAATACATAGATTCAATTCAGTAACAACATGACTAATCAAAATATCCATATTGAGTGCAAGATACATATTCATCAATATTTCCCCAACTAAAACATTATTCAAAGAAAAAACTATATGTAAAAATGGTACATGGATAAGAAAATAATATATATATATATATATATATATATATATATATAATGAATTAATCAATGAATTATGCTCACAAATAAAAGGTTAATATACAAACACCACACATAAGGAATAAGTGGTGAAATGCATAACTAAAGAGAATATCATAACAGAGTCTTTGAAAGAATGGATTTGAATCATACATGGACATCCATAATAGAAAATAGGCATATATAATGATAAATAATGTCCAAATTTAGTCTATACATGTAAAAGAAGTGTTTTATGAAACATTATAAATAATCATTTTAATGCGGTTTAAGGAACATATTAGAATCTATAAAGTGTAAAATGAATTATTGATTGTATCAAACTAGAAATAAAAAAATATGGTTCTTTATGATAAAAGTAGTGATTTTAGAAAAATATTTTATGATTGAAATATATTATGTATCGTACTTGAAAATGCATAAGAAATTGCAATGTTTTGTTTAATTAGACTTTTTTATATTGAATAATTGAAAAGGGATCCTTATAAGACTTATGTTTCCCATCAAATAAAGAATAATCAATCTAGGAAAATATATTTGGAAAACAAAAAATAATAATTTTGGAAGATTTCATAAGAATAATTAATAATTACCTTGTGTTAAATAGAGAGGAAGCATAACGCAAATTAAAAATGAAATTTCGGGGAGAATCACTTATCTTATGTCTGAATGTGTTCTATCCATGATCTTTATATCCTAGATAATCAGATGAAATATAGTAATTAATTTATTAATAACATTTTAAAAATATATTTGATTTATTATAATTTTATTAAGTTAATTTATGGATTTTATTTTATGAGTTATAAGATACAATTTTATTGTTCAGGAGTGTTCTCTTCCTCTGTTTTCATGATTGGTTTACTTGTATACATCTATGTAAAATCATGTATAATGGGAATAGTTTACCAAAATTAAAATTATACTCTATTAAGTAAATTAAATAATATTAAATTGTTATATATTTCTTTCATTTATATGGTATGAGTGTGAATAATTAGATAAAATGTTTGTGATAATCATTTAGATTATTTTTCTATTTTTTAATCACAATGGACAAGTTTTGTTTTATAAATTAATATCATCTTTAAATATATAGGTTATATAACATTAAATAAGATTTAATTCAAATATTATAGTCTATTTAAACCATAAAAATTGTTCTATTACCATACTTGAATGTGTAATTGAAAAACTAAAACTCATCGTCCATGAAGGCGGTAAATCAGAACCATGAAAATGATGTTTTCATTTTAGAATAAAAGAAGATGGGAAAAGAAATGAATATGGTTTTTTTCTATTAACATGATAATATTACTTTATATAAAAGATACTATAGTTATCATGAAACATGCATAAGGTGAGTTGAGTATATAAAAATAAAATAAATGAAATTTAAAATAAATTAAAAGAAAAGGACAATGGTTTTTACCTATTGAATTCTTCTCCATGAGACCATCCTTAAGATAATTTTGTTTTGGTCTTTTGAGGAGGCCAAAACTTCTTGTACTTGAGACATAGGATTTGGAATAGGATTTTGAAGATATTTTATAGGATTCAATTCTTAATAGGTGTGAGGATAAGAGGTGGTAAGGGTGGTATTTATAGTGGATCGAAGGGATATTTTTGGATTATTTTATTCATTAGTTTATTATTTCGGCTCAAGACAAAGGGTAGGGATGATTCCATAACTAAATATAGTAAATAGAGACAGATATTTCGATATTATGGTTCTAACATTAGTGGTCACTCATGGAATAGTGTATTTAGCATATAATGTATATATGCCGTAAATTACCGTATTTTCCTATTCACCAAAAATTCAACTATTTTAAAAAAATAAAATTAAATCCCCCAAACCATTTTTTGGAGACTAAAATTCAAAAATGAACTCGATTTTATGAAAATAATTTTCTAAATATAAGAAATTTATTTTTAATTGAAATAACAATTTTCTTGGAAATTACCATTTTTAAAATTATAACTGATTTTATAAAACATTGAAAAATTAATTAATGTCTCAAAAAATTATATTATAATCATAAAAAATAAAATATTAATTTTAGAATAATATTTATTTTATTATGTTTTCTTTCAAATCACTATATTAATTATAAAATTGGAAAGTAACGTGTATGTTTAATAAAAATATCAACACTTAATTAATAATTTATAAAACATTTTTTTACTTAAAATTTGATATAAGAATATCATATTACCATTTATAGGATGATTAAATTTTTTATAATTTAATAGGTGAGGTTACTATTCTAATGGTAACAATTCTATTCATAAAGGTCAAGTTAGCATTTAGTAGCATATTATTGTTCGTTTATGCTCTGTTTTTGGTGCAATATAATATATTTATTTAAGAAGATACATACCATAAAATCATGGGGTGTTATAAATAATTTAAGAAATGATTTTTTCCATTCTATTCCTTAATGAATTTTGATATCATATGACCTTTTAGGTGAATGGAACTACCTGTCATTATGTTAAGTGGGTAAGTTATAATCTGGAAAATCAAAGAAAGGTACATCGAGCATATAGGTTGATGGGACTAGAATGAAACCTAGTAGATTAAATATATCACTATTAATGTATTATATTCCATAGTAAACATTTGTTAGAGGTTTTATTTCATTTTAACATTAAATTCTCTCTCCATAGAAGCCATGGAATGTCACTATATGTTTACCATATACATCAAATTGTTATGCATAATTCCATTGAATAAATTTGTTAGAGGTCCACAGAGTAAGTATATCCAAAATCATAATTAAATTATTGTATTGAATTTAACAAGTTTAAATAAATAATATTTATTCAGTTTGGTTGATCGTTATCACTTAATCACAAGTTATTTTCAATAATAAGTGAGTTAAATAATAGTAATAAATATTTTTTCATGGTTTGAAAAATAAAATTTTTATTAAATTTATCAAAGAATAATGAGGTGACATTTATTTATTAAATATATAGTCATTATTTAAGGATCTGTAAAATTCATCAAAGGAAAGCAGACTGAGTTTAATGGTCTGATTGGAAATGGTTTAAATGATATTTATTTAAATTATTAATGTGTTGTATATGTAAAAAAATTAATATTATTATTATCACTATTATTATTGTACATGGGATCAACAAATAATTATTATGTTTCAAGGGAGATTCTGTGTGATTTTCCAACCCAAAATATTTCATAATAAATATATAATGTTAACACTTTCCATAATCAACATTTGGTGTAAAAAAATAGAGAGAGACTCCCTCAAGCCCTATAGAGAGATATATATATCTAGAGTGAAATATATATTCTTATTCTATCAAACCTTTGAGATAACATCAATATTTATTTCTCCTTCATGATGAATACTATTAGGATTAACCATGAATAACTAATGTGATAATGATCAATCATGTCAGTTCCCATTAATTCTGTACTTCAATTCATAGATTATGGGTCACATGTGGATCACCACTATTGGGATTATACACTTGGATCCTATAGGTAAATGATAGTATGATGATATCTATTTGACCATATCATCAATGAAGAGTGAATTATAAGATGAGGTAATTATATATTTTCATATAAGTTAATTATAAATTATATGTGAAGATCCTCCTATTATGGTTCTAGTGTTTTAATCTAGTCATCTAATATATTATTATTCATTGGACATGATGTTTTAATAATGTGTGGAAATTTTTATTTTAAAATTATGACTAAAATTGGAGTTTATCATATTATATAAGGAACTTCTAATATTCCCAAAACCTATATTTCTAACTATAATGTTCATTCATCCTATAATTTATAAAGAGTGTTGAGATCATTCTGAATCTCTTCAGTTGAATCTATGGGTGTACAGTCCAAAGAATTCATAGATGATAATCATTTCATAAGAATTTCTATTAATTAGAATGATACATCTCTGAACAATAATAAGGAACCTGATGTAGCAAGACAAAATTACTTGAGTGCCTCTCGATGTGAAGTAAACATCATAGTAACTTCAACAAGTTGAGGAACCTTATAATTTGATGGAGTTTTATTATAGTGAGGGATTCAATAATGAGTTACATGGTTAAGACCTTCAATTTTGATTCTAAATTTTCCATCATGGGGTGACTTCTATTCTAGCAAACCATTTTATCATAGGGTGTAATTATACAATTAAATACCTAGAAAAGACCTCTAGGGTTCTTAGTATGGCTTCCAAAGGGAGATCCTCCAAATTTACTACTTTTTTAGTGGCCTTCATTATGAAAAACATAATTTTTTGATTTATTATTTATAGTATGGGACCTCTATAATATATACCCTGGGGAGTACCTCTTGAGTTCTTATCCAAAATTTTATAGGTATAAACATAATGGTGACTGATTATTTTGGATTAAGTGAGGGTAGCACCTATTTTCCAATTTGTTTTCATGCAAAAAGGAGGAAATTCATGGTAGAAGTTATTTGGAGGACCATTAAAGATTTTTCGTTTCATCTACCCATCAGTATGACATTTATTTTTAATGAATTCTTGTTCTACCATGAGGCAGACCTTCATGACTGATAAGTTTAGTATGACATGGAAGATCTTTTTTATGGATAATTATGGGAGGTTCTCTAGATTTTATATTTATGGTGTATCAGGGAGGACTATTATAGTGAATGATCTATGGAGGAAATCCAAAGTATTTAATTATGTCATTATAGGGAGGAATATTAAAGTATAGGATCTAAGAAGTAACACTAGATATATTTTCAATGGTTTCATAAGGAGGACATCCAAATCCATAGTTTTCATCTCCTATTGATGAAGGATATAGTAGATCCTCAAGCCACTATCAAAATATATTGAAGATCCTCAAATATTTCAGTTTATATGGATCCAAATACCTTCTCCAAAATTATATATTTTACTTGGTGATCCATACATATGGGTGACTAGGAACATGAAAATGATCATAATTGGGGTCACATGGTATAGTCATTGATCTTCGTGAGTAAGATCCCACCAAAGAGGCTTCATGACTTCTACTAGGATATGTTTATGAGATTTATATTTGTTTATGGGAATAGTTTTATCAATGTACACTTGAGATTAAACATCCATCCATACATAGGGAGGCATCCTCCTGGGTGGACTTGTTGGAACAACTAGTGTTGGGACCTCTAGGGTGACCACCTCATCATATTTTTGAGAATCTGCAGCCATGTGATTCTAGTGAGTATTGCGGATTATAGGTAACATCCTAGATAGATCCCAAATTATAATGGGTAAATGATTTAAATTCTCTTCCACATTCTTAAGTTAAGGGTGGTATGTGTTGATGCACTCTAGGGGAAAACTTATGAAGTTGTTGGATGTGGCTACAAGGGCCATTTTTCTCTATGACCTATTGTTAGTAAAATAACCTACAGAGATTTATCTCTGATAGGATCTCATGATAAAACTACATGGTTGATATGGATTCATTGAAATGATATTCCCACACCATGGAATTCACCTCCTAGAACTGGATGAGCTTGATTGGAAATAATGTCTTTTGGGATTTTTTGGCCACGGTGATCATTATAGTCGAAGTGTATGTTTTTTAATAAACTAGTGGTTTGAGATATCCTAAGGTATACTAAATTTTCATCATTACTAGATGGGACGCTTGACAAGTGGTGGTTGATTCATTGATTCCATTTTAATGTGATAGTATATTCTAAATGAGAATGCACAAAAAGGATATTGTCAGTACAAAATCACAAGTAAAAGTGCATGGTCAATCAATCTCTTTCATAGGTAAATTATTTCATAATATTTTCAACATTTCAATAACCTCTTGTGTTTATTCACGTGGTCTCGTATCAGCTACAACACTTCTTTTAAAATGCAGGTGATCATTAGTATAGGCTAATGATTCCTAAAATATCAAGTTGTTTTAGAGGATGGAAGGTCAACTCCTCACTTTAGGGGTCTTATTTCCTAGTTTGGTACCCTCTTATTGATTTAATATATATCTACATAATTTTTTATAGTAACAATGCCTATTATCTTTGTCATGAGAGTGATCGATAAATGTTATCAATTGATGTTAACATATATATGTATCGTGGGATCTTTTACTTATAATTTATTTTTTGATTATTCTAAGGTTTTATTCTATATTGTTGGTTAATTTATAAATTATCATCATACCGGGAGGAGTTAGGTGTTTTGGAGGGAGGATTAGGCTAACGACAGGGGTTTCTTATATTCATTTTTTTATGAAATAAAAACCTATATATTTTAGTGCTTCTTAATGGTAGCTATCAAAACATTTAAGGTTATGTGACAAGGATCATTATGAATCATATTAAGGTGACGCATCCATAACGAAATATGTTCCTTTTATGTAAGTTTGATGTAATTTCCCAACCCTTATTACCATCAAACTGGTAGCCAGACCGGTTGCCACATGACCTCAATATTTCCTCCTCATACGCCAAAGGCTGCTGACTAGTAGTGATGGTGTTAGGATATTCAGTGGGGAGACTATAACCTCATATCATAGCATGCATAATAGTATAACAATATATAAATAGATGAAAATACTGGAAGCAATTTAAATCAATAACTAATTCATTATAAGTCAATTGTAATATCAAAAAAATAAAGAAAATGGCCAACGCCATTTTATACAATGTATGCATGTTTTGGTGGTACATATCTAAAAGCAGTAATCAAATCAGCATTCCTTTCATCTCAGTATAGAAAATAATGAAAATACACAAAGCCCCAAGGGAGATCTCCATGATCATCATGAGTTCTAGCTCAGTCCTTTTCTCATAAATCCTAGGAATAAGAAAAAATAAACAAGCAATATCTAAGGACTTGTAAAAAAGTACAGTCATCTGGGGCACCCTAGTGCAATGGTGGCCCAAATAGGTTTTGGGAGACAAATATCAGTAGGCCCAAACCACTGGTGTCTAGATCAATCTATACAATAAAATTAAATTAAATAGCATAAAATTATATCGAGGCATTAACATAATTCAATAAATAACCTACAACCCATCTTGGTTCCCAAGGGACACCTGACGACAATACCTGTTTTAGATCGTAGCTAGAACAAGTGTATGAACAAGAATATATATATATATAATGTATAATGAACTATTTATCACGTTATTTAATATATTTTTTAACCACACAAAAGAATGATCATTTTACCATTCTTATATTTCACCCATTTGAATAATGTCATCATTCTATAACTCACACACACTTGAATGTCCATGTTATCATTACATACTCAAGCAACCACAAATTTCGATGTTACCATTCCATACTCATGCACCCATGAATTTCCATGTTACCATTCCATACTCACACACCACGATTGTCCTTGTTACAATTCCATAATGATTCACCCTTGAATATCCATGTTACCATTCCATACTCATGCACCCATGATTTTCCATGTTACCATTCCATACTCAGGCACCCATGAATGTCCATGTTACCATTCCATACTAACACACTCTCCATGAATTTCAATGTTACCATTCCATACTCCCGCACCCATGAATTGCTATGTAACTATTTCATACTCACGCAACCATGAATGTACATGTTACCATTCTCTACTTCATGATATAATAAATTCAAGAGTTAATTATCATCATCAATTTAATTACTAATTAAAAAAAAATTAAACAAAAAAAGTACTTTAGTTAACTCAAAAATTAACTTATCACAACAATTACTCTAGTTAATTCAATGATTAACTAGTCACAAGTCAACCATGTCGACACCACATAATTAATTTATAAATTAATTATCTCTGGGAAACCATCTCTATATTACATAATTAATTAAAAAATAAATTATTTCAACCTGTCCTTAAATAAAAATCTCATTATTAATCCCCCAGATAATTATTTATATTATAATCTCATAACACATATTTAATTCATAATTAATTATCTTAACTTAACCAATTTATTAACTCATAATTATTATCTGGATTAATTATCATCTCAAATAACATAATTAATTTATATTTAATTATCTCAAATTAACCAATTTAATATGTCATAATTATTCTCTCAATATTTATTTTCTCAAAGAACATAATTAATTCATAAATAATTATTTTATCTTAACCAATTTAATATCTGATAATTAATCCAAAAAATTAATCATTATCTCAAAGAACATAATTAGTTCATAATTAATTATATCCTATTATCCAATTCAATATCTTATAATTAATCCCCCAACTAATTATCTCGATTTATACATCAAATCATATAATTAATTCATAGTTAATTATATCAACCCACAAATAAACAATTTATTCAAACATTGCCGTCAACCTTATCAAAAGCAGTAAACAAAAAAAGTCTATTTTTTATTAGGAAAAGTTTAGAACCATAGCTCAATAAATGTCCAAGCCATGATTTATAACTCAAATCTACTAGTCTCTCACACAAACAAACTTCAACATAAATTCTTTCTCACATTAAAATGGATTGCAACACCCTAACAACAATATTGACACCCAAAATTAGTGTGGTGAGGACCAACACACGCCATATTAATTAACCACAACTCAAATAAACCATAAGTACCTAATTCAGAGGGTGAGAAAACAATTATCATGTATATAGACTTATCCAAAAATTAATTCGGTGAAACAAATCGAGACGAACCATTTCACCTTTTGTGGTGATCATCACAATACAGACCAATTGTTCATGAGACATCTTTTGCACGACTAAGAAGCGTAAGAAAAGAAGAAACTCAATTAAACCCGAATATAGGGTTCCATGTTAATGGAGACCAGGAGATGGAGAGTCAAAACAGTAGATAAGAACAAAACAATACATGGATAAGGATTCACCTTTACGAGATAGACATCATTAATTAAGGAACCGAAAGTAGATACTCGTGCGAAGAGGAGTTGGGAGGAGGGGTGGTGCACCACCCATGGGTGATTTACAACAACCCTGCTCTTTATTACACACTTGAACATGATTTATTACATAAAATTGAACTTAGGAAAATTCTAATTATCGATAGTTCTAGAGTCTTGGGAAATTAGGAACATTACATAACAACTTAGAACATAAAACCCAATATCTTTTTTGAAAACTTCTTTTACATGACCACAACATTCCCTCGTACTTAGCATTGCATGGGATAACCAGAGGACATGCATAAAAAGCGTGAGCTATAAATCCCATTAAGGGATTAAAACAGTTATAAATTGAATAATACGGTACATGTTAGTCAATAATAACATCAATGAAGTATATAAGAAACATGAACATAAATCCATGATATAGCGTGATTATCACATAATGGAAATGTGGCAACAACATTTAACATGATATTATCATGGGAGAAGGATCATTGCACATGGAGAATGAGTAAACCCTCATTTTACATGAATTATCAGGAGTAAATCCTCATTTCAATTGATGTATCATGATACTAATCTTTACCCAATGCATTGTAATGCTATCAGGGTGCACCCTTCTAAATCATTTAATTTCATGCATAAGTGTACCACATGGATTCATTAAACATAATAATTTATTCCATGATAAGGGAATCTGAAATTATTACATGAAACTATATAATCAATAAGTAAATGTTGATAAAGTTGAATACCCTTTATAGAGAAATGGGCATGGCATTCACTACACAATGACTTTGTCTTGGAAAATTGTGGTGCAATTTGGGCAGCATAATGGCATGACATAAGAATTCATAATATTGGTTAATGAGAGATAGATGGGTGTATCCTAAAATTTAAATAAATTTTTAATTAATGGGGTCATAAATATACATGTGCCAACATATATAATTGAATTTAGATTCATAATACTAAATAATTTCTTGAATGTAAATGAGAAGAGAGAAATTCCTTACAGAATATCGTCATGGTAATGGGTGATCATTGGAGGAATTAATTAGAGATAAATAAGGGTATAATAATTAAGAAATAAGGAGGGAAGTATGGAGGAGGTGCTAAATCATACCCAAACATTTTTAATTGATAAAAATTGTATAAGAACATAATGAAATTTGGACAAAAATGAGAAAGGAAGAAATGCCTTACATAATTTTGGCATGGTAACAGGTGTACATGGAAGGCTGTAATGAGAGATAAATGGTTACATCATCATTCAAACATAAGTGTGTAAGTATGGGGAGGTGAAAAATCATACCCAAACTTTTTTAATTGAAAAAAATGGTATAATAATATAATAAAATTTAGGAATAATTGGGAAAGGATGAAATCCCTGACTTAGAAGTGTGATCCCAAATTCTTGAGACAAGCTTGACAGAGGCTTCATGGGAGCTTCAGGAACCTTGTGAGCATACTAGAGAGAGGATAGAAAAGTAGGGACGATATTCATTGGTTTTTAGTGAATATAAGTTGGATCTTGGGTGGGTTAATATAGGAAAAGAGAGGAAATTCTTTATTATTTAGGTTTTGGCCGCCACACATTAAACACATCAGAACCACAAACCAACCCATGGTATTTTCCTATTTCTTTTTTCATAGGGAAGTAAAACATAATTTTATATGTCCAATGGCCTAAATTATTAAAATATTAGGCTTTATTATGTGGAGTTGAGTCACACTCTCAAGCAAAAACATTTTAAAAGGTTAAAATATTTTTATAAGCCTTGGAGGGTCCATTAAAACTTGGTAAAATAAATCAAAAAAACCTAAATTCAAATTATTATAAAATTAAAACATATATTGGTCAGTCATCCCATTTTTAGTATTTTAGTACAAGACTATTGGGTTATTATGATGTCATAAAACACATTATATATTTAAATGGTATATAATTTTTACCCAAAAATTCAAATGACTCAGAAACATCTGAAAAATTTCACATTGGATAATTTTGACATCCTAATTCCAAAAATAATATTATTTTATGTAAATAATTTTATAAATATGATACATTTTTATTTTAAAATAAAAACCGACATTTATCCAAAATTCATGGGTTTCAAAAAAAATATCATTCAAACCTTAATAAAAATTAAAATTGTATTTATAAAAATTTTATGATCATTTTTATTTAATAAAAAGTAATTTATTAATAATATTTTTTTAAAATATTATTTAATTAAAAAATCTATTAATTCCTTAAAATAGATCTCTAAATTGAATATTAACTAAAAATATTATTTGTGCATTAAAAACCATTTACAAAGTAACATTAATAAAATGATTTTATATTATTTATTCTATAAAAAACAATCCACATAATCATAGTGATAGGTTCTTGTTACATAACCCCTTATAATACCTACATATTACCTAAGGGTATGTTTTTTGATGGTGACAGACTCTTGGGGTGGCTCGGATAACATTTCTCTAGTGTTAACCTCTATCAACTTTTGCTTCTCCCATGGGAGATATTGTTCGAGCTTAACGAGTTGAAGTTCCTATGGGGCATGGTCAAGAATGAAGCCCAGTGGCGTCACATCTATTCCGAGCTCCAAACAATCAGCTTTGTATGGAGAAATTCTACCGGGAGAGGAAATTGCTTCCTTTGTCTGAGTAAATTGTATTTGTTAAAGCCCTGTATTTATATTAATCATTTGATAAATGTTCAATGGCTATATTAGCAATGCTAACAATTCTTAATGGTATTTCAAAATCCAAATGCATAAAACCAAATAAGTTCATATGTTTTATAAAACCATTTTACATAATAATACATTTAATCAAATTCAATGAAATTTTTTTTAGTCAAATTTTGAGTCTTTAGAATCTTCCCCCTTTAAGAAATTTCAACCACAAAATTTCTTTTTACATTATATTCAATAAAATGGTGTGAGTAATTTTCCTTTATTACCTTGAAAACGTCTTCATTCTTTCCTATTATCATTTCTTTCATGTAGAAAGGTTTCATGTGTCACAATTTTACCTCATGATATTTAAAAAATAATCAACTTCCTTTTCCCAAAAACACCTTAGGAATGATTGTTTATATTTATGGAATCATTTATAAGTCATTAAAAATGTATTTCTAATATATAATTTTGAAATTTCTTCTTCAATTTGTTATTTATAAAAAAAGTATTAATAATTCATCTTCAAAAATTTCAAAATAGGGTTTTGGTAAATAAGTTTGTGTTTTTCACCAAAGACAAAAATCTATAATTTTATACATATAGGCTGCTCGAAGGTATCCCTCATTTACAGCATCTAAAAAATATTTTATTTCTTCATAATTTTCAAATAAATACAAAAATTTAAAAAGATCTTGATGGTACATCCCATGATTAGTATGGTAGGAGAGTTGAGAGTGAAATATTATCCAATATATTTTACATCATCCTTGAAAACATCATGCACTAGTAGTGGTATTGGATTCCTCATAAAGTGGTTTGCATGTATCTTGGATATATTAAAAGGATTCAAATTCATCTGATCATGACTTTAGGATGATCGTTCTAGTAGTTCTTCAGAAAGAGAGATAAGAGTTGTTCTATAACTTACTCAATCCATATTTTAAATTCAAAAAGGGGAATATAATTAGGGGGTTTTAATACTTATCTATTTAGCATAAAAAATTAAACATTTAACATAAAAGAATAAACTTGTAAGGGATAAGTATATCCAAACTTGTGACTCCTTAGGTTTAAATCTAGGTTATGCTTGATCTATTTCATAAGTTATTTTATTATGGGATTTTTTTATTCAATTAATAATGGTTTGTAATAAGATCATGAATTTAACAAATAATATCCCCCAAAAGTGTCATAACCAAAAGTGCAACAAGGACCATTGTTGTGCATCAGTACCCATTCAAGTCTATCTCAAAGTGGTGTTTTCGGGTTTTCCCCTAGATACATCTATGTCAGATCCCCCTCTACCTATTCATATCCATACAGAATGTATTTTATTGATAAACCACATACTCTATACTCACAAAAATTTCGGTTTATTTTTATTATATTTTGTCTCATCCCTAAGACTTTCACAAGGGGTTTTAATCCTAATCCCCAAAATAATTAAACCTATCCTCCAATACCAACTGTTACAATATTTCTTTTTATTTTACACTTAAACATAATTTATTACATAAAATAGTCACTTGATTCATCATTGAAGATTGAAATTTCTAGTGTCTTTGGGGCTTAGGATCATTACATAACAACTTAAAACATAAAACCTAAAATCTTTATTTAAGAAAAATTCTTCTACAAGACCTCAACATTTCTTCTTACTTAACATTGCAAGGGGTAAACTGAGTACAAGCATAAGAAAAAGGGGAGCTATAAAGCCTATTAGGGGATTAAGAAAGGAATAACATGAAAAATATAGTACATGTCAAGAAATAATATCATAAATAGATCATAAGATAAATATGACCATAAAGTCTTGATGTAGAATGATTATCATAGCATGGAAATGTGGCAACAACATTTAACATGAAATTAGCATGATCCAAGGCTCATTCCACATAGAACATTAGTAAACCGTCATTTAAATTGAATTAGCATGAGTAAAACCTCATTGAACTTGAAGTATCTTAATACTAATCCCTACCCAATGCCTTGGAGTGCTATCAGGGTGCACCCTTCTTAATCATTTCATTTCATGCATAAGTGTTCCACATGGATCATATAACATGTATTCATTAAACATATTCATTTACTCAACAATAATGGAATGTTCAATTCAAACATGAAACTCTATAATAAATTATTAAATTTTCATAAAGGTGAATACCCTTGATAGAGAAATGGTTATGGTATTCACTACACAATGACTTTGCCTTGGAAAGTAGTGGTGCAATTTTTGCAGCATAACGGCGTGACATAAGAATTCATAAAAATGGATGGTAAGAGAGAAAGGGTTGTATCATCAAGTTTACTTGAAATGGATAGTAAAGGGGTCATATAGATATATGTTACAACATATTTAATAGAATATAGATTCATAATACTTGAGATTTTATTGAATATGAGAAGAGAGAAATTCCTTATGGAATTTCGGTAAGGTAGTGGTTGGTAATAAGAGGAATTAATGAGATATAAAGAAGTATTTTATCACTAAAGATAAAGAGGGTAGTGTGAGAGAGGTGAAAAATCAAACCACAACATTTTTAATTGAAAACAAAATGGTATAACAACAAAATGAAATTTAGACAAAAATGAGAAAGGAAAGAAACCCTTACAGAATTTTGGCAAGGTAACGGTAGTAGAAGGAAAGAATTAATGAGATATAAAGGGGTATATAATCACTCAAACAAAAGGAGGGTGGTATGGGGAAGGTTATAAATAATACCCCAACTTTTTTAATTGAGAAAAAGGGTATAACAATATAAATAAATTTGGCCATAAATGAGAATAGAAGAAATCCCTTACTTGGAAGTGTGATTCCAATAGCTTGGGTGATGCATGATAGAGACTTATTGGGAGATTAAGGCACATTGGGAGGATACTAGAGATAATAGGGTAGAGTAGGGACATGCTCCAAATGTTTTTTGTGAAGATAAGTGGGATCTTGGGTGGGTTTATATAGGAAAAGATAGGGAATTCTTTATTATTTAGGTTTTGGTCACCACATACTATACTAATCAAAACAACAAACCAATCCATGGTATTAGACCATGGTTTTTACCAAAGGGGAGTCTAAAAAATTATTTTATAATGAATATTCCAGAAATTCTTAAAATATTAGGCTTGCTTATGTATAGGTGAGTCACACTCTTACGGAAAACATTTTAAAAGGTAAAAATATTTTATAAGCTTTGGAGTGTCCACTAAAGCTTTGTAAAATAAATCAAAAAAACCTAAAATCTAATTATTTTAATGTGAAAACATATATTAGACAAACCTACCATTTATATTATTTTATTACATCACTATTGGGTCATTATGATGTCATAAAACACATTATATATTTAAATGGTATATAATTTTTACCCAAAATTTTGACTATCTCAAAAAATTATGAAAAAATCACCATTGGATATTTCTGATGTCCTGATTCCAAAAATAAAAATCATTTTATCTAAATAATTTTCAAAATATGTTAGTTTTTAATTTTAATATAAAAACCTACATTTATAGAAACTCATGGGTTTTGACAAAAACATCTTTCAAACCTTCATAAAAATTACAATTGTATTAATAAAAATTATATGAACATTTGTATTCAAAAAATTAATTTATTAATACTATTTTATTAAAATATTATTTAATTTAAAAAAATATTAATTTATCAAAATATATCTCTTAATTTAATATTAACTAAAAATACTATTTGTGCTTTAAAAACTATTTACAAAGTAACAATAATAAAATGAATGTACATTCTCTGTTTTATACAAAAACAATTCACATAATAATGGGGATAGGGTCTTGTTACATAACCCCTTATGAACCCCACATATTACCTAAGGGAAGGTGTGTGATGGTGATTGACTTTTGGGGTGGCTCGGATAACATCGCTCGGTTGGTAATCTCTATAAACTTCCACTTCTCCCAAAGGTGATTCTATTAGAGCTTAACATATTGAAGCTCGGCTTGGTTTTTGTTAAGAGTGAAGCCCAATGACGAAACCTACTTTCCAAGCTTCAAAAAATGGGATTCATATAGAGAAATTTTCCTGGATGTGGCCATCGGTTCCTTTGTCTGAGTAATTTGTATTTGTTAAATCCATATATTTATATTAATCATGTGATCACTGTTAAATGGCTATATTAGCAGCGGTAACAATTCATAATGGTATTTTAAAATCCAATAACATAAATCCAAATAAGATCATATGTTTTATAAAACCATTTTTCATAATAATAAATTTAATCAGATCAAGAGAATTTTAGTTAGTAAAAGTTTGGGTCATTAAATGCATTGGGGGAGACAGTGAGTCAAAACAGCCTATGCGAACAACAAAAAGCATAGAGAATGACTCACCTCACCCTGACATACTACTTCTGTGAATAGACTACTATGATTCGGTGTGCAAAGAGGGAGTCAGGAAGACGGGTGTTGCACCACCCAAGGGAGAACCGGGGGGATCACGCCTCACCTAGGCTATGTGCCTCTCCCTCTTTATTTCACATCTAATAAATTTAATAATTGATATAATAATGATAATAATAACACGCATTATTATTATTATCATTTATTTAAAACAATTATTTGATAAACCCAAAAATTCCTATTAACCCCTCATTGTAATAAATTCCTTCCAACCGAACTTAATTAAATAAAATATCCAACACTTCATTATTTAATTAAAATCTCTCAACACAATTTTAATTAAATAAAACCCCAATTTTTCATCAAATTATTAAATTCATCTTAACGATGAATTTAATTAGATAAAACCACAACTCCAAATTTAACACATCATTTAATTGTATTCATCTTCACTGAATTTAAAAATAAATTCTCCAACACATAATTATTTAATTAAATTTTCTTAGTAAAATTTAATTAAATAAATCCCTCATTTTTTATCAAAAATATTAAATTCATCTTAGCCTTAAATTTAATTTGATAAAACCCAAACTCCACATTTATCACATCATTTATTTAATTTCTTCATTAATGAATTTAGTTAAATAAATTCTCCAAAAAATAATTATTTAATTAAATTCTCTCAACACAATTTAATCAAATAAAACCCCTATTTTCATAAAATAATTAAATTCCTCTTAACCATGAATTTAATTAGATAAAACCCTAACTCCATATTTAACACATCATTCAATTAAATTATTTTCCAAAAGAATTTAACTAAATAAATTTTCTAACTCATTATTATTTAATTAATTTCCCCCAACACAATTTAATTAAATAAAACCTTGACACCACATTAATCATTACTTAATTGAATTTATTCCAACTTAATTAAATTAAATAATTTCTCAAATTCATGTTATTTAATTAAATTTCTCTGAACACAATTTAATTAAATTAAAAACATCAATTTATCGCCATTATTTAATTAAATTTTATCAGCCTCAATTTAATCAAATAATAACCCACATTTCACCATGAATAATTAAAATCTTATTAACATTGATTTTTAATTAAATAAAACCTCTATTTCTCATTAATTATTTAAATTCATCTTTACCTTGAATTTAATTAAATGAAACACCAACTCCTTATTTTCATGACATTTAATTAAATTCCACTCATGTAAATTTTACTAAATAACATATCCATATAAATTTCATTTAATTTAATTCTCTCAACATTAATTTAATTAAAATAAACCCCAAATAGCTCATTTAACAAAATTCCTTTCAAACATGAATTTAATTATATTAATTTAACCTAAAATTAAAAACTAGGAAGACTACATGGTTTGACATGCTTGGTCTGGAAGTCTATGCATAGACCAGGAAACCACTATGGGAAACCTTCTTTATTATGCACAACTGACCCGTATGGTTTGACTAACTATGTCCAACCCATGCGAATGTCACTACCTATTCTGGTTCTCCCAAAACCCATCATTCCCTCTAGGAAACTCCTCAATCCTTTACCCAATCCCTTTATCAACAATTTAAATGATCCCAATATGTGAAACTTATTTCTGAAGCTTGGTTTTTTAAAACTAAACCCTCCAGAGATTGAAAAAGTTAGAAAACATTAATATTTTAGCCCAGTCCAAAAATACGGGACTCTATAAATCTAATTAAATAAATTTTCCAAAAAAACATTATTTAATAAAACTATCTCAACATTATTTAATTAAATAATGCCCCCATTTTTTTATAAAATAATTAAATTCATATTAACCTTGAATTTAATTAGGTAAAATGTCAACTCCAAATTTAACACAACATTTAATAAAATTCATCTCCAACAAATTTAATTAAATAAATTATACAACACATCATTATTTAATTAAATTATCTCAACAAAATTTCAATAAATAAAACCCCCATTTTAAATCAAATAATTACATTCATCTTAAACTTGAATTTGATTAGATAATACCCCAACTCCACATTTAACACATCATTTAATTACATTCCTTTCCAAACAAATTTAATTAACCAATTTTTCCGACTCATTATTATTTAATTAAATTCTCTCAAAACAATTTAATTAAATAAAATCTAAACTCCTCATTAATAATTATTTAATTAATTTAATTATAAATAAAGTTAATTAAATAATTTCTCCAATTCATGTAATTTAATACAAATTCTCTGAACATATTTTATTTAAATTAAACACTCCAAATCCTCAACAATATTTAATTAAATTCTCTAAACCTCAATTTAATAAAATAATAACCCTCATATCGTAATGAATAATTAAATTCTTCTTAAACATAAATTTAATTAAATAAAACCACCATTTATCATTAATTGATTAAATTCATCTTTATATTGAATTTAATTAAATTAAACCCCAACTCTTTATTTACATTCCACTTAACTCAATTCATCTCATCTCATTTTAGTTAAATAACATATCCATATAAACCTCATTTAATTAAATACTCTCAAATTTAATTTAATTAAAAGAAACCCCAAACATTTCATTTAATTAAATTCCTTTCAAACATGAATTTAATTAATTTAGTTTAACATGAAACTCAAAACTGGGTTGACTGCATTGGTTGACATACACTATCTGATGGACTATGCACAAACCGTACATACACTGATGGATACCAACTTTATTATGCACGGTTGACCCACATGGTTTGAATAATCGTGTATAGCTCATGTGAACATCACTTCTTAGTCTAGTTCTCTCAAAACTCATCCTGCCAACCAAGAAAATCCTCGAGCCTATACCCAAGACCTTTATCAACACTTTAAAAGATTTCAGCTTCTGAAACTTCTTTTCGAAGCATGGTTTTTAAAAACCAAACCGCGCAGTAAATGAAAAAATTTCAAAAAAAAATGTATGTTAGCCTTGTACAAAAACACATGAATCTACTTGTGATGAGGATCAATGATGTTTCTTTTAATGTTTTATAACCATAACCATTATGTATAATAAATTAAGTTCATGTGAATAGGTCTTGTTCTAAAAATGTTAATTTCATGTGGAATCAACTATATTCTATGATGTTTAAAATAATTTTGTGAAGCCTATTGGGTAAATGGAACCAAGAAATGTTTTATGTTGTAATTATTAATGATAGACACTTTATTGGTTCATCCTATAAGATAACAAAATAAAATTTATGTTCAAGACTTATACCGAGTCAAAGGCCCATGATATCTCTAGATCATTGATCACACACATAGATAAGATCATCAATGTGTACATGGTAATGGCTTACACCTAGTAGGAGGCACATATATACAAGTCCACCTCTCATATATTGACAACTAAATGGGGGAGAAAAATTGGACTCATGGGTGATGTGACTAAAGGAGAGAGGGTTGGGGTTTATATGAGATCAAATGCCCTTATTTGTATCTATATATCATTTATTGAAGTCAAAGAAGCTAACAAGATTCTTGAAATCTATAGAAGTTTTATGTGGGAATCCATGATGAGGATCTTGATCTGGGGGGATTTGCCAATTTCCCAATAATAAGGATCTTTTTCATCAATGGAATACATGATTTTTAAACTCCATTGGAATCTATTACTTAGGGATCCAAACCTCAGTAAGGTATCTTATAGTTTGTATGGTCTAAATTATAAAATGAATACATTATCGAAGGGGATAACTGAAGACATGCCAGACCTGATGTCCTAAATCCAAAGCTAAAAATTTATACATTACAAAATGGATTTGATGCCAACTAAAGTATCTAAAACATAACCATCCATAATTTCAATAACAAAAACAAATATTAAGTCACTTACACACTCAATACATTTTATATTTATAGTTTTAGATAATTTAGACATTCATTTAACTAAAATACTCATATAATTCTTATTAAAGGCACATTTTCTCACTAATCTATAGATGCCTTATATAACAATATTTATTCAACACACCCTACAAAATTATCCACATATGACATCATATATATGTTTCATAAGTAATGATCATATTCATGACCCTAGGAAATGGAAACATAATGTGGTTGATCTCAAACACTAAGTAAGGGTAAATATAACAGATGACAATCGAAGATCATAAATGATTTTAAAAAAAATGAGTGTATGAGAACATAAACATGGTATAAGAACATATCATAAATAAATTGTACATAATAAATCATCAATCATAAGTTATGAATCATAACATAAGGACTTTTCATAAAAAATTATATATCATATTACCATAGAATAATAAGAATTCCAGGAAAAAATAAAACATTAAATCATAAGCATAAGTTCTGGATCACTCCCAATTCAACATAATATTATGGATAGAGTCCCATAGAGGAATGGTTTTACTCCACATTCTGATTAATGTAATCTTAAAAGATATAAAACATCTCCCAATTCATTGGAGGGATTTATAATTGTGATCTGAAACATCACATCCCAATATCTATATGAATATGTGTTCCAAATAAGTAAACCATACATTATTCCATCAATAATTATAACATAATAAACCTATGTAAATTAAATGGGTATCTAATTAAATTAAGCTACTGTCTAGGTAAAAAAAATTATGTTAAGAGAATTAAGTATCAATTATTTACATCATATATGTAAAAGGTTATACATTATAGTCAATAATATCTATAGTTAATCAATGTATGGTATCTGGGGGAACACACTTCAATAAAAATCATGAAATACAAGGTATTCCCAGAGGAAATAAATTAAGAGAAAAGATAAATTTATACACATTGGATGGTTAGGAAAGAAAAAGATAATGGTGGATCAATTATCTTATATATATTTTATTTCCATTACACAACACATACATAATAACATAGATAAATAACCATAGGATTATTTTGAAAAATATGAAAAACACATTTAAAATTAAATTAAAAAATCATCCTGAATATCAAGAATAAATACAATTTACTTTTGATAACTTTTAATAATACAAAATCCATAGTGAAATTAGAATATAATTAATTTTTTTAAACCAAGAAAACATAGAAAGGAATATTTGTAATGAATAATGAGAATAAAATCGTTAAAAGTTGCTCATGTAGAAAATGATAAAAAGGATTTTCTTTTTATAGTTTTATAAAGAAAGTAAAAAATGACCCATGTGGAAAACATTAAAAAAAATTCTTTAAACCTTTTCAAAAAAAACTTAAAGATAATGAAAAATGGCCTTAAAAATTCATTGAAGAATAGAGAATAAAATTCATGAAGAAATATAAAGAATATGTACATGGAAGATAATGAATCATAGAAATAAAGAAGAGATAAGGTCAAGGACTCATACAAGTAATTATTTAGTTGAATTGAGAACCAATGGGAGGTGAAATGTTAAGAAGAGTTTTGAAACCTAGAAAATGAATTGGGGATGATAAATTATTAAATAATATGGTGGAAGAAAACAAAATTACAAGGATGTATTTCAAGAATAAATGTTATAGCCTAATGAATGTAAATTAAGTTAACAACAACCCTTACAATATAGGTAATGTATGAGTCAAAAGATAAGAAATATGAATAGATTAAATGAAACTAAATCTCCCATTAATAAAAAATTATATAATATATAAGAAATCAATAAGTTGGTATTTACATCATGTAAAATTATAATGGTTAATAATGTGAAAATAGTGTCAAGGAATTGAAATTGAGAAAAAGAAAATTTACCTTATGTAACACTACTAATTTTAGGAAATTTACCATTTTATTAAGTATTTGAAGTTATATAAAATTCTAATTCAGTTTTGGGATTTTATTATTGTTTTTAGTGTTTCCATAGGCATATGGTATGAGGATGATTAGGGGATACATTGTAACTTCACTGGTAAATAGTTCAAGAGATTCTAGGTAGGTGTTTTGTTGGCACATAGTGTTTCCAAACTGTGTTCATTATATGATAAATCATGTAGGTGAATATATTAGGATAATCATAGTTGTTAAAAAATTTCTCAAACAATGAAAACCACTATTGCAATGCCCCAAAAACTTGTGTCTCATGTAATGGTAACATTGAGGATTTATTTTGTTATCCAAACAAAGTACAAACTTCAAAGTAAATTTCATCGCACTTTGTTTAAGAAGTAAAAAAAGTATTATTGTCAAACATAATTTATTCTTATCATATAATTATTTAATAGAATATTTTAAATAATAACTATAATAATATAACTAATTTTCTTGTTTTTCAAATATGATATTTATATATATATACACGTATATGTAAACAAGATTTGAATTATAATTATAAAAATCTAATACAATAATTTTATATATGACATTGAGAATTATTGAATTGAAATATTTTAACTCCATTTCTTATGAAAACTAATATTGAATCTATTATATGAATAATTACATGAGTTTTATATATTTTCGAAAATATGATGTATAATTATTATAAATTTTAATTAGATTAATGTTTGATTACATTATTAACATTTTTGTTTTTTGTTTAATAAAATTATAAATATATAATATAACCATTTTCTTAAAAGAATGATTAAAATATCACATATATGAATGATCTTTTAATAAAAAAAATTATTGTTACCTTAAATAATATATATGTATGTAATATTAACATTTTTACAAATATTTTATAACCAATTATAACAATTATTTTATCTATTATATGAGTTATGATATATAAAAAAGTATATGTATATAAATTAATAATTAATAGTTTTAATTTAAAAATTTATGATAAGATTAATTTTTATGAAATAATTAATTTTATGATTCCTGTTTAATAAAATTATTGTGGTATAAATATTTAAATATTAAACAAATGATATGAAAAAATATATAAAAGAACATAAATATAAAAAGGTAAATATATAATAATATTAATAAAGTGATAATTTTATTGAATTGGAGACCACAAAAAGTCAAAAGGAATTTGGAAATCGTGATATGGAAAATGTGTAAAGCAAAAGGAGGAAAAAAATAAAACAATAAAAAAAGAGGGGGGAAATCGGACAAAATAAAAAATAAAAAAATAAAAAATAAAACAAAAAGAATCATGATTATGATTGAGGAGTCGTGCCGTGAGGGGGGTCCAGTCTTATGGTTTCTATCTCTTGGATTTCAGCGGGTCCTGGGGTCTTCATGGGGCATTGGGTCGGATGTCGTACAACCAGAAAAGAGGTACGACCTCTGGTTCAAGGGTATCGCATGGGGTGGCTTCAAGCGACGTCATTGCACCAGGGATCTCGAGCAGGACCGAAGAGGTACGCCTCGGCCTGGTCTTCATGGATCTTCTGCTTTGGGGATGAGTTGCGGGTTAGGATTCAGTACATTGCTAGGGAGTCGTGCAGGCCGACATCGATGGATCTTCGTGTTGTGGACGTGACCGCAACTACAGGTCGAGAAGTGATGGAGGAGCTTGACTGTCGTGTGGTAGAGGAGAAAGGGTCGAGCAGTGATTATGTTTCACGCATGGGATGAAGACAAGTCCATTCAGGTTAGGGTTTCAGTTATAGTGAACGTTTTGGTTTTCATTGATTCAGTGTGAGTTAGGGTTTTTGTCCGGATCTACATTATTTGTTGTGTCCTTTTATTTAATATTTCTGATCATTGATGCATTCTATTCATAGTTGACTTTCTGCCTTTTTACCTTTATCCTT
This sequence comes from Viscum album, assembly GCA_963277665.1. Lineage (NCBI taxonomy): Eukaryota > Viridiplantae > Streptophyta > Magnoliopsida > Santalales > Viscaceae > Viscum > Viscum album. Next base: position 1,234,598,256 of record OY728159.1, on the reverse strand, counting down.
GTCTGAACTGTTGTTACTTTTGGACTATAGACATAATAATTTTGTTTCTGCAATACAAGTATAACATATTTTGTTTTGATTCGAGCTAATTGAAATCTTTGTATTTTTTTTGAATCTATGACTATATTGTGCCCATGTTGTTATTGTGATAAAAAATGTCTATTCAACTATGATTCTATAGTATTTCTATCTATTTTTTTTCTCGATCTAGTGTTATTTTCCACCTTGCACTGCAATCACCTAGTTGTTATGGCTATAAAGGCCTTGCTCCATGCATAATTGAAATGAGGGGGTGGCCTTGCTCTAAGGGTGTGTTCAAAACAATAGATCAACATTTCCTGCAAATCAGGTAAGGGTGATTTTTATTTATAATTACTTTCTGTTATACACTTATGATCCTCAAAATTTAGTGTTTTAAAACTTTTATAGAGTTGTGAAACCCGTTTTCATTAGGGGTTTATTATTTTCAAATTTATTTTGTACGGGTTCATTATAATTTGTCTCGAATATTTATTTTATGATCTTATGACTTAAAAGGGTAAAATATTTGTCTCAAACATTTTTTTATTACGATCTTATGTTTTGTAAGGATAATTTATTTATTTCTTCCAAGTTATACTCTCTATTTTCTAATTTTTGTAAGGGTTCATTATACTTTGTCTTGAATATTTATTTATTTTACAAGCTTATGTTATGAATGGGAAAATACAATTTATTTTCAAATGTCTATTTATCAAACATTTATGCAATGGTAATGGTTTTCTTCACCTTTTTCTATTGTAAATAATATAAGAGATTAAATATTTTATTCAATGTTATGTTTTAATTTATGTTTTTGTAAGGGTTTTGTTTTAGCATTTTTCATTAAATGTATATTGTGTAAGGGATTAATTAATTTGATCAATTTTGTTGTCTATTATTTTTACAAAGGTATTCACATATATACTTGTGTATAAATGTTTATATGAATCTATATATATTTCATTATAATAGATTATTTTCCGAACTGGGTTATGATTTTAAAATCTATGTGTTGAAAGGGTTTTAATTTTTTTTCTTAAACCATGTTGTTATAAAATGTTATACGTATATATATATATAAGAAACCTTATCTCTCTATATAAACTGAAATTTTTATGATGAAAATGGTTTTAAATTTTTAGTATTTATCATTAAATCTCATGGTTTGTGAGGGAGTAATTTGATCAAATTACGGTTGTTATATGTGAGTATATATATATATATATATACACATATATAACTTATTATTTTATGTGTCAATAAGTTATGGGTTATGTTAATTTATAATTAATATATGTTATACCCTTAGTGTATAATCGGACATACACACATAATTCAATCTATTTATATTTTTATGATATTAAAGATGATTTGAAATCATTAAATAAATACTTGAGTACGAATAAAGTTTCAAGTTCAAATGGATTGGTATATTTATTACGCATACACCCATATTGTTTTAATCCACCCATATTTAATTCTATCAAGTGTTCTTATATCTGCAATCCTCGTTATACACTTAGTATATAATCATATACATATATTTATATATACAAATTTATGTGACTCAAACCAAATATATTTTATGAATTTTAGAAGATGATTTCAAACCCATAAATAATGTTTTTGATACAGTAAATTTTCAAAGTGTGTATCATCAAATTGTTTCAGCTTGAAAATACAACAATTTGTAAGGAATAAATTTATTTATAATTATGTTTATGCTTTAATAATCTGATGTTAGGGAAGATGGTTAATTTTTAAATATTTAATCATCAGAAGTTTTATTTACATAATTGAAATTGTTCTCTCCATTTTTTCCTATTGAAAATCAATTAGGAACATTATATACATTTTATTGGTCAAATTTAAATTCATGACAAACATATATATGTGCATGGATATATATATGTGGACACAAGATTATCCTCGCCATAAAAATAAATTTATAAGTTTTTGATTATACACTCGACAACTATTTACTTCGAAGCGATGTAAGTGGGTGTGACATATACATATTTTATATACATACACTTATGGATATATGTATGAAACTATAAGTTTTAATCATAATCCGAATTAACTTGGCCTAAAATAAACATCTGTGGTTAAATTATGTTATTGATATGTTTAATTAAATATATGCATTACATAAAAAAATAATGTGCTGCAAATAAATTGGCCTTATCTGCTATGCAACATAAGGCATGGACACTTAATAAGATGTGACCATTTATTAGCACATGCTTTGTGTACAAATGACTTCTGTCATAATTCAAACTTAGTCATTTTAAACTATAAATGTTCATTTCCACGAACCAAGGATTCTGAAAATTAATGAACTATCATTTTATGTGGTAACCCCATCCATTCATTACATGTGTGTTTTAAATAAATATAACAAGTGCAAAGAACGTTTACTATATTATGCATTTCATTGTAAAATTTATTATCTAAATAATAACTGACATATTATAATTTAGTCCAACATCATTTCCATTTATCAGTGCATGAATTTAGCATAAATAATACCTATCCAAAGTTATAAACATGTAATTTAATGCATTGGATGTTTATGGAAGCAGTTATAAAGTTATTAATTTATGTGATAAATCAAACTATTTATTAGTCATCATATATAATAATGAATTAAAAATTTAATTATTTGGATTGGTATGTGACACCCCAAAAAAAGACATGGAATTAGGTATTCAACGTGATATGGGACACTATGGATACATGGCCTTATTAAACATATGAGGAATTCATTGGACTTGTATATTCCAGGTTGGGGACCGCTAAAAGTAATCCCCCCTGGTTGGGGTCCGGTTATAGCAGACCCTCCGGATTGGAGTCTGGTTACTGAGCCTCTTCGGGATGGAGTCCGGTTACAGAGGCTCTCCTGGTTGGGGTCCGGTTACAGCTAGCCCCTAGGTCTTAGCATGAGTCCTTGACAAATAAATTAAAGTCTGGAATTATACATTCCCTCGTTATTTGTTTGATAATTAATTAACCAAATTGATATTCTATTAGTATAATATCCATGGATAAGAGCCAGTACTTATGAGTATCAGAAAAGTAAAATCTTATGGCATGAAATATGGTTAGCACTCAGTGATTTAGTATTCGATGTATGAAATTGAAGTTATTACCTTTACTTGCAACTCTGATTATTCATTACTCTTAGCCTTTTAATTGTTGCTCTCATATGCATATGTCATACATGTTTAGAATGTCTTTTATTTGTTACTCCAAATGAGCATTCCTATATTTGATTTATGAATCCTTGTATATCTATTGGCAGGTTTTTAATTGAGAACTATTGATAAGTTACATGTATTATAGTTTTTATTTAATAATAATGTTTTAAGTAAAGTTTTAAAGTTTGTTTTAAAAAGTTATATTGGTTTATCTTAAAACCCCTTACTGGGCATTTGTATTCTCACACTACGTTTTTGATTAAAAAATTTCAGGTAAAAACTTCTAGAAGATGAAACTTTTCAGAAGTAGATGGTTTCTCAGAGCCTGAACTGAATTCAATCCTCTATATGGCATTGGATCCGGGTATTCAAGAGTTGGGGTGTGACAGTTGGTATCAGAGGATTTGGTTTAGTTAACTCTGGAAAACCAGAACTGAAAAAAGAAAAAAATTTACATAAGCATTACTACGTATGATGTTCTTGGAAAACAAAAAACAATACTAGTCTTATATCTATTCGGAGACATCCAATAAAATTATAACAATAATTAAAACATAGATATGTGTTACTAAGTGGAAGTTTCCTTAAATTTTCATATGGCTGATGCATCGTGCCTTCTGTCTCTCCCAACAGAGATAGTAGAAACGATAGTGGAAAATTCATGTTCAGGGGACTACGAGACTTTTAAAAACCTTAGGTTGTCCTATAAACAACTACATAGGGTGTCAAACTGCCCAAACATCCTCCCTATTTACAAAAGAAGAAATCGGGTATATTACCATATTGAATATGCACAATTTTCAGCATATAGGAAAAGAGGAAAGTATCATGAAGTCCTTTTTTTATGTTTTACTTAGGCTGATAACTACCAAGTAGTCGGTAAATTTATAGAATCTGCTTTGGATGGTGACCATCAAGCGGCCTACCTATTCTAGGTCTTGAGTTTTAGTATGTATGGTGAAATTTATGACATCAATATTTTCATGAACGACGCGGTGCATGGGACTTATAGGGATTTAGTTCACTCTGAACATTCCATCCTCCACACTTCCCATGCCTCTCTATTGAAGGTCGAGTGCTTTAGGCATAGGTATGACCCTAGATACTCATAGTGTATCTGGTCCAAGGAAATCGAGCAGATAAATACTACCTTAGAAATCCACCTGAGGTTTTCAGCACCCTACCATCGATGGTGTTCCCAGTAAAGGGACCTTTGGAGTGACGTGTGTCTGGTGTTGATGTGGATTTTGTAAAAATATTTTAGAATTGTAGGGATGCAATTCTTTGAAGGGGGGAATAATGTAGTGCCCCCAAAACTTGTATCTCATGTAATGGTAATATTGAGGTTTTGTTTTGTTATCCGAACTAAGTACAATCTTCAATGTAAATGTTATCACACATTGTTTAAGGAATAAAAAAACCATTATTTTCAAACATAATTTATTCTTATCGAATAATTATTTAATTGAATATTTTAAATAATAAATATAATAATATGACTAATTTTCTTATTTTCCAAATATGATATATATATATATATACGCATATGTAAATAAGATTTGAATTATAATTATATAAAACTAATACTATAATTTTATATATGACATTGAGAATTATTGCATTGAAATATTTTAACACCATTTCTTATGCGAACTAATATTTTATCTATTATATGAATAATTACATGAGTTTTATATATTTTCAAAAATATAATTTATACTTATTACAAATTTTTATTAGATTAAAGTATAATAACATTATTAACATTTTGGTTTTTGTTTAATAAAATTATAAATATATAATATAACCATTTTTTAATAGAATGATTAAAATATCACATATATGAATGATCTTTTAGTAAAAAAAATATTGTTACCTTAAGTAATATATATGTTTATAATATGTACATTTTTTCAAATATTTTGTAGCCAATTATAACAATTATTTGATCTATTATATGAGTTATGATATATACACAAGTATATGTATATAAAGTAATAATTAATATTTTTAAGTAATAAATTTATGATTAGATTAATTTTTATAAAATCATTAATTTTATGATTCTTGTTTATTAAAATTATAGTAGTATAAATATATAAATATTAAACAAATGATATGATAAAATATATAAAAGAACATAAATATAAAAAGGTAAATATTTAATAATAATAATAAAGTAATAATTTGATTCAATTGGAGACCAAAAAAAAGTCAAAAGTCATTTTGAACTCGTGATATGGAAAGTGTGTAAAGGAAAGGGAGGGAAAAAATAAAACAATAAAAAAAGAGCAGAAAATTGGAAAAAAGAAATAATAAAAAAACAAAAGGAATCACGTTCGTGATTGAGGAGTCGCGTTGTGGGGGGGGAGGGTCCGGTTTTCTGGTTTCGAGCTCTAGGGTTTTAGTGGGTTGTAGGGCCTTCAAGGGATGGTGGGTTGGATGTCATACAACAAGGAAGGAGGTACGACCTCAGGTTCGAGCGTCACGCATGGGGTGGATTCAACCGACATCGCCGTACGAGGGATCTCAAGATGGACTGGTGAGGTACGCCTTGGCCTTGTCTTTAATGGTCTTCTATGTCGGGGATGTGTTGCGGTTTAGGACTCAGTATGTCATGAGGGAGTTGCGAAGGCCGACACCGAGGGATCTTGGTGTTGTGGTCGTTACCGCGACTGCGGGCCGAGCAGCAACAGAGGAGCTTGACTGTCATGTGGTCGAGGAGCAGGGGTCGAGCAACAATTAAGTTTCGCCCATAGGACGATGACAAGTCCAATCGGGTAAGGGTTTCAGTCATAGTCAACATTTTGGTTTTCCTTGATCCAGCATGAGATGGGGTTTTTCTGGATCTGATTTATTTGTTTTGTCCTTTTATTTTATTTTTTTGATCATTTTTGCATTCTATTCATAGTTGACCTACGGTCTTTCTTTCTTCATCATTTTCCGAAACTGTTGTTACTTTTGGACTATAAACAGAATTATTTTTATATACAATACAAGTCTAGACTATACTATTTTGATTCAAGCTAATTGAAATCTTTGTATTTTGTTGAATCTATTAATATATTGTGCCCATATTGTTATTTTGTTCCACATATCTCTTTTCAGCTACGACTCTATAGTATTTCTATCTATTTTTTTCTCTATCTGGTATTGTCTACCACCTTGCACTACAATCACTTTTTGGTTATGGCTATAAAGGCCTTTAGCCTTGCATAATTGAAATTAGAGGGAGACATTTCTCTAAGAGTGTGTTCAAAACAATACATCAAAATTTCATTCAAATCTGGTAAGGGTGATTTTGATTTATAATTACATTCTGTTATACACTTATGATCCTCAAAATTTAGTGTTTTAAAACTTATATAGAGTTGTGAAACCCATTTTCGTAAGGATTTTTTATTTTCTTATTTATTTTTTATGGGATCATTATAATTTGTTTTGATTATTTATTTTATGATCTTATTACTTATAAGGGTTAAATATTTGCCTCGAACATTTATTTATTTTTATGATATTATGTTTTGTAAGGAAAATTTATTTATTTATTCCAAGTTATACTCTATATTTTCTAATTTTTGTAAGGGTTCATTATACTTTGCCTTAAATATTTATTTATTTTACTTGCTTATGTTATGTAAGGGAAAATACAATTTATCTTTAAATGTATATTTATCAAAAATTTATGCAATGGTGATGGTTTGCTTCACCTTTTTCTATTGTAAATCATATAAGATATTAAATATTTTATTAAATGTTAAGTTTGTAATTTATGTTTCTGTAAGGGTTATGTTTTAACATTTTTCAATAAATGTCTATTCTGTAATAGATTAATTAATTTGATCAATTTTGTTTTCTATTATTTTTAAAAAGTTATACACATATATAATTGTGTATAAATGATTATATGAATCTTTATATATTTCATTATAAAATATTATTTTTTGAACTCGGTTATGATTTTAAAATCTATGTGTTGAAAGGTTTTTAATTAGTTTTCTAAAACCATGTTGTTATAAAATGTTATACGTGTCTATATATATATATATAAGAAACAATATCTATCTATATAACCATGAATTTTTAAAATGATAATGGTTTTAAATTTTAAGTATTTATCTCTAAATCTTATGGTTTGTAAGGGTGTATTTTGATCACATTTAGGTTGTTCTATGTGAGTATATATAAATGTACCCATATATAACTTATTATTTTATGTGTATATAAGTTAAGGGTTATTTTAAATTATAATTATTTCTTGTTATAAACTTAGTGTATATTCGGACATACACACATAATTCAATCTATTTCAATTTTTATGATATTAAAGGTGATTTACAATCTTTAAAAAATTACTAGGGTGGAAATAAAGTTTCTAGTTCAAATGGATTGGTATATTTATTACGAATACACCCATATGGTTTTAATCTACCTAGTTTTAATTATATCAAGTGTTCTTATATCGGAAAACCTGATTATACACTTATTATATAATCATATACATATATTTATATAAACAAATTTCTGTGACTCAAACAAAATCAATTTTATGGATTTTAGAAGATGATTTCAAACCCTTAAATAATGTTTTGAAACAATAAATATTGAACTTGTGTAACAAAAAATTATTTGTTCTTGAAAATACAATAATTTTTATGGAATAAATTTATTTATATTTATGTTTTATGCTTTAAGAATCTGCTGTAAGGAAAGACAGTTAATTTTTAAATATTTTATCATCAGAAGTTTTATTTACATAATTGAAATTGTTCTCTCCATTTTTTCCTACTGAAAATCAATTAAGAAGATTATATAAATTTTATTTGTCAAATTAAATTCATTGAAAACATAAATATGTGCATGGATATAAGTATGCGGACATAAGATTATCCCCACCATACAAATAAATTTATAAGTATTTTATTATACACTCGACGACTATTTACTTAGAGACAATGTAAGTGGGTGCGACATATACATATTATATATATATACACTTATGGATATATGTATGCACCTATAAGTTTTAATCATAATTTGAATTAACTTGGCCTAAAATAAACTTTTGTGGTTAAATTATGTTTTTTATATTTTTAATTAAATATATGCATTACATAAAACAAATGATGTGCTACAAATCAATTGGCCTTATATGTTATCCAACATAAGGCATTGACACTTAATAAGACATGACTATTTATCAGCACCTACTTTGTGTACAAATGACTTCTCTCTTAATTCAAAAATAGTCATTTTAAACTATAAATTTTTACTTCCATGAACCAAGGATTTTGAAAATTAAGGAACAATCATTTTATGTGGTAACCCCATCCATTCATTACTTGTGTGTTTTAAATCAATATCACATGTGCAAAGAACGTTTACTATATTATGCATGTCATTGAGAAATTTATTATCTAAGTAATAACTGACATGTCATAATTTATTCCAACATCATTTCCATTTATCAGCGCATGAATTGAGCATGAATAATACCTATATGAAGTTATAAACATGAAATGTAATGCATTTGATGTTTATGGAAGCAGTTGTAAATTTATTAATTTATGTCAAAAATCAAACTATTTATTATTCATCACATATAATATTTAATTTAGAATTTAATAATTTGGAGTGGTATGGGACACCCCAAATAAAATACATGGAATTGGGTATTCAATGCGGTGTGGGACACTTTGGATAAATGGCCTTATTAAACATATGAGGAATATATTATAATAGTATATTCCGGATTGTGGACTGGTAAAAGTAAGCCCTCCGGGTTGGGGTCCGGTAACAGCAGACCCTCCGGGTTGGAGTCAAGTTATAGAGGCTCTCTAGGGTGGAGTCTGGTTACAGAGGCTCTCCGGGTTGGGGTCTGGTTACAGTTATACCCTAGGTCTTGGCATGAGGCCTTGACCTAGAAATTAAAGTCTGGCATTATACATTCCCTCATTATGTGTATGATAATTAATTAACAAAATGGATATTAGATTAGTAAAATATCCATGGTTAAGACCCAGTACTTATGAGTATCATAAAAGTAAAATCTTTTGGCGTGACATATTTTTATCACTCAATGATTTAGTATTCAATGTTTTGAAATTGAAGTTATTACCTTTACGTGAGACTCTGATTATTAATTACACTAAGCTGTTTAATTTGTGATGTCATATTCATATGTGATACATATTTAGAACGTCTTTTATTTATTAATTCAAATGAGCATGACTATATTTGATTTATTAATACTTGTATTTCTGTTCACACGTTTTTAAGGGAGCATTGTTGATACGTTTCATGTGTTATAGCTTTTCATTAAGAAAAATGTTTTATGGAAGGTTTTAAAGTATTTTTTCAAAAGTTATATTCATTTATTTTCAAAACCCTTATTGGGAATTCATATTCTCACCCTATGTTTTTTATTAAAAATTTTCAGTCAACAGCTTTTAGCAGATGAGACATTTCAGAAGTAGCTGGTTTCTCAGAGGCTGAACCGAATTCGATCCTCTATATGGCACCGGATCTGGGTATTCGGGAGCTGGGGTGTGACAACATTGCTGATAGGATAGTTTGGAGATAATATCATCACATTTTTGGATAATAGTTATCCAAACCATGTGTCACAACCATTTATATTCCTTGGTTATTTCCAGTACCATTGTAATCGTTTCCACAATATTTGAAAACCCATGGGGTTTAACCATGTGACATGCATTAAATGATCCAAAAATTAGACATTAGCTCATATTTTCACCCTAAAACTCTCATTATTCACCTTTTTCTCTCGGTCTTTAAAACTCATCTCCTTTTCTAGGAAACCTTTGTGATTATTAAAAATAAAGAATATTTTTTGGATTAAGCAGGGTATGTTGGATCTCTATAATCTATGTAAATTCATCATTCTTTATTACTCTCTCTAGATATTCTCATATTATCTATCATAGAGATAAATATATACTCTATTATATATTGATATATATCCTACTATGTGTATTTTTATGGGATATTATTGGGATATAATCAAAAGAGGAAATTTTGTGGAAGGATCTAGAGGTTTTGTTAGTTGTTCTTCATTATCATCATCCATTGAGAGGTAGGTGGCTTCTCTTTCAATTTGCTTATTCTAGAACATGGAGGATTGGTTTTACTGAATGTTTTTCTTGAATTTAAAAATAAATTTTTGGATGAACATGGGATTTTGAATGGATTTTGGAAAATCATTGGTTAATAATTTTAAATCGCGTTCTCAAAATTATGGTTTTGGTTCAATACTGTAAATTGTTCAATGAAATGTTTTAAAAGGAATAAATTTTTTATGTTTAATGTTTCAATTTGAGAACATGGAATAAATGTTAGTGTGTTTTCATTTGAATTTGGGATGGAGCACGACCATGATTTATCACTGTGATAGTGCGATGGAGCATGGTCATGAAGTATGATTGTCAATGTGGGTCAAAAACCGATGGCTTAGTGGCCCAATGAATCATCACTCATGAGTTTATGGATATCCATGGAATTTATGTGTGTCTGTGTGTGAACATGGTAAGGTTATTCCTATCAGAATTAAATGCAAAAAATCTTTTTAATTTTTTCTTACATGGAACATGTTTATGGGTTTATATACAAATATTTTTCAACTTCTCATTATGTTTAATATAAAATGTACTAAAATGTTATTGTTCTAGTAGAGTGTGTTGGGATGTTTCTTAAGACTACTTACTGTGTGTAATAATCACCCCATTCTAGATAAATTTTATGAATTTGTATATTTTTTACATTAAAATATAGGAATGGTAAAGGTTTGATACTTTTCTAGTAACTCATCTTGATATTGTGGGAAAGGAATGTGGAGCTGGAGGTTAGAGATAGTTCAGGTGATATATGGGGTAATTAGACTTGGTTTTTCATTATTCATTCTATCTTTAAATCTTTTTGGGTGGATATATATTGTTTCCATTATTACCCTGATGTTGGTTTTATATTGATTTTATTGCTTAAATAGTTTTCTTCTAATGCATCATATAGATTTTTCATTTCATTCAGTTTTATTCTATTTGTTTTTTTTTATTTTATAAATGGTAAAATTATCTCCCTATATCTATGAAATCCCTTATAATTTATTTGGCTGTTTTTTTATAAATATTTTCAAGATATTAAGTTTTGGATTATGTCAGTACTCATCACTATATATAAAAAGTCTGTATGAGACTATGTGCTCTATTTTTTTTATTTGGATCTAATTTTGGATGTGTTATCATACATGGAAATCATATTGTAGCTTATGGGTTATTAAAATTACAGGTTCATTAGAAGAATTATCCAATTCATGAATTGGAGTTAGTTGTTGTAGTTCATTCCTTGAAAACATTATATCATTTTCTATTTGGTGGTATGTTCATTGTATTCATATATCATAAGATATTGAAACACATATTATATTAGATATATTTAAATATAATCAAATTAAAATTCATGGAATAACTTCAGATGTTTGACTTTGACTTCATATATACACCAGTAAAGGAAATTTAGTATTTGTTGCATTGAGTAGGAATTCATATAGTCAGTTCTCTAAAGAGGTGTTGGATCAGTGGAAATGAATGATAGACATAGTTGATATACACCTGGATTTTTCTAAGAAATGTAACTTTGTAGTATTATTTCCCATTTCAATTATTCTTAATTTGATTTATCATGTTAAAGATACTCAAATTTCTGATCATAAATCCTTAAAAATGCTGTTGAAAATCAATGGTGGGAAGCCCATTTAGAGGTAGACACAATCTAAGATATATATGTTTCAAAATAATTATTGGATTGTGGTTATACTAACTTATTTAGAATAAATCCTTTCTACCTACCACCACTAAATATAGGTTGTTCATGTGGAAATTTAGAAGTAGTATAAGAAAATGAGAGAATACTTTTTGTGGGTTGGAATGTAGTGAAAAGTGGTAGAGTATGTCTTTGGATGCCTCACTTAAAAACATGTCAAGGATGAGCTCTAACGGCCAGATGGTATTCATATTCTTTACCTATAGCCATTTATAAATGGGAGTAGGTAGAAATGGATTATTTTATAAGTCTACCTATAATAGTTTTAAAACACAATTCTGTAGGGTTGATTATAGATTGACTCACAATGTCAGTTCACATTATCCCAATTTGTGAATCTAATATAGTATAATACTTAACAAAACTATACATTCATGATGTTTTAAATTTTCACCACATACCTGTTTTAATTGACTTTGATCGAGACCTCAAGTTTACATCTTGGTTTTGAAAATCCTTGCAGAAATCCCTTAGAACCTAGTTGACCATGAGCACATCTTATCATCCTCAAGTGGATAGAAAATACAAAAGGATTATCCAAATGTAGAAAGAAATTATTAGAGATTATTTTATTGATTTTGGAGGCACGTGGAAAGATCATATTCCATTAGTGGATTTTTCATACAATAATAGTTATTAGATCTAGATACATATGGATCCTTTCTAATCTTTGTGTGTTCATCCTCGTATTTCTTCACTTTTGGGGGTGCAATCAGTTGAGACATCACTTATTTGAACTATCCATTTGCATGATATGAAAAAAAAAGATTATAAGGAATAGTAAAAATGGTCATATCTCATATTCATAAGAAATATCATGTGAATCATCACAATTGGACTTTATCATTTGATGTGGGTGGTCATGTATTCTTGGGAGTATCTATAGGTCGAGGAGATCATCATTTTGGAAAGTAAGGTAAAATTTATCCTTAATACATTAGTCTTTCAAAGTTACTCCAATAAATTGTTTAAGTGTCTTATCTATTAGATTTACCACCAACATTCAACTCTCTTCACAATGCATTTCATATATCTCAATTGATAAAGTACTAGACCGATCATAACCATGTTATTTGATGGAACCATTCTGATCATGAGCTAGATTAAAAGTTGATTTATGTGTACATACATATTATGGATAGAAAATATATTTTGTTTCATGGAAATGTGGTTATATTCAAGAAGAAGTATGGGAATTTTATACGAATATGCTAGAACAGTGGCCCAATCTCTTTGAAAGAAATTTTAGTCACTAAATTTCTCAAGATGGATATACCAATGGTGGAGAGAATGTAACACCAAATTTTCAATTAATTTACCATTTTAATATGTATTTTGAGGTTAAAAGATATTTGGTGTGAGTTTCAAGAGTTTTTAAAATGTTTTAATATTGTTTTAGAACTATTTATAAAGGTATATAGTTTGAGAACGGTTTGGGGAACCATTAAACTTCTCTAAGAAACCAAAAAAGAGTTCTAGGTATGCTCATGGTTGGGGGACGATTATTCCAAACTATGATATTTATAAAAGATATCATGTGAGTTAATATATTGGTATAATCATGGTTGGTGCATGGTTTTTCAAACCATGTGAACCAACCACGTAGAGAGGGTGGTTTGGAGACAATATCAATATACAGTTGGGGCATGGTTTTCCAAGAAAAAAACATATTGATCCCTCTATTATTTATAGTATCGTGTGCATGGTTGGAATATGGTTTGAAAAACCATGTGATAAAACCATGCAACATGCATTAAAAGATCCAAAAATTAAACTTTAACTCATATTTTCATCATGGAACTCTGATTATAATACTTTTCTCAAAGGATCATGAACTCATCTCTTATCCTAGTAATCCTTGGTGATTTCATTTTATCTATATTTTTTGAAACCAAGGTATTTACGATATCTAGAATAAATTGTAAGTTATAATTATTTCTTTTTTCTCTCTAAAAAATCACATATACAGTATCCTAGATCCATAGATCTATTCTTTTATATATATATATATATATATTTCCTATTATATGTATTTTTATGATATGTTGTGGGATGTAATAAAGGGAATATGTTTAAAGGCCTGATCTAGAGGTTTCATTTGTAATTATTCATTGTCCACATCTATTGAGAGGTAAGTCGATACTCTTTCACTCTAATTATTATATAAAATAAAGGCTTTCTTTTACTAAATATTTTTCTTTGATTTAAAATGAAATTATTAAATGTAAATGGGATATTTAGTTTATTTTGGAAAACCCTTTGTTAATAATTTTAAATAATTGTGTGCTTTAGTGATAGGAAAGTGTTGAACGAAATGGTTTATAGGGAAGTATTGTTTATAAATAATTATTTGATATTATAACATGGAATACATGATGGCAACTATTCATGCATATTTGGGATGGAATGTGTTTGTGAAGTACCACCATTAAAGTGGGACAGAGCATGTTCATGAAGTACCACTATAAATGTGGGTTACCAGGTGATGGCTTGGTGATAAGATGACTCACCAATAAAAGATATATAGAGATCCATGGTATTCATGTGAGTGTGTTTTTTAAAAATGGTTGGTTTTGAAAAGTGGTATGAAATGTAAATCATCTTTGTTTAATGTTTTCTTACATGGAACTTGTTTATGTTTTTGTATAAAACTATTTTTCTGCTTCACACTCTATTTCATAGAAATGTGCAGACATGATCTAATCATCATGGGGTATTGGGAATTCTATGGGGTTTAAATATTAAATTTTATACTCAGTCACTACATGGTAACTTTTGTGTTTTTTCATATTTTGTTTACCGAGATACAGGAAATGGAATGTTTTCATACTTCTTTAGTGATGCATCTTGATACTGTCGGAAAGGATGGTGGAGTTAGTGCTTGGGGCAAGTTTGAGTGAAGCATGGGATAATTCAAATTTAGTGTCATAGATTCATGTTGTATTTTTGTATTTATTCTTTCTTGTATCTTGTTTTAATTTTTACTCTAATTTTGGTTTTAATTTTACATTGTTGTTTAAATAATTTTTTGTTATGCATCATATTGCTTTTTCCTTTCTATTCATTGTTATATTTTTTGTTATTTTTTCATATATAAAATGAAAAAATCATCCCCCAATATACAAGTAAGACATTAGTAATTATTTCTAGATTTTATTTATAGGGACATCACCTAAGATTAATGGAACCATAGATCCTTCTAAGCTAATGGTTTTGGTCAGGATGTTACACCTTATGACCCATTTTTTCACTATTTTTGTCACCTCTTGAAAAAAATATTATTTTTATTCAATCAAGAATATTGATGTGAATTTTATTCCTTTTATCATTCTTGATTATTTATAGTCATTGGAATTTATTTATTACTATTTCTATGGAAGGTAGAATGGCTTGATGACATGTTTCCTTTTAAATTATCTTGCTTTGTTACGATTTCTTGATTTTGATTATTTTTAATTTTTTATTTTTGGAAAATTAATTATAGAAACAGATAATACATTAAAATAAATGTATATTACATAATCTACACTGGAAATCCATGTATATGGGGATAGGTAAAGTATTGAATACATCATCATAGGTGAATGAAACTAGTCATTATCAGGATGTGTCAAAAGAGAGGGAGAGAGAGTATATAATATAAATAGATTAACATAGTATTAATTATGTCACAATAACATTAATATGTACTAAACTTATATATGAAAAACACTTTAATGTTATAAAAAGATAAATTTATCAAGATAGTAGAAATCAGACACTTAAAGAAATAATGAAATAGATTTGGGGTTACCCTTTTGTAGAAGATGTAATCCTTTTCTGAATCCATAGAGTGTTGAGTCAAAAGTTCTCCTTTGACTTCTATACCTTGTTTTTGAAATCACAAATGTCTTTTACCATGCTAATCATACTGACCATGCTGATCGTACTGAACATGTTAATCGTACTGACCATACTGATCGTACTGATCATGCTGATCGTACTGACCATACTGATTGTACTGATCATGCTGATCGTACTGACCATACTGATCATACGGACTATAATTTTCATACTGACTCTGTCAATCGTATCGTACTAAATCTGTCAATTGTACTCACTTTTGTGTATCTTACTTTGTATCATATCAATACATTACATTTAGTAATACTTATAATACTCATACTTTCATTACTTGCTTGTTTTGGTACTTAGTCAAAAACACCTGTTTCATATTAATCGTACTCTTGTTTATCATCTTCATATATCTTTTGTTTTAACCAGTACAATGTCGTTGATTTAGTTACAAACTAATCAAAACTATGTCATGCTTTTTGTTTCAACATGACTGTTATAATGCCAGGTGTCCATGTCCCTCCGATTTTTTCAGAGAAATATGACCTTTGGAGGAAATGTGACTGTTGGAACATGAGGCCTATAAATAGGAGGTCATTTGAAGCTGAGAAAATATAACTGTGATACTTTGCTTATATCAAGTTCTAGAGAGAGATGTTGTGTCTTCTCTCATTCTTTGTTCTTTGTGTGACCGATCATCATATCGAGAGCTTTCAAGTGATTGAAAGACAGAGGTGTCGATTACTTACAAAATCGAGGGCTGCCAGGGATAGGCAGACAGACGAACCGATCATCGTATCGAGGGCTGTCAGGGATAGGCAGACAGATGAACCGATCATCGTATCGAGGGCTTACCAAGGTGGTGGTAAGATAGACCTCTTATCCTAGGTGAAAGTATAACCCTTCTCTTTGGGTTAAAATGAATTGTAATACTTTTACTTTTCGGTTGCTGTTTGTATTAGAAAGGAATTTGTATTGTTTCCTTTCTTCTTTACACTTTCAATTGTAATTTTTTCAATTACAATTATTCTATTACATATTGTATTAATAGATTCTATACGCTTTATGATAGAATCTCTCACACTTGTTTTACTCTGATTATTGTATTCATCTTGAATACAATTATTTTACTTTTCTAATAGTATTACATTACATCATACCTTTATATTCAATACAATTGTGGTTGTTTGAATTGTATTAGTTTAAGATCTTTTAAACTAATCTCTTAAGTGTTTAAACATAATGTTTTTAAACCTACAATTCACCCCCCCCCCTCTTGTATTGTACCACCTAATATACATATATATTTACATATTCGATCTAATAATTGGTATCAGAGGAGGTTTCCACTAATTTATACTACTAGCTCTTATTTGGTTTTCTTACTGTTTCAACTAGTTACTATACTAACATGTGAAGTGGAAAAGATTGTGTTTTATCAGATGGAAAGAGTGAATATTGGGTCAATTGACAATCTAAATCCTTCAAGACCACCAATCATTGATGGGAATGATTATGAGTACTGGAGAGATCGAATGAAGAAGTTTGTTATCAATACTGGTGTAGATAATTTTATTATACTTACTGGAGGTTACAAAATTCCTGACAAAGAAGTCAGTACTTTCACTAACTAAGAGAAGCGAGAATATCAACGGAATTACAAGGTACCCAATACTTTATTATTCTCTATGACTAGAAATATATACAGCCAGATATCTTATTTTGACGAAGCCAACTGTATTTGGAAGAAATTAGAAGTCACACATTTTGGTACATCCAAGGTTATAGAAACAAGAAGAGAAATTCTTCGAGCAGAGTATCATGGATTTGTTTTTCCTTATGGAGATCCAGTGTGTAAAGTGGAACAAAGATTTATGACAATTGTCAACAGTTTACAATCTATGGGAGAAAACGTCCGTGATGATAAAGCTCTTGTAGATAAGATTTTTTATATAATGCCAAATGAATGGGAGTCAAAAAGTACAGCTATTGATGAAAATAGAAAATTTTCCCTGATTACTCTTTATGAACTCTTTGGAACTATTCTACAGAATGAGACAAGAATGAAGAGAGATGCTGATTTCAATAAGAAGGAAAATGGGAATTGAAGTGTAGCCTTTACATCTAAAGATAAAACACA
The DNA here is from genome assembly GCA_963277665.1 of Viscum album. Classification (NCBI taxonomy): domain Eukaryota; kingdom Viridiplantae; phylum Streptophyta; class Magnoliopsida; order Santalales; family Viscaceae; genus Viscum; species Viscum album. The sequence goes on along the minus strand of OY728159.1, from coordinate 1,234,580,223 downwards.
TGAAAGGGTAACAAGATCTAAAGCCAAGAAAGTTGTTATATCATAATCAAGTGATAGTAACCACTCAGATAATGAGTTAGCCAATCTTTCCTGAAGGATGAACAAGATTGTGGGAAAGAAAGACTTCCAATACAGATTCAAAAATAAATATAGGAAGGATAAGAAAGATTCAGAGGTAACTTGTTATGAATGTAAGAAAATGGGACATATAAGACCTGATTTTCCATTATTGAAGAGAAAAGACAGAAAGGAAAAACATTCTGAAAGATATAAGAAAAAGTATTACAAGAGAAAGAAAGTCTTGAAGGAAAATGATACATGGAGTGCAAGTGGTATGGATTATTCAGATGATTCTTTAGAATATGAGTCCTTGGCACAGAGAAATATTGGACTTATAACCAGATTACCAATTGAAGATCATTGTCTTATGGCTAAGGTACACAATGCTGAAGCTGTTACAAATGTCTCTTTAAATGAAAATTATACAGAAAATAAATATTATGAAGCTTCAAATGATGATTCTTCGTCATCAGAATATGATACATTACCTTATTTGGAATAAGTTTCAATATTTTCTAAATTACTTGAAAATGATAATTCTAAACTTAAGAAAAAGCTTGATAAAGAAAATTCTAGAATTTCAGTTTTAACTAAAGAAGTATCAAATCTTTCTAATGATCTTGATGCGAAAACTTCTAATTGTGAAAGTATTTTAAAAACCCTTGAGAAAGTCAAATCTGATAAGGATAAACTTTCTAAGGATCTTGAAGACGTAATTTCTAAGAAAAATGTTTTAGAACCTAACCCTAGTTCAAAATCAAATGTTTTGGATGATAAAAATTTAGTTTTAAAACTAAAGTCAGAAATTTTTTCTTTAAAAAAATGTTTGTCAAAAAATACTTATGGCATGGAGAAGTTTAACAAATGTATTCCAAAATCCGGACTTTGAGAAATCATTCTGGACTTGGTTATACTAATTCCAAACCTGTTTTTAGTAATAACTATTTTGTTCCACAAAATAACCCTTTTGTTCTAAGTGTCAATGTGGTGGACACTAGAAAAGAGAGTGTTCTCTTAATAGAACTCAGTCTTTAGGATTTCATAAAGCTCATTTTGAAAAACAAGTGTGGATTCCTAAAATTTTGATATCTAACCATTCTGGATCCAAACAAGTTTGGATTCTGAAAAACTAATTGTTTCTTTTTTAGGAAAATGAGAAGTGTACCAACAAGAATATTTGGTACATGGATAGTGTTTGTTCTCGACACATGACTGGAAATAAAGATTTCTTTGAAAATATTATCAAAACAAAAGGTGGAAAGGTTACCTTCGGAGATAATGCTCAAGGAAAGATTATTGGTATAAGTAATATTATTTTCTTGGAAAAGTTCTTATCTCAAATGTTTTGTTTGTTAAAGGTCTTAGGCACAATCTCATTAGAATAAGTCAATTATGTGATGACGGTTACCTTCTAAATTTTAGAAATAATAAATTTTTAGTTCGCAATTCCCATGATAAGTTCATTCTATCTGCCCATAGGCAAGAGAATGTATACACTATTAACTTAGAAGACCTTAGGAGCCAAAATTTACCCTGCTTAAGTGTTATAGAATACCAATCATGGCTATGGCATAGATGACTAGGACACTTCAACCTAAGAAATATTTATAAACTATCAAAGAGAAGACTTGTAAAGGGACTACTGGTTCTTAGATGTGATTCTTCAAAAGTATGTAATCCTTGTCAATTTGGAAAGTAACATAAAACTATCATTAAATAAATTAATGACGTTTCAACTTCTAATGCATTACAGCTAGTGTATATGGATCTTTTTGGTCCTTTAAAAACTGGAAGCATTTGAGGCAAATACTATGTATTTGTTTTAGTTGATGACTTTACTAGATTCACATGGGTCTATTTTCTAACAAAGAAATCTGATCCCTTTTCCTATTTCAAAACTTTTAGAGCCCAAGTTAAAAATGAGAAAAACCTACCATTGATAACTATCCATACTGATCATGGTGGTGAATTTCAAAATTGTGAATTCGAAACTTTTTTTAGTAATAAAGGTGTTACTCACAATTTCTTAGCTCCATGAACTCCTCAGCAAAATGGTGTTGTTGAAAGAATAAATCGTATTCTTCAGGAAATAACTAGAACCATGTTGAGTGAATACTCTATTGCTAAGTATTTGTTTGGTTGATGCCGTTAGTACTTCTTGCTATACTATAAATCATGTTTTAACCAGACCGTTTCTTAATAAAACACCTTATGAGTTATGGACTGGCCAAAATCCTAATGTTTCATACTTCAATGTTTAAGGGTGAAAAGTATTCATTCTGAATACAAAAGTTAATCTACACAAATTCACACCAAAATATGATGAAGGAATATTTCTAGGCTACTCCACAACTCTTAAGGCTTATAGAGTTTTCAATAAAAACACTTGTACAATTTAGGAAACAGTACATATAAAATTTGATGAAACTGATCCTTCTGTTTTTAAATCATCCCAACCTACACCCTTATATGTGTTTTCAAAAACGGATTATCAACCTTTGTTAAGAAGATCCTTCTGATAAGGAAAATGTTCAAGAAGATACTTCTGAAACATTCGCCACAGAATAATTTCTACCATATATTGATGAACAGGTTTTACAAAACCGAAATCAATTGTTTCTTAGGAATCATCCCAGTGATGACATCATTAGTGATGTAAATCAACCTGTAAGGACCAAAAATTCTTTAAGAAATGAAATAGAACATCGTGATTTTCATTCCCAATTTGAACCTAAAAATCCAAGTGAGGCCTTAGGTGATGAATATTGGATCAAAGCAATGAAAGATGAACTAAATGAATTTGAGAGGAATCAGGTCTAGACTTTAGTTGAAAGACCCAAAGAAACAACTGTAATTGGAGTAAAATGGGTTTTCAGAAATAAATGTGATGAAAATGGAATCATTGTACGAAATAAAGAAAGACTTGTTGCTAAGGGCTATAATCAACAAGAGGGAATAGACTATGAAGAAACATATGCTCCGGTAGCTAGGCTTGAATCTATTAGAATTCTATTAGCCTTCACAGCATTCTTTAACTTCAAATTATTTCAAATGGATGTTAAATGTGCTTTTCTAAATGGATTTGTTCAAGAAGAAGTTTTTGTCAAACAAACTCCTGGTTTTCAAGACCCAAAACATCCTAATCATGTTTTTAAACTTACCAAAGCCCTATATGATCTTAAACAATCCCCTAGATCATGGTATGATAGACTTACATGATTTATTTTACAAAACAATTATGCAAAAGGAATAGCGGATCCAACCCTTTTTATAAAAATGGAAAATCAAAATGTTCTGATTGTTCAAATTTATGTTGATGACATCATATTTGGTTCAACCCTGCAATATTTAACTGATTCTTTTGAAAATTTAATAAAGTCTGAGTTTGAAATGAGTATGATGGGTGAGTTAACATTCTTTTTAGGTTTTCAAATTTCTCAAAAAACCAGAAGGAACATATTTATCCCAACATAAGTATATTAAAGATTTTCTTAAGAAGTATGGATATGAAAATACTAAAAGTATTAGCACTCCAATTGGTACCTCAAATTCACTTGATCTAGATGAAACTGGGAAACTAGTAGATCAAACAATTTTTCAAGGTATGATAGGAATTTTTCTATACTTGATAGCTAGTTGACCAGAATTGATGTTTTTTGTATGCTTATGTGCAAGATACCAATATAATCCAAAAGAGTCTCATTTAAAATCCGTGAAGAAAATCTTTCAGTATTTGAAAGGAACTATTGATTTAGGACTTTTTTACTCTTCTGGAAATGAATTTGTTTTAAAAGGTTTTTCAGATGAATAATTTGGTGGTTGTATAATGGATAGAAAAAGTACATCTGGAACATGTCATTCATTAGGAGATTCTCTGGTTTCTTGGTCCTGCATGAAACAACACTCGGTAGCACTTTCCACTACTGAAGCTGAATATGTAGCAGCTGGAAGTTGTTGTGCTCATGTTTTGTGGATGCAACAGACACTCACTGACTGTGGATTGAGTTTTTCCAAAACCCAAATTCTATGTGATAATACTAGTTCCATAGCTCTTAATAAGAACCCAACACATCACTCTTATTCAAAACACATAGATGTTAGGCATCACTTTCTTATAGATCACACACTAAAAGGAGATATTATTTTACAATTCATCGGAACGCAAGAACAACTTACTGACATTTTTACAAAACCATTACCTCTCGATAGATTTGAGTTTATAAAACAGAAGCTAGGAATGATTACATTGAAATAGTCATTCATATCTACTTCATGTTTTACATTTCTCCTTACATCAAACAACTCCTCTTAGAAAGGGGGAGAGAATTTGTTAATATGTTTCTTCTTATCTTATGATCTTTAAGTATTTATTCTCCTGGTATGTATTTTCTACCTTTATGTTTATCGTATTGACAGTTTTATCATATTATTTACCTTTATGTTTATCGTATTGACAGTTTTATCGTATTACTTACCTTTCTATTTATCGTATTGACAGTTTTATCGTATTACATACCTTTCTTCTTATCGTATCAACCGATCATGGTAATGAATTTCTTTTACATAGGATGGTTCGATCATGGTAATGAAATTCTTTTCCATCAGCTCGTCCGATCATGGTAATGAATTTCTTTTCCATCATCTCGTCCGATCATGGTAATGAATTTATTTTCCATCAGCTCATCTGATCATGGTAATGAATTTCTTTTCCATCAGCTCATCCGATAATGGTAATGAATTTCTTTTCCATCGGCTCATCCGATCATGGTAATGAATTTATTTTCCATCGGCTCGTCCGTTCATGGTAATGAATTTCTTTTCCATCAGCTGGTCAGTTTGTGGTTACGATATTTTTTTCCATCGGCATGTTAGTTCATGGTAACAACTTTGTTTTCCATCAGCATGACAGTTGATTGTATTCTTTTTCTTTATACGTGTGTGTTCTCTTTTATTGTTAATTCTACTAAAACCAACAACTACCTTACGATCTCCGGCAGGTACATACATTCTTATTTTTTTAAAAAAAAATCATTTAAATCTTATATGTTGATCTTATTTCTTCTAATCTCAACCGTATAATACCAACAGTCACCCTTTTGTCGCCTATAAATTGCCCCCCCCCCCCCCCCTCATCCCCAAACCCACACCGGTTTTCCAGGATTTGTGGCGAAGCTCTACTCCACCAATTTAAGTCATCATACGATCTTTCAGCAGCTTCAACTATATGTCTCAGTCCTCTTCCAATACTCTGGAAGAAATGTCTTTAAAGATCATTTGAGAGAAATATTTTTTTAGAGAAAGGTTAGTTTCTCGGGACTTTTTCAATTCGTACAATTCTACAATCAAAAGAATCATTTTGTTTCAAGGTTGGGTGCATTTGTGTATTGAAAAACCAGTATCCCAAGATTCGGTTCTTATTGATGAAGTCATTCATTTTTACAAAACCATATCATTTGATAAGAACATGACTATCAACTTTGATGTGTATGATAGAAAGATTTCTATGTATGTGAATCAAGCAGCTCATTTTCTGAATTTTCCGATAGAAGGTGATTCTTTCTATCCATCTCGTAAACTACCAGAGTAAGTTGGTAGGTTTAACAAAGAAAATGTTGAGAAAAGTCTCTTTTTATTATAAATGAAGAGAAGAGGAAAGTGGCTCATCTTTCACCAGATAATAAATTTGTATCGCTGTGGATATAAGGTTTTCTTATCCCAAGGAAAGGGGATAGAGAGACTTTGAAGGATTCTGATATCTTCATGTTGGACTATCTTGTCAACATGAGAAAAGTAAATCATATGGGATACATCTTTGAAACGATTATGAATGTTATGTTTGGAGAAATAAAATCTCATTTGATTATGTATCCATCCATCCTTACAAAGTTTATTCTCGAGAGTATGATGTTTTGTAATAATCCATTGAAAGGAAATCTGATAGATCTGAAGCCATCCTAGATTAGTAAGAGTACATTGAAGAAGTTTAATGTTTGTTTTGATCCGAATTCAAAACTTTTTGTAAAAGATTTATAAGCTGATTCGGCTTAGAATCAATCGGCACCTATGTTTGTCAAAGACAATCCTTTTATTGGTTTTGCTCATAAGTCAGATCCGAAAACTAGTTCAAAGACAAAGAAGAAACCAAGGTACTGTAAGGAAGTCGTGGACAAGTGGAGAAAATATAGAGAACAGAGAAAAGAAGGTGAACCAAAGTTTGTTCTTGACCCAGCTAAAGCTTTTGTAGAAAGAATAAGGGTAGAGGAAACCCTTCAATCTGAAAATAATAAGAAGACTATTTTGAAAAAAAGGCTCAATACTTTGATATCTCTAATGTACTGAAAATGGTTGAGGATTCTAGTGCTCAAATAACGGAAGAAGTACATCAAGAACCTATCGTGCAGAGTCTTCCAGAGAAATAAAAAGGGAAACAGATTTTGGTAGAAATACAGGAAGTTGAAGAAAAGGAAGGAGACTTTATTTTAGAATTCCTTCAAAGTTCGAAGAAAAGTAGAGAAGAATATTACCAAAAGCAGAGTGAAGGTGTTCATCAAGCTCTTCATGCCGATCAAGCACCAGATGAATTGTCTAAACCTCAAGAAAGAATTATTTCACAAGGTAATAAACATCCTCAATCTTCTCATACAATCATTATCAGTGATAAAATAGAAGAATAAAGAAAGGGGATTGAAAAAATTAAAGGAAAACAGCCAGTTGTAGACGCAAGCCGATCAAATTAGCTGATTTCGTACGATGAGGATACCAATTCATAACAGAAAATTTCCTTAAAGAAAATTGATTACATTGGTCATGTTTTGAGGAGAATTGAGAAGACCATCCCTTACTTTCCCAGTCTTGAGAGAAAAATTGATTTCATTACTGACAATCAAAGAAAGAAGTTCGGATCCATAAGAGAATTGAGAAATAATGTTTTGTCAGTTGAAGCTGATTTGAATGTTCTATCTAAAAGTTTGGCAGCTCATAAGAAAGCTTGCAATAGAATGACCAAGTGGTCATACAAAACAGAGAGCTCAGTGAATGACCATGAGATAGAAATTTAAGATAAAAGGAGGTTGTCAAATGATCTTGTGATTGATTTCAGTGAGCTTGACAAACAAACTGTTGAAAGACTGAATCGGGTAACTCATGGAGCAGATATCCCTTCAGTGAATGAGTTGCAAGAAAGAATGAATGCCTTTCAGTCTAAATTTTCGAAGGTTTCATCATTCAAAGATGAAATGTTTTTGTTGAAGAAACAAAATTCTGTGATATCAAAAGATAACAAGAATTTTCAAGACATAATTGACAGTCTTGAGGAAGTAATCAGAGTCCAGGAGGAGACTATCAAGAATTAAGATCTTCTTTTTGCTGACCAACAAGAGCTTCTCATATCTTAGGGTGATTCAATTTCTGAAGACAAGAAAGAAATCAAAAAGATGAAAGTTGTTCTTCATGAATTGTTAAAGAAGGAAAGGAAAGAGAAAACAAATGACTTGTATTTGTTTTTTCTTGTTAACCTTATTGGTTATCGTAATGAGATTTATGTTACTCTTTCCATTTCTATGAAATTATTTTCTCTAACTCTTTCAGGCATCTCGAGATTACTCCATTCTTTTTGTAAATCGCAAAGGGGTAAAATGTTTTATAAAGGGGGAGAATGTTTTACAAAGGGAGAATGTTTTAATCAAATACATCGAAACCAAGGAAAATCTTTGAATACAATACTTAGGAAAGTATATACCTAAGGGGGAGTTATTTGTATTCAAATTCATATTCAGAAGAGTTTCCAATAACTCAGGGGGAGATAAGTTTTTCTTGTTGTATTTACTCTGTGTTTTGTGCTTTCCAAAAAGGGGGATATTGTTGAGTCAAAATTTCTCCTTTTACTTCTATACCTTGTTTTGAAAATCACAAATGTCTTTTACCATGCTGATCGTACTGACCATGCTGATCGTACTGACCATGCCGATCATACTAACCATGATTATCGTACTGATCATGTTGATCGTACTGATCATGCTGATCGTACTGACCATGCTGATTGTACTGATCATGCTGATCGTACTGACCATACTGATCGTATGGACTATAATTTTCATACTGACTCTGTCAATCATATCGTACTGACTCTGTCAATTGTACTCACTTTTGTGTATCTTACATTGTATCATATCAATACATTAAATTTAGTAATACTTATAAAACTCATACTTTCATTACTTTCTTGTTTTGGTAAATAGTCAAAAACACATGTTTCATATTAATCGTACTCTTGTTTATCATCTTCATATATCTTTTGTTTTAACCTATACGATGTCATTGAGTTAGTTACAAACTAATCAAAATGATGTCGTGCTTTCTATGTCAATATCACCGTTATAATGCCAGGTGTCCATATCCCTCCGAGTTTTTTGGAGAAATATGACCGTTGGAGGAAATGTGACTGTTGGAGCCTGAGGCCTATAAATAGGAGGTCATTTGAAGCCGAGAAAATATAATTGTGATACTTTGCTTCTATCATGTTCTAGAGATAGACTATGTGACTTCTCTCTTGCTTTTTTCTTTGTGCGACCGATCATCGTATCGAGGGCTTTCAAGTGATTGAAAGACAGAGGTGCCGATTACCTACAAATTCGGGGGTTGCCGGGGATAGGCAGACAGACGAACCGATCATCATATCGAGGGCTTACCAAGGTGGTGGTAAGACAGACCTCTTATCCTAGGTGAATGGGTAACGCTTCTCTTTGGGTTAAAAAAAATTGAAATACTTTTAGTTTTCCGATGTTGTTGGTATTAGAAAGGAATTTGTGTTGTTTCCTTTCTTCTTTACACTTTCAATTGTAATTGTTTCAATTACAATTATTCTATTACATATTGTATTAATAGATTCTATACGCTTTATGATAGAATCTCTCACACTTATTTTACTCTAATTATTGTATTCATCTTGAATACAATTACATTACTTTTCTAATAGTATTACATTACATCATACCTTTATATTCAATACAATTGTGGTTGTTTGAATTGTATTAGTTTAAGATTATTTAAACTAATCTCTTAAGTGTTTAAAAACAATGTTTTTAAACCTACAATTCACCCCCCCCCCCTCTTGTATTTTTCCATATAATATACATATATATTTACATATTTGATCCAACATAAAGGAGTGGGTTTATGTAGCTCCCATAAAATCCATAAGGGTGATAATAAAATTTGGAGTTGTTAAATGGGAATACACTGGTCACTTATTAAGGAATGGAAAGTTATTTTTGAAGGGAAAATAGAGGGATAATTATATTTAAGGAGAGGGGTATTTTGGTTTAAATTGTTGATAATTTTCTTATTTAGGCCAACTAATTTTTAAGGGTGATGATTCCTGTTACTTTTTTGGTTTATTATTAGAAAATGAGGTTTATTTTATATTTACATCAAACCAAAACTCAATGCAACCTTCCAATAACTCTATTAAATTAAAAAAACTACAAATATATTTTTATTAGGATAAAATATAATTTAGGTTCCAACAAATAAAATAAAAGTTTCTAAATTTATATTCATATTTTTAAAGACATTATTTTTCTACTAAAATAATTTTTTCTCAATAAAACTTTTTTATAAATTTTACGTCATTCTTACATCATAATGATTTTATAAATGTTTTGGTATTCATAAAAATGGTATTTTCTACTATTTAAAAAATAAAAAACATTATAAAAATCTGAATAATTCACCGAAAGACAAATTCAACATACTGAATCGAAAAATAATATTCATTTTATCAAATTCATATTTTAAAATTTATTAATTTTGTAACGTCTCAGTTTTGGGTGCTTCCCAAGGGTGCCTCGTACCTGGTTTGTCACATGGAATCAAATGAATTTCCCCAAGCACCAGAGGCTTCCAAATAGCAGTGAGGGCCTTGGGTGTGATAGTGGGGAAACTATACCCTCATTAGTAAAGCATGAACTACATAATAACAAATATTAAATAGTAAGGTAAGAAAAATACCTTATGACAATTAAACAATGGATGAATGAAAGTAAATAAAAATTGGAGCACATATATAAATGATGCATGTCACATATGTCTAGGAAAGCATCCAACAAGACAATATACTAAAAATAAAACTGATCCAAAGTACAAAGAAAATAGGAAATCTCCAGCAGCATCGCAAACCTATGTTTGGTCTTATGGTCTCCATCTCCAACCAGCTAATCATGTACCTGAGGAAGAAGGGCGCTTGACCTTATCTACACCTAAAACCATATAATCTGTTTATGTCCAAAAACATGACCCAAATAGGGTGTGAGATGAATCCCATTAGGAAACCATTACATGATCTATGCCTAACAGTCATTGAGTATATATAACAGGTAATAATGGAATGCCTCAAGGAGCTAGGATTACACAAAAATAATAATTCCTACGGTTTCCATTTACATTCATTATCATTTCTTGTTCATAATTTAATTAATTATGTATCAAAATATATATCTCAGAATACAACCTAACAGGACTGAATCCAAGATTTTTCTTTGGCTTGGTAGATGCATCACAAACATTAAATATTTGTGTTAACCCTCTGGGTAGCTCACAAAATCTAACCCCTCTGGCCATGTAATGCAATAAATTGGAAAAGAAACTCTATAGAATCACTCACCATCAATTATTCCTATGGTCTTTCCAAAATAACTATAGACTCTTTGGGGAAGCACTCAACCTCAATTCCTCATCCAGTCTTGTAACAATAACTATAGACACTCTGAGGGAGAACTCAGAGTCAATTCCCCCTTGGGGTCTTGTAGCGTGAAATATAATAGAAACTCTAAGAAAGCACTCAAAGTTAATTTCCTCTATGGTATAACTATACCAAGTTATCACGGGCTTGTGCAATTCAATCATTCCTATATGATATCATGCAGCCCAAAGTAATCTCAACCACTACATGGATAAACAATTCCAATTCGTATCATAATCATTTAACAAGCGGAAAAAGGAAAATAGTTCTATCCTATCAAGCAAGGAATGGAATCAAGGTCTTCCTCATAGGAAACCTGGACCAAAGATCCCTAAATATTCAAGAAAGGAAAATCACCCATGGAGTGTTCCTTAAACAAACAATTTCACATAATACCACAACAAAAAAAACCTTTGATACCACTTTGTAATGTCCCGGTTCCAGGTGCCTCCCAAGGTTGCCTCATACCCAGTTTGTCACATGAACTCAAGCTCATTTCCCTAAATGGAAGAGGCTACTGACTAGTAGCGAGGGACTTTGGTGGGTTAATGGGGACACTATTCCATCATTGGAAGAGAATGCACAGAAGAATGAAAAATAATTAACGGTAGTGGAAGAAAAATACCATACAATAAGTAAAATCGGAAGACTAAAAGTAAATAATAACTGGAGAACATATATAAATGATGCATGACACGTATTTCTAGGAAATCATCCAACAAGAAAATATAATGAAAATAAAATTCAACCAAAGTACAGAAAAAACATGAAAACTTTAGTAGAATCGCAAGCCTATGCTTGGTCCAATTCTCTCCATCTCCAACAAGCCAATCATGTACCTGAGGAAGAAGGGTATTTCCCTTATCTACACCTACAACAATATAATCTTTTTGGGTCCCAAAACATGACCCAAATAGGGTTTCAAAAAAATAAAAGTAGGAAAACTCCATTAGGAGTGTGTGTCTCTCCCAAGAACCAACAAAATCTTGGATGCATGCTCGAAGCATGTCCTCCAACACATAAATCAATCGCTCAGAATGGCCATCCATCTAGGGATGGTAAGTTATACTCAAAAGTACCTGTATTCCCAAATACCTATGTAGTCTCTTCCATACACGAGAAGTAAATGGGTGTCACTATATGAAATTATAGAGCTTGAAACCCCATGAAACCTACAATCTATTGGATGTACAACCTTACAAGGTCATCAACACTGAAGGTCTCCTTGATCGGTAAGAAGTGTGAAACCTTCATGAGTATGTCAGTGACAACCCAAACTGCGTCATTTTTTCGAGGAGACCTCAGTAAACCTGTCATGAAATCCATCGCAACATAATTACACATCTTCTAGGGAATGGGTAACTATTGTAGAAGCGTTGCTGGTCATTGGTGCTTGCCTTCACCTACTGGAAGGTGGAAAATCTCATAACAGAACCACCAATATCCATATTCATACCTGGCCACCAATACTAACAGTGTAAATATCAATACATCTTGGTGACACCAGGATGAACTGCCCATGTTGGGGAATTAAAATCCTACATCAAGTCCTCTCATATGTCTACTAACACCCATACGTGTCCATGAAATCACAAGACCTCATCCTTACCTATGGTCCACCTAGGAGTAGGGTCCTCTCCAGACACACTCTCCCATAGGACAAGGCCTTCAAAATTGGATAGCTTCCTCATTCGCACTCGATCAAGTAGAATATAGGTAATAGCTATAGAAGAATGAAATATCTTACCCTATCTATCGTGAACCTCCAATTGAATCTTAGAGAACGAAACCATAAGATGCCACTCACTATTGACCTTCCAAATAACATGTATCTAAGTCCTCTTGCTCAACATATCATCCACTATGTTTCCTTTTCTAGGCGTGTAGGCAATCTCAATGTCAAAATACTGAAGGTACTCAACCCACCTATGTTGTCTCAAATTGAGATCATACTGAGTAAAGATATAATTGTGACTTTTGTGGTCAGCGAACACTATAAAATTCTATCCCAGTAGATAATGTCTCCAACAACACAAGGCATGAATAATTACAACTAACTCAAGATCATGCATCGGGTAATTCCTCTCATGTGGCCTCAATTACTGAGACCCGTACACAACAACTCCTTCCCCATGAATAAGCACTACTCCTATCTTGATACTTGATGCATCATAGTAAATGGTTTAATTCATGACTGGCTCTATAAAAACTTGTATTAGTGATGAATTAAACCTTACCTTCAACTCCTGAAATAATGCCTCACAAGTATCTAACCACATGTACTTCGCAACCTTCTTATTCAGGCCTATTAGTGGCACTGCTATGCATGAAAAGTCTTGTATAAAATATTTGTAGTAACCAGTCAGCCCTAGATAAATTTGTACCTAAAATAAATTCTTCAGCTTCTACCAGTAATCTACTTCTCTGACATTCTCTAGGTCTACTGATACTCGTGTCCCTAAGATAACATGACCCAATAAGTGAATTTGGTATATCCAAAAGTGGAATTTTTAGATCTTACCATATAACTGATTATCTCTCAATGTACTCAATATGATATCAAGATGGATATCATGGTTATGTAGATTATGAGTGAAAACCAAGATATCATCAACAAAAACAACCATAAAAGAGTCCAAGTATGGATGGAACACTCAGTTCATCAGTTTCATAAAAACTGCAGGCGTGTTCGTGAGACTGAACGGCATAACCACATACTCGTATAGACTATACCTACTCCAAAAGGTTGAAGGAGGTATATCTGATGGTATAACATGTGACTTATTAAAACCGGATCTCAAGTCATTTATAGAGAATAGACGGGCTCCTCAAAGCTGACCAGAGATATCATCAATACTAGGAATGGGTTATCAGTTCTTGACTTTCAACTAGTTCATCTTTCGATAATCCACACAAAGTATGAGGGTACCATCTACCTTCTTTGAAAACAGGACAGGTGTACAGAAAGGAGAAGTACTAAGTCAAAGGAAACCCTTTTCCTGTAACTCCTCCAACTGCTTCTGGAGCTACTACAACTCTAGTGTAGCCATCCTATAAAGAGGAATAGACACCAGTGCAGCCCCTAGAATAAGTTCAATAAAAAATTATACATATCGCTCTGAAGGTAGACCGGAAAATATGTCTATAAGGACATCCTCGAAACAATCAACCATTGGAGGAATGTCCATCTATGAAGTCCTCTAGTCATCCAGATACAAAAAATAAATATGGGATGTAACACCTCTCAACCCGTAATTCTTGGGTCCATATCTTCTTGCTTGGACATCCCATTCTCCCTTATGTAGAAACAACCCACCCTCTGGTGACGTGAAACTCACCCTACGACAATAGAAATTGACAATATCTTGGAAGGAAACTAACCAATACATTACAAGAATGTAATCATATCCCTTCATCTATAATATATAAAGGTCTCATAAGAAGTGACAACCACCAACCTCCAGAGGGAACTCCTTGCACTGACGTACACTAGGCATTCTAGTTCACAACGAAGTGTCCAACATCATGATATCAATAGAAGTAAAGATATAGGGCCCAAGGATCTCCACATTAGGAACAGATATAATGATATGGGAATCCCCTATATCGAAAAGAGAGGAAGCTAAAACCGAGGAAACCAAAATCATGCCTCTAACCATAGAGGGTATGAGATCCTGATCTTGTTGGATTTTTCCAGTGCAAAATCCTGACCTGCGTTGTGGCCCTATGAAGCTATCTGGGACCTTGAGTTGATCCACCCTGTAGCTATCAAAAACCCTATGTCTAACCACTGAAAAAACGACAACCACCTCAACCTGAATGGCCAAAAGGACTCCAACCCCCAGTCTGATGTGGGACTGGTGGTCCAGCTCTAGTACGAGGAGTCGAAACAAATCCTCCCTCACTAGTAGTTGGGAGGAGGGATCTTCAAAAATTCTGAATATGTCCCATCTTGACACAATATCAGCACTCAACTAGGTCTCCCAGGCACTGAGGTTTCTTATGTCTGCATTTACTACAATGATAGTACACCACTTGGCTACCTGAATGAAAATCACCCCTAATCATATGTCCATGTGTAAACTCCATGAATCTCTTCCTACTTTCATTTGGAAGGGTACCAGCTCTGAATGTTGAACCACCCTATACCATAGCTTTAGAATCCCTCATGTTTTTCTCATTGATCAGCATCTGGTTGACTATAGACGATATGGATGTCAATATGAATATGTTCACCTGAGATCGGATGTCATGACTGAGACCATCCTCAAAATTTTTCTCCAAAAATAACTCATCGCACCCTAATAGGGGTGTGAAACATTGCAGCTTTGTGAAGCGAGAAGAATACTCCATGACTGATAGATTACCCTACTCCAAACTCATGAACTCTCAGGATCAGTCGGCCATCAAGTTATCCAGGTAGAGGTATTCATAGAATTTCCTCTGGAACACATACCAATCCATTACCCTCTGGCATCCATCCTTTGATATCACATCCTACCATCTCTTGGAAGAATCTTGAAGCATGTATGTTAAGAGATTCACCCTTCTCTCAAGAGGTGTCTCAAAATTCTTGAAGATAGACATCACGACATCTAACCATGACTCTACAGCCTGAGCTCCTCCATCCCCTGAGAATGTGGCAGGATGCTACTGCTAAAGAACCTATGTCAAATATGTCATAGATAGGATATGATTCTGTGCTCCTTGGAATATCTGCATCATCCTCATAAAGCCTACTCGGAACTGTTCATTGGCACCTCTATCCGGAATGATGGATGTTTCCATGAAGGGCGTGATGGGAGGATAAACTTGTAGTCCTCAATCTATCGTTTCTGGTGTATGATCATCGCCCTAAACCAGGCGTACAATCGGAGGTCATATATGTGGCATGACTCTACAAGGTCAAGCACACACCATAGCACAACATTAAAGAAAGAACAACTTCGAAGTGAAAAATGGAACAAAGAATGAAAATAAATAACATTTTTCAAAACACGGTAACATAGTGTGTATGCACTCTACACATCATGTTCCCTAAAGAATTTACATGGTCGTGTGCTGAATTTAACCCTGGTTGTGTAACACCCTATACACATAGCAAGTTCTCCATGATACATGTTGTGTACTTGAATGTTCCCTCCTTCCCAAGTACTTATACATGGCTATAACTACACAGTTCCCTTAGAAAAAAACAACACTACATGTATATTCTAGACATGGAATGTACTAGAAGGATTTCACTAACCCATGTTTTTGGTCACACGGCTAGATACACATATCGCCAAAACATGACGTGAAATCTTAGTACATGGCATATTCAAGAAAAGATTTTCCAACCCATGTCTCTATCCACATGGTTGGTCACACTGTAAATGGATACACGTTATGTTCATTACGTACACATAGTATCCAACTAAGGTTTCCCTATTCCTATGCCTCTTCTCACACAGTCAGTCACATTGTTATTATCTAAACGGCATGTAGAAAAAGGACACAGTGTGTAATTAAGAAAAACATTTTATTCCAAAACAGAAGGACACATGGTGTGTATTCATCATCACACACCGTGTATTCTGGGTTTTTCTGGATAGTAATCTACATAAACTACTCTAAAACCCCATAAAAACACTAAAACAAGAATTAAAGTTCCAAAATTCTATTTTTGGTGTCCCATACTATCAAAAAATCAAATATTGGCATCATATTCATGTCATATCATAGAAGAATTCATTTAAAGATCAATATGATCCACCAAATTCCGATCTAAGAGGGACCATAACACCTTAGGGACCAATGATTGGTGCCCAGTCAAATGAAACATTAAATTTTCTAATACCCTATTAGAATAGTAGGTATTCTATCACAAACTCTATCACAATAACATGCATATCTAGCATAACATCTATCACAACAGCATGCAATCAGTAACGCATCCAAAATGGCATGAAAAAATGCAAGACATGTGATCTCTAGCAAGTTAATATATGATGTATGAGATGGAATACCCTCATCTCATCGGGTTACAAAATAAACTGAACCTCGATTATATAAATAATAATAGTTAAATTCATGTGAATCTTCCAACGGTGAAATTAAATCAAGTGTAACAATTGAAAAACCATAAAAATTGTAATAATCGAGGTAAAATGGATTTTCCCTACACACGGTTTAGCTACTCTTGGGCATAGCTTATTACCAACTACCTATTCCTTACTATCCTTATCTATAGGAACTAAACAATAACACAAAGCAGAAAAGAAACCTCCTCTAATAACAATAGGTAATTTTTTGGTTCTAGGTGCCTCTCAAGGGTGCCCTATACCCGGTTGGTCACATTGCCTCAAGAGAATTTCCCCTAACTCCATAGGCTACTGACTAGAAGTGAGGTCCATGGGTGTGATAGTGGGGAAACTATGCCCGCATTGGCAGAGAATGCATAGTGGAATAACAAATAATAAATAGTAGTAAACAAAAATTACTATACAACAAGTAAACAGTGAATGAATGAAAGTAAATAAAAACTGGAGCACATATATAAATGATGCATGTCACATATGTCTAGGAAAGTATCCAACCAAACAATATTCTGGAAATACAACTAAACCAATGTACAATGAAAACAAGAAACTCCAGCAGTATCACAAGCCTATTCTTGGTCCAATTCTCTCTAGCTACAACCATCTAATCATGTACCTACGGAAGAAGGGAGCTTGCCCTTATCTACACCTTCAACCATATAATCTGTTTGGGTCCAAAAACATGACCCAAACATGGTGTGAGACAAATCCCAGTAGGCAAGAACCACAAGATCTATGCCTAACTGTCAGTGAGTATATATAATAGGTAATAATGGAAATGTAGCAAATAACTAGGAGTACACAAAAGTAAAAAATCATACAGCTTCCATTTACATTCATTATCATTTCATGTTATTCATTTAATCAAGTAAGAATCACAGTAGTTATCTCATAAGGGTTCATAAAAAGACTGAATCCAAGATTGTTCTTTGTATTGGAAGATGCATCACAAAAATTCAATATTTTTATTAACCCTCTGGGTAGCTCACACTGTCTAACACCTCTAGCCATGTAATGAAATAAAATGGCAAATACACTTTGAGTAAGTAATCATCGTCAATTCCCCCTATGGTATTTCCACAAAAACTAAAAACTCTCTAGGGAAGCATGCAATGAAAATTATCCTTGTGGTCTCATAACATAAACTATAGACGCTCTGAGGGAGCACTCACCATCAATCCCCCTTGTGTTCTCGTAGCAAGAAATATAACAGACACTCTGAGGAATCACTCAACATCAATTCCACATGTGGTCTAACTACACCAGTTTCTCACAGCTCTTTGTGATTCAATCATGTATATATGATATCAAAAAGTGAAAATTAATCTCAAATACTACGTGGATAAATAATTCCAATACATATCACAATAATTTAACAAGTAGAAAAATAAAAATAGTTCTATACTATAAATCAAGAAAAGGAAACAAGGTCTACCACATAGGCAACCTGGAAAAAATGGTCCTAAACATTCAAAAAAATAAATTCACCCATGGTGTGTTCTTTAAACATAAAATTTCACATAATACCTCAATAAAAAACTCTTAAACCAGTGATCAATCTAAGGAAAATAAAATAGGGTTTAGTTTCCTTAACCTGAAATACTCGAAGCACGGGTAATCGGCACCTTGATATATAAACCTCACAGAAAACAAAAAAAAAGAAACAAACCACCTACCTCGACATTATAAGAAGAAAACTCTCAAATTTCATCCCTTTAATCTACCTAGAACATCGTAGATCTACAAAAAGGACAAAAAAGATCAACCTTGAATAACTCATTAAAGAAGAAGAATCAAGATGAGAGGCTCTAGAATAATAAAGGACTCAATAGTTGGATTCCAACTAACTCATCATAGATCAAATATGACCTTGTATGGAGAATCAGTGGCTTGGAGTACAATCAGTAATTCTAAAGGATCCTTCGCAAGGCATGGCCAGAAGAAGAAATTTCTGGAGATTGGACGTGACCTCGTTACGATTAGTCAAATAAAATAAAAAGTACATTGTGTGTACTATTAATGAACACACTGTGTATTTACCTCAACTGGCCCCCGACATTAGTTGTCTGCCATGTCACCCAACACAGCCCCATATCGGTCGTTACATGCCCAAGACATAGTTGTATGCAGTAATGCGGTACACGGTGTGTACTCAAAAGTATACGACGTGTACATAGAAAATTACCAAATTCTCCCATTTACCTCAAAAACACCCGAAATAAAGATCCCTACCTGAAATGAATATCTAGGTTCTTACAAATTTAATCTTTAAATAAAATCATATAATGAATGGAAAAATAATTTAATTAGAATAAAAACTATTTTTTGTTATCAATAATTACATTTATATCTTTAATTATATCTTATTTATTATATATTTTATAGTTAATAATTTATAGTTCCAAAACATAAAAAATTTATGAAATTGTTATTTTTATTAAGTGTAATTTATAATTTAAATTAATTAATTTTAAAATGGTTTTAGTGTACAAAAGTTTATATACTATGATCCAAATTATATGTCAATGTCCCTTTTACATTCTTAAAAACAACATTATTAAATTTTTATCACCTTTTTCCTATAATAAGACACTAGAAATAAGATTAATTACATTATAAAAAACAAATACTTCATAATATAATTTTTATATAAAATAGGTTAATTAACATTTTAAAAGGGATTATTTTACTAATGAATTATATAAAAAATTGATAAAAAATTTTATAAATTAAATTATGTATAATTTAATTAAAAATTAATTATAGAGTATAATGTTAGTGTAAAAAAGATATTTAACCATTCATCATATGGTTCTCAAAAAAATTTCTATGACATTACTTTCAGTGTTTATATGGTACAATTATATGACTATGAAAACATGTAACATGATTTATTAACCATTATATTATAATTAATTAACTCCCAATAAAATATTAATAAAATTAATGTAGTTATAAAATGATACATGTAAAAATAATTATGAATACATGTTAGCACCATGAAATTTTTAACATACACTTTTCTACTAAATCAATAACAAATACTTTACTCAAAAAATATATACAGAGTTTGTGAATAAAAGTATACATGCCCAAAGTGGAAGTAGGTGGTCTGTACATGTAACATCCTATTACTTTTTTAAGGCACTCCTCAACCCCTATTTCAATCATTCAATTGTTGGGCTTCATTTAGGAATTCTTCATGTGAAATTTTGGAACGTTTGAAGGGATTTTGGGTTGTGCATCGTTGGGACATGATTTTCCCAAATGGTGCGCCATACTAGTGAAAATTTTGCAATCCCAGGAAGTGAGGGTTTATATAGTTGGTGCATGGTTTGGGAAACCATGGACACACCAATGATAGATCATGAAACCCCAATAGAAGGGTTTCATGGTTAGGGTGCACAATTTTTCTAACCATGAAGTCCTACCAAGAAAACTTTGCACATGGATTTTTATCATAGAAAATTATATTAACAATTCTAAAACCCCCTTTTTTATCCCCCACTCAGGCCAAAACTGACCTATAATGTTTTCTAATCTTATTGGATCTCTTAAAGAACCATTTTTGCTCCTCCAAACCCCATCCAAGGCGGATTGAAGTTAGGTGATCTTTTTTGGCTCTTTCCTGGTATGTTTTTTATCACTGTTCATTCTCTACTGATCTCCTCCTCTCTCTTCCTAAGGGTTTTGAGATCTTTATATTATAGAAGGATCTTGTCTAAGTTGATTTAGATCTTTAATTAAGGTTTTGTTATTGGTTCTCTTTTTCTGGTGTTCTTCATTGGAGTTTCCTATTGCGGGTGTCATTGTTGTGATCTTGTGATCTATAGTAGGTGGTTTCTTTTAAGTTTTCCATTTAAGAAACCCAAAATTACTTATTTTAAATTAAATTATTTAATTTAAATTTAATTTCATTCAATTGGTTTGTTAAAAACCCAATTTCACTTAATTAAGTATTTGAATCAGGTTTGGAATAAAATTAGGAAACCCCTCTAATTCCATTGAATAGGGGTGAGATTTTTATTTGATGGAAAATTGTGAAAATTTAAATTCTAGAATTAAAATATCAAAGTATAATTGTGAAATGATAATTTTAAATTTATTTCAAATGTGTATTTGAGAAAAATTGCTTAAATATTTTTTTATTCATACTCATTGGGTTTATCCTGAAAAAAGGCGTGATTTGATTAAAAACCCTTATTGGATTTAAAATGGAAATTGGAATATTTAACTAAGATATGGGTTGAATTTTATTTTAAATTGTTTTGAAATAAATTTCACATTATTGAATGTTGTTTGAACACAAGAAATATTATGTAGTTAGTGATTTATTAGGGATATTAATTCTAGGAATGGAATTCACCAACACAGTATTGATGATTTACAACTCTACCATTAACATAGAGGCAGATCTTATCCCTAATGGGATATTAGATGGTCTTCTTTATCTAGTTTCAGAGGGACGTGTGTGCACATTTCCATGAAACTACATATGTTTTTTATCATCCCATAACCTATAACTATCATACCTACTGAAATATGACCATGTCTCTCATTGATAACAATTATATATATATATATATTATTTTTTGTAAACTATTTTAAAAATTCCTTGTGAAATTATAAAAACTATTTTATATAAATTTTCATAATGCCTTGGTTTAGAAATATTTTTCCATCAACTGAAAGGTGAATTGTGATTTTATTTAAATATTATTTTGAAATTCCATGCTGATTTATTTAAAATTGAAATAATTATTGTAATTCTCTCATCCCAATTACCCAGATTTGGTACATTACTACATAACATTTTGATGATCACTAGAGATCAAGTCCCAAAAGACCGATCAATTTAGTAGCCTTGGAAGTACTAGATAAATTCATAAAGTTTATATTATATTATGAAAATAAAAATTAAAAAAACATTGTGTCTCCTTACTACACACTCGTACCCCTTAGCCTATCTCTACAGGTCAGTCACAAAATACTTCTTTGTATCCTGGGAAAAAAACATAATGGGTGAGCTCAGATGCTCATTACTGATAAAAATATAGTGGAAACTATCATAAATAAGAATAAACATTTAAGGAAATGTATAAGACTAAAATATAGGACATTTAAACATAAACAACTGCATAATATGGAAAAGATAAATCATATAATGACAATTACATATTGACATAGATATTCTACTAGTCGAATAATCACATGTAATATCAATACTTAATCTCATAATGATGGAATGAATAATGCTCGACATCATAACCACATATTTAAGGCCTCATGCCAATACTAAAAATAAAAATGTTGTTAAAGAATTGTTCCAAGACACTACTTTCTCTCATGATACCGACCGATGCATCGAGGGGCTATAGTGGGCCCCGCCCATCGCTTACTACATCTAGTGCATTCCTTGTATGAAAAGGGTGAAAAATAACATAAAAATTTTGTATTAAACTATCATATTAAATGTGAATACTTTTACCATTAAACATAAATGACATAAAAATAGCACATCCACATTCAAACATAACAAAAAACTATCAATAAAATATGGAATATTGTATCATAATAAATAAAATTCAGTTAAACATAAAATCCTACAATAGATGTTGACACAGATGAAATCAATCCATAAACAATTTGAGATAAATATCTCTTTCTACTTTGAAATCATTTAAATTTCATATAATTATTAAAGAAAACATTTTTTTGAAAATATTCTTATAATATTATAAGGGAATCTTAGAAGGTGTTATAAGGGTGAAAACTTTCCGCCCCCACTGTATAAGTTAAAAAAACATTAATTCATTGTAAAAATTTCATAAAGTACATTGTTTGGAAAATTATATAAAGATTCATTTCAAAAAAATTATAAAAATTAAAACAAGGGTATAAATTACGTTAAGCCATAGTTTAGTAAATATTAAAAATGTTTTGAAATAAATTTTTAAGAAACACGGATTTGGATGATAAAGAAGTGAGAGTGGATACGTACATATAAACAACCTCGGATAATAAAGAGATTGTAAAATTATCCCTTAACATGTACCATTCCTTAGTCGAGGGTATGTTAACCTCCTTTATAATGGTTAAATCATTGTTATTAAATTATAAAATAACTATATACATAAATTTGATATCATATATGATCGTCTAATATTGCGTTGTTAATAATATTTTAGTATTATCATCGTTTTGGGTGTTAACTGATTCGTTTTCCATTATATTTTGTTACATAAGTCATGTTTATTATGGATAGGATGTATTTGATTCATATCTATAATGATATTAAGTTCATAAAAATTATTTTTTTATCATCAAATGAAAATTATTCTTGATTGGCTACGATGGGGAATGAGATCTCATCGTGTCGTGGAGACCGTAAGTCGTACGTACACACGAGCGACACTATCATTCTATTGATGGTGAAATAGTATGCAATTGGATGGTATATATTATAAAAAGAATAATTAAAATTTTATATTTATTATTTTCATCAATTATACATATTATTATATCCATACAAATAATGATGTATTGTATAAAAAAATACACCATGATATGGCTGTAGTTGGGGTTTTTCTTAGTCGTATGCACCCTGTAATACTACATGGAAAATGGGGGTTCAAAACCCATGGGGCGCAGGTACTATAGCAGTACTGTAGCAGCGGAGGCACTGTTCATCAGCGGGTACTGTAGCGGCGGCAGGGCACTGTAGCAGCGGCAGGGTACTGTAGCGGTGGCAGGGCACTGTGGTGGCGGTAGGGCACTGTAGCGGAGGCGATATTGTGTGGTACTGTAGCAGTAGGTTACTATTCACCGATGTGAATTGGCCTTAGAATTTGGGCCTACGGGCTATGTAATGGCCTACAAGACCACTGGGCCTTTTGGATATGTAATGGGTTTCCCTCTACCCAGTTAAAAGAGGACTTTGCTTTGATTTAATAATAAAAATGAGGCTTCGGCCCCAACCTTTAAAAAAACTACACCACGATATGGAGACGGTAATCTGTATGCACGCACGTATGGTGACATTATTATTCATAGGATAGATAAAATAATGAATATGGTTATAACATATTAATAATAAAATCTCAGTATGTAAAAGGTAATGTATTTATTATTTTGGTATGGAAATAGCAAAGAAAGATGAAGTAGAAGGAGATAAGAACTTCGAAAGATGTGACAAAATAATTACCTCTTCTTCGGGTGCTTCCTTTTGATTTAAACAAAAGGGCTCTTAGGTTGGAATTATGATCAATGTAAGGATTCTAGGATAAATTGAGGGTAGTTGGGCGGATATATGAGAAGGGTTTGGTTGAGCCAAATGGCTTTGTAGGTGTGAATTTAAGAGAATGGGAAGTAACCATTTATAAGAGAGGTTAGGGGAACTTTAGGAAAAGATGGAAATATTAATTTATTATAAAATTATATTCGGTGTCTAATATCACCAAATGGGTTTATTTCAGGTCTATGTTGGGGATGGGTATAAATAATCTCAAACAATATGTTTTAGATAAGTTTATGACACCATATTAACCTAATTGTTTAGATTTAACTCTTTGTTAAATATTTTATCTTTTACCAGGTCTTCATGTTTGTTTATACTACAGGGTTAATATAGTTATTATAAAATACCAAGAGAACCTAAATTTGTTCATTAATGAAATATATAACATTATATAAGTCCTTGGGATGAATTGTATATTTTTAGGAATATTATATCATTTGATAAAATAGTATTTGTTTTAAAAACTCATTTATGTCAATTTTGACACTATTTAGTATCTCGTTTTTTTTGAAAGACATAACAATTTGATTACTCCCAAAAAAATACATTTAATCAACCCTAACATGTCATATTCACATAGAATATTTGTGTATCGAATAAAAGGTTTCAATTTACATTTATTTTATTGTTTATAATTTCAATTATTTTAATATTTCATTAACAAGATAATTACTGCATCATCATTGTGTCATAACTAAATTTAATTATTTAATTTTTAAAAATTATAATTAAATTGCCATGATATTGGAAATATTTATAGATTTATAATACATATTTATAGTCTAATTTATCTTATTTGTATCCCTATATTAAAAATGGTTTGGTTATTAAACTTTGGATTTAACACTTTTAACTCTTCTTTAAATAAAATATATTAAATGTCATAATCCAACCCAAATGGTTAAAAAGTGATCTTATTTTTTACCTAAGGTTTATTTTAGTTGAAAAAAACTTATCCAATAGAATTAGGACATATGTTGGATAATTTTATATTATTATAGTATTACTTCTATATTTAATTACCCTATTTACTTTTAACCATTGTAAATAAAAATTCAAAAGATATTATTTACCTAAATTATTTTCATCCAATTGAAAAAAAAATTACTTACTAACAGCAACCATGTTTGTCGGATTTTTCAAATTCAATTCACAGATGTGGTAAAAAAAATTTATTCATATTTGCAAAAGTGCCTAGAATGTGGGTAAAAGATGTTAAAAAGTTCAATAAAATTTTATATATCTAATCTTATTATAAAATGAATCCAATGAATTAAATTGGACCAATATAAGTATTATTTGTCTATTTTTTCATTTAAAAAAATATTTAAATAAAAATTTGGTTTTAAATAATAATGTAGTGTTTTCACTATTCAGCAAGAATTGAATGATTTCAGAAAAATACCAAAAAAACACCCTAATCTAATTTTTATATTCTAAATCCAAAATCGTTGTCCATTTTGAAAGATAAAATTTATAAGATTTTAAAATGTGGGTATTACTATTCATAACTACTTTTTAAATGGCTAGTTTGATTAGACATGGTGTGAAAGAACTTGGAGCTTCATACAATGCAAGCTATTATATTATTTAAAGAGAATCGTATCGTGGAAGCATGATGTGTTACATTATTCCCCCTTTCAAATAATTTCATCCTCAAAATTTCTATAATATTACTGCATAAAAAGTTTCGGGTGGTTCTTCATCATAAGTTCCTCAGGTTCTCATGTTGCCTCTTCTATTTTATGGTTTCTCCAAAGAACTTTTACCATACGAATCATCTAGTTTCTCAATACTTGTTTTCTAGTATCAACAATCTTGATAGTCTCTTCACAATAAGATAGATCTGGTTCCAGTTCTATTTATTCATAGATGAGTACATGTGTTTGGTCAGGCATGTATTTTCTCAACATTGATACGTGGAACACATCATTAACTTTGGAGAGACTTTGTGGCTTTGCCAAATGGTAATCTAAAACTCCAAATCATTCTATAATTCAAAAGTATCGATGTACCTAGAACTTAATTTACCCTTCTTACTGAATTTTATAACATCCTTCCATGAAGATACCTTTAATAAAACATGATCTCTTACTTAAAATTCCAAATCCTTCCTTTGATTATCAGCGTAGCTCTTTTGCCTACTTTGAGAAGCTTTGATTTGGGATTGGATAATCTTCACATTTTCCATTTTTTCCTAAAAAAGTTATGGTCCTGTGAGTTTTCTTTCACCAACATCATCCCAACAAGTTGGTGTGCAACATCTCTCTTTATATAACACTTAATACGGTTCCATCAGAATACTTGAATGAAATATATTGTTATAGGAAAATACTACCAGAGGTAAATACTAATCCCTCATACCTTGAAAGTCATGTGATAAAGATCTCAACATGTATTCAAAGGTTTGAATAGACTATTTTGATTTTCCATCAGTTTGAGGGTGGTAGGCAGTGCTCACACGAAGTTTAGTATCCATGAATTTCTGAATACTTTTCCAAAATCTTGATGTAAAACATGTATCATGATCAGAAATAATCGATAAGGGTATATCAAGAAGTCTTACAAAATCATTAATATATAGTTTTTCTAATCGTTCAAGTGTTAAATCTTCTCTTATAGCAAGAAAATGTGTTGAATTGGTAAGACGGTCAAAAATGACACATATTCTATCATTCCTTCTAGGATTATTTGGTAGCTTCATGAAACATTCCATCATAATATCATCCCATTTACACTCAGGTATGTGATGTGGTTTCATGACCCCTCTAGGATGTCATATTATGGCCTAAACCTATTGAGAAATGATACATCTTGACACATAATCAGCAATCTCCCTCTTTATGTTGTCCCACCCAAAATGTTCCTTCAAATATCTATACATATTACTACTACTAGGGTTCGTATATAAATTTGAACAATTATCATCATCCAAAAATTCCTTTTTTAGATCAGGTATATTGGGAAAACAAAACCTCTTCCCAAATTTAAAAATTCAATCTTTATATAGGAAGTCAATTAATCTCTCTTCAATCAAAGCTTTATTTTTTTTTGAAACTCCTCATCATTGGTCTAAGAACTTTTTAACCTTTCTAGTAAACATGGTTTGGAAACCATTTGAAAAAATATTGATGTTTTACCTTCCATTATTATTCCCATATCCATCTTTACTAGATCCATGACCATATGATCCCTTTTAACTCTCATCATGTTTATAACACCATGATCCTTTCTGGTCAAAGCATCTGCCACCTTATTTTCCTTCCTCGGGTGGTAATTTATTTTGTAATCATAATCCTTGAGTAGTTCAAGCAATTTCCTTTGCCTCATGTTAAGTTATTTCTATGAGAAAATATACATAAAACTCTTATGATGAGTATATATCTGACATTTTTTACCATAAATATAGTGTCTCGATATCTTCAGAAAAACGATTACACCTTCCAACTCAATATCATGAGTATGATAGTTTTTTTCATGAATTTTTAGCTATCATGATGCATTGTAAATAACTCTATCATTCTACATAAATAAACAACAAAGTCCTTTCTTTGATTCATCATTATAAATAACAAACCCATCATTCACTGATGGTAGAGTAAAGATTGGATCATTGACTAATATTCTCTTCAATTCTTCAAAACATTATTCACACACTTTTTTCCAAAAAAATATAACCCATTTTATTGTGAACTTGGTTAATGGGTTATCCAATAAGGAAAAATTCTAGACGAAATGCCGATAATAACCTTCTATACCAAAACAATAGTACCTCATTTATACTCGTCAGTGGTGGCCATTATTGGATTTCCCGTGTATTTGAAGGATAACAGAGATTCCATACTTTGATACAATATGGACATGAAAAGTAATCTCTGGAAGATATAATTCACACTTTCTAAACTTCCCATATAATTCATTTCTTCTAAGAGTTTTTAGAATAGTTCTCTAGTGATTTTATAGATCTTTATATCTTTTTAAGTACAACATGATATCATCAATAAATACCACTAAAAAGTCATCAAGATATTCCATGAAAACTCTATTCATTAGATCCATCAAAACAAAGGTTGCATTAGTCAGTTCAAAAGTCATTACCATAAACTAAAAATTCCCATACTTGGTTTGAAATGAAGTCTTTGGAATGTCTTTCTTCTTCATGCACAACTAATTGTAGGATTGAAATAGGAAGTTTTATGCTCAATTACAAGAGGGGTGAATTTTAATTTTAAAAACATTCATGTTTAACCATAATTAAAACTATGTTTGACAAATTTGAACAATTTAAATTCATAAGAAATGTGACTAAATCTACATTCTGATTGAATGAGTGCAGAATAATTTGGCACCTCAAGTCTATACACGGAAGTAAGGGAATAGTATCACCTAGATTTTTCAAAAAAATTACAACAAAATCATGTCCAAGATAGAAAAATTATAAATCATACTATTTGGTTGGTGAGGATTCTTCTTATATCTCTTAATCATTCAACTTGGACGGGCCACCAATTTCCTTATTTTTCAATACAAATTCTTTAGGTGTATGAACCAACACCTTCCTTCCATTATCATCTTTCGGAATGATCTCTTCTACTTTGGGCGATTCATTTCTTATGAAACTTCTAGTCCTTATAGGTTGATTTACATCTCCAATGATACTATCACTGGGATGATTCTTAAGAAACAACTAATTTGGGTTTATAAAACCAATTCATCAACATATAGTAGGAAATATTATAGGGTAAATGATTCAAAAAAATTTTATTGAACATTTTCCTTATCAAAAGGATCTTCAATCAAGGGTTGATAATCAGTTTTAGAAAACTCCTCTGAGGATGTAGGTTGAGGTTTTTTAAAATCAAAAGGATCGGTTTCATCAAATTAAACATGTACTATTTCTTCAACAGTACATGTATTTTTATTAAAACATTATAATCCTTACAAGTTGTGGAGTAGTCTAGGAAAATTCCTTCATTATATTTGGGAGTGAATTTATGTAAATTATCTTTAGTAGTCAAAATGAATAATTTGAATCCAAATACTTTTAAGTAGTAAAGTATAGGTTTTCATCCATTACACAATTTGTTGGGGGTTTTATTAAGAAAATGTCTAATAAAAACTTGATTTAGAGTATAACAAGAGGTACTTACAGCTTCAGACAAAAAATGTTTAGCTATTGAATATTCACTCAAAATGGTTCTAGTTATCTCTTGAATAATTCTATTTCTTCATTCCACAACACCATTTTATTGAGGAGTTCTTGGTGCTGAGATGTTATGAGAAATTCATTTTTTATTAAAAAATGTTTCAAAATTAGAATTTTGAAATTTTCCTCCACGATCACTATGAATAGTTATCAAGGGAAGGTTTTTCACATTTTTAACTTGGGCTCTAAAAATTTTGAAATAAGAAAAGTATTCAGATTTCTTTTCTAGAAAATAGACCCATGTGAATCTATTGTAATCATTAACAATGAAAAATACATAATATTTTCCCCCAATGCTTCTAGTTTGTGTTGGACTAAAAATATCCATATGAACCAACTATAATGCATTAGTAGTTGAGACTTCATTGATTGATTTAAAAATTGATCTATGTTTCTTGCTATATTGGAAAGGATCACAAACTATTGAAGAATCATATCTAAGCTCCAGTGGATCATTAACATGTCTTTTCATAGGGAGTTTACATAGGTTCCTAAGGTTATAATATCTTATCCTTCTATTCCATAACCAATATAGATCTTTTATTTCACTAAGAGATGGTAGATATTGGCTTCTATGGTCTTCTACATTTAGTGTGTATATATTATCTTGCCTATGGGAAGAAAGAATAAACTCTTCCTTTGAATTGTGTACTAAGAAATTATCATTCCAAAAATTCACAAGGTAACCTTCATCGCATAATTTACTTATGATAATGTGTTTATGCTTAAGACCCTTGACAAATAAAACATTTGAAATCAAAGTTTTTCCAAGAACAATGTTACCTATACCAATAATTTATCCCTGAGAATTATCTCCAAAAGTTACTTTTCCTTTGTTCTTCTTGATAATATTTTCAAAGAAGATTTTATTACCATTCATATGCCAGGAAAATTCATTATACATGTACCATGTATTTCTATTGGTAATATCCTTATTTTCTTGAAAATAAGAGTATTAGACTTTCGGAATCCAAATTTTCTTGGATCTCAAAATTTTAGAATGAATGATTTTAGGAATCCACATTCTCATAGAAAAATAAGCATTATGACAACCTAAAGACTAATTTTTACTTATAGAAAAAAAAATTTTCCAATGTATGCCAAACTGACATTTAGTACAGAATAGAGGACTTTGAGGAACAAAATAGTTATTACTAAGAACTGGCATAGAATGAGTATAACCAAATCCAGAACTATTTTTTAGAGGTCGAATTTGGTTATATATCTTACCAAAGCTTTCCTTACCAGTGGTAAATTTTGAAAAACACTTCCTCAAGGAAAATATTTCTGACTTTAGTTTAATAACCATGTTTTAATCCACAAAAAAAAATAGTTATAGAAGTAGAGTAGGTATCTAAAATATTTTTCTTATAAATTAAATTTTCAAGATCCTTAAAATGTTTCTCCTTCTCAGAATTAACTTCATCATGGTTTTTGGAAATACTTTTAAAATTAAAAATTTTCTTATCATGATATTTAGAAAGATCTGATACTTCTTTAGTTAAATAGAAATTCTAGAATTTTCTTTATCAATATTTTTCATGAGTTTAGAATTTTTCTTCTCAATAAGTTTAGAAAACCTAGATATCTTTTCATAAGTAGGTAATATATTATCTTCATCAGAAGATGATTCTTATTCTGAAGACTTATCGTATTTATGTTCTGTATAATTTTCATTCAAGGATACATTTTTGATAGATTCAGTATTGTGTACCTTTTTCATTAGACAATGATTTTCAAGGGGTAGTCTGGTTAGTAGACCTAGATTCTTTTGATCAGAAGATTTATACTCTAAGGATTCAACAGAAGTGTCACCACCACTAGCACTCCAAGTGTCAATGGCTTTGAAAACATTCTTAGTTTTAGCCTTGTAATACTTCTTTCTATTCCTCTCATAATGTGTTTCCTTTCAATCCATTTTCTTAAGCATTGGGTAATCCGTCCTAATATTCCCTACTCTTTTGCATTCATATCAAGTGGCTTCAGAGGCTTTCTTGTATTTTCTTTCATTCTTCTTATATCTATACTAAAAGTATATATTTCTAACTATCTTGTTCATCCTTGAAGCAATATTAGCTAGTTCATTATCACTATGTTCTCTTTCACTAGATTCAGATAAAACAGTTACTTTATTAGACTTAGATCTTGTAACCCTTTCAGGATTATTGTATTTAGTGGTAGTAAAGGCTATACTCCCATTACCCTTTTTCTTCTTATTAATATATGTATAACTTTTCATTATTGTCTCATGTTGAATAAGAGTTCCAAAATTCTTGTCAAGAGTAATTTGAGATACTTTCCTATTCTCATCAATATATGTTCTCTTAGATTCCCACTCATTAGGAATGATATCTATAATCTTGTCCACAAGAGCTTCATCATCAAGAAATTTCTCACCCATAGACTGTAAACTGTTATCAATAGTCATAAACCTTTTTTGTACCTTGCATAATGATTCTCCATAAAGAAATAGAAATCCATGATATTGTGCTCTGAACGTACCTCTTCTATTTTCTATAACATTGGATGTTCCAAAATTAGTAACCTTCAATTTCCTCAAGGTACAATTATCATATTCACAAAAATAAATATGACTATATATATTCCTAGTCATAGAACACAACAAAGTATTATATACATTGTAGTTTAGTTGATATTCTGACTTTTCTTGATTGGTGAAATTTCTATCTTTCTTATAAAAAATCTAGTAATCATCAGTAATCATAAAAAAGATTTCCACTCTACTATTAATAAAAAAGTATTCATATGATCTCTCCAATATTCATAATCATTCCCATCAATTATAGGTTTTCTAGTAGAATTTAGACTGTCAATTGAACCAACATTCATTCCTGTCATCATAAAAAATATAATTCCACAAAAACATGTTAATAGTAAAAGTTTTTAAAAAATCCCGAAGGAAAATATTTAGAAAAATGAAAAATAGAGAAAGAAAACTTATTTTTGAATAAAATAATTTCATAAATCTTCTCTGATACTAATTATAGGATCAAAATATGAATGTATATGCTCAATTTTAAGAGGGTTGAATTGTAAACTTAAAAACATTCATTTTTATCCTTTTGTAAAACTATGTTTAACAAAGTTAAACAAGGTAAATTCACAAGCCAATTTTTGTTCTATAAACTTGATAGGTTCTAGAAATGTGGTTCTAGAAAATAAACTTATGAAAAGTTTACAACGAAATGATTCTACATTAAAGCATATAGAATCTTACTTATTAGAGTTATACAAAACTACAAGAATGTATAAGAAGCTTATACTTTCTTCCTTTATCAAAATATAGAGGAAATAAACTTAAAACAAAACAAGTAACAAGTATAAAATATTTTAACCCAAAGAGAAGGGTATTCAACAACCTTGGATAAAGGTCCCTTGAATTATACTTTCAAGAAAGTTTGTCTTACCCACACCAGGGTAAGCCCTCAATAAGAATATTGGAATCTGTCTTATTATCCCTACAATCCCACAAACATTAAGATAGATGTAACCTCTATCTTACTATACATAGAAGTCCTCAAACATTAAGGTAGTCAAAACCATTGTCTTCTTATCACTGTAAGTAATCTATTGAACACAACAACAATCGAAGTCCCATGAATCGAGCTGAACAAGATGTTCAGTTCGCACAAGATAAGGGAGACTCTCTCTCTATATAAATCACTTCAGCAGCATGCAATCTCTAGATAATTATCAGTATTTTATCTCTTCTTGAGCTCATTCAAATGAGATCCTATTTATTAACACATCTCCAACAATCGGATCCCTCCTCCAACGGTCACATTTTTTCTTGAATTTTGGAGGGACATATACATCTGTCACTCAAACAATGGTCAGTTAAAAATAGAATGTATGACATCATTTCATAACTATAACAAGTGTAAGAAAAATAAGGTTTCTTAAGAAAATATATTTTTTTAGAGGCTAAGGAAAAATAATTTTTGTTATCTAACTAAATAAACATTCAAATAAAATTACTCATGGTTATTCGGATTCTAAATTATGAGGAATTTAGAATTTTAATTCTATGGAATTCAAAGTCAGAATTTTGAGGAATTAGGAGTCTAAATTTTGAAGAATTGCGAGTCTGGATTCTAAGGAATTTGGAGTCAGAATTCTGAAGAACTCAGTGTATGAGTTATGAGGAATTAGGAGTCAGAATTATGAGGAATTTAGAGTAGGAATTCTGAGGTATTCAGAGTCTTAATTATAATGATTTGGAGTCTAAATTCTAAGGAATTTTGAGTCTGTATTATAAGGAATTCAGAGTCTGATTTTTGAGGAATTTGGAGACTGAGTTTGAGGAATTTGGATTCTGAATTATAGAGGATTTGTAGTCTTGATTTCATAGAATTCGGAGTCTAAATTTCAGAGAATTTGGTGTCTAGATTTTAGAGAATTCGGTGTCTGAATTTTAGAGAATTTGCAGTGTAAATTTCAGATAATTTGGAGTCTGAATTTTAGAGAATTCAAAGTCTAAATTGTAGATAATTCGGATTCTGAATTCCATAGAATTTAGAGTCTGAATTCAAAACCTAAAAACAAGATACTCTATATCTGAGAATTTATAGGATTCTGTGGATTTAAAAGTGAAACCTAATTTTAGACTTTGGAATAAAAATGATTTAGATTTATATTAACTATAAAATGGTCAATGAAAACCTAGGTAAGGATAAATTTCCTTGGGGATGGAAAATTTATCTTATTAAGAAAATTATTAGGGAAATTATAATTTGCCTTAAGATAGAGTGTTTGTAATTTTCAAAATAAAGAGGAATGAAAAAGTAATTAGGAAACCTTATTAAATCAACATTGATGGTATTCAAATCGAAGTTAAATCTTTAAAAAATATTACGCTCCATGAAGTTGATCAAATAAATCACCAATATGAGGTAGGGGATACCTATACTTTATTGTTATATAATTGATCTCCCTATAGTCAATACACAACCTTGTTGATCCATCATTCTTATTAACAAAAAGAATATGGGATCCCCATGGAGAAACCCTAGGGAGAATAAATCCTTTATTACTCAATTCCACTAGTTGTTTCTTTAATTACACTAATTCCACAGTGGCCATTCTATAAGGGGTCTTCTATAGGGGCTTTGAACCGAGAATTAATTAAATAGAAAACTTAATTTCTAATTTTTTAGGGTGTCTAGATAAATGATCTGGAAACACATCAACATACACTTACACAATATGTACATCCTCAATTTGAACACTCCTTTCCTCACCCATAGTTATTTTACTCCCTTCCTCCCCAATAATTGAATTTAGTAGAGCCACAGGGGTGGATCAAGATGAGAATCAGATGGTGATGTTTTTGTTTTAATGATAAGGTATTCTTTATCATCATAAAATATTGTAACCTCGTTCTTTTTACAATAAATTTTCACATCATGGCCCAAAATACAATCCATACTGAGGATTATATCAAATTCTATCATGGGTCTCACAATAATATCAGTAGATAAAGCATGTTTATATGCTATAATGGTAACTAATTGACAATAAT
This sequence comes from Viscum album, assembly GCA_963277665.1. Lineage (NCBI taxonomy): Eukaryota > Viridiplantae > Streptophyta > Magnoliopsida > Santalales > Viscaceae > Viscum > Viscum album. Next base: position 1,234,545,300 of record OY728159.1, on the reverse strand, counting down.
TCATTACTATGATACGCCCCTTTGGATTTTTGACTGAAAACTCCCTTGTTAAGTCAAATTAGAGATATCTAAATTTTATAGAAAATTTGGAAGTCATGAAAGAATTTGATGATCCATAATCAAATAAATCATTGACTAATTTTGAGGAAATGATTAAAGTACTTACCACAACATCATTAAGAACATCAACTTCAGAATTAGTGATTGCATAAGCTTTTCCTTTCTCCCTTGTCCATTTCTAAGGTAAGTTTTCTTAATGCTTAGGACATTCATTTGAATAATGTCCCATATTTTTACAATTTTAGCATTGAACATTGACAGCCTATTTATTCCCATTGCAATCAAAATCTTGGTGTATTTTTTCTCCACACTTGTAACAAACTCACACCCCATTTAGGCATGTACTAGGGTGTTTCGTCACACAATTACTGTAGGATGGAAATTCAATTTTTACCTTCCTACCCTTATTTCCTTTTCTAGAGTGTTCAGTAGATCTCTCCTTCTCTTGCGTCACTTTAAAGTCATAAGACTTATAGAATTCATTTTATGTCTTGATAGCACAAGAGACTATATATTCATATGATGAGAATGATTGTGAGACTAATGACCGGTGGATAAAGGGTTTTAACCCATAAAGTAATTTATCAATATTACTTCGTTGGTTGCATATATAATTTGCAGCATGCCTTGCTAGGATGGTAAAGTTCACCTCATACTTTGCGACATTCTCATCCTCCTTTTCCAAAGACTCAGAAATTGTCTTTCTGTATGCTCTTGATGTTCACGAGGAAATTAGTTTTCTACGAAAAGATCTTCAAACTCCCTCCATTTTATATTTGATACTTCTTCATCCTCCTTTGTGTTTTCAATTAATTATAACCATTGATCCACATCTCTTGAGATGTGATAAACTTCCATGAGAACCTTTTCACTTTCTCTACTCCCTAAAGAATGAAATATTTTCTCTATGTAACTTATTCATTGCTCAGCTAAAACTGGATTTGTAATCCTATTTAATGTTGGTGGTTTTTTCCTCATTAATCGGTCTAACATTGATCCTCTACATTATGGATCATGGTTTTCTATATGGGTAATGTTATGATTTATAACCTATGTGAGTAGTCCCAGTATGGTTATAAGTTATTCGGCACTAGTTGTGTCACCATCTCCACTATAATTATCTTGAATAGGAGGTCAAACCCTATATAGATTATGTGTGTCTATACGGTTTCCATTCCTTCAACTAGACATCATTTATGAACAATGGCATAAACTAGATTAGTTTATGAGTCACAATGGATAATTCCAAACATGTAAAATGCTTAACATAAATTGAACAATTTATGCATATAATTTCTAACAATAAAAAATGTTTTCTTTGGGGATGTATTTTCTCATAAATAAATCATATTGTTTTGTAAATAAAATGTGAATTATCCTAAACATATCCCTCAGGAGTGTCAAACCTAGTGCACATTAAGGCTCATTGTCGTGTACTAGGATACCCTGGGTTGAGCCTGAAACTCCTTATAGGAGATTTAACTCTTAGGTACATATTTTCTAGAACCACTTCCACTTGTAGTATCCAGACAGGGATGTATTTCTTTTAAAACCTACATAATATCTACATTACCAAAAATTATTGATGTTCTCATATACTAATCCCCAAAGGCTATCTTGGGGTAATGCTCTCTAATAAGATTTTTTCTAAATATAGTTTCCAAGATTTCTACTAAACATACTATGATACCAACTATAACGCCCTGACCCAAATTACCCAGAGTTGGTTCATTATTACATAACATTGGCATGATCATAATAGAATAAGTCTTGAATGATCGATCAGTTTAGTACCCTTGAAATTATTATATACATTCATACATTTTATATTACATTATGAAATGAAAAATAAAAGAACATTGTGTCTCCTTTTAACACACTCATATCCCATAGCCTATCCCTATATGTCTGTAATAAAATAATTCTTCGCATCCTGGGAATAATAAAACAAAAGAAAGGGGTGAGATTAGATGCTCAGTAAGAATAACAATATTGCAAAAACTATCATAAATAAACATAAAAATTTAACGCAATGTGTAAGACTGAAACACAAGTATTTTAAACATAAAATTCAAAAAAAAATATGGAAAAGATAAATCAAATAATTCAATTACTTATTCACATGGATCTTCTACTAGTCGAATAATCACATGTAATATCAGTAGTCAATCTCACAATGATCAAATGCATAATTCCCAACATCATAACCACATAGTCAAGGCCTCATGCCAAGACTATAAATAAAAATATTTTCAAGGCATTCTTCCTAGAGACTAGTTTGTCTCATGAGACCTATCAATGCATCAAGGGGATATAGAGGGCACTGCCCATCACTTATAATATTCAATTCATTTATCATATAAAAAGGGAGAAACATAACATAAACATTTTTATTAAAATAGCATGAAAAATATTAATACTTTAACCATAAACTATGAATGACATAAAAATAGAACATCCATAAAAAAATATATCATTGAATATCAATACAATATGGAATATTTTATCATAATAAATCAACTTCAATTAGACATAAAATCCCAAAATATATGTTGACGCAGATGAAATCAATCCAAAAACCATTTGAGAGAAATATCATTTTCTACTTTGAAATAATTTAAAAGTCACATAATTATAAAATAAAACATTTATTTTGAAAATAGTCTTATAATTTTTTAAGTGAAGCTTTTATGGTTTAATAATGGCATAAAATAGTTGCACCCACCATATAAGTTAAAAAACATTTTTTTCTTAATTTGTTGAAAATCTCATAAAGTACATTGTTTCAAAAATGACAGAAAGATTCCTTTAAAAAAAAATTATATAAAGTAAAAAAATGTTATAAATGACTTTAATCAATAGTCTAGTAAATAGTAAAATGGTTTGAAATATATTTTTAAGAAACACAGATGTGGATGACAAAGAAGTCCCAGTGGATACTTACGTATAAACAACCTCAGATAATAAAGAGATTGTAAAATTAACCCTTACCTTGTAACTTTCCTTATTCAAGGGTATGTTAACCTCCTTTACAATGGTTAAATAATTTTTATTAAATTATACAATAACAACATACATAAAAATTATATCATATAAAATATTGCTTTGTTAATAATATTTTAGTATTATCATTGTTCGTGTATAAACTGATTTTTTTCATTAATGTTTTGTTATGTAAGTCATGTTTGTTATGGATATGATTTATTTGATTCATATCAATAATGATATTAATTTATTAAACATTATTTTTTCTTATCAAATTGAATATTATTCGTGAATGGTTACGATGGGGAATGAAATCTCATCGTGTCGTGGAGATGGTAAGTCGTACATACACACGAGCGACAATATCATTCTATTGATGGTGAAATCATAGGTAATTGGATGGAATATTATATATAAAGTATAATTAACATGTTATATTTATTATTTACATAAATTATACTCATTATTATACCCATTAAAATAATGAATTGTTGAAAAACAAACTACACTACAATGAGGATAAGGTAAGTCGTACATGCATACGCATGGTGACTTTGTCATTAATAGGATGGATAAAATGTTGAATAATGTTGTACCATATTTATTATAACATCTCAGTATGTATAAGGTACTGGATTTATTATTTTAGTATGGAAATAACAAATAAAGAATAAGTAAAAGAAGAAAAGAACTTTGAAAGAGGTGGTAAGATAATATCCACTTCTTTGAGTGCTTCCTTTTGATTTGAACAAAAGGGCATCATAAATTGGATTTCTGATGAAATTAATGCCTATAGGTTGAATTGTAGAAGTTGGGAGGAGATATGATAAGGTTTTGTCCTAGCCAATTGGCTTTGGAGGTATGAATTTAAGATAAGGGAAAGTACACTTTTATAAGAGATGTGAGGGGCACTTTAGGAAAGATTGAAATATTAAATTATTATAATATTATTTTTGGTTTATAATAGATTAAAATGGATTTATTTTAGGGATAAGGTGGTTATTTTCCTAAATCCTCTCAACCAATAGGTTTTGGACACATTTAGGTCACCATAGTATCCATATATATTAGATTTAACTCTTAGTTAAATATTTTAACTTTTACCATGTCTTCTTGTATTTTTATACTACATGGTTAATATAGTGACTATAACATGCCATGAGAATCAAAAGTTGCTAATTAATGATTTATATAAAATTATATAAGTCCTTATTCTGAATATTAGATTTTTAAGAATATAATATCATTTAATAAATTAGTATTTGTTTTAAAAACTCATTTATGTAAATTTTGACACAATTTAGTATTTTGTTTTTGTGAAATACATAACAACTTGATTACATAAAAAAATACATTTAATCAACCATAATGTGTCATATTCACCTAGAAAATTCGTGGATGTCATCAAAAACTTTCAATTCAAATTTATTTTAATATTTATAATATCAATTATTTTAATCTTTTATTAATAAGGTAATTACTTCATCAACATTATGTCATAAATAAATTTAATTATTTAATCTACAAAAATTATAAAAAAAATCCATGATGTAGGAAATTATTTTATATTTATAATGAATACTTATAGTCGAATTTATCTTTTGTGTAACCAAATATTAAAAATGGTTTAGTTATTAAACTTTGAATGTATCACTTTTAACTCATCTTTAAATAAAATATCATAAATGACCTAATATTACCAAAATGGATAAAAAAAGGATCTTATTTATATACTAAGGTTGATTTTTGTCTAAAAAAACTTATCTAATAGAATTAGTACATGTGTTGGGATAATTTTATAATATTATAGTATTACTTCTACCCTTTATTACCCTATTTACTTTTAATCGTGGTAAATAAAATTCAAAAGTTACTATTCACATAAAATTATTTTCATCCTATTGAAACAAATTTTACTTACTGAAGACAAAAATGTCTATTAGATTTTTGAAATTCAATTCACAAAATTGGTAAAATTACGTTTTTTTTTTCAGATTTGCAAATGTGCCTAGAAGATGGGTAAATGATGTTAAAAGTTCAATAAAATTTTAAATTGCTAATCTAATTATAAAATGATTCTAATGAATTAAATTGGACTAATATAATTATTATGTATCTATTTTGACATTAAAATAAATTTAATTTTAAAAATAATTATTTAAATAAATAGTTGGTTTTAAATAATAATGTATTGTTTTTCGCTATTCATCCAAAATTGAATGATTTCACAGAAATGCAAAAAAACCACCCGAAGTTAATTTTGATATTCCCAATCCAAAAAAGAAGTCCATTTCGAAAAATAAAATTTATAAAATTTCAAAAATTGGGTATTACTATTCATAAAAGCTTCTTAAATGTCTATTTTGATTGGTCGTAGTGTGCTAGGACTCAAAGATGTGTATAGTGAAAGCTATTGTATTATTCCAAGACAAGTGTACCATGGAAGCTTGGGGTGTTACCATTATTTGGATAATTAATTTTGGAATATTCTTATGGAATCATTAGTGAGAGCCTAACTGGATTTTATCTCACACCCTACCTATGCCCTTGGATTTTGGTAGATTTCCTCCTTCCTGGTTCGAGCAAGTTGAAAGCACCACTTCGTGGAGGTACTTTTTGTTGATAATTGGGCTTGAGATGATTTTTTTGTTGGGACTTGGGTTGTTATCCTATTTTTTGGTACTTTGTTACTGTACATTGGGGTTTTGTAACAGTTTGAATTTGTTATAGTTATCCCTATGATGTTTTCTTTTCTACATACTAACTTGTATCTCCTGCTTCCATTTTTTGTGTAAGATTCATTCCCACTCTCATATTATATGATTCAAGATGCTAGTTACTGGCCCTTGGGGGTCAGGAATCCCCCTAAGAATATGTATTGACTAGCTTGGTTACTTGGGTACCAGGGTATCTGAGCTGGTTAATGAAAATTTTGTATGAAAGTTGTAGGTAAAGCATATTTCCTTGTTGTTAGTATGCAGTTGATTAATGTTTTTGAGACATAAGAGGTAATTATGATTGTGTGATTAGCTATCTCTCACCGCAATTAACCTTAAGTAACCAAGGGTGGTTTGGGGAAGGCTTCTTGAGGATTAGTTCTATTCTTTCCCTTATTTTCATTTGAATGGATTAAAATCCCAATATTGTTTTCCGATCTATTGGGATTAATTTCCCTTATTTATCTATTTGAGTGTTAATATGGTGTCTTCAATGCTATCTACTGATGTTGTGTATCATCATGACTCAAAGAATAAATTTTAATTGGATCGAGAAGAATGTTTCTAATGAACCACATTGATTAAATCCTCTCATGGAACAAAATCTGGTTGAAGTCATTGTGCGATATATCCATGATTTGGGACAGAAACCTACTCAAGTTCCCATTTAGGCACTAGTTGTGGAACCTCAAAGAGTTGACTTTAGGATTTGTACTTCAGACTTCCTTTTCTAGGAACCTATTACATTCTATGCATCAAACAACCCAAAAAAATCTATGGATTGGTTAAGATATATTGAGGTTTTGTTTGAGTTTCTAGAGACATCGGATGAAATCAAGGAGAAGTGTGAAACCTTCAAGAAAGACAGACCTACCAGGATGTGGTGGGACATGATTATAATGGAGAAGAAAAAACAGGGGTTTGAGTGGAAATACCTTAAAGAAAATTTCACCGACTATTTATATCCAGATTTGATTGTGTTGGCCATTGTTTTAGTGTTTTTCAATCTTGAGAGGGATGATAGGATCAAGATTGAATATGTAAATCACATTGTTGATCTTGTGTAGCTTTAACTTGATATTGAATCAAATGGTGATTTTAATACTTGATGGTTTGTGATGGGAGTTTAATCAAATATATTTTCTTAGGTTTTCTTGTAAAATCTTCCTTCTTATGTCAATATAATGGATATAATGTTGACGGTTTAAATAGAATTGTCTGGTAATTTACAGTTGATGGGAGTTCCTTTTTCTATAAGAGTAAATGTGAGTTCCTCTATAGGATTAAGTGTGATGATTATCATGTGGTTCTCAATAGTAGTATTTTTCAAGACCACCTATAGTACCTAGAAAATTCCCCTTAATTTGTTATCATTGTGGAATACATGGAAACCTAACATGGATTTTCACTAAGGAATCCAAGATATGTGGTTCCTATGGATTCTTAGGTCACTTATAGAAGTTTTTCTATGTCTATTCTACTCCATGTTGTGGTACATGATCATCAATTCCTACTAAAACTATGGTGAAATCAGACTCTTCACTGGTAAAGGGGTTCTATCCACAAGCATCTAGGATAAAGATTATTTTTTTAGTGGAAGAGTCTCTAGAGGAAGAAGATATGATCCTAGTGAATTTGATAGGTACCATTAGTATAGCCTCATTATTTGTGACTATTTATTAAATATTGGTGCATCTGAATCATTTATTTCATCCTGTATTTTGAATCTTCTTAATCTTCTTATGGATCTTTTATTTTATGTGATGGATATTACTACACACCTTTAAATAAAGAGAGACTTGGGTCTTCATAGTCTTGGTTGTGTTTTCACATTATCAGATATCGATCTTTCTTGGGGTATTCAAGTTCTCAACAGGAAACCTATTGACATAATTTTTGGTATGGATTTCCTCCTTACAAATAAATAGAAAATTTATTATTATCTTTAAAGGGTCTCCTTCACTACACATGATGGAATTTGTTTCATCTTTTAGAGAGATTGGGACCTGAGGTCGAGTAGAGTCATACATTATTGTCTAGAGCTAAGGAAAGTAAAGTATGTGTTCACTTTTTGATCTGGTGTTATAATCTTTAAATGGTGATCTCCCACCACTTGTCATTGAGTTTCCCTAAATTTTTCACTCTGAATTCTCTGGTATTACACTGGTAAGGGAGGTAGGTTTTTATATTGATTTATTTCCTAGTAGTCAACCAGTATATTTTTATTCATATCACATGAAACTAGCTAAAATTAATGGGTTGAAGAATAAATTGGAAGATCTTCTAGGGAAAGGCTTCATACACCTGAGTGTTTCACCTTAGGTGGCACGAGTTCTCTTTTCTAAGAAAGCTTATCAGTCACTTATCCTTTGTTTAGATTACCCAAAACTCAATAAAGATATGGTAAAGAAAAAATATACATTTCCTTGTATTGATGACTATTTGAACAGTTGAAAGGGTTGAAGTGGTTCTCAAAGATTATTCTTCGACCTGATTACCATCAATTGAGAATAAAAGAATAATACATTAATAAGACTAATTTTTAGATAATCTATGTCCATTATGAGTATCTTTCCTTGCCATTGGGGTTAACAAATTCTCCTTCAATATTTACGGATTTAATGAGCAGGATTTTCCATGAGTATCTTGATACCTTCTTGGTACACTTCATGGATAACATACTTGTTTACTATATGTTCAAGGAGCATCATGTGTGTCATAGAAGATAATTTTATTAATTGTTGAGAAATCACTAACATTATTCCAAGCTTTCAAAATGTGATTTCTAGACACGGGATGTGATGTTCTTAGGGAACGTAGTGTGAGAACATAGTATTTTAGTTGATCTAGAAAAGGTGAAAGTTGTTATGACATTGGAACAACCATGAAATTTTTTATAGATTCATATCTTCTTGGTTCTATCTCGGTATTACCACTGGTTTTTAATGGATTTATTAAAGTTGGATTCTCCAATGACATCTCTAAATCAAAAGGGAGTAATGATTCTTTGGGATGATAAATGATAGAGTAATTTTGTTGACTTGAAATGTATTTTGACTATCGTGCTCCTGTTTACAGTTACAAATGTTGGGAAGGTCTATGTGGTCTTCTGCGATGCATCTGGTTTAGGTTTTGGTTTTATTTTTATGCATGGTGATCATTTAGTTTCTTATGGCTCTCGACAGCTAAGGACACATGATAAAAATTTCCTGACACATGAAATTGAATATGTAGTTTTGATGCATTCACATAAGAGTCTCCAAAATTAACTTTATAGATAAATTATTCCCATTAATTCTGATCACAAGAGATTGTGTTATATCTTCTCTCAAAAAGGGTTTAATCTTCACTAGAGGCATTGAGAAAAATATCGACCGTGTTGTCGGGACATGTCAATTTTTTTGCAATTTAAAGATTGTTTTATAGTCTAGGGTGGACCCTAGGTCATCTCCCATGGAGATTTGGTGGTCTAAATTATTTATTTTTAACCAACAAAACTAAAAAGTGGGGGTGGGTTTAAAAATATTTTTTAAAATCAAATAAATTAATTAAAGAGTTTAATAGTTGAAAACTTGAGGTGGTGTTTTGTAATTATTAGATAAGAAGTTCATTTCAAGTTCACTACACATCTTAGAGAGATAATTGTTATGAAAATATTATATGGTTTAATGGGATCTTTTGGATGAGGGTTGTCAAGATCTTTATTCCCCTATTACCTCTTAAAACGATCCACAAAGAACCACCCCTTAAAAGAAAAATCGTATTGTGAAGGTTTGGGGCTCAAGAATAGATTGAGGGATTCCAAAGAATACTGAAATCTAATATATGTGTGAGAGAAATTGGATACTCATGTTTTTCCAATCAAGACAACCAAATAATCCCACTTGAAATCTCCACCTAATCAGTGTTTAAATGAAAAGTGTTTCACTTATTTATATCAAAATAAATTCATTCTAAGGAGAAACATGCCAAGATAAAACATAAGTGTAATATTTAACACAAAAATCAACCAAAATTAGGAGAAGAACAATTGATGAAACTCCATCCCATGTGTGTGTAGCTTCCCCAAAATGATCATCCAGAATTTAGATTGCCATTGTGAGGATGAGGAGGCTCGGGTGGAACGTTAAATTTATCCTTGATCTCCTTATGAGGATATTGTCCTTCATAAAATCTTGGATAAAGATAAGACTCCATTGGGTCTCTAAATAGAAGATATATTTTTCTATTTCAAACTTCTAAATGAGGTATTCAAGGTGTTCCTTTAAATCCAAAATGGGATGTGGTTTTGGGAACTCTAGTTTTGAGAAACCTTTAGACCATGGTTTTATACCACTAGAAAATCATATCCCTTTACAAAAACTGGTTTTTTTTTAATACCTATTTTCTATTGACCTATAAACTTTGGAGGCTAGATATTGTTTAAAATAATATATATTTTAAAAATAAAAAAGCCGTACTTTTGACTTCTTGCAGATTAATTTCCTTGGACATATTGATTTTTTAGGACACTTAATGGATGAATTGAGATTGATCTTATTCATAAGATTTTTATCATAATTAATTTTGGATTAGATCATAGAATTATTTCCAAATTGGACACACGAATGTGTAGCGGTATGTGGTTGAGTCCACATATTTTCTTGTATTCCTACGCAATTCGGGCCATTTTCCTTCAACTTCATTTGGGCCCTCCAAATCACATATACCTATGCTGAAAACATCAAAAAAATGAAATATCCCTTTTTAGTAGTGAAAAATTAAATTTTTGAATCAAACGTGAAGGAAATATTTTTATTATATTTTTAATTTTCAATACAATAAAAGTTCAATATAATGTTATGAGGGTAAAATAAAATAGTGAATCGTCATACGATCACACCCCCACACATATATATTTTCACTCTTAGTAAAATTCATGCTTATAAAATATGATTTAAGTTAATATTCCCAACTTCAGGAAGATTTTACATTTAATTAAACTTTAATTGATTAAAGAAATATGGTCAAAGCACAAACCATGCCAAGGAGTTATTCCTTATGATCATGGAAATTGATGTATCATAAATGATCACTTCTAGAATTTGAAGTTATAACCAAGAACCTATAGCAACATTAAATAAGGAGAATGTCTATAGGTAATTTATTACTACATCCTTTTTTATGGATGTGACTGTAGCCCACCTGAACTACCTGATTCACCCAAACCCTCAAGACCCTTATTCACCTTCATTGTCATGATCCTCCTCTGCGTGCCCTTTATCATTTCCCCCATCCTCCTCCCCTGACTCCTTGAACAATATCTCCTCCTTTTAACCCTCCTTTGAATCGGCCACCCCACCCTCTCTGCTTATGTTGCTCCGACGTGTAATCCCCACATCCTCCTCCAAAGTGGCTCCAATGCTACTGTGATGTGGAATTACCGCCTCCTCCCCTGACTTGCCTGTAATGTGCCTCCCCACTTCACCATGATCCTCCTTCTCTAATGCAGCTCTGACATGGCTCAGATGTAGCTACCTGACCTTCAGACTAGTTCCCTTTTTGTATTTCCAATATTTGGTAACCATAAAAGGTGTGGTTTAATTTCTTTCTTCATATTTATTTTTACTTCAAGTTCAGTTTTTAAATTTAGTAAGAAGTTAAAATTCTCTCTATTGTACTGGATCAGTTTTCCTGGAAAATTCCTACTAATTTAGCCATATTTTCAATAATTCCTTTGGGACATTCTTATGATTATTCTTTTTTAGAGTCTTTATTTTTGTATCAGGTGTCTTGGAACATCAATTCACTTGTGATTTATTTTTTATCTCGATAAATCATGTCTAGGAAGAAATCACATCAATATATTGAGAGTGGGTCCAATGTTTTTTTACCTTTCACCCAACATTCCAACTGAATCTGCAATACCCCCTTTTAGTAACCTCCTATGAAATTTGGAATCATTATCTAAGAAAATTCTACAAAACTAAATCTTTAATTTCATTCTTGAATTGATTCAATTCTTATTAATTTAATATTTATTCTTTCAGTTTCTATTTATTATAAATATATCAATATGAAATCCTATTGAAGACCTATCATGTTGAAACTATTTTTATCATTCTAAACCAATTTCAATAATTATTAAAAATTATTTCTAATAATCTAATTCCGATACACATGTATCCTTATTTAATCATGTTGAAAATTATCAATATCCTTAGTTTTATTTTCTTTGATTTTCAACTAACCATCCCTAGCATTTATAGTTTTTTTACATAATTATTTCAATGTATGGATATTATTTATTGGGACCCTCTTTATATTAGCTTCCATAGCACTTTTTTTTATATAATTATTTTTTAAACAAGGAAGACCTTTCTTTATAATTGGATAAATATTATTCCTCAACTTGAACAAATTGAAAGAGATTTTACATTTACAAATTTTTATCCAAATATTTCTCCGTGTCTTAATATTATAATTATAGTAGTGCTTTTTCATTATATAATCCATTAGTATGCCCAAATATTTTGGTGGAAAATCAATAGGAACATTCTTTAAATAATCAATTACATTAGAGAAGAATAATTCAATTAATTTTAATTTCTCAAGTATATTATTTTTATTAGATTTCAAATATGAACTAATAATTTGATTACCTTAATTTTGAGGTGTGTCCTATTTCATATTAAAATTATTATTTAGATTCTATGCCTCTCTTTCCTTTTTTGTTTTTTCAATTTTTGGGCCAAAACCACAATTTTTTCTTTGATAGGTATGGAAAATGAACTCACAGCTGAGGCATTTCTGAAATCCCTTAAAATATAAACTTCATATAAAACTGACAAAAAACTAGTAAAAAGATATATCCATCTATTAGTAACATGGTTTTCTTAAATAATAATAATGGTACCTAGGTTTATGTCCAGACACCTAAAAGGGGATGAATGAGGTTGACATGTTTTACCAAATTCTTTTACAAATAAAATTTTACCATTTAAAACCTATCTCTATATTAAAATCTCAATTACTTATGTGGATATAAATGTATGTACTTCTATTTTAGCATTTAAAAACTATCTCAATATTCATGTCTTCTCACTTTCTTACCACTTCCTTTTTTAACATTCATTTTCTTCATGAACAAAATTTCTTAGGGAGTTAGATATGAGTTTTATTATATGAGTCATTCATTCTAAATTATTCCATAAATTGTGACATCCTATAACCAATAGTTTCTTATGTTATCATTATTTATCAAAATGTCACTATCAATATCAATAGTATCATATTATTCCTCTCATCTACTCCATTTTACTATAGAGTGTATGGAACAATGAATTCACGTGTAACTCAATTATTCCTAATATATTCAATGAAAAAAATTATCATGTTCACTTCCATTGTAGGTACTCAATCTCTTTAATTTCAACATTTTTCCTCCCAGCCAGTCTACTAAATATTTTAAATCTTTCAAAGTTATATGGTTTTCATGTCATCAATGTGATGCATGTCATTCATGTGAATTAAAATTATAATGATTTAAAATATATTTATTCTCTTATTTAATTAATATTAATAAGAACACACACATCAGATTGATTAATCTCCTAAGTTTTTCATGTTTGGATTACATGTCCCTTATGAAAGTCAGTTTTTAACCTATGAAGCCTTTGAAAAGCTTGAAAATCTATTATTTAAAATGATTTAACAGATTCAATTGTTGGAGGAAACTCGCATGAAGTAAAACAAACCATTAATTGAGTAATTAACATTTTGTTTGGTGAAATCATTTTTTAATATATCTTAAAAGAATGTTTCACATTGATGATGTGGAGACTATAAATTCAAGGATAGTGGAGATAAATGATTATTTACATGCTGCAAAGGGTTTTAAAAACATACTGAAGGGGTTCTAATTTTTTATAATTCTTTTAATTATTTAGAGCTGTTATAATATGATTCAAAATATTTGAGAATGACCAAGTTTGATTTGAAGAAGTTCTAGAGTTATCTGATGAAATATGGAATTTCTAGAAGAGAAGTAGAATAATGAAAAAGACATTAAGTCTATTGTGAGAATAAGAATTTTCATGTTCCAAAATGAGACTTAGAGCTAGTGTATGCCTTTATATGTTCAATCATGTGACTTCATGGCTACTTTATGACATAGTGAGGTAGTTTGTTTGACTTTCATAACAAGTGTATGACTTTGGAGGTCCTATTTTTTGACTCTATATGTCCCTATATAATAATTTTATCATGTGTCATATAACATTGATGTCCCAAAAGACTTATACTATATGAATTTGATTCATTAATTATGATAGACATTAATTTATGACCTTGAAAGAGTCCATGTAAGACATTATAATTTGCGCACATGACTTCTACAAGTACTATATAAGATGGGTGTTATATATAAGACTTCAACACAATGTAAAATTTTAAGGAATATACTATATGAAAATAATTTTTTTAGAATTTTCATTCTTAAGAGTAAATCATAAAAGATGATTCTTATAATGTTTGATTGATTTTAAAACATCATAAATATATGATTAGAAATGATAAAATATTGAGTTTTAATAAGATCAAGTGAATGAGATTCTTGATAAAAAATAAAAAACACGTCATGAGTTTTTAAGAATAATATAGATGAATTTGATTTGATGCTTTAGTAATTCATCATAGATTAAATAATTATGATTTGAGCTAAATGAGTGAAATAAAATTTTATCATAATAATTGATTCAAATAATATCAAATATAACTAAGATAAAATGCTATGAATTTACTCTAGCTAGAGATGAGAATTCCAGATTTCATAAAACCTGTAAATGCATTATGTTGATGAAAGTGATATGCTTCTTGGTTTAAAACATCACAAAATATTTTTAAATCAAGATGAAAATGTGATAAAATATGGGATACATTATTATTTTTTTTACAAGCTCATGATGAGATATATATATGTTTTTATTGGATGATCTCAATAAATGAATAAGGTGATCCTCACTATAATATGTTGTTATATTTTTATACAACCTGTTAAGGCTGTTTTGCGTGAAGCTACTATGGATTTATTTGGGAAGAGAAGAAAACTCAATCCTAATGGAGTCAAAGTGATATTTATTCATCTAGGGGAATTGATAAGAAAAATAAAAGGGACTTGTCTATAAATAAACTGGAGACATGTAGTTCATGAGATAGTGGAGAAAAAACCATGTGTTACCCTTGATAAGTGATATGTATGATCATGTGGTGATTTGTTTTTTTTCATGTATCTCTTTAGATATATCTATTTTATGGGAATATGAAAATGGAACCTAGAAAATTTTGGAGGTGCATGAATTGGAATATCATGTGAGCCTCTCAAGACAATGGGGGTTTTCTAGAATAATATATATAGGTTGAGAAAATAAGTGAGTTTCGATAAAGAAGTTAGTTATCTGAGATCACCTGTAATACTAAAATAGAACAAATATAGAACATATAAATTACCTCTTAAAGAATAAGAAGTGTGTATTGATTTAACTAAATCACTTGAATAAGAAGAAAAAGGAAATATAATTCAATGTCGTGAAGGAAAGATTCGCCATGTATTGAAGAAAAAGAAGAAGCAGACCAATGAGGTGATACATGTCGTGAGAACGTGCATACCTAATTTTAATTATTTTAAATTCCAATAAACATTCTGATATTTTTTTAATTCATTATTACTCACTATATAAGATTTTTTGGGGATTCATTTCTGAAGACTGGCTTGAAAGTTTCCAGTAATAAAATTTTAAATGAACTGATAATCTAGGAAGTAAAGTGGGGGACATGTTTTATAAAAAGTTAATAAAGAATTAAAAGTAGTATAAGATTTTTTGTTACTAAAGAAGGAAATTATTTTGGGATACAGGGACCTCCCTGGACATCTTGGTGATCTATTTTAACCAGAGGAAGGAAACATCGATCAATAGGTTTGATATCTATTTGACTAAGTGGGGTAGGATGATGTGTTTGATCACATATATAATATAATGATACCTCACCTAAGTAATATAGTGAAACCAGTTTTAGGATAACAGAATTACAAACCACTATAGCATTGATGGTCATATTTATGGTGGTAAATATATGACTTGAGCAACCCAATAATGTTATGTATTGGATTTCCCAAGAGGGTCTGAATCTTATAAAGACACATATTACATACTTTAATTTCTATATTTCACTTAATTTAGGTATAATATTGGTTAAACAAGAATATATATATGTATGTATTAACTGCAAAAATAGGTTAATATTCTAAAGGGGTTGAAAATTTAAAAGAATACATTTGAATTTGGTAAAAATCGAACATATCTGATTCACCCCCACCCACCCATGTGTGTCTGCACAAGTCTAATGATGTTAAAATTTTGTATTATAGAGGTGATCTAGGAATTCAAATATCTCCACAATTTTTTGATTGATGTTAACGATACTAAATTTTATGTCTTGGAAAATAAGATAAAATATAATGAAAACTAGTTTTATGAGGGAAATGAATACATTAGGATAAACATAAAAACTAAATAAATAATTGGAAGATAGGTTGATATCATTATTTGAGGTTGATAATAATTCTATCAATATGAGGTTCCCTGATTATTTCAAAATGGAAATGGGATTAAAATTTAAAGGTAGTAATATAGAACCAAGAAAAGATTCAATTAAATAAATGGAATTCATCTAAGAGATAGATGGTCAGATAGGATTAGTGCTTGAAAATTCTAGTGTGGAGTTTGAAATGGATCCTAAAAAGGGTATTCTAAAGGATATTGAATGTGTGTGTGGAAGGGAAACCAAGTTGTCCAAATTGTTAAGAATTTATGACTTAGATTCCATAACAATAATAATTGTTGAAGGATAAAAAGAAAGAACCAATTATTGCATGTTTGGAAATAGTTTCTTCAAAGAAGGAAAACATAATCAAGAAGAAGGAATATAATGCAACAAAATGTTGTCTAATCATATTAGAAAACTAGTTTTACAAAAATAAGAGGATTTAGTAATAAGAAAAGAAAAAAATATGTGCTTTATTAAATATAAAAACCTATATAAACTAATAATAATGGTGAATTATTGAAGAAGAATATGCTAAAAATGATGTTTCAATCTAGAAAATACAAAAGGATATAAGCCTGAAGACTTTTAGTCATTTTATACATTCACGGAATGGATTTTCAAGGTTAATAAAAATGTATCATCCCTATATTTCACATTTATGTTCTAATGGATGTTTAAATTATTCCTGTATTTTTCTGATTTTTGATTTTAGAATAGAAAATTTAACGTGATATTTGAAATATAAAGGGTGTATTCCGATATGTGTTCTCAGATATTTCATCAAAAGATTAAATCATTATGATATGATTTTAATGAGTGAGTTAGAATATGATATCCATTATTCCTTAAAAGAATATCAATGTTGATTTTGGTTAAAAGTTATGGATTTATTGTAAACTAAGATGAAAAATTATATATTTCATAAAATATGTAAATATAGTGTATCTATTTAAAAGTTTTTCTTCATGGTCTCACAAATCTCAAAATATCTATTTAGGAGTTTTCTTCTTGGTCTCAAACATCTCAAAATATTTTTTATTAGATATGGGCGGTAGGGGCTACTGCGAGGGGAGGGTGTTGTTCAGGGGGAGGGGTGGGATGTGGGGGCTGTAGGGGGAGGGGGTTTGTGCTACTGTAGAGAAGGGGTGTGTAGGGGGTGGTGGAGGGGCTGCTCTTGGGGGAGGGGAGGGGGCTTTTGTAGGGGGAGGGGGTTGTGTGCATGTGGGGCTACTGCAGGGGGAGTTGGGGGATATGCATGGGGTTTTCCTACAATAAGGGGGGATGTGAAGGGGAGGGGGATATTGTAGGGGGAGTGGGAGGGGGGATTTAGGGGGATACTACAAGGGGAGTGGGAGGGGTAGTTGTAGCTGGGGATACTATAGGGGCTTTGAGGGGTGGGGTAGAGGGTGGGATGAGGTAGGAGGTGGGGGTTGTAGGGGGAGAGGGATGTGCCATAGTAGGGAGAGGGGGATGTCAGGGGGATATTATAGGTGAATAGGAGGGGGTTGCTGTAGTTGGGGCTACTATAGGGGGGTTCTGGGGGTGGGGGAGGGGTGGGGGAGGGGTGGGATGCGGGGCTGCAGGGGGAGGGGGTTGTGCTACTGTAGGGGGAGGGGGAATGTATGGGGCTACTGTACGGGATTGAGAGGGGTGGCTATAGGTGGGGCTACTGCAAGGGGGATGTGCAGGGGTGGGGGAAGGGGTGGGAGGTGGGGTTTATTGGGGAAGGTGTATGTGTTACTATTGTGGGAGGGAGTTATAAGGGGTACTACTACAAGGGGGTGGGAGGGGGTGGCTGCATGTGGGGAAACAGCAGGGGGCTATACAGGGGGTGGGGGAGGGGTGGGTGAGGGGTGGGAGGTGGGGGCTACAGGGGGGAGGGGGTTGTACTACTGCAAGGGGAGGGGGAGTGTAGGGGGTGGGGGCTACTATAGGGGGAGTGGGGTGTGCAGGGGGTAATGTGCATGGGGATGGGGGTAGTAGGTTATACAGGGTTCAACCTGGTTATGATATAGCAACACATAATATTATTATATTATTCACCCCCCATTGGAGTTAAAATTCTACATATTGAATTCTTTCTCCTTGTTGACCCTTCAAATATTAAAAAATAATACTTACTTCCTATGATAGGGAATAACCAATGAATTGATGTGAAAATGTATTTTTATGAAATCCTATAAACAAAATAGGAATGATGAGAAACTAAAAATGGAATTTAGAATAGTTTGGGTGCCCCTGATGGAAATGACCAAGATGATGAGGGAAATTAAAAAAATGAATTTTCATTACAATCTAAATTAAAGAAGTAATTTTCAACTCATATAAAGATGGATTTTGAACCAAAATCCTTTATTAATGATCATGTTATTTAGTTTTGGGATGTACATATCAATATGAATATTATTTTTTCATTTCTTGTATGGGTTCAGGTATCATTTATCAAGTATATTTGACACAGTAATCACATATATACATAAGAATTCGTTATATCTCATTTCTTTTCCCGTTATTTCTTTATAGGTGGTTCTTATGATGCGGATGGTTTTATCCACCACCATTGAATAAGGTGAGTTAAACATTGGATTCGGGTAAGTTTTATTTCATTTTTTTCATTATCCCAATTTTAATTATGTCTTTTGTGATTTTTGGGTTATTTATATTTTTATAGTGTGTTTTGGATCTCATAGAGGTGGATTCGAGTCACCGTTGATGAAGGATTTCATGTGTATGCATAGATACAAATATACATATATAAGTTCCCCATTTATATATATTCACTCATGGAAGTATGAATATATATATATTGGGGCTTGTCGTGCTTATATATAGATATGAAAAATGCATACATGTGTAAGTGTAAAGGGGTATATAAAGTACATACATATATGTAAGGACCCCATATGCATATTTGGCCATAAAAATATGTACATATGGGCTAGGTTTCCTTATATGTATGAGGAGTTTCATATGTGTGCAAGAAGAAAAAATGTAGATTCAAGTTGTCTCCGTCAGAAGCAATTTTCCTTGTGGTTTGGGTAGGTTCCCTCTACGTAAACCATTAATTTTAATTCAATAATTTCATGATTGTTTAAAAAAATTCAACAATTTCATAATTGTTTTAAAAACTAGTTTTCTAATAAACACTTTCTTTTTTTAGGAAGAATTTTATAAAAATATAATTTTTCTATGTTTATTGGATAATAAAATGAAACTATGATGAAATTTTGTCATATGATTTTAATTTTCATATGCCTTGTAAAACAGAAGGATTAGCACCTGACCATATGGATAGAAATTGATTTTTACTTATATATCTGAGAAATGGTACAAGTATCTCGACATATATCTTGATCAGGTTACTTTCTCCTCTTTGATTAGAAAATAAATAAAATACATGTCATGAAACAAGTCTTTTTAAAAATCCCCTATACTTTGAAAAATCCCTTCTAAAATTAACATAATAAGGACCTTCTATTCTAGTTCAAGGTCCTTTTCATGAATCTTCATGATTGTACGAGATTAAAATGGATTGAATATAGAATCCAATGGAATAAAAAACTAATAATTATCTGTCTCAAGAATAAACATGAATCTCCCTTCATGTTGTCAGTAGAAAATTTTAGCCAAATCGATAGTAGGAAATTAAATTTTCATCACTTTATTGATAATAGTGTATTCATTTTATAAAAACATGGATTGATAATTCATATAAAAATAAAAAAAATGACATGATTAGAGATACTCCTCTTAATTTCCTAATTGAAAATTGTTGGTATATTCCCCTTGGAAGCTCAAAATTCCATGATTCGTGATACTCCTCTTGGTAGCATAAAATTTATTAGGTCAAGGTATAAATTTTGGAATTCCAAAATGTATTAATCTAGGCTATTCCTCTTGGAATCCCAAATTCCATAAGCCAGTATACTTCTTTTGGAAACCATAAAACATTTATTTGACAATATACAACAATAAAATTCTCATTCAGTATTTGGTACGTATTTCTTAACCTTATTATACAATTCCATGGTGGTGACATATTAAACCTGACATATTAGGCTATGTTCACAAAGGCTTCACAACACCAACATTAACCATTAAAGATTGATATATCAACTTATTTTTGAGTTAGTCTGTGAAGATAATAATTATTCTAATAAGTAACCCTAACTGATCATAGTTTTTTGTTATCTAGTAAGATGTCCATGGTGTAGGGGGATGGGGGTGTGCTAGGGGTGTGCAGTGGTGGGGGTAGGGGGAAGGGGGTGTGTTGGGGAACTAAAGGGTGTATGTTGGGTTCTATTTTAAGGAGATGGGGGAGGGTACATGGGGTGTAGGGGTGTGTAGGGTTTCATGGGGTGTGATAGGTTCTTTTTCAAGGGGCTGGGGGAGGGTGAAGGGGGGTGTGTAGGGGAGGTGCATGGGGTGTGTCGGGGGTGTGCTGGGGGTGCATGGGGTGTTTGTGGGATGGGAAGTGGGTTGGGTGGGAATGTGGGGGAAGGGGGTAGGGGTATGTAATAGGGGAAGGGTATGGGTGTGTTGGGTTCTTTTTCAAGAAGAAGGGGGGTGTAGCGGTGAAAGCGGTGTGTAGGGGGTGTGTTGGGGAGGGAGAAGGGGGAGGAGGTGGGTGTGATGGGTTTTGTTGTAAGGGGAAGGGGGGTGAAGTGGGGGGTGTACAGGAGAGAGGCTTCAAGCAGGGGGTCTGATGGGGGTAGGGGAGGAGGGTCTCTTGGGTTTTGTTACAAGGGGAAGGAGGTGGAGGGAGGGTGTTTAGGGGGTGAAGGGGGTTCATAGGGTGTTTTGGGTTCTTTTATAAGGGGAAAGTGGTGCACAGGGGGTGTGTAGGGGGTGCAGGAGGTGCATAGGGTGGTAAGGGGTGGGGTGGGCAGGGGTGTGCAGGTGGGGTAGGGATAGGGGTGTACTGGGGGTTGTGGGAGGGGGTGTATTGGTTTTCTTTGCAAGGGGAATGGGGAGGGTTCATGGGTTGTGTTGGAGAGGGGGGAGGGGGGTTTGTTTGGTTTTTTTTTAAAGGGAAAGGGGAAGGTGCAGGGGTGTATGGTTGTGTTTCCCTATAAAGGGTCCAGTATCACCAATACTCGAATCATTCACAATATCTCCAGAACCCTAAAAGGTATAAAACTCTATCCCTAGTAGAGTTATCCCATCATGAATTTGGGTACATAAAACATTTACTAAAATATCATTATACCATATAGATAACTAAACCCATGAGTCATCATCTGGTTAGTCGGTGGCCTAACTTTATGGAAAACATAAGTCTCAACCTCTATTCAATTATCCCAAAACCAATTACCAGGATCACCTCGAATCCTAGGAAGTTTTTTCTCTAACACACATGCCACGCAGTCAACTTACGGTCTTTAATAATGGATAACTACAATCATCTTCACATGAAATAAAACTAAAGAAAAAAATATGGAATGAATCATTAATATTTGAGTCATGGGTACCACCAAAAAATCCTTGAAATGAATACTTATTTGTCTTCTAATCCATAGAAATAATCTGAAATACTATAATTTTCATGTCAATACCTCACCTCTGTATCTAGGCTATATGTATATAGAAATATTTCTTTTTGGATAAGATAAATTCATGATTACTGGAGTAATTTTGAGTGATCTAACATATGAAAGACATGATAACCAAAACTAACCATCATATGATGAATTTACTATCTTGATTATACCTTGTAACCAGTGTTATAGGGTTATGATTGATCAATATATTATCAATGTTCTTAGGAATGGATACATTGGCCATTAAACCATTATTGGGTACTATGGTCTGATAAACCACCAATTAAACCCTTAACACCATTTATTTCATTTTCCCAAACCAATCCTAATATAAACATAAACTCTAACCTACATACATAGGACACGAACTACATTGATACCATTCTAACATGACCCAAACCACCAGGAACCAACTAGGGCATGTGATGAGTAGGGTGATCAAACCAAATACTTCCTCCCATTTCTGCAAGAACATTTTTTTTATGGTAGGGGTGGATTTCAAGAAACAAGCGGAAAATTTTTTAAAGGAATGTGTAGACTGTTTCCATGGTTCCAAACCATAGAAACAAAGAAATAACCATGGTTTGTAACTATGGTAATTGGCCTATATCCCTAGTTTTCAACCACGGATATAGGTATTTCATGACATTGGATTCTTCCATAGTTTCAAAATCATGGATATGGGCCTATTTTCACAGTTACAAACCGTGCATATTGGCCTATTTTCATGGTTCAAAACCATGGAAAGGGGTTGATAGCCACATTTGGAACCATGGAAATAGGTTTTTTCCTATCGCCACACCAATACCATCCATAGTTTATGAAATTATGGCTATAGCCTTATTTTGTAGTAGTGTAAATTATAATTAAATTAAAAGAGTTGGATGATACAAATTTGGGAATGTAATTAAAAAGTAAAAAAATATCTAATTCTCTATGTGTGTGTGTGAAAACAATTCTAAGGAATTATTTCTACTTTTTTTCTCTAAATATAGGGTATTTTAAAAAAATATGTTTAAATTATTTTTTCCACCGAACCTACCCTACACCCTTTACAATAAAATTTCATGACCCACTCACTTAAAAATTCTTGGAAATCAAAATGTATGTTCTAAACCAAGTTATCACCATATGTTTCAAATTTCATCACTCACCCCATTTTTTATTATTATTATTTTTTTATGTTGACACTACTAGAAAAAGGACATCCACAGACCGATAGCCACAGTTATAGAGGTCTATGGATATAGGTAAACTTATATCCACACTTAAAATTAAACCCATGGTAGTAGGGTTTAATCATGTTTCCTCAACTCCACGGCACGACCCTTATTCCCTAACTGCCTTCGTGGCCTCTCATCTCTAGGGAGTGACCCTTCTTCCTCGACGGTCTTCGTAACCTCCTCTCTCTAATCCTCATCCACAGATGGTTCCTTGACGGACTTCATGACCTCTCCTCTTCTGGATCCACATCCCCCGATTATTCCCTAATGTCCTTCATGATGTTGCCCCATCCTCATCCCCCTCGTGACGTTCCCCCTGGCTGCCACCAAACGAGGCTACCCCACAACGTGCTGTCATCTCTAACCCTCCTTCCCAATGCTTCCATTGAACTCATGACACCTCACCACCCCCTCTTATGCTAATCCTAGGTGGAATCCCCATATCCTTCTCTCATGAACCTTCTACGTACCCTCTCCCATCTCGGTGATCATCCTCTTACTTGTGAATCCATTACATTCATTAATTTTAGTTTAAATTCTTACAAAGATTGAGTGTCCATCTTCTTGGACCCAATCTGATCCTATTCTGTAGAATTGATGTGTGGATTTGGTTCTACCCAATAAATTTATTAGTCATATTTCCCCTATATAAATGATGTTTTATTATGATAACACATTTTGTTCCTCCAAATAGTCTCTCGAAAGTAAACCTTGTAGCCCAAGCCTTGTGCCTCTAGGATACATGGAATGTCTCTCCTATGGATATATCATGTATGAATCAGGGGTTTTCCAATGTGTATTCAAATGATACTTGAGTTGATTAAATTACTAATACACCATGTTTTAACCATTCACACATGGAATGTGAATCAATAAAGGGTTAGTTGATGTGTACTACATGACACTGAGTGATGTGGATGCAAATTTCATGGCATGTAGATATAGTACATAGAGTTTGGAACCTATATGCACACCCAAACACATGGTGTGCGGATCCCAAATTTCTAGTGATATAATATTCAATGATTAGAGTATTTGTTGATGATTTATCAATAAGTGTTATTATAGATTTTTATCATATAAATCCTTAATGTTTAGAAGGTAACAACTTAGGTGCATTCCCAGATGTCATTTATAAAATATTTGGCAATTTCAAAAGTTTAAATTTGTATTGTTTTTTTCTTGCATATTCTATTTTGAGTTATTTATGCCCATTAAATATATTGATTTATTATCATTAAACATTTCATTCTTAATTGATTTTAACATATATTTTTCTAGATTTTGAGTGTAGCTGTTAATCAATGATGATAGATGATCTATCTCTATTTGAATTTTTAACTAACAGTTCATAAAATTCCTATAAAAAATATTATTATAGTAAATTATATTTAAATTCAAGTGGATCACTAATATTCCTATAATATATAAACAAAATTAAAATTTCTAGAAAAATTTTATGTCTACACAATAGAAAAATATTGATTTTAGGTTTCAAACTATGTTTAATGTATTCAAATATAAAACAATACTAATTAGTGTTAAAATTACTTAATTCAACACAACAAATAAACACTAAACATGTAAAAAAAATTACTTTTAACCTTCACTTACTCTTGGAAAGTATGCAAGAAAATAGATATTTCAACAATTCTAAGAACCAAATGAATGTAAAACCGCCATAAAATTTATTTTATTACATATTATAGATTATAAATTTAAAATTCCTCCCATTGATACAATTACAACATAAATATATGAGGCATTTTTACTTGACATATTTTTCTTTTATTTTCATATAGGGTGTTTCTTCAATTACAAGTTCACAAAAAAATAACTTCAGAAAATGATCATTAGTGTTTGTTAACATAACGATACATATTTTTCACTTGAATATAATAGAAACTATAATATTATAAACATATTTTATGAATTTTTTTTCATTATTCATTTCTATTATGAATTTTTTCAAATAATGTTGACACGGTTATCAATCCTTTCTAATAAAAAAATTAATTTACATGTGTTATACTTTAAAAATTAAACTCATATCATTATGTACTTCTAGTTTTCCTTTCCAATATATCCATTATACTTTTTTACTAAATTAAATGTAATTTAGTATTTGTTTTATAGTTCTCCAGTATTTCTAGTGAAATTTTACTATTAAATTTATATAACAACATATAATTATACACTAATTACATATCAATTAATATTCCCATAGTATTATTATAATTTAAGTTACATTTTATTTAAAATATATAATATAATTTTATAATTAAAAAATGTGAAATATCATTTTTTCTCAATTGTAACTGGAATGTAGAGTTTAAGGTAATCCAAAAATCTAAGTAAAAAAATATTTAACGATTTGTTTCTAAGTGTCTTTGAAAACTATTTATGATATTTTATATTTTAAAGACTATTTTCCATGTCTATTTAAACACACATAAAAATCACTATTTCTATGTTTGAATGTTCACTAGTGGAATATATATAATTGTATGTGTGTTTGATAAAAATTTCATAAATTAAATAATTTTATTGAGATTACGTAGAAACATGTGAAGTAAGGGAATTAATTTGACCACATTTAGAATTTTTACAGTATCAATAGTAGAAACAATGTTATTTCACATAGAATTTCAGTACATTTCTTCTATACCAATGGAATAAAATCTCAATTTTTCTTCTATAGAAATTCTAAAAATATAGTTAAGGGGGTGGGGTTTGTTGGGGGTGGGATGCCTATGATAGAGGTTGGGGTGTCAAGGAGGGTGGGTGGGGGTGTGTAGGGGGGAGGGGGTCTAGTGGGTGTCCAGGAGGCTGGATGGGAGTGTCCAGGTGGGAGGGGAGGTTGTCTAGGAGGGATAGGGAGGAATGTGTATGAGGGAGGGGGTTTCCAAGAGGGGGGTGTCCAAGAGGGTTTCCAAGAGGGGTTTCCCATGATGAGGGGTGTTGAGGAGGGAGGGGGAGTGGTGTCCAGGAGGGAGGGGGTGTCCAAGAGTGTGGTTTCCATCAATGAATTATATAAAATATATAATAGGTCATTGTTCAAACATCAACGTTTTAATGTGGGTGTTGGAAGTACACCAAAATAGTCTTTTGTGGTCAAAAAAGGTTGTTTAATAATCCACATATTTTATAGATGTTTGAACTCATTAGAAGTGTCTGGTAAATTTTTAATCAGGTACACTTATATAGTTAAAACATCTGCTCAATAGGTTTTGGGCCACTCAAGGATTGAAAGAATTCTTTTGACTAACTGAAAATATTTCTATTCATGTGCCCATAAATTCCATTATATTTGGGTGTTTCTATAAATGTACATTTTTTCATATACCATTGGATATGATTAACTAGATAAACTCTGTAGATTATTACTCTAATCCATTATCTATTTTTATGACTTTAATCCCCATTCAAGAATGGTTTTGGATAAGGGTTTTACATGACTAAAAAGTTTAAAAAACATCCAATATGTTTTTTAGTATGTTGATACACACATTTCTGAATTATTCATATATTAATGTAACATAATAAGAACCTCCACCATGATATTTGGTTCTAGAAGTTTCCTATAAATTAGAAATCACATACTAAATGATAGATAATTAATTAATTAAGACCTAAAAAACTAACCCTCCTGGAGTTAATAAAAATTTATTCCTTATAAAATAAGATATTTATTGGTGTAATATTTTCTAAAATCCCATATTTACCAAATGCCCCTAATTCCATGGGATTTCATACCATAATATATTATTCTATTATAGGGTGTTAACATTATTACTCACTTTAACCCTTCGTAGTTTCCTTGAATGGGTATTCCATTTTAACACGTAAATTCAATTTACTAGGGATCCTATGAGTAAATTATTAGAGACCTTTCTGATCTAACATCATAATAATTAAGACCTAAAGATATAATATTTTTGTTATTAAATACCCATGTAAATAAGATTTTATTAATGGTCAGGGACATAGATAATATTTAGGAGGATCATAAAAGAAGGGTAATCAATTTATATTAAGAAAAAACTCATCCTTAAACATCACACTTCATATTATACCCTAGAACAAAACTCCCTATACCCCCTCAACTAACTCTAATAATGATTATATAGAGGGAAACATGGGAAAATTATAGCCTAAATTAATAAACCACTCATTAGTGAGTGAATTCCATGATAAACTAAAAACATTCATGGTCTCATAACTATAATCAAGAAACCACTCATTATTGAGTGAATTCCATTTTCACCATGATATGGTGTTATACTCCACGATTAAAAATCAACAATGGAATAGATTCCTTCAAAACACTATGTTATATTTGTGTCCTTCTACACACTATGGTATATGATATGGATTATATTTTCAAAATGTCTCTAAATATCAATAAATCTTTATTGAATTAACATCACAACTCATTGTGAATCCATCAAAACAGTTTTGGTAATTGATTATTATTAACTCTTAGATTTCATATAAACTCTTTTTACGGTAATCAATCCTCATTATTGGATCTTATGTGTGATTATTCATGATATTTTATAATTTAAAACATTTATAAAATCTATAAACAATAATATTTGTTATGATGTTTTATTAACATGTTATTAATGGTTACTTATTATCTTATGAAATAATAAATCTAATGTTATGTCATTCTAGATTACTTATTTTATGTATGTTTATATTCCTCATAATGTATAGATACTATATGTACAACTTTTATCAGATCAATAATGAATTTTAGGATATGTTATGATATTTTTGGGACTTTTCATTCACTAATGATTCAGATGTCGAATTGATTCGATGCCCATGTTTTGATTGTGTTGGAAGACCATGATTAACTCATGATAAAGTGAGCTATTATATCACGAAAGATGGTTTCCAAATAAATTATCATGTGTGGTATCACAATGAAGAAAAAGAACTAGTGGTGAATGAAATCAATTTAGTGGAAAAGATTGGTATGAAAAATATGATTTCTGGTAAGTTTCCTTTTGTTTCTAAATCCAGCTCTTCATGTAGACTAGTGGAATAGGAAATGAATATCGGAACATAGTTTTTATCTATGAATTATAATGATGACGTTGAGAATGTTAGAAATCTGATGGAAGATTCCAATACCCAAGTATATCAGGCATCAGGAAAAATGAGAAAACTTGGGTTTTTAATGAAATTATATCATGGGAAAACAATGTATTGATTTAGTAATATTTTGGTTGACTATCTATGTACATTTATTAAGGATTTACACCTTTATGATGCATGTATTTCTGAAAATGACTAAATGGCATCAAATTTGGTTGGAAAAATTGGATTTTAATTTATTAAGATTCATTTTTCCCCAAAGATTGTTGATTTTTTTGGAAGGAAAATGGTGAGTAGAGTTAGTTCCAATAGTGTGGCAGATCAAGGTGGAAGACTAATAAAGACAAAATTCAATCTCACATACTAAAGAAAGTGATGCAGAACTTCCATTTAATTTCTGAGCTTTAAAAAAAATTATACCAGAACAAATGGCAAAGAATATGAGATGACATGAAGATGAATGAAATAAGGATAATGATGAAATAGTTCATCCTGCAAATGGGTTCGCTTGGAAGAAATATGATAGGTTACATTCATATTTTGTAGTTGAACAACAAAATGTTAGATTGGGATTATAATGTGATGGTTTCAACCAATTTCACCAAATTCATATTTCATATAGTACATGGCCTATTTTTATTTACATTTACAAATTTCCGTCATGGATGGGTATGAAGAAGCCATTTAATATCATGAGTATATTATTATCTAGACCTAGTTATCCTAGAAATGATATTGATATATACTTGAATCCATTAATAGAGGAGTTAAAGGAGCTTTGGATTATTGGTGCACAAGTTTACAATGCATTGATGAAGGATTACTTTGTGTTTTTTGCAGCTTTATAATGGATGATAATTGATTTCCCTGCCCACAGAATGATTTCTGGTTGGAGTAATAAAGGTAAATTATCCTGCCATATTTTTATGAAAAATACACATTCCAAACTATTGAAGTTCTGATGAGCTTTTAACTTCATTGGGCATCGGTTATTTCAACTAATGGATTTTCCATACAGTAAAAATCATAGATAGTTCAATAATGTCGTTGAGATAGATGAGACCCTCAATGAATGTCAGGGATTTAAATTTTTAAAGAACCTGATGATTTTAATTATGTTCTTGTAAAAAGTCAATAAAATATTAGAAAGTGAAAGAATTTTAATTCAAATTCCAATAGAAATTGGAGAAAGAAAAGAATATTCTTTGATTTTCCCTCAAGGCCATCAAAGTTATTGCATCATTGTTTGGATGTAATGAAAATCGAGAAAAAAATTTGTGAGATGTTACTTGCTACTCTTTTAAAAGTAAAAGGCAAGACAAAAGATGATTTTCTATATTTTCATGATTTGATGGATTTGGGTATAACAGAAAAGCCTAATCCTTTGTTAATTAGTAAAAATAAGTGGAAAGTCCCTTTTTCAGTTATTTAATGATAAATGTGGAGAAGAAATAATTTATTCCTGTCTTGGAAATTTTGAAGGTTCCAGATGATTATTCAAGTAATATTTCGAAAAGGGTCAATACACAATATGTGAAACTAAAACCTCTTAATACCCATGATTACCATGTCTTGTTACATGAGTTGATTCCTATTTCCATTCAGCATTTACTTTCACATAATGTTTGATTTTATGTGATTAAGTTATGTCATTTTTATTGAGACCTTTGTGCCAAAATTATGAGAAGAAGTGTTTTTCAAAAATTACAAAGACATAAACCAATTATTCTTTGCAACTTAGAGAAAATTTTCCCGCCATCATTTTTAACATGTATATTACATCTGAATGTGCATCTTCTAATAGAAGTTATTTTTAGTATTCTAGTTTCAAGTTAGTGGATGTATCCTATAGAAATAATGATGATTACAGTAAAATGTTATCTGAAAAATAAATATCATCCTGAAGGCTATATTGTGAAATGATATTTATCACAAGAATGCATGGATTGTGTTAATCGTACTTGGCTAACGTCACTACAAGGTCTAATTGACTGTTGAGAACTAAAGATGAGAAATATGATCCCATTGAGCCTATATTTACTTCAATGCCCCAAATAGGGGGGATATCTAGATTGTACCCATTGTGTAATTTAAATAGGGGAGAGTGGTAAATGCCTCATTGTATAATATTATTCAAATGTGTTGTTCTTAATGATCATATCAAGTAGTTTGTCTAATAAATATGTATTTTTTCATTATTTTATTTTTTCATATCTTTTGAAATTTTAAATCTTTCATATTTATAGAGAACATTTAAAAATTATAAAAAAAGTGACATCACTCTCTATCTATTAAAAGGAAGGAACTGTTTCCCAACAAAGAATTTTCATCTTGGTTAAAGTCAAAGGTAATAGATTTATTTTTTTATTCTCATAACTTAATCACATGTCTCTGTTTAATATTCTATGTTGA
Source organism: Viscum album (assembly GCA_963277665.1). NCBI lineage: Eukaryota > Viridiplantae > Streptophyta > Magnoliopsida > Santalales > Viscaceae > Viscum > Viscum album. The sequence goes on along the minus strand of OY728159.1, from coordinate 1,234,514,670 downwards.
TATCTTTTAGTTGTTAACTCTACTAATGAATGATGTATCAGATGAAGTAAAATAATTTACCTTTGGTCCAAATGATGTCGTATGTGATTGTAAAGCAATGGTTGTCAATGGATTTAATTTTTTTATATATAGTTGTGCTAAAAATGGAAATATAGCATGACAATTTCATAATAAGAACTAGAACATATTATTATATGAGTGCATCAAACAGAAAACCTCAATCAAAAAATATTTCATATTATGGTGTTGTTAAAAGAATCATTTTATTATATTACTATCCACATGGTCATGTTGCAATGATGAAATTAAAGTGGTTTGATTAAATGACATGACAAGGAATTCATATTGATAATTGTAGATTTAGAGTGATTGATATGAGCTGCTATCTTCATACCAATGAACCTTATATTCTTGTGTCATACGATAGAAAATTGATTTATGTAACTGACATGTTACAACAATAATTTGGTCTTATTGTTGATGTCATTAGTAGAAATATTTTTGAAAAATACATGGATGAAAATGATGTTTTGGGTTAACCTTTCATTATTTATTTTAATTATTCATTTGATGACATATATGATTCAATTGCGAGAATAGATTGTGAACCAGAATTTGTCACAGGGCACACATAGCATTGACGCAATTGTAAGTATTTACGTGACATTATAGTAATATTATATTTATTTTTTTAAACTTCCATACATGATATCAAATTAACTATTATATTGTATACTAATGTCAAATATAAAACTATTTATAGTCTAACCAATTTATGTTTAAGCACATCTCTAGTAATTCTTGAACATAGAAATGTATTGATATTTTTTCAATATAAATATCACACATGAAAATGTATCAGATTATTTTTTGATAAAATTTTATTATTTAAATTTTTTCATTATTTCTATTTATTTGAGAATATTATTTTAAATTTCTTGGTCAAAATGTTTGAATATGATGATACTAGAAGAAATAGAAGTATAAAAAGAAATTAACAATGTATGTATCCTCTAGAAAACACTATTAGTACGATTTATGTTTGATATTTTAGGTCTTTCATATTATTTATCTTGTTGTCATTCATTTTACTTTATCATTAATTTTATTTTAGGCTACATCATCGAGGAGATATTTTTATTATACTATTGTGGCTGATAGTATAGAAGGGGGTACTAATTCTAAATTTTAGCCTACTACTATGAAGCATGAGTCACTAGGTGCTCATCTTTCTATTAGCCAACCTCCATATTGTCCATACCCACCTTTTCCATATCCTTTTCTGCATGCACCCACATTGGATGGTAGTTTTTAGAATCACATCCCACATTATTTTCCATTCCCACCATCCACTATACAGTGAACGGAACCCCCATATATATCCCCACCATATCCATATCCACCCTCATCTATACAGAGTTATCCATTGGGTTTTATCCTTCCATTATTACATTTATCATCATCTATTGTATAGAGTACTCCTACTGTAGATATTCCACATATCAGAGAGGCTACTCCCTCTCTAGATGCTGCACTTCAAGGGTTAGAAAATCCCCTATATACTGGTATGTGTTTAAACATTACTATTAGTGATTAATGATAAATTTACATATATTAGTTTCCGTTATTATTATTTTCATGATTATCTCCAGCCTCCACTAGACGATGAGGCCGCACAAAAAATGCTAGAGGTTTGGAATCGACACACGAAAATCATGGTAAAATACAATGAGGATGGTGATATAATTTAAAAAATGGTACTAAATATAAAATATTTATGGGAACACTTTCTAGAAAAATAAGCATCATTCGAGTTCAACCAACAAGTTGGAGGGAAGTTGGAGAAAAAATAAAGAATAAAGCATGGGAAGTGATCTGGGTATGTAATTTTAATAACATTTTATATATATTAATTTATAATATTTTCTTAAAAATATTCTTCCCATTTTATCTTTGATATAATTTTCCTGATGGACAAAATTCCAAGGATGCATGGTTAATTGCTTTAGGTGAAATGTGGCGAGTGTAAATGTATGACTTATATCTTGGTTGGAAAAATGGAGTTGGTGTGGAGCTTGAAGAAGTACCGGTGATTCATGATTTTCAAATACCATAATAAAAAGAGATGATCGACTATTGGAAGAGTCAAGAGTTTAATGTATTTGATAAATATATATATATATATATATATATATATATTCATTTATTTAATTGAAAATGAGTTTTATTTATGTTAATGAAATTATATAATTTTTTTGTAGGAGAGATCATATTGAAAGAAAATAAATAAGAGTGTAATGAAACCTGTTTATACTTGTGGACACACTTTGCTCCCAGATCATGAGCAAACACATGTAATTTTATATTTAAAATATTTATTTCGTTTAGTGTAATTTTTTTTACTTCTAGCTTCGATTAATTTAATTGTCTTTTCTAGAAAAAAGGAATTGAATATCGAGGACTACATTCCCCAAGCTACTTTTTTTGTACAAGTAGAATAAAAGAAATATGGTATTGTTCAAAATACCAACACCGAGAAGGCGATTGTAAGTATATTTCAATTTATTTTATTTTTACTGAATGTAATTCCTTATATTATTTTATCATTATAATTTATGTTTTGTATCAATAAACAGAATGAATTGAAGGAATTTTTAGAAAAATAATTAGACAATTTTGGTCTGAACAATCGTCTTTATCAGGTATTAGGATATGTGTATCTAGGTGGAGTGTGTTTTTGATATGGGAGGAAGGTTATACCATCTTGATACTGGTCTACAGACAACATTTCTTAGAGTACCAGTTCTGTCTTGTTAATAATGGAATAGATGAATGCCGCAATCAAAGAAGAAACTCAAAAAGTAGAAAATGTGATAACTAAAAATATTATGAAGGTTATTTCTTCTATTTCTTCTACACTTTCACCTGAATCAGATTCAGCGGTTGATTCCATTTTTATGTGGATACATTATTCTAATGGATATTATTCTACTAGAGCTAGAGCTAGACCCAATGTTAGTGTTGGTGTTTCTGCCATTGCTAATACCGATGTTGATGTTGATGATGATGCTGGTGGTGCGAGAGGTGGTGATGGTGTTTCCATAGGAGGTGTGGATGAGGGTTATCATGAATCTAATGATTTGAACATTTAGACTCACTATTTATGTGAATAGAATTTTTAGATTGTTAATATGTGTCATTTTATTATGCAGTGAAGTTTGGTTATTGTAATATTGAATTGTATTGTCGTGTTTCTGATTGTTTCTACATATATTTAATTATTCTACTATGATGTTTTTTTGTTTATATAGTAGTTATGTTTTATTATTATTATGTTGAATTGTATCCTCATCCAACATGACCATCATACATCCTTGCCAATGCTGCTCTAAAGTAGTCCCTCTATCTTCTCTAGGGAACCTTTGATAGTATGTAGTCCAATTTTCATTTTTTTGCTTGAGGTGGCCCCTATATTAGTTTCAATGATCATATTGTGAGTTTGATGTGAATATATGTAGGTGAAAGAGCTCAAAAGACAGTTTGGGTCATTATCTAGGGGTAGACAATAGTACTACACCAATTCTTTCTTAAAGATGTATTTAGTATCTCAGAACTGGAATGTGGAGAATTCTAATAAGATGTTGGAGGAGTCTCACCAATGGAGATCGTCCTATGAGATTGATAAAATTCATTAGGTGAGTTTGAAATCAGTTAGTTCTTCATGTTTCATTTTAATTTTACCCATCTAATAACATTTCCTCCATCAGCATGAGGTTTTAGCTTAGGGTGATACTAGAAAAATCAAGAATGTTAAAACTGTGTGTTTTGGAAGGCAGGATAAAAAAACATCTCACAATTAAAAACATATGATTATTCACATGTATTTTTTTATTATTGGAATTTTCCATTCGTCTTAGTCATTTTTAGCATTTTATACATTCAACAATTTTGAACATATGTTTTTTATATTTGCATGAGGGAGGGGAGGTGTCTAGAAGGGAAGGGGTGTCCAAGAGGGGGGGGGGGGCTATCCAGGGGTGTTTAGGAGGGAGGAGATATGTGAGTGATGTGCCTATCATGTGGACTTGGTGATGATGGTAGTAAAAATCTTGGTTCGATTTATGTTGTCGGAGTTTTTATTAACTCTAAATTTCTCAGGTATTCTTGATGATGGATGTGTTTTCATGTATTTATGCAGTATTAGGTTTTTATCACAATAGACCATTAATAATTTCAATTTTTTTACTTCAAAATGATGTATTTCAAATTGTCCTTTTCCCCATTTTATTTTCCAAAAAAACAAAAGATTGTTAAAACTATTTTTTTTTACCGGAACACTAAGAAAACATGTCACAAATAACAACATATGATTATCCACAACTATTTTTTTTACTGTTTGGATTTTTCCATTCATCTATGTCATTTTTAGAATGCTATACATTTTACATTTTTGAACTTTAGTTTTTTCTATTTTTAGGAGGGAGGGAAGGTTTCTAGGATAGAGGGATGTCTAGGGGGTGTCCAAGGGGATATCCAGGGGTGTCTTAGAGAGAGCGGGCAGGGGAAGGGGGTATGCAGGGGTAGGGGGAGGTGGTAGCGTATAGGTGGGGTGCATGGTGGGAGTGTGTAGGTTCAAGGGGAGGGGTGGGAAAAGTCAGGGTGAGGGGGGAGTGGTGCAACTGGGGTGTATAGTAAGGAATGGGCAGGGGTGCAAGGTGGTAGGGGTGAAATGGGGAGGTCAAGGGTGCCAGTGGGGCAGGGGGTGTGCAGGAGCAGGCGGTGGGGGTGCTGGTTCAAGGTGGGGGTGTTGTGGGTGGGGGGGAGGGGGGCTGGTGCAGGGGGCTATGTGTAGTGTTGATAGGGTTTTATTTTATGTTTGAGGTTTCATAACCATGGGGTATTGGGTTTTTAGGTCTTAGAGAGGATTCCACATCAATTCATCTATATTTATGATATACCAATGATTTCTAAACATTTATTCCATTATTATATAGATGTTATTTATAATAAGTATTTATTCAATATCCACATGAATTATTATATAGCACATATTTATGATATAGATTTTGTTCATGATCCCCTTCCAATAGTGTTTTGTGTATACATTTTCTCACATATTAATTTTGTTATGGTTTTATTCCATCTTATCAAATTTGTATACTTATGTCTATTGATTTCATATTTATACATTTGATATCTTCTCAAATTAGACATATATCCTTCTTCCACTATTATGAACTTTATTCTTGATTTGGATTTTGAACATAAATTACTGAATTAGAAAATCATTTATCCCTCCTTTGAGCACATTGATTACAATTTCAACATATGGTCTTCATGTATTCAAAATGAAAGAGGCTAGACTTCTTAGAAAATAATCATGAATATAAAAATCATTGAAAAATGTCATATTCTCCTCTCTTTATTATTTTTTAGTACGAAAGGTATGAATTACGGGAAATATTTTTCTTGACTTGTAGCAATCAAAGTGGGTTTCCAGAAGAGAATTATGTTTCTACAGCAAAATTAAATAGGCTAGAGATATAATTCTTCACATGAAGTAGGTATGTTTTAGTTTAAGTTTTATTTTATTTTCTTCATCACGTCATCGACTTAGGCCTTTACCACTTTCTACGTATGGAGGGTAGTTATATTCTGTGAAGGGGGCTAGAAGGGCATTGGAGGTGACTACATGGATTTCCTTGTAGGGGAGGGAGATCGGGGTAGTAGAGTGATTAATTTTTTTCAGTTTTTTATGTCTATATATTTGGTTGCTTCTATTTTCATTTCCTTTGGCACGGACATCCAATATACGGATAACACATGCCTAAATAATACTATTGAACGTCCCTTTCCTTTTAGATTCACATGTTTAGTTCAATTTCACTTATCCTTTCAGTGGCCACTCATTGATTAATAGATTTGTGTAAAACATCATAGTGGGAAAGAAAATTTTGGATACACAGAGAAATTTTTTGGTTTTATTATTTTTAATAGTTCCTATTATTGTTTTATGAACATACATATTATCACTTAGACATCCAAAGTTCAATGAAAATACAACAATGCATGAATTGGTACTCTGTTCCCAATGAAATACCCATATTCTTGACATCATAACATTGAGTGTGCATCTAATAAGGTACATCATGGCGAGATATGACAGTTTCAAAATACTAGTTACCTCCCAACTACGTGACTCCCAAGGGAATTGTTGTGTGATCAATCTCCAATGTAACATGACCTCTCAAACCTCAACTCATAATGTGCATTGAATTTTCATGTCTAAATAATCCATGACATGACCAAGAGTCGGTGAGATCATCTCTCCACGATGCAACTACATTTTTCCCATAATAACTAATTTTTCACACAGTGTGGGAAAATTATGGTTTGATCATTGTCTTCCCTGAACAATTTTGCTCCCTCAGAATGTAACCTATTATCACAAACCAAAAAACAAGAACTCAAAATTGCATGGAAAAACATTACAATGTGATCTTCATGTCGGGAAGGGCCAACTCAAGAGTCTTCCCATTTCAGAACCAAATCCAGGGATGACATTATGCATTATGGTGTGATATGTTATGACTTCACTAAATGTTAATCTTGTGGAAGACTATCAAGACTTTATGACTTCCCATGAAACAATTTTGTCTCATTAGCAATGAAAATTCTTCCAAACATTACCCATAAAATCCAATCTTCGTTAAATCTCTTCCAAACATGAAAATGGTCTTCACCTCTCTCATGTTTGATTTTTCCATCTTATACAAGCACCCCTATAAGGGATGATTCCTATTCTTATTCATCATAGTAGATTTACAACATTGTAACTCCATGAAAAACTCATCTTTTTTTTGAACTCAACTTTCTCCTTTGTTGTGCACTGTGTAAAACACTAATCTAACTCATTTAATCCTTAATATATTAGTTTACAAATAAACAAAAACATAGAATAATGGGAGACCTCTTGCTTCTTTAAAAGAAACACTTGAGGTGGGAGTTTCCTCCCATCCTTACTTTCTTCCTATTTCCAAGCTGCACATGGGATATAAACTCTTCCTTTTTAAAATATTTTATAGATAATACACATATTTTCCTCCCATGTATTGTCACCTCAAGTAGATTTGTTTTCATAATATTAGTTTATAAGGATCCTCTTGTGGGGGAAATTTCATTCACTTATATTCCTTGATTCTTAGCATATACTTGTGCATACTCAGTTTGTTTTGTCTTGGCCAATTGGTCCAGCCAAACCAAGAACTCTTTATTTGGATGACCAACTTCTTTGGACTTCCCACATGTCTTCTAGACATCATTAGTATTGCATGACTCCTCCTTTTAAGTTTTCTTAATATTATTTCTTTTCATAATATATGAAGCCTTTCCTATAATTTCATCCATGAACTTATCAACATTGTGACCTTCTAGTCCACATTTGCTGCATAATTTTTGTAAAAATCGAATTTGGTTTGGGTTTAACAGATTTGGTGTGGATCCAGTCATGGGTGGATGGTAGGGTTTAGGGTGGAGGGGGGGACTAATAGGGGGAGACTTAAAGGGGTGGGGGAGGGGGAGACAGGAATGGGGTGTAAGTGGAAGGTAGGGGAGGGGTACAAGGGGGGAGGGTTCACGTGGGGTAAAAGTAGGGAGGGGTGGAGCATGGGGTGAAAGGAGGATGGGTGGGGGTGTGCAAGAGTAGGGGGTAGGGGAAAAGTGAGGGGGGATGGGGGTGTAAGGGGAAGGGGGTTGTGCAAGGGGGTGTAGGGGGAGGCTATATGTGGGGTGCATGGGGAGGGGTGGAGTATGGGGTGAAAGGGGGAGGGGCAGGGGGTATGCAGGAGCAGGGGTGAAAGGGGAAGGGTGGGGGTAGGGGGTGTAAGGGGAATGGAGGGGTGTGCAAGGGAGGAGGGTGCAGGGGGGAAAGTACTGCCTAAGAAATAATGAGATTGATAGTAAAACCATGTATCATGAGTAGAAGTTCAAGAAGATGTCAATTATTCAGCATGGAAGGAAGACGGTGGAGCATAGAGAGGTCAAGGAACAAATATTTGGTGGTGATATGTTGGAATATCAGACTTAGGATTAGGTGGTTACTAATAATGTGGTTAGGGAAGAACATAAGGAGGATGGGGAGAAAAAGGAAACATAGGAACCCATTATTCATTACAATGAAGAAATGTTAAAGGAAGGTCTACCAGAGAAATAAGGGTAGAGGGGGTAGAGTAAGGGGTGTGAAGGAGAAGGGGGTAGGGTGAAGGGTGGTATGAGTACGGGTGAAAGGGTTTGTGTAGTGAGGAGGGGGTGGGGCAGGTTCGTGTTCAAGAGAATGGGTTGCAAGGGGGAGGGGTAGGGTTGGGGGAGGGAGACAAGGTGAGGGGATGGGGTGAAAATAGGGTAGGGTGGTTTTAGGTTGAGGGGGGTGTCTATGATGGAGGGGGTGTCTAGGAGGGTCTGTAGGGGGAGAGTGGGGGTTTGCAGGGGGTGCAAGGTGTCCAACAAGATGGGTATGTCCGTGGAGGGGGTGCAGGGGGGAGGGGTTTGCGGGGGGTATATCCAAGGAGGCATTAGGGAGAGGGGGGTTCAAGGGGGGAGGGAAAGGGGGTGTGCATGGTGAGGGGCTGTCCTGGTGGGAGGGGTTGTCCTGGAGGGAGGGGTGTCCAGGAAGGTCTGTAGAGAAAGAGTGAGGGATGTATTGGGGTGCAAGGGGGTCAGTAGCGGGGTCTGTCTAGGGAGGGGGTGAAGGGGGGAGGGGTGTGTATGGGGGTCTATCTAGGGAGGGGGGCAGGGGAGGGAGAGGGGTTTCTAAAAGGGTTTGCAGGGGGAGAGTGGGGTGGGAGGGGTTCAAGGGGTTCAGTAGGGAGTTCTGTCTAGGGAAGGGGTTCATGGGGGAGAGGGTGTGCATGGGGGTCTATCTAGGGTGGGGTAAGGGGGAGGGGGTACAAGGGGGAGGGGATATTTTTAGGGTGAGAGAGATATCTCGGGGGAGTGGAGGTGGGATTTTTAGGGGAAAGGTATGGGGTTTTGTAGGAGGAAAGGATAGGATGATTTGGGAGTGGTGGGGGTCAACTAAAAGGGGGTTGTGGGGGTTTCTTTTCTGAAATGGGATGGCCACTACCCATGGTTTTAAACCATGGATATAGGCTCTATGTGTCTTAAGATTCTTCCATGGTTTTAAACTATGGTTATAGGTATATATCCATAGTTCGAATTGTGGTCATATGCCTATTGCCACATCTTGAAATATAGCCATAGGCTTATTACTTTGAACCTTGAAAATAGTGCATTGTTCGTGCTTTCCAACTATGGCTATAGGACTTTCCCTATAGCCACTTCAACACCATCCAAAGTCCATTAAAATGTGGCTATAACCTATAGCCAGGGTTTTTCGTCTTCGAGCTATGGTTTCAAACCGTGCCTATAGCCTAATTTTTTGGTAGTGTGATATTGTAAAAAATATCACACTCAACACTCAACCATTTCATGATCTCTTAATGACACTAATTGTAATAGTTATAATAAGAACATCGATTGACGAAGAATGTTTTTTGACTTTCCCAAGACACAACCCATATTTTATACATTTGTATTTTTAGGCCGTATGTAGGGTCCTAAAAATTCCGCAAGGGGGAAATCCAATTACCCCAAAACATGGAAAAGGACCGAACCGGTCTACGTACCAGCTCCCAGCAACATTACGTGGCCGGTTCGGCGAACCGCCCCCCTGCGGATGCTGTCATTCGTAAAATGGGGGTGGAGTTCCTATGATGGCGCCAACCAAGAAGACCGTCAGACGTCATGCCGGTCCACATCCGTGAGGCACCCCCTCCGTAGACCGCTGTCATTCAAGGGACAGAGACGGATTGGTGCACGGCCGCATAACAATTCTGTGAATCTTAGTTCCAAAAATCCATGGTTGACCGAGCCGTTCGCAGGTGGGGATTCCTTTATGGGATTCCATAAAAAGTGTCATGTTCCCGTCGATACATCCTCTTCGTGACTCTATAAATAGTCACTGAGGGGCACTAAAAATTCATAGAGGTAGGATGGGTGAAAACCTGTGGGGAGACGCTAGAGAAATCCCTCTCAGCGGTAATGTTCCGCGACCATCTACAGACCCCATATCGTCTGCGGATTCACTCTTCTGTGTAGAGGAGAAACCAAACCACGAACCAAATGTGGCCAGCTCCTCCGCGGACACCCCTTAGCGGCCATTTCCTTCACGGACAAGCTAGGCGGACCACCTCCTCCGAAGCCATCTCATCCGCGGACACCCTTCGTGGACAGCCTCTCTGCGGCTACTCCTTAGCGTCCAACCCCTTCCGCGGACTAGTGGTGTTCGCAAAATGTAGGCGGGAACCCCTCCGTGGGCACGAAGTAGGACGGGTGCCAGCCCCTTCATGGACAACCTCCTTCGCGGCCTAGTCCTTCGCGGCCAGCTTCCTCACAGCCAGCTCCTCCACGGACACCCTTCACGGGCAACCAAACCGCGAACCACATGTGACCAGTCCTTCGCGGCCGGCTCCTCGTGGCCAAATCCTATGCGACCCACCCCATGTGGAAAACCCCATGCACTCACTGGTCCATACCGTGGGGCCTAAACCCTTGTGCCCCCATTCAGGCTTCTTTCCGTGATGCGGTCCCGGCCCTTCGGGCCGGTCCCTTCGCTATTTTCACTAACGCCCATGAAAAATGGAGAGCCACACCGCGAACTTTTCGGGCCGGGTCATCTGTATTTTACATTGCACCCTTGCGTCGTGCCAACATTTATCCTATACATGTCATGAGATGAGATACTCCTCATGACTCTCATATAACCCCATTTCCTAGAACCTTTTTCTAGGTTCATCCAGAGTGGGGCACCCTTACGTAAGTCCCACACCAATTATTGCTAGGTATCTTCTACCTAGTCGTCCTGGACACATGACGTTAAAATGTATGGCCGCCATCCTGACCACATGATGTTAAACTGTATGGCCCTCGTCCTGACCACATGACGTTCAACTGTATGGACCTCATCTTATCCATATGAAGTTAAACTATATGGAAATATTCCTCTCTACATGAATTTAAACTGTAGTATTCCCTATGTTCTAAACGTAGGATGCCTCTTGCTCAAAACAAGAGATGCCTTGTGCTCCAAGCATAAGATGCCTCATGCCGTGATTACAGTGGTGTAATTTCAAGAGCGTTGGAATCCATTCAAACATTACATCACTCCACCTCAAGCTTTTCATTTCCTTCATTCGGATCCTCATCCACTTTAATTTGTGAAGGGACCCCCTAATGGCATCGTCCCATGCCGCATTGGCTCACCTACCATCCTGGGCCAACGCCCCGTAAGACTATTGAAAATACTTTGAGTCAGGTCCTGTGTTTCAAACACGGTCAGCAGTCTACCCTCATTTGTCTGTCCCCATTTCAGGCTAACACGATATGGATTCTGTGTTTCGAACACGATCAACAATTATCATCCTTCGCCATGCCACCCTCGTTGTGTTCCGAATGTCGGTCATGTAATTCACACTTTTCATCTCCCTTTTTTTAGACTGATTCCAACGCCCTTGGAATTATCCCGCTTTTACACTTGCGCATAGGCGTTAGCCCCATTATATTCTTCAAACCACCAACGGGTTGGGATGACCTCATGGACATACATGAGGAAGACACCTTGGGAATCCACCTAGGAGTAAGCCCCAACTTTATGGGCCGCCTTTATGCGTAAGCCTTACTCCACTTCCCACGGATGCACCTTTCGCGACATGATCGTATGGTCCCTGCTGCCTCTTGTTTCTCACACCGAGCATGACCCACGTGGGTTTAGAGTAATCATCGACCATGACATCATCTTATGGGCCTCCTCATAGTGTAAGTCCCGATCCATTACTATGGGCCTCCACAGAGTGTAAGCCCCAATCCATTACTATGGGCATCCACCTCAAAGTAAGCCCTGACTTTATGGCTGCCTCTATGCGTAAGCCCCACTCCACTTCCCACAGATGCACCTTTTGCGACATGATCGTCTGGTCCCTGCTGCCTCTTGTTTCTCACACCGAGCATGACTCATGGGCGGCTTATAGTAAGCATCGACCATGACATCCACTTATGGGCCTCCTCGGAGTGTAATCCCCAATCCATTACTATGGGCCTCTTCAGAGTGTAATCCCCAATCCATTACTATGGGCCTCCTCATAGTGTAAGCCCCAATACATTACTATGGGCCTCCTCAGAGTTTAAGCCCCACTCCCATGTGAACTACAAATACTTTGATTCCCTACCATAGGGATACATAGGAAGCCTCCCTGAGGTTCCAGCCCAATCACCATCGGATCCCCGGGTCCACATTCACGTCGGCTCTCCGACACTTCGATTAGAACTACGTGGACTTTGATCCATGTCTCCTAGGTAGGGTACATAGGAAGCCTCCCTGAGGTTCAAGCCTAAAAATCTGTCGATCCAACTATCTTCACGTCATTTCACCGCACCACTCCTAGTTCCGCCTCAATGAGTCCATACTCCTCGGGGTCATTAATCCAACGAGGGATGGTAAACCTTGGACATAAATGATTCTGAACCCCTGCGTCCAGCTGACCATTTCCAACCAAGATAAATCTGTGGATACTATGCTTGGGTATAATCCAAATATTTGTGAACATATGAACGCATCTTAAATCTATAAGAGAGTCCCGGAAAAAGAAATAATTCCCCCCAAAAGGGTGCGATGATCCCGAAATCTCATCCTCTCGACCAATGTGAGTTCTTAAGCATTGCTGGTAAAACCATCCAGTGAATGCCTGCCTTTGGAAAGAAGGTCCACGTATTACTAGATATGGAACCTTTGGGCATTTCGTGGCTGAAAATGGTCCACCCGATATGAGTGATTAAGCATAACCCAACCTTCTCCAATCAACCTTCGGGTAGCGCACGTTTCTTCCCCACGACCTCATCGTGCACCATGAGACAACGTACAATAGTGGGATAATAGGTACACACTCATGATCAATTTATTATAGTGATGAAAAATATCGGGTAAGGAATGAGTGTATGGAAAAATCATTTTGGGAAGCTAAGAAATATTAAAATAAATTATATTACATTCTTTCAAGAATGAAAATTTCACACTTCATGTTTGGGTGAAAATATTTGTGGATAAATTAAGTGACACAATTTTCCCAAAAAAATACTCACACAAATGGTCCCACAATTCTCAAGGGTTTCAAAGTGATACAACCATTTATATTATTGGAAAAAATAGATTTTATAGAAATAGGAACACCTCAATGTAAGATTAATGTTGAAACACACATTTCTTCATTGAAACGAAAACATTTAAATGCTAAAACAACATGAAATAGGGGAATTCTTCATGAATTTTCAATAACATCCATGATTAAGAGAGAATCATTTTTCATGATAAAGTGGGATTCCAAGATTGACCTTCCTGATAAAAAAGTGAGGGGGAAGGTGGGAAAGGTAATAATACTATCCATAAATACAAAAATATAAAAAGAAGAAAGATGATAAAAATCCCTAACTAACCGTGGAACATACTAATCCTCCCACACCTAGAGTATGCAGTGTCCTCACTATAATAAAAGTGAATGTGGGAAGTAATGATAAAACCTGATTGGTGTCATTCGTAGGTCTCTTCTTGAACTTAGAGTTACTCTATCAAGGAATCTGGAAGGTCTTTGTGAATTTTCTTAAGTCGCTACCCATTGACATTGAATGTTTACTTTTTTCTTAATTTTGTACAAGAACAACACCAAATGGATAAACATTAGCAACATTGTATGGTCTAAACTAGTGGGAACAAATCTTTCCTAGATGACAATTCATTATTTCTTTATAAAGGAGGACCTTCTACCAAATGTGCAATTGAAAATAAAGAATGAGGCAGTCATGGGAAGCCTTGATTCCCTCCTTATAGTTACAAGAGTTATCATATTAATCACACTGAATTTCTTCCAACTCTGGAATCTATAACTTCTTATGATCACCTACATCTAATAGATTCGTATTACATTATTTTACAGCCTAATAAGAAAACTTCTCTACCTCTATTGGGAGGTGACATGCCTTTCCAAACATAATCCTATACGTTGACATTTTTATTAGAGTTTTAAAAGTTATATGGTAAACCAAAAGTGCCTCATATAATTCCATACTCCAATCATTCCTTTTGTTTTTTACTATTTTTTCCAAAATTCTCTTAACATTTTAATTTGAGATTCCTTCTTGTCTATCAGATTGGGGGTGATATAAAGTGGATATTTTATGAACAATCCCGTACTTATGGAAAAATCATGTTATGATTTAAAAAATGTGAACCATGACCACTAATTATGAACCCAAGAAAATCGAGCCTATAAAAAATCTAGGACCTCGCAAAATCAACAACTACTCAAGAGGCATCATTCCATGTAGCTTCTACTTCCACCCATTTAGAAAGATATTTGATATCCAATAACAAGTAAATAAATACAAATGAATTTGGAAAAGGTCCCATGAATTCAATGCCCCATGAACAAAATATCTCAAGAAATAACATAGGTTTTTAGGGCATCTCATTCCTCCTTGAGATATTCTCTATGAATTTATATCTTCTTCATGACTTACAAATTAAATGAGGATCTCTAAACAATGTTAGAAAATAAATTTTATATTCAAGGAACTTTTGAACTATAAATTGATATCCAAATTGTCCTTGAGATGTGAAAGTGTGATAGAAACTAAGGAAATACTAAATATCATGGTTAGGGACACACCTTATAATTGATAAAATATATGGGGACACAATATGATACCAATAATTTCACAATGTTTGCACACTAAGGGGTATGTTTGATTACATGAAAAAGGTTCACATGAAGAAATTTTTCTCAAATGGTGTGGGATAAGTCAGTATGGTTGTCTAATAGTGGGTAAATACTGCTTACGTGGTTAACTACCACATCTCCCACTCTTATATTATCTAGAAACTCAAGGTCAAAATCCTAGAGCAGGAGAATCCACCGAATGAGGTGGGGTATAACATTTGGTTTCTTTAGCAGAAATCGAAGGGCAATATTATTAGCAAACACAATGATTGTTTGACCCAAATACATATGAATAGGGTTTTTTCAAGGCAAACACAATTGAGAGACGTTATCTTTCAGTGGACATGTAGTTTTCATTGGTAGGTTCAAGGGTACGTGAGGCATATGCAATGACATATGGAGCCTTCTCAACCCTTTGTGATAAAATCTCCTCAACTAAAAAGTTAGAGAATTCACACATATGTTCGAAGGGGATATCCCACCTTGGGGGTTCGATAATGGGAGTTGATATAAGAATCCTTTTTTAGTAAACTGAATGAATCCTAAAATTTTTTATCAAACAAAAACTCAAAGTATTTTTTTAAAAATCGAGATATGGGAAGTGTGTTCTTACTAAATTATTCAGGGAATATGTGGTAAAAACCAGCATAACTCAAGAAATATTTCACCTCGCAAACAAATTTTAGATATGTAAGTGATGAAATTAATTCAATTTTTTTATCATCCAATTGAATTACCTCATTTTAAAAAACATGATCAAGAATTATCCCCCACTCAACCATGAAATGGAATTTCTAATAATTTAATATAGTATCTTTTTCTATGAAACGATTAAGGTTATAATTAAGGTGTGTCAAAAATTAATCCAAGGAAGTGCCATAAACTATGAAATCATCCATAAAAACTTCCATGAAATTCACAAGGTAATCTGAAAATGTACTCAACATACACCATTGAAATGTAAAAGGAGCATTAAAGATACCAAAAATGAATCATTCTATATGAAAATGTACCGAATGGATAGGTAAATGTACTCTTTTTTTGATCCTCAAGGGCTATAGGTATTTGAAAATAAATTAAATATTCATTAAGGAAACAATAATGGGACATACTAGACATGTTTTTTAATATTTGGTTAATGGAAGGTATAGGAATGTGGTCCTTTCACGTGGCTTGATTTAGTTTATGATAGTCAATATATACTATTTAACTATTTTTCACATATATTAGAACCAATTCATTCTTTCGTTTAACACTACTATTATTTTAGTTTTTTTAGGAAAAAGTTTCACTAGGCTAACCCATTTACTATCAGATATAGGATAGATGATTCCAGAAGTAATCATTTTACTAACTACTAATTTCAAAACATCCTGTTGTGTGGGATTCAACTGGTGTTGAGCTTTCCTAATAGGCTTATCCTTATCTTCTAAAGGTATATTGTGTATAAAAATAGATGGGATAATCCGAAAATTATCAGATAATGTCCATCCAATTACATTTTTACACTCATTGCAAAGGGTGAGCAGTTTTGATTCCTATCATGGAGATAGGTTATTGGAAATAATTATGGGAAATTAGTCAATACCTTCAAGATAGGAATATTTTAAATTAGATTATAGTGGTTTTAATTCCAACACCAGTGGTTGTTATATTGAGGGATGGAATTTAGGGGGAGTGAGGACCATGAAACAGTATATCTTCTCATATTTATTATCTAAGGGAAGAGAATCAATTGAAATGAGATTTGAAGAATCATCAATGGTTATGGGTACCTCATAATAAAAACACTCATCAATTGAATCATAAATCTTTCATATTTCTAAACCCACACAACACTCAAAACATGAATCAAAACACAAATAATATAAGTGTGAAGAAGATTAAAATGAATCTTATTATTGTTCGAGGAGATTTTTTTTTGTGTATATCATTTGAGATAACTTCTATCAAAGATATAGGAAGAGTGGAGTACTCTTCAAAAGATTTTTTAATGGCATCAAAGATAATAAAACATAACATTTATCCAACAAACTTCATGGACAGTGTACCATTGTGGATGTTGATGATTATCTTTGTTGTTTTATGGAATGTCCTCCCAATAATTATAGGGGAATATCCTTGGGTATAGGTATCTTCTATCTTAATAATGTAGAAGATTTTAAGGAAGAAAAGATTATTCACTCTTACGAGTACGTCCTCGATCACTCCAGATGGGTGTGTTCTGCATTGGATGGAAAATTACAAAAAAAAATCTAGTCAGTTGATGCTCTACAGCCTGTAAATATGTACACAAAAATTAAGACATTATGTTAATTTAATAACCCAATTATAGAAATGCATCAGAAAATAAGGTCTCCCCTATGGTTCAAGGGGTTGTGAATGTTCTCAAATCCTTTCATTTGGTTGGAATTGCTGGTTATATCAAGACCGACACATTATTTCCAAAATTGACTTTATTATTCCCCTTTATTCATCGTCTATGGGTGAAAATATCTTTATTAAATTTGGCATTGTGAGGGATTTATTTAAATTCATCTAATAAAGTAATGTTAACTTGCACCTTTTAAAATGTATCCATTATTTCTCTATCAATCTCATTATCATTTTTTTTAGTTTTACAGAGTATTTAATGGAAAGGAGGAGGAATAAACTATTCAAAGTAATACTAAATAATAAAATTTTACCCTTGATATTATGTTTCTCCTCATTGGAATATTATACGGGTAGAGAAGGAGAGTTTTTAGGTGGAGGACTTACCTATTTTGTAGAATTGGTAGAAGAAGAAACATATTTACCACTATGAAGTGTGATTTCACAAATAAAACATTTTTTTGGATTATCAATATGTTGGGTTGGTATATTTCAAGAACATTGCATCTTTATCTCATCGATAATGTTTCCAAGTTGTCCAACTTGAGTTTGTTGGTCTTGAATATCGGATTTTGTAGTCTAATGGAAATGGAGGTTCAGGGTTACCATTTGCTTCCCCAAATCCTTGTAGCATGGTTCAGGCTTGAGAGGATGGGGATATTTTGAGATGTTTAGGCATAAGAAGTTTGCATACCTTGGACTTGTTGATAACAGTTCTTCTCGGGGTAGCTTGAGTTTCCTCCTTATCAATATTGTTTTTGTGTTCTCCACCCAGTGGTTGGATTTGTCATGAATGGTTTTTTCATAAAGGGTGGTGCTTGTTGGAATGAACACCCATGGAATATTGTTGAACATGCCTCAGATGTATCTTGAAATTTTATAAACTAGTCAAAAAAAGGATTTTTAACTTAAAAAATAAAAAAAAATTAATAGAACAAAAGCAGAGTGTGAGTTACCCTGTGATTGAGCTAATTACCCATATAAGGGTATGCATCTCATCAAGTTTAATATCTACCTTTTATTCTAAGTATTAATGACTAAAATCGTGAGCTCCTTGGGTTGGTGCATTTACTCATGTACCAAATTGTTTTTTCATTTTGAGACATGTCGTCTATTAAGTAATGAGTGGTGGTAGGAGTTTGGTAAACAAGGGAACCCCCAGTAGTAGCATCGATCATGCCATGATCCTTGGGGATAAGTCCTTCATAGAATTATTGAATTAAAAATTGTACATTAATCAGGTGGTGTTGAAAACCTGAGAAAATTATTTTGAATCTCTCTCAATATTAATGAAGGCTGTCTCCCTATGATTTCCTAATGTTTCATATTTATTTTCTTATTAATAAAATTTTAGAGGAAGGAAAAAAATCTCCAGAAAGAGATGTTTAAAGTCATCCCAGTCCCCAATTATTGTAGGCAGAGATTATAGCCACACTATGGCTACACTATCAAGGGATAAAGGGAAGTCCCTAAACTTAATGTGGTCCTCAATTACTTTTTTGGGTTTCATGGTGGAGAAACCTATATAAAATTCCTTGATATGTTTGTAATGGTCCTGACTAGGAAGACCATGTAATTTATGAATATGTGTATGGGGGCCGATCTCAGCTCAAAGTGGATTACCACCTTAGGGTATTGAATGAATGCATATTGTTACTCGGAATCTAGGGTGGTTAGTTCATTTGAGGATCGGTTGACTGCTTCCATGATATACACATTAATTTTAGCTTCTATTTTAGTTCCAAAAGTAGAGGGGTATAGAGGAGTCTCAAGATGTGGTTTTTTCTCTTTCAAAGGATCGATCAGTGTGTCTCGGTGTCGTTGATATAGTATCCTCTCCGGTTTGGGTTTGAAAAGACATAGTTCACTCATATTAGAATGAACCATACACAAAACCTAAAAACAAGAATATGTTACAACACCACTTATATACAAAAGTCAATGATATAAATAAACAAATAATTACAATATTCACAAAGTGAAAAAAAAAATGCACACTAAAAACCAAAGCACCCCAAAGCAATAACACCGATATATTACAGTTTTTTCATGAAACATCAATTTTATTATTATTTAAATATTATTGTATAGTATATAGTGGACCATAGGTTATATCTAAAGGATTTTCGGTGGTTTAAAGTATATATTTTTAGTAAACAAGATTAAAATTGGCGGTGATTTTTGAAAGTCGTTTTAAAAATAATATTTCTTAATTAAAGAGTTTAATATTTGACAATGAAAGGTGGTGTTTTATAATTTTGAGAGAATAAGTCCATTTAATGTTCACTACACATATTTGATACTTATTTTTTATGAAAATATTATATTGTTTAATTGATTCTTTTATATGAGGGTTATCAACATCTTAATTCCCCACTTGCCTCTTAAAATGATGCACAAAGAACCACCCCTTGACACAAAAATCATGTTGTTAAGGTTTGGACCTAAAAAATAAACTGAGGGGTGCTAAATAATACTGAAATCTCATGTATTTGTGAGATAAATAGTATACTTTTTTTTATAATCGAAATAACTCAAGATTCCCACTTGAAATCTCAACCCAATCAGTGTTGAATTGAAAAGTGTTTCACTTAATTATATCAATATAAATTCATTCAGAGGAGAAAAATTTCAAGATAAAACATAAGTGGAATATTTAACATGAAAATTACACAAATCTAGTAGAATAAATATTGGCATAACTCCCTCTCCAGTTTATGTAGCTTCCTCAAAATGACCAT
Organism: Viscum album; assembly: GCA_963277665.1. Lineage (NCBI taxonomy): Eukaryota > Viridiplantae > Streptophyta > Magnoliopsida > Santalales > Viscaceae > Viscum > Viscum album. Next base: position 1,234,494,734 of record OY728159.1, on the reverse strand, counting down.
CCACCATTTAGCTTTCCATCGCGAGCAGGATGTGGTTCGGGTGGAACTTATCATTCACCAATGATCACCCTATGAAGATAGGGACCTCCATAACTTCTTGGTTGAGGATAGGAATCATTTCTGTCTATAAAATTGAAATTTTTTTCTACTATTTTGAACTACTAAATGAGGTTTTCAAGGTGTTCTTTTATAGCCAATATGGGAGGTGGTTTTGGGCACCCTTATTTCGAGAAACCACATGGACCATGGTTTTAGGACACTAGGAAATATTATCTTAATTTAGCAAAACTAAAAACTTGTTGAAAGAAATATTTTATATCCCCATTTCAATTTTTGATGATGGATATTTATTGTAATATGATATTTTTTCAAAATATTGAGGCATACTGTTGACTTGGTGAAGATTCATTTCATCGGACATATTGATTAGTTTGGGCTCCTTAATGGAAGAATTAGGATTTGATTAAATCATAAGATCAGTATACCAATGAATTTTGTATAAGAACACAAAATTTCCTCCAAATTGGAAACATGCATCACTATAAGTATGTGGTTGATTCTACATATGTTCTTGGATTCTTGCGAAATGTTTCCCATGTTTCTTCAACTTCGTCTGAGCCATCCAATTGACCTGCACCTATAACAAAAACATAAAAACATGTGAAATAACCCCTTTTAAAAATGTATAAAATTAAATTTTTGAATCAAACAAGATGTGAAATTTTTTATTATATTTTTAAATTTTAATACCAAACTAGTTTAATATAGTGGTGTGAGGGTGAAATATAACAGTGAATGGTGGTGTGATAAAATACCTAAAATCCTTTTACTTTGACATCACATATACCCCAAGGAAAGGTAATGTTGTCATAGATTATTTGAGAAGTAAACATCCAACCCATTTCATGAAAGAATAATTAGAATATTGGAACTTCATTTGTAACACCCCAAGCATCCACGGTACGTTTCCCTTTGAATAATGCAATAGCTTGCATTGTTCGCAACTTCGAGATTCTAACACACGACGACCAATCAATGTAGCCGTTATGAATAGTAATCCCCACTTTTTGAAATTTTATAAATTTTAACATTCAAAATGGACTTCATTTTTTGATTCGAAATATCGAAATTATCCTAGGGTGAAGTTTTGGTATTTTTTAGAAAACGTTCAACTTTTGATGAATAGTGAAAAATACTAAACAGTAATTCAAAACAACTTTTTTAATCCAAATAATTCATAGTCATAAATTATACTATTGAGAGGTTTTAAAGTACAATTAGAATATATTTTTACCATTTAATCCAATATTGGTAATTGGATTTAATTTCACATTTAAACTAGACATAAACAAGTGTCAATTTTTTGATAATTATTATTTCTAAAAAAACACGCTCTTTGTTTTGACAACTGGAATTAATTTTAAATTAAATTCTTCCACTTATGTGTTTTGAATTTAGAAAAATAAATTCCATATTTAGAATCAGGAGGTCCAAATTTTGTAAATAGGTAACTTTGTTTTTATACATTTTGAATAATTACTTAGGTAAATATTTTATTTACCATGGTTAAAGGGTAAATCCGTTAAATAAGAGTAAATAAATAATATTATAATAATATTAAATTTCCATAAACGTTTCTTAACCATATTGGTTAATACATTTTTGACCATGGAAATCTTTGGGTCGATTTTGGGATCTCATGGAGCCACTTGTATGTGATAATGACACTTTATATTAATTAAGTTAAAGTAAATACAAAAATGACCTAAGCATATATCTGTTAGAAAAACAATTTTTACATAGGGTTATATATGTTATATTTTCGACTATAAATAATAATTAGAAATATAAAAATATTTCCTACATAATGGTATTTTATTTATAATTTTTATAAATTTAATAATTAAATTTATTTATGAAACAATAATGATACAATATTTTTCTTATTATTGAAAGAATCAAATAATTGGTATTATAAAGGTTAAAATAAATATAATTTAAATTTCAGATGACAAAAAAGAATTTTATTGGTTAATATGACATGTTAGGATTTCTTAAATGAATTTTTTTGAATTATTAAAGTTGTTAAGACTTTAACAAAAATCAATTATTAAATAGTGTCAAAATTGACAAAAAAAAGTTTTTATAACAAATATTATATTATAAATTGATATTATATTCCCCAAAATATAAGGTTCAGCAAAGAGAATTATATAATTATAGGAGTTTCATTAATTAACCACTTGTATTTTTCTTGTAAGTTTATAGTATGTTTATTAACCATATAATATAAAAATACAAAGAGACATGGTAAATGTCAAACTAATTAAATAAGAGTTAAAACTAAAAGATAAGGTTAATAAACTGACCCAAACCTGTCTAAAACCTATTGGTTGAGTTTTTTGCAACCCATACCCACCTTATCCTAGAAATCCATCAGTTTGGATCCATTAGAAACCGTATATGAATTTATTATAAAATAATATTTCTATCTTTTCCTAAGGTGACCCACACCGCTCTTATAAAAAGGGAACTCCCCCTTCTCAATAATTCACACCTTCAAATCCATTTGTCTCGGATAACTTATGCCCAAATACCCTCTCAACTATCCTCCCTCCATCATATAGGAATTCCTTTAGTCATAAATCCAACCTACGGATCCGGTTTGATCAAATCAGAAGGAAGAACCCGAAGAAGAGGTAAATATCTCACCACCTCTTTCATGTTATTTTCTTCTTCCACTTCTTGGTTCTTGGTTATTTCATATATAAAATAATAAATCAAGTATATTATATATATTTTTATGTTATTATATATATTTTACAACCAGATTCATTATTCTATCCATCCTTTGAATGACATGTTACCATACGTGTGTATGTACGACATACCATCTCCACGTCGTGGTGTAATTGTTATTCAATACATTATTATTTGGATGGATATGATAATGATGTTTAATTGATGTAAATAATAAATATAACTTGATAATGATTCTCTATATAGGATATACCATCCAATTTTATATTATTTTAATATCAAAATAATGATATTGTCGCTCGTGCGTACGTACGGACTACCGTCTCCACGAACGTGATGAGATTCATTCCCCATCGTATCCATTCAAGAATAATTTTCATTTGATGGTTAAAAATAATGTTTATAAACTTATTATAATTCTGGATATGAATATGATACAACCTATCCATAACAAACACGGATTACATATCAAAGGAGATAAAGGAAAATAAATCTGTTAACACCCGAAACGACGATAGTACTAAGATATTATTAATCAATGTTAAAAGATCATATAAGATATCATATTAATGTATATTATTCTTTTATAATTCAATAAAAATTATTTCACTATTATATAGGAGGTTAACCTACCCTCGAAAATGGTAAAATTACAAAGTAAGGGGTTTCTTATCTCACTTTTAATTCCATGATATTTCCGTTGTTCACCACTTATTTATTGCCTGTGGTGTGTGTATTGCCCATGATTGTATTCATTGTGTAATATACTTTAATTTACGGATATTTACATAATCATTTTATGATCCTTCTTTCATGTTTGTATGTTTCATAATTTACCAAATTGATAATGGAATTTGAAATTTCAATTTCCACTCATTCATCTTTACGCATACTTCATCGATTATTTTACTCCAAGATTATGTGTGGAATCACTATTCATTTTCTTATGTCATAATTTCCACTCTCCTTTCTGTGGATATACTTTTGATGCACATAATCACTCCATTGATAAATTCTCATGTCATCGATATGAACTTGATAAGAGTAATTTTAACTCAATCTCCATTTGTTGAGTTAAATATCCAATTCATTGGTGTTGTTTTTACAAGAATATGAATGAATGACCTCTGATTGATTTACACTTAATATCCAATCATATTAAGTTTATTTATATTTTTCACACATAATTATGTTGTTGATTTATCCTTAACATAAGGACACGGTCTTTATAATAGATTTCATCTCAATTTACATTCCATTGAGACTTCTTTGTTGTTATACACCAAATAACTTTTATATGGTGAATATAATGTACTTTGACATAGTATATCATGAATCTATATATTCTTATGATATTACCAAGTTTTTATTACCTCAATTATTTGTATTAAAGTGTCTATATTTTTGTTAGGAACTCTAACTAAAATATCATTTTAAAATGTTTTAATGATTTTTTATTCTAAATATTTGTCATTAATGTCCATGTATTAAAAATGGTTTTAATAAATTATTTATATCAATATTAAAGTTTTAAAATTAAAACTCCATTTAAACGTTTCAGAGTGTTATGGGACGCATTGATTCAGAAATCAATTTTTAAATGTCTTCTTGACAAATAGTGTGACTTTTAAATGCTTTCAATAAAAAGGGGATATTCTTCTCAAATAGTTTTGATGATTATTTTCATCTATGTCAATATCCTTTATTATTATCTATTGATGTTAATCTGTTACAATACAATCTTCCATATTGTATTGAATGGGTTATGTTTTACTATGGATGTGTTATTTTTATACCATTCATGGTTTGTGGATAATGTATTGACATTTTGTATGCTAGTTTCAATACGAATGTTTATGTTATCTTTTAAAATTTTCATATGAGGAATGCATTGGACTTATTAAGTGATGGGTGGATCCCACTATAGCTCCTCGATGCATCGGTAGGTCTCATGAGATAAACTAGTGTCTTGGGACAAGGCCTTGAAAAAATCTTATTTGTATCTTGGCTTAAGGCCTTGATTATGTGGTTATGATAGTCTGGAATTATACATTCCATTATTATGAAAGTTGTTATTAATATTGCATGTGATTATTCGACTAGTAGAATATCCATGTGAAAAAGTAAATGGAATTATTTCATTTTATCTTTTCCATATTATTCTGAATTTCAAGTTTATAAGGCTTTTGTTTTAGTTATACACTGCCTTAAATGTTTACGCTTATTTACTAAAGTTTTCGCTATATTGTCATCCTTACTGAGAATCTGAGCTCACCCCTTTCTATGTTTTATTATTCCCAGGATGAAGAGAATTATATTATGAATGACCTCCAGGGATAGTCTATGGGATCTCAGTTTTCTCTATGGAGACTATGTTGTTGTAGTTTTTCACTTTATGATGTAATGTAATACTTATGAAAGTATCTAGTGTTTCCAAGGCTACTAAACTAATCGGTCTTTCGAGACTTAATCTTTTGTGATCATGCCAATGTTATTTAATAATGCACTGACTCTAGGCTTCTGGGGTCGTTGTGTTACAGTTGGTATCATAGAAAGTTTAGTACAAACCTTGGAAACTAGATTTAGATAAATTCTAATTAGAGCACATAGCCCTAAGATAGACTTTGAGGATTAGTATAGAAGAACTTCCTAGAATTTTGGTATTGTAAATTTTTTTTGAGTTTTCCAATAAATACATCCCTGTCTAGATAAGAGAAGGTAGAGTCCGCTCTATAATAGATGTACCTAGGGGTAAAACTCGAAAACACCGCTTTGTGCTTGGCTCGAACAGAAACTGGTACACGACAATAGGCCTTGCTGCACTCTTGGTTACGACACTCCCAGGGGATATGCTTAGGATAATTTACATTTTCTTTACAAACCTCTTTGAAGTATTTTAATATAAGATCAGAATAAATGACCTTGGTTAATCCCAAGGTGTTTCAAATTGAGAATATGCTGTCATGATATTCTCTAAATGATTTTATGACTATTGTTACTCACACAATGCTTTCTGGTTTCAGTCAATGGATGGATTCCAAGGAACTCATAGTAACATTGAGAATGATGTACAATGTGGGAATGATGGTAGAAATGAGCAAAAAATGGAATTTTCATAGGTGTAAAATATATCATGTTTATGACAAATCAGTTTTCAAAAAATATTATCAACAACATATATATTAACCAACTCCCAGACTCAAAAAAGAAGAGAAAGTTGATAAATGATAAGAGCTCCAGTAGTGGAGACCATGGAGAACAGAATCATCAATTTCTATCATGCAGGAAATGTGGAAGGAGACACCCAGGAAGTTGTCTCAATGGAACAAAGAAATGCTTTACAAGCGGGAAGGAAGGACTTAAAGTGAAGAATCGCTGAGTAAAAATGAAGAGTACTATGGAAGAAAATAAAAATGGTCCCAAGAATCCATTTACAGTCAATTTCCATAAATGTAGGGGACCAGGCCATTACCCGAGTGAATGCCCTATTCTATAGGATATTTTCTTGGTCAAAGAAGAATCTATGTAGTAATAAATGGTTGGAGAAAGATTTAAAATTATTAGTGCTCCTTGTTAATGGGATTAATTTGGAATAATTTTCTCTTGTATTTGTAACTCTGTTGTTTGCCATGTGAGAATGATATTTGAGGAAGACTTAACTTTTCTCTTGTGGATATAGTTATAAATAACCATTTGGTTTTATATGATCATTGGGTTTGAGGAAATTACAAGTTATTATATTTTGGGATGGAAATTCAAGGTATGAGATAACATTTGTGGTTAAATTATGTTATGGTTATTTTGAGGAATTTATCTCATTTTGGTAATGTTATAAAATATAGTTTTTGAAAAAGGACAACACGTAGACCGTGTGACAACCCATCGCGTCGGACAATGCTGTGGGAATCAAACCCACAACCAAAGTGTGATTGGGATTTATTGCCTACCACTGGACTACATGAAGTCCCTTGTTTTTGTGACTAATTATTTTTAGTTAAATGATTTTATTGATCAATAATAATTTTATTTTGGATCTTATATCTTATCAAATGAATACCCTTAGTATAAGAAAATGATTTTGTGATTAAGTGATAAATGTTATTTTAGAAGATGTTCGCTTTGTTGGGAACACTATATGCACAAGGAAAATAGAATACTATGGGATTTCATTTGAGGAGTAATGGTGGATTTTTATCTATGTCTTTATTGTGTATTTATAGTGATTTGGGTTATTTGTGGAAATGATTAACCTATATTAGAGAATTTTCGATTAGGTTAATTACTTTTAAGTATGTGACTTTAAGAGTAGTTGATGCCATTTAGAGATACAATTTAACGTGGAAGACTACATAACCAAATTCTTCTATGTTTTGGGTTTCAATATTATTTTGGATTATATTGAATGATTTTAAGGACAATTGTTTATTGAATGGTATTTATTTAACTTTGGAGTATTATTGGTTTAATATTACAAATTAAGATTATTATTTCTTTCTCTAATGGAATATCCTTTCGGGGGATCATCAGATCTTATACTAACCATTTTGGTTTTGATAAATCTCTAAAGACAAGGTAAATATATAGTTTATCCTTTGTGGATCATGTGATTCTAAAGAAGTTTATTCTAGCTCTTCCACTGTGGCCAAGTCTTCTTGAATACTCATCATTCAAAAAAATGAGTTAGTGGTAGAAATTTATTAAAGAATGAAACTCTACTTAAAAAGTAAATATATCTCTTTATGTTCTTAGTCAATATCATAAATTAATTCCTAGTCTTTATATAATGTAACTTAAAACAAAAAAAATGTTGTCTGTTTACTTTTCCTACTAGGAGACTAATAGCCATTTGTCCCAACACAAGTTTGTGGTTTTCTTATTGTTAAATTTCTCCTGATCATGTTTTCTATCCCTCTCCATCAGAACTTCACACTTAGTTTATCTTCCATATCCGTGTTTTCCTACATGGAATCCTAGTATGGGTTATCTTGGATGACCTTTGTACTTCACTTTATTTCTTTTAAAGTGATAGTTTTATTGACTCTTTTTCCGATGTGGGACTTTCCATTATATTCCCAAGCCCAATTTTAAAAATTGTGAGGTTGAAATTTATTTAAGGAGGTGAGAATGTAATTCCCCAGACATCCACGATACGTTTCCCTTTGAATAATGCAATAGCTTGCATTGTACGCAACTTCGAGATTCTAACACACCACGACCAATCAAAGTATCTATTACGAATAGTAATACTCACTTTTTGAAATTTTATAAATTTTATCTTTCAAAATGGACTTCATTTTTGGATTTGGAATATTGAAATTATCCTAGGGTAATTTTTTGGTATTTTTTAGAAAACGTTCAACTTTTGATGAATAGTGAAAAATGCCAAACATTAATTAAAAACATCTTTTTTAATCCAAAAAATTTATAGTGATAAATTATACTATTGAGAGGTTTTAAAGTATAATTAGAATATATTTTTACTATTTAATCCAATATTCATAATTGGATGTAATTTCACATTTAAACGGGACATAAACAAGTGTCAATCTTTTGATAGTTATTATTTCTAAAAAACACGCTCTTTGTTTTGACAACGGGAATTAATTTTAAATTAATTTCTGCCACTTCTGTGTTTTAAATTTAAAAAAAATGAATTCCATATTTATAATTAGGAGGTCCATATTTTTTAAATAGTTAACTTTTATTTTTTGACATTTTGAATAATTACTTCGGTAAATATTTTATTTATCATGGTTAAAGGGTAAATCTAGTAAATAAGGGTAAAACAATAATATTATAATAATATTAAATTACCCTAAAACGTGTCCTAAACCTATTTTCTGATAAATTTCCTACCATGGAAATCTTTGGGTCGATTTTGGGACCCCATGGAGCCACTTGTAAGTGATAATGACACTTTATATTAATTAAGTTAAAGTAAATCCAAAAATGACATAAGCATATATCTTTTAGAAAAACAATTTTTACATATGGTTATATATGTTATATTTTCGACTATGAATATTCATTAGAAATCTAAAAATATTTCATTCATAATGGTATTTTATTTGTAATTTTTGGACATTTAAAAATTAAATTTATTTATGACACAATAATGATGTAGTATTTCCCTTATAAATGAAAGAATCAAATAATTGGTATTATAAATGTTAAAATAAAAATAATTTGAAAGTTTTGATGACATCCACGAATTTTATTGGTTAATATGGCATGTTAGTATTTCTTAAATGAATTTGTTTAGAATTAATAAAGTTTTTATGACTTTAACAAAGATCCATTATTAAATAGTGTCAAAATTGACATAAATGCGTTTTTAAAACAAAAATTATATTATAAATTGATATTCTATTCCTCAAAATCTATGGTCCGTCCAAGATACTTATATAATGATAGTTTTATCATTAATTAACCACTTGTATTTCGCATGGAAGTTTATAGTAAGTCTATTAACCATATAAAATAAAAATATAAAGGGACATGGTAAATGACAAACTAATTAACTAAGTGTTAAAACTAAAAGATAAGGTTTATAAAGTGACCCAAACCTATATAAAAACTATTGGTTGAGTTGTTTTTGACCCCTCCACACATTATCTTTGAATTAAATCAGTTTGGAGACATTATAAACTGAATATGATTTTATTATAAAATAATATTTCTATATTTTCCTAAGGTGCCCCTCACCCCTCTTATAAAAAGGGCACTCCCCCTTCTCAATAATTCACACCTTCAATGCCATTTGGATCAGCCAAACTCTGTCCAAATACCCTCTCAACTGTCCTCACTTCATCCTAGAGTCCTTCCTTTAGTTATAAAGCTAACCTAAGTACCCCTTTTGATCAAATCAAAAGGATGAACCCGAAGAAGAGGTAAGTATCTCACCACCTCTTTCAAGTTCTTTTATTCTTCCACTTTATATTTCTTTGTCACATCCATTCTAAAATAATAAATCCAGCATATTATTTATACTTTGATGTTATTATAAATATGGTACAAATAAATTCATTATTCTATCCATCCTTTTAATGACATGTCACCATACATGCGTACGTACGGCATACCGTCTCCACATCGTGATGTAATTGTTATTCAATACATTATTATTTGCATGGGTATGATAATGATGTGTAATTGATGTAAATAATAAATATAACGTGATAATTATTCTATATATATGATATACCATCCAATTATGTATTATTTTAATATCAAAAGAATGATAGTGCCGCCCATGCGTACGTACGGACTACCGTCTCCACGAATGTAATGAAATTCATTCCCCATCGTATCCATTCAAGAATAATTTTCATTTTATGGTTACAAATAATTTTTAAAGACATAATATTATTCTGGATATGAATAATATACAACCAATCCATAAAAAACATGGCTTTCATATCAAAGAATATAAAGGAAAATCAATCTATTAACACCCGAAACGAAGATAATACTAAGATATTATTAATCAATGTTAAAAGATAATATATGATATCACATTAATTTATATTATTCTTTTATAATTCAATAACAATTATTTTCCCATTATATAAGAGGTTAACCTACCATCGTCCAAGGAAAAAGTGAAAAGTAAGGGGTTTCTTATCTCACTTTTAATTCCGTGAGATTTCCATTATTCGCCACTTATTTAATGCATGTGGTGTGTGTACTGCCCATGATTGTATTCATTTTGTAATATAATTTAATTTATAGATATTTACATAATTATTGTATAATACTTCTTTAATGGGTGTGTGTTTCAGAATTTACCAAATCGATAAGGGGATTTGAAATTTCAATTTCCACTTATTCGGCTTTACGCATACTTCATTGATTATTTTACTCCAAGATTATGTGTGGAATCACTATTCATTTTCTTATGTCATAATTTCCACTCCCCTTTCTGTGGATATACTTTTGATACACATAATCACTCCATTTATAAATTCTCAAGTCATCGATATGAACTTGATAAGAGTAATTTTAACTCAATCTCCATTTGTTGAGTTAAATATCCAATTCATTGGTGTTGTTTTTACAAGAATATGTGTGAATGTCATATGATTGATTTACACTGAATATCTAATCATATTGAGTGTATTTATATTTGTCACGCATAATTATGTCGTTGATTTACCCTTAACCTAAGGATATGGTCTTTATAAAATATTTCATCTCAATTTACATTCCATTGAGACTTCATTGTTGATGTACACCAAATTACTTTTATATGGTGTATATAATGCACTTTGACATATTATATCATGAATCCCTCTATTATCATGATATTACAAAGTTTTTATTACCTCAATTATTTGTATTGAAGTGTCTCTCTTTTGGTTATGAACTCTAACTAAAATATCATTTTAAAATATTTTAAAGATTTATTATTCTAAATCATTCTCATTAATGTCCATATTTTAAAAATGGTTTTAAAGAATTATTTATATGAACATTAATGTTTTAAAATTAAAACTCCTTTTAAATGTTTCAATGTGGTATGGGACACTTTTATTCAAAAATCTATTTTTAAATGGCTTCTTGACAAATAATGTGACTTTTAAATGCTTTCAACAAAAAGGAGATATTTCTCTCAAATAGTTTTGATGATTATTTTCATCTATGTCAATATCCTTCATTATTCTCGATAGAGTTTAATCTATTAAAATAAAATCTTCCATATTGTATTGAATGAGTTATGTTTGACTGTGTATGTGTTATTTATATACCATTCATGGATTGTGGATAAATTATTGACATTTCGTATGCTAGTTTCAATATGAATGTTTATGTTTTGTTTCAAAATTTTCATACGAGGAATGCATTGGACTTAGTAAGTGATGGGTGGAGCCCGCTATATCTCCTCGATACATCGGTAGGTCTAATGAGACAATCTAGTGTCCTGGCACAAGGCCATGACAAAATCTTATTTGTAGTCTTGGCACAAGGCCTTGACTATGTGGTTATGATAGTCTGGAATTATGAATTCCATTATTATGAAAGTGGTTATTGATATTGCATGTGATTATTCTACGAGTATAATATCCATGTGATTAAGTAAATGGAATTATTTCATTTTATCTTTTCCATATTATGCTGAAGTTCAAGTTTAAAAGGATTTTTTTAGTTATAAACTGCCTTAAATGTTTACGCTTATTTACGAAAGTTTCCGCTATATTGTTATCCTTACTGAGCATCTGAGCTCACCCCTTTCTATGTTTTATTTTTTCCAGGATGAAAATAATTATATTATGGCTGACCTCTGTGGATAGTCTATGGGATCTTAGTGTTGTCTACGGAGACTATGTTGTTGTAGTTTTTCACTTTATGATGTAATGTAAGACTTGTGAATGTATCTAGTGTTTCCAAGGCTACTAAACTAATCAGTCATTAGAGACTTGATCTTTTGTGATCATGCCAATTCTATGTAATAATGCACTGACTCTGGGCTTCTGGGGTCGGGGCGTTACATCATTGATCTTTTTTCAAAGTTACGTATAGGATTCTGGGAATCAGAGGTTGAGGTTTTCTTGACTAGTGTTAAGTTAAACTCCACTTTTCTCAAGATGATTATTCAAGGATAGAATATTTCTTATGAGTTATAAAGAATTATATACTCTTATTATAGTTGGGATACCATTGATGATTGGTCATTCTCCATGGAGGACATTCTATGTTTTTGAAATTTATTTGTGGTGATGTTATTATTCAGTAAAGTTGTGATGTGGGGTTGACTGAAGTCCAAGTGGTAAGTGCACCCAGGAACCAAGAAAGTATTCTATGACTTGTGGCATAGATTATGGTGACCATGTATGAGATAGGGAATTTCTAAATTTTTCTCTTGTTGTTATACATTCCAACAGGTTAATTACAAGAACCAGAGACCTTCAGGATTATTTCAGCCACATCCAGTGCCAACTTGGAAGTAGGATGAGATCTATATGGACTTTGTGGTTGGTTTTTCATGTAACCATAGAATGATTAATTTGATATGTATTGTGATTGATCGACTGACTAAATCTGCTCACATTATATTAATTCATGATACAACCAAATTTGTGGAGTTGAGAAGTCTGTATATGAAATAGATTATTCTTTTTTATGGAGTTACATATTATACTGTCTCTGATAGAGATCCTAGGTCATTTCTTAATTTTGTATGGGCCTTCAAGAAACCGTAGGATCCCGTGTCTTTTTGAAAATGGAATACCATCTCCAGTCAGATATACAGATATAAAGTGTTATACAAATACATGAGGATATAATTTGTGTATGTATTTTCGACATTGGTGGATCTTGGGATGACCATCTGGGGATTTTGGAGTTTTCATACAATAAAAGTTACCATTCTGAAATTAGGATGGATACATTTGAGGCCTTGTATGTCTGGAATTTTTAATCTTTGTTGTGTTGGAGGGAGATTGGTGAAATTTCCTTGGTTGGACGGAGCTTGTTTCAAGAGATTATAGAAAAGATTCAATTTATTTATCAGAGAATTTTAACATAATAGAGATGGTATAAATATTATATCGATCTTCATCACATACCATTGATATTTTCAGGTGGTGATCAAGTATTCTTGAATGTTTCTCCTTAGATGGTTCATCAAAGGATTGGGACAGAAAGAAAACTTGATACTTGTTTTGTGGGACCTTTTGAGGTTATTAAGAAGGTGGGAAAAGTATCTTACACTTTACCACTTCTAACACAGATGAAATCAATACACAACATGTTTTGTATATCACATCTCTAAAATTATATTTCTAATCCATCTCATGTTTCGAGTTGGATTGGTCTTGATGTCGACCTTGATTCATCTGTGAAGGAATATCCCGTCGGGATAGGTGATTTTGAAACCATATTACTCCATGGGAGGATGATACCTTTAGTTTGAGTATTATGGAAGCCTGGTTATAATACTCATTAGAGTTGGGAGATAGAGGCATTGATGAGAGAGGAGTGGACACATCTCTTTGACATGGAAGCTTCTTAAATGGATTTCTAAAGATATAATGTTTCTATGGTGGGGAAGCTGAAACATCATACTACAATTTATAGTTACTCCTCACCCCATATTTTGATAATGATTTTGTTGGGATTTATTGAGGGATGTTTCAGGTGAAATTTTTGGACAATTGAAGGGATTTTTTTCTGTTTACAGTTGGCACGCTGTTTTCTCAAACGGGGTTCCCTGCTAGTGAAAACTGTGTAAACAAGTGAAGTGAGGGTTTTCATTGTTGGTGTAGGGTTTTGAAAACCATGAACCAATCAAGGATAAATCGTTAAACCCCACCAGTGGGGGTACATGTATAAGGCCATGGCCTTAAACCTTACTTAATATTGAATTAAATGAATAATTCACATTGAGGATCTTTTCAGGTTTAGAGTTTTAGAGAATTAGATCATAAATCATGAATTACATTCCATATTTAAACAAAGTGGTTACATAAAAGATAGTACTCGTTTTTCCCCATCAACGGAAACATATTTAAAATAAAACATGGATTCTTTCTTGACACTTCCTTGACACTATCATCATATCATGTACTTTTCCCTTGACCTTTGAAAAACATTTAAAAAACTTGGGATGAGCATAAAAAACCCAGTAAGAGATATAAAAATAAGGAAAGGAAACATGAGTACACATATACATAAGAATGAAATCATACTTTACCAATAAAACATAATAACTTTAACATACCCCAAAAAATCATGAATAAATCATAGAAATCATAAGACATAAAGGTAACTTGAGGCATTCAAAACATTCTTATGTAGGGAGTAACCGTCTTGGTTACGTTTGGAATACCCATCACAGTATATTCCCTAAATATCTTCGGAGAAACCTTAACGTTTAACCCCTTCACGTTACCCAATGCATTGGAGAGCTATATCAGGCTCACCCGCCCTTAGATTTTCACAGAACCACCCGTCTTCATAATAATGCCCAAGAACCATAACATAATCGTATCACATAAAACATGTATAAAGGAAACATAAGATTTCCACTTTTCAATCACAATATATCAATACAAAATATTTACATAAAAATATTATGAAAACCATTTTCAATACCAAAATAAAAGAAAATTAAAACATGGTATTTATTTTTCTTTAAAAAAAGGTATGGCTTGTAGAGGAAGCCGAAACTCAAATAATGGTCTTGGCGGCGGAGAAGTCGTTGTCGCTGCATACGTACAAAAAAAATGTTCCCTTTTGTCGTTTAGTAAAATTCTTCATATAAAAAAATCCTTTTGGATAATTTTAAAAGTCAAAGGGGTTTACAAACCGTATAAAAGAAGGTTGTGTATAAAACAAAATATGCCTCAATGAATGGAGATTGAGACGAAGTCCCTTACAAAGATAGTATCCTTGGATTAAAGATAAATCAATTACATAATTATGTCTGACAAACTAATACACCAAATATAAGTGGATATTAAGTGTAAAACAATCAGAGGTTATTCACACATATTCATATAACGACATATTCAAGGAGTACAAGCTTATCCCAAAGAATCAAAATTGGGTTAAGAAGTTCCCTTGCAAAAATTTGACAGCCTAACGGCGTCACTACAAAATTCAGAAAATGCGTTGATGAGAGATAAAAATCGTATCTCATAACTTGGAAATAAAATTTACATCAATATGGATATATAAGAACATATCCCAATATAATATTATGTGAATTAAAAGACATAACAAAAGAAGTCTTTTAAAAAAGAGGTGGGTGAAAGGTTCCCTTTCCGACATGGGTATCTTTCGAAACATACACCCCGTGAAAGAAGGACAATACAACATTGATATAAATAATCATAAATGAAATTATATTACACAATCAGTAAAATAATAGGCAGTACATACACCACTCAAATAAAATTGTGGAAAATGTATCATAAATCTCACTGGAATAAAAGTGAGATGAAAAATCTCTTACGAAAACTCGACAGCCTAACGGCGCCACTTAAAACTTACAAAAATGGATTGATGAGATCAAATAGGGTCTCTCATCATATTAACATAAATTTTACAGCAAGAGGAATATAAAAAAACATCCCCCAACACAACAAAGAGGAGATAAAAGAAGTGACATAAAGGAGAGTACTTAAAAAGAAAGAGAGAGGTTAGATCTCTTACGAAAATTCGGCAGCCTAACGGCGCCACTCAAAACTTCCAAAATGGATTGATGAGATAGAATAGGTTATCTCATCATATGAACATAAAAATTACAGTAAGAGTAATATAAAATAACATCCCAATCAAAATAAATATGAGCTTAAAAGGAATGACATAAAAGAGTGTACTTAAAAAGAAAGAGAGGAGTATGATCCCTTACCTCAAGTCTGACTTGTCTTGTTCTTTTCTTTATATTCCTAAATAATAAACATTAGTCAATTTATAATTTCCTAAGGACCTCCTTTAAATATTATTATTCAGTTAATATCACATATTATAATGTTAAAATAATTTTTTAATAATGTTAGTTCAAATCAGACGTTTTTGCCGATGTTTGGTACATGAGTCAAAAATGAACTTGTTTGAAAAATGATTGCCCATGTAGTTATAAGTAAATAATTTCCAGAATAGTATTAATTATTAAAATATCATATATATCCATTAAATATTCATTTTATACTATTTCATATCATTTAGAGATAAAAAATGAAAAGCACCGTTCATGGAGACGGTAGGCCGTACGTACGCATGAACGCTACTTTCATTTTTTTCATATTAATGGAATTAAAAATAAATGATATATATATATATATTATAATTCCAGTATAATATATATGTTATATAGGTCACATATTTTCATTAATTTCATTCTTTATACATTCCATGTATTGCATGTACGAGTCACATCACTTGAGGGGCGGTAGTCCACACTTCCTCAAATGAAATTATCGAATTTGCACAACATGAAAAGAATAAAGGTCTGTTTTCAATATAAAATAAAGAAGAATATTGTAAACATAAATACCATATATATCATATATAAAATATAGTGACATCATAATGTCCACATTTAAAGGTGTTAAAAGAATATTGAACAATCATCGTTTCGTGAGGCAGAAAATCACCAACCACAGAAACAGTATGTTCTTTAACCATTAGACGAAGGTGTGTGTAAGGGTAGATCAAATCATTCACATAAAAACATCCTAGTATATTTAAGATACTGTTTTTGTTACAAAAGAAAAGAATAAAATGATTTTAGGGGGTTGGAGAAACAAAATAAAACATAAGAACACAAGAGAAAACACTACCTTTAAAACGGGTAACTCTCTTTGATTTAAGCTCAAAGGCTTCCTTGGAAAGGATTCTACCCAAATTGAGGCTTCAATGATGAATAGAGGGATGTGGATAGATGAAATGGGCAGGGTTTGGACGAGCCAAAGGCTTCAGAGGTGTGGGTAATGTGGTAGAGGTGGGGGCCTTTTATAAGAGGAGAGGAGGGGCACTCTTGGAAAGTAAATAAATGTTACTTTATTTTAAAAAGAGTTTTAGATTTAAATGGTCCCACATTGATATAATTAGAGGATAAGGTGATAAGGGTTCGAAATATACCCATACAATAGGTTTTTGACAAGTGTAGGTCTTAGATTTTACATTATCTTTTCATTTTATTTAAATCGTTAAATAATGAGCTAATCGCTGCATCATCATGATGTCATAAATAATTTAATTTATTTAATGTCTAAAAATTATAAAAAAATACTATGATGTATGAACTCTTCTTAGATTTACAATTACTATTTATAGTCAAACATCTGACTTGTATAACCCCGCTTAAAAATTGTTTTAGTAAAACAACTCATGTTTGTGACATTTTTACTTTAACATTAAATAAAAAGATAATAATTTCATTTTCCTTCCAAAGTGGCTCCATGGGGTCCCCAAGTTTACCCATGGATTGTCTTGGTCGGACATGACACATCCAATAAGGGTAGGACATGTTTCAAGCTCATATCATATTATTAAAACATTATTTTTACCTTAAACTACACTAATTACCTCTAATCGCGATTAAAAACATAAAAGTTACTATTCACCAAAAAATTATTTTAATCCCATTGAACCACATATTACATCCTAATGACAACCATATATGCCGGATTTTTGAAATTCAAATCACAGAAGTGGTAAAGTTTCATTGAAACGAAAAATCCATTTTTAAACTACCACTTAGTGGTTTCACTATTCATCAAAAATTGATGTTTTTCAGAAAAATACCAAAAATTAACCCTAAGCTATATTTGATATTCCAAATTAAAAAATGATGTCTATTTTACAAATTTCAAAACATGTAAGTTGAATTAATTAATTTAATAATTAATTCCCATTGTCAGAGAAAATAGCGTGTTTTTATGAAACAATAAGTATCAAAAGATTGACCCTAGTTTAAGTCCGATTTCAAAGTGAAATTATTTCCAATGACAACAATTGGATTAAATGGTAATAATATATTCTAATTCAACTTTAAAACCAATTAAAAATATAATATAATCATATAAATAAATTATATTAAAAAGTGTTTTTGAATTAAAATACAACAGTTTTCACTATTCATTAAAAAAATAAACTTTATCGGAAAAATACCAAAAATTTACACAAAGTAAATATTGATGTCCCTATTCTAAAGAAGAATTTTATTTTGTCAAATATAACACATAAAATTGTTAAAAAAATGGATTTAAAAGAGGTTCTCCATCAAAAGGTGGTTAATCGACCTTTTAAAGAATATTAGAATGTTTATGCTTAAAAATTGGATTCATTCGCATTTTTAATCCTCTAACATTTATTGTAAAAAGTAAAAATATTTGAAAAACATACATAATAATTTTTTATTTAGTTCTGTTATTTCCCTCCATTACAATGTCTAGGCGTTAACTACCATTTAAAATAATATTATTTTATTATTAGAGTGCAACGTAAGATTTCAAAGGAACTCGTTGTCGCGTATTGGGTACGCCATTGAGCATAGTGTTCCCTTTAAAGTAATATTAATATTTTTTCACAAATAGAGATAAATATAAAAATTTCATATTCTTTATTTACCTGGGGTGTTACATCATTCCCCCATTTTGGGAATTGTGTCCTCGCAATTTCAAAATTGGGCCTGGAAACATCCTTGAACGTCCCACATCGGAACAAGAGTCGGTAAAAAAATCACATTAAAATAAAGAAAGAGAAGTAAAAAGGTCATCCGAGTTAACCCATACTAGGATTCCATGTAGGAATACATGGATATGGAGGAAAAAAAACCAAGGGTCATGTTCTGAGGGAGAGTGATAGTAAACATGTCTAGGAGAAAGTTAACCATAAGAAAATCACAAACTTGTGATGGGTTAAACAGTATTCAATTACCAAGTAGGAAAAGTTAACAGACAACATTTTTGTTTTAAGTTACTCTTCATTGAGGAATTTATTTTTGAGCTTAACTAAATCATAATGAAACATACTTACTTGTCACGTAGACTTTCAACTTTTACTAGATTCCTTAATCAAACTCATATTTTCTCCAAAAGACGAGTATTTAGGAAGACTTGTTTGCATTAAGAGTATTATAATCAACTTCATGAGAACCACCTAATCCAAAAAAGAGAAGTACATACTTCCCATGTCTTTAGACTTTAACCAAAACCAAAACTAAAAAGGTTAGTACAAGATCAGATAATCCAGAAAAGGATAACCCTTTATAAAAAGAAAATCTATTCTTAATCTCCAAAATTTGTCCAACAAAGCCCAAAGTTCAACGAGGACCATTCGATAAACAATTTATCCATAAAATTATTTAAAGTAAAACAAACTAAGATTGAAACCCAAATATTTGAAGGATTTAGTCACATAGTCTTCCAATTTAAATCGTAACATTTATCTCCAAACAATATCAGTTGCTCTTAAAGTCTCGTATTGAAAAGTAATTAACCTAATCACATATCCTCCATGATAGGTTAATAAATTTCCATAGATAATAAAAAATAAACTTAATATTAATTCATAAAATCATCTAACTAAAAAGAATCAGTCAAACTAACCAGGGAATTCACGTAGTCCAGTGGTAGGCGATAAATACCAGTTGCACTTTGGTTGTGGGTTCGATTCCCGCAGCTTCGTCCGATGCGACGGGTTGTCACACGGTCTGCGTGTTGTCGCTTTTCAAAAACTATATAATTTTATAAAATTACTCAAAAAGAGATAAATTCATCAAAAATAACCATAACATATTTTAACCACAAAGGTTATCTGATAACTTCAATTTTTCAACCCAAAATGTATTAACCAGTAATTGCCTCAAATTCAAGGATCATATAAACCCAAATGGTTCATTATAACTATATACACAAAATAAAGGACAATTATTCCTTGAATAAAATTTCTATATATCAAACATCAGGGTTACTATAAAAAGTCTTCTAATGTAACCCCATCATCAAAAGAGACTTAATACATCTAAGAATTTCACCATCCTAAAATCTACCATAACTCTTGAATCCCTTATATGATGACTTCTTACTCACTCAACATTCTTCATGATCCATTAGCCATTCCTTTTCAACTTATTCTGAAATAATTCTTTTCTACAAACAAAATCATGAATCATATCCTAAGATTCCAATAATAGGAAAACATAAGTTAAGAAATATTCCATACCTTTCATTATTCATTGTCAGTTTCTTCATCCTCAATAGGAATGGCATTAGGTATTGGTAAATGAATATTTGTACGATCATGGTGACCCCATTCCCAAAACTTCTTCGTAGGACATGTGTTTTCATAATGACCATGCACACCACATTTAAAACATTCAATTTATCCTTCAGAAAGAACTTCTTTCCCTTTCCTAGAGTCAACTAGATGCTTCCTTTTTCCATGACATGTTATTACTTTATGGCCTTCATTTCCACATCTATAGCATCTTTTTGTCCTTTTGAAACATTTTCCTATGTGTTTCTTTCCACATATTTGAAACATAGGTTTTTGAACATACTTACCTTTATGATTATTACCTGATCTTCTGTAGGGATTTGTTTCTCGCATATATGATGCCTTATAAAAATCACTAAGGTTCAGGTGGTTAATCATGACTCCAGATAGTTGGTTGAGGATAACCACAAGAGTTATCATTGAAACTCCTATATCATTCAGTTGTTATTTCATAAAACCGTCACAGTTTTCTTCAAATCCACTTTTACTTTGGTGCCTGTTAGATCCATCCATTTACTAAAACCAAAAAGGTCAGTGTGAGTATATCAGTAAAATAATCAAATAAAAAAAGAGGAAGATAAACACCAAGATATACTTATCCAAGTTATCTCAAACTCATTCTAACTTTCAAAAAAAATGATGACTCCATCTAATATACTAACCATTGTGGTTATACACAACTTGTCACTTTTTCTGAAACAACACTCTAACCTCTAAAGTTATCTAAACTGACCTCTGATACCAACTATAAGGCCCCGACCTTAAACCTTACTTAATATTGAATTAAATGAATAATTCACATTGAGGATCTTTTCAGGTTTATAGTTTTAGAGAATTAGATCATAAATCATGAATTACATTCCACATTTAAACAAAGTGGTTACATAAAAGATAGTACTCATTTTCCCCCATCAACAGAAACATATTTAAAATGAAACATGGATTCTTTCTTGACACTTCCTTGACACTAACATTATATCATGTACCTTTCCCTTGACCTATGAAAAACATTTCAAAAACTTGGGATGAGCATAAAAAACCCAGTAAGGGATATAAAAATATGGAAAGGAAACATGAGTACATGTATCATAAGAATGAAATAACACTTTACCCATAAAACATAAGCACTTTAACATACCCCATACAATCATGAATAAATCATAGAAATAATAAGACATAAAGGTAAATTGAGGCATTCATAACATTCTTGTGTAGGGAGTAACCCTCTTGGTTACGTTTGGAATACCCATCACAGTATATTCCCTAAATCTCTTCAGAGAAACCATAACGTTTAACCCCTTCGTGTTACCCAATGCATTGGAGAGCTATATCGGGCTCACCCGCCCTTAGTTTTTTACGGAACCACCTGTCTTTATAATAATTCCCAAGAACCATAACATAATCGTATCACATAAAAGATGTATAAAGGAAACATAACATTTCTACTTTTCAATCACAAGATATCAATACAAAACATTGATATAAAAACATTATGAAAACCATTTTCAATACCAAAATAAAATAAAAGTAAAATATGGTATTTATTTTTCTTTAAAAAAAAGGTATTGCTTGTAGAGGAAGCCGAAACTCAAATAATGGTCACGGCGGCGGAGAAGTCGTTGTCGCCGCATACGTACGACAAAAACATTCCCTTTTGTCGTTTAGTAAAACGCTTCGTATAAAAAAAATCCTTTTGGATAAATGTAAAAGTCAAAGGGGTTTATACATCGTATAAAATAAGGTTGTGCATAAAACAAAATATGCCTCAATGAATGGAGATTGATACGAAGTCCCTTACAAAGACGGTATCCGTGGATTAAGGATAAATCAATTACATAATTATGTGTGAAAAACTAATACACCAAATATAAGTGGATATTAAGTGTAAAACAATCAGAGTTTATTCACACATATTCATAGAACAACATATTCAAGGAGTACAAGCTTATCCCAAAGAATCAAAATCGGGTTAAGAAGTTCCCTTACAAAAATTTGACTGCCTAACGGCGTCACTACGAAATTCAGAAATGAGTTTATGAGAGATAAAAAGGGTATCTCATCACTTGGAAATAAAATTTAAATCAATAAGGATATAGAAGAACATATCCCAACATAATATTATGTGAATTAAAAGACATAACAAAAGATGTATTTTAAAAAAGAGGTGGGTGAAAGGTTCCCATACCGACATGGGTATCTTTCGAAACATACACCTCGTGAAAGAAGGACAATAAAACATTGATGTAAATACTAATAAATGAAATTATATTCCAAAATGACTAAAATAATGTGAATTACATACACCACTCAAATGAAATTGTGGAAAATTTAGAATAAATCTCACGGGAATAAAAGTGAGATGAAAAATCCCTTACGAAAACTCGGCAGCCTAACGGCGCCACTTAAAACATACAAAACTGGATTGATGAGATAAAATAGGGTCTCTAATCATATTAAAATACAGTTTACATCAAGAGTAATATAAAATAACATCCCCCAACACAACAAAGAGGAGCTTAAAAGAAGTGACATAAAGGAGAGTACTTAAAAAGAAAGAGAGAGGTTAGATCTCATACGAAAATTCGGCAGCCTAACGGTGCCACTCAAAACTTCCAAAATGGATTGATGAGAGAGAATATGGTCTATCATCATATGAAAATAAAAATTACAGTAAGAGTAATATAAAATAACATCCCAATCACAAGAAATATGATCTTAAAAGGAATGACATAAAAGAGTGTACTTAAAAAGAAAGAGAGGAGTAGGATCCCTTACCTCAAGTCCGACTTGTCTTGTTCGTTTCTTTATATTCATGAAAAATAAACTTTGGTAAATTTATAATTCTTTAAGGACCTACTTTAAAGATTATTATTCAGTTCATATCACATATTATAATTTTATAATAATTTTTTAATAATGTTAGTTCATATCAGACGTTTTTGCCGATGTTTGGTACATGAGTCAAAAATGACCTTGTTTGAAAAATGATTGTCCATGTAGTTATAAGTAAATAATTTCCAGAACAGTATTAATGTTTAAAATATCATATGTATACAGTACATATTCATTTTATACTATTCAATATCATTTGGAGATAAAAAATGAAAAGCACCGTTCATGGAGACGGTAGGCCATACATACGCATGAACGCTACTTTCATTTTTTTTGTCATATTAATGGAATTAAAAATAAATGATACATATATATATTATAATTACAGTATAATATATATTTTATATAGGTCACATATGTTCATTAATTTCATTCTTTATACATTCCATGTATTGCATGTACGAGTCACATCACTTGAGGGGGCGGTAGTCCACACTTCTTCATATGAAATTATTGCATTTGCACAACATGAAAAGAATAAAGGTATGTCTTAAATATAAAATACAGAAGCATATAGTAAACATAAATACCATATATATCATATATAAAATACAGTGACATCATAATGGCCAACTTTAAATGTGTTAAAAGAATATTAAACAATCATCATTTCGTGAGGCAGAAAATCGCCAACCACAGAAACAGTATGTTCTTTAACCATTAGACGAAGGTGTGTGTAAGTGTAGCTCGAGTCCTTCACATAAAAACATCCTAGAATATTGAAGATACTGGTGTTGTTACAAAATAAAATAATAAAAAGTGTTTAGGGGGTTGTAGAAACATAATAAAACATAAGAACACAAGAGAAAACACTACCTTTAAAATGGGTAACTCTCTTTGATTTAAGCTCAAAGGCTTCCTTGGAAAGGATTCTGCCCAAATTGAGGCTTCAATGATGAATATAGGGATGTGGAGAGATGAAATGGGAAGGTTTCGGCCATCCCAAAGGCTTGAGAGGTGTGGTTACGGTGGTAGAGGTGGGGGCCTTTTATAAGAGGAGAGGAGGGGCACTCTTAGAAAGTAAAGAAATGTTACTTTATTTTAAAAAGAGTTTCGGATTTAAAAGTTCCCACATTGATATAATTCGAGGATAAGGTGATAAGGGTTCGAAATATACCCATACAATAGGTTTTTTACAATTTTAGGTCTTCGATTTTACATTATCTTTTCATTTTATTTAAATCGTTAAATAATGAGGTAATCGCTGCATCATCATGATGTCATAAATAATTTAATTTATTTTATGTCTAAAAATTAGAAAAAAATACAATGATGTAGGAAATCTTCTTATATTTCCAATTACTTTTTATAGTCAAACATCTGACTTATATAACCCCACTTAATAATTGTTTTAGTAAAAAAAACTCATGTTTATGACATTTTTACTTTAACATTAAATAAAAAGATAATAATGTCATTTTCCTTCCAAAGTGGCTCCATGGGGTCCCCAAGTTGACCCATGGATTTTCTTGGTCTTCCATGAAACATAAAATAATTGTAGGACATGTGTCAAGCTCATATCATATTATTAAAACATTATTTTTTACATTAAACTACACTAATTACCTCTAATCGCGATTAAAAACTTAAAAGTTACTATTAACCAAAAAAATTATTTTAATCCCATTGAACCACATTTTACATATTAATGACAACCATGTATGTCATATTTTTTAAAGTCAAATCACAGAAGTGGTAAAGTTTCATTTAAACAAAAAATCAGTTTTTAAACTACAACTTAGTGGTTTCACTATTCATCAAAAATTGAAGTTTTTCAGAAAAATACCAAAAACTCACCCTAAGATATATTTCATATTCTGAATTTAAAAATGATTTATATTTTAAAAAATTAAAAACATATAAGTTGAATTAATTAATTTAATAATTAATTCCCGCTGTCAGATCAAATAGCATGTTTTTATGAAACAATAAGTATCAAAAGATTGACACTAGTTTAATTCCGATTTCAAAGTGAAATTAATTCCAATGACAACAATTGGATTAAAAGGTAAAAATATATTCTAATTGAACTTTAAAACCAATTAAAAATATAATCTAATCATATAAATAAATTAGACTAAAAAGTGGTTTTGATTTAAAATACAACATTTTCACTATTCATTAAAAAATGAACTTTATCGGAAAAATACCAAAAATTTACACAAAGTAAATTTTGATGTCCTGATTCTAAAGAAGAATTTTATTTTGTCAAATATAACACATAAAATTGTTAAAAAGTGGATTTAAAAGAGGTTCTCCATCAAAAGGCGGTTAATTGACCTTTTAAAGAATATTAGAATGTTTATGCTTAAAAATTGGATTCATTCGCATTTTTAATCCTCTAACATTTATTGTAAAAAGTAAAAATATTTGACAAACATACATAATCATTTTTTAGTTAGTTCCTTTCTTTCCCTCCATTACAATGGCTAGGCATTAACTACCATTTAAAATAATATTATTTTATTATTAGAGTGCAATGTAAGATTTCAAAGGAACTCATTGTCACATATTGGGTACGCCATCGACCATAGTGTTCCCTTTAAAGTAATATTAATATTTTTTTCACAAATAGGGATAAATATAAAAATGTTATATTATCTATTTACCTGGGGTGTTACAACATGTCAAGGTCCCACACTTTGTCTAACCATACTTCCCTACCCAAGATATCATGTGCAAAATTTTTATTATTCTGAAAATTCATTAAAATTTCATAAACCCCCTATTTATCCCACACTTTAGCCTAAATCATCCTAGAACGTTTTAATAGGTCATTGGATATCTCAAGGAACCATTTTGGATCCTCAAAACCCCTTCCAAGTTATATTGAATCTAGGTGGTCTTCATTTGGTCCTTTCTCAGTAAGTTTCCTCTCTCTATTCCTTCTCTTCTAATCTTTTCCTCTCTATTCCATAGGGTTTTTTTTATATCTTTTTGGTTGGGGGTCTAATATAATTTGTTTTATATATTCAATCTTGGTTTGATTTTTTTATCTCATTCGCCGACATTCTTAGTAGGAGTTTCTCGTTGTGGGTGTTGTGCCCATGATCCCATGATCTACGATAGGTGGTTTTGTTTAAGATTTTCCATTTGATTAACCCTAAATTTCATTATTTAAATAAAATTACTTGATTTAAATTTAATTTATTTCATTTTTTGGTTAAAAAATCCAATTCCATTGAATTGGTGATTTGAATCAAATTTGCCAAAAAAAATTGACCCCCCCCCCATTCACATGAATTAGGGTTTGATTTGTATTTGATGAAAAATTGTGGAAATTTAAATTTCAGAATTTAAATTTTGAAGTCAAATTTTGAAATTGAATTTTAAAATTGATTTCAAATATATATTTTATAAAAATATCCAAAATTGTTTTGATAGAAACCTATTGGTTTTTTTGGAAAAAAAAATTACTGATTTTATTAAATTACCATTTGGTTTTTTATATAGAAATTCATATATTGAAATGAGAAATGGTTTGAATTATATTTTAAATAGTTTTTAAATAAATTTCCCATTGTTGGATGTTTTTTGAGAACATGAAATCTTAGGTAGTTAGTGATTAATTAGGAAAAAACATGCTATGATTTTAACTCAATAGCACCAGATTAACACTTTATAACTATGACATAAACTTATAAGAAGATCTTATTCTCAATAGGATGTTGGTTTTTCTTCTTTGGATAGTGTTTGAGAGACATGTGTTCACATTTCAATTTCATTATATAAGTGTGTAAGGATCCAATAACCTAAAACTATTGTACCTCTTGGAAAATGAACATGTTTCTCATTGATAATAATTTGATATATATTCCATTATTTGTAAAATGATTTAAAATTTCGTTGTGAAATTATATAAATTCTTTTATATAAATTTTTTTAAAGTCATTTTTTATAATAATTTTCTGACAATTAAAATGTAAAGCGTGATTTTGTTAAAATACTGTTTTGAAATTCAATGCATATATATTTAAAATTAAAAGCAATAGTTGGTTAATTAATTGTGTAATATTATTATGGAATCCATAATGAGACCCTACAAGGCTTTTAGTTCACACCCTAATTTTTACTTTAGGCATTTTTATATTTCCTCCTACCAGGTTCGAGCAGGCGGAAAGCACCACTTGGAGGTAGTAGTTTCTGTTGATCTTTGAGATTGATTTGTTGTGACTACTAAGACTTGGGTTGTTAACCTATTTTTTGGTACTTTTTTGTACCTTCAGGTTTGTTTACCTATTTTACTTCAAGTATAGTTCTCCCTTTGGATTTTTCATTTTTCATATTGAATTTTATCTCTTTATTTTGTTGTGTTTATGTTAAAAATTTCCCACTCTCATATTTTATGATTCCAAGTGATAGTGGTTGACCCATTGTGATTGGGAACACCCTTAGGGCTATGTCCGGACTATTTTGGTTATCAGGGTACAAGGGTATCTAGGCTAGTTCATGAAAATACATGCACTGCAAGATTTCTCACATCTCAAGGTGTAGATATTCCTCAAAACACTTCCTAGTTTGATATAATGTTGGTCTGAACCACCCCTGGGAGTATGTCATTTATTTTACCCATTGTTGATATAATGTACATCACTACCTTAAAATACAATGATGATAGATTTATGTAAAATATTTTCCTTAAAAATACCTACTACAAGTTTCACTTATATCCAGTGTCATAGGTTGTTCTACAATCTTTGATTTGGTTGGTTAGGGATCCACAATGGACTTATAGATCAAAATTTATTACCATTTTAATATGGACTCCATTTTAGCATGAAGACACCATGTGTGATCACCTAAATACTGAGAACAATCACATGGATCTACTCAGAGCTTCACCTAGTTACCAATCACTTCTCTTGGTACCACATCAGGATAACTAAGATGATGCACCTAGTTGATGACATATATGCATCTCCAATAAAACATAGTGCATGACTGCTGATGAAAAACAAGATCACTTGTCTCTTCAGTGAAATGATCATCCACTAATTTACTATGTGAATTCATCTAGAAACCAACGTGATTGGGCGAAATTATGCATAAAACTGACAAAACCCTCCATTTATTCAAGACCAATTTCCCTACCTCACCAAACCATGTTAATTTTATTCCTTTTAAACTTTGTGATCTATAACTTAATGCATAGGGAAATCAAGGAATGTTCAACATTGACAACCCTCCAAGGTGATCTATAATTAAGGATCCACTAGGTGGGATTTGTTGGAGCATTCACCAACTTAGGAGGATAAATACACGATCCATGCCTTTAAATAACTCATTTCCCATCTTTGAAAGTGGGTACATAGGTAGATATGGAAATGGAATGAGAAAGGATAATAGTGCACTGATCATTTTAGCATTCTGAAGATAACCCTAGGTAATTTCAGAGACTAAGAGAATGATACTATGGAAATATTAGTATGTGACCTCCACTACACTATTGGTACCACATGGATAATAATAATCACATGATGCCTGACATACTGCATGTTTTGTATGCCTACCTAAGCAACTCATCCTGTTATTTCATTTTCCCATGGTACTAGTCAAATTCCTAGTACTTGGAGAACTTCCCAGGCTAAGATAGATTTCTTAGTTACTAGGAAAATTATTCTTGTACAAGAATAACAACTAAGTTAATAAGTGAATTCTTCTTCTATTAATCAGATTACCTTTCCACCTAAAAAATTTACCTCTACACTATGTGAATTTCATGTTGTTAACAAATTCTTCTTGCTAAGAGATTAAGGAATAACCAACATATTTGAATTAATTGACTTCAATAACATGGAATGGTTGGAATCTCTTATGTCAAGACCCTTTTCTGAGGTATGTATCAAGGTTGTGGAATCTCTAAACCCCAAAAAGCCCTAATTTAAACCTCCTCTAAAGTCACCAGAAAAACATACTTAGATCTTGTGAATTCGTATGAAACCCTTCAATAATAGATTCCCTTGATAGTGGGGGTTTTTATTAAAAATACCTCAGACCATTATCTTCCAACTAAGTCATTTATTTATTCTCTATCTTATGAGCTGATCCAATCAGGGATTTCACCCTAGTATAAGCCCCTAGGCTTTATTGATGGATTCCACCATCCTCCTACCTCCATATTTCATAACTAATCCTACACTAAAACATTAACAAAGTTCAGAGAACAATTTCTCACTCTATACATGAGACCCAATTGGTTTTTATTATTCATTTCATCAATCATGAATCATCTAAAAGATTTGGATATAGAAAGAGACCAGAGTCACCTTAGTGTGTGAGCCTCATTCAAATCTTGTGGCATGATCCTGTATAATCCACATAATCCTCCACAATCTCTAGTTTCTTGCACTGATAAAGACTAACATGATCATAGATATATGGTTTGATCATGCCATATCATCACTAAAGTTTCTCCTTAGGTTTCCTTCCAACGTGTGATCCCCAATGACCATATTCACTTCTTAAAGGTCTAAAATCCTATTGAAAAACATGGGCTCTAGTTTATGTTTCTAACATGATACGTAGAACAAAACCTTATGTTTTGAACCTAACATCATATTCCCCATATTATCATAATCCAATATCCATACTTTTACATGGATGTATTCCTTGTGAAAGCTCATACCTTCTCTCGTAGAGTCGTATTATGCATGAGACCCTAAACCATATTCCTAACTAGGGTAACCTCATATATTTAAGTCGTAACATCCCAAGTTTTCATGGATTTTTTAAAATAAAATAAATTTATTTTATATATTTAACTAAAATAAACACCAATTTAAGATTACGCTACATGTATCACTAGCTTAGATTGTGTTACACACAATACTGAGTTTTAACAAAACCTTGATATGTTAATTGCGGGGCCATTATAACCTAGCTATTAAACTTATTGATATGAATAATAATAACTAATTTTTAAATATTAATTATAGTATTTTTATATAAATAAAACATATTGATAACAAAATACATAATTTTTGGTAAAGTCTATATATGATTCAAAAATACTTTTTCTCTACAAAATGTTTGTTATGTATTTTATGAACAATAACAAAATTAATCTTTGAAACATTTGGAAAAATAATTTTAAAATTTAAAATTATTTTTTAATTTAGAATTTCAAATTTATCTTAGATTTAATACTCAAGATTTTTCTCAAAATTTCGTTTTTTATGAATAGTGAAAAAATATTGAATTTTAATGGAAAAATACATTTTCATTTAAATTATTTATAATTTTAGATTATATTTTAAATTATTGTTAAAATATAATTAGTTCAATTATATATATATATATATATATTAATTCAAATTAGTTCAATAGAATTATTTTCTTATTGAATTTAGATATAAACACTTTGTAAACTTTTGAACATTTTTGGTTTAAAAACTCACTTTCTTATCACATCAACATGATTAATTTTAAATTCATTATTTCTTCCAATATAAAGTGAATTTTGGAAAATGAATTGCATATTTTGAATTAGAATAATTTATAATTGTTAATTTTTTTGACATAATTTTTAACCAAAATGGATAGTGAATTCAGTAACAATTAATTACTGCGGTTGAAGAAAAAATTATTTTTTGGGGGGTTAAACTATAAAGATAGGAGTTAAAATTAAATAAAGTGTTATCTTAATATTACTGAATGAATTTATCTAGATATTTACCATTAAATTATTCAAAAAATGTAAATTTCATACCACTTTCCTTTGAATAAGACCCATATAATAAGTTAAGTAATTAAAAAGAGAAAAAACACATTTTTCTTACTTTTAATATCTTGAATGCTTTGGGATAGGGAAAAACACCATATTTTCGGTTATATATATCCTTTTGAAATGTAGATTAGTTTTTTATCATTATAATTTATATTTAATTTTTAGAGATAAAATAATTGCTAAAAATTCTTAAAAAACACCAACTTAGAAATTATTTTATTAATAAAAAATAAAATAACGGATACCAAAAATTTAAAAAACTGAAGTAAATTAAATGAATAATTGTAACACACCAAGATTTTGAGAATTTTTTTCAAATTAATTTAAACCTTTTGATATTTTTTATTTCATGAAACACTGAGGGTAGTTCATTTTATATTAAAGTACTATATTTGGCTAGAGTGATGTGCAAAACTAAGTTAATCATGTACTACACACAATATAATCTTTGGCCTTGTCTATAAAGAACACCAAGGCCAGCTTGTGTTATACACAACACTGAATTTCCTCAATGACTTGCATAACATGCAAGACCAAGGTTTATCGAACAACGGTATATTATTAAAATATTATTTCATAATATAATAAGATTAACCCATGATGTTAAATTAGAGGTTATTAATATTATTAACTAATTTATAAAAATATATGGTTTATATGATATAATATGAATTCATAGGTTACCAATTAATTTTAAATGAATATAAAACCCGATTGAATACAAAAGGAAATATTATTATGCTCACAAAGATATTTTACCCTAATAAATTATATTTTTATTTATTTCTATAAATAAACAAATTCAAACATTCCATTCACACAAAACATCGACTTGGCGTATGTTACATGCAATACCGAGTTTCTATGAAACGTCATTTTATTGTTATAATTATTTAAAAAAAGTTAGTTATAACATAGATGTTAACACATAGTAATTTGAATAGTAATAAATAATTATCAAATATTTTTATAATTGTTTTATATAAATAAAAAATATTGATAATGAAAAATATAATTTTTAGTAAAGACATTATATGTTTAAAAATAATTTTTTCCTCAAATGAACTACTATTCATGTCTACCTATGAAAAATAATAAAATTAATTTCATATACTTTTAAAAATTTAATTTTATAAAATAAAATATATTTCAAAATTCTGAATTCTGAAATTCTCCTAGGGTAACTTTTTGGGATTTTTTGGAGAAAAATCATTTTTTATGAATAGTGAAAACTAATATGTTTTTGTTAAAAACTACATTTCTCTTTAAATAATTATTAATGTTCAATTATAAATTAAGTTTTTCTATGGTCAGATTAGATTAATTATAAATCCATTAATAAAATTTAGGTCATTATAAAAAATTTCACTTTGAAATTGAATATAAAAACATAACAAACTTTTGAATGTTTTTGTACATTAGAAACATGTAATTTCATCCCATCTGTGGGATTGGAATTAATGTTAATTTTCTAGATTCTGTGAATTTAATTTTGGAAAATTGACATACACCATTGAAATTAGTATGCTATATATAGTATAATAAGATCTATATATTTTTTTCCAAAAAATATTAGTAAAAGTGATTAAAAATAATCACATTGATTAAGGTTAAATTAAAAATAATTAGAGGCTAAACCTTAAAATTAAGGTCCCAAATTACCTAGACACTTTTACAACACCCATTTTTTGTTCATACCTCATCCAAAAACATTAAATTCTTGATTTTTATTATTTTGGTTGGCTTTTCTTAGCTAATGGCATGTGTACACCGAATTGTTTTTCAAAAATTCAAAGTGAGTCATTTTCCTTCCCTATAAAAGGCCACCACCTCTCCCTCTTATTCACACCTCTCAAATATCTTATGTTTAGCCATGACATACCCAATACACTTACCAAAAATCCTCCCTTACTCCTAGAATCCTTCCCTTTGGCATATTTCAATCAAAGTAATCCTTTTGGAATAAACTAAAAGGAGTTGCCCGATTAAGAGGCAACATCTTCTCTCAAGCCCTTTCTTTTATTTTCTTTCATCACCCTCTATAACTCTCTCAATTATATGATTTTATAACAACACCAGTATCCCTAATATTCTAATTTGTTGTTCTGTAAATTTTTTGACCAAAATTTACACACACCTCCATCAAATGGGTAATAAACATACTATTACTGTGTATGGAGAACTACGGCCTCACAAAATGATGATTGTTAATTTTTTTACTACCACCTACCATGGGGGCCAAAATGATGGAAACTTTGTTTATCTGTTTCATATATTAAATTTATTATGTCTTCAATATTAATTATTCCTTTTTATAACAAATATCATTTTACTTTCTATTTTTTTATTAATATGATAATTTCGTTTGAGGAAGTGTGGACTACCATCCTCTCAAAGCGATATGATTTGTTCATAAACCCCATGTATTTTATGAAGGATAGTTTTGGTGAATATATAATATATATAATACACAATAAATTTATTTTAATACTGATATATATATATATATATTGATATATATATATATATGTCTTTTACTTTTATTCTATCAACATGATAATTAAACTGAAATAGTGTTCATGTGTACATATGACCTACCTTATCCATAAACAGTGTATTCTATTTCATAATAATATATTCGATAGATTATTATAATATATATATAATTTAAATACATTATTTTTATATCATGTTTTACATTCATTAAATCATGATATAAATCATAAATACCAATGATATAATAAATTAAGACACATGCAAATAATAAAGCGAATATTACCCGAACTGAAACCATAACATATGATTGTTAGAAAATAGATAATATAAGGTAGTAATAAAACAATATATGGTATTATATATAATAATATTATTCTTTAAAATATTTATAACAAATTTCTATTTATTATACAGGTGGTTTGAACACTTATGATGAGATTCAAGACACAAGGTAAGGGGATTTCTTCTCACTTTTTATTCTCGTGAGATACATGCTATATTCTCCACTCTTTCCATTTGTGTGGTGTATTTACTTCCCATTATGGTATTCTATGTATCTTATACCTAAATATATGGTTATTAAAATAACCTTTTTATGAACTTTCATTCATGTGGTTTAAGTTTCAAAAGATACCAAATTGTTAAAAATGTTTTGTCTCAATTTTTCTTCTTTGAGACTCATGTTTTTCTATGCACCTAAACATTTTTTTGAAATGTATATAATTACATTTTACATATTCTATCTTGAATATCCTTATTTTCAACATATTTTAATCTTTATGTAATTTCCTTTTCTTATATGGAGAGTATCATACTATATTGCCAATTTATAATTGTTTCCTAAGACAATTTCATTGCTTTTCGATATTGTTTACGTTTATGCTTCCTTGGTTAAATTATTATATTACCTCTCTCAAGAAATTCATGAATTTTATTATAATATTATAATTCATTCTATATTAATGAAATTTTACCATTTTCTACTCTTTGGTACATAATATAGTTTAGAAAGTGTTTTTAAGAAAGCCCGACTTTAGCCTCTCTTCAGTTGGAAATCAATGTTCCTTCAAAACCATGTTTTTTAAAAAGGGTTCCATGAATATTCTACTAATATCCTATGATCATTAAAATATATTTTTACCATTTTTGAAAAAAAATTCCAATTAATATTCTTGTCACTTTCCAAAACAGTCGATTTTATATCCTTTTTAGCGTGCAACAAGAATGTTCTTTTTACCTCGTCCGACATGTATAGATTTATCATCCATCAATCCTTGAATTATTGATTTTCATGTTTAAAATTTATTTTTAAAAGAAAAATAAAATATATTTTCAAAGAAAATGGTTTTTAAAAATGATTTCAAATTTATTTTATAATTATTCAAGGAAAATGGTTTTCAAAATGTTTTCAAGCTTCTTTTATAAGTTTTCAAGTAAAATGGATTTAAATACATTTTCAAAATTTATTTATAATTTTTAAAATTATTTTAAAGGAAAATGGTTTTCAATATGTTTTAAATATTTATTTATAATTTTATAAATTACTTTTAAGGAAAATATTTTTCAAAATTTTTTCAAGAACTATTTGTTAGTTTTCAAATTACTTTCAAAGAAATGATTTTCAAAACGTTTTCAAGATTTTTTTTATAAGTTTTATAAGCGATTTTAAAGAAAAAGGTTTTTCAAATGACTTAAAGATTATTTTTTATGTTTTCAAGGAAAATGGTTTTCAAATGATTTCAAGTCATCTTTATATGTTTTAAAGGTATTTTATTTTTAAAATTATTATTAAATGGTTTTATGTATTAAAAATCCTTTTTCAAAGAAGAAATGAAATCTTCCCCAAGAAATTATTTTGAATAATATTTTATAATTATTTTAAATCTATGATTAAATCCATTTATGTTACTCATTACCTTCTAGGAAATGATCTTAAGGTTCCATTCATATCCTTTTTATGAATGAGTTATACTTAAATCCATGGTCTTCATGAAACTCATTTCCCTTTCACAGGTTTTATGTTTATGAAATCTATTTCTCTTTCATGGGTTTCATGTTTGTGAAATTTTTCTCTCTATCACAGATTATATGTTTTTTAAATCCATTTCTCTTTCATGATTTATGGTTTTGATGAAATGATTATAAAAACTGTGTATTTTCCACAGGTTATGATATGTTTACATGTTTATGATACCCACTTAATTGCATGGGTTAAGATATTATTATTTATGATTTCTTGGAACATGTATGTATGACTTCACTATGAGACATGTGGGACCTATATCTCCCTCCAATTCATTGGGTAAATATTTGTATCTCATGAGATAGACTAATATATTCTTGGGAGTAAACCTTGACTACTAATATGACCATGGGAGTGAACCATGACTTCCAAGATAGTATAAGGAGTGAACTCATGCTTCTAAGATGGCCATGACAGTGAACCATGACTACTAAGATGGTATGAAGAGTGAACTCACACTACAAATATGGCCATAGGAGTGAGCCATGACTACCAAGATGGTATGATGAGTGAAATCACACTACTAAGATGCCCATAAGAGTGAACCATGACTACCAATATAGTTTGAAGAGTGAACCCATACTACCAAGATGGTATTGGAACAAATTCCTTGTCTTATATGGGAATCATATTATTCTTATGTGTCTGACACAGTCCAATGTTTTATTCCAATGTTATTATTCCATAGATTATTTTCTTTGTTTCCTTATGATTCATGTCATATGAACTGTTGTGATTTATTCCATGATTCATGTATATGATCTATGATATGTGGGGTATGATCTTCTATTTTAATTATCATTTTCTCATACCCTTAGGCTCATATTTATGCTCACATATCTCCCTTATTTACCCTTACTGTGAATTTGGGTTCTCCCCTTTCTTATGTTTCCTTTACCTAGGTTATGGAGAAAGGTTTTATGTAGGAGTACTAAAGTTGGGGATCTTTATGGGAGATTTTGAAGATCTTTTACAAGGATAGATTTTTTTGTTTCCAAGTTCCCAAAGGCAATAAACTATTACAGTCCTGAGGCATTTATTTTTGTAATGTATATAATATTCATCTAAAATGATGTAATATCCATGTATGTAAAGATTGGGTCACAATATTTGTTATAAAGGGAAAGGTTATGTCAACATTTAGAGACTAGTAAAAGGAAACTTTAGTGTGATCCCTAGGTATATTTCTAAGGATGTTTCTAGGGATGTTTCTAATTATAATTTTAAGGAAGAGTCAACATTCTGGAAAATGTCCTGGAATTTTGGTAAAGGGTAGAGGGAGTGGTTTTCTAGAAATACATCATTGATTGGATATTACAAGTGGCTGTGGGTCTGAACAAATGTACCTAGGGGTAACAACTCCGACAATATATTTTGGGCCTAAATCAGGGTAATCTTATAGGTGGAAATGGGTCTTGCTACACACCTAGTTTGACACTCCCAGAAGATTTTATTTAGAAATTCATGAACACTTTACAAACCATCTTGAAGGATTTAGATAAAATTTGTCTATCACTAACCTTGGATGGACCTATTGTGTCATATATTAAGTAATGTTTCATGATTTAGAAATACCCCAAGTAAATGTTTTCATTATTATGTGGTTTTCTAGAATGATATATAATGCTCACACTATGCTTCTAGTTTTAGTTAATGGATGGAACCATAAGTAACTACTTTGATGTTGAATGTATTGAATGACTTTTTGATGGGAATTCAAGTGGGATGATCACTGGGGTAAAATATGTTGTGATAATTCCTATTCAATTTTCAATAAACATGATTAA
Organism: Viscum album; assembly: GCA_963277665.1. Classification (NCBI taxonomy): domain Eukaryota; kingdom Viridiplantae; phylum Streptophyta; class Magnoliopsida; order Santalales; family Viscaceae; genus Viscum; species Viscum album. Next base: position 1,234,457,323 of record OY728159.1, on the reverse strand, counting down.
CAATGTGTACCTAAACGAACGCTCGGAATCACCAAGGAAGAGAAAGGTAGAATTCGATGAGATTTTAAGTAATAAAACGCATGGAGGAAAGAATATTCGGTTTCTTTTCTATAAATAACGTGGAAATAATTACCTAAGTGAATGTCTTAAAGGAAAAATAATATATTTTTACTTTGGAAAATAAAGACACAAGGAAAGTGAATGCAAGGAAAAAATGAACCATTTAGTTAATAGAATGGATGAGAAAATTGGCCTCCCTAATACATCATTTAAGGTTAAGTGTTTTAGATGTTTATTAAATGGTCATTATTCAACTCAATGTCCCAAGAGAAAATCTCTTGAATAGGATCAGCAAGGTGGTGTGAGTAATGGTCACATTGTTGATGATGACGCGACTATAGATGAATTGTAAAAGGAAAGAGGTATTGTGAAATAGTATGAGGTATCCTTGTTAATGGAATAAATATGGAGTGTGATAATAAATGTTTATATGTATTTGGATTTAAAAATTAAGATATATGAATGGTGAGATATACAAGGGTTGTTCTACTTATGTTTTGGGCTCTGTATTTGCATGTATATGTAGAATTTTCCCAATGGACAGGTGGAGTGATTTAATTACAAGGTGATATTTTTAATAAAGGATGATAATCCTTAATTTGTCATTTATAGTAATATAATGTTGTTATGAATAAGTAAATTAGACGGTACTGATTACTACGAAACTAAGTCAGGACTTGTTAATAGGTGGTTTATTTTATCATTGATGGAGTTTATAGGATTCTATGGATTTAAGGAATATATCCAGTATACATTTGAATAAGGAAGAATGAAAGTTTTCCTAAAGGATTTAAGGTAATTAATGTTATTACCATGTTTCAAAGGAATATATGATAAGGGTATTCACATGTTACGAATGTGAAAAACAAGTGGTACTTTGTGATATATGGGGGATCAATGTTAAGCTGATTCCATGAATTTATTTCTAAAAAATTGTATTTTCATATTTAATAAGGTTAATAAGGTTAACCGTCAATGTAAAATTTAATTCAAACTTTAGAGGAGGAATTTATGTATTGATTTTGTATTAAAACCCATATATAAAAGGTTAATTTGGTATTAATATTATTTTAATGATTTCCATCATATTTATTTTGGAAATTATATTATTGTGGTTTTAGAAAAGGAAATAATGTATGTCAGGTGATAACTAATCATGTCCAGCAAGGCTGTGGGACTTGAACCTGTGACCGAAGGATGATAAGGGTTTTACGTCTACCACTGTCCTACATGATGTCCTAGTTTATATTTAATTATTTTTTATGAAAAATTATTTACGATGAAATGGAACTTTTACTTTTTATGTTTAGAGATTAATGTATTAAATATATTTATTTTTAATAATAGTTATATATAAATAGTTAAACTTTTCATTGTTTTATGGGCCTTAATATCTGATAAAGTGTATTTTAGTGCATGGGTCATCAAAGTTAGTTTTTGTAAATCCATTTCTTGAAGTAATGGATGTATTGGAAATAGATAAAAGCACAACCCAAGAATTAAATTTTATTTGTATTCTTGGTTAATAAAATAATTACTCAATGATAGGATAATGATCAAAAAGAAAAAAAAATTGTCCAAATACCTTAATTTTTAATGAACCGATGACCTTTCAAATCATCAAATAATTACGACTTTGAGGCCCTAAACTTTTCTTTGATCATTCACTTGTTTGAGATTGGTGACTGCAATCACTACCTATAAATATTTATTCTTTTTCTCCATGTCCAATCTTCACTCCCAACCTATGTTCTTCAATGTGGAAACCTAATTTGATGTTACTTTGGGTAACTTTTATTGTTCCAACATTCACTTTTTAAAGGAAGAGTTAGTGTAATTTTTTGCGATGTGGGTTTCTATAAATGAAACCTTAAAGTATTAAAACCTTAATAAAGAATAAATATTTCTAAGGAAAATTCATTTTAAGGGTGTAGAATGTAACACCTTGAGATTTAGTGAATTTTTTTCGATTTAATATAACCATTTTGATATTTTTCATTTCAAGAAACACTGAAGAGAACTCATTTTGTATTATATTACTATGTGTGTCTTGTGTTATAAGAAACACCAAGTTAATCATTCCCTACATGAAATGTAAACTTTGTCTTACTCTACATGGAACACTGAGGTTACCTTATGTTATACACAATAATGACTTTCCTTGATGACTTTCATAACATGCAATACTAAGGTTTACCAAAAAATAATATATTATTAAAATATGATTATTTAATATAATAAGTTAAATTATTGATGTTAAAATAGAATTTATGAATATTATAAACTAACTTATGAAAATATATGGTTTATACTATATAATATGAATTCATAGGTTATAAATTAATTAAAAATGAATTTGAAAAATAATAGAATATAAAAGAAAATATTATTATAGGCACAAAGTTGTATTACCCTAGTAAGTTAAATATTCATTTATGTCTTTCAATAAAATAATTCAAAAATAATTCCACATAGAACATTGACTTGGCATACATTACATGCAATACCGAGTTTCTATGAAACATCATTTTGTAATTATTATTATTTAAACAAGTTAGTTATAACCTATCCACTAAAACATAGTAATATGAATAGTAATAAATACTTATAAAATATTTTTTGTAATGGTTTTATATAAATAAAACATATATATAATGGAAAAATTAATTTTTAGTAAAGGCTTTATATGTTTAAAAAATTCTATTTTCTCAAATGAACTACTTTCAAGTCCATCTGTGAAAAAAAATTAATTTTATACACCTTTAGAAATTAATTTTGATAAAATATGATTCATTTTCTAATTTAGAAATTCAAAATTATCCTAGGGTAAATTTTTTTTTTCTGATAAACATTATTTTGGATGGATAGTGAAAACTACTGTGTTTTAGTTAAAAATAGTGTTTTTGTTTAAATAATTATTAATGTTAAAAGAACATTAATTTTCTTTAAGGTCACATTAGATAAATTATACATATATTAATAAAATTTAGTTCATTACATACAATTTCATTTTTAAATTTTATATAAAAACATAAAAAACTTTTGACCAATTTTCTACTTTAAAAACCAGTAATTTCATTTTGTCTGCAGGATTAACATTATTCTTAATTTTCCTACTTCTAGGAAGTAAATTTAAAAAACTGATAAAACCAATTATAATAATTATAATTTTTAAATTCTAAATATAAAAATTTAATTTTTGACCAAAAATAATAGTAAAATTTATTAAAATTAAACATAGTGATTCATGTAAAATTAATCTTAATTAGGGACTAAACCTAAAATTAAGGGCCCAGATGACAAATCCACTTTACCAACACCCATTTTATGTACATAGTTTATCCACAAACCCTCAATTAATTTTGTAGGTTGGTTTTTATGACTTTTTTAGGTAATTACATGTGTACACCTACAGAGTTTTCAAAAATACCAAGTGGGACATTTTCCTTCCCTATAAAAGACAACCAAATATCCCACTTCTTCACACCTCTCAAAACTATTAAGTTTAGTAAATTAATACCCAATATACTTCCCATAAATCCCACCTTACTCGTATAATCATTCTCTTGGGTATAAGTTAATCCTAGGAAGCCTTTTGGGACAAACCAAAAGGAGTAACATGATTAATAGGTAACATCTTCTCTCAAGTAATTTCTTTTGTCTTCTTTATTTACCTCCACCATAATCTATTTATTCTATGATTATAAAAGGGAAAAAATATCCTCAATATAAAAGTATTTTTATGTAAATGGGTCAACCTCCACTTACACACACCTCCATCTAATGGGTAACGAACATACAGTTTTTGTGTACGGCGAACTACTGCCTCATGAAATGATGACTGTTCATTTTTCCATTACCGCCTTCCATGGTGGTCATTATGATGGAAAATATATTTATATTTATCATATATTAAATTTATTATGTATTTAATCTTATTTATTCTTTTTTACAACACATATCTTTTTTACTTTCTATTTTTTGTTAATATAATAATTTCTTTTAAGGAATTGTGGACTACCACCCCCTCAAAGCGATATGATTAATTCATACACCACATTTATTGTATTAATGATGGTTTTAGTGAATATATATGATATATATTATATAATATATCTAATTTAATAATTATATATATATACATATATATATATATATATATATTTCTTTAACATTCATTCTATCAACACTACAATTAAATGGAAATAGCGTTTGTGCGTACGTATGACCTACCATCTCCATGAACTATGTATTCAGTTTAATAATTATATATTTTATAGATTATTATAATACAAATATACTGTAAATAAAATATATTTATATCATGTTTTAAATTATTTAAATCATTATATAAATTATAAATACCAAATATGAAAAAAATTAATACACCTGTGAATATTGAAGAGAATATTACCCAAAGTAAAACCTTAACATATGATTGTTAACAAGCGGATAATATAAGGTCATAATAAAACCATATATGGTATTAGATAAAAATATATTTTTCTTTAATGTATTTATCATAAATATGCATTTATTATATAGGTATTTTGAATGCATATGATGAGAGTCAATATACAAGGTAAGGGGACTATATCTCACTTTTTATTCCTATGAGATACATGCTATGTTCTCCAGCCTTTACTTTTGTGTGGGGTAACTACTTTAAATGATTTTATTCTATTTATATTATACCTAAATTTATTGTTATTAACATATCCTTTTTCTGAACTCTCATTCATGGGGTTTATGTTTTAAAAGTTACCAAATCAGTAAAAATGTTTTGTCTCAATTTTCCTTATTTAATACTCTTGTTTTCTAATGCACATAATATCTTTTTTGAGATTTATGTACTTATATTTTACATATTATATCATGAATATAATTATTTTAATGTTATTTTATGCCTTGTGTAATTTCATTTTCTTGCGTGAAGAGTATGATCCCAATTTACCATGTCATATGATTTTATTGAGGCAATCTCATCGCTTTTTTAGATTGTTTACGTTTATTCTTCCTTTGATGAATTATTATGTTCCATACCAAATTAAATTCATTAATTATATTATAATTTTTTTATTCATACAATATTCATTTATTAGTACCATTTTCTACTCATTGGTACTTAATATAGTTAATAATAGGTTTTTAAGAAATCCCAACATTACACGCTCTTGAGTCGGAAATCTATATTTCATCCAAACCATTTTTTCTAAGTAGGGTTCTAAGAATATTATACTGATATAATATGATCATTAAATAAATTTTTACCCTTTTTTTATTTTACTAATGTTTTCAAAGGAATCTTCTCTTCTCTTTCCGAATGAGGAAATTTTTTATCCTTTTTAACGTACAAAAGTAATGTTCTATTTACCTCGTACAACATGTATATATTTATCCATCATCAATACTTTGAAGAATTCTTTTCACGTTTAAGTGTTATTTTTTAAGAAAATTATTTCAAAATAGATTTTAAGGAAAATGGTTTTCAAAACATTTTCCAAATTCTTTTATAATTTTTTATGGAAAATGGATTTCAAAACTTTTTCAATATTTATTTATAAATTTTCAAAGTATTTTATAGGAAATTGGTTTTCAAAACGTTTTAAATATTTATTTATAAGTTTAAAAAGGATTTTTAAGGATAATTGTTTTGAAAACGTTTTCAAGAACTATTTATATGTTTTCAAAGTATTTTCAAAGAAATTATTTTCGTATAATTTTCAAGATTTATTTATATGTTTTCAAAGTGTTTTTGAAGAAAAAATTTTATAAAATGTTTTGAATGTTATTTTATAAGTTTTAAAGTAAAAAAGGTTTTCAAATGTTATTCTTTATATTTTTTAAAGGTATTTTCCATGAAAATGATTGTAAAATGGTTTTATGTATTAAAAAGACTTTTTCAAATAATAAAGGATATTTTCCTCAAGAAATGTTTTTAAAAGATATTTAAAAATTATTTTCCATATAATATGAAATATGATGATGTAACTGTAGACCATATAAGAAATGATATTAAGGTTCCATTCACGTTCTATATTTGAATGGGCTATGCTTAATGTCATGGTCTTTATGAAACTTGTTTCTCTTTCATGGGATTTATGTTTATAAAATCCAATTCTATTTCAAGGGTTTTATGTGTTTGAAATCCATTTCTCTTCCACCATTTATATGTTTATGAAATCTATTTCTCTTTCATGGGTTATATGTTTATGAAAACCGTTTCTATTTCATGAGTTATGATTTTGATGAAATGATTATGAAACTTATATCTTTTTTAACAGGTTGTGATATGTTTACATGTTTATGATACCCATTTAATTACATGGGTAAGATATGATTTTTTATGATTTTATGTAACATGTATGTATGATTTCACTATCAGATGGGTGGGACATATATCTCACCCCAATACATTGGGCAATGATTTATATCTCATGAGATAGACTAAGATGGTCTGGGGAGTAAACCTTGACTACTAATATGGCCACGAGAGTGAACCATGACTTCCAAGATTGTACGAGGAGTGAACTCATGCTACTAAGATGGTCATGGGAGTGAATCATGACTACCAAGATGGTATGATATGTGAACTCATGATACTAATATGGATATGGGACTGAATAATGACTACTAATATGGTATGGGGACTAAACCCATACTACCAATATGGTCTTGGTAATAATTAATTGACGAATATGCGAATTATATTTTATGCTTATGGGTTTTCCACAATCCCATGTTTTATTCCAATCATATTCTTTCATGGATTAAGTTTGTTATTTTCTAAAGATTCATGTCTTATGAACAATAAGGACCCAGCCTTAAAACATTACATAATATTTAATTAAATGAATAATTCACATTGAGGATCTTTTTTGGTTTAGAGTTTTAGATATTTAGGACATAACTTTTACATATCAACTTGAATATTACAAAGTATACACTTCTACTATAACTGATTTTTTTCAAATAGTTAAATAAAAAAAGAGTTCTTTTCCTGATATAAATCTTCTTGAATACTTCCTTTCTCTTACCCTTCCTTACAACCTGTAAAAAATATTTCAAAAACATGGGATGAGCATAAAAATCTTAGTAAGGGATATAAAAATATGGAAAGAAAACATTAGTCCATGTATACATAAGAATCAATGAAATCATACTTTACTCATAAAACACAAGCACTTTAACATACCTCATGAAATCATAAGATTTATGAATAACTCATATAAATCATAAGACATAAAGGTAACTTGAGGCATTCATAATATTCTTACGTAGGGAGTAACCCTCATGTTTACATTTGGAATACCAATCACAATATATTCCCTAAATCTCTTTAGAGAATCCTTATCATTTAACTCCTTCGCGTTACCCAATGCATTGGAGAGCTATCTAGGGCTCACCCGCCCTTAGTTTATCATGGAACCACCCGACTTCAAAAACAATTCCCAAGAACCATAACATAATCGGATCACATAAAACATGCATAAAGGAAACATAACATTTCCACATTTCAATCACAAGATATCAATACAACACGTTAATATAATCAAAATATTATCAAAACCCTTTTCAATACCAAAATAAAAGAAAAGTAAAACATCAAATTTATTTTTCATTTAAAAAAAATTATGGCTTGTAGAGGAAGTCGAAACTCAAATAATGGTCACGGCGGCGGAGAAGTCATTGTCGCCACATACGTAAGACAAAAACATTCCTTTTTCCATTTAGTAAAACACTTCGTGTAAAAACATTCCATTTGAATGAAATTAAAAGTCAAAAGGTTTTATTATACAAAAAATTAAATAAGGTTGTATATAAATTCAAGTATGCCTTAACGAAAGGATATTTGAGACGAAGTCTCGTATGAAGACGACATCCTTAGATTAAGGATAAATCAATTACATAATTATGTGTGAAAAATATAAATACAATCAATATAAGTGGATATTACATGTAAAACAATCAGAGTTCATCCACACATATTCATATCACGACATAATCAAGAAGTACGGGTTTAACCCAAATAATTGAAATTGGGTTAAGAAATTCCCTTACAGAAATTTGAAAGCCTAACAGTGTTACTTCAAAATTCAGAAAATTAGTTGATGAGAGATAAAAATGGTATCTAATCACTTGGACATAAAATTTACATCAATAATGATATATAAGAACATATCCCAACTTAATAATATGTAAATTAAAAGACCTAACAAAAAGAAGTCTTTTAAAAAGAGGAGGGAGAAAGGTTCCCTTACCAATTTGGGTAACTTTCAAAAAGTACACCCCATGAAATAAGGGTCATACAATGAAGATGTAAATACCCATAAATTAAATTTTATTACACAAATAATAAAATCATGGGCAGTACATACACCACACAAAAGGAAATAGTGGAAAATGTAGCATGAATCTCACGGGAATAAAAAGTGAGATAAAAACCCCTTACCTCGTTGTAATCAATCAAGTCGTATGACCAAAATATAATAAGAAACAAATTAATCACAAAATACCATGAATATATCATGATATTATATATCAAATGGAATCACACAATATACCACATGCAATAAATAATTGGCAAACAATGGAAATCTTACAGAATTAAAAGTGAGATATGAAATCTCCTTACCTCAAGTCCGACTTGTCGTGTTCGTTTATTTATATTCCTGAATAATAAACCGTGGTAAATTTTTAATTTCTTAAGGACTTACTTTAATTTTTATTATTCAATTCATACCACATATTATAAAGTTATAATAATTAGTTAATTATGTGAGTTCATATCATACGTTTTGTCGATGTTCGGTACTTGAGTTAAAAATAAACTTATTTGAAGAGAATTTCCCATGTAGTTATAAGTACATCATCTCTGGAATGGTGTTAATGATTTAAATATAATATATATCCAGTATATATTTATTACATAATGTTTGGATATAATAAATAAAATGTACCGTTCATAGAGATGGTAGGTCGTACGTACACATGAACGCTACTTTTATTTTTTTGTCTTATTAATGGAATTTAAAACTAAATGAGACATAGATATATTATAATTACAGTATAATATATATGTTTTATAGGTAAAATAAGTTCATTAATTACATTCTTAATAAATTCCATGTTTGGCATGAATGAGTCACATCACTTGAGGGGGCGGTTTTCCACACATCCTTATATGAAATTATCGCATTTGAACAACATGAAAAGCATAAAGGTATGTTTTAAATATAAAATAAAGAATAATTGAGAGGAAATAAATACAATATATATCATATATAAATATATTTCTCATCATAATGGCCACCATGAAATGTGTTCAAAGAATATTGAACAATCATCGTTTCGTGAGGCAGTAATTCGCCACCCACAGAAACAGTATGTTCTTTAACCATTAGACGATGGTGTGTGTAAGTGTTGGTAGAATCCTTATAATAACAAAATAATAGTATATTGAGGATACTTTTTTTATTATGGGATCAAATAATAATAATATATTGATGAGTGAAGAAGTAAAATAAAAGAAAGAAACTCGAGAGAAGACATTACCTCTAAATCAGGTAACTCTTTTTGATTAGAGCCAAAGGCTTACTTGGATAGAATTCGTCCCAAAGTGAGGCTTCTAGGAGTGATATAGGGATTTTTAGATATTATATTAGCATATTATGGACGATCCAAGGGCTTGATAGGTGTGGGTAAGAGGGTAGTGGTGGGGGCCTCTTATAAGAGGGAGGAGGATCACTTTTGGAAAGTCTTGAAATATTACTTTATTATAAAATGATTTTCGAATTCTAAAGGTCCCACAATGATATATTTTTAGGATAAGGTGATAATGGTTAGAAATACACCCATACAATAGGTTTTATAAAAGTTTATGTTTTATATTTTACCTTCACTTTTCATTTTATTTAAATCGTTCATTAATGAGGTAATCATTGCATTATCATGGTGTCATAAATAAATTTATTTATTTAATGTATAAAAATTATAAAATAAATATCATGATGTAGGAAATATTTTTAGATTTCAAATGACTATTTATAGTCAAATAGATCATTTATGTAAACAAAAGTAAAATTATTTTACTTAGGATATACAAACCATTGTTTTATTTCTCTTCTTTTTAAAAAAATAATGTCATAAATGTCACTATTACACCCATGTTACTCCATGGGCCCTCAAGTTCGGTAAAAATCCTTCCATGGTCGTCCATGACTCAAAAAAGAGGATTTGGACACATTTTGGGGTAATTTTATATTATTATGATATTATTTTATTACCCTTAACTACCCGATTACTAATTAATCACAATAATTAAAGATAATTACTATCATTACTATTCAAAATGTCCAAAAACAAAATAGTATTACTTAAATAATCTGGAACATATGATTCCAAATATAGAATCCGTTTTACCAAATTCCAAACACATAAATTATAGTAATTAATTTTAAAATAATTCTCGTTGTCAAAATCAAGATGGGTTTTTTAGAAGTAAAATTTATCAAAAGATTGACTAGATTTTACATCCAATTGAAAAGTGAAATTACTTCCAATGAAAATAATTGTATTAAGTGATAAAAAATAATTAAATTAACCTTTAAAACCAATTAAAATTGAAATCTAACTATATAATTAAATTAGATGAAAAGGCAGTTTTGATGTAAAATGCAGTATTTTTCACTATTCATTAAATATGAACATTTGTCAGAAAAATACCAAAAATTTATCCAAAGTAAATTTAATATTCCAAATTCAAAAATGATGTCCATTTTACCAAATTAAAAACATAGGAGTTTAATTAATTAATTTTATAATTAATTTCCACTATCAAAACAAATAGAGTGTTTTTAAGAAAAAATATCTATCAAAAGTTTGACACTTGTCTATGACCAATTTCAAAGTGAAATTAATTCTAATGAACAAAATTGAATTAAATGGTAAAAATATATTCTAATTAATCTTTAAAACCAATTAAAAATATAATCAAACCATATGAATAAATTATATTAAAAGGATTTTTTGAAATAAAATACAACAATTTTCACTATAAATTAAAAATGAACTTTATCGAGAAAATAAAAAAAATTTACAAAAGGTACACATTGATGTCCCGATTTTAAAGAATGATTTTATTTTATCAAATATAACATATAAAATTGAATAAAAGTAGTTTTAAAAAGGGTTATCCATCAGAAGGAGGTTAATCGAACTTTTAAAGAATATTAGAATATTAATTATTAAAATTGGATTCATTTGCATTTTAAGCCTCTATCCTTTATTGGGTAATTTTTAAAATATTTAACAAACATATATAATCATTTTTTAGTTAGTTTTGTTCATTCCATCCATGACAACAACTAGGCATTAACTACCATTTAAAATAATATTATTATATTATTAGTGTGCAACATAAGATTTCAATGAAACTCATTGTTGTGTATTGGGTACTCCATCGAACATAGCATTACCTTTAAAGTAATATTAACATTTTATTCACAAATATTAATATATATAAACATTTAATATTTAATATTTACCTAGGATGTAACATCCTTCCCCCCTTTGGGTAATTGTGTCCTTGCAATTTGAAAATTGGGCTCGGAAATTTTATTGAAATCCCCACATCGGAAAAAGAGTAAATAAAATTATCACTCTAAATGAAAGAAAAAGAAATAAAATGGTCACCTGAAATAACCCATACTAGAATTCCATGAAAACATGGATTTGGAGGAGAAAACAAGGGTTCAAGTTCTGATGGAGAGTGATAGAAAACATAATTAGGAGAAAGTTAACCACAAGAAAATCACAAACTTATGATGTGTGTAAATGGTCTTAGATTACCCAGTAGGAAACATAAACCAACAATGTTTTTTGTTTTATGTTCCTTTTCATAATTTTGAGGAATTAATTTACTACATAGAATAAAAACATAAGGAAATATACTTACCTTCAAGTAGATTTTCATCCTTTAATAAGTTTCTACCAAAACTAATCTTTTCTCCAAACGATGAGCATTCAAAAAGACTTGGTCACATCAAAAGAACAAGAATCATCATCTAGAGAATCACATAATCTAGAAAAGGAGAACTATATATTTCCCTTGTATTTTGACATCAACTAAAACCAAAATGGTTATTACAAGATGAGATAATCCCCAAAAAGGATAATCTTTCAAAAAAAGAAAAACTACTCTTAATCTCCAAAATTTGTCCAAAAAACCCAAAGTTCATCAAAGACCATTCAATAAACAGATATCCATAAACTTCTTCAAAGTAAACCAAACCAAGATTGAAACCCAAATCTCTGAAGGATTTAATCACATCATCTTCCAAGGTAAATCTTAACATTTATCTCCAAATAACATCAGTTACTCTTAAAGTCTCATACTGAAAAGTAATTAACCTAATCACATATCCCCGTGATAGGTTAATCATTTCCATAGATTACACAAAATCAAATTATTACTGATTCATAATATCGTATAACTAAAAATAATTAGTTATACTAACCATGGAATTCATGTAGTCTAGTGGTAGGTGATAAATACCAGTCGCACTTTGGTTGTGGGTTCGATTCCTATAGCTTCATCCGACACGATGGGTTGTCACACGGTCTGCGGGTTGCCCCTTTTAAAAAACTATATAATTTTATAACATTTCCAAGAAGAGATAAATTCATCAAAAATAACCATAACATATTTTAACCACAAATTATATCTAATAACTTTCATTTTGCATCCTAAAATGTATTAACCGGTAATTACCTCAAATTCAAGGATCATATAAACCAAAATGGTTCTTTATAACTATATCCACAAAATAAAAGATAATTATTCCTTGAATAAAATTTTCATATATCAAACATCAGGGTTACACATACTATAAAAATTCTTCTAATGTAATCCCATCATCAAAAGAGCCTTAATACTTTTAAGAATTTCACCATCTTAAAATCTACAATAACTCTTGAATCCCATATAAGTTTACTTCTTACTCATTAAACATTATTCATGATCCATTAACCATTACTTTCCAACTTATTCTGAAATAATTCTTTCCTTAAAAAAATCATGAATCATATCCTAAGATTCAATAATAGGAAAACATATGTTAAGAAATAATCCATACCTTTCCTTGGTCATTGTCAGTTTCTTCATCCTCAGTCGGAATGGCATTAGGTATTGGTAAATGAATATTTGTACAATCCTGGTGATCCCATTCCCGAAACTTCTTCATAGGGAACGTGTTTTCATAATGACCATGCACACCACATTTAAAACATTCAATTGATCCTTCAAAAAAACGTCTTTCCCTTTCCTAGAGTTAATAAGATGCTTCCTTTTTCCATGGTAGGTTCTTTCTTTATGACCATCATTTCCACATATATAGAATCTTTTTTTCCCTTTCAAACTTTTTCCTATGTGTTTCTTTCCACATCTTTGACACATAGGTTTTTGAACATACTTACCTTTATGATTATTACATGAACTTCTATAGGGATTTCATTCTCGCATACATGATTCCTTATAAAAATCACTAAACTTTAGTTGGTCAATCATGACTCCAAATTGTTGGTTGTGAATAACCATAAGAGTTCTCATTGCAGCTCCCATATCATTCAGTTTCTCATTTAGAAAACTGTCACAATTTTCTTCACATCCACTGTTACTTTGGTGCCTGCTAGATCCGACCATTTACTAAAACCATAAAGGTCAGTGTGAGTATATCAGTAAAATCATCATATAGTATCTTATGAGGAGGGTAAATACTATGATATAATTATTCATGCTATCTTAAACCCATTCACTTTTTAAAAATAACTATGACTCTTTCTAAAATCCTAACCATTATGGTAATGTCACTTGTGCTTAAAGAATACCCTAACCTCTATGATTATCTAAACAAACCTATGATACCAACTATAAGGACCCATCCTTAAAACATTTCATAATATTGAATTAAATGAATAATTCACATTGAGTATTTATTCAGGTTTATAGTTTTAGAGATTTAGGACATAACTATTACATATCAACTTGAATATTACAAAGTAGACACTTCTACTATAACTGGTATTTTTAAAATCCTTAAATAAAACTAGAGTTATTTTCAAGATATAAATCTTCTTTAATACTTCATTTCTCTTAACCTTCCTTACAACCTGTGAAAAACATTTCAAAAACATGTGATGAGGATAAAAATATCAGTAAGGGATATAAAATTACGGAAAGAAAACATTATTCCATGTATACATAAGAATCAATGAAATCAAAATTTACTCATAAAACATAATCACTTTAACATACCCCATGAAATCATAAGATTTATGAATAACTCATAGAAATAATAAGACATAAAGGTAACTTTAGGCATTCATAACATTTTTACATAGGGAGTAACCCTCATGGTTACGTTTGGAATACCCATCACGGTATATTCCCTAAATCTCTTTGGAGAAACCTTAGCGTTTAACTCCTTAGCGTTACCCAATGAATTGGAGAGTTATCTCGGGATCACCTGGCCTTATATTATCATGGAATCATCTTAATTCATAAACAATTCCCAAGAACCATAACATAATCATATCACATAAAACATGCATAAAGGAAACATAACATTTCCACATTTCAATCACAAGATATCAATAAAACACACGGACATAATAAAAACATTATCAAAACCATTTTCAATACCAAAATAAAATAAAATTAAAACATGGTATTTATTTTTTATTTAAAAAAAAGTTATGTCTTGTAGATGAAGTCAAAACTCAAATAATGGTCACAGCGGTGGAGAAGTCATTGTCGCCGAATACGTAAGACAAAAAAATTCCTTTTGTTGTTTAGTAAAAATATTCGTGTAAAAAGGTTCCTTTTGAATGAAATTAATATTAAAAAGGATTTATTATACAACTAATAAAAGAAGGTTATATATAAATTTAATTATGCCTCAACGAAAGGATATTTGAGATGAAGTCCCGTACAAAGACGACATCCTTAGATTAAGGATAAATCAATTCCGTAATTATGTGCGACAAATATAAATACACTCAATATAAGTGAATATTAAGTGTAAAACAATTATAGGTCATCCACACATTTTCATAGCATGGTATAATCAAGAAGTATAGGTTTAACCCAAGGAATTGAAATTGGGTTAAGAAGTTCCCTTACAGAAATTCGACAGCCTAACGGTGTCACTTTAAAATTCAAAAAATGAGTTGATGAGAGATGAAAAGGGTATCTCATAACATGGACATAAAATTTACAGCTATAAGGATATATAAGAACATATCCCAACATAATAAGATGTAAATTGAAGACCTAACAAAAATAAGTCTTTTAAAAAGAGGAGGGTGAAAGGTTCCCTTACTAATTTGGTTAACTTTCGAAACGTACACCCCATGAAAGTAGGGTCATAAAATGAAGATGCAAATACCGATAAATTAAATTATATTACACAATAAATAAAATCATGGGTAGTACATACACCACACAAAAGTAAATAGTGGCATATGTAGCATGAAACTCATGGGAATAAAAAATGAGATAAAAACCCATTACCTCGTTGCAATAAATCAAGTCGTATGAACAAAAGATAATAAGAACCAAATGAATCACAGAATACCATGAATATATCATTATAATATATATCAAATGGCATTATAAAATACACCACATGAAATAAATAATTGGTGAACAATGGAAATCTTACTGAACTAAAAGTGAGATAAGAAATCCCCTTACCTCAAGTCCGACTTGTCTTGTTTGTTTCTTTATATTACATAATAATAAACCTTGGAAAATTTATAGTTTCATAAGGAATTCCTTTATAGTTTATTATTCAATTCATATCACATATTATCATGTTATAATAATTAGTTAATTATGTGAGTTCATGTCATACGTTTTGTCGATGTTCGGTACATGAGTCAAAAATAAACTTGTTTGAAGAGAATTGTCCATGTAGTTATAAGTACATCATCTCTGGAATTATTTTCATGATTTAAATATCATATATATCCAGTATATATGTATTCCATAATGTTTGGAGATAATAAATGAAATGTACCGTTCATGGAGACGGTTGGCCATACGTACGCATGAACGCTACTTTCATTTTTTAGTCATATTAAGGGACTTTAAAACTAAATGAGACATAGATATATTATAATTACAGTATAATATATATGATATATAGGTAACATAAGTTCATTAATTAAATTATTTATAAATTCCATGTTTGGCATGAACGATTCCCATCACTTGAGTGGGTGGTTGTCCACACATCCTCATATGAATTTATCGCATATGCACAACATGCAAAGCATAAAGGTATGTTTTAAATATAAAATACAGAAGCATTAAGAGGACATAAATATAATATATATCATATATAAATATATTTCCATCATAATTTCCACCATGATAGGTGTTAAAAATATATTTAACAATCATCGTTTCGTGAGGCACTAATTCGCCACCCATAGAAATAGTATATTTTTTAACCATTAGACGGAGGTGTGTGTAAGTGTAGGTATAATCATTATTATAAAAAATCCTATTATATTTAGGATACTGGTGTTATTATGGGATGAAATAATAAGAATATATTGGTGAATGAATAAGTAAAATAAAAGAAAGAAACTCGAGAGAATACATTACCTCTAAATTGGGTAACTCTTTTTGATTTGAGCCAAAGGCTTCCTTGGAAAGACTTCTGCCCAAAGTGAGGCTTCCAGGAGTGAGAGAGGTATGTGGAGAGATAATATGAGCATAGGTTGTATGATCAAAGGAATTGAGAGGTGTGGTAAGGGGGTAGAGGTAGGGTCTTTTATAAGAAGAAGGAGGGTCACTTTTGGAAAGTCTTGAAATGTTACTTTATTATAAAATGATTTTCAGATTTTAAAGTTCCCAAAATGATATATTTTGAGGATAAGTTGATAAGGGTTCTAAATCCACCAATCCAATAGGTTTTAGGAAAGTGTAAGTTTTATATTTTACCTTATCTTTTCATTTTATTTAAATCGTTCATTAATGAGGTAATCATTGCATCATCATGGTGTCATAAATAAATTTATTTATATAATGTCTAAAAATTATAATAAAAATATCATGATGTAGGAAATATAATTATCTTTACAATGAATATTTATAGTCTAAGAGATCATTTATTCAAACAAAATTAAAAAAAATTACTTAGGATATACAAACCTTTGTTATATTTCTCTTCTTTTAAAAAAATAATGTCATAAATGTCACTATTACACCCCTGTGGCTCCATGGGCGCTCAAGTTCGGTAAAAAGCTTCACATGGTCGGCCATGACTCAAAATATAGGATTTGGACAAATGTTGGGGTCATTTAATATTATTATAATATTATTTTATTGCCTTTAACTACCCCATTACTATTTAATCACGATAATTAAAGATAATTACCATCGTTACTATTCATAATGTCCAAAAACAAAAGAGTATTAATTACATAATTTAGACCTTATGATTCCAAATATGGAATCAATTTTACCAAATTTCAAACATATAAATTGTAGTAATTAATTTAAAAATAATTCTCGTTGTCAAAACCAAATACGGGTTTATAAGTAGTAAATTTAATCAAAAGATTGACTTGTTTTTACATCCAATTGAAAAGAGAAATTACTTCCAATGAACAAAATTGTATTAAATGATAAAAACATAATTCAATTTCACTTTAAATCCAATTAAAAGTAAAATATAAATATATAATTAAATTAGATGAAAAAGAAGTTTTGAAGTAAAATGCAGTATTTTTTACTATTCACTAAAAATGAACATTTTTTAGAAAAATACCTAAACATTATCAAAAGTGAATTTGATATTCCAAATTCAAAAATGATTTCCATTTTACCAAATTCTAAACATGTTAGTTGAATTAATTAATTTTATAATTAATTCTTGTTGTCAACACAAATAGCATGTTTTTAAGAAACAATAACCATCAAAAAATTTACACATGTTTTTGTCCAATTTCAAGGTGAAATTAATTCCAATGACCACCATTGAATTAAATGGTCAAAATATATTCTAATTAAACTTTAAAAATAATTAAAAACATAATCTACCATATAAATAAATTATATTAAAATTATGTTTTGAATTAAAATACATCATTTTTACTATTCATTTAAAATGAACTTTATCGGAAAAATAACAAAAATTTACACAAAGTACAATTTGATGTCCCTATTTTAAAGAAGGATTTTATTTTGTCAAATATAACATATAAAATTGACAAAAAGTAGTTTTTAAAAGGGTTCACCAACAAAAGGCAGTAAATCAACCTTTTAGAGAATATTAGAATATTTATTCTTAAAATTGGAATCATTTGTATTTTAACCCTCTATCATTTATTGGGTAATTGGTAAAATATTTAATAAACATATATAATAATTTTGTATTTAGTTCTGTTCATTCCTGAAATTACAACGTCTAGTCGTTAACTACAATTTAAAATAATATTATTATATTATTAGTGTGCAAAGTATGATTTCAAAGAAATTCATTTTTGTGAATTGGGTACGCCATCGAACATAGAATTCATGTTAAAGTAATGTTAAAATTTTGTTCACAAATATTAATATATATGAACCTTTCATATTCATTATTTACCTGGGATGTTACATGAACTGTCGTGATTTATGCCATGATTCATGTATATGATCTTTGATATGTAGGTTATGATCTTATATTTTCATGATCATGTTCTCATATTCTTATGCTTATAGTTATTCTTACATATCTCCCTTATTTTCCCTTACAAAGCATTTGAGCTCACCCCTTTATTATTTTTCCTTTCTCCAGGTTATAGAGAAAGGTTTTATGAAGGAGTACTAATGGTGGAGATATTTATGGGAGATGTTGAAGATATTTTACCAGGACAGAATATGTTGTTTCAAAGTTGCTAAAGACACTAAATTGTTACGGTCCATGAGCATATATTTTTTGTAATGTACAAAATATTCATCTAAAATTATGTCATATAGTTGTATGTTAAGAATGGTACGCTATAACAATTGTCTTCAATTAATTTTTTAAATTAATATATCATGTTATACAGGTGTTAATATAAAAGATTATAATTCCATTATAGTCTTGATCATTTTTAAATTGAAATTAAATGAATAATTCCAAAATTTACAATAATGTTTTTTATAATAAATGATATTTATTTTAATAGATTTAAAATTACTTAAAATACCATATTTTGTAAAATAATTTTAAAATGTTAATAAATATAAACTATGGTCTATTAGAAGACCAATTTTTCCATTATAATGGCTATATTGATCGTTAAATAGTAAAAAAAATTGTTTGCACGGTTATGGTTAATGAAGAGTTTTTGAACCTTACATGCACTTGTGTTAAAATTAATTTCCAACACACATAGTATTTATATTATATTAAATTTTTATAATATTTATAATCATTTATTAAAAATTATCTACTAATTCTCACTCTATTTTGGTCTTAAAGTATAAATTACCATGGTCATAAATCTAGTTACCGTAGTAAAAAACCAAAATGGTAAAAAAAATGGGAATATAGAATTTAAGGAGTGAAATGTTTAAAAAAAATGTTTAATTGGGTGGTAAAAGTTTTTAAAGACCATATAATCACTTAAAACCTTTATTTATCAGTTTTTAGCCACTTGAAGTATGTTTCACCTCCCAATAGTGAATACATTTGAGTATTTACAAGAATGTAACTCATCCTCAAATATAAAAGGGAACTCACTCTCCCCACTTCTTTATAATTTTTTAACCTATTTTGTTCTTTCCAAGACCTACCCAAATCACTACCCAAATTCCCTAAAATCATCCTATATTTCTTAGTTTGGACATAAATCCAACCGATCAAGGCTGTGTTTCAATGATAATGAGGATACCCGAAGATGAGGTAACTTTCATCAGTGAGTGTTTTAAATTATTTTTTCCTCAACCCATTCAGTTATTATTATAACATGATTATATAATAGCATCATTATATTCCATATACTAATTTTTTTTATATTTTATGGTTATTACCTACAACCATACACTCTTCCATCAAATGAGTTATGAAATTATTGTTCATATGTATAGTGGACTACCACCTCGTGAACCGATGTAGTTCCTTTTTCCATTACAACCTTCTAAGGTTGAAAATATTAATGGATTTACAGTTTATATATGATATATTAGATATGTATGTTGTTATTATTCTTACTTAATTGTAATATAACACATTCTTTTATGAATTAAATTTTTAGTAATATGATATCATCATTCGTGTGTACGGTGGACTACCGCCTCACAAAGAATTGTGATTCATTCCATCTTTACAAGTAATGTATTAAGGATGGGTTTAATAAACATATGGGGTATATATGACATACAATTTATACTATAATAATGATATATGTGTATATATTTATATAAATATATATCATTTAATTTTTTTTCAATATAATAAGAGAATAGAAACAATGTCCTTGCATACGTATAGCATGCTGTCTCCATGAAGGGTGTATTTAATTTCTTATTGCTAAGTATTATGGATTACTATGAATATATAAATACTAAATATAATTAATATTTATATCATGGTTTGAATTCTGTAGATGATAAAACCATGTTCAAACTAAGAGGACCAAAAATAACAAGTTAAAAACATATGTGAAGAACAAAGTAGTTATTAAACAAAATATAACTTTAAAAGGAATTGGAAATAAATAGGTAAAAAATTTAATAATAAAATCATATATATTATGATATATATATATGTATTTTTCTTTAACAGATGTATAATAAACTTAAATTTTTTGTATAGGATCATTGAACGAGTATAATGTAAGTCAATACATAAGGTAATGGGTTTTCGTCTCACTTTCATTTTCTATGATACACGATTCATGTTCACCACCTACTTATTTTTTTGGGTGTGTATACTACCCATGAATATTTTTCATGATTCTTATAATAATAATTATTTTGACTTAAATATCCATTTTTGGATCACTATTTCATGGGGATTATGATTCAAAGTTACCAATTCGTTAATGATGTTATGTTATAATCTCATCATTTATCACGTTTATTTATGATTAAGTCTCCAACATTGAAATATCATGATATACCTTTCATAAATTCTCAGTAATTTTCTTCTCCAATGTTTATTCAGGATATATTCAATTAAAGGTACTATTTTACCACTTTTTGGTAATCAATATAATTATGAAAATGTTATTAAAAATATATGACATTATTTATCTCTTAATACGGAAATATGGTTTCTTCTAAAAACATGATTTATAAAAAAGTTTTCAAAAAAAATTAATGATATTATAGTATAACTTTCAATAAAAATTATTTTGAAAAAAAACTAAAAAATCTTTTTTAATGTTTTTCAAGGATTCCTATATAAGTTTCAAATTTGTTTTTCAAGAAAAGGATTTAGAAAGTGTTATATGATTAAAAAGTGTTTAAAATGGTTTTTAAATATTACATTATAATTTTTCATGGTTATTTTCAATAAAAATGATTGAAAATTGTTTTATGTTTTAAAAATAATTTTTCAAAGAAGAAATGATATTTTCATTGTGAAATGTTTTAAATTATCAATCAAAATCGTTTTCCATCAAATATTTAATCACTTTATGTTACCTATTCCTTACTAGGTATATTTTCCAAGGATAACAGTATTATTATTTTTTTAACAGTTTTATATTTATAATGAATAGTTTTTCATGAAACCCATATCTCTTATATTCGTTATACCATAATAAAATGCTTATGACACTCACTTATTTTCATTGTTTATTCTATGATGAAATAATTATGAAAACTTCCTCCTTTCAACTTTTCATGATATGACTAAATGTTTATGATTCCCATTTCATTTCATGGGTTATGATAAGATGAATTTTTATGATCTTGTGGCACAAATATTGTGATTTCATTATGTGACAGGTGGGAAATATATATACCTCATATGAATTAGGAAAATATTTATATCTCATGAGATAAAAATGGGGAACACGTTGAATGGAATAATCCACTATGGTAAATAGGTGCATCTTAATCCACCAGAAGAAAACGTTGTGTCCTAAACCACAATGGGAAAAAGTTGTTCTCTAGTCCACTTTAGGAAATAAGTGTATCCTGATCCACTATGTGGATGGTCTTGGTAGTTAAAATTGACGTGTGAAATGGTTCCACACTTTTATGACATGATCTTAAATTTTTTTATTTATTTATGATGATTTCTCACTCTTATGACCCATGCTTTATGAAATGATAATGTTTTATACAATAAATCATAATTATGATCCCTGATAGGTTGAGTATGAACTTTATAAGTTATGTTCATAATAAAATACCCTTATGATTATATTATTCTTTCATATAAACATAGATTTATATCTATAATATTTACTATTATTGGGAATATAATTTCACCCTTTATTATGTTTCCTTCCCCAGGTAAAAAAGAAAGGTTTTGGTAGGGTATTTCTAAGAGGAGTACCTTATGAGAGTATCATTGTGGTATACGTTGATGATCTTTGACCAAATTATTATATTATTCACCATGTTCATAATGGGACTAAAATATTATGGTCCTTAGGCATGTTTTGTGTAATGTAATAAATATTTATAAACAATTATGTGATATACATGTATGAAAAGTCTAGGTCGCTATTATTGGTATCAAAGGAATGGATTAGTTAAAATTTTAAAACTAGGATAAGAAAATATTATTGGGATGCCTAGGGAAATTTTTAAGAATATGTCTAGGGATGCCTCTAAGGATATCTCTAAGGGTGATTCAAAGTTTGGAAACATTTCCTATAATTTTTGTAATGGATAGAGCGAGTGATTTCATATAAATAAATCCCTATATGTATAATACAATTGGGTGTTGATCTAGGATAGGTATACATAGGGGTAACAACCCTGAAACCACAATATTGAGATAGAATCAATCGAGAATTGGTGCACAAAAATGGGCCTTATTGAAAACCCGGTTTGACACTCCTAGGGGATATTCTTGGTAAATTCACAAACTCTTTAAGATCCATCATGATGGATTTAAATAGATGATGAATATGAATGACCTAGGATGAACCTATGGTGTCATAGATTAAAAAGAAGGTTTCATAATTTAGAAATCTTATGGTTGATTTTAATGATTTTTTTGTTTCCCATTATGGTCAGTGTACCTCGCACTATTATTTTTTCTTTTAGTCAATGGAAGGAACTTGAAATGACATGGTTAACATTTAATATGAATAAAAATTTACTAAGTATCTTCCAAATAGGATGATAACTGGAGTGATAGATGTTCTATTTATAAAAAATGAATTTTCATAGAACATGATTAATAATGTGTACCTTAACCAACTCTTATAATCACCAAATAAGAGAAGGAAATATTTTTTTGATAGTTTCGGTGATGGTAATCATAGAGTGAAGAATATTTTGTCCCCTAAATTCCAAGAATGTTGAAAGAAGAACCCAAGTGAATTTCTTATAGGAATGGAAATTTGTTTTGACTGTGTAATGAGGGGAACAAAGCAAGTAACTACAAAGAAAGAAATATATATTTTGGTTAAAAAAATGGATGATAATATTGGTATCCCAAAGTTAAAATCAATTATTGAATGTTCCAAATTTGTAAATTTTAGGCATTATGCAATGTGATTTTTTAAGGGGAAATTGGATGAAGATAATCAACATGTTGTACAATTAATGGTTATATTGTTCATAATAAAGAGATTACATATGAAGTATTAAAGTAAATATGTGTCAATGAATAAGATAACGAAGACTAGTTAATCATTTGATAATTAAGTGGTATGACTGAAGAATTTTGGTATTGGGATTCAAGAATTATGAAATATATTAATATTTTTCATTATAAATTTTTCATTAAGGATTTGAAAGAATATGTTGAATGGTGTTGATAACCAAGAAAATTTATTTAATTGAAATTTAATATTCATGAAAAATAAATCATTAAGGGAAATATAACCCTAAATATGTTATTCAAGTTTAGATAATGATGTTGGGATAAAGATATGATTGATTTGGATAATGTAAATTGGATAGTATTAATGAACTTAGAAATGAAAAAGGATTTATTGAAAAAGTGGTTTATTTTATCATTGATGGAGTTTGAGATTTAAGGAATATATCCAAAAATATATTTTTTATGTAAGGAATGTTGAATAATATAATTTTCCAATAATGTTTTATGTTAATTCTTATTATTACCATGTTTCGAGATAATACATGATAAATGTATTCACATGTTTTGTATATGACAATTATAAGCTATTTCATGTTATTTAGGGGATTAATGGTAATTTTATTTTTATAAAATTTTAAAACTTATTTTTATGGTTTTGGATTTGTAATATTTAGTATGGTTCATAAGAATAACCATTTATGAAATGGTTTATGTTGATCTTTGAATGAGATTTTATAGGTTAATGTATTATTTCATTTATATTGTATAACCTCAACTAAACATTTTGAGGTGATGATAACTAAAGATATACATAATGACTTTCCATTTTATCCATGGATATTTTTATTCATTAGTTATTCAGAAAAAAAAATCATTTTTATTTTTTGGAGTAAGAGATGAAGTGGGAATTGATCACGGAACAACCAATGGCTGAGATGGTGCTTATGAAATGTATTGAAATCAAATAAGTATATCGTGTTGTGAAAATAATTCAAAATTAGGAAAAGGGTCTTGAAATACTATTTTTTCCTATTATAATCAGTTTTTATGATTTCAATGACCCTTTTCAAGCCTCTTCGGTCTATGTATTTGTGATCATAAACTTTATCATGTCCATGTTCTTTATCACTCTCTATTAGTATTTGGGTGTTATTTTTCACTCATATTCTATTTTTTTCACTCCCCACCTATGTTCTACTATTTGTAAACCTATTATATGTTATTCTAGATGAAATTTTAACATCCCTTTTGTCACGAACCATCCCAGTGGGGCCCGGGCCGTGACTCCCCAAGCCCGCCTCCAATAGGCCAGGGGTTGGAGACTAGCACCGAGTAGGCATATTACTAAACATGGGAGGAATTGCCTATATACCTGTACACACACACATCTCTAAGCCCAAAAATTATGAAATTTAAAAACACTAAAGAACAAAAAAAATGCATGCATACAACTAAACCCAACCAACAGAGTACGACGGAAGCTAAAGTACTGAAAGTAAACTAGGCCAGAATACAAGCCCACCAAAACAAGAGTCTGAAAACTGAAAAGTCCAACCTGTAAACACAACAAGGTAATGTGACTGATCCTCGTAGCTGAAGTAATGCCTTGTCCTGTAGGGAACTCAGAAATATTAGTCTTATCCTGGTCTTCCCTGGACTCTGTCAAAAGGCTGCTCATCTGCACAAGACACGACACATGCGGGCAAAGCCCATGTAGGGGTGAGTATAATAGTACTCAGTAGAGGACCCCGAAAACCACAAAGTAGTACACAAAGTAAAGTTGCAGTAAGCTATGAACAGTATTCAATATATATAGCAGAAAATAGATTTACCGAAAACACATACCCGTAGTCTAGAGAAAAGTCGCCCGAACGCATACCCCCAGCTAAGGGTTAAGTTTAAAGATTCCACGAAGCACTCATATCGGGAGAACACACTCTACAAATCTTATATCTCTAATGACGTCCATATGAGAAGTACTATTCGTCGGGAATCATCAAGATAGGTCGTTACACTCATTACGGGAGACACACTCCTAAGTGGGAAGGTCACGACAGATAGATGCACTCATTACGGGAGACAAACTCTTTAGGGGGAAAGATCGCGATACACATATGAGGAACACTGCCAGGGCCATAGGGGATACCGCGACTCATCCGGAATTCACCTTCTAGGTAGAGGACCGATGCCTAGTGGAGTTGGTCGCGTCGATGTCGGACTCTACCTAGGGTCAAGAATGGATAGAGGATCTCGATCTGGGCCTCTCGGATAGATGCCTGACTCTATCACAGAAATTTCTGCTGAAGGGATCATACTCCTGTAGAAGTAAACGATGCCTAACCTTTAGGGGAATGAGAAGAAGGGGCACTCACCCAAACAAAAGATGTCCAAGATGTGGTGACCAAGAGGACCATGCCTTTTTCTAAAAAGTACATGGCGTGTAGAAAGGTTACACGCAGTGTAGTCTGACCTCAGGTATTTCCCGTTTAAAAAGGACCGTGTCTTAAGGCTGGTCATGTAGAAAAACTAAATACACAGTGTGTAGTATGATGTACACACCGTGTCCGAGTGAATGGGGTTGGCTCCGTGTATGCTGGCCATGTGCCCGTACACAGTCATCAACCCGTGTACACCAACCCGTGTAATCGGTACACGGGGTGACCCACGTTACTGGCCTTACCTATCCTTGTGATGGATTACACAGTCGTGTACTCCATCCCGGTTCTGTGTACCCCTTGGATACAGACTGAGTCCCATGTAGCCGCCTCTGTCATGTTGTACACGTCGTGTCGTCTGAAGCCATGTAGTCCAACCCATGTCTGTGTACTTCACAAAGTACACACCGAGATTCGGGGAAAGTCTAACACGTCGTGTGATTAGGGTCACATGTCGTGTGATTCCTCTCTAACCCCTGAAACCCTAGCCACTGCCCACATACTACATGACGTGTTCTTCGGGAGTACACACCGTGTATTTTGGAAATTCCTAGAAACGACGTTCTTCGCTGGCGCGCCTCCCGTGCTGCCCCGATCGTCGATCTGGCTATCTGATCTCCACAAAACTCTAGGGTTCCGGTCGTCCTGACACCATGAAGCTTCTTCCAATGTTTCCAGACCTCCGATCAGCCCCAAAAATATGCTTTGATCTTCCCACACAAAGAATGTTGGAATACGACCCTTCCCAATCCGTTCTGATTCATCATCTGCCATCATCGTCGCTCCTTCGCAAGGTCGTTGTGTTGTCAATTATTCAATTTGGGATCGTTGCATTGTAAAATGGATGTGAAATGGTCTGTTGTTCATCTCCCTGTGAAGAACGCGAAGAACGCATGAAAGAAGAAGGGAAGAACTCCAATAAAACAAATTTGAGGAACTAACCTTCACCGTCGTTCGTCATGGCTTTGATCCGCTCCCGTTAGTAGGAATAAATGGATCAGAATCAAACAACAAAAAATCAACATGGATCAATTCCCTATTTCATCATAAAGAAATACCTCCCGCAAGAACGTATGACTCCACAGATCAAATTGTTCTTGGTTGATCTGTGTTCGTCGTTTTAAATAAAAAGTGGGGAAAATTAAATTTAAATAACAAACTGCTACCTTTAAGAAAAGTTCAATCATTGACGAAAGGGTCACACTACCGTCATCATCGATATCCTTCAACTTCGTTGGCACAATGAATCTCAACTTCGATCGGTCATTGTCCGTCGCTGAGAGTTCACTACAACGCTCCGTGGATTCTCCAGAGGTTTCTCTCAATCGCCTCCAATGAGTAAAATTCAATCATTATAATAAAAAGGGAAACGTATTTGACATTCAAAAATACGCTTCAGTATTAATGAGTCCAACTTTCCATTCTTGAGTCATTATGACGTGTTATTTAATTAAGTAAACAGTTGTCCTATTGTCGCACTACATCAGATGTTTCCATAAAAGAAAAAAAATAATCTTGCGAATTTATTTTATTTTATTTTACTTAAAATGTCTGAAAATCAACATTTCCCCTCATCTCATGCTGGTCGAAGTTAGGCTCATTCATAGGTAAATCTGTCACCCCAGATGGAACGGTGCCCTCATATTTTTAATCCTAGAATCCATTTGGAAACTGCCACAATTGTGCACAAGTGTCGACTCATATAACTTAAAATAAGTTCAAACCACTATTTCGGGCTCACTGGGCCTCAGAATGATGTTTCGTCTTTATGCCCGGTCTCAAAAAAATTCCATATAATATTTAAAAAATAATACACGGATAATCCGAGACATTACATTCTCCCCACCTTTGGGCTTTACGTCCCCGAAAAGCCAAAACAAAGGCTACTCCAAAAGATGTGGGTACTGGGCACATATTTGGGCCTCCCACTCCCATGTGCTCTCCTGAAGATTCTTGTGCTGCCACTGGACATTCACCAAGGGAATCGATCTCCCACAAAGTATCCTCTCTTACCGATCCTCAATCTCCACTAGGTACTCAGCAAAGGTAACTCCATCCTCGATGTCTAGTGCGCCCCAGTCGATGACGTGTGATGGTTCATGCATGTAACTTCTAAACTGCGACACGTGGAAGACATCATGAACCTGATGAAACTGTGGCGGTAGAGCTAGGAAGTAAACCACCTCACCAACTATGCACAGTATCTGTAAAGGTCTGATGAACCTCAAAGATAGCTTGTTGCCTCGGCCAAATCTCTATAACCCTCATCGAGGTGAGACCCGAAGAATGACGTGGTCTCCCTCTTCGAACTCCTGAGGTATCTGCCATCTATCATCATAATAATTCTGTCGGCTCTATGCAGTCTTCATCCGCTCTCGGATGATCTACACCTTCTTGGTGGTAGCTCGCACCAACTCTGGACCCATGATTGCTGACTCTCCGAGGTCGGTCCAGCAAAGCGGTGACCGGCGGGGTCTCCCATACAATGCCTCGAATGGTGCCATACTAATGGTTGAGTGGTATCTATTGTTGTATGAAAAGTACACCAGTGGTAGGGGGTCCTCCCAATTGTGACCAAAGTCCAAGACCCAAGCTCGCAACATATCCTCCATAACCTGAATGGTCCTCTCCATCTGACCATCAGTCTGGGGATGAAACATTGTGCTCAAGCAGAACTGAGTCCCAAAAGCCTACTGAAATATCTACCACAACTAGGATGTGAAATAGGTGTCTCGGTCTGAGACTATCGTCAAGGGGAATCCATGAAGCCGAACTATCTTCTGCACGTAGAGGCGTCTCAATCTCTCTATGTTACTGTACTCCCTAATAGCTATGAAGTGGGCCTACTTAGTGAGATTTTCAATGATCACGCATGTGGAATCATGCCCCTTGGACGTCTGTGGGAAACCTATCATTAAGTCCATCGATATTTCATCCCACTTCTACTCTGGAACTTCCAGGGGTGAGCTAATCCCGCTGGAACCTGGTGTTCAGCCTTCACCTACTGGCATGTGAAGCATCTGGAAATGAACTCTGTTACTACCTTATTCATGCTCGACCACCAGAACTATCATCGGAGATCCTAGTATATCTTTGGAACTTCATGATGAACTACCAAAGGGGGTGTATGAAACTCCCTCAGGACCTCCTCTCGCAACACTACCAGTACAACAGTGCGCCCTATGAAAATAAGTCGATGCTCCCCACCAAGAGAATATCCATCAAAAGCATATCCTGTGGATAACTGAGCACGTAAGGCCACACAATCAAAATCTACTAGATTCCCCTCTCTAACCTGTTGTAAGAGTAGAGGGGAAACAACCATCGAATGTAGGCAAGCTGTATTTTCTCCATCCACGAAGGATAACTGCAACGCGGCAAACTACTCTGTCTCCTCACTCAATAGTTGTGAGCTTGACCTTCTGCTAAGTGAATCCTCCGCCTTGTTCCCCTTCCCAGGAGTATAGATGATCTTGAAATCATAGTCCTAGAGGACCTCTATCCAATGCCTCTTCCTCAGATTCAGATCCTTCTATGAGAAGATGTACTTGAGGCTCTTGTGATCAAAGTAGATGATGAACCGCTCACCCATAAGGTAGTGTCGCCACATCTTCAATGAAAAGACTACCGATTCCAACAAGAGTTCATGGGTCCCATAGTTCTTCTCATGTGACCTAATCTGGTGTGAACCATAAGAAATCATTTCCTACCTCTGCATCAGGACACAGCCAATCCCAGTCCATCATTAGTCACAGAAAACTATGTACTCGACACACTCCTCTGGAAATCGCAAGACTGGGGAGCTCATCAAACTCTGTCTCAACCGCTCGAAATCCTGCTGGCACTTCTCCATCCACACGAAGGGTTTCCCCTTCCTGGTCAAGGTCTTCATCAGTGATGATATCTAGGAGAAACCAAGAATGAATCTCTGGTAATATCCTACCATCCCTAGAAATATCTACACCTCCGTCACGCTCTGAGGTGGCTCCCATGCTAACACTGCCTCTAACTTGGCTAGGTCTATAGCTACTCCATTTTATGAGATGACATGTCCCAGAAAGTGGACCTCCTGAATCCATAACTAGCACTTTGAGAGCTTCCCATATAACTGGTGCTCTTAAAGTACTTCTAGAATCATCTGCAGGTGTCTCGCGTGCTCCTCCTCTGATGTCGAGTACACAAGGATGTCATCGATGAAGACCACTACAAACCGGTCCAAGCACGGCTGGATGATAGGATTTATCTATTCTGTGATCACTATAGGGGTGTTCGTCATGCCTACAAGAATCTCCAAGTTCTCATAGTGACCGTAGTGGCATATGAAAGTCATCTTCGGTATATCCTCGTCCCGTACTCGTAACTGCTGATGGCCTAATTGAAGGTCAACCTTCAAGAACCACTGTGCCCCTCTTAGCTAATCAAAGAGGTCATCGATCCTTGGAGGTGGATACTTTTCTTCACTGTCCCCTAGTTCTGGCGTAGGTAATCCATGCACAACCTCAGACTCCCTTCTGCCTTCTTGGAAAACAAGACTGGGGCCGCCCAGGGTGAAATGTTGGGTCTCACGAAACCCTTGTCAATAAATCCTCCAATTGTACCCTTAGCCCACAAAGCTCTGCAAGAGATATACGATATGATTATGGGGAAATTGGTGTCGTCCTGGGGTGTAAGTCGATGCAGAAGTCAATTTTCCAACAGGGAGGTAGTCCTAGTACATCGTCGGGAAAGACGCCCTCATCTCCACCACTACTGTTGGGAACTGGGAGCTCACAACATCCACTACTTCGAGGTAAAGGATAACCAACTCATGAGCGATTTGATGCACCATCCTATGCATAATCCCATTATTCACTGCCTGGGTTTCCCTTACTCTTAAAAAGGAAAACCTCATTCCATCACGGTGGACACACGTCACTCTTTGCCTAAAATAGTCAATCTGGGCATGGACCGAAGATAACCAATCCATTCCTAGAATGATGTCATAAGGCCTCAATGCTACCACCAAGAGGTTCCAACCAAAACTCTCACCCCCAGGGGTAAGATCACGCTATCTGGAAAGGGTAGTGATCGTCGAGTCTCCTTCCGTAGGTGTCTCCAAACGTAAGGATCGATTCAACGGTTCTACCATAATCTCAAGGTTTCATACAAGACATGTGGCTATGGAGGAATGACTGGCACCTATTTTTATATGTACGGTAGCTAAGTTAGAAACAACACAGATCATACCTTGAATCATCCCTAGAGTCCCTGGTTCATATGCCTCAACCGCATTCCATTGTCCCCATCCCTGTCCCCCAGCTCCCTAAGTCTGGTGCAGACCTCCTGGGGTGGTGGTGGAAGTAATTCAAAGTGTCTATCACGACCCGCAACTCTCCCTACTCTTCTGCCATGTCCGCCGCCTGGTGGGTCTGTCTGCTCGACTCTCTGCCTCTGCCTCAGTGGTCCATCCACCGCTTCCCTGTCAGCAACTCAACGGGTCATACAATCTCTAGTGAGATTTCCCCTACGATCACACGCATAACATCGCTTCTCCCTAGGCTGACGGGATCTATCTTGAGAGCCCCGGAATGTCGATTCCCTATCCTGGGTCCTCCTATGACGCCTCCCACGTCCAGATACCTATGCCCGACGTTGCCTCCCTGCTGTCAGGGTCTCCGCACCTGTCTGCCTACTTGTGACTGCCGCTGACTATCTCTGCTTCGCCAAGAATCTCTCGATCACCAAGGCCTACTAGATCACTCCTGCATAAGTTGAAATGCATAGAGGCACGACTCTAGCTCGGATGTCTCGTCGTAGACCTCGTTCGAATGTCTGAGCTCTGAAGTACTGATCCTTGACCATATCCATCGAGTAACGGGAAAAGTTGGTGAACCTCGATGAATAGTCAGCTACTGTCATACAGCCCTGCTCAAGCTGAAGAATCCCCTGGATCGACACAGCTCTCAGCGTAACCGGAGAGAAATCCTACCTGAAGAGTCGCTCAAACTCTGTCCATGAAAGAGTCTCCTCGTCTTGAGTCTGTGTGGTCAAACTCCACCATCATCCTGCCGAACCCTGAAGAAGGCTCATTCCTAGGATCACCATCAGGTCTGTAAGTGTCCTCACTAGACGGAAAACTCTAGTCACCGCCTCAATCTAGACCTCATATGCTTGAGGGTTGGGCTCCCCTCAGAACCTGAGGGATCTCTGTCACTGGAACTCATGGATCATGCTCAGCTTGCGCTCCTCGTCGGTCGGTACTGCAGGTACCACAGGCTTCTCCACTAGTGGCAGCATAACTGGTGCACCACCTGGTGGCAATGCCTAGGGAACTGGTCTCTGTATCGAAGCCTCGTCGCAGAGGGGGTCATCCTCGTGATCGCACTACTGAATCCTAGAGGGTATGCATCGTGGAGGAATCCTGTAAGGAAACAAGGTGTACCATGGTCAATGAGTATATTTGGATAGCTGACACAAACGACATAGAAAACACAAGCCATTAATATATGATTCATGTATCTTTCTTTTATTTCCCCGCAACCAATGTTTTCCTGTACTGAGTCGAAAAGCAATTTATTAGAGTCCGGATGTATGGATACGTCGGCTACCGTAACAACACTGGAGTCTCTGGCCTAAAATCCTCCCTCGAAACACTTAACACCATTTCCCCAAACCAATCTCATAGACTCTTGGTCCTATGGTAGAACCGACCACCTCTAATACCACTCTGTCACAACCCGTCCCAGTGCGGCCCATGCCGCGACACCCCAAGCCCGCCTCCAAGAGGCCAGGGGCTGGTGACTCGCACTGAGTAGGCATATTACTAAACATAGGAGGCATTTCCTAAGTACCTGTACAAATGCACACATCTCTAAGCCCACAAATTCTGAAATGTAAAAACACTAAGGAACAATGAAATGCATGCATACAACTAAACCCAACAAATAGAGTACAAAAGAAGGTAAAGTACTGAAAGTAAACTGGGCCAGAATACAATCCCACGAAAAGAAGAGTCTGAAAACTGCAAAGTCCAACCTGTAAATGCAACGAGGTACTGGGATTTCTACTCATAGCCGAAGTAACACCAAGGCCTGTAGGTAACTCAAAAAGCTCGGTCCAGTCCTGGTCCATCCTGGACTCTGTCAAAAGGATGCTTGTCTACACAAGACACGACACGGGCGGGCAAAGCCTATGTAAGGGTGAGTATAACTATACTCAGTAGAGGACCCCGAAAACCACAAATCAATACACGAAGTAAAGGATCAGTTAGCTATGCATAGTATACCAGATATATATCACAAAACAAATATACCCAAAACCCAGACCCGTAGTCTAGAGACAAGTCACACGACCGCATACCCCCAGCTAAAGGATTAGTTTGATGATTCCACAAAGCACTCGTACCGGGATAACACACTCCATGAATATTATAGATCTGATGACGTCCGTCTGAGAAGTACTATTCATCAGGAAACGTCACAATAGGTAGTTACACTAATTATGAGAGATACACTCCTGAGTGAGAAGGTCACGATAGATAGATGCACTTAATATGGGAGACACACTCCTGAGTGGGAAAGATCTCGATACACAGATGAGGATCACTGCCAGGGCCATGGCGGATACTGCGACTCATCCAGAATTCACCTGCTAGGTAGAGAATCGATTCTCAGTGGAGTTGTTCATGTCGATGCCAGACTCTACCTGGGATCAATAATGGATAGAGGATCTCGATCCGGGCCTCTCAGACGGATGCCTGATTCTATCACAGAAAGTCCTGCTGAAGGGATCATACTCTTGTAGAAGGAAACGATGCATGACCTTTAGGGGAATGAGAAGAAGGGGATCTCACCCAAACGAAACATTTCAAATTTTCGGTGAACAATAGGACCATTCCTTTTTCCAAAAAGTACACGACGTGTAGAAAAGTTACACGCCATGTAGTCTGACCCCGGGTACTACCCATGTACAACGGCCCGTGTCGTAAGGCAGATCGTGTAGAAAAACTGATTACACGGTGTGTAGTATGATGTACACGCCGTGTCCGAGTGATTGGGGTTGGCTCCGTGTATGCTGGCCATGTGCCCGTACACGGTCATCAACCCTTGTACACCAACCCCTGTAATCGGTACATGAGGTGACCCACGTTACTGGCCTCGCCTTGCCGTGTGATGGAGTTCACGGTTGTGTACTCCATCCCGTGTCCATGTACCCCCTAGATACATTCCAAGTCCTTCATAACCTCCTCTACCATGCTGTACACATCGTGTCGTCTGAATCCGTGTAGTCCATCCTGTGTTCATTTACTTCCCAAAGTACACGCCAAGCTTCGGGGAAATTCTAACCCACCGTGTGACCAGGGTCACATGGTGTGTGATTCCTCTCTAACCCCCAAAACCCTAGCCGCCATCCCTGTACTACACGGCGTGTTCTTCGGGAGTACAAACCGTGTATTCTGGAAATTTACTGAAACGATGCTCTTCACCGCCGCGCCTCCCATACTGCCCTGATCATCGATTCAGCTATTCGATCACCACAAAACTCATGGGTTTTGGTTTCCTCAATTCCATGAATCTTCTTCCAGTGTTTCCGGACCTCCGATCGGCCCCGAAAACATTCTTTGATCTTCTCATGTGAAGAATGCTCGAAGACGGCCCTTCCCGGTCTGGTCTGATTCGTCATCTTCCATCGTCGTCGCACCTCTTCAAGGTCGTTGTGGTGTCGATTATTCAATTTGGGATTGTTGCATCTCAAAACGGATGTGAAATGATCCATTGTTCATGGTCCCACGAAGAATGTGAAGAATGCACGAAAGAAAAAGGGAAGAAATCTAATAAAACAAATTTGAGGAACGAACCTCCACCGTTGTTCGTCACGGCGTTGATCCTCTCCCGTTAGTAGGCTTAAATGGAGCAGAATCAAACAACAACAAATCAACATGGATCAATTATCCAAATCATCACAAAGAAATCCATCCCTTAAGAACATACGAGTCTGTGGATCAACTTGTTTGTGGTTGATCTGCGTTCATTGTTTTAAATCAAAAGCGGGGAAAAGGAAATGTAAATAACAAACCCATACCTTTAAGAAAGGATCAATCATTGAAAAAAGGGTCGTGCTACTGTCTTCATCGAGATCCCACAACTTAGTTGGCATGGTGAATCTCAACTTTGATCTATCGTTGTTCATCATTGAGAGTTTGCTCCAATGCTCCGCAAATTCTCCATAGGTTTCTCTCAATCGTCACCGACGAGTAAAATTCGATCCTCACAATAAAAAGGGAAACGTATTTGACATTAAAAAATACGTTTTGATATTAATGAGTCCAACTTTCCATTCTTGAGTCATTATGACGTGCTATTTAATTAAGTAAACAACTTCCTTGTTGCCGTGCTGCAACAGATGTTTCCATAAATGAAATAAAATAAACTTTCAAATTTATTTTACTTTATTTTACTTAAAACGTCCGAAAATCAACTTTTCCCGTCGACCCACGCCAGTTGAGTTTTGGCATGTTCTTAGGTAATTTTGTCTCCTATAATGCAATGATTCCCTCAGATTTAAAATATGGGTATCCATTTGGAAACTGCCACAACTAGGCACAAGTGCCGACTCATTTAACATAAAAAAAGTTCAAACCACCATTTTGGGCTCCATGGGCCTCAGAATGATGTTCCATCTTCGCGCCTAGTCTCAAAATAATTCAATATAATATTTAAAAATTAATACACGGAAAATTTAAGACATGACACCTTTCTCTTTTTCAATAGGAATTTTTTTAACCTTTTTTACGATATGGGTTTTTATGGAAGAAACATTTAAGTATTAAACATTTGTTGATCAGGACAAAATTTGAGGGGGAAATTCATTTTAAAGGGGGTATAATGAGACACCCACAGTTTTGATATATATTTTTCAAATAAATTAAATTTATTTGATGTATTTAATTAAATTCTATACCATGTTAATCTTGTACTACATGAAACACTATTTTAGCTTCTCTTACACACAACAATGAGTTTTAACAGAACCATGGTATGTAATTGACACGACAGTTATAACCTATCCATTAAACATAGTGATTTTAATGGTAATAAATATTTTTTAAATATTAGTTACAGTGCTTTTATATAAAGAAAACATATTTATTAAAAAATACATAATTTTGGGTAAAGTCTTTTTAGGTTTCCAAAATACATTTTTTCAAAAAAATGTTTTTTATATCTTTTGTAAACAATAATAAAATTAATATTTGATAGTTTTAGAAAATTAATTTTCAAAATAAAATTCTTTTTTAATTCGTAATATATAAATTATCTTAGGGTGATTTTTTGTGTTTTTTCTGAAAAGTTTCATTTTTTGATTAATAGTGCTGGTTTTTAATTGAAAACATTCTTTTCATTTAACATATTTAAAATTTTAAATTATATTTTTAATAGGTTTTAAATTATAATTAGTAAAATTATACATTTATTATTCCAATTTGGGTCATTGTGATCATTGTAATATCGAATTTAGATGTAAAAACATTATAAACTTTTGAACATTTTAAATTTAAAAGCCGGGTTTCTCATCACATCTGCGAGATTAATTTTTAAATTAATTTTTCCTTTTCAGGGAATTTAATTTAAAAAAATGGATTCCATATTTCTAATAATAATTATTTATAATTTATAATATTTTCAAATTAATTTTTTACCAAAATGAATATTGAATATAGTAAAAACTAATTACCACAATTAAAGTAAAAAAACAGGTTTACCAGGGGTTAAACTTGAATGATAAGAGTGAAAATGGCCTAAAATATTATATAATTTTATTTAATTAATTTATTTATATATTTTGCCAAAAATTATCTCAAATATGGAATTTTTTTACACTACATTGAATATAACACATATAATAAGTTCATAAAAGAAAAAGAAAAAAAGATATTTTTCGTACTTTTCATATCTGTAAAGCATTGGGATTCGAAAAAAATAAATATATGTTCTGTTATATATACCCTTTTGAAAGAAAAATTATTTCTAATTATCATAATAATTTACATTTAATTTTTAGAGATAAAATAATTACATAAATTCTTCAGATACACTGAATCGGTAATTCATTAGTTAATTAAACATAAAATAACTGATGCTAAAAATATCAAATGTCAAGTAAATTTAAAGAATTATTATCTTAAATTAATTTTTTAAATTAATATATAATGTTTTATAGGTTTTAATATAATATATTATAATTATATTATTATTTTTATATTTTTTAAATTCAAATTAAACGAATAATGTCAAAATTGACATTAATGTTATTTTATAATGAATGGGATTTTTTAAATTTATTTAAAATTTACAAAAATATCCTATATTATGAAGACTTATTTTCAAATATTAATAAATATCAAATATGATCCATTAATTGACCAATTTTATGTTATAATAGATATATTGACTATTAAATATTGAAAAACATGGTTCGTGCGGTTAAGGTTAAAGTAGTATTTTGCATGTTACTTGGGCTTTAATGAAGATTAATTTAAAAAAAATATTATTTATAATTTATAAATTATTCATAATATTTATTATTAGTGGTTCAAAATTATATAATAATTATCACCCTATTTTAGTATTAATGTATAAATTACCAAGATTAGAAATCTAGATATTTTAATGAAAACCCAAAATGGAAAAAAAGGGAAACATAGAAGTTAAAGTATAAAATATTTAAAACATTTATTTTGTGGATTTTTGGAGGTATTTATATACTATATAATCCCTCCTCACATTAAATAATTATTTTGGTATCCACTTGATGTAAGATTGACCTCCCAATAGTGAATACTTTTGAGTATTTACAAGAATGTCACTCCTCCTGAACTATAATAGGGAAATCAATCTCCCCACTTATTTACACCTTAAATCCTACTTGGTCTGACCAAAAAGTTCCAAAATCACTTCAAAAATTCCCCTAAATTATCCTAGAGTCGTTATTTTGAATATAATTCCAACCAAGAAAGTATTTAGTTCAAATCTAAGGATAATACCTGAAGAAGTGGTAATGTTCATCAATGAGTGTTTTTGTTTTATTTCTTCCTCCACCCCCTTAAATTTATATTATACCATGATTATATAATAACACTTGTATGTTAAATAAAATTATATTTTTTTATGTTAAGGGTATTACCTAAAACCTCACACACTTACATCAAATGAGTTATGAAATCTCAATTAGTATGTACGGAGGACTACCGCATTGCGAACCGTTATCATTATTTTTTTCCATTACCACCATTAAAGGATTGGAATAATGATAGATTTATAGTTTTTATATGACATATATAATTTTTATTATTTTATTATTTTTCTAAAAATTTTATAACATACACACTTTCATGCATTCTATTTTGTAGGAATACGATAACATCATTCGTGTGTATGGAGGACTACTGTCTCGAGAAGCGATGTGATTCATTCATGATTTACATGGAATGTATTAAAGATGGGTTCAATAAAAATTTGAGATATATATAAAATAAAAATTATATTATAATTATGATATATGTATATATATATCATTTAATTTTCTTTCTTTGAATACAATAAGAAAACATAAATAGTGTTCATGCTTTCGTACAACCTATCATCTCCATGAACAGTGTATTTCATTTATTATCACTAAATATTATGGATTACCCTCAATATATAAAATGAATATATATAATATATATATCATTTTTTTACATTATATATAGGATAAAACCATGACCTAAGTAAGAAGACCAAAAATAACAAGTCAAAACAAATACGAAAAAATTGGTTATTACCTGAAACATAAATTTAACATGCTATTATTAATGAAGAGGTAATAGAAGGTCATAAGAAAAACAAATATGGTATGATATATCTAATTATAATTCTTTAATATATTTATAATAATATTATATTTATTATATATGTGTTTTGAAAAAATTATAATGGAATTCAAGACATAAGTTAAGGGATTTCGATCTCACTTTTATTTTCTATGAGACATAAGTCATCTTCACCACCTATTAATTTTATGTGGTGTGTATAATACCCTTGAATTTATTTTATGATTATTATAATAATAATAATAATTTGTATTTACATATTCATTTTAATATCTATCTATCATGGGTCTACTGATTCAAAGTTACCTAAGTGGTAAAAATGTTATATTACAATCTCATCATTTATCTAGATTATTTATGATTAAGTCTCAAATATAGAAATATCATGATCTACCTATCAATATTTAATTTGAATTTCCTTTTCCTATGGTTATTCATGATATATTCAAGTAAAGTTACCATTTTTTCACTATTTGGTATTCAAGATAATTAAGAAAATGATTTTTAAAAAATCTGAATGATTTTCTCTCTTCAGTCAGAAATATATTTTCTAATAAAACCATGTTTTCTAAAAAAAATTAATTTTTCCTAAATGATAATTTAATATTATTTTTTCAGAAAATTAGTTTGAAATTTTTTATGTATTAAAAAGTGGTTTAAATGACTTTCAAAGTTTCTTTTATAAGTTTCAAAGGTTATTTTCCAAGAAAAGAATTTCAAAATTATTTTATATTTAAAAAGTATTTTAAATGGTTTTCAATGATTCATTTATAGGTTTTCAAGGATATTTTAAAATTAAAAATTATTCAATTTTTTATATGATTTTAAAAGTTTTTTTAAAGCGAAAAATAATATTTTCCTTGAGAAATGTTTTAAATAATCGATCAAAACCATTTTCCATATAATATTTCATATGTTGATGTTAGATATGTGTTGTTGTATATATTATCCAAGGATATCATTCTTATAACTTATTTAAATGGTTTATTTTTATGATGACTTGTTTTTTATGAAACCCATTACTCTTCCACAGGATATACCACAATAAAATTCTTGTGAAACCCGCTTCTTTTCAGGGGTTATTATATAATGAAATGATTATGAAACCTGTATCTTTTTCATAGGTTATGATATGATGAAATGTTTATTACTACCATTAAATCTTATGGGTTATAATATGATGAATATTTATGATCTTATGGAAAACAGATGTATTATTTCATTATGTAATGGATGGGAACAATATCTACCTCCAATGCATTGGGTAATGATTAATATCTCATGAGATGAAAATAAGAAACAATTTGACTAGATTTATACATAATGGGAAATAGGTATTTCCAAATCTATAATTGGAAATAGGTGTGACCTAATCCACTATGGGAAATAGGTGCATCTAGAATAAACATGTTGACAGTCTTGGTAGTTATCTTCGATAAATGAAATATTTTTCTATATTTATGATGGTGAAACACTTTTATGAAATGATCATGTGGTTCATGATTGATTTATGATAATTTATCACTATTTTTATCCATGTTTTCTAAAATGGTCATGTTTTATTCTATGACTCATTTTTAGGATCCATGACTGGTTAGGTATGAACTTTTTAAGTTATTCTCATGATAACATAACCTTACTCTTATCTTATGATTTCATATGATCATGGAATTATATCTTTTATATTTACCATTATTGAGAATATTATCTCATTATTTCATATGTTTCCGTCCAAAGGTTATTAATAAAGGTTTAGGTAGGGTATGTCTAGAGGATTACATTTTGATAAGATTGTTGTGGGAGATATTGAAGATCTTTAACCAAAATAAACTATTATGCTCCAAGATTCCAAAGTAACTAAAATATTATTATTCTCAGGTGTTAATTTGTGTAATGTAATGAATATTCATCAAAAATGATGTAATATCCATCTATCAAAATCATGGGTCTCTATAGTTGGTATCAAAGGAGAGGTTTTTTTAACCTTTGGAAACTCTAATAAGAAAATATTAGTGATATCCCTATGGATATTTTTATTTATATGTCTTAGATTCATATAATGATAAGTATAAGGATGAGATAAAGTTTAGAAGAATGTCCTATGATTTTTTAAGGGATAGACTAAATGATTTCCTAGAAATACATCCCAATCTGGATACTAAAATTGTACGTGTCTTTGGAAGAGATGTACCTAGGGGTAAAAAACTCTAAAACACTATATTGGGATAGACTCAACTGGGAACTAGTGCACAACAACAGGCCTTGCTGTGCACCTAGTTTGACAATCTAGAATTATTTGCTTTGGAAATTCAAAAACACTTTACAAACCATCCTAAAGGATTTAAAGAGAATATAACTATGAATTTCCTTAGATAAACCTAAAGTGTCATAAATTAAAAATAATGTGTCCTGATTTAGACATACAATAAGTGATTTTAATGATTATTTGGTTTCCCATTATGATTATTGTTTCTCACACTATTCTTTTAGGTTTCAGTCAAAGGAGGGAACCAAAAAGAACTGGGATAGCATTAAATATAATAGAAAATTTATTGAGGAGTGAGAAAATATGATGATGAATATAGTAAAGGATGTTGTGTTTATACCTAATTAGTTTTCATGGAACATGACTAAAAATTTGTACATGAACCAACTCTCAATATCACCAAATAAGAGAAGGAAAATATTTTTTGGAGATTTATGGTGATGGTAAACATAGAGGAAAGAATATTTTGTTCCCTATATATCAATAATGCAAAAAGAAGTATCCAAGTTAATGTCTTAGAGGAACAAGAAAATTTTTTGACTATAGAAATAATGATACAAAGCAAGTAACTACAAAGGAAAAAATGAATATTTTTAATCATTATATTGGAATATCGGTCTCCCTAAGATATCATCTATGATTGAATGCTTCAAATGGAGAAATTTAGGAATTATACAAATTGATGTCCTATGGGGAAAGTGCATGATTAGAATCAGCAAGGGTGTTGAAGTAATGGTTATATTGATGATTATTAAGAGACTAAATATAAAATATGAAAAGAAAGAGGTGTTAATGAATAATATAATTAATACTATATAATATTTGAAGAAGGAATATTTATGATTGATGTATTTTTGTATTGGTATTCCATAATTATTAAATATTTAAGGATTATTTAATATATATTTTTCATTGATGATTTGAAATAATATGGTTAATGATGTTTATATCCAAGAAAATTTATTTAATGAAAAAGTGATATTCAGGTAAAATACATGATTGAGGTTAATATAACCCTCAATATGTTCCTAATTTGGAGATAATGATGTTAGTATAAAGAGATTATTTACATTGATAATTTAAATTGGATTATATTGATAACATTATAATAGATAAAGTATTTACTAACAAAGTATTTTATGTTGTCATTAAGGAAGTTTTGGATTTAATAATTATATCCAATAATCTATGTTCTATATAAGGAATGGGGGATATTTTTTTTAGTAATTTTTTATTGTAGTTTAGTTTATTTTTATGTTTTATAAGAATATATGATAAATGTATACACATGTCTAGTATGTGATAATTAAGAGATATTTAAAACTATTTGGGGGATTAATGATAAGTTCATTTTGTAAATTTAATGAACTTATTCATATGGTTTGTATTTTTAATATTTTTAAAGGTTCATAAGATTAATCATTTATGAGATGGTTTATGTCGAACTTTTAATGATATGATAGATATTAATGTATTTTTTCATTCATATTAGATAACATGTTCTAACTGTTTTGTGGTGATGATAACTAAAGATAGACAAAATGACTTATCATTATATCTATGGATATTATTATCCATTAGTTATTTAGGAACAAAAAATTCACCTTTATTTCATAGAGTATAAGATAAACTGGAAATTTATCAAATCACAACTGATATTTGAGATTGTGCTTCTGAAATGGAATGAAACTAAGTAACTATATCTTCTAGTGAAAATTATTCAACATTACAAAAAGGGTAATTAAATAATTTTTTTACCTTTTATCATCATTTTTTATTATTCTAATAAACATTTTCAAGACTCTTTGGTTTATACCATTGTGATCGTTAACTTTCTCATGACCATATTCTCTATCACTCTCTCTTGGAATTTTGGGTGTCAGTAGTCTCTTCTATGTTAATGTTTTTACATCCCACCTATATTATCTTATTTGGAAACAAATTATGTGTAATTATATATTATTTTCTCATATCATGTTCTATTTTTTCATGATAATGATTTATTAAACCTTTTTATGATGTGGGTTTCTATGAAATAAACATTCAATTATTAAATCCTTGATGGCCGAAATGAATTTCGAGGGAGAAATTGCTTTTAAGGGGGGAAATTTAAAACAGAACGTTTTCATGAATTATATTTTTCTACTAAATTAAATTTATTTGATGTATTTCAATACATGTAACACCATGTTAATCTTTCACTACATGCAACACTGGCTTAGCTTGCGTTACAAACAATAGTGAGTTTTAACAAAACCATGATATGTTATTAATGTAACCATTATAACCTAGCTATTAAAAATGGGGATATAAATAGTAATATTTACTTTTAAAATACTAATTATAGTGTTTATATATAAAAAAATCATGTTTATTATTAAATAAATAATATTTGGTAAAGTCTTTATATGTTTAAGAAATACTTTTTTCAACAAAATGTTTTTTTATGTATTTTGTGAAAAAATAATAAATTTAATTTATGACACTTTTATAAAAATAATTTGATAATTTAAACTTCATTTATACAATTAATAATGTCAAAATTAGATTATTATGAATTTTCAAAAAAAATCATTTTTTTGAGTAGTGAAAAATGCATCATTTTAATTTAAAATGGAATTTTAATTTAACTTATTTATTAAGATAAATTATATTTTAAGTTGATTTTAAAGTATAATTAGTTAAATTTTACATCTATTAATCCAATTTAGGTAATTTTATTAATTTTCTTATTTAATTTAGAAATATATATTTTGTAAACTTTTGGGCATTTTCACTTTAAAAACCCTCTTTCTAATCACATATTTAGGATTAATTTTAAATTAATTGTTTATACATTATATAAATTTAATTAGGAGAAATAAATTAAATATTTTGAATAAAAATAATTTATATTGGCTAATATGGTCAAATTAATTTTTGACCAAAATGAATACTGAATGTGGTAAAAAGTAATTACAGCGATTAAAGTAAAAATGGGTTCATGAGGGGTTAAACTAGAATAATAAGAGTCAAAATGTCCTAAGATATTATCTAAATTTTATTTTATGGATTTATTTATATATTTTTCATCATATTATCTTAAATATGGAAATTTATTTTCAATTTCTATTAAATATGACCCATATAATAAGTTGTGTAAAGGAAAGGAAAAAAAGATACTTTTATTACTTTGAATATCAATAAACCCTTTGTATAGGGAAAAAGAAACATATTTTCGGTTATATAATTCTTTTTCAAAGATAAATTTTTTTTATCATAATAATTATCTTTAAT
The DNA here is from genome assembly GCA_963277665.1 of Viscum album. Taxonomy (NCBI): domain Eukaryota; kingdom Viridiplantae; phylum Streptophyta; class Magnoliopsida; order Santalales; family Viscaceae; genus Viscum; species Viscum album. Next base: position 1,234,412,659 of record OY728159.1, on the reverse strand, counting down.
TTTTCGTGATGAAATAGTTACATAAAATTCTTAAGCAACACGAACTCATTGATTATTTAGTTAATAAAAAATAAAATAACTGATATTAAAAATATAATAAGTGAAGTAAATTGAACAAATCATTATCTTACATTAACTTTTATTAAATAAATATATCATTTTATAAATTTCTTAATCAAATATATTCTAATTCCATTGTTTTCTTGAAATTTTTTAATTTTAAATGAGTTGAATAATTTTAAAATTGACAGTATTGTTATTTTGTAATAAATGATATTTTTTAATTGATTAAAAATTAATAAAATCATATAATTTGAAAAATAATTTTTAAATTCTAATAATTATAAACTTTGGTACATTCATGGACCAATTTTTATATTATAATGAATATATTGACCATTAAATAGTGAAAAACATTTTTAGCGTAGTTACAGTTAAAGCGGTGTTTTTGCATGATACTTACGTTGTGTTACAATTAATTTCCAAAACAAATATGATTAATATTTTATAAATTAGATATAATATTAATAATTATTGGTTATAAAGTATCTAATTATTCTCACTCTATCTTATTATTAAAGATAAATTTCTAAGGTTATAAATCCAGTTATCATAGTGAAAAACCAATATGGTAAAAAATTGGAAACATAGAAATTAAAGAATGAAAGGTTTAAAAAATGTGTTTCAAAATGTGTTAGAGGATTGTATTGAATATATAATCCATAAAACCTTTAATTATTAGTTTTTTATCCACTTTAGGTAATATTGAACTCCCATTAGTGAATAATTTTGAGTAATTACATGTAGCCAATGAGATCATACCCGGGTGGTAAGGGCTCCAACATGGCATCCAAGAGACCCAGGTTCAAAACTAGGTGGAGGAAAATTTCTGAGCTAATACAGCAGTTACTGTAGCAATTACTATAGTAGTTACTATACCAGTTACTGCAGCAGTTACTCCAGTAGTTACTACATTGGTTACTATAGCAGTTGAAACTATTCACCCGATTTGGGCCTTTGAGCCAACGGTTTTGGCCTACGGGTCTCAAGGGCCTTTGAGTCATAAAAGGCCTTCAGGAAACATGGACTTCCGGACATAGAGACCATGGAGTAGCCCATTCCACATAGAGAAGGCCCCAGAAGAGGATCAGAGAAACAAGAATAGCTTCCACCAGAAGCAGAGCTAACAAGATTGGAAGAACATGGATGCCACCATCTGGACCAGGCACCATGCAGCTTTGTATGGCCCAAAGCTATCCGTTTAGAAATGAAAGGTGGGAGCTATGTGATCTGTGATGGAGAATCTAGGGTGGGGCAGTTCTAGCGGGTTGGGTCTACGGATCATGTAATGGGCATAGTTTTCATCTGGGCCTTCGGGTCATGTATTGCGTGTCAGTCAGGCCTTGTGCCTTGGGCCTATGGGTCATGTACAGGTTCCCATTAAACCCTTAAAATGGGTATTATAAATAATAAAATAAAAAATAAGGCCTTCGGTCCATTCGGGTGAGTATTTTCAAGAATATCACTCCTCCACAACTGTAAAGGGTCACTCACTCTTCCCACTTCCTCACAACTTCAAACATCTTTAGTTCAGATAGTAACTACCTAAATCAATTCCAACCCACCCTCATATCAATTTAAAATCCTTATTTTTTTTCATAAATATTTTAATTAAAGGATTTAGTGCAATGCTAAGGAGGATACTCGAAGAGGCGGTAATGTTTATCAATGGAAATTTTCATTTTATTTCTCCCTCCACCCCCTTAAGTTCTTATTATACCATGATTATATAAAAAACATAAGTGTCTTACATATAATGAGATTTTGTTATGTTATGGTTAAAACCAATAACCAAACAAACTTTTATCAAATGGGTTATGAAATCATTCGTCCTGTTTACAGCAAACTACTGCCTTGGGAACCGATGTCTTTCGTTTTTTCCAATACCACCTTTCAAGGTTGGGAATAATGATGAATTTATAGTTTATATAATATATATATGATATTTATTGTTTTATAATTCTACTTTAATTTTAATATCACACACATTTTATGTTTCCCATTTTTTAGAATATGATAATGTCATTTGTGTGTACAGTGGACTACTTCCTCCCAAAGCGATGTGATTCATTCACACTTTACATGAAATGTAATAAGGATGAGTTTAATAAAGATATATGATATATATTACATAAATATTATGTATGAATTATTATATATGTATATATATATATATCTTACTTTTCATTCACTCAATTCTATAAGAAAATGGAAACATCTTTCATGCATATGTACGACCTACTATCTCCATTAATAGTTTATTTCATTTACTATCACTAAATTTTATGGATTACTCTAATTAAATATATAATTAATATATATAATATTTATTTCATGTTTTAAATTTTTAAGATTATGAAACCTTCATCAAATTAATAGGATGAAAATATCAAGTCCAAACATATGCGAAAAACAAAGAGGTTATTATTCAAAACATAACTTTAACATGTAATTATTACTAAATGGGTAATTAATAGTCATTGGAAAATAATATGGGGTATGATATATATGTGTTTGTGTTTGTGTTTGTGTTTGTGTGTGTCTTTGTGTGTGCATGTGTAATTCATAAATACAAGTATAATAAAAATATATTTATTATATAATAGGTTTAAATTATTAGGATGGAATTCAAGACTTAAGGTATGGGATTTATATCTCACTTTTATTTTCTATGACACACAAACCATGTTTCCAACTTATTTATTTTATTTGGTGTGTATAATTCCCATTAAATTATTTTTTTATTCTTCTGCTAATAATTATTTTCATTTATGTATCCATTTTCAGATCCCTATTTCATAGGGCTTATGACTAAATGTTACCAAAGAGGTAATGTTATTATCTTACAATCCCACCATTTATTAGGATTTTTTATTATTAATTTTAGAATGTATAAATTTCCTGATATGACTCTCAATAATTATCATTGATTTTATTATTCCCTTTTTAATAATGATATCTTCACGTAATCATACCATTTTTCTAGTAATTGGTAGTCAAGATAATTAATAAAATGTTCTTCAAAAAATATAACTTTATTTCTCTTTACTGTCGAATATCTATTTTCTTCCAAAACCATATTTTCTATAAATGTTTTCAAAAAATTTTGTAAATGATATTTTAATTTCATTTTCAATGAAAATTATTTTAAAAATTTTAATGTTGTAAAAAGTTTTTAAAATTATTTCAAAATCCTTCCTCATAAGTTTCAAATGTTATTTTCAAAGAAAATAATTTTGAAATTTATTTATGTTTAAAAATTGTATTAAATAGCTTTCAAGTATTCCTTTACATGTTTTAAAGGTTATTTTAAAAGTAAAATTTCTTTATAATATTTTATGTTTTAATAAGTTTTTTCATAGAGGAAATGATATTTTCCTCAATAAATGTTTTAAATGATCGATCAAAACCATTTTTTATCTAAGATATCATCTATTGATGTTACTTATACCTTACTGGGGATATGATTCATTGATATTAATCTTATTATTTCTTTGAATGGTTTGTGTTTATGATGAAAATTTGTTTATGAAACTTGATTATATTCCATGGGTTATACCATGACAAAATACTTATGAGACCCACTTTTTTTCACTGTTTATTATTTGATGAAATAATTATGAAACCTGTCTCTTTTATATAGGTTATGATATGATTAAATGTTTATGACACCCATTTCATTTCATGGGTTAAGATATGATGAATTTTTATGATCTTATGGTATGTATATGTATGATTTCATTATGTGATAGTTGGTACATATATCTCCATCCAATGAATTAGGTAAGTATTTATATATCATTACACAAAAATGGGAAACAAGTTAATAGGCTTGATCCATTATGGGAAACTGGTGAGTCCTGGTCCACTATGGGAAGCAGGACAATCCGGATCCACTATGGGAAAAAGGAATGTCTTATTCGACTATTTTTATAGTCTTGGTAGTTAACTTTGACACATGAAATGGTTTTATAAACATATGATTATTCCACACATTTATGATAGGATATATTTTTTTTGATAGATTTATGATGTTGTCTCACTCTTATAACCCTTGTTTTCTAAAATGATAAATTTTTATTCCATGACTCATGTTTATTATCCATTACAAGTTGGGTAAAAACTTTTTAAGTTATGTTCATGATAATATACCCTTATGATTATCTTATTCTTTCATATGATCATATATTAATATCTCTTATGTTTACCCTTACCAAACATCTGAGATCACCCTTTCTAATGTTTCCTTGTACAGGGTATAAATAAAGGTTTAGGTAGTGTATTCCTAATAGGAGTAATATGTGAGAAGGTTATTGTGGGAGATGTTGAATATATTTCACCAAATGAGAATATTATGTTCCAATTTTTCAAAGGAACTAATATTTTACTGTTCTCATTTGTCTATTTGTGTAATATAATGAATACTAAAAAATGATTCAATATCAATGTATGGAAATCCTTGTTCACTATATAAGTTTGGAAGCCCAATAATTTCATACAATAACACTACATCCTTTTAAAATAATATTCAATTAATTTCACAACAACACCCACTCAAGGATCATGAACATGTAGATTATTTAGATACTAGATGCATGATCATCTAATTTCTTTAAATATATTAAACATATACCACAAATATCTTCTCAAATATAAAACCTCATAGATATACCCTACTTAAAACATTTACTAATTAGTTATGGAAAGGAAACCTAAGAAACATTAAGCGCAAATGCTCAGTAAGGGTAAAAATAATAGATATAGATCACTTATTATATGTGAGTATACAATAAGGATAAGGATATAGGAACATGATAATAACTTATAGTAATAATACCCAATCATTCAAATATCATTAATCATATATCAGGGAATATGTACTTTTTATAACAAAATCTATAATTAATAAGTTTATGGAATCATCAATATTCAATCATGATCCATGAGAACATATCATAATCATAAGACAAAATTTTATGCCATACACAAAATACTATAAAATCACTTCCTTAGTCATGGTTCACTCCCAAGACTATCATTGGGGACAAAGTCCCATAAGGAAATATATACCCAATAATTTACAATATTTGTTTTGGAGTAACTTCCATCTCGATAACTCCATCATATCCTACTAGATTCTCAACTCCATCGTATCTTAGGAGACTCTCAACTCCATCATCATTACTCAATATTTTGGAGAGTTATATAATTTTTAGTCCATCAATAACTTAATGAAAAATATACCTATATGTTTCATAAGATCATAAAATATTAATCATATCATCATATCATAACCCATGGAAAGAAAATGGGATTCATAAAAATTTCATCATTCCATCATAGCATGTCTTATATAAAATAAATGGGTTAAATAAAGGTTTCATCATAACATAATTATCCAATGTAAATAAAATGGTTTTCACAAAATCAACCATAAATTTTCATCATTATAATCCATCCAGATAAAAAAATTGGATGGTATTATAAGATCATATCACCAGTGAAGCATAAAAATAATTAAAGGGTGATGAAATAAATATAAAATAACTTTAAAAGATCATTCAAACCTCTCTTTGAAAACATCCTAAAATTTAGTTTTCTTTAGATAAAAATTACACAAAAAAATTATAGAATATTGATAAAATAATTTTCATTAAAAATAGACAAGGAAACTAGTAATAGAATCATCAATTCCTTGAATAGTCATGAAAGTAGGAAAATCTATTAATTCCATATAAATAAAAATAAAAAATTTCTTTGCAACCATTTTAATAAGTTAAAAATTAATTGTTTGAAAAATATTATTTAAAAATAATTTTTTAATACATTTTAAATATATTCAAAGGCATTGAAAATGAAATTTTAAAAAAAAATTAAATTATAGGAATGAAATGTTTTAAATTTATTTTGAAATGTATGGGTTTGGAATAAAAATTTTTGTTTACCAAAGTGGAAATGAGGTTTTATTTTCTTTGAAAACATTTTCTAGATCTTTTTAAGTACCAACAAGAGGAAAATGGTACTAATACATAAAAACTTCATAAATAACCTAATGAAAAGAAAAATATATGGGGATTAAAGGTTAATATCTATATAATTTCCCTTAATAGAAATTTTTCATAGATAATCTATAAAATAAAATAAATAGTAACATAAACCCTTACCTAAAGCCTTGTCTTACTTTGTACGCATTCAAATATCCTTTTATTGAGAAGCTCCTTTAGCATACAAATTTATCCTTAAAAAGATGGTATTATGATCAAAATAGGACCTCTAGGACATGGGGAGGGGTGTTGCGAAGGGATTATGGTAGGTATTTTCTGAGGTATAAGGCTCATGAAGTGTTAGGAATATATGATAGTTGATATCCTTTTTTAAGGAAGGGATATTAAATACTTGTAATCTTTCAAGAGATTAAAATATGGAAATAAATACTCAAGTAAATTTTCAATGAAATTCGAAAAATTTAAAGATAAGAATTATAAGGTTGAAATACCATCAATAAATCAAATTAATTCAATTATTCTATGGTATTTTAAACCTTATCTCCTAGGTTAACACCCCACTCCCCCCCACTGGTTAACCATTTTTAACAATAACCGTGATAACAAATATTTAATGTTTTTATTATTCATTATGTGAAAAGTTTAAGTTAAACTAATTAAGTTATATGAATTATGATGATTAAAAATATGGAATCCATTTCAAAATATCCAATTTATATAAGTGGTAGAAATTAATTTTAAAATTATCAATAAAAATTAAATGAAAATCATTTCAAAAAATCATTTTAATTATAAAATTGGATTTATTTTTATTCAATGCATAGTAAAAACTATTAGATGCATTTTAAAACATTTTATAAAATGGGTAATATATAAATTTAAAATCAATCATTCATAATTATTATTTTTTTAATTTATTAGGATAAAAACATATTTTGTGAATAAAAAATATTTTTCTGAGGAAAAAAATTTCTGTTTTCTATTAAATACTTTTAATTTCATTTCTACCAAATTGATGACCAGTGAATTAATTTAATACATTTGTAAACAATAATTTTTAAAATTTATTTAGTAATATTCATACGTATAAATCAAAGTGTTATGTGATAATTTCCACATTAAATAATAATATTTTAATAGTATATCACATTTCGTTTAAACTTAGTGTTGTGTGAAAATTAAGCTATAAAAAATTTATATTTATTTAGAGACATATATATCATAAAATATCAAGGTGTCGTATTATGGCCCCCACTAATAATTACTCTATAACACCCTATCATTTCAAAATAAGAACATTATGTATGATATCATCAGTGACATGAAACATCGAGCTCAAGCGTACACAAAATATTATTATTTAAATTTAACCATTGTAACCTAGCCATTAAATTGGTGAGAAAAAATATTATTAACTAAATTATAAAATATACAATGGTACTAATCATTAATAATTAATTAATTAATTCTTCTAGAAATTAATCACTCATTTTTAAGTAAAGTAAATTATATTCTTCAAAAAAATATGTTCTCTTCAAAAAAATATGTTTTCTTCAAAAATGGGTTTTCTTGGTTCTTATGACTAAATATTATGATTAATTTCTATAAGTTTTTTAATATTTATTTGAAAAAATAAAATTAATTTTTTAATTAGTCATTTTAAAATTATTTTTGGATTATCGTTTTAGAATTTTATGAAAATATTTAATTTTTTATGAATTTTGAAAAAATACCCATTTTTATAAAAATGTTATTTTATTTATATTAAAATGTAACATTATGATTTTAATTTGATATAAAAGTAAATAAATTACTATTTATTTAGATATAAACTAATTTATTAAATTTTAATAATCCTTATACCATATTATGGTGTAAGTACATTTTCTGGCTAAAACACATTTTTCAAAAACAAAATCGTTGCGTTTTAGTAGATTAATTTTAAATTAAATTGTTATAATTATATAATTTTGATCTTTAAAAATGGATTACATATTTGTAATAATTGGTTATAAATTTTTTAAATGGTTCCCTTTTATTTTTTGGTAAATGTGAATAGTAAACTTTGTATTATTTGTTACCACGATAAAGGGAAAATCGTGTAATTCATGTTAAAAATAAAATTGTAAGGATTATAAAATGAACCTAAATATTTCCATAATTTAATTTGATGAATCCTATTTTTCCATAGTAACCAATATTTGGTTATGTTTAATTTCTTCTATTTGGATGTGATTATGACCTTTATAATATTTTATTTCAAGAAAAGTAAAACATCTCACGCACTTATTTTTAATAAAAATAATATTTTTAATATGGGGTTTTTAAAGGATATTTTCAAATATAAATTGTATTTTGAAATCGAAAATATTTTTATAGATCGTGGAAATTTATTTTTATTTTTTACTAAATAAATAATTACCATAAATTCTTACACAACGTTAATGTGGTAATTATTCAATTATTCGAAAAATAAAATAAATGATATTAAAATACTAAAATTAATATAATTTGAGATAAATAATGTGATACATTTATTTTATAGATGAACATGACATGTTATGAATATAATAAAATATTTTTTTGAATTATAATTGTTATATTAATATTATTAAATTCAAAGTAATGAATAGTTCTAAAATTTGACATTATTGAGTTTTTATGATAAATAATACTTTATAAAATGATATAAAATTAAAAAAACAATATATTTTTTCAATATATTATTATATTATTGAAAATAAATAAAAAATCCACTTATGGGCTGTTATTTTATTTATAGTAATAATCCTTGCCCTCAAATAGTAAAATCTTGTGTTTTCATGGAAAGCTTAAAAAGGATTAATGAGGGATCAAAATGAAAATATAAGGATAAAAAATTGAAAAAATATATCTAATTTTTATTTTATGATAGTATTTAAACCAATCCACATATTATATTAGAAATAAATGAGTTTGGGTCCATTTTTAATTAAATATTAATATATATTTGGATAAATTCCCTAGAGTTCCCCTCCCCTCTCTTATAAATGGTATCCTCTTCTTCTCATTCCTTCACACTTAAAAACACATTTTATCATCCCATAACTAACCAAATACCTTCCTATAATCTCTCACCTCATTATAGAGGTCTAATGTTTTTGTAAAATCCCAATCATATAGGTCTTAATGGGTTAATCAATAGAGGTGTTCCAAAGAAGAGGTATAGTTTTCAACTACATGTTTTAGTTTTCTTTCTTATTAAACCTAATTAAAATAATATCAAACCATAATAAAATTATAACACCAATATCCTACATATAAATTTATGATATCATTTTAATTTAATAAACTTTATCCATCTCTAGCATCCATCAAATGGGAAAGGAATTCATCATTTGTGTGTACGGAGGACTACCGCATCACGAGACGATGTAATTTTTTTCCATTACCATATATAAAGACTAGTTATAAAGATGGTATTAATGTTTTTATATGATAATCATGACATATTTATCATTAAAATAATATAATATATCAGTTACCATTTTACCATTCCATGTACTAAAAAATTATAATGCCATTCATGCGTACATGGAGACAACCAAATCTATGAAGAAATTTGATTCGTTTTGTTGGGAAAAATGTCATTTTTTTGTAAATTATGTTTTAATATTATTTTATTGATTTTTTATAAAGTGTTGATTCTTAGAAAATTATTATTGATTCACATTATGGAATTGTATTTCACGCTCGAGCAATTTTCCAGGATAAATACGACAATTATTAGGCTGATTTTAAATCTCAAATACATGTGATTAGGAGACCACATTGCATAAAACAATAGTAAGACCATGAAAATGATTATTTTCATGAATTTAAGATTAATAATTAAGTTTTCTATGAAAAAAATAAATTATATATTGCATGAGGATATAATTGAAGGCCATGTAATTTTTTAATATTCCAAGAGGAATTAAGATAAGGTTATTTAAAATGTATTAAAATTTTAAATAAGTGAAGAGGAAGAGGATATGGTTGAGAAGTGGTTTAGAAATTTCTAATAATATTATATTCTACACTTATAATGTAATATAATTATTTCTATGAGATCCTTTTAAAAAATTGGGGCCAAACATAGAATCTCCTAAGGGCTAGCACTCGACCATAAAAAGGACATAAGGTTAACCACATGAGAGATAATTCCCAAGGAGGATACATGGAGTCATGGTATGCCGTGTATAATTCCATAGTGTTTCTGTGTATAAGGACCATGGGGTAGGCTATTTATAGTTCCTCTAAGGGAGATAGAACACAACACATGGGTGACAATAAGGTAGAGGAGTGGTTGTGATTGGATGGTGTACTCACTTCTGACCACTTAATACGAGTGATTGATTAATAAGACGCTAACCTAGTGTATAGATATGTTTGGATGAAGTAGTTTGTGGTACTATAGGTCCACATTAAATGATATCTAAATAATTACCATTGTTTGATCATGTGGATATGAGAGGTCTGATTGAGGGAGTTACATCATCTTCATCATTCATTTTAATGATCTTCTACTTGGGAAGATATTCCACAATTGATGAGATACCCAACTCATGGAAAAACGTCCAAATATCAAGATAATGCCACATAAACTTTTGAGTTGGATGAATCGACCTCCAATTATCTAGTTATGATCCAATACAACATTATAATAGTTATTCATGCACTTCCATGCATAAAAAATAAATCATCGAGTTGTGATGATCATGTGATGAAAAAGAGACTCGAAAAAAATTTAATATGTGATAATTACATGAATTGTGATTGATATAATATATTCCTGATGTTTCATTTACATGAATATTCATATAATGAGAAAAATAATAACATGGTGTATCCATGAAACTAGTGCATGTGAGATTTATGAATGTTAAGGGATTTGATGAGATTTTATGCCATAGGTATTTAAAGGCTGATTTTTTTAAGAAAGAATATGAAAAAATGAGTATTGGAAAGCCTGAGATTTCAATTATTCAAGTTGAGTGATGAATCTACATTAAGAAATTTTTAGTCTTTGGGCATTTGAATATCTACATGACGAAATGGTATGATTGAACCCTATGAGTAAATACGAATTAGTCACATTCATGCATGTTTTCATGTAAGGTGAGCCACATGTGTTTTCATATCCACATAAAGAAGAATTGAATAGAAAAATCCTTCATAAATTCATATTCTAATAGTAATCCTCACTACCTCCATGCATGTTTCATTTTATAAATAAATAAATACCCACAACATATCTATAGGTATTGAGATGAGTGATATAGTACCCAAATTCATTGTGGTATATTTAAATGATAAATATAAATACCATAGTATTTTGGGTATTAATATATGATTGCGGAATAATTGTGTTTATTCATAAATACATTTCTATGAGGATTTAAATGGAGAATTTAAATTATCTAATTACCTAAGATTTTACCTATCCACAATTATTGTTTTATATTTGTATAAATTTTTATTGAAGGTAATGAAGAATGGTGTGAATATTATTGAGACTCATTTCATCCATTTTGAATGAATAATTTTGAGAGTGATCTAAAGTCATGTTATTCTTAAAAAAGGAAACTACATATACACAAGATTTTGAATAATTTAATTCATATCAGTCCTGGTTTGAAATGAGTCTCAAAACCAACATTTCTAAAGTTATTAAGGAATTAAATGAGTAAGATATATCCATCTTTGTTTTTTGGAAGACTATCTGTGAATAATATCTTTCTATAATTGGATCAACACTAAAGAGTAATCTTATAGACGGGGTATCTAACCAGTTAATAGAGGATTGTGATTGGGGTTTCTAACCATTCAAATAATAACAACAGTTGGGGTGTCTAACTAACTATGGAGATATTTCAATTGGGGTGCCTATCGAATTGTAGAGAAGCTATAACTATGGTGACTAACTAGTTTTATTTACTTATGGAGATAGTGAATAGAATATATGTTAGGGTATCTATACAACATGGAATGAAGTAGACCTTTTATTGTCAAACCTTTTAAATATTTAATTCTATTGTATCATACTTTATTAATAGACTTTATTTGAGGTTAATAGATTATATTGAATGGATCAAGAACTTTAAATAGTTCAAGAGGTTGAATTTAAAATGGGGTAGATTTTATAAAATGAGGGTATTACTGAATCACCCCATATCTTAGTGGAACCAAATAAGTCCTCGGGCTCTAAAAGTTGTATTAGAGGATGGTCACCTCTAAGGATCCATGTTTTTTGTAAGATTTAATCTGATAAGAACTTCAATGATAACAAAACACATATTCCAAGGTGGTTTGATGTATTTAATGTTAAGAAGGAAGGAAATATAAAGAAGAAAGTTGATTTGTCCTTATCATCCCAATTCAATGATAAAATCAATCTTCTTTAATTTTACAAGAAGAAAAATAATAATACATCCTATATGTTGTGCTCTCCAGTCACGGTAAAATCTAAACCTAATGTGTTTTTTATTCAAAACCTCTTGTAGAGAAATGATATAAAATTTCATACTCACTCTTATAGCTCAAAAATAAATGTGATTATAGTAATTATGAGCTGACAAAATCAAGTTTTTATTCTATGAAATACTCATTAAATTAAAGAGAATATCAATATAGAATCATACATTAAGTTTATTATTCAATGTTGAATGATTTTAACTTTGAAGATAAAAATTTGAGGAGAGAATAAGTGGCCTTGAGTTTCAACTCAAAGAAAATGGGAACCAAGATAAAGGAATATATTGATATGATATAATTGGATTTTCTAATAGATTATAAATGAAATGTCCATAGAAAATGATATTGTGGTTAGCATCATAAATCTCAAAACCCTACATGAAAAAGAATAAAATCAGGTATGTATGGTGCATAAAATATGAATGTAATGGTTGTTAAGTTAAAAAAGATAAATATAAAAATAAGAGATAGTGAGGAGAAGTTAAAAACCTCTATATAGATAATAATTATCCCTCTATAAGATGTCTCAACATGTGTAGTAGAAAAGAGGAACCCAGATTTCAAATAGGAAAGTTATATTTTTGTCCCATGAAAAAATTGGAATAGTTGTCCCAAAAAATGTGAAAGTACTAATGTTTTTTATTGTATAATATTTGGGAACATCATGAGTATATGTTTCAAACACAACAATCCCAAGGATGTTATAATAACACTATCAGTTCTAATATCTTAGTCAAGTAGAGACCAAATTAAGTATGACTTTTTTTGTAAATGTTTCATCTATTCTAACATCGATCATATGGAAAGTAATTTCACATTGAGTAATGAAAGGAAGGGTAGTGAATCCATAATAATACACTCCAATATTATAGAATAAATGGAAATTGATTATCTTGGAAAACTTCTTATTAAGCTGTAAAATAGGTTTAATGTTTTAGAAATAAAACCGAGCTTCAACAAAGGGTATTTCAAACACTAGAATTCGAACACTCACAAAAACAATCTTGGAAACAAAGATGGATATTTTATAAGTAAAAAACAAGATATTGTACCTCCTTTTAAAGAGGTGGAAAACTATATTCCACAAAAAGAGTAAATTTATTGGAAGAAAATATGTCACAATCCTTAAATAATTTCAATAAGAAAGAAAGAATATCCCATATCAATCTTTTAAAGAAGAAGAAAGTAAGGATGAGAGAAAACTCTCACCTTGAATGTTTTTTTATAAATAAATAAGTGGTTCTTATTTATTTTCTTATATATGAATTCTTTTTTACTAACATGTAGGGAACTAAAGGAAATAAATGTATCCATTAAGAGGGAAAATTGATTAGATAAATATATTAAATCTTTACTACATAGTGAATGTAGAACTTCTAAAGTGATTTATAAATTTTGAGGATGAGGGATGATAATCAGATATTCATCCCCCATTATTTATTGTATTAATCATATCAATTAAGGTGTAGTTCCTGATTGATGTCAAAATAAGACAAAGGGGAGCTATAAATTTTTTACCAAAACTTTCTGATGTGTTTATTGAAGTGTGTTCAATATTTGTTATTTAATTTTTAATTCTGATTATTTCAATCCCCTTAAACTATAATTGAGAATTCCTTAGCATGATTTCATATTAATGTTATTTTATGGATAACATATACATACATAGTTTTATATCACTTATTTTATACACGATGTCATCCCATGTAAACTTATAGTTGATTAAAAAAGGATCATTTCTTGGAAAACCTTGTGATATCATCCCTCTCTTTCAAGTGAAAAATAAATTTTCTTATAATGGAGGTGAACATGTTTTCATAAAAATTAGAAGGGAAGACCCCAACATACCCTTTTCATTTTCTTACCAAAAAGGGGGAGAAATTTTGATCAAACATATGTAATTTTAAATATGTCAAGATATACTAAAAAACAAACAAAAAGGGGGAGATTTTTGGGCCTAGTGTTTCATTTGTTGTTAATTATGGGTCAATATGTGTTTGGGGAGCTTGGATGAAGAGTTAATACTTTTAAAATCATTATGGATTCACTTTATAGAGTTGGATTTCATGCTTGATAAATTTTCAATAATAAATTTTATGATTATTGGGCTGATATTTAAATTTCAAAGACATGTTCTTATGAGATCATATTACATAAAACAAGAGGAAGAACATGAAAAATGATTGTTTTCGTGAAGTTAATTATAATAATTAAGGTTTCCATGAAACAAAATATATATTGCATCAAGAAATTATTAAATTCCATGAAATGTTTTATTATTGTATGATGAATTAAGAGAAGGCCTTGTAAAATGTATCTACATTTTACATAATTTCATAGGAAGAGGAGATGGTTAAGAAGTGTTTTGGAATTTTTTCTTGAGATTATATTATAAACTAGGAATAAAATTGAAGTATTTTTATGAGAGTTTTATTAAAAATTGGGGTCAACCATACAAGACCCTAAGGGATAGCATTCAAGCACACTTAAGGGACTCAAGGTCAACCTCATGGGAGACCCTGTCCATGGATGTGGCATGGTGTGCTATGTATAATTCTACAGTGTGCCTGAGTATAAGGCACATGGGGAAGGTTATTTATAGGCCTACTAACAGAGATGGATCATGCCTTAAGGGTGGTATCACGGAAATGTAGTGGCTAGGATAGGACCCCATTCTCACTTCTAGACGCTTAATGGGAATGATTGATTAATAAACTTCTACCTCGGTGTATAGAGAAGTATATGTGGGATGAAGCGATGTGTTGTACTTTAGATCTAACATTAATGATATATAAAGAATGAACATCATCTTATCACTTAAAACTAAGTAACCCAATTGAGGGAGCTTATTTTTCTTCATCCTTAATTATAATTATCTTTTACTCACATTTATCTTCCACCATTGATGAGCCACATAACTCATGGCCGAAAATCCAAATATTATTCTGATACCACATACACTTTTGAGGGGCATGCATTGATCTCTGGTGATATAACCAAGATCAGAACATGTGTTACAAATGATATTCATGAACATCCATGCATGAAAAATAAATCACTTTTCTATAATGATTATATAATGAAAAATAACCTCTAGGAAAAATTTAATTAATGATAATTACATGAGGAAAGATCTAGATAATATATTTATGTAGTTTCACTTATAAAAATATTCATCGAATGATAAGAGTAAGAACATTGGGTATCCATGAGACTATATCATGAGAAATTCTTGAATGCTGAGTGAATTGATGATATGTTATTCCTTGTATATTTTAATAGTTAATATTTCACGTGAATAAAGAAGTATAGAAAATGAACAATAAAAAACATGAGCATTCATGTATTCAAGTTGGATAATGAAGCAACATGTAGAAATATCGAGTTTTAGGGAATTTTAATATCTATGAGAAGGAATAGTAAGCCCAAAACCTGGATATATATGTGAATGAGTCACATGCATGCAAGTTTTCATGAAAGGTGATCTCTAGGGGTTTTCATATCTTCATAAAGAAGAAGTTAATGTTCTAATCCTTCATGTGTTCATATTCAAACAGTAAGCCACACTGCCTCTGTGTATGGTGCATTGCATGAAGAAAAAATACCCACATAATATCCTTGTGAATTTAGATGAGTTATATAGTACCTGCATTCGTTAGGTTATATTTGAATGATAAATATAAATACCTAATTGATTTTAGGTATTAATATTTGTGTGAGGAGTAAATGTCTTTATTCATAAACATATTTATATGAGTATTTAAATGGAGAATTTAAATCATCTAATTAATTGAGATATTACCAATGTATAATTATTTTTTTGGAGTTGTATAAATTTTTGATGTCAGTAATAAATAATAGTGTGAAATGTATTGAGACTCCTTGCATCCATTATGTAAGAATAATTTTTATAGTTATCCAAATCCAGGTAATTATCGAATAAGGTGATTATATGTACGTAAGATTTTGAAGAAGATAATTCAGATCATTCTTGATCTGAAGGGATTTTAGAGACCAAAATTTATGAAGTTCTTCAGGAAGTACACAATGATGGGAAAACCATATTTCTTATAGAGAGGACTATCTATTAAGAATATTTTCCATTAACAGAAACAAAGTTGGAGAAAAATCTTGTAGTTGGGGTGTCTTACTAGCTACTAGAGGCTTATGATTGGGGTATCTAACCAATAAAAGAAAAAGACCAGTTAGGGATTCTAACCAACTATGGAGTTATTTTAATTAGGGTGTGTAACACTTTGGAACACCCTGAGAGGGGAGGGGTGAATCATGGAGTCAAAATTTTCATCAAATAAGATGGATTTTTACCACATTGGTAGGAACATGTTAAACCTATCTTATGTAATCATGCAATTATCAAGCACCCATATAAATTAATAGAAAAAAAACACAACAATTTGACTTTGTTCACCACTAAGGGATAGTCCAAGTAGCATACCCTAACAGAGTTTTGGTCATACCTAAGTACACTAATCTTATCTAGATATTTTAGATTATAATTATTTAGACAAAGTCACTCCATTCCATTCACACTACCCTTAAATTAATTTTAGGTATAACACACTTCCTCCCTCAGAACACTTCCCTCGACTCCCCCTTGGTCACTACATTGGGTGAAGTCTTTCTCGGCTTATCAAATTGAAGGTAACATCCATATTAGATCATATATATGTGATTTTTTGAATGATTTATGTCCACTTATGATTCTTCAATACATTCAATAATCTTTTATCATGTTAAATAATACTCACTTAAGTATCATTCATGAAACAACCTTTTTAAAAAAACCCTTTTTTTCAAAGAAATACCATCATTTAAAAAACTACACACTTTCACAAAACTAACAACTTTTGGAATACTCAAAAAAATCAGGAAACTCTTTACCATCATGAAACTTTCATGTTTCATAAAACTTCTTCATTAAAATTCATCTTCATTAATTATTTCTCAACAATTCTTTTTGTGAGATTTGTGTTCGCAAAAAGTTCTAGATTCGTGTAAGAGTAATATTTGCGTAAGACATTTTCAAAATCCTAGTGATTTTCAATTTTCCCAAATACTCACTATTATCATATGATTAGAGACTATATATTTATAGACCTTTCATCCTTCTCAAATCATTAAATCTCACCATGTCCTTTCCATGAAACTATTCAATCAGGTTCATGAAACTCCATTTCTTCGTGTAACTTTCAATGAAATTTTCCATTCATTAAACTTCTCATAATAATTTAACTTACCATATTTCATTTAATCCTAGTTAATATTTATTGAAACATTCTTTGTGACACTCCAAACCTTTGTGCCACCATGTTCATTTCTGAAACTACAAAATTTTTAAAAATCCATGCCTTTTCCATATTTTTATGAGGAATTATTAGAAATCCATCTTCCAAAAAACATGTACCTTCATGACACAAAACTTTCAAAAAATGTGTACCTTTTCTATATTTTCAGGTGGCATTCTTGAAGATACATATTTCATGAAACTTTTACCTTCCTTCAAATTTTGGACACCAAAAATTTGGAAAACACTGGGAAATGATGTCACCTTTAACATAGAGACCACTTGTACCATAAGATAACTTTTATTTTAAGCTCTTTTATCAAAACATTTTGGATGGAAAATAATAAAAAAAACTTAATCTTTTTCCATCTAAAAACCCTTTGTTCCAAAAATCAATCCCTTTGAATTTTTAGAAATCATCCTAAAAATTCAATAAATCCCCAGTCTTGAAAAAAATATGATAGGCATCAAATAACTTATCCATAACTATTAGTTTAATTATAAACCCTTGGTTTATAAAAAAAGAGTTTCAATAGAGAATCTCATGCCTCAACACCGACTTGTCATACAAACCTCTATAATCCTTAGATTAAAACCACTTCATTCAAATATTCCAATTTATTTCCCTTCTATTAAATTACACATTTCTCCCCCTTTGGAAATAAAACCAAAGAAACTATATTTAGACATTATTATATAAAACACACAACTCCTGGATCATATCTCCTCTAGAGTCCTACATCACATCTATAAACAGATTAAAATAGTGAACAAAAATAGAGAGAGGGGAAAATACATAACCGCTTCATGCAATGGTAGGTGGATGAACACTTAGGTTTATCTAATGTTTCTCAAACATTAGTCCAACCAAATCCTTAGTCAAAATTTCATCCACTTGATAATTAGTTCCAACATGGTCCATTTTCATCACACCTTATTCAAAAAAAAATTGATGAAGTAATATCTGATCTCAATATGTTTGGAATGAGAGTGTTGAACCAGACTTTCTGTGATCTCGGTCACACTCTTGTTATCAAATTGTATCAACATCAGTTGTTGTACCTCATCCCCAATATCATTAAGTTTTTTCTTCATCCAAAATACATAAGTGAAATCTTTTTAATAAA
The DNA here is from genome assembly GCA_963277665.1 of Viscum album. Classification (NCBI taxonomy): domain Eukaryota; kingdom Viridiplantae; phylum Streptophyta; class Magnoliopsida; order Santalales; family Viscaceae; genus Viscum; species Viscum album. The sequence goes on along the minus strand of OY728159.1, from coordinate 1,234,393,667 downwards.
GATATACTATTCTTCTGAAATACTAAGATAAGTGCTTTATTTTTTCTTTCTCAACTATCCCACACATTTGCTTCCAATGAAAAATAAACCCCCACTTCTAGACTTTCGATCCACCACATATCCATCCCAATTAGCATTATAAAATTTTGATAACTCATTATACCTTATTACAAAAAATATGAGAGTACCTTTAATATACCTCATGATTCCTTTGATTATTTAAAAATGCTATTAATTTGGATTAATTTATAAGATATTCTCTAAGAATGTTTAAAAGGTGATATGTGGATGTTCTTTAGTCAAATAAAATAAGATTAAAATGATCCTCATGTACATGGTGAGATTGCGTATTTCATATTCTCTTTCTTTATGAGTTTTTTCTCACCCATTATTATAGCTGAAATTGGTTTAGATTCCTGATTATTTAATTTATTTAGAAGCTCTCTCGCATTATTTTTCTGATAAATGATGGTGTAGTCCTTCTTTTGAATCTCTAGTGAACAAAAAAACTATGTGAGTTCACCAATTAGGGACATTTTAAATTCTTATTTCATGTGGTTAGAAAATTTTTCCTCTGATCCATGTTTGGTTCAGAAAAATATAATTTCATCCTCATACAGAAGAAACATTAATTTATCTCCCTGATAATTATTTAAAATTAGATTATTACCAACACCTCTACTTTTGAATACAAAATTCTTTATAAAAGCATCCAGTCAAGAATACCATGCTCGCGGTTCCTTCTTTAGACCATAAATATCCTTCTTCAATATAAAAACCTTTGTTTCATTTTTTCTAATTATAATTCCCATTAGTTTTTCAATTCATACTTATTATTCAAGACTACCATTTAATAATGTCGTTTTGACATAAATTTGATAAAATTTGTACCCTATTTGAGTCACCATGGCTTGGAAGATCCTAATCGACTCTAGTCAAGCTACTAGAGAAAATGTTTCCTCAACATCAATGCCTTAAATATTTTCATAGCCTTTACACACAAAGAGTAACTTATTTCTAATCACATTTCCTAGATCAACTAATTTGTTTTGGAAGATCCACTTTATTCCCATCACATCAAGATTTTTTTGTCTCTTAACAAGATCCCAGGTCTATTTTTTTCTATATGATCTAGATCTTCATTCATGGGAAAAAATTATTCATCCTTCATTTCTTATTTAAATGAAGTTGGTTTTATAATTGGTAATAGAGTAAAATATGTTTTATTCCTTATTATACTTGTCTATGAAAGTGAATTCCAATCCCCAATGATGTTGGATGGATGAACATATAATCTTATATTTCTTTTATGAGGTTCTATTAGAGATTATTTATCAACTCTTTCCTCTTTTGGTTCTTCTTCAAAATCATCTTCATTTCAGGTTTCATGGATATTGGGAAATCCTTCCATAGTTTATGTATTTGAATATTCCTAATTTCAAATTTCTTCTTCATATTCAATCATATCAATATATAATCTCTTAATGTTATTCATAGTTTGATCCACAATGATACTGACATAATCTCTCTATATAATATTTCTTAAGATGATTGTTGAATCATTTATAAGCTTTACACTTCATTGAGTATCCATGTAGTATTCCCCCATTTACAAAAGCACTATACTTTCCATGATTTCCTTCTTTATTTTGGATGTAAAATTTAATTCGAAAAATAGTATTATACTTTAGTGAGAGCTTCCTTCCATTCCATATCTCATATGTTGTCATGTCTTCTCATAAAATCAGCCTTGTTAGATTTTTGAGTGTACACCACAACTTGAACAGCCACTTTCCTATAATAACAAGAAACAAAACTCTCAATCAGCATAGTTCTGGACATATTATTCATCTATCAATTTTTTCATTCAATGACCCAATTTTCTTGTGTTTTTATCATTGCATAAAACTCGTTCATGATCCCATGTTTTTAAAGTTAAATTTCAAATTCAATGGATGTGTATTTTATTCCATTAAAAGTCCATAATATATTGGTTTTGTGTCTAGTTTCATTCTCAACTCTTCAGATATATCTATTTATGTAATAAATTACTTCTCATTTACACTACATATACATCAAACATGTCATTATAATATAATAATCAATAAAAATAATTAAGTACCTCTCTTAATATGTTTCATCCACATTCATTAGACCACACGCATCTATGTGGACTAGTTCAGGTAGATTCAATGCCCTTTTTTCCCTGGATGATAAGAATTTTGGACCATATTTTCTTACATACAAGCATCACATAGCTTTTTTCAGTCACTCTTTGGATTAGTAATTTCAAAAAAATCCTTTAGATTGGATAATTTTTCTATGCTCTATTGATTAATGTGACCCAACCTTTAGTGCCTCAATTTTTGTTCATCTTCAATTTTCAACAAAGAAGTATTTTTATTACACTCTACATGGTGTAAATTTTTATTTGCCTTCCATTATTCATGATAGAATTACCTTTCTTTCCATTGATGGTGCAAAATTTCTAATTCATTGTAACTTCCAAAACTAAGCCATATAGTTGAATAACACTCAGGGTATTATTATGAAAGATATCCATATAAAGTACTTATGTTTTTACACTCTTATTATATGAAAATTATATATTTCTACTACCTTGGGTCTTTAAAGAACCATCATTGTTGAATATAACTATTCCACCAACCCTTTTATTTTCCTTTTTAATCAAATTTTCATTTCTAATCATGTGGGATGATAATCTACTATCAAGAATCTAGGTGCTACTAATATTTGTAAATTTTAGAGTGATCTTTATCAGGTTGTATTTCTCAATATTCTTCTTTTCCTTCCATGAGATACGTAATTGAGTGGAGGGAAAATATGGCCACTCAAATATCTTCTCAAAATGAATGGTTGAATCATACTCATAATCTTTCTCAAGAATATAATACTTATTTTTAAGGGTAATTTATTTTTTAACTATAATTGACTTATCTCCGAGTTTTGTTATAATGGTTTTCACCTCTCCTCTTCCTACAATGAATAGAATTATGGCCAAAGTTAGAATAGTGAAAACAAAAAACAGATAAATTATTTATTCTATATAATGATGGATGTGTTATCACCAACAACTATGAATTTTTATTAAGAAGCCCAACAAAGAAGCCGTGGGAAAATCTAAACAAAACGAACAAGTTAGGGGGGCCTAAAGTAGTGGAGTCCAAGCTAGTCTCCCCTAATTTGGTTAATTCCCCCATCTTTAAAATGATGAAGATTTACAAAAACAGACACATTAGTCCCTTGAGTTTCCTCTGCCATTGATGCGAAGTAATCCGCCACCATATTACCCTCTCTCCACGTATGATTCACATGAATCCCCTTTTTTCTAGCTTCAATCGTGGCCTCCTGATAATATAAGAGATATCCCAAGGAGAAGAAATATTACCCTGCAAGTAATCAAGAATTACCTTGGAATCAGTCTATATTATGTTGATATTCAGTCCCCTCTACTCACAGATACTGATTCCAGACTATATGGCCTTATCCTCCGCCTTTATAGAGCTACCTTTCCCATAGAAGGTCACAAAAGCCAACACCACCTCCCCTTTGGGATCTTGGACCACTCCACCGCCCCTCGTAAAGCCAGAAAAGCAATAACCATCAATGTTTAACTTCAGACCCCTGCCAGGTAGAGACCAACATATTCATTTACCTCTTCCCACAAAATCAGAATGTCGAACTGCATCCTGTCGTACCTGTAGAATGCGAAAAGAAGGAGCCATATTCCAATTTTTAATGCCAACAATCAGATCAACCAGAAAACATCTAATCCTCACAGCAATAGATTCCCATGAACATCTCATGCCCTCAAATCTAGTTCTATTCCTGGCTAACCAAATACCCCAGCAGCCTATATTCAGAATCATAGATCTTGCCTATTTTTTCGGGACTCTCTCCAGTAGCTCCATGGAACCATCGTTCAAGGAAAGGAACATCCATGATTTTAGGTGTCATAAGACCAGTGAATTCACCAAATAATCCACACACATCACTGGTATAATCACTCTAAAAAAATAGGTGATGTGAGCTCTCCCCCTTATGAACCCTGCAGCAGTGACATTTAGAAACCATGTTGATACCCAGCCTTTTTTACATTCTCATATGTGGACAAGGATTGATTCTTTATTCTCCATAAAAGGAAATTGAATTTGATTGGTATTGTTTCACACCAAACCATGATATTACAGGAATCCTGATAACTTTGAGTAGCCGGGATTCGAAAAAAATCCTTCATCTTGAAGTAACCAGAATTAGAAGCTAAGAAAACACATCTCTCCAGATCTAAATTCAGCTCAATAAGATCAAATATTTCCTTCTGATATTTGTCCATAATTGCATCAATAAAGGATGGATAATTACTAGCCTCTTTAAAAGTTATCATGGGAGCAGGAAAACCAGGAATGCCCAGGGTAACTCCCACCCAATTGGAGTGCCCAAAAGAAACATCCCCCTACCAATAATCCATATGGAATGGTTCTTAATGAATTGAATCAGATCCTGACCTAATAGCCACAAGGCAGAACCTTGAGAAGCAGAATTTTCAGACATAATCTTCCCCCAAAGGCTCTTCATTTCTACTACTTCCCATGAAAGCCTTGCATGCATGCCATGAATAACCCCAGCCAGACTTCTCATATTGATACCACCCTCATTGACCGGCCTTTCCAGATTACTCCATGAAGCCCAATGTCTTTTCCAATCCTCATGATAATCCCAAATAAAACCAGCCAACACTTTATCAATGGATGAAACGACTCCCTTTGGAACATTACAACCTGAAAGAGAATGAATAGGGATAACCCCCAAAACACTATTAATCATCATTATGTGACCCCCAAAAGATGAAAATCAATTCTTCCAATTCAACACACAGCTGACAATTTTTTTATAATTCCATCAAATTCACAAATCCGGACATGACCAGGGGTTATAGGTGATCCAAGATACATCATCGGGAAAGACCCCATCTACATGTCCAGCCTACTGCACAAGGATCTAACTTGACTAACACCACAGTTCTTTGATAAAAAAATAGTGCTTTTAGATCGATTAATTACTTGGCCACTCCAAAGACAATATTCCTCCAGAATATCCATTAGAAGCTTAACTGACCATACACTTCCATTAGTGAAAATAAGGGTATCATTTGCAAACATTATATGAGAAATTTCATGGTGATTCATGGGTCTACGATAAGGAAGAATCCATACCATTGAGATTTTTTTATTAATGAGGTGACTAAGAGAATCATGTATAAAAATGAAAAGAGTCGTAGAGATGGGATCTCCTTGCCTTAGACCACGAGAAGATTTAAAAAAAATCATGAGTTTTTCCCATGAAAGACACTACCATCCAGGAAGAGCTAAAGCGTGTAAAAATAATTTTTGTATTCCATGAAGAGAAACCCATACAATTCAGCACCATATTAATGAAACCCCTTTCCATACGATCGTATGACTTACTCATATCTAATTTAATGGCCATATTATAACCATGTGTTTTGAAGTTAATATCATGGATCATCTCTTGATCCAAATCCACTACTCCCTGAATAGACCATCCTTTAACAAACACATATTGTTCAAGAGATATCCATAGAGTAATAAAATTGGACAATCTTGAATTAACAATGTTTGATAAGATTTTATAAGGAAAATTGCACATACTAACCGTCCGACAGTCCTGAATAAACGAAGGATTTCTGACCTTGGAAATCATAACCAAAGTAGTAGCTCCATCCACCCTCGGGATAATGCCCCCCTAATAGAAGTCTTGAATTTCCATGATAATATCCTCTTTAATAATTTCCCAAGATCCCCTATAAAAAGCACCAGGAAAACCATCCGGCCCCAGAGCACTTTATGGATTAAGATTCATCATAGAAGCATAAATTTCCTTCTCACATGGGATTTCTTCCAAAAACTTATTATCCTGTTCAGACATCAAGCTGATAATCCCTTCCAGAATTTCATAATTACCACTCGGATACCCACGGTCCAGCCTATTATTAGGCCCTACAAGAAGATTTTTGAAAAACAAAAAATCCAAGTTTCCAACAACATCTCTATCACTTGAGTACGATCCATCCTACAGTAAAATATTAGGCTTAACTGCCTTTCTTATTTCCATAATACAAGCATGAAAATATGCCGAGTTCATATCCCCTTGATATAGCCATTTCACCCTTGAAATCTCCCTGGCAGCACGTTCCTGTTTTAGAATCAAAGATACCCAAGAATTTTTCTAAAGAAATAAATTTTCATACACCATGTCATCCCAAATATGCTCAAGACTGCCCTCCATCCTTTCAACATATTGTGGGATATTCTGTACCTCCTGATCATCGCTTGGAAGACCCTTAACCCAAGCCTGGATTTTTTGTTTCAACTGCTTCAATTTATTGTGAACAACCACCCATGAAAAACCATGCACCGGCTCCTTCCTACTATCCTCCACAACATTATGAAAACGCTAAAGTTATATCCCATTAGTGTGAAAACAAAACCTCTCACCACCACCCTATCTGGGAAAGATAGATACGAGGAGGGGAGAATGATCTGAAATCCCCTAGGTAAGGTGGTCCAACTTGGCATCAAGAAACTTAGAGATAGCATGCACATTTTCCATACATCGATCTAAACGGCTCCAACAACATCGGTTGCCCTTCCTATTGTTACACCAAGTAAAACGGTCCCCATGAAATACCATGTCTAGAAGGCCTTTTCTCTCCAAAAACTGAGAAAATCTTGTACTGGCCACACGCAAAAAATCACCTCTTCCTTTCCTCTCATCCAGGTCTAAAACCGCATTAAAATATCCACCAACAATCTATGGGAGATCTTCCGAGTCAAACTCATCCAGCTCCTGCCATAACAGCTCCCTCTTCCTCATGTCACAGCAACCATAAACAAAGGAAGTATACATCAAATCAAAACCGGTAATAACTTTTACTGTGATGAACTCATCCCCAGCTTTAACAAGGACCACATCAACCTCCTTTTTCCAGAAAATCCAAATAAAATGATTAACTAAATAAACATGAATGCATTCCTGCATATGCAACTTATGAGGGAACTTTCAAATCCTTGGTAAATTCTATTTGTGCTCCAGAGTTTCTGCTACACCAACCTTATATTTCTTAATTTCCATAGAAAAAAATTTGTACTTCCTTTGGGCCGCAAGACCATAGGTCTTTCATACTATAAAAGGAATCATTTTGATAAATAACGTCTGGAATTGACCTCATGATCCTTGGTCATATCATCTTTGGAAGATGTAAATTCCTATAAGTATCACATTTTATATCTTGTAAAAACTTTATTAGACATAGTCCAGGCCAACTTTAGAGGAGAATTTGAAATAGACCGACCTTTAAGGGCCCTCCTTTTCTCCTTAAAACTAGGAAATCTTTCACTAAATTCCTTCTGCTTCGAGGGACCAGAAACACTGAACAAACAATTGCTCAATCCTTCCACTGAAAAAATCTTCTTTGAACATGATGATCTATCTTAAATCCCCTCCATTCCTTTCAGAAAAATCCTGGAAATTATCCCTGACATCTTTTATAAAAGAACCAACTGTACCAAAACCTAACGTAGGAAAACTAGAGAAATTAAACACACTCTGTGAAGATAAAACAAGAATAGAGAAAGAAAACGAACGCCAAAAAACACCTTCCCCGGACACCAAATGCCCCTGAAACGAGAAACAACCACACACCTAAGAAACTAGAGAAGAATTCCTAACATCTTTTTCCAAAGGAGACTTAAAAAAACACCTCAGATAGAGCAGGGGAATTTACACTCAAATTAGAAGATAAAACATTGTAGGCCTTTTTTTCAACCCATACCTGACCAGAGATCTCTGAGCCCTCCCTTGGACCAAGATGAATTCCTCCCCTATTAGAAGAAAAAGAAACACCAGGACCATGCGCCCCTCTTCAGTTTCTCTTTAACAATTGGACTGAGTGGACTTGAAGCAAGAAGTGCGAACAAAACCTCAGAAAAAGTGGGATCACAATATCCTGGGACCAAGAAAAAACTCCCTTAACACTTAGAGATATCTTGTCCAGAAGAAGCATAGACAGATCAAGCTCCACACAAATCCTCACCGTTAAGCTTTCCTTCCCATTCCAGTCATGTTCCTCTAAGTACAAGAATCCCCCTAGATAGTCCCCTAAGGATTTTAAGATCTCACCATTGTGAAATGGTAAAGGAAGACCTGGTAAAGAAATCCACACTACTGCCATCACACTTTCTTTCACTTGTGAGCATCCAAAGACCAGAGAGAGAGGTTAAATCTCCAATGCCCAAAAACCCGAGGTGCTTTACACCATGCGAAAAGAGAATCCTCTTTAGAACCTAGTATAATATAGAATGAATTGCGATGAACAATGGACACCTTGGCCTAGAACAAGAGCCCTAAGAGTCCACCATCTTCATGAAAATAATGAAAAAAGGCTTTGACGAACCAAAATGAGATATAAGATACCATTTAAAACAATCCACTGCATCTTCATAGGCTTCCACCAGAATCTTATGAGACAGGACAGAATCATCCCTATAGACATTCGATAAAAACGAACGAAACTTGGGAAAACCTTGCCGCTGCTTTTGAGAACCACACAACACATCTTTGAAGGAGATAGACGGACGACATTTCCCCTGAAGAGATCCCAGCCGCATCGGAGACAACCACACTACTTATAAAGAACACGAGGGACCTGGATGTGTTATCATTATCCATTTTTTACTTCTATGTGATTTTCCCTTCAGATATCCCCATAAATCTTCACAATAATACATGGTATGGCCCAGAAATCCATAGAATTTAAATTTCATAAGAGGAAATATCATATCACTAACATTCCTCAACATGATCCCTTCTTTTCTACCATTATTTGATTAGTTATCATCTCTAGATAATTAAGTATTATTTTCAACTCTCTTATCTATTTGTTTTAAATATATCTCTATTATGAAATTATACAACATTGTAGTATATCTAACTTTCTATTTCCCTTTATTTTACTTCATCTTTCTTATATCCTTTGATTTTTCTATATCACATACAGTTCCACTTCTTCCAATAAATTTAGATCATTGATCATTAAAGGATTTCTTTTCTCCATCAAAACCATGATCAACACTTTCCAAAAGCTATACATCTGAAAACCTTCCAAAATATAATTTCTTCATTGTTTCCTTCGATTTTGATTCAGTTTATAGTTTGATCCTTAAAGAAATGAATTCTTCTTCAAGTACCTCTAATATCTTACCCTTTTAATCTAATATCAATGTAATTGCATTGATAACATGTTTTTTATCTTCAATGGTTCATTTTAACTCTATAACATCTTCTGATCTACCAAGAGTTTTCAAATGTACTTTTACCTCCTCTAAAGTCAATCAATCTCTCGTTCAAGATGATCTACATACTCTGATGACACTTTCAACAAAGCTCTAATATTTTTTATTGATATTTATTTTAATGTCACTCTCCTCAATATCACCCTCAATTTACACCTTCCGATTCAAAAATCCTCTAAGATGATTGTATTCTTCTTTCATAGGTTCTATCTTTTCAACTGTAGCCATCATGGAATCTTCAACATCAGATTTAAACTCTAGTTCGATATCCTCCAAAAATTATTTATAAATTTTTTCCTCTTTGAAAAAATTCTATTCCTTGATAATTTATTTCTTAATTTCCAGTCTCTCATTTCCAGGAACATTCACTAAGTCCTCTTCATGATTTTTCTTCATTTGTTACATCATTGAAGAACCTTGAGCATCGACCATCAATTTTCCCTACCTTACCACATTCAAAACCAGCAGAAGTAAGCTTGCCTTAAAATATCCCTTTTCTTATCTTCATTTTTTTGGAAAAAAGAGAAATAATTTCATCATCTAAATCATCTCCATCATCACAAGAATTGAAATTTTAATGTTTTTCAGTAATGTTATTAAATAAATAATTTGTATTTTCATCTGGATTAATTTTCATATCATCGAACTAATTGGGAAAATTTTGAAGTTTGGCATCCTTCACATTGTTGTCACCTTCATATATATTTTCAATTTTCACCAACATGAACTTGGTTTTAGTGAAACTCATAACATCAAATAGATTTGATAAAATAGTAATTTGGTATGAGAATTTTTAACTTTTGAATCTTCATCAAGCACTTTCCTCTCTATTTCATTCATCAAAAACATGTTTCCTCGCTAACCTAAATCCCTTGAAATTCCATCATGAGATATTATAGATGAGATATCATATATTATTACAAATATGGAATGTTATTCTATAAAAAAGGGTAACTCCCATAACATTAATTTAATTATCCATAAAAAATAGATGATAGATTTAACACACAACTTATACCCTCAGATACCACTTGTAATACCCTAGAACAACTTGAGAGATGAGGGGTGAATCCGAGTGTAAATATTTTCTTATAATGAGAAAAAAATTGTCCCCATATTGGTAAGAACATTTTCAACTTTTTTGCTAGAATCATGAAATTATCAAACACCCAAATGAAGAAATAGAAACATAACATAGAATTTTTACTTGGTTTACCACTATGGGATAGTCCATGAACTATACACTGGTAGTGTTTCAGTCATACCTGAATCCTCTAAACTTCGATAGATATTTGGGATTAAAAATTTTCAAACCTAGTCATTTTATTCTAGTCCCACTACCTTTAGAATAATTTCAGGGATAACACACTCTCGCCCTGAGATCACTTCCATAAAATCCCTCTTGATCACTACATTAGGTGAACTCTTTCTTATTTTATCGACTTGTAAGTATCTTCTATATCATAGAACATGAAGGTTATGTTCTGCATCATGTAGGTTCACATATGATGATTCAATAAATTTAATAACATTTTCCCAATTTTGAGATTTCTCTTGTAAGTATATTTCACAAAACACCAAATTTTCAAAACCCCCTTTTTATATCAAATAACATCCAACATTCATGAAACTACACGCTTTCATGAAACTCCCAACCTTCACGAAACTCTAAAAAAAATGGGAGACTCCTCGCTATCATGAAACTCTAAAATTTATAAAAACTAATTCACTAAAATGTATCATCATTAATTATTTATCAACCATTATTCTCACAAAATGTTTGTTCGTATAAATTCCTTGATTTAGGTAATAAATACTTTCATGTAATTCCTACATGAAATCAGAGCGATTATCCCTTTTTTTAACACCCTTTATTCTCATAAGATGAATGGCTGACTATTTATAGACATTTCCACCTTTGAAAAACATTAAATCTCATCATGACCTTCTCTCAAAACTATTTATTCATATTATCAAAACTCCCTTTCTTCAAAAAAAATTAGTGAAATTTTCTATTCGCAAAACTTCTCTTAATAACATAACTTATTTTATTTCCTTCATTTCTTATATATATTTCAAAAAACCTTATTTTGAGAAACTATAAACCCTCGTGACAATATATAGTTTCACAAAATTCCAAACCATAGTGAATATCAAGCCTTTTCCATAGTTTTACGAGGAATTACTGGAAATCCATCATTCTTGAAACTTGTACCTGAGCAACACCAAACTTTCATGAATTTCATAACATTGTATATTTTTAGAAGTAATTCTAAAAGAACCATATTTCAAAAAACATGTCCCTTCATCTAAATTTTGTGAAAAAAATTGGCAAATAATGGGAAATGATGCCACCTTAAAAACAGAAGCCGCCTATATCATAAGATCACTTAGCTTGCAAACTCTTTTATTGACCTAGTGTCGATTGACAAAAAACACTAAAAAAGTCCATTTCTAGCTGAAAAACCTTGGTTCCAATATTTTATCTGAAAAATTGTATATAAATTGTAACTAGGGTGTATAAATAGTTGTATTAACTTGTGGTTATAGTAAAGGGAACTCTTTTTGGGGTGTCTAACCAACATGGAAAGGAGTATGCCTTTCATTTCCAAAACTTATAAATACCAAATAATTACCTTTATTATTTTACTAATACACACAACGTTAGGTTGAAAGATATATTGAGTGGATTTATATAATTAAATAGTTTATGAGGTTAAATTTAAAAGGAGGTAAAATTCCTAAAATGAGGGTACCACTGAATGACGCCTCCTATCAGTAGCACCTAATCATTCCTCAAACACTATTATTTTTCATCACCACATCACATGGATGATATATATAAATATATTTAAGAAATTAATATTATATATATGATATTGTGATCACTCTATAAAGATAAAATAATAATTACCTTCTTTTCGTAGTGATCTTTGATAAATGGAAATATTACTCATGCATATGTACGCCCAACCATCTTCAGGATTGTAACATAATTCATTTTTCATTAACATATTTAATGTTTGGATTTAAAATTAAAATTGATTTATCAAATTAAAATTGTTTCATTTTTATTATTCAAGATATTAGGGAATAATGACCTTGTTAACCATAGTCAACCTTCCAAATTCATTTAGGACTTATGAACCAAATATCACAAAAAGGTTTGACGTCAACATAAATGATTAAGTAATTGTGGTAATATTGTAATAATTTAAATTAATGGAATAATAAACATGAAAAATATTATTAATAAATTAAATAATTAAACTAATTTTATTATTTAGGAAGATGAAGAACATATGGGATAAGTCGAATTAAAGGTAAGGGATTTTGTGTCAATTTTCACTCCATTAAGACATGTTTAGTAATATGAATATTTTTATTTTTATATGGTTTATATACTACCCATTTTAGTTATTTAACTTGAATATATCTTTATTAATGATGATTAATTTTCATTTCAAGTTTACTCATTTAAATAATTTTCATATTTTCTCCCAAATTTTTCTCTCTTTGGAACATGAATCAAGCAAAGAAATGTTTAAAATACAAACCAATATTATTTATCTTTTGATAAAATATATTTTTATTCTAGATGCATATTTTCAATTAAATTTTTTCAAAAATATTTCTAAACTAATGACATGATTTATCAAAAGAAAATTTTTATCCTTGTTTAACATTTTAAAAAATGTTTTAAAATGAATTTCCTATTGTTTTCTAAAGAATTTTCTTTTTGAATTTTTATACAAAGTGTGAAAGGAATGTTTTTTTAACTTATATGACATGATTGGATTTTCCTTCCATAATGACTAATCTTTGTTTTGAATTTTCCTTTACAAATATTCATGTATTTTTAAAGAAAATGTTTTACTTTATATTTGGGTAATTTTTTTAATAAGTGATTACAAAAATGGAATAGTTTTTTTCCTCAAGAATGTTTTAATGATATTTTAATTAAATTTCTATTTATTAATGACCAAAACCCTTTATTTTACTTATTATACACTGGGTATATGTTGTAATGATACCATCCTTTGAAAAATTTACTTACTTGTGATCATCAGATATTGCAGTTCTCTTACAAATTCTTATTCTTTATATCATGGATATGATTATTTCCTAAACTATATACCATTTTATATATGTATTTTTTTATGAAATTATTTTATTAACTCGGTAAAATGTTGATAAATTCATATCATTTATTTAATAAAGATTGTTTTTTATAAGTAATATCTTTTATAAATTTAATTGATCATTAAATATATGATGAATGCATGGATGAATTTTTTTTACTATGAGTTAAGTTATTAGTATACATATTATTTTCACTATAATGTTCTCCAAAGATGAATTTTTTACTCTTGATATTGATTAAATGGAACATTTGTTCATTTATTTACTTTTCCATATTGATTTTGACTTATCAAATCATATTATTCAAGTAATTGATTAAATGGAATATTATTTCAGTTATTTACCTTGTCATATTGTTTATTCCTTATTGAATATGATTTATTTATTATAGATTCATGATAGATAACACTGAACATAACACTTATTGGGCATTTGATCCCACATTTTTCTTATGTTTCTTCTCTCCATACTATGGAGAAAGGATTTATGTATGTTAATTGTTTGAAGGTTATTATATGTGAATATTTTAGTGAGGGGATGATGATATTTAAAAGCCAATTTTTTAAAAAACCGTTTGGTAAAGAGTTTTTCCTAATTATCTATAACTCTAAACTGAAAAGGTCCTTGGTTATGTAAATTATTTAATATTTCCTTTTAACATTGAATGTTTTTGATAGGAAATTTTGGGTTGCCTTTATTTGTATAAAATATTGAAATGTAACGTTTATATCTTTATCCCTGAATTCAAAAATGCAGGTTCAGGGTTGTTACAGTTGTTATCAAAGCAGGGTTTAGACAACTTTTTAGATTATGATGTTTTCATTTGATATTAGCTTAGTAGTTATAGATATCATCAGGGGATTACAAGTTCATGGTTGATCATAAGTTCAAAACATTAGACACCCCTGTTTGATGTTTTAAGTGGTTAAAGACTAAGATTATTAAGAGTGTTTTGGGATAAATTTGTGATTATACAACCCTTGGGTTTATTATTGTTTTTAGTGAAATATTATTTAAGAAATAATTCTTTATATTTTTTGGTCATATGTTTAATGTTATGAATAACATTTAGGGTTTTAATAATCTTTGGGGTTGAGGTAATTTTAGGTAATTACATTTTTGAGGATATCCATTATATTTTTGGGCATATTATAGAAATAATATTAATATTGTAAAAGAACCAACCATAGTCCAGGTGACATCACATCACATCCAGCAAGGCCATAGGGCTTGAACCCAAATATGAAGGGAAAAAAGGGTGAATCACCTTCCATCGGCCTACATGAATTCCAAGTAAGTATGAAATTATATTTATTTATATAAATTATTTGATAAATAAATATTAAGTTAGTTTTGGAAACATTTCTTTTATCCTATAGATAACCATGGAATTGAAAATTGATTTGTTGATTAGGGGATTAATGTTAATTAAGAAAAAACATCACTATTTTTGGATCCTTATGTGATTAAGATAAATTGAATATTATGGGATCTTATTTGACTAATAAAGGATAAATTTTCTTTTGGAAGAATATATGATTTTATTATAGCGTTGCGGTGATTAATTTAATTTTTGTAAATTATTAGCATACTTTGGAGATTATATGAATTGGGAATATACATTTTTTGGTATATGAGAATAATATAGATTGATGTTATTTGAAGATAAATGCTAAATTTATCTTGGGAGAATATTTTAATTTTTGTGTTTCAATCTTAATCTAGAATATTTTGATTAATTTCAGGGATATTTTTTTATTAGGTGATCTATGTTGAACTTTGGACATTACTATTGAATTTGGAGGATTAAAATAGTTTTCTTTGAATGAATGTTTAATAATTTTGGAAATTATATTACCCTGTGTTAAATATTTTAGTTTTGGTTAATTTTTAATGATATGAGAAATAGTTTTTTATCCTCTAATGTATTATACGATTCCTTGGTAGTTTATTTTAGTTCTTTGGAATGAAAAACCCATCCTAAATACTCATTGTTAAAAGAGAAATATGGGTTTATGATGGAAGTTCATTAAAGGATAAAATTATTCTTTTCAAGTTAGTATATTTCATTAAGTTATTAGTCTATTTTATAAATTAATTCATTAATTTTTTAAATGGATATTGCATTAAAAAAATTATCTTATTTTATTTTTTTCTAATGAATGTTTGGACTTTTTCAAACCTTTTTGGGTTATATTTTTGTGGTCGTCAACTTTCTCATGAATAATAACTTCCATATGATAAATATTCTTTATCACTATACATCATAATTTGGACATTAATTTATTATTCCATGTCCAAATATTCAATTCCCACTAATTTTAGCCTATTTTTAAACCAATTGTGTGTTATTTTGAATATCCTTCATAGTTCCCTTTCTCTCTTTTCAAAAAGAATATTTATTAACAATTTTATTGTTTGGGATTTTGATAAAGGTATTTTAAAATCTAAAACCTTTTACTGTTGAATATGAGTTTAAATTACAAGGGAAAAATTATTTATGGGTGGTAAAATGTAACACCTTAATAATTTAAAAGAATAACATTACGTATGGTACCATATGTAATATGCAACATCGAGAAAAAATGAACTGAAAAATATTATTATTTAAATGTGAACATTATAACCTAGCTATTAAATTGGTGGTAATGAATAGTATTAACTGAATTATGAAACACACAATATTCCTACTCATTAATTATGTATTAATTAATTTTTTGAGAAATTAATCACTCAGTTTTTAGAAACGTCATTTATATTCTTCAAAAAATTATTTCTTCAAAAAATGGTTTTCCTTCCTTTTTATAAGTGAATATTATAATTAATTATTGGAAGTTGTATAAAATTTAATTCATAAAATGATTTTAATTTTGAATACATCACATAATAATTATCTTCAAATTATTTTTTTATAATTTTATGAAAGATTAATTTTTCAATGAATAGTGAAAAACCCCTATTTCTATAAAACATTCATTTTATTTTAGCTAAAAAGTCAACATATGATTTGAAATTGATATAAAAATAAATTATTTATTATTTACTTATATATAATATAACTAATTACATTTTATTTATAGTGATCTAACATTTTCATTACATAACTACTACATCATTTTTAATATAAAAAACATAATAGTGATACAATCTAGGATCTAATGGTTCAATATCTTTGGTAAATTAGGATCACACATCAATTTTAAATAATAAAATAGAGTCATTATTTAATTCCTTATCCTTTATACTCTTAGTGTCTCTCATTATCTCCTTAGTACAAGTACTCACCTAAGGATATACATCAATGATATGGGTGAGCTAAAAGCCAAGTAAGGTGATGTATAACATGGGGTGAATAAAGGACATGAATCAAAATTACATGGGTGAGAATAATAATATCATAATAATAGGATAATAATTATAATAATGAGGGAAAAATTTGAAAAAGGAACAGAATGTGTAATATTCATAAAATAAAACATCATGTCTTAGTGGTCAAATATCACACATAGTTGTGAACAAAACTAGCATCATTTTCATGCATAACATATGTGGATAAATCATAACATAATTATTTTTAACAAATATAGTATCGTGTTAATGAATATTTCACATAATATCATTATATATATAAAATTACCAAATTCATTGGAGGGATATACAATTTCAAGACCACCTGTCACATCATAAATGCTCATAATCATTCATGCCATATAAAATATATAACATTTATAGTTATCAAATAAACCAAAGGAATATAATTGGTTTCATAAGGATTTCATAAAGAATTTTTTTATTTATAAACATTGCAATTCCCAAATTAATAAGTGAAATCATACTTTGACAAAAAAACATAATTATTCTCGAGTGGACAATAAGCACTTAAAGAGGATTAAAATACAGTTTTTTTTAAATTAAAGTCACTTTGCAAAAAATATTTTTATTGGAAAACATTTTGACATGGTAGGAAAATGTATATCCCCAAAATAAAATGGATAGTAAATTATAAGGATATATCATGAAAATTAAAATTATGGAAGATAGGTTAACCCAAAGAAAGGAATTGGGTTCGAGAATCCCCATACCATAAATTCCATTTAATTTTGTAACTTTTATACCTCCTAAATAATAACCATATGATTATTAAAACATTAATAAAAAGTTGAATTATGTTCATTTTTTACACTATTAATCTAGTATAATTATTTTGTTCTATTTTATTAAACTCTTTTTTAATGTTTAGTTTCTTTTATATCATGTTTTCCTTAAATATTTTTGTTATATTTTGATTTCACTACTTTCATTCAAATTCATTTATACATAAATATAATTGATTCCAAAATCATTGAATACATGTAATTAAATATTTATATATTATATATAATTAATATTTTCTATCCATTATGGTGGTTATAAGCATTGACTTGGAAATTTCTTTGTAGGTGGATAACCGACCTTTAACAAAATAATGTCGAAAGAGTGGGAAAGAGAATTTTGAAATTTATATATATAGTAAATTTTATACTTATGGTAGGTTCAAATTGTTAATATAATGTTAATTATCTTCATAATTAATATTATGATGTTTGGTTTTGAAATGTTTTGCGAAAAAATAAATAAAATAAGAAAAAAAGGAGAAGAGTTAATCGAAACATACTTAATCTTTGGTGTAGCTTCTCTTGTATGACACTAAAACTCCCTTGATGTTTGGAGTTAGATTACTCTACGTTATACCTATGGATTATAAGGGTCTTGAGGGGAAGGATTTTTTAAGATTTTAGGCTATGTAAATTTGGGGATGAGTGGTTTTTTAAGGGGAGGGAGTGGGGTTATTTATACTTGGGGAGAGGGGTATTTTTATAATAAAATATTAAATAAAATAATATATCAAAGGTAAAACATGTAATAGTGAATTTTTTACAATATAAATCATATATAAATATAATATAATGGTTTATAATACTTTAAACCTATTTATAATTCAAATAATTTTTTTATTAAAAAGAAAACTATAAAATAAAATAAATTGTTATTTTAAGGGATCACTTTTGACATTAGGTTTTTAAAGTGGTTTTTAGGTATGGATATTTATTTTATTTTATTTTAAAAAATATTTTTTGAAATTAAATATATCATGTCTTAAACTAAAGTTAAATTTCATTATTAAATAATGAATGTTATATTATAAGATATATTAGTTATGAAAAAAAACTATATGATTACTATTCACCTGAAAATTGAAGTTTTTCATAAAATTACCAAAAAATAAACCTTGGAATATTGAGGATCTCTGATTTAGAAATGATATTAATTTTATCAAAATAAATTTATAACATGGTTAATTTTAAATTTTAATATAGATATTTTTATTTTTATGAAATACTTTAAAATAAGGTTTGTTTAAAATGTGCCTATATTTTCATTGATATTTTTAATCATGAAATTTATTTTCTAGCATTATACTATTTATATTTAATTAAATTAATCATGATAAATATTATTCATAACACAATATATAATTTTTGGATTAAATTACTATTCCAAAGGTCCGGTTACTATTCCCAATTGTCATGATACTATTCCCAATGGTCAGGTTACTATTCAAACAGTCACATTACTATTTCAATGATCACATTAACTCCTATATATAACAATTAATTATTTCACTCAATATTTACTACAGTTCCTACTATGTTTATATATTTTCATTTTATATGACTTTGATTGGATTATTAATATTTTTCTTTATTTCTATAGTGTTGGTCGTGTTGGTGATGATCTTGAAAGATTGGGGTGCTCCATATTTTCCAATTTTAGCTTTTATATTTTATATTTTTTGTCCAATTGTAATGTTTTTAATTTTAATTTTTTTTTATATCTAATTAATTTATTTATATTTACTAATTAGATAGTGTTTTTTTGGTTTCTCTATATTTTTTATGTGTATAAAAATATATAATAAAATACAAAACACATTTATTTTGAAAAAAAAAATATTACTAATAAACATTGGGTCAATAAATTATTCCCCATTTATAAATTTCATACATAAATTTTGAACTGATATTCTCAATTGAGAATTGATGAGGGTACTTCTATTTCATTATTTCTTCTGGTTCCCGTGTCACCTATTCATACTTATGGTTCTTCCACAACACTTTGACTAGATATGATTCCTTTTGCATATAAATTTGTCACTATAGTCTAAGATATTCATTGGATAGTTCTTATAATTGAGTTTATTCTCCATTTTTACCACCTCTGGATTCAATACATGTGAGGGATCAGGTATGTACTTCCTTAGGATATATATGTGGAAAAAATCATCAACTTGATCCATATTTGGTGGAAGTGCTACCTGATTGTACACTATTCCTATATGATCAAGGATATCAAAGGGTCCAATGTAACTTAGTCTGGGATTTATCTTGTTTCCAAACCTCATCACTCTCTTCCATAGTGATATTTTAAGGAAAAAATTTTCTCCCACATCAAACTTCAAGTCCCTTCGATGGTTGTCAACATATCCCTTTTTCTGAATCTGAGCGCCTTTTATATATGGTCGGATGGATTGAACCTTTTCTATCTTCTCTTTAAAAATATTATATCCAAGTATATTTTTTTCCCAACTTCATACCTACAAGTGGGAGTTCTACATCACATCCCATACATGGGTTTTTATATATCCATTTCAATACTTGAGTGGAAGTTGTTATTGTATGAGAACTCAACTAATAGAAGATATTCATCACATAATCATTTAAATTCTATTTAGTGGTCTCCCTTGAGTTTTTGAATAGATATTTTATATTGGACATCATTTTAGGTTCGATAGGTCATACTAAAATTCTCTTCACTTTTCAATGAATGTTGAATACTTCTCAATAATTTGGATATGAACCTTGGATCACTATCATTGAAGATCAAAAGTGTAACCCCATGAAATCTCACCACATCATTTACATATATATTATTAAGTTTTTAAATAGATATATATTACCAAATATATATGAAATGTATAGTCTTGGTGAGTCAATCCAACACAACCCATAACTCATTGTTTCTTTTAGATGTCTTTGGGAGACTAATGACAAAGACCATGGTGATTTTATCCCATTTTCAAGTATGTATGGACAATGGTTGAATCATACCCTTGTAAATATATCACTATAATTTAACTTTCTAACTTACTAAGAACTTTGAGTTGTACTCGGTGATCTTATTTTTCATTTTTTCCCTCCAAAGTTACTCTCAAAGATCACAATACATCTTAGTGCTTCTAGAATGGATGGAGAAAGATGAGCAATGTGAATTTCCTAATAACTCTTTATTTATCTCCAATAATGTAGGCACACAAATTCTAGCTATAAATTGAATTAAATCATCCTCATCAATGTGTAACTCATGAGGATTTCCTTCCTTTACTTCTTTCACCTTCTTTTAAAGCTCCAAATCTTCCCTTTGTGCCTCCTTGATCTTCTCTTAGATAGATGCTTATGTAATAATTTGGGAAGGTAGGATATATCCCCGGACATTATGATATCCAAATCAATCCTTAGTATATCTAATATGATAGGTTCTTTATCCATCCATATCATGTATATAATAGAATATTCTTTTCTTCTAAGGGTATAAACTACTAATTTGTTTTTCCAGGGTGGTAGAGAATAAAGAAATAATAGTCATTTATCATATTTGACCATCTTCATTGAAGCATGTTGATATCCTTATATGTGAATATATATTTTAGACAATTTTTAACAGTATATATATTACAGTTTTCTCTATATATATATTTTCCCCAAATATTCTGAGTGAAGATCACAGCTTCTAACTCTAGATCATGCATTGGGTAGTTCTTCTCATGGATCTACAACTTTTGTGAGGCATGGTCTATCACATTATCATTATTCATGAGTAAATAACCCCATATTTTGTGTTAAGAGTCGCTATATATTAAAAGACCATCTCCAATTATTTTTAGTGTGATTACAGTTGTAGTTATTATCCTCTTATTGAGATCCTTAAAACTTTCCTTGCATTCTTCCACTAATACATACTTTACCCATTTCCATGTTAACTTGGTTAGCGGGCTAGATAATCATGATAAATTCATCAAAAAAACATTAGTAGTACCCAATTAAGATAAGAAAACTATGGATTTCCATGAAACTAGTGGGTTTGATTTATTCCTTAATTGCCTTTTTTTAAGGGTCCACATAAACTCCATCACGTGTGATCACATTCCCTAATAAAGTGACTTTTTGTATCCAAAAGTCAGACTTATTGAAATTATAATACATTGTGTCTTTATTTAATGTCTCCATAACAATCCTTATATACTATTCATGTTCCTCCTTACTCTTGGAGTATATGATAATATCATCGATAAATACTACCAAAATATTTTTAAGATAGTCTCTAAAGACTCTATTCATCAAATCCATGAATATTGTAGGTGCATTATTAAGTCTAAACGGAATCACAGTGAACTAATAGTGTCCATAACTTGTATGAATTGGTGTATTCGTAATATATTCATTCTTCACCTTCTATTCATGATATCTTGAATGAACATTTACCATTGATAAAAACTATGAACTTCAAACTTGACCAAAAAATTCATTAATCCTTGGTATAGGATAATTATTCTTTATGTTGATCTTGTAGAGCTCTTGATAATCGATACACAATCGTATTTTTCTATCCTTCTTTTTAGAAAATAGAATCATTACTCCTCGAGGTGATTCACTAGGTCATATGAACCATTTGTCCAAATGATCTTATCGTAGTTTCTTTGACTCCTCTAGTTTGATCCACGCCAACCTATAGGTTAATTTAGAGATAGGGGTGGCATTGGGTATAAGTTCTATTGAGAAATCAACCTCAAAGTATATGGATATTCTAGGTAAATATTTGTGAAATATATCATTTTATTCCCTCACACTGGTAATTTCCTCAAGTTTCATAATTTTCTTCAACTTAACCAATTGGTAAATGTATACTTCTTCATATGATATCATTACCCACACCATTGATGGATTTATCAAAGGAGATTTTTTATCTTCCTTGAATTTGTATAGTAGGATAGGATGGTTTTACGTATAAAAGGATTTTTTTCAAATAGATAATGTGTGATGCATATAACAAGATCCAATCCATGCCCAATAAGCATAAAATTCCACTAAGGGATGGATTACAACATTTTATAGAAGAATCTTTCCACATACACTAACATAATAAGAGTTCAACACTTGGGTTTCGTTGATCACACCATTAGGTGTTTTTAAAGATATATTTAATGTATTGGGGTTGGGATCCAATAGCTCGAAAAATTTCATAGGATATAAAAGAATTCATAGAACTAGAATCAAATAAAACCATTACCATTATTGAAACTATTTACCCTCAAGGACCCATGGTTAAGTGCACCATCTTTCATAGTGTCCTTACTTCCAATAGTTGAAGCATTGAACCGTGGGAGGTTCTTTCCTTTCCTCTATCACATTGGTTAGCTTCTTCATGTCACTTCGACATTCATGATATTGGTGTCCTTCTCTCCGATACCTATAGTATTTCCCTATCACTCTAAGTCAGTTCTCAGGATGCTTCTTCCCATATTTTTGGCATATGGGTGGTTGATCCTTCCTTTCACATTTTTTATTAGACCCCCCAACTTGAAACTCCATATTTTATTTCTTATCTCTATAGCCATGGTAACCTTCTCTAAACTTTATCTATACTATTAGAGCACAACAAACAACCTCTTCATAAAACCTAAAGATTTGTATAGCTATATCCTTTTAAAGGTGTGGTTTTAATCCACTGAATAATCTATCGATCTTTCTATCATTTTTTATAACAAAACCCACATCATATCTTGAAATCCTTGTAAAAGTTTCCTCATAAGATGTTACATATTCTCTATCCTTTTTTTATGATCTAATAAATCTCACTCTATATTTTTTCAAAGATTTTTAGGGAAATACTTATTATTAAATAACTTCTTAAATTAATATAAATAAATTTCATCCATCTCATCCTTTATCTTAGTATTCTTAATCAGCGTATACCATTGATGATCCTCTCATTCTAAATAATAGACAGCCAGAGTAAGCCTCTCATTATAAGAACAATAGAGAATAGAAAATATCTTCTCTATTGAGTCAAACCACTATTCTATAATAACTAGAATATAAGATCCACTAAATATTGGTGATTTTGTTTAAAAAAAATATTTGATAACAAATTTATCCTTTTTAGGTGAAGGTGGACATTCCACAATTTTTAAGTTATTGTTTATTTCCTAAGATAGGTTTTCAAGCATCACCGTGAAGTTTTGAACTCCACCACCCATTTCATTGGCAGTGTCATTTGTGTAATCTTCAATTGTCCCCCACATAGATTGTTATCTTGGTTTCTCCTAGTTCCCTTCAATTTCCAAAATATAAAAGGTTTTAACATAAGTAAATAAAGCATGACTAAATAATTTATTCTTTTGCATGATGAATTACAAAGGTGTATCTTATGGGATTATTAGGATTAGACTTTTCCATAAATGGTACTTCTAGGATTATTTACCTTAATATTTCTCTATCTATAAAAAGGAATAATTACTTTAGTTATATATCCTTCATAATGGTTTGTAATGGATTTTATGATTAACCAAAGGATATCCTTCATGAGTGTCAAACCAGGTGTGCAGGAATGCACATTATCATGTACTAGTTCCCAATAAATTCTATCTCAATATGTTTTTTTGGGTTGATACCCCTAGGTACATCTATACTAGAGCCACATACACTTGTATTATCCACACTTGGATTTCATTGCTCGAAAACCACACAATATTATGCTTTAACATAACATAGGACATTGGGATTTACTTAGAATTATCCTTAGGATTTTATAGTAATGTTTTATAATCCTAATTCCCAAATTAACTAAACCACACTTTTATACCAACTATATCAACCAGAATATTTCACTACATAACCATTAAATCATATTTAACATAATAATCATAATAGATATACAATCCAAGATCCAAAGGCTTAGTGTTTTGATAAATGAGGATCAAAATCACTTTTACATAATAAAACAAAAAACATTATTTAATTCCTTATTCTTTATTCTATTAGTGGATCTCACATTCTCTTTAATACATGTAATCAGTTGAGAATATACATCAAAGAAATGGGTGATCTAAAATCCCAGTAAGGGTTTTTATAATATGGGATGAATAATGGACATGAATAAAAAGTACATGGGTAAGCATAATCATATCATAATCATGGTATCATCATCATAATAATGAGGGAAACATTTGAAAAATTAATGGAATGTGGAATATTCATAAAATTAAACATCATTTATAAGTGTTCAAATACCACACCTAGTTTGGAACAAATCTAGCATTATTTTCACACCTAAAATATGTGAATAATTTATCAAATCATCATTCTGAATAAAGGTATAATCATGTTCATGCATATTGCACATAATTTCATGAGATACATCACATTACCCAATGTATTGGAGTGATATAAAAAAAATTTTCCACCTACCAAATCATAAATGCTCATAATCATACATGCCACATTGAATTTATAACAATCATAGTGATGAAATAAACTCAAGGAAGAGGGTTTAACCAATAGAGGAGGATGCAGCATGGTAGAGGGATTTGTATACCTTTCAGTGGCATAGTTTCACTATGTATGAGGTGAGTGTATCAGATCTAAAGATGGAGCATGGTATAGATGACCTCAATATCACTTTAAATATGATCTGAGAAAGATCTAAGTTTTGATGCCACTAGCATTTATTCATATGTGGGGAGCAATACATCTGTGGTGGACAATATTTCCTGCTGACCACAAAGAGGTAAATGTGTTGTGGCTCAAATTTTAAAGGGAGTTTAGAGTAGAGTTTCTATCATCGACAATGAGTGAATCCAATAGGTAGATGATTATCTCCCTTCATAAGGAGATTCTAAGTATGGTGGAGCTTCAGATCAGGTTCAAGTACCTCCTTCACATTGCTCCAGATGTTTTCCAAGATGAGGAGTCCAGAGCCTGGTGTATGGATGAGGATTTCCATTAAGTGATCTGTTATGTAGTCACACCATTTATGCTCCCAACATATATGTATTTGTAAGAAATTGTATGAGGTTACCAATTGAATTATTTCCTTGGGTTTTGAGCCTTATTAGAGTATCCAGCATGGAATTTATAGTAACTTGGATTTAGGGAGTGCGTTATGGGTGTTCAGAAAATCACTGTTTTGTTTAGCAGGGAACTGTCTTTGGTAGTTTCTTTCCTAACCATCGTGCAGAGGTGTTTTTCGTGCTCCTTTTGGGATTTTTCAATTTTAAATCTATACATACCAAATATATGTTCACCAATAGGATCATTTTTCAAATACTCAATGAGGCTAGTTTAAGAAGGGTGGTCAGGCCCCTTTTCAGAAACAATAGTTTTTTCTATGATAGTTATGACAATAAGGATTATAGGTTGTTTTTCAATAGTTGAGAGAATGAGTATTTGGAATAGGGTATCCTTAGGATAGACTCATCCATAGGGACCTATTCCATAGAGTTAGAGGATTTGTTCATGGTCATATGCACATGTTATAGGATGTGGTGCCAGAAGAGTCGATATATGTTCAAGGAATGATCTGTTTATTATCTAACATTATATTTGATTCTGGGATTCTTTGGTGAGGTGGTATGTGGATGATGTGGTTAGATTTCATACGGTACCAATGACCATCATCTCTGATCATGATCCTCATTTTACCACACTTATGGAGGGTACTTTATCTTTCTTTTAGCTCCAAATTTTGTCTTATCACTTCTTTCCACCATCACATAGATGGGAAGATGGAGCGGACAATCTAGATGCTATAGGATATGTGGTGGGAATGTGTCTTTAACTTTATTGTCTCTTAGGTATGATAACTTCATTTTTTTGAGTTTTTTACAATAATATCTATCAATAATCCATTAATATGGCTTCATTTGAGGGATTTTATGGGTGTTTATGTTATTATTCATTGTGATATACGGAGGTTAGAGAGTCGTTCGTTCTTAGTACTGATGTGGTTCAATGAATTAATGAAAATATCTAGTTGTTCTGAGAGAAAATAAAGGTGGCATAGGACCGTCAAAAGCCCTATGTAGATCATAGGAAGATTCCAATGCAGTTTGATGTTTTGGACCATGTGTGGAGTGTCTTCTTGGTGTGGGTAGTGGAGGTTTCGTAGGGGGTAATCTTTCTATTGAATTTTTTGGGCCCTTTTAGGTGTTGGGATGTGTTGGTAAGGTGGATTATTGGTTGTGTTTTTGACCTTGGTTGAATAGTATGAACAATTTGTTTCATGTGTCTCGAATTTATTGATATATCCATGATGACTCCCACATTATTGATTTGGAAGAGTTGGAAATCAAGGATGATGTGATATTCATGCAGTAGCCAATAGAGATCAAGGATCTTCAATAGAATGTGTTTCATGGGAAAAAAATTCCCTTGGTTTGTATGTAATGGAGGCTTGGTCAGCCATAGGATAGTACTTGGGAGTAAGATATACAGATACATGCCTAGTACCTGAAGCAATTTTGATCTTTGTTTTACTTTTTTTGGTTAATCTTGGATGATGTGATTCTTGGATACTTCTATGATATGAGATGTGGTGTTTCCATTGATGTGTGATTATTGATAATGTTCTAAAATATGAAAACTGCATGAACTAATTCCTAATTGAGATTCATTAATTGTAATCTGATTAAACTCATGTGGGTGAGTTAGTTCCACCTAGATTAGATAGTATTTTGACATGGAGAATGGAATTCCCAAATTCATACATTCGGGTTAGTGCAGTTCATTGGTTGTGATGGTGGTATAGGTGGTTATATGTTATATAGTGGGTTGTGGAAAGTATCTGGTGTCTAGGTGATGTGGTTTTTTAGTGATGAGGTTGTCTGATATGGTTTTTGGATGTTCAGTTTGGTGTGTTTGGATGATGGTATCATTGAGGACTGATGAGATCCTTGAGAGGTATCTCATGGGGTGGTTTTTTGTACTCTTTTCCTTCTAGGGTTGGTTTTGGATTCTCAAGGGTGATAATCATTTGAGATAATTCTAATGTAATGTTATTTTCCTTCATGGTCCTTTGCTTTTCCAGTTTTGGGTGTTTGAGGTGCTCAGAGGAGGATTAGAGTGTGCATGGGGGAG
The DNA here is from genome assembly GCA_963277665.1 of Viscum album. Taxonomy (NCBI): domain Eukaryota; kingdom Viridiplantae; phylum Streptophyta; class Magnoliopsida; order Santalales; family Viscaceae; genus Viscum; species Viscum album. The sequence goes on along the minus strand of OY728159.1, from coordinate 1,234,365,901 downwards.
TTTGGCTACTAAAAGATGAAAGAAGAGGAAATACACTCCATGTAAATTTTACAAGACATGAAAGTGGGGTTCTTGATTATGCAGGGCTAGTTCAGGACATATAATAATTCAGGTGATTAATCCTTTTATTTGATTTGTTTTTTTTGTAAAATCTAGAAAATTTTGGACACCTGAGGATTACACACCGTTTAATGGTTACATGATGTATAGCCAGTTGGATCCAAGTTATTTTATAACCCTTAGTATGATTTTTTTTCTCATTTAGAAACATTCATTCTCCCTCATTTTGGAATAACCTTAGGTTCCCCAAAAAGGATTTACAACCTTCTTCTTCTCGCTTTGATCAGTTTTTTCTGATGGATTCTCATTGGTGATCTAGGTTGAGTTCTTCTTATTTCTACATGGTTTAATTTCATTCTTATCTTAGGGGTTCACTACAGAAATGTTTCTTTGGTTTTGAAGGAGTCTTGGGTTGCATTTTGACAACCCTTGGGTTTGTTGTAGGTTGATACGTAGTCTTTCTGTGTGTGGTTGTAGTTTGTGGGAATTTCTACTTTACCCTACGGTGTGCAGCAATATTAAAAATCTATTTTGAGGTAGGGGATCCTCATTCACACCATTTTATGTTCTATGTGTTATATCTTCATGCTTTTCCTTACCTTTGGGTGGATATTAAGGGTTTTCATAATTATATAATTAACTATAATGTCTAAAATTGATGGGTATGGGGAGTTATCACATGCTTTAATTATTTGTTATATGTTGTTGAAATAGTTATGAATGAATTTTTCTATTTTTTAAAATAATGGCTTTGGGGATTATTTATTTAATAGTTGTTGTTATGTTATGATGACCCTTATTGTTTTTTGTGTGATTTCACCTGAATAAAAGTTTAAATAATGTATATTTGGATAATAATTGGATACCATTAAAAACATGGTTTTTTTAATAATAATCTTGCTAATATAAATAATATGTGTGATAAATACAATGAATAAATATGGAATATTTAATTTATGTTGTGATGTGACCTTGTTCTTGGTGACTTTAATTCAGTTGTTGGGTTGTTGTGTGGTGATAGATGTGATCAACTGGGCTATGCGGTATGTAGAGAAGTGATACAGCTGTTGGTTAGAATGGATGTGATTTGGGAAGTTGAGTGATGTGGTGTGATTAGTTTGTGGTTCATTGGTCATGGAATAGTGGTTGTGGTGCTGTGGTTATGGTGGAGTGCTTATGGCATAGTGGTTGTCGCATAGTGGTTGTGGTGTTGTGGCTGTGGCGCAGTGGTTGTGGTGCCGTGGTTGTTGTGAACCGGTTCCGGTACAATGGTTATGGTGTAGTGGTTCTATCACTATTATTTTAGTATGTGGTAGGAGTAGTTGTGTGATGGATGAGATGTGTGGTTTTTATAGGGAGATAGATTGGGAAATGTGATGTGATGATGATGGTGGATGTGTGGTTCCAAGTATTTAGATATGTTTTTTGGGACGGTTGTGTGGAATAGATGATATATTTGTCTCATTATCCATGGGATGAACTATGATGATAAACAAAATAAAATAAGATAGTAAATAAATAAGGTGTGATAGAAATAAATATGTGATAAATTGATTAAACTGAAATTAAATGAATAAATAATTGTGTTGTTAATTGAATGTAAGGGGATTAAAGGTGATGTATGGTAAATGGATTAATGAATAAATGTGGTGAAACTGGGAATCTAGAAGTGGAAAATTTTTTGTGGTGGTTGTGTAATGTGTTTCATATATTGGTGACAGAAGTTGTGATGGTTTATGTGTGGTACATGGTGGTGATTTGGTGTACTCTAGTGTTGTTGATATCAACCCTTAGTTTGGTATTGTGGGTTATCTTTTTATCCTGTATGTTTATGTTATTTTATGTACATCGCACCCGATTTAGATACCCTTACCAATTCTTAGAGATGCTTAGTTCTGGATTTTCCCCCAAAATCTAGGATGGTAGTGATATGGATGGATGCATACCCTCACTCCCCCAGTCTTCCTTATGATGTGTTTTCCCAAGTGTTTACAGGTGATATGTGATGTGTTGTCCCCGGGTGTTTATGAGAGAGATGTGATCTGTTCACCTAGGTATTTATAGAAGATTTGGGATGTGTGGTTCTAGAAGTATATGTGTAGGACGTGATGTTGTGGGATGTGATATGTAGTGGGGGACATTCTTGGTTGGAGGAGGGAACAAGGTTGATGACCTTATCATTCATAATACCCTACTTATCTAGTTTTTATTATGACATGTGGCACAGGTGTCTACGGGTGGGATGGGATGTGATATGTTGTGTGGACCAGTTCTCTATGGGTGGGATGTGATGTGATGTAATGTGATGTGTGTGGAAGAAATGGGAGCATAGGTCATTCGATGTTGGGGGAATGAGAGAAGACAATTAGTGGAGAAGAGGTAGTGGGGAACATTGATTTGTTTTGATCTTGATGTTATATTATTATATTGGATACATGATTTTTTGAGTGAGCCATGGTGAGGCTGGTTTTGGTTAGATAACATGTATAGGTTCTTATTGCTTTTTTTTGTTTAGCAGTGATTTTGCATATTATTTTCACATGTTCACTTGATTCCTTGTTTATGTACCTATAGAGTATACCGGCTATGATCAAACTATGTATATAAATTGTTTTCAGGTTTCTCGGAGGATCTTGGGGACTGAGATGGATATTACTAGCTAGGTTTGAGTTTCTATTTAGTTACTTTCATAGACTTTTCTTTTCAGTATTTAAGTTGGATAATTTTATATGTATCAGTTTTATTTATTCATGCATTGTGGGATTGTTTTTTATTTACCTTTATATAGTCTTACAGATATTTTTGTTTATTTTTTATCCTATCTCCCAAACATTTTTCATTTATTGAGGGTAATTCCTCCAATACTGTTAGATTTTTTATAACCTTAGTTCTAGTCTCTATCCCAGGGCCTAGAGGAGTCTAGACTCAGTGGTCATTATCTCTCTCCCTTAATTATAACATATTTTTTGTGAGGTTTTCATGACAACTAATATGTTATTATTTTAATGTAAAAACCTATATATGTCTCCAACATCAATAAAATGGGAAAGGAATTCATCATTTGTGAGTGCAGCTGACTACCTCCTCATGAACGGATGTAATTAATTTCCCATTAATATCTATAAATACCAGTTATAATGATGGAATTAATTTTTATATGTGGTATTCATTACATATTTATCTTTCTAAAAAGATGATATATCATTTAACATATTACCATTCCATGCACTGGAAAAATGATAATGATGTATGTGCATACATGTGGACTACCACCCCCATGAAGCGATGTGATTCGTTTTTTGTCATAAAATCACATGGATGTTATATATAATTATATTTAAAAATTAATATGATATATATGATATGATTATAAATCTGGAAATATAAAATAATAGTTTCCTTCATTCCATAATGATCTTTGAAAAATGGAAACTTTTCTCATGTGTATATATGACTTACCATCCCTATGATTGTAACATATTTCATTTGTCAAAATCATATTTAATGGCTGTATTTAAGATTATAATTAATTAATAAAATGATAATTATTTCAGGATTATTATTCATGTGGTGATAGAATAGTGAAATCGTTGAACATAGTAAACCTACCAAAATCATTTTGGACTTATGTACAAAATAACACTGAAACGTCTGATGTGAACATAAATGATTAAGTAATTTTTTTAATATGGAAATAAGTTATATTGAAAGAATAATAAAATTGTAAAATATTTTTAATAAATTAATCTATTGACCTCATTTTTCTATTCAGGAAGAAAAATAATGTACGTGATGAGTCAGACTCAAGGTAAGGTATTTCGTCTCAATTTCCACTCCATCGAGACATATTAGGTAATATGAACCTATTTATTTATATTTTTTGTATATAATAAACCTTTGAGGTATTTAAAATGAATAAATATTAATTCATGATGATTAAATTTCATTTCAATTTCACTAATTTAAATATTTTTCATATATTTTTTTAACATTTCTTATCTTTAGAAGTTGAATCGAATAAAAAAATTTAAGGGAAAATCCAACCATATTTCTATTTTTATCAGATATATTTTTATTCTATATCTATATCTTTCTTTAAATGTTTTAAAAAAATTACACTTCTACAATGATTTATAAAAATACATTTTTACCCTTGTTTTACTTTTTAAAAAATGTTTTAAAAGGAATCTTTCTATTGTTTTCTAAACAAGTTACTTTTAAAATTTTCTTAAAAAAGTGTAAAATGAATTTTTTTTAACTTATATGGAATGATAATATTTTCCCACATTCATGACTAATATTTTCTTTCATGTTTCCTTTAAAAATTTATAAGGTTATTTAAAAAAAATTACTTTATATTTATATGGTTTTGTTAATAAGTGATTTTAAAAATGGAAAGGTTATTTTTCTCAAGAATTTTTTAATGATATTCTAATGGAATTTTTATTCCTAAATTTAAAAAAAACCTTCATTTTACTTATTCACCACTGAGGATATATAATAATGATACCTCCATTTCAAAAATTCACTTATATTTGATCATTGTATGTTACATCTCTCTTAGATATCTATATTATTTTTATCATGTATATAATTATGGTATAAAATGTATTCTATTTGAAATATGTTGTTTTTATAGAAATTATTTGATTGATTGGATAAAATATTGAAAAAATGGTATATTTTATTAAATATTTATTATTTTTTATAAGTTATATTTTTTATAAGTTGAATTGATCATTTAATATTTAAGGAAATCTTTGGACATGAAGTGATGGGTGGGGCCTGATTATAGATAACCCCTTGATACACTGGAAGGTCTTATAAGATAAATCAATTGGCCAAATTAAATTAGTGTTTGCCTATAGTTTTAAATTTTATTTTGAAAGGTCTTGAAATTATAGTTATCATGATTCCTAATATCATGACATCCATTGTAAAAATTTCCTTCATTGAGAATTCAGTTATTATTATCCATGGTCTTTTCGGTATAATATTATCTGTGGATTCAATTTTTTTCTCAAGATATTTATTAAATGGAGTTTGTGTTCATTTATTTACCTTTACATATTGATTATGCCTTATATAATCATGTTATTACATTTATTGATTAAATGGAATGTGTGTTCAGTTATTTACCTTTCCATATTGATTCTTCCTTATTGAATATGATTCATTAATTATTGATTCATGATTGCTTCAATTATACATAACCCTTACTGAGTATTTATGCTCACCCTTTTCTTATATTTATTTTCTATAAGATGTTAAGATGTATTTTATTCCTAATAAGGTTACTATATGTAAATATTTTTGTGGTATATTCTGTTGATATTTATGAATGTGTTTTTTATGGAACCGTGTGGTTAGAAGTTTGACTTAATTGTCCAATAATCTAAAACTAATAGGTCATCAGGACTGTAAATGATCCAATATTCCCTTTTTACATTTTATGTTTTTAATGGAAAAATTTGGTCCACCTTTATTGGTATCAAAGATAGAAATATAATATTTATGTATTTAGAACTATAACTTAGATTGTAGGTTCGTGGTTGTCACATTATCCCTAAAAAGTTTTTCACCCCAATAAAAACAAATAAGGATACTTCTTCATCACATCATATGGTACCCACATAGCTTCCTCAAATTTTGGTTTTCCCACAAAACATTGACCATGTGAGTGGTCTTGTTTCACGACACTTTCTCTCTTAGAACTAGAATATCTACTAGTTATTCCTCATAAGATATATCATCCTCCAATGTTATAACCTTTTAGTTTAGTATATGTGTTGGATCAGTTATATACTACCTCAGGAAAGATACATGGAACATGTTATGAACCTGAGAGAGATTTATGGAATTTCCAAGAGAAAATAAATTATCCCAATATGATCAATAATTTTAAAGGGACCAATATATCTAGGGATTAGCTTTCCCTTTTTACAAATCTTATGACCTACTTACAAGGATATATTAATAGGAATACCTTCTCATAAACTTTGATTTCTGGATCTCACCAATGATTTTCATCATTACTATTTTATGCAATCTGAACTACTATGACGTGATACAGAATGGATCTAACCATCTCTATAATTCCCCCAACTATCTCAAGTCCTAATAGATTTATTTATCCAACATCATCCTAGCATGTTTCAGATTTACACTTCCTTCTATAGAGGTATTCATAAGGATCCATCTAAATGTTCAAGTGAAATCTATTATTTTATGAAAATTATACCTAAGAAAGGTGTTGATCCCAATCTCTAATAAAATACATAGAATAAGATCTCAATATATACTCTAGGGTTTGAATAGTCCTCTCAGACTTACCATCTATCTGAGGATGATATGCAGTACTAAATTTCAAATCTATATTCAATTCTAGTTAAAAAAATTCTATCAAAGTTCAAGGTAAACCTCATATTGAATCAGATAAAATAGAATATGTTACTCCATGTAACCTTAAGAATTATTAATTTTATATCCTATAAAATTGATGTAAATATAAATCCTTACAAATGGAAATTAAATGTGATGATTTTGTAAGGTGATTGACTATAACCCAAATAGAATTATTCCCTTTATATTTTTTGGGGAGTCCAATAATGAAATACAAGGTATTATTTTCCAATTTCCATTATGTTACGCATAATGGTTATAAAATACCATTAGTCTTATTCATCTCCTCCTTAACATGTTGACAAACTAGGTATCAAGATACATACTTTTCAATATCTCTTCTCATGTTATTTCATTAGAAATAATCATTCAGTTTTCTATATATCTTTATACAAATAAGATTAATAGTGATTGATATAATATGAGATTTATACAATTTATAGTTCTTTATTTATGGTATTGATGGGACACATACATGGTTCCTGAACCTTATTATTCCATCACAATCCCGGTTGAACTCTGGAACATTTCTCACATTCTTCTTCAGTTTCACAACCTTCTTATGCACCTATTTAATACTCACATGGATGGATGGTTGAAAATTCATCTAAGAATGATTTTATTTCCCCCTTTCCTCATGATTTCAAGATCCATATTTTTCAAATCCAAAAATATTGTATTTATTTTGATCCTCATCATGGACAAACTAACATTGTATTTCTAGCTAAGAGAATTATCCACCTTGTTCTCCTTCCCAGGGTGGTAGTGTGTTGATCATTCATAATCTTTAATAAACTCTAACCATTAACTTTGGTGAATATTAAACTATTCTATGTGAATATATAATTCATGGTTTTATGATTAGTATATATATAACAATTTTCACCATAAATACAATTCCTCTATATTTTTAGTAAAAAATTTGTTGTTTCCAACTCCAAAGCATGAGTTAGGTAATTTTTTAGGTGAATTTTCTATTTTCCTATGGAATAAAATATCACTATATCATTCTAAATGATGGTTCATCCTATTCCATTATTCAATTCATAACTAAAGATCACAAACCCTTCTCTTCTATAAGGTATTGTAAGAATAGGTGTGCTGAACAACCTACTTTTCATATATTTGAAATTTTCCTCACATTCATTTCTTCAAAGGAAATTGGATCCCTTCCAAGTCACCCTGGTTATTAGATTAGATATCCATGATAAATATCTCACAAAGCATCGTTAGAATCCTACCAACCTAAAAAGTACAATAGATTTTGGTAACCATGGTTGGTCTAGACCATTTCTCAATAATTTTCATATTTTAAGGATCAATCGATATCTTCTTTCTTGACATTATATGTCCTAATAATGATTCTTTTTGTAGATATAATTTATATTTTCTAAATTTTTCATTCAACTTCTTTTTCCTCAACATCTTCAATACAATCCATATATGATCTTTATTCTCTGATTTACTCATATAATATATAATAAAATAATCTATAAATACTACCGAAAATAGATCAAGGTAATATCTAAATACATTTTTCATTAAATCCATAAAGATTATAGGGGATTTGTAATTATAAATGAAGTAACCATAAATTCACAATGATCATACCTCCTATAGAAGGTGGTCTTGCATATTTCCTCATTCTTGACCCTCAATTGAAGATATCAATAATGAATCTTAATCTTGGAAAAAAAATTAGATTCATTTTGTTGATAAAAAAGGCCTCAATATAAGTTAAATAATACTTATTCTTGATAGTTATCTTTTTAAGTTCATGATAATCAATTAAAATATGCATTGAACCATATTTCTTCTTAACAAAGGATATATTTTCACCCCATGGTTATCATTAGGGTATATGAATCCCTTATCAAGATTCTCTTGTATTTTCTTCTTAAATTTATACTACTCAATCAGATCTATTCCATATGGAGTCTTTGAAATAGGTGTATCGCCATATATGATTTATATTGAAAACTCACGTCAAAATTTAGGGGAAGAGTTATAATTCCTTTTATAAATACATCAACATGATCATAAAAATATGAATATTTTTTTATGAAAAGTTCCTCCCTAACCATTTGATATAAATATACCTGATGAATATGTAGTAAGACACATACAACATAAGTAACTTCTAATAGAAGTTCATATTCATACTTGTAGTGAAAGAAAATAATAGATTGGTTAGAAATGTAAAATGTGACTTCCCTTCCTCAACAATTGATATGGGATTTGTATAGAGAGGTACAATAAATTCCTAAAATAAAATTAAATTCAACTAGATGGAGAATTGTAATATTTTTAGGAAGCAAATTCCCAAAAACATTACTTAGAGATATGAAATGGACATGAGATGTGATCATTATACCATTATATGTTTTTACTGCTAACTAAACATATAATATATGAGGTGGTAATGTTATACCCTTATAAAATTCTTTAGATATAAAAGAGTGGGTAGATACATAATCAAATAATGAATTTTCAGTTCTAAAGTGGATGGGCAGTGTACCTTTCACCACTAGTTTCTCATAACCTACTTTAGTAGTTGTGATTATAGGAGGTTTCCATTTATGTAAGGGATTAAGAGGTTGTTAATGATGATTTTTATGACTTAACTTATATTCATTCACTGATTAGTTTAATTTATATACTCCTTAAAATTATATCATTTTAGTGTGGGTAGAATATTTAGTTGAGATTTTTCACCATTCCATCCATTGACTAGCCTCTTCACATCACATTGATATTATTTTTCCTAATGGCCTTATCTTCCACACTAAAATTTTATGAAACCCTATAAAGAAATTTATATTATTATTGTTTCCACACTTTTGACATGAAAAAAGATTAATTTTCATTCCTCTATGGGTTTTATTATTTGAATTTCCTCAAAATTATATCTTTCTCTTGTTGCCCCAAAACTTCAAGAACACTGAGTGTCTCTAATTTTCATTTCCAAATAGAAAGAACATAAAAATATTTTTTCATAGCTATCAAAGTATCTTTTATAAAATTATTTTCGAAGACTTGGTATCAAGATTGTTAAGAATCAGTATACTTTTCTTTTAGGATCGATAATTAAACTGAAAACATACCATCAAATTATGGTGAAAATTTACACACTAATACTAATTGATTTTTCATCTTTCTATATTATTTATAGAAATTCTCTTTCCATTTTTCTATGAATAGTTCATGGAAAATACTTATTAAAATAACATTCCTAAACTATTCCCATTTTATGGAATCAATTTCACCCTCTTACCTCATATTCTTGATAAGATTACATCATTGATATACTTTTCCTTCAAAATGATATAATGCTACTAAAAAGAATTAATGTTCTAAATAGGGTTCTTATAACCAAATCAAAATCAAAACAATAACATTAACACATGGTGGTAATTCTAGATTTCACAATAATACATTCTAGTTTTGATAAATGGTTGTTAATCTGTATCCATATATATATTCTAAATCTTTTATTCAAGGTGATTTAAAACAATCAACAAAATAAGTTTTTCACAATAATAAAAACTATAACACAAGAAAGGCTCCTAGAAGCTATTATTTTCAATATCATCATCAATAAAGCATAATTCCATTATAAATATCCTAAAAAACAGTAAATACATGTGGGTACTCACCTTCCCATTCAATTTTAGTTAAAGATAATAAATTATCTTCTTTTGATACCCAAAAGAAGATAAAATCATGAAATACACACACATGCATATATAGAGAGGGAGAACTAGGATCCCCTACCCCAAACAAAGATTTCCAAATTTCTATTCTATGATGTAAGAAGGATAAGACAAGCACAAATCACCACAATTTAAGAAGAACCTTGAAAAAACTCAAAATAGTAACTCCTTTAATCTCAATCCATAACACTACCCATATCATACATATCCTCAGCTAAAACCTCTTTGAAATGAATAACAGGTAAGGAAGAAACTCACTTAGAATATTTTATGGTTGATCTATATATGTCAATGGTAAAATACCATAAGTCAAGGATGAAATTCCTTCTAAAATCACCTTTTATCCACCCAAGAATCAAGAGAATAGAATATAGGAATATAAGGTTCAAATGGGTTCTGGAATTTATAGTAAAACTTGAATTTAAAATACCACAGTACAACACCCTTGCCTATGGTACAAGGGTTCCAACATAGAATAAGGCTATAGTATAAAATAAGGGATGATGATATAATGTGGCTAGTCAAAACCACATCTGAGAAAAATAATAAGGTCCATGCTGCAAATCCTAAAAAATTAGAGAAGAACCATGATGTAAAGGAAACCAAAGAATTCTAGAATTAAATAACTAAGAAAAAGGTCATGACACTACCTATCTATATAACACATATACCTTGAATTCAATTGAACCTCATAAATCCCTCCATATCCCACTTGGGTGGTAGTCCTAGAACCTCCTCGGGGAAAATTTACATAAAATCATCCATGAAAAAAAGAGTCCATATTTCTGAAGAGCTTAATTCAATAAGGGTCTTACTCACCAATTTATGGGTGATGGGATGCATGTTCCTGCTTGCAGTACTCAGTTTCCATGCCATGTGATCTCTCTCGCCCTAAAAGGTAAATCTTTTCTCATTAGTACAAAGGTATCTGACTCATCTGTGGTGATACAAAATATAGGAATTGACCATGGACAACCAATCCATAACCAAGATTATGTCATAGGTTTCCATAATAATGTACCAAATATACCATGGGAACCTCTCTCCACCAAGTGATATCTCACACTTTTGGAAGATAAAAGATACAGAATAAGGGATCCTTGTAGGAACCTCAAGATGAAGATACTGGGTTGGTAACACATCAAAAAGCTCCAAATCTCGCATGAGGAGTATAGAGATGAATAATTTACTAGAAACTATGTCTAATAAAATTTAAAAAAGAGTATAAAATATATTATATATCATACCTATGATCATCTCTTGTGTTGTAGAGTCATAAGCCTCCAATGCCTTTGGTTGTCTGCGGCCCTGATCACCAAATCCCAGAGCCTAGCGTGGGCTACCTAGTGGTGGTGATTATAGATGTATCTCATAGAATCTTCCTCCCTCAATATCTCCTCCTTCTCCTCTTCCATCTTCACCTCCCTGGGGGCCTCCATTCTATTACCGAGGTGATCCCTGATCATGATGTTTTCACTGCTGTGGAGGATCATAGCTACATTTATGTGCTCCTCATCACGCCTAGTTTGGTAGTCACATTCCATGATACCTCTCCCATCACAAGTGTAGAACTTCCCCTCTCTAGGATACCCTGGTCTTATATTCTTCCCTTAACTACGTGCCTAATTCTGATCATGGAGAGGTCTCTGACACCGAGATCCGATTGATTGATGCCTTCTAGATATTGCAGAGGACTCGGGCCTATAACTTATGTTTCCATCTCCCTCTGCCTTTTATCCCTCTGACTGGAATCTCTATGTCACTAGTTTCTTCTCCAACACCCCAACATAGGTGGGGATGCACAAGGACACCACACTGGCAGGGATATCTATACGAAGCCCCTACTCAAAATTTTGTTCTCGTAAGTGTCCATCCTGGATCATATCAAGGGAGTACCTTATAAGGTTTTTAAAACTCTTTGCATACTCGACCACTAGCATCCCTCCCTGATGAAAATCAATAATATCCTAAATCTAAACTAATCACAAAAAGTAGGGGTAGTACTCCTCACAGAATAACTACTAGAATTCGGGCCATGCTAGTGTTGATTCATCATGCATCTAGGTAAAGAGACTCCATCAGTGCTCATCTACTATATAAAAAATGATATCTTCCAGTGAAACCACCCAATCTGTCAGTTTCAAGATAATATTAAAGATATGGACCATCGACTCTACCCAATCCTCCACTTCCTGTAGATTTGGCTCATCGTGGAACCTCAGTGGCCCCTGGCACTAGACCTCACAGTGTGCAATATGCTTATGAATGTCCTAATCTGGTCTGGATTGTATGATCTACTACTCATTAGGTGTGGGTTCTATACCTACCCACTTGGATGAAGAATCTCATGATATGGACCCTAAACTGAGGCCTCATCGGTCATCAGATCATTTTCATGATTCGAAACTGGTATCCTTGCTGGCTATTAACATAGAGTCATCCTATAAATTATTCAAGATGGACTGCGGTCAGATGAGCATATATATATTTATATAAACAGGGATATGAATCACAAAATACATTCAAATAATCATTTATATATAATGCATGTACCATATATCCCTAAAACCTATGTATGGATATGCCGATTTGACAAGAAGGTAGTCATGGTCCTAGTGAATGGATACATCAGCCACATATACCATCACTAGATTTCCTTTCCTGAGATTCACACTTTAAACACTTTGACACTATTGCCCTAAATTCCAACCAAAATCCTGATAATGGGGCTACTTCAGACCACATTCCAAGGAGTGAACTACTCCGATACCAATCTATCATGACTCAACCCTAACAAAGGATCGAGCCATAACTACCCTAAGCCTACCTCCATAAGCCAGGGGTGGCGAAATGCACTAAAATAAATATCCTAAATGGGAGGTCTTTGCCTAATTTACCTATACATACACACCAGACCATCTCAATAAATAAGTGCATAGGAATAATAATAAAAATATGTAAAAGATAGAAAGTAATCCAAGCATGAAAAACCTCAAGAGTGTATAAGTGTATGATAGTGAAAACTGAAAATTAAAGGGCGGAAATAAACACTAAACTAGAAAGATGTCCCAACCTAAAAAACTGAAATGTAAACTACTGAGAGATTCCAGATCTTGATCTTAAATATACGGCCACCATACGCAGTCCAAAGAATTCATTATCCCTAATATCCTATAAATTCACCATTGACCTATCTATCATTTTCAAAAGACACAACACATATGAGAAAATTTCATATAGGGTGAGTATATACAAAACTAGTAGGATGCCTCGAATGCTGGAAGATGGAGCATTAAGAGAAACAATAGGAATAGAGAGATAGTAGAGAGTAAAACGAATGCATATCAACCCAAATCTAGAGAACGAAACCTCATAAAATAACAAGTAGATCAATATGATGTTTAGGAAGATTATACATTGATTATTTTCCATCAATAGTAGGAGAGTAACCTCATCTGATCATGGTAAGCTAAACAAGGAGAGCACATGGCATGCCCCATGTGTCTTTGAAACCCTTGGTAGGAGAGTAACCAAATCCAAAGGCATGGATACATATACATATAAATGCATACATACATACATACATATATATATATATACATGATTGAACCAAAGAAACACAAAATGATCAAGAGAGAGAGGAGATCTCCATCTCATAGCTCATCCAAGGAAAAGAGTTATAAACAGTTCCAAAAGTTCATCAATGATTCCCATCATCTCATTTGTCTTCCCAAAACTAACCCTGTGATGGACCATGCCTTGTCACTATGTCACACATTCTAGAGGGTAGAAAATATAATTTTAGAACTCATGAGCTAGTACGTTAGGGGGGTTTCACTCTATAAGTATCCATAGAAGACCCACACCATAATGTATCTGGGGTGGTTATACACTAATGTCATGAGGAACCATGTCCTATCTGATATGGGGATCAACATTGGTTATTGAGGACCCATTTCATATCCGATAGGGGGTTACACTTAGTAGGTATTGGACCCATGTCCAAGCTGAGGGTCGTTCCACTATATTTTCATGAGGACCCATGCCCTAGTGTGACAGGGGTTCCACACTAGTCATTGAGGACCCAAACCCTATCTGATAGGGGGTTCTAATTAGTAGTTAGAGGACCCATGACCAAAATGATGGGGGTTTCACTCTAGTGTCTTGAGGACCCACTCCCTATCTGATATGGGATTTCCACTTGGTGTCTCTAGTGATCTTATTCCTGGTCATTGTCATCATCGAGCATCACCTAAACAAGTACAATTCTCATAGCTTCTAACATAATATCCCAAAACCCACAACTAAGGGAACCATCATGTTCAACATGTAAAACACTTAGGATAGACTAATCATCTCCAAACATCCATGTTCAAATTAAGGAGATATGAGAGATTTAAGTTTCTTAAAAAGGAACCAAGGAGTACACGGTGTGTGCGTAGACCCAAATGGCATGTGGTCTCACCCTATCACATGTTTGTGTCCCGATAGGTACACGGATCACCAATTGAGTAGTGACATATTACATTTAGGGGATATAAATGGTGTATCATTCCACTTCGGGTCATTATCATGTGTTTGGTTGTGTCTATGTTTCTATCTCATGTTTGTGTACACAAGTCATGTCCAAGTACTTTGGTACATGGCATGTCTGGTCATGCCCCTGATCATGCACTCCCATATTACATGCCAAGTCTACCATCATGAGTTCACATAGCATGTGGGGGTCCCACACCACATGTGATACAAATAATTCTCCAAAACCCTATCTATCGCATCCAGGGACCGATGCGTCACATGCTCTTCGAACTACAAGTCTTGTAGTCATGATTTTTCCATAAATACAGGCCCACTCTCTACATGCTAGATCCAGTATTCTACCATTGATTTTAGCCTTTCTTTTTCCCAAAAATGGGGGATCTAGTATCCTTTCACTATTTTTGACCATTTGATGGTTGGAAAACTAATTCCATTGAATTTATATATGTACCCATGAACCTTTGTCATCTCACACGCCTCCTATAAATCTCAAATCTCAAATCCACAAAACAATATCCATTATTTAATGATTCAACCCAAAAACCATCCCTGATTTGATATTGTATTTTTCATGTGTGATTATTCTCTAAATTTTGGGGTATGATTGGGATCAGTATCACTTGATAATGTTGAACCAAGACCACATGGTCCAATAGGTGATGAACATGAAGAAATTGGGAACATAAGCACCACAAAAAATGGTTAATCAATTTTTTTCCATTTTTTACTGGAAAAAGATCAAGAACAGGGATATCTGGTGTTAGAAAAATAATTTAATAATCATTTTAATTAGTACATATGATCATGTCAAGGATTAATAATTTGTGAAAATCATAAATGGGATGCTTATTCTCAATAAATTTAATCAAAATAGGTGAAATACATGAGTTGATGATTCCTACCTAGAGATTAGATTTTTCTTCATCTAAGAATGTGCCTTAAATGAATGGAATAATTCATTTTTTACATTCCTCTCCAATATTCTCTGATCTAGAGACTCTCCGTCATCAAAATTTGATTCCCTAATTGAAGGAGGAAGACCTCTCTAGAATCCTCACAGGGTTTATATGGATAACCTTGGAGGATTATCCATAGATATTTATTTATAAACATTTCATTTGTTTTAAAATAACTAAACAATTAATTTAATTTAATTAATTAACCAACTAAACACATCTATATTGGGAGAGATATCTTAACACCCCGCACCGACCTATTTTAGGTCACTCCTAGGGTAAACAATGTGTTCCATACACTTCTATGATCATATATTTCTGATCCAAGATTCTATTTAATATTTATCCCATTTTTATTAAGAAATTTCATGCACATAATATAGATATGTATAATAATTTTATAAAATTAATTCTAGACAGACCAAGCCTTCGAATTTCACGTTGTCTCAGCAACTATTTATGTAAATATATATAGAATTATTTCAATGTCTTTGAAGGAAAAAACTAGTTATCTACACATATCCTCAGATCTAATTCAAGAAATGGGATCTTGTCAAAGAATATGATATTCTCAACAAAAACCCACACTGAATGACTCTCAAATATGTCAGACTAGATGAGATAGATCCATTGAAATACTCCTACATCAAGCATCAATAAATATTAAGTAAGACGCCTGGATAAGGGAATCCAATCATCAGGTGTATCAAATATCATTGGAAGTATGTGGATTGGTTGAAAATAATATAATGTGTCTATACCATGTTTAATAAAATATCCATAAAATCAAGAAAGTAGTTATGTTAGTGGAATCTATGGTAATACTAGATCAGCCCGAGCTCATAGGGTTGGAGGATTTTTTAACACAACCTCTAAGTCCAAAAAAATGATGTTCGAAAATTTGTGAAAATGAAGTGGGATAAGAAATATCCCATAGGGATAAGGTATTTTTTATCGCAACCTTCTCCTCAATGAAATCTAGTATTTTAACATTCAAGAGTAATGCATAAAAATGGATCTTCCCAACTTATCCTACCCAATGACCCAATTTTCCCACTAGGAACACACACAAAACAAATTTCTAATGATTCCATTCATATCACCCTTCATCAGATGATTTCAAGAGGATCGATTAAGAATATAAGGAATCCTCATGGTGAACACACACAAAAAAATAAATCTCTCCCGGGTATGATTTCCCCTAGAGATAATTGTTCTTTTGGGAGATATCCCTGAGAAAAACAACCCTCTAATTATTCATAGGATTAAATTTCTATGATGCATTATGAATTGGTGAACTTCATTAGTACCACCCATGTAGATGTTATAGAACATGAGGTCGATAAAAAGTGACAGAAGGAGGTTTCTATTCATAATACAATCTTCACCAAAATGATTGAAGTGTGTGTGTGTGTGTAACCAAAAATATAAGCATGAATATATTTAGGGATTCCCTTGAATACTCTATTATTAACTCCTTGGTGAGAATACACCAATTAAAAGGGTCAAACTACAAATCCTTATGACACCCACCACCCGAAGAGTTTTAAATCCTTACACTTGAGGTTAGACATTCTCAAAAAGAGGAAGAGATGAAGGATTTGAGAAAACTCAACTCATAAATACTCTAAGAAAACGTCCATATATGAAATGTTCTACAAGAAAAGCCACACCAAAAGCACCTAGT
Organism: Viscum album; assembly: GCA_963277665.1. Taxonomy (NCBI): domain Eukaryota; kingdom Viridiplantae; phylum Streptophyta; class Magnoliopsida; order Santalales; family Viscaceae; genus Viscum; species Viscum album. The sequence continues at coordinate 1,234,348,544 of OY728159.1, read as the reverse complement.
CGATGTGCCTCAATAAAAACGGTTTATCCTAACAATTTAAGTGGATCCAGAACATCCACCCAATGTGGGGATCAAAAACCAATATATTTGGACCCCACGGTGGCTAGATATCCGGAGTTCCCTCCGTAGGTTACACAACCTAATCTAGGTCAGACACATCCTCATAGACTATCCCTTGTGGGATACCCACTGAAAGTACAAGTAGAACTGCCACAGTGATCCTAACCTATTATTCACCTTTCTCATGATCCTTCCTATTTGTTCATTCCTCCCCAGCTCATAGACACTATTGAAACATTGGTGGAATGATTAAAAGCTGTGGACCGATGATTTGTGCCATTTCAACCAAATAAGAAGCATTACCCTGAATGGGTGGATGCAACTCTTTCCCCACCAAATATTGGGAAAACTATATTCCAAATATTTAATGGATCATGGGATATAGAAAAACCTCTGATGAACTTCCTCTATAGTTGTGACACCATGATGGGGACCCTTGAGTAGTAAGAATCATCTAATATAAATCATTTTTTATAGAATTTAGACGGGCCAGCCTTCATCTAGAATACTAGTCTACCAGCCAGATCAATCAAGGAATGGGATGATCTTCACCAAAAATTCCTCTATGAATTCATCTCTACAATTTATAAGTAAATAGTCCTCATTCTATCAAAATTTAGGAAATGATAAAATTATAGGGTGTTATATTTCATTTCCAGGTGGAAAATTTTGACTTATTCTATAAACTTGGAACTCCCTCAAGAATATTTACTAGGTCCTTTCATTGAGAATTTTCACAGTGACCTATGAACATCGATTATTATGGTAAAGTACTCATGTGTATTTTGGGATGTCTCCATAGTAGCGTAAATGTTGAAATATTATGTTCTATGAACCAAGGATAACTCCTATCTTGTTCTAGCATCTCAAGGGACGAGGATGGGTAGAGTGAAAGTTTCAATGGTTACATTGAAGTTGGCATCTTGGCCAATGCCAACTCCAAATCCCACACCTACTCACATAGTACCTCCTCTTGAATGGATTAATTAGTAGCATTATCCTAATTTTATGAATGTAAAGAGTCTAAATTCTCCCAATTTAGAGATTATAGGAACAAATTCTACTTCTTCTGTGATGAGTAGGTTCTTAGAAACTTTTTAACGTCCTTGGAAAACAACCTACTAACCCTACTGGATCCCAAAAATACCTTACCAAGCCATACTCAGTGATCACAAAAAATATTTCCCCTTGAATATTGTGTAACACCATCTATTACTATTTCATTTTAAAATATTTCCTATAAAATATGGTTGATTTTTGGAAAGTGATGGTGGGAAAACCACCTGCACAAATAACATGTGTTTTTACCACCAATCTGAAGGAAGAGGGTGAATGGAAGAATGTTTCTAATAATAATTCTCACAAGTTCATTGATTTTACACCAATATAAATAATAAAATGGAATCATTATATCCTTCAATCATAGTTAACTCAACCAATTATGAACACATTCACTTCCGCTACTGTACAACTGACTCTGTCAGCACTGCAGTCCTCCAAAGGGAAGTTTTCTAAAAAATGACAAGCTCGTAATATCAAAAAAAAAAGATGAACTTATACAAAGGAAAAAATTTATCCTTGAATATCTTGGAATTCATGCATTCAGTCTTGAATTTAAGAGCACCATCCCGCCAAATGATACCATAAAATTTGACCCACGAGATGGAATCCTTATCAGAAGAATAATTAATATTTAGTTAAATTGATGTCATTAAATTAATGGATACCTTTTATAATGATGATATAGCTATCAACCCGAGTTCCATGAATCCAATTGGGGAAATAGGGGAAGAGGCCCTAGGGGTTGAGGGTGAAATGGAAGATGCAGTCATGGTAGAACTCAATATCTTGATCATGTCCCTTCTCAGATTGTCTCAGCTACTAAAACTCATTGAAAATCCCTTCAACATTACCAATATGAGAAGAATAGATCCACCACATATGTTAGGTTTCCACCTGACCCAATAATTCTATAAGATTTATTATAGGGGTGCAATTATTTGATCGACCTAGACAAGAAAGAAAAACTATTTTACCTAACTCACCAAGGTAAATAGCACCTTCAACTTATATTTCAAAGTTTTATATACCAACGTAAAGTAATTAAAATCCTAAATATCCCATCAAAGTGAGGATTGATGATGGGAAGCATAGACCTTTAACCCTGAAATATGATATAATGAAGCAATTATCCATGGTTTCTATCATCTAATCGGTCATGGATTCTCTAATTATATCAAAAGAACTTCATTAGGTGTTTATATTGGTGTTGATGGTCCCTCTAGAGTTTCAAGATGAGGTTAAAATCGTTGAATTATATTTTTTATTGATAAATCCTACAGAATGCCACTTGATTATCACTTTCATTTAATAGGAAAAAATATAATTAGACAGGGGAACTTCAGACCCCTGTATGTGCTTGGAAGGATAAAATAAATTGATATATAAAGATATTTAATTGATAATAACTCAAGAGTCAGCCTCATTCTAGTTTGAACACTTCTTCGACTGTGTTAAAATGATTCTCACTTTTCCCCTTCAACTCTAATGCCACATGGTTATGATAGATGTGAGAAAAATCCTTTCGGCAGAATCAAGCTCCAAGATCAGTTTGGAGACCTCATTTCCAACTCAGAATTTATGGTTGTTCAGAAAGATACAGCCTTCAACATTCTTCTAGAAATTACTTTGTGGCATCACCATGTAGTTGTCCCCTCTTTATACCACTAATTCCTCAAGTACTACAATACTGGGAAATTTGGGATATTTCATGGTGATAAGTCTCCATTCAAATCCTATGAATCATAGTATATTGATGTGTGATTCAATTATAGGGAAGAGAAATAATCCATGACTGATGCTATCACCTAGTTCACTACCCCGAATGGTTTTTCAATGATATAATCCAATCCCTTCAAATAGATCGGTGAATAATATGTTTTTCCCATTAATCATATCAAATATATATGTCATGATTTGGATATATATTCAGTGACTCGCATTATGTCAGACATAGAGAATAAGCCTAACATCGCTAAAAAGGGTTTTCACTCTCCAAACATTGGTAAAATCTTGAATGAGAATTCCTACATTCCATACCCTAAGATTTAATAGGATTGTGCATCATTAGATGAATATGACAAAGCTATTATTTCACCATAAGGGAGTAGAGATACTTCTTATCTACACATCATCCCCCTTAAAAACATCAATAAAACCCCACGTTATCAGTGAGGTTAGAGGAGTCTATTTTATCTTTTGGATGTCAAAATGTTGGCTCCTCACATAAATCTAATAAATTTCCTTCAGAACCTAATCATCTTAATAGTGAGGTAGAATAATAAGAGGAAGGGAAAGAGGAAGAATAGGACCTAAAGAATTCCCCTTCATCATTTGAAGAAGGTTTCCATACCACTACTGACATATGTAGACAAATAAAACTAGGTTTAAAGGAGAACCCACGGATTGCATTGATTATCATAGTTATGTCTTTAGAAAAATAAAAGGTATATGACTTATAGTGACCCTAATTTTTATTTCAAATCTTATTAAATCATTTTAAAGGAAAAGAACATAAAATAATTGCACAATAAGGATTAAAAGGTTTATTATCTTCAGAAAATTATGACCATACATAACATTTAAAAAATAAAATATAAACATTTATTTAATTCATTCTTCTCTAGATTCTTATTGGCCCTTTAATTATTCTTAGTACATGTAATCACCTGAGGATATACATCAAAAAGGGGTGAGGTAAAATCTTATTAAGATGATATATAATAGAACAAAACAATATAACATGGGGTGATCATAATAAATATCATCATTACATAGGCATAGGATCATAATCTTGAGTGTAATAATTAAGAAAGGGCATGGAATGTGGAGATTCATAAAAATGAAACATCAAGTCTTAGTTATAAACTGCCACACATAGTTGTGCAAAAAATATAGCATCATGTTCACACATATTTCAAATTTCCTATTATATAAATCACATTACCCAATGCATTGGAGTTCTATATAATTATAGATGCACCCATCACATCATAACATTTACATTACACAATATAATTACGGGCACACCAATCACATCATAACATTTACATTATCATGCATGCCACATAGAACTTATATAAATCCTGAACATAAAATAACCCATCGAAAGGAAGGGATTTAATTAGATAAGAATAAATTCATAAACTATGGATTCCCAAAAAAATATGGAATAACATACTTGAATCATTAACCTTGAGTGAAGAATAAATAATCTCGAGGAGAAAAAGGTGTGTTTTTTTGAAAGAAGGGTTCTTTTTGAAAAACATTATGTTTCTCATAAACTCAAGTAGAGAACTTTTATATCCTAGAAAATATAATATATTGATGAATAAATTATATTTATGGAATATCCATACTAAATATATGGTAAAATAAGGAAAATCCAAAGAAATAGAGTTTGGTTTGAGAATTCTCCATACCTTGTGTCTGAAAGCTTCCTTCACGTTAATATCCTATATAATCACATTAGATTCATTAATTAAAAATAATTATCCTTTTATACCTGAATTTTATTCACTATAATTTTATTGAGTACATTTATGTGATTTTGGATGAGTTGTATAATCTAATTTCATCATTCGTTAGTGTCTGTTTTCATTGTATTCATGATCCGTTCACTTGTATACATGAATGGAAGTTGCTGTAAAATAAGGGTAAATATCCAGAATTGATATTATATTCTATTAATGATTTTACATAATTTTAAATGACCTTTTAAATAAATTTTTATTCGGTATGAGGATGAATCATTAGATACAAGTCAATGATGATCATTTTTAGGTTAATTTGGCGGTTTTTTATCACAATGAACTTGTATCATTTTATCATATAGTATTATGTGTATAATTTACTTTCAGAACATAAACGGGTTATAAAATACACTTTAAAATATGTTTGAACTATTTTAATGGTTTTATTAATATCTTTTAGGAAATTAAACAAAATGAAAGTTCATTGCCCATGATTTTGGTAAATTGATATATAGTGGGCGATGATTTCATTATTACAATAAAAGAGAGAGAGGGAGGATTTTATTAATGGATATTCCATTAAAATGATATAATACTATTATATCAAACATACTAGATTTATTATGCCATTTGGAAAATATAAGGTGAGTATAAGAGAAAAAATGAATGTAATTGAAAAGAAATTAAAAAAAATCGAGAGATGATTTACCTCTTAAATTTTTCCTCCTTGAGAACCTCCTTTGAGAAATGTTTTGGTCTTTTGATGAGACAAATAGCTCCTTGACATGGGGGAGGGACTGGGGACGATTATTTGGTAGAATTTATGCACTGCTCAAATCTGGAGAAGTGTGAGGAGAAGAGGGGGTAAGGGGTGGTATTTATAGTGGAGGAGAGGGGTGTTTTCTCATTATTTTATTCATTAGTTAATTATTTTGGCTCAATATTGTGAATAGTTTGATAATTATCTAAAACTATATTAAAATAATGAAGTAGAGTTTGATATTTTTGGCTTACAATAGCCTTACATCATCTATCACTCTATAATTCATTTATTTTTCTTTTATTATAAATTATCGTATTTTACTATTCATAAGAAATTCATGTGTTTTAGAAAAATTATAAGAATTTATCATAACCATTTTTCAATGTGAAGAATTCAAAAATGAACTGAATTTTATGAAAGTAATTTTCTAAATAAGAGTAACTTAATTTTTAATCAAAATAGTCCTTTACTTGAAAAATACAGATTTTAAAATTAGAACTCATTTTATAACACATTAAAAAATTAATTAAGGTCTCATAATATTATCTTAAAATAATAAGACATAAAAATATTAATTTATTAATAAATTTTATGAAAATAAATTTTATGAAAATAAATTTTCTTTTAAATTATTAAATTAATCATAAAATTGTTATTAAATATTTTTGACCTATAAAAATGCCATTAGTTAATTAATAATTTTTAAAATATATACTTACTTATACTATGATATAATTAAATAATATTTTCACTTATATGATTCCTAAATTTTATTTATACTCTAATGGGTGAGGATAATATTTATTTAACTTGTTTAATATTCATAATGGTCATATTAGTATTCTTGAGGTCAATTAACTATTTCATCAGTATTGGTTCCTTAACTTCTAGAAAAAATTCTTATTTCATTAATTCATCATTTATAAAGCTTTTATTATGGTCTATAAGTGAATTTATGTAATTTATACCACATTATAGTACTATAATATGGGATAAATTCCATTGATAAATGTTTGGGTCGTTACATTCTTCCCCCCTTTGGAGATTTCACCCTCAAAATTTTATTTTACATAAAAAGGTGAAGGTACTTCTCCTTCATCACCTTCTCTGGTAACCAAGTTGCTTCTTTATACTTATAGTTATCACACAATAATTTTACAAGGTGGGTTGTCTAGTTTCATAGAACCTTATCTATACAGTCTATAATTGTTATTGGCTGCTCCTCATAAGAGACATCATCTTCCAACTGTACCACCTTTAACTTTAGTACATGTGAGAGATCTGGTATATTCTTCATCAAGAGTGATACATGAAATACATGATGAACTTTATCCATATTAGATGGAAGTGAAAATAGATAGGTCAATTCTCTTATATGATCAGGGATCTCAAAGGGGAAAATGTACATTGGGATTAACTTCACTTTCTTTCCAAACTGTGTGAATCTATTCCATGGTGATATTCAAAGGAAGACATTATCTCCCACATAGAACTCCAAGTCCCTTCTACAATTGTCAACATATATATTTTTATAAATTTGAGCAGCTTTGATATGTTTCTGGATGTCTTGAACCTTCTATGTCATTTCTTGTACATGATCGGGTCCAAGAAGTTTTCTTTTGCAAACGTCATCCCAACAGGTTGTAGTTTTAAATTTCTTTGCATACATAGCTTCTTATGGATCCATCTAAATAATCGAGTGGATGATATTATTGTATGATAACTCAAACAATGGGAGATGATGATCCCATCCACCTTTGAATTCTAAATAGAAAGATCATATCATATCCTCGAGTGTCAGAATAGTCCTTTCAGACTCGCCATCAGTTTGGGGGTGATAGGTCATACTGAAATTTAATTCACTACTCAAATCATATTTAAGAATCATCCAGAATTTAGATGTGATCCTGGGATCATGATCAGAGAAAATTTAGAGTGGTACTCTATACAGTCTCACCACTTCCTTTACATTTATCTTTGAAAGTTGTTCTAGTGATAGATCATCCCAAATAGCGATAAAGTGGGCAGTCTTGGTGAGTCGATTCACAACAACCCATATCGCACTATTTTATTTGGATGTCTTTAGGAGTCCCATGAAAAAGTAAATAGTGACATTCTCCCATTTACACATGGGTATAGGAAATTGTTACATCATCCCTTTGGAATTCTATCACTCAGCTTTAACTTTATGAAATGTCAAGGGCCTTGATATATACTCAGCAATCTCATTCTTCATGTATTCCCACTAGAAGTTTTCTTAGAGATCATGGAACATCTTGGTACTCCTGCAATAGATAGATAAATTTGAGTTATGTACATTTTAAAATAACTCCTTCTTTATCCCAGGTGATTCAGTCACACAAAGCCTCATTTCAAACTGAATCACACCATCATCATCAATATGGAACTATTGCAGCTTCCCTTCCTTTCCTGCATTCACCTTCTTTTTAACTCTGGATCATCCCTTTGTACCTCCTTAATATTCTATTGGATAGATGGTTGGAAATAATGTGGTCCAGGTAGGATTTATTCCCTTCCATTATTATTTCCAAATCCATACTATGCATATCCATGAAGATAGGGTCTTTCTCAATTCACAACATGTATAGAGTAATAAGTTCTTTTCTACTTAGAGCATCATCTACCTTGTTTGCATTTCCAGGATGATAGTGAATAGAGCAATCATAGTCTTTGATTAGCTCTATCCATCTCTTTTGATTCATGTTTAGCTCCTTTTATTGGAATATATATTTTAGACTCTTATGAACTGTATATATGTCACACTTATCACCATAGATGTAGTGATGACAGATTTTCCAGGAAGAAATCATAGGTTCTAGCTCAAGATCATGAGTCAAGTAGTTTTTCTTATGGATCTTCAATTTATGTGAGGCATAGGCTATCACATTATCATTTTTCATGAGTAAACAACCCAGTTGTTTCTTTAAAGCATCACTATATATCACAAAACGTTTTTCACTTTTCAGTAATATGAGTACAAGTGTAGTGATAATCCTTCTCTTTAGATCCTTAAATCATTCTTAAAATGTAACAGCCCAAGATTTTATAAAAAAATATTCTTTTTAATTTTATTAATGTCTTGTGTTGTACGCTACACCAAAAGGAGCTTGCACAACACGCATCCTTGACTTGCCTTGAATTACACGCAATCACGACCTTCCTCGATAGTGTGTGTAGTACGCAATAACGAGTTTCACTAAACAACGATATGCTATTAAAACTAGCCGTTATGAATAGTAATAACCACTTTTTGAAATTTTGTAAATTTTATTTTTCAAAATGGATTTCATTTTTGGATTCGGAGTATCGAATTTAGCCTAAGGTGAAATTTTGGTACATTTCGGATAACTTTCATATTCTGATGAATAGTGAAAATTACTAAATTATAATTAAAAACAACTTTTTTAATCGAAATAATTAATAGTGATAAATTATTAATTTGAGTGGTTTTAAAGTATATTTAGAATATATTTTTACAATTTAATACAATGTTGGTCATTGGACGTAATTTCACATTTAAACCTGACATAAACAAGTGTCAATCTTTTGATAGATATTGTTTCGTAAAAACACGCTATTTGTTTTAATAGCGGGATTTAATTATAAAATTAATTAATTCAACTTCTATGTTATGAATTTGGTAAAATAGACTTCATTTTTGAATTCGGAATATGAAATATAGCTTAGGATGAAATTTTGGCATTTTTCTGAAAACTTTCAATTTTTTATGAATAGTGAAACCACTAAGTGGTAGGTTAAAAACTGAATTTTGCATAAAACTTAATTTTACCACTTCTGTGAATGGAATTTCGAAAATCCGAGAGACACGGTTAATATCAAGGACTAAAATGTGGTTCAATGAGATGAAAATAATTTTTGGTGAATAGTAACTTTTTACTTTTTTTTACCGCGGTTAATAGTAAATAGGGTAACTAAGGGTAAATATGATATTACTATTACCCTAACACATGTACTAATTCTATTGGACAAGTGTAATTCGACCAAAAACAAACTTAGGAATAAAATATGACCATTTAGGCCCACTTGGATTAGATTAGGACATTTATTATGAATTTATTTAAAGAAGGGTTAAAATAGTTAAAATCAAAGTTTAATAAGTAAATCATTTTTAATATGGGGTTATACATAAGATAAATTCGATTGTAAATATTAATTAGAAAGCTAAAAAGATTTCCTACATGATGGTATTTTATTTGTAATTTTTAGACATCAAATAATTTAATTTATTTATGACACAACGATGATGAAGTAATTATCTTATTAATGAAATATTGACATAATTGATGTTATAAACACCAAAATAAATGTAATTTGAGATTTTTTATGAATTCCACTAATTTTATAGGTTACTATGATATATTAATGTTGATTTAATCAACTTGTTTCGAACATATAATTCTGTTATGACTTTCACAAAAATCATATATCAAATAGTGTCAAAATTGACACAAAATAGTTTTTAAATAAAATATTATATTATTAATTGTTATGTTATTCCTAAAAATCTAAGGTTCGGCCATATGACTTAGATAAGGATATATATATTAATAATAAACAATTTGAGGTTCGTTTGGCATGTTATAGTAAGTGTATTAACCATATAGTGAAAGAAAACAAAAAGACACGGTAAAAGTTAAATTATTTAACTTAGAGTTAAATCTAATTGATAAGGTTTAAAATAATATCCAAACATGTCTAAATTTGATTGGATGATGAGATTACAACCCTATCTCATCTAATCTTCGAATATGAGTCATTTTTGGAGGTTTTTAAGTGGGGTTAGATTTATTATAAATTAATATTGTTAAGAATTCCTAAGGTGCCCCTCTCCTCCCCTATAAAAGGACACCTCCTCCCCCTCCTCCTCACACCAATTTGAGCACTCAAGCTCGGCCAACCCCTGCCAATTTATCCTCTCCACTTCCCTAGAAACATCCTAGAGGTTCTGGTCTTCCTCAAAGACCAATTTTAGTGCCCTAAGAGGAGGTCTCAAAGAGGCACTTCAAAGAAGAGGAGGTTCGGACACTTACAAAGCAAGTCGGACCTAAGGTAAGGGAAATATCACAATCTCATTTTTATCCGAGATTGTTTATTCGTAAGTATTTACTGGGGTGTATTTTATCATCACATCCATGTTCCCTCAATATGTAATATTATTTCCATCCACCTATAATTGTTTAAATCCAATTTTACCCTTCTATGAGTTTTTAGTAAAGGATATGAAAGGAATCTTTTTTCGTTTTTCGTACGAGGTACTTTTTGACTTTTCCGACAAAAGTACGAAGAATGTTTTTTTTAACTTATACGGCACGAACGGATTTATACTGTTTTATAAAGCCTTATTTTCATGAAGCTTCCTCTAAAATATTTCATGACTATTTTCAATAAAATCTCTTTCTTTTAAAATTGCATGATGTTTTGAGAAAAGAAATTGATTTTGAAGAAGAAAGGATATTTTCCTCAAGAATTCAATTCAAGTGTTTTATCAAAATTATTTTCCATATAAGATAATAAAGGGTTCTGTTTCTATCCATATTTTTACATTGATTTGACTATGTTGTGATGGAATTATGTTTATGAATTCCTTTATCTTATATGAATGGTTTTATGATGTCATGTTGTTTAAGAATCCAATTTTTATTACATGGGTTATGCAATGATGTATGATTTATGATTTTGTGGCACACATAAGAAAGGATTCATTAAGAGATGGGTGGGACCTATATCTCCCTCCAATGCATTGGGTAAAGATTTCATATCTCATGAGATAGACATGGCTGGAATGGTAGGTTATACCGGTTCAGTGAAATAGGACTGAAACGAGGATTACTCGATTCAGAAAGGGACTTTGTCCACTAAGATAGTCTTGGCATTGAGTCTTGACTAACAAGAAATGATTCTCTATGATTATGTGTGTATGCCACAATGAGTAATGTTTTATGTTATGGTTTCATTTTCACTACTATGATTTATCCCATGTTATGAAATTATGCTCTCTTTTGCAGGTTAAGATTTCCAAAAGATGTTATGTTCTTATGAAAATTATGTGATTGATATTTCTTTTGTTTACCCTTACTGAGCATTTGAGCTCACCCTTTTATGTTTTCTTTTCCCCAGGATATAAAGAAAGGTTTTAGGTAAAAAAAAAGATCTTTATGGGAGATGTTGAAGATCATTCCCCACGATTAGAAGATTTTATTCCGAGTTTCCAAAGACACTAAACTATTACGATCCTTTAGTGTGTGTTTTTGTTATGTACTAAGTATTCCGCAAATGTAATGTAATGTCCATGTACGATAAGATACGGGTCTCTACAGTTGGTATCAGAGCAAAGGTTTAGTCAACCTTTGGAAACTAGGATGCGAAAACGTTAGTGAGATCCCTAGAGATATTTCTAAGGTATGTCTAGGGATGTCCCTAAGGTTAAGTATACGTATAGGTTATAGTACTAGAACTACGCTAACGATCATAGAATTAAACCTAAGATGTTAGATATTGAAGGTACTCCCCCTTTATTATGTTGTTTTCCCTAGCATGATTTTTTCCTCTCACACTATTCTTTTTGGGTTTTAGAGAATCGCTGGAAACAAGATGATTCACGATAATGGAGGATATGATGGACAATGGAATGATATTCTTCATAATGAAATGGGATTTGGAAGTCCAAACATAATTATTATGCCGAATCAGCAATCTCATAATATGATCAATAAAGTAAAATTTGGTAAGTTTCCTGACTCGGCTAATAAGAGAAAGATGGAGTTTCATGATGATCATAGAGGAAAGAAAATTCAATTTCCCCTATGTAATTCATGTGGGAAGAGGCATCAAGGAGAATGTTTCAAAGGAACTGGAAGATGCTTTGGGTGTGGAAAAGAAGGACACAAAGCAAGTAAGTGCAAAGAAAAAGGGTCAGTCAACACCATGGATGAGGATAATGGTATTGCTACGACATCAAAAATGGTTAAGTGTTTTAAATGTGGAATGTATGGGCATTATGCAAACAAATGCCCTAAGGGAAAGACTCATGAAGAGAATCAGTATGGTCATATGGGTAGTATTTATGTGGATGATGATGAAGAGACTACAAATGATATGTGAGATGAAAGAATTTTTGAAGCTCGGTCAATGGTTTGAGAATGTAGTGGAATGATTACATGTTTATCATGTGTAATTTTGGAATAAAGAGACATCTATGGATTGTTACACTGTTGTCTTTCCTTGTGTTTTGAAAGTGTATGATTAATGTTACCAGTATTCATGAAAGGTTATCCAGATAATTTTGGAATGTAGATGATATGCACATAATGAAGGGATAAGGAGAAAATTAAATGTTTGATAGTATTCATGAGCTCATGATTGATATAAGGACTAAGTGATATCATGGATTGAGTATATAGAATTTTGAGGATTTTGGTATGTGGAAAGTGTTAACTTTTAACTGCATTCAAGTTTTCACTATGGATCAATGGGTATTCAAGAGAGTACAAGATTAAGGACTTTGAATGTTTGGAATATGACCAACAAGACATATCTTATGATATGTGGGGATCAACGACAGTATTAAATCTCTGGTAATCGATGTCACTATATTATGAGAGTGGACTGCAGTATTATAAGCCTAAAGATTAGACTGGATTATGTTGGACATAAGTTAGTATTGTTTAAGGATAGAAGATTTTCGATATTATTGATGGGATGTTATAGTAACGTAGTTTTAGAAAAAGGACAACCTGCAGGACGGGCGACAGCCCATCGCTTCGGACAAGGCTGTAGGAATCGAACCCACAACCGAAGTGCGACTGGCCTTTATCGCCTACCACTGGCCTACAGGAAGTCCCTATTTAGTAGAAACTAGTTTTATTATATTAAGCAGTATGATATATGAAGTATAAGTCCATTATAGGAACCATATATGATTAATCTCACTATAGATCGACTTATGCATATAATTTTTGCTAATCTTTTGTTTGAGACAGATGGAATGACCCGTCATTCTATCACATGATCTGCTAACACTTCACGAATAACAAATTCAACTTCATTTATTTAAGAGATGAAGTGTAAATTGTTCAAGGCACGAACAACAGTGAGATTGTACCAAAATAAAGTAAGTATTTATTCTAATTCAAATTTTCAACTTTAGGGAAATGATCTTGAAAACCAAAAATGTTGTCCTAGTGATCTTATACCTGATGAATAAGATGGTACCTTATATCATCACAAATATATGGATTTGTGATTACTGGCTTTTCCATAGCCATGTTCTCTACCACTCTCCATCAGAACATGATGGTTAGATTTCTCTTCCATATCCATATTTTCACCTATGTGGAAACCCAGTGATTAGTTTATTTGGGTAATCGTTACATTTCATACTTTAGTTTTTAAAGCCAAGTTTTGGTATTCCCTTTTAGGATGTGGGTTTCTATTAAAGAAACTTTCAAATAGTAAACCATTTATAACCCCGACGAATTTCGAGGGCGAAATTCATTTTAAGGGGGGTAGAATGTAACAGCCCAAGATTTTATAAAAAAATATTCTTTTTAATTTTATTAATGTCTTGTGTTGTACGCTACACCAAAAGGAGCTTGCACAACACGCATCCTTGACTTGCCTTGAATTACACGCAATCACGACCTTCCTCGATAGTGTGTGTAGTACGCAATAACGAGTTTCACTAAACAACGATATGCTATTAAAACTAGCCGTTATGAATAGTAATAACCACTTTTTGAAATTTTGTAAATTTTATTTTTCAAAATGGATTTCATTTTTGGATTCGGAGTATCGAATTTAGCCTAAGGTGAAATTTTGGTACATTTCGGATAACTTTCATATTCTGATGAATAGTGAAAATTACTAAATTATAATTAAAAACAACTTTTTTAATCGAAATAATTAATAGTTATAAATTATTAATTTGAGTGGTTTTAAAGTATATTTAGAATATATTTTTACAATTTAATACAATGTTGGTCATTGGACGTAATTTCACATTTAAACCTGACATAAACAAGTGTCAATCTTTTGATAGATATTGTTTCGTAAAAACACGCTATTTGTTTTAATAGCGGGATTTAATTATAAAATTAATTAATTCAACTTCTATGTTATGAATTTGGTAAAATAGACTTCATTTTTGAATTCGGAATATGAAATATAGCTTAGGATGAAATTTTGGCATTTTTCTGAAAACTTTCAATTTTTTATGAATAGTGAAACCACTAAGTGGTAGGTTAAAAACTGAATTTTGCATAAAACTTAATTTTACCACTTCTTTGAATGGAATTTCAAAAATCCGAGAGACACGGTTAATATCAAGGACTAAAATGTGGTTCAATGAGATGAAAATAATTTTTGGTGAATAGTAACTTTTTACTTTTTTTTACCGCGGTTAATAGTAAATAGGGTAACTAAGGGTAAATATGATATTACTATTACCCTAACACATGTACTAATTCTATTGGACAAGTTTAATTCGACCAAAAACAAACTTAGGAATAAAATATGACCATTTAGGCCCACTTGGATTAGATTAGGACATTTATTATGAATTTATTTAAAGAAGGGTTAAAATAGTTAAAATCAAAGTTTAATAAGTAAATCATTTTTAATATGGGGTTATACATAAGATAAATTCGATTGTAAATATTCATTAGAAAGCTAAAAAGTTTTCCTATATGATGGTATTTTATTTATAATTTTTAGACATCAAATAATTTAATTTATTTATGACACAACGATGATGAAGTAATTATCTTATTAATGAAATATTGACATAATTGATGTTATAAACACCAAAATAAATGTAATTTGAGATTTTTTATGAATTCCACTAATTTTCTAGGTTACTATGATATATTAATGTTGATTTAATCAACTTGGTTCGAACATATAATTCTGTTATGACTTTCACAAAAATCATATATCAAATAGTGTCAAAATTGACACAAAATAGTTTTTAAATCAAATATTATATTATTAATTGTTATGTTATTCCTAAAAATCTAAGGTTCGGCCAAATGACTTAGATAAGGATATATATATTAATAATAAACAATTTGGGGTTCGTTTGGCATGTTATAGTAAGTGTATTAACCATATAGTGAAAGAAAACAAAAAGACACGGTAAAAGTTAAATTATTTAACTTAGAGTTAAATCTAATTGATAAGGTTTAAAATAATATCCAAACATGTCTAAATTTGATTGGATGATGAGATTACAACCCTATCTCATCTAATCTTCGAATATGAGTCATTTTTGGAGGTTTTTAAGTGGGGTTAGATTTATTATAAATTAATATTTTTAAGAATTCCTAAGGTGCCCCTCTCCTCCCCTATAAAAGGACACCTCCTCCCCCTCCTCCTCACACCAATTTGAGCACTCAAGCTCGGCCAACCCCTGCCAATTTATCCTCTCCACTTCCCTAGCAACATCCTAGAGGTTCTGGTCTTCCTCAAAGACCAATTTTAGTGCCCTAAGAGGAGGTCTCAAAGAGGCACTTCAAAGAAGAGGAGGTTCGGACACTTACAAAGCAAGTCGGACCTAAGGTAAGGGAAATATCACAATCTCATTTTTATCCGAGATTGTTTATTCGTAAGTATTTACTGGGGTGTATTTTATCATCCACATCCATGTTCCCTCAATATGTAATATTATTTCCATCCACCTACAATTGTTTAAATCCAATTTTACCCTTCTATGAGTTTTTAGTAAAGGATATGAAAGGAATCTTTTTTCGTTTTTCGTACGAGGTACTTTTTGACTTTTCCGACAAAAGTACGAAGAATGTTTTTTTAACTTATACGGCACGAACGAATTTATACTGTTTTATAAAGCCTTATTTTCATGAAGCTTCCTCTAAAAGATTTCATGACTATTTTCAATAAAATCTCTTTCTTTTAAAATTGCATGATGTTTTGAGAAAAGAAATTGATTTTGAAGAAGAAAGGATATTTTCCTCAAGAATTCAATTCAAGTGTTTTATCAAAATTATTTTCCATATAAGATAATAAAGGGTTCTGTTTCTATCCATATTTTTACATTGATTTGACTATGTTGTGATGGAATTATGTTTATGAATTCCTTTATCTTATATGAATGGTTTTATGATGTCATGTTGTTTAAGAATCCAATTTTTATTACATGGGTTATGCAATGATGTATGATTTATGATTTTGTGGCACACATAAGAAAGGATTCATTAAGAGATGGGTGGGACCTATATCTCCCTCCAATGCATTGGGTAAAGATTTCATATCTCATGAGATAGACATGGCTGGAATGGTAGGTTATACCGGTTCAGTGAAACAGGACTGAAACGAGGATTACTCGATTCAGAAAGGGACTTTGTCCACTAAGATAGTCTTGGCATTGAGTCTTGACTAACAAGAAATGATTCTCTATGATTATGTGTGTATGCCACAATGAGTAATGTTTTAAGTTATGGTTTCATTTTCACTACTATGATTTATCCCATGTTATGAAATTATGCTCTCTTTTGCAGGTTAAGATTTCCAAAAGATGTTATGTTCTTATGAAAATTATGTGATTGATATTTCTTTTGTTTACCCTTACTGAGCATTTGAGCTCACCCTTTTATGTTTTCTTTTCCCCAGGATATAAAGAAAGGTTTTAGGTTAAAAAAAAAGAAGATCTTTATGGGAGATGTTGAAGATCATTCCCCACGATTAGAAGATTTTATTCCGAGTTTCCAAAGACACTAAACTATTACGATCCTTTAGTGTGTGTTTTTGTTATGTACTAAGTATTCCGCAAATGTAATGTAATGTCCATGTACGATAAGATACGGGTCTCTACATAAAATTCTTTCATCCAAATATAATTTACAAATTTCATTTTCAACTTACTTATAGGTCTTGACAATCGTTAGAAATTTCTCACAAAACATTGGTTGTACCCATCTAATCCAATAATACTACAGATTTTTCTGATACTAGAGGCTCTAGGACATTCCTCAATTGACTTTGTTTTTTAAGGGTGCAAATAAATTACCTCACTTGGGATCACATTTCAAAATAATGTGGCTTACTTTATCTAAAAGTCACACTTTCTGAACTTGTCATATGACTTATCCTTTCCTAATGTTACCAACACAAGCCTTATATTTTATTCATGTTCCTCGTTTCTCATGAAGTATATGATAATATCATTAATAAACACTACCAAAAATTTGTTGAGGTAATTTATAAAGACTCTATTCATCAAATCCTTGAATATTTTAGGGGCATTGGTAATTATTAAGGGCATGAACAGAAACTCATAGTGCACATACCTTGTGTAGAATGTAATATGTTGAATATCGTTCTTCTTCACCTTTATATGATTATATCAATAATGGAGATCCACCTTTGAGAATTACTAAGTTCTTTGTAGTTGATAAAACAATTCACTAATACTTGGAAGAGGATACTTGATCGTTGTGGTGATCCTGTTGAGTTCCCAATAATCAAAACACAACTTCATTGATATATCCTTATTCTTGAAAAAGAGAATCGGTGCACCCCAAGGTGATTTACTAGGGAATATGAATCATTTGTGAAAATTCCCTTACATATTCTTATTTAACTCCTCTACTTTGATAATATCCATCCTATAGGGACACTTTGAGATAAGAGTATCTCTGGGTATGAGTTCTATTGAGACCTATACCTCACAATCCCAGGGAAGTCAGAGTAATCCTTTGTGAAATGCATCATCGTATTCCCTAAAAATGATAATTTCCCATTGGTCGATACCTTCCTTTCACACGACCATTTTAGCGATGTATGCTTCTTCACAAGGAATCAACACCCACACTATTGAAGGAATTTTAAAATTAGATTCATGATCTTCCCAGTACTTTTAAAATAGCATGGGATGGTTCAGAATATGAAAATATATTTCATTTTCTTAACAATTGATATGTGCTATATATAATGAGATCCAGTCCATACATAGTATAGTATTGAATTCTACAAAGGGATGTATTGTGAGATTTTCTAGGAGAGTATTCCAAGATACACCAGCAGGAGAAGAATCCAACACTTGGGTTGCAATGATTTCACCACTTGGTGTTTTCATAGATATCTCTACTTAAAAGTTTAACAACTTTAATTCCATAGTTCTATAAAACGTTCATGATATAAAGGAATGTGTATAACAAGAATAAAATAAGACTTCTTACATTCTTGAGTAAATAGTAAGTGTACCTTGTATGACATTGTTTTCTTGCTCCACTTTAGTAATATTGATGGAATAATCCTTTCCTTAATCTTTTGGGTTTTGTGTCTACTGATTCCAATTACTCTCGAGGACTCAAGATTTAGTGCACTGGCTTGAATAGTGCCATTTTTCTCTATATTTGTAGCATTGGACCATGGGTGGTGCAACCCTTTCCTCCACCAAATTTTCTTGCTTCCTCATGTATTTTTGAAATTCATGAGCTTCGTTTCCTTCTCTCCCACACTTGAAGTATTCCCCCTCCCTTTGAGGAATTTCCCATGATACTTCTTCCTATATTTTTGACATGTGTGTGGTTGAGTTTTCTTTCCACCTTTCTCATTACATCCTCCGGCATGAAGCTCTATCTATTTTTTCTTATCAGCATAGCCATGGGACCATTCTCCAAACTCTATATACACTTTGATATCACATCGAATAACATTTTCATAACTCCAAAAGTATTTAATTTCAAGATCATTTTGAAGGTTTGTTTTTAAACCACTAAAGGATCTATAAATTTGTCTATCATTATTGATAAAAAAACATTAACAATACCATGAAATCCTTGAGAAACTTTCTTAGTAGGCTGTGACAGATTCACATTACTTTTTCTTCAGCTTTATGAATTATCTCTCCATATTTGTATGAAGATTTTGAGGGAAATACTTTTTAAGAAACATTATCTTAAAGTATTCCCAATCAATCTCTTAAATTTCATCCCTCGGCTTGGATTTCTTAATCAATTCCTACCATTGGTTATCCTCTCCATCAAGATGATAAACATACAAAGTCACTTTCTCTATCTCAGAATAGTGAAGCACAGGAAATATATTCTCCATAGAGATGACTCACTATTCTTCAACTAGTGTATTAGAAGATCTGCTAAAAGTTTGTGGTTGTTTCTGCATAAATGAATTGATATCTAGTTGCACCCTCTTACATGAAGGCAGACATTCCACATTATTCAAGTTATTTTTCCTAACCTGAGACAGTAGGGTAACAATTGCCATAATATTTTGAACACCACAGCCCAATGTATTAGGAATGTCATTTGGAAAATCACCAAATTATCCCTCTCATGGGTTGTTGGACAAGTTTCTCCTACTTCCCATTATTTTCTAAAAAATATAAAGGTTAGAAAAAAACATAATTCAACAATTCAAGAATAAATAATATATCCCTTTGTGTATTTAAGTCTAGATACATATCTTGTGGGATCCCCATGTTTATAATTTTCTAAAAAAAATCGTGGGTGCTTACTTATACTTAGTCTCATTATGAGGGTTTTCATTATGGTTCTCTAATCCTAATTCCCAAATTAACTAAACCATCCTCTAATACCAACTATAGCGACCATGTTTTCCTTTTATGTATTATTACATCATTTTAATGACAAAAAAATAAAATCATTACATAATAAGGATATAAAAGTTTATTATCTTCAGAAAATTAAGACCATACATAACATTTAAAAAATAAATCATAAACATTTATTTAATTCCTTATTCTCTAGATTTATATTGGCCCTTGAATTCTATTTAGTACAAGTAAACACCGTAGGATATACATCACAAATGTGTGAGATAAAATCCCAGTAATAGGATAGATAAGAGCATGAAACAATATTACATGGGGTGAGAATAATCAATATCATCATTACATAGGCATAGGATCATAATCATGAGAGTAATCATTAAGAACAGGCATGGAATGTGGAGATTCATAAAAATGAAACATCATGTCTTTGTTGTAAACTACCACACATAGTTGTGAACAAATATTGCATCATGTTCACACATATTTCACTTTTCTCACAAGATAAATAATATTACTCAATGCATCAGAGCTCTATATAATTTTGGATTCACCCACCATGTCATAACATTTACATTGTGCTATATAATTCCAACAGCACCCATCATATCATAACATTTACAGTATCAATTATTCCACCTAGAAAATATATCAATATTGAACATAAAATAACCCAAGGAATGTAATGGGTTTAATTTAATAAGAATACATTCACAAAATTTGAGTTCCCAAATAAATAGGGAATAATATACTTGAATCTTCCACCTTTAGTGAAGAATAAACAATCTCGAGAAGTAAAAGGTTTGTTTTTTAAAGAAGAGTTATTTTAGAAAATATTATGTTTTTTATAAAATCAATTAAAAACATTTATATCCCAGTAAAATTTAATATAATGAGGAATAAATGATATTTAAGAAATATCCATCATGAAAATGGGGTGAAAGAGGGAAACCCCAAAGAAAGAGAGTTGGGTTCGAGAACTCCAATTACCTTGTGTCTGAAAGCTTCCTTCATATTAATATCCTATAAAATCACATTATATTCATTAATTAAAAATAAATAACCTTTTATACATTAATTTTATTCTTTACAGTTTTATTGAATTAATTTATTTTCTTTCGGGTGAGTTATAGAATTCGAATTCATCATTTGTGAGTGTTCATTTTCTAAGTTTTCATGATCGGTTCATATGTATACATGAATGGAAGTTAATGTAAAATGAGGATAAATATCCAAAAAATTTATTAAATTTTATTAATGATATTACATAATTTTAAATGATCTTATAAAGATTTTTTTATAAGATATGAGGATGAATAATAATTAGATACAAGTTAATGAGGATCGTTTTTAGGTAAATTTGGTAGTTATTTGATCATAATAAACTCATCTTGTTTTATCATTTAGTATTATGTGTATAATTTAAATGAAGAAAATAAAAAAGGTAATAACATAAAATTTTAAATTTTTTTCAACAATTATAATTGTTTTATTAATATCCTTTAAGGTGTTAAAGGAAAATTAATTTGCATCACCCACAATGTCGGTAAATTGACACATCACAGGCAACGATTTTTTTCGAATAAAAGAGAGGGAGGGAGAAGTTTATTTAAGGATATTACATTAACATGATAGAAGACTGGTATATAGAAAATTCTGGATTTTTCATTCTATTTGGATAAGAGAAGGTGAGTATAATAGAAAAAAATGAAATTGAAAGGAAATTGAAAGAAAGAGAGAGAGGATTTACCTCTTAAATTTATCCTCCTTGAGAACCTCATTTGGGAATGTTTTTAGTATTTTGATGAGACAAATAGATTTTTGGACTTGGGTTAAGGAATATGGAAGAGTATTGGATATAATTTAGTCAATTCTCAATGTTTGAGATGTGTTAGGAAAAGAGGGGTGAGGGGTTGCATTTATAGTGGAGAAGAGGGGGTTTTCCCATTATTATATTCATTAGTTTATTTTTTTGGCTCAAGACTATGAATAGATTGATAATTATCACTAAATATATTAAAATAATTAATTATAGTTCTATATTTTTGTATTACATCATCCTTACATCATTTATGACTTCATAATTCATTTATTCATCTTTTTTTGTAAATTATCGTATTTCACTATTCATAAAAAATTCAAGTATTTTTTGAAAAATCCCAAAAAATTAACATAACCATTTTCTGATGTGTAGAATTCAAAAAATAACTTCTTTTTATGAAAATATTTTCAAATATGAGAAATTAATTTATAATCAAAACCATCATTTAGTTGAAAAATATAGATTTTAAAATTATGACTAATTTTATAACAATTTAAAATTTTACTTAAGGTATTATAAATTTATTTTGAAATCATAATACGTCAAAATATTAATTTAATAATACATTTTATGAAAATAAATTTTATTATAAATTATTAAATTAATCATGAAATTGTAATTAAATATTTATGACTTATAAAAATATTAACACTTAATTAACAATTTTTAAAATATTTACTTATACTACGATATAATTATATCATATTTTCACTTATAAGATGCCTATATTTTATTTATAATTTCATGGGTGAGGATACTATTCATTTGGATGGTTTACTATTCATAAGGTTCATATTACTATTCCTAAGATCAAGTTACTATTTCATCAGCATTGGTTCTTTAACATCTGTAAATACTTCTTATTTCATTAATTATTCATTTATAAAGATTTTATTGTGGTATCTAAGTGATTTTATGTGATTTATACTACCTAAAATTACTATAATAAGGTAGAAATTCCATTGATAAAAGTTTTGTTCATTACATGAATCCTTTCTAAAGAAACATCAGGACGTGTTTTCCTAGAATTACATAGAAATGTTGAGCCTAAAAACAAAGGTGGCCACTCACTACTTGAGATATCCAGAAAACCGCTAGGGTTATAGATTGATAGATAGAAGGATACACAAGTCTCATGCCCCAAAAATTGATGATTAATTTGACAACCTTTTAATGTCCAATTTCATTCAGGAAGTCCAGTATTAGAAATGACTGGCCAATATAGTCTCAGTAAAAAAGAAGATTTTGAAGATTATGGTGTGTATCAACTTTAGATATCTCAACAAGAATTGTCTAAAAGTTTATTTCTCGATTCTGATCACTAAACTACTAATTTATGACATAATTAGATATTAGGACCTTTTGTTTATGAATGACTATTCAGGTTACGCCCAAATCAGGATGTCCCCTGAAGATGAGTAATCCACTACTTTCCTATCACCCCAAGGGGTAAATTTCTATCAGGTAATTCCCTTTGGTTAGAAAATGTTGGTGATTCATACCAATGTTCCTTACATAAAATCTTTAATCCCTTTTTGGGAAGGCCTGTCAAATGCTACATCAATGATCTATTGGTTAAATCTCAGCAAAGTTCTAACCACCATGGTAATCTTGAGACTATTTCAATAAACTACAAAAGCATAGCCTAAAAATGAACCCCTTGAAATGTGATTCCAGGGTTTCCTCATGACTGTTTTTTATTTTCCTTATATGCCATCATGGAATTGAATTTTATCTTTATAAGACAAAGGCTATCTAATATTTGAAACCTCCTCAAAATCTTAAATATTTGAGGGGATTATAAGGATTTATTTCTTATATTCATATCTATATAAAAACCCTCATAGGAAAGTGTTTACCCTTCACCAGGATAATGAAAAATGGTGTCATATATTAGTGGACTAATGACTATGAGGAAGAATTAAATATTATCAAGAAACATATTTTAATTCAACCAGTTCTAATGCCACCTAATGAGGGTAGTCCACTAATTTTGTATGTGACGGCCCTGAAACAATCAATGGGTTATTTAATTGCACAAAAGAATGACATCAGGAATGAAATCAACTTATATTATCTCAATTGAATCACGATCAATATTGAGAGTCCTCATTTGGATATCGTGAAGAGTTCTATGGAATTAATATTTGAAGTTCAGAAGATGAGGCACTACCTTTAGCACTATGAGGTCCATATGGTCTCTCATAACAACCCACTCAAATACATCCTCAACCATCCTATTTTTATTGGAAGTTTGGAATTGTGGGTGGTTATCTTGAAATATTTTTACATTCATTTTGTGCCTCAAAAAGGGGTAAATGGACATGAATTATTAGACTTACTATCATAACATCCATATGAAAAAACAACAACATAAAATACTAAATTTCCTGAGGAATACATATTCTCTACTCAAGAAGGACCCTGGATATTGGAGGTGAATTTTGGTGGAACATACAAGAGCTTAATGGTGAAGTTATTGGAAGACCCCAAGATCAATAATGTTAGGTCCATTGTCCTGGTAATCTCATTATAAAGATGAAATCTTACGTTAATCCTTCCATCTTTCAGAAGGTTTCACAAACAATGAGGTAGAATATCAGGCTCTCATTGAAAGGAGTGAACTATAATGTCAAATTACAGTAGACCACATGAAGGTTAAAGGATATTTATATTTGGTATTAAATCATATAAATGGTTCTTATGCAATAAAAAGTAAAATCTAATTCCCCCACTTGACTGTTAATGGGGACTAATTGTGAAATTCCACTCAGATCCAATATTAAATCATGTCCCACATTTGTAGAATGCCCAAGTAAATGCATTGGAGATTGCATGTACAATATTAGAGAATACAAATCATGATGAAACATTCATCACCATTGTACATAAGAAAATGGTGTCTCCATTTTTTCATGTTGACATGAAAGAAATCAATGAGGTTAATTCCATCCTTGAATTAGAAAATCATGTACCTATTTGGATGATTCCCAATATTGACTACCTTCAAAATGGAGTGGTCCCATCGAAAAAATATAGAAAAGATGAAACCCAATGATGAGTGACCAACTTTAATATTTATGATAACCCAAATCACCAGAAATCTCTCTATAAATTAGACATCAATCGAGTCCTTCTCATGTGCATTAATGGATAAGTGTTTGTTTATGTCATGAAAAAAGTACACATAGGGTAATGTGATGCCCACCAGTCAAGATTAAGTCTTTCCCATCAAATCTAGAGGCTTGGATACTAGTATCCTTCAATGAAACCAGATTATACAAAATTCACCAAAAATATCCTCCAAGTGCAAGATAATATCATCCATCAATCCCTTGACTTTCTACACACTGCCAAATACTACTTGCCACTTGTCATATAAGGAATGTATGGTGTAGGGTAATACCCACCATTTATGTCCAATAAGTTCATGTACATCCTCACCACTACTGAATTATAATCCAAATGGGCTAAATCAATACCCCTCAAATAAGTTGGGACCAAAATAATTTTGAGATTCATAAAATCCAATATCATTACAATATTTTGTGTCCCTCATATGATAATGAAAAAAAAGGAACCAATTTCTATTTATATGAGTATTATAATCTATATTAGAAGTATAATATCAAATACAACCATTCATATCGCAATCATGTAGTATATAATGGAAAGAGATAGTCTTTAAATAAGACTTTATCAATCATACTCTAGAAGATAATGGATAAAGATAAAAAATCTTGGCACAAAAATATATTTCATGCCTTGTCTACTTACCAGGAAAAAAACCCGCACCACCACATAGGAAACCATATATTTTTCTGGTATATGGGACCGAAGAGGTCCTACCCATTGAGGCCCAACTTCCATTTCTTTTTTTCCATCTATGCTCAACTATCCATAGACATGAAATCCCAAAAATGACTAGATAAATTGGAGTGACTTGATGTGAAAATATCATATACCTTTCATCACTTTGAAGTCAAAAAAATTTGATATCATGGGATTTTTACAAGAATTTCCACCTCTGGTCATTCCTGTAAGGGAAATTGATACTGTCCCTCAAGACATCGATGATAGTAGGGAAGAAAACTCTAAAGATTGAGCCGAAGCGGGAGTGACCTTATTCAATACACAAGGTCCACTCTAACAAATATTATTCCTTGATATCAATGTATTGAGAGATTTTTATGTCCTCTACCAACACAAGGATTCTCAATAAATACTTTTTATAATAATACATCCTCTTAATCACATGACCTTAAAATTCATGACATAAAGTCTTAGTCGTACAACCTAAAACTACAAGACATTATAGTCTGAGGTGTAAGACTATAAACTACATATCCTAATGTCCTAGTCATAACACATTAATCTACATAAAAACTTCATTCCCATGTGATGTAAAATTTCATGGTTCACATCCTTGTTTTACGATGTAAAACTACATAACATTTTGATCCAGGATTGATCGAATCACAATCCTTGTTGTCGATCTCCCACCACACCCCCATTTCAGAACTACATGTGGATTTATTATCATCTCAATGGGTTACATAGTGAAACCTAGACCTTATATACTAGGCCCATACAAGAAGTAAAGAAAATTCCACCTCCCCTATACATAAATTAAGATTTATACAAGGCACTTCACACTCCATGGATAGTGTTAGTCCAAATGTTTCCTTTGTTCTTGGACACATTCCTTCCACGGATCATTCTCCTTACCCTAGGGAAATATAGATCTCCATAAGATTTTCCCAACCATCAGTAATAGTATGTATGATTTTATAGGACACTTCTACTTGAATATTCATTAATACACCCCAGTCTGTCTTTATATAAGTCACTTTAAAATGGCATGTCAACCATAGGTGTATTCTTCCTCAGGAGAAACATGTTCTATATATGAAATCCTAGAAAACTTTATGATAGAAATGTATTTTCAAACATTGTCCAAGGTCATTCACTAAATAATTTTCCCATGTCATTTCTCCTTATCCAAGAACCCCAATATCAGGGTTATAATTTCCTTTATTATGAATGAAGTATTTTAAAACATCCATGTCGTGGTAAGACCTATGCCGCCCATCATTTCCATATATATGATCCAAGCCATGAGACCTAAAACCACAAGACACTATTTATCCTTACCACATGATGCTAAACTTCGTGGTTAATGTCCTTCTCATTTGATGTTCCTTATAACTACATATGGTTTGATTCTCACCCCTGTGAGATATATAGCATCACTCAAATCCTACATCTTGGTCAAACTAATACATGATAAAAATTCCCCTATCCTTTATTTTAACTTCTTCTATGTGGTGAAAATACTTTTTCACTCCTTCTTTCCAACACCAAGTATAGATCACATGGGCTTAGGAGTTTTGGTAAAGGCCTTCTCTCATGATCATGGAATATCAGTTCACTTCAGGGTAATCATGGTCCTAAATGAAAGGCCATAAAAGGCACACCAAATGTATTTATCGCATGAAGTTAAACTGTATGGTTAACATCTTTTTTAGGATTTGAAATTGTACATTGTTATAACCCTCACTCAAGAAGACCACTATCCTTGGTGTTGTTCTCCCACCACCCCTATATCCAAGAACTACATGTGGATTGATTCTTTCCTTGCTGATATGCATAGAAATTCTCAAATCCTATGTCTTAGTCCTAACCATAATATTAAAAAAATCCCACATCACTGCATATGGTTCTGAACTACATAGAAAAAATCTCCCTATTCTTGGGTGCTTTTAAAATGAAATGATCCTTCCATACTCTGGTGGCTTCATTAAGCAAATCAAACACTATGTTTGGGGAAAACCAAATCTCCATAAGATTTCACCATCCATAAATAATAGAATTTTTTATTCTAAAGGAAAATTATTCTTATCTATGCATCGATATTCCCTAGACTGTATTTTTATAAGCCTCCATCAAAAGTCCTATCAACCAGAGGCACCTTCTTCCTTAGTATAAACCTCTTGTATCTCCATAATCCCCATCCACATTATGTTGTAAACCACTTATAAATCATGGTCCACAGTCATTCCTTGAATAATTGTCCCAAATAACTTTTCATATCTAAAAACCCTTAGATTGTGGCTTACATATTTCCAGCCATGTTCCTAAAGAATGATGGAACATTCTTGATCAGATCACTATGAAGTGTAAATATCTAATATTTTGGTCAATGATAAATGACCTGAAATTTCATCCTGCAACATCCCTACTATAATACATTAAACTACAAGGTCCACATCATGGTCACACAACATTAAACAGCATGATACTTCAAACATCATCATGGAGGATCCACTCCTCCTGGTGTTGGTCATCTACTATATCACCCCAAAAACTATATATGACTTTATCCTCATTCCATCAAAACATATAATGATGCCTAGATCTTCCATTATAGGCCTAGATACTATAGAATCCAAATCATTTGTATTCCATCATTCATGGGCATAACCTCAATCTGGGTGGGATGTTATGGATTTTTTCCCCCAAAACCCGTCCTTTGCAAGATTTTGGTTAAAAAAGAATATACCCCTCCTTTATGTACAGACCAAATTTTTTTGGAGAAATTTCTCTTCCATGGTCAGTGCTAACCTGAACGCTCCTTCCATTATCCAGATACATTCCCTTCATAACCCACCCTCTTTGATCTTTTGAAATATTGATCATCATAAAATATCTATCCATTGATAGTAAATTGTATTATTCCTTAGGATACCTTACTTTTGACTATGCATTAATATGTCCCCAATCTATATTTTCACAAGTTTCCCGCAAAAGGCCTCTCAACCATAGGGACAGTCATCATCAAGAGAAACATATTCTATCTCTGTAATCCCCAATAAAACTGTGTTAGAAACCAATTTCAAAACATGCTCTGCAGTTATTATCTGCATACTTGTCCCATACCACATTTCATATATGAAAATAAAAAAAAACATGATTTAAAACCTTCCTTAGTGTTCTTGGAGAATGTTATAAAATTCTTGGCTAGAAAACCACACTGGATTCGTTACTCCCATAACTCTTGAAAAATTTTGTTTGACCTCAAAATATAGCTATATTAGTCTAGCTTACAATGGGGTACACAGTTAATTTTTTAATTCATTTGAATTAATGAAAAAATTTATAAGGCATGTAAGACTCACTGATAATGTCATTTTCTATCCACATCGTTGTTACATGGTCTCTAAAGGCTGTCATATATGACCTAAACTCATAATCAACCATTCCAGTTTCAATAATTATTTATCCAAGGGGAAACCTATATTGAAAAAATTGAAATATCTGAAGTGATTCATAAGATTTAGAGTCACCTTGTGCTTCAAAGACAGGTGTTGGATGCATGATACATCTTTCACAAATGGTCTGAATCGACTTACAGGGACTCTTACCTCACTCAGCATAGTATGGGAAACAAAATTCAAAAAAAATACATCCCCATAATACTTTGAATAAACTGAAAATTTGGTAGGGTTCTTCCCAAACCACATCATTAAGAAGCCTATGAGATGAGTCTTGGAAGGAATGTCAGGCTTGATTATATACCCCCACTAGTCATACTTACCTTATTCTAATGTGGTAAAAAACTTTCCAAGGATGGAATTATTTTCCAATGATGGAAACCCTATTGGACATTGGCATATTGTTCCCAACCCATTGCATTTTAGGAAAACATTCATTCACAACTTGGGATTCACATCACTAATTAAGTGGGGATCTTTCCCTGTAACCGTCTGAGTTATCTTCAGAAACACGTGGTCCAAGAAAAGTGTCCATTCATCATTAGTCCATGTTTTATTTGGTGGTATGAATTCATCATACATCTCACTGAGAATGGGTTCTCCTGAAACCTTATAAGCATCCCATAGATTGATACCAACCTAACCATGAATCATATGAAAAGTATTATTCTATGGACTCCACCAGATCAGTAGCTCTGTTATAATACTAGAGTTTTTATAAATACATGTCTATGAAACTGAAGAAACTTCATAAATATTAATGGCGTTTAGCTCATCTCTAAACTTTGGGCATGTTTTGTGCACCCAATATACTAAAATTCATTCTGGTTTGAATCCCCCTTCTCAATGGAAGTCAAAATTCTCTTTCCATCCCTTTGATAGATCCATCATAGAAGCATGAAATATGGAAGAATAAAAATGTGGCTTCAGCTTGGGGGTGTGGGGATTTAGGACCAAATCACATGCACTGTGATGCAATAGATGCATGGATGGATGTGTTACCTTGTTAATGAATGATCCCATTAAGAAGATGTTGGGAGTAGCAATATTTTTTTCTTCCTTGAACCATGAGTGTGACATGTGATTCTTCAGCCCTATAATAAGTATATCCGTCTACAGCCTGTGGGCATAAAGCAGTAGTTTCTCACTATTAGGATACTCATAGTAGTACTTTTTTAGATGTTTTGAAATAACTAGGATGATTGAATTATGTATTAGGTAGTGATTTGGATCAACAATGTCAATAATATATTGAGCATTCATAGTGGCTTGTTAATCAGAGATCCAAACTATTTGAGCAGCCACTAGAAATCAGCAAGAAATGATGTGATGTTTTAGTGAAGATCAACAATATTCAGAGGTTAAATCACTATTAGAAAGGATAACATGATTGTAAGGTGACCCAATAAAGGAGTAGGGCACATCATGCTGGTTCCCAGCTGAGGCCACCTCATGTTGGTGCCCCGACAAGGCCTCCTCGCATAGGTTCCTAGCCAAGGCTGCCCCATGAAGGTTCCCAGCTGAGGCCTCCTTACATACGTGACCAGCCCATGTCACCTTGAGAAGGTTCCTCGATGAGGTTAAATCACATAGTTTACCACCCAGGTTGCTCCACTTAATCAACCAAAGAGATAACTAAATAAAATCTCAGTGGATGTGCAGAAATGGATAGCATGATGAGAGTTATTTTAAAGAAAATGGGAGGAATGAATGTGAGGTGGGGATGCTATTTACAGGCACATTGGTACCTACACTGACAAACCTATGTGACCACCCTATACGACCACCCTATGAAACATCCTTGCCCATTCCACCTATTTATGCCTTCCTTTCATGAAAAATAATTCATAATGTTCTCCAATCCTGAGTGATAAGAGAGTGAAGGGTCAATTAATGCCCATATTTCTCTACCTATGGATTAGACCCTCTTCTTACAATCAAATCCAATCCAGAGGGGGAATTTTGATTAAACTATATTTTTCACAAGATAATGAGAAGTTCCAAAGGAAAATACTTTAAGTAAAAGTGAATAGAAATATGTCATGGATCACATATGTTCACCCATGTAGTCTCGCACAAGGCCCAATCATCATCACCATGTAGGCCCAACCTATGCACCCAGTACCATCATGAGGTCCCAGAAAGGAATTCCCAAGACACTCACATAGGTTACACTTATGTGATACCCTGAGTGACGTACATACGTGAGTGAACTCCTTCGCCCAAGGTCCCAAAATTTTCTATAAATAGGACCCTTGGTCTCTTCATTTTTAATGACCTAAATACTCAAGAACCCTTAAAGCTCTACTCTCACTAGTTCTTCACCCATGTCCCCATAACATTCTAGGTAGCTCTAAAAGCCTAAAATAAATAGGAACTCAAGGAGTTTCATGGAAATAGCTTGCCTCCAATGTGTGAAACAAAAAATACTTTCATAAGGATACTTTTCCCCTTGTAAACAAGCACTAATGTCAAATCCCATTTCCAAATATGAGACTTGCGCAAGAACCTTCCAAAATATCTTGAGGAGGACCCTTAATGTTTGATTAAAGACTCATCCTATAATTTTATCACATATTAATCTTTATTGAAATCTAACTACCCCTTACATTTGAAAATCATCTTTTGTACCCATAGGACTTACCTTTTTGAGACATCTTCAGTTATCCCCGACCTCACTTTCATGAAAAATATTTAGTTTTCCCAAGCCTCGCATGTGTGATACATCTTATGTTTTCCCAAGAATCACATTATTCAGTCATACCTTGATACCCATTTCATTCCATCTATAGTAGGAAACCTCTTCGCCTGGGTCACTTTTCTGAGGGAGACCAAGACAAGGCCTCCTCTAAAGCCTCCATATATTTTTTATCAAAGTACATGACACATCAGCATGTCCTATCTATCATAACTTCCAATGGTAAATGATTTCCTACTATTAACAAACCTATTAATGGGGATATTTGATATGTTCTTGTTCATACATTCCCATGGTAATGAGGATACCAACATTAGGTATGTTAGTATGTGGATCCTTGTATGGGGTGAAAATATATGAGGCCCAAAGGCCAGCCCTCTTCATCTCTTACAACTTTTTATAGGGGATGAGGGGAGGATATTCATTAGAGAATCCCTCCTAGAGTAAGACCCAAGTATTTCCTGAGGGATATTCCCCACTCCTTATGTAGCCTTGGCTTCATCCACCAGTGGATGAACGATATTTTTTTGTTTTTTAGACCATCTACTACCTTTTCTTTTTCTCATCGAGGATGACCCACATGGGATTTGAGGTTAGTGATGATCATGACATCAACACGATAAAATACCTTTCTTGGTAGGGAAATCCTTTTCGGAATCTTCCTCTAACGTTACCTAGGGCATTATAGTATGTTTAATCCCCAAAAATATGTTATCACCACCTCAAAGGGCCATATTCCCAATTCGGTAACCCCTTGTCCTCCGGATTTCCACTCCTCTATGGAAGTGTTTACACCACACCCTACCCAAAAGCATAGAGACAGTGAACACATAATCCCTAAATGTGGAATCACGGAGGGAAACAATTTACCTTTATTTTAATAGATTCCCTTTTTGGATCCACTTGTCTCCTTGTTATTGGCCACCTCCATAGGTGTAATCCCAAACATTATGAAATATGTGGTCTTTGATTCCTCTCCAAAATAGATATGTAGGAAGCCTCCATTAGGTTAAAACCCAACACCTTAATCATCCCTAATATTTTTGGGGCCGTATTCCTAGTAGGGTAACATACAACCTATGAGGATAAATCCCTTCCAGGCCCCTTAGGCCGCTTTAGCATAAGTTCCACACAATCCCTTGACTAGGAACCTTTCTCCTAGAAGTCCTTGTTGTATAACATTAAACTACATAGTTTGGTCCTCAACACATGAACATTAATGGTATGATATGTATCATTAAGTGGAACTAAACTGTGTGGGTATTTATTTATTCTAAAAGGATATATAAGAATTATTTCTCATGGTCCCAACCCCGAAATTAAAACAACTCTCATCTTCCTAGATGCTGATAAATTCTAGAGAGCCCCATTGTGTGGGTTGAAACAAAAAACATGATAATAAAAGACATAATAATATCTAATACTCACAAAAAATGGTACCATTTATGGAGAACCTCAAATAGATACAAATGTCTCCATTGATTAAGAACCTCAGATACATACAGATGATTCTAAATCCAACAAATGCTAATAATTGATTGTTAACTTAAGGGTGTACTATTTTATATTTGAGATTTAATAAATGATTCAAAAATATCTATAAAATATTTAAGAGAGTCCCATGGTAGGAAATAATTCCCCT
This sequence comes from Viscum album, assembly GCA_963277665.1. NCBI lineage: Eukaryota > Viridiplantae > Streptophyta > Magnoliopsida > Santalales > Viscaceae > Viscum > Viscum album. The sequence continues at coordinate 1,234,315,169 of OY728159.1, read as the reverse complement.
TAAAATGGTGTGATGAGCTTGACGTCCCATCATATTGACCAATATGATACCTTAAGTGTTGTTGGAGCCATTTCCCAATGAACACTTGTCTTTGGAAAGAAATTTTGGGAAAATCTAGAATAATGGAACCTTTTGGTGTTTCCAATTCTACAAAAAAACTATTATAAATATCTTTGAAAGGATGTGGAAGTATTTTTCTAACAAAAATTGTTATGCCACCACCACCATAGACTCCATTCCAACACCTTGTGGTTTTTGGGGATGAAACAATGAACAAAATTTTAGTTGACCTTTTTATGTAATATTAATTATTATGATTCCAAATATTGAATCTTTTTTTCCAAATACAATTTACAAAATAAGAAGAATTTAATTTAAAATTAAACCTACATACATGATGAAAAAATGGTTTTCCAAAGAAAACGTTTCCATAAGTATAAAATGTTTTTATATCAAATTTTATCAGGAAATTGATTATAATGACCTAAATTAGATTAATCATAATATAATTGAACTAATTTAAATTTTAAAACCATCTTAAAATAAAATAGAACTTATAAATTCTTTAAATTAAAATATATTTTTTAATAAAAATCAACATTTTTTACTATTTATCAAAAAAAATCACCTTTTCAGAAAATTTTAAAAAATGGACTAAAAGATAATTTGGATATGTTGATTTCAAAAATGAAGATCATTTTTTAAAATAAATTTTCTTAAATTGAAAAAAAAATAATAAAAGAATAATCATAATCATTTTTTAGGAAAAACGTATTTTTGAAGCATATAAAGACTTTACTAAAATTTGAGTAGTTATTTATCAGTATATTTTATTTATATAAAACCATTATACATAATTTTAAAAAAAATATTCCTATTAATACAACCAAGTTTACTAGCTATTTTATAACAATCATGTTTAAATAATAATTTTAATAGTGTAATGTGGTTCATTAAAACTCGATGTTATGTATAACATAAGCTATCGAAGAAATTAAATTTTTTTGTGAAAAAAATGTTTCATAAAATCTAAAGGTGTCACATTATAACCCATTAAAATGAATTTATCTCGAAAAAATTGATCACTTAGATAAAGACAACTAATGATACTTCTACCTCATCATAACCCCAGGTTCCCACATAGCTTCTTCAAGTTGGTGGTTTTCTATATAACTTTGATCATGTGAATGGTCATGTTTTCAAGCATTTTCTCTCTATTATCTAGAATATCCTGGGTTTTTTGTCATAAGAAATATAATTTTATAGTGGTATGACATGTGATTTTGGTACATGTAAAGTATCAGGTATGTACTTCCTCATAAGAGATACATAAAACACATCATGGACTTGAGAGAGGTAAGGTGGTAGCAGTAAGTGATAAGAAATAATATCTAATCAGTCAAGAACATAGAAAGGGAAAACATATAAAATGATCATATTTCCTTTCTTACCAAATATCATATTCTTCTTAAAAGTATAAATTCAAATGAAATCATTCTCACTAACTCCAAACTCTCGATCACATCGATGATTATCATCATAACTTTTCTACAGACTCTGAGCTGCCTAGATGTTCAATTTAATGGAACTGAATTTCTCTTCCATTTCATTTCTCATCTCCTAATAGATTTTTTTCTTTGAATTTATCCCAGAATTTTATAATTATATACTTCTTTCTAATGATATATTTATATAGATCCATCTTAATTCTTGAGTGAAATCTATTGTTTCATAAAAATTTAACTAGAGGTAAGTATTGATCCCAACCACCTTTGACTTCCATAGAAACAAATCTCAACATATCCACTAGGGTTTTAATAGTTCTCTCAGACTAACTATCTGTCTAAAGATGATACACAATGTTGAGACTCAACTCTATATATAAGGCCTACTGAATACTTCACCAAAACTTCAAGGTAAACCTCATATCCTGATCAGACGTAATCGAATATGGTACTCCATGAAACCTTACCACATACTTAATTTATATACTAACAAGATGATCCAGAGAAAAATCCTATCTGATAGTTATAAAGTGTGCTGACTTTGTAAGGTGACCAACTATAACCCATATAGCATTATTCCCTTTAGAATTTTTGGGCATTCTGATGATAAAATCCATTGTGATGTTTTACAATTTCCAGTTAGGAATGGGTAATGGTTGTGACGTATCCTTAAAAAATTTTCTCTCAACCTTAACTTGTTGACATACTAATAACCTAGATACAAACTCTAAAATATCTCTCTTCATGTTATCCCATCATATTTACTATTTAAAATTTCTACATATTTTTACTTCCAATATGAATAAAGAATGAAGAGATATGGTCTTACTCTAACATATACTTCTTCAAATCTGGTATGGATGGAACAAATACACAATTCTTGAACCTTATTATTCCATCACAATAAAGGTTAAACTAATGAACATTTCTGACCTTCTTCTATATCTCTATATCTTCCTTCTATGCTTCTTTAATCTTCACTTGTATAGACGGTTGAAAATTAGATTGAGAAGGATCATATTTATCCCCTTAATTTAACATTTCTAGCTCCATACTTATCAAATACATATATATTTGATGATTTTTATCCTAATAATAGATAATCTAGTATTACCATTTTGACTCAAGGCATTGGCCACCTTGTTTACTTTCTCATGGTAGTAATGTACTGAGAAATCATAATCATTAATCAGTTCCAACAATATTATCTAGTTCATATTAAAATATTTCTTTGTGAATATATAATTTAAACTTTTAAGATCAATATATCACACATTTATCAATAAATATAATTCCTCCATGTATTTAATGAAAAAAAATACCACAGCTAAATCTAAATCATGAGTTGGGTAATTTTTCTCCTGAACCTTAAAATTTAATGAGGCATAATCTATCACTACATTATTCTTCATGAGAGCGCATCCCAATACATTATTCTATGTATCACTATAAGTAACAAACTTTTCTATACAATATGGTAACGTAGGTGTAGGTTCACTAACTAGCCTTCTCTTCAATTCCTTGACCTTTTCCTCACATTCATTTGTCTAATGGAACTTGGCTCCCTTCTAAGTAAACTTGGTGAGTGTATTATATAGTCATGATAAATTCTATAAAAATCATTGATAATATCTATAAAAACAAAGAAAAATTCAGCTCTCAGTCACAATGGTTAGTCTGAACCAATGTTCAATAACTTTGGTCTTTGATGAATCCACGTATATACCCTCTCTTAATGTTATATAACCCAAAAATGAAACTTTTTGTTCCCAAAATTCACACTAGGAAAATTTTTAATACAAATTATCCTTCCTCAGGGTCTTTGGCAAAAGCCTAAAGTGTTATTCATTCTCTATCTTAATCTTTGAACATATAAGAATATCATCTATAAAGGCTAATATAAACCGATCAAGGTAATCTCTAAATACTTTATTTATTAAATCCATGCATATTACATGGGAATTACTAAGGCCAAATATAATCCCTATAAATTTGTAGTGTTCGTACCTTTTTTGGAATGTAATTTTGGGTATATCCTCCATTATAAACCTCAATTGATAATATAAACAATGAATATCAATCATGTAAAAGTATTTCTCTCTACATACTTAACCAAACAAGTCATCAATATAGGGTAAGGGATACTTGTTCTTGATTGTGATCTTTTCTATCTTCTGATAACCAATTTAGTGTCACATAAATCCAACTTAATTCTTAAGAAAATGAATAGTTACACCCCAAGGTGACACACATGGATGAATAAATCTCTTTCTATATTTCTCCAAGAGTTTCTTCTTCATTTATTGCAACTCAATCGGGGCCATTATATTGGGAGTCATTAAAAGAGGTATGGTACTGGGTATGATTTCTATTGAAAAATCTACTTCACAGTTTAGCTTAATACTCATAAAATCTTCTTGAAAAACATTAGAAAACTGTAGAACGATAAGAATATATTTGATGTTGAGTTTGTCCCTAGCCATCTAAGATAAAAACCCTTTTAAAAAAGAAATCATGACCCATATAATGGATGTGATTTCCATTAGAAGATCATACTTATCATCATGATGATAGATGATCTTGGGTTGGTTTGTAACATCAAAAATGACTTACCTTACTTAATAATTGATGTTGGAATTATATATAGAAAGTAAATACATTCCTAATATAACATAAAATTCAACCATAGGGAGAATAAAAAGATTTGAAGGAAGCACATTCCCATAATCTTCAACTAGATTAGAATATTAGACTTGAGATGTGATCATCATACCATTAAGGGTTTTCACTGTTAATTAAACATCTAATCATTAATGTGGCACTATTATAACATTTACACTTTTTTAGATATAAAATCCTGGGTTGATCCAAATCTAAATAATACATTAATAGTTCTAGAGTGGATGGTAAGTGTACATTTTACCACATCATTATCATACCCCCCCCCCCCCGTCATAAATAGCGATCACATGAGATTTCCTTTTTTTCTCTCAATTTAAGAGGTTTCTAACACTGATCGTTATCAACCCTCATATTTGATCACTAATCATCATAATCCTCATACTTATTTCACTTGAAACTCTAGATTGTCTGTTGTTCATTATTTGGATATTTCTCTCTATTCACATAATTATTTAACTTCTTCCCATCACTTAAAAATTTGATTGATTGGTAACCTTACTTTTCATACATAAAACATTTACTATACCCATTAAAACAATTTCCTCCATCTTTCCTTCCAAACGTTTAGAATGAAGGTAATATCATTTTTTTATCTCCCTAGTTTTTAGAGTTTCCTTTGAATTCCATCTTTATTTTCTTATCAAAACCTTGATATTTATTTGTAACTCCAATCTTTATTTCCACCTTGATATGAAATTGAATTATTTCTTCATAGATACTAAAGTCTCTTATGGGTAATGAAATTCGAATACATGGTTTTAAACTACTAAGGAATTGACAGACCTTACTTTTAGTTTGGATGATAATGTGAGAAGCATTCCTCACAAGTATTATAAAATTTTACTCATAGATACCAATGAATTAATTATCCTTCTACTTTATCTCAAGTAATTCCTTATCCATTTTCATTCGAAGAATATGAGTAAATCACTTATTGAAAAATAAGATTTAAACTCATCCAAATACATTGATTTAATTTTATCTTATTTCTCTATATTCTTGATAAGAGTCTACCATTTATCTTATTTGCCTTTAAAAAATTAGATAGTCAATATAACATATTCATGCTCTGAACACTAGATAATGGAAAATAACTTTTCAATGGTACTGATCCATTACTCAGAAACTAGTGGATCAAGGGAACCACTAAAAGAAGTTGGATGGTGCCTCGTGGACTCAATAGAATATTGTTCTCTTAGTTGATCATTTGAAATTTTAGCATGATTCATAGATTGAGAAAGTTGTTTGAGAATAGAAACTATATTTTTCATTCAAGATCCCATAACATTTGGTTTCTCAAGAGGACAATAATTTTATTTTTTGTTGCATCTGGTATTAAAACAATTCCTCTGAGTTACATCCATTAACTAGAACTAAAAAGCATTGTCTGAGAAACAATAAACATTTTGGAAAACCACATAATCATTAAAAACAATATATAGGATATCTAAATCATGGCACATTATTTTCAATCTATGAAACATTAGGTTTAACTTAGTTCATCCAAGAACTTCATCTATTCAAATCCTTTATGATTGTTCATAAAGAGTTTGTGAAGTTCTAAAACATATCCCTTGAGAGTGTCAAACCAGAAGTGCAAGAAGGCCAAACTCATGCACCAAGTTATTATTGATTCAAATACCAATTTTCCATTTTCATAGTTATTAACCTTAGGTATAATTGTTCCATATCCATATCCACTTATAGTATCTAGAAAGGGACATACTTTTTTGAAAATCACTCGTTATATCCTTTAAAAAATTGTAGGATACTTTCCTATACTTAGACAAATCCTGAGTGTTCTCAAAATAATTCTCATCCTTATTTCCAAAGGGTACCTAAACCTATCTTTGATACCAACTATAGAAACCCACACTTTTCAAACATATGTTTTATATCTTTCTGGATGAATATTCATTATATAACATAATGATCCATCCTAAAATCAAATATGCCTAGTATTTCAAAAACATAGAAATGTAAAAAACTTGTTCATAAGTGAACTAAATAATCTCCCACTAAGTTCTTTATAACAAAAACCCTTTTTAGTAATTTTATGCATAATACCTTTATACATAACCTGGGAAAGGAAATATAAAAAATGTTGAGATCAGATTCTCAATAAGGATAAAAAAGGTAGATATCAACATAACATGAGCATAAGGGTATGAGAATATGATCATAATATTTGAAACCCAAACCCTACATACCATAGATCATAAACTTGAGTCATGAAATAAATCTTGGTAATTCATATCACATGAATCATACAAGAACCAATGAAAAAAATCCATGGGATCATAACTAGGCCTAAAAAATAGATTTGTGGAAAACACATAAGAATAGAAAATAATTTCCTTAATATTCATGGATCACATACAAGGATATCATAGTGGATTGTTCTCACTCCCCAAACAATCATAGTAATTAAGGTTCACTCCTGATATTATCATAGTAGACAAAATTTCTTACAGAACTGGGTTCACTACCTATTATAGTCTTTTTTTCTCATGAGATATCAATATTTTCCCAATTAATGGGAGGGATATATAATTTTGGGAACACCCATAACATAATTAAAATAAGGTAGATTTGTTCCACAAGATCATAAAACATTCATCGTAGCATACCCCATATAATGGAAATTGGTATCATAAATATTTCATCATAGAATAACCTATGGAAAAGGAATGGGTTTCATAAACATTTTTCATCATAATCTTAAAACATAAAAAGATATAATAAGGATGGTATCATTAGATCATATCCCAAGTAATTCAAAATCAATATTTAAGGTTGTTTACATTAATGAATAGAAATACCATAAAAATATCTTTAAAAAAATCCCGAGGAAAATACCATTTCCACTATTAAAATCACTTTTTAAAATATAAAAAATAACCAAATACTAAAAAAATATTTTAAAATAACCCTGGAAACATATTAATAAAAAAAAAATTGTTTATTTCTCATGATGGTGGGAAATACTGCTCATGCTATGCATGTTGAATCAAATATTCCTTCCGCATTTTCGGTAAAAATTCAAACACACTCATTTAGAAAATGAAAAAAAAAATATTCCTTTAAAAAAATTGTAAAAAAAATAAAAAATGGGTAAAACGTTATTTACTAAATTATTTTATAGTAGTAAAACAATTCTTGAAAATATTTTCATAAAACATATACATGGAGGAAAACATATTTTTGACAGAAGAGAGAAATAAAGCCAATTTTCTTTAAAAACATTATTTTTCTCTCTTGAGTTATTAAAGAGATGAAAATGAAAGGAATTTTTTTCTAAATAATTAAATTTGTTATAATAAAATTAATTTTTTTCTTGATAGTTATATTAGGAAATTTCATCATCAGAAACATAACCATAAATAATTTCGATAAAAAATGTGATTGTAATATAAAACCCTTACCAATTTTGTAACTTTTAAATCATAATACCCATGTAATAAATAACCTTTTATGGATATTTAAATAATTATAAACTTCATAAGATTCATAATAAAATAAATTAATGGGAATTATATACATCACATAAAATAAACAATTGGTGAATGTGTCCTGTGTTTCATATAAATAAAAGTGCGAAAAAAATCTGTTACCTCATGTATCAACTTTATTCATACACATTAAAACCTCATATATAATAAATATAGGTTTAGTATACATATATTCTAAATCCATAAACATATATATCATATCATATATGATTTATTTAAAACTTTTTATCACCCTTTTATTAACAATTCTTTGTCAAAATCTTTGTTCCGGGTAATAACAATTTTGTTTTTCATGTATGTTTTGGTTGGGTAGTGTTGGTATGTAATTTGATCACAGTTCCATTATATGTAGTGTGTTAATAATAATATAAATTGATATATTTTCATTATATATTTATTTATATTAATCCATTAAATTTGTAGATATAAAATTAATTACGACATTCATGGAGAGGGTAGGCCGTACATATGCAAGAACGTTGTTTTCATTTTTTGATGGATAAAAAAATGAAAAATATTAAATAACCTCTAAATAATAATTTTTAGATAATAAAAATAATATATATTAATTAAATATAATCTTATTACAATCTGTTTCTAAATAAAATGAAAAACATATCACATCACTTTGTGGAGGTGGTAGTCCATACATATGCACTAGTGATGTTATCATTTTCCAAAGTAATGGAAGGTAAGAATGTAGATGTGATATTATAATTACATAAGTATAATTATTTCATAATCATAATATATATATATATTAAATTCATAATTTTATCCATCCATGATAGGTGGATATCAAAAATTAAGTACATCGGTTCGTGTGGTGGTAGTCTTTTATACACACAATTGATAGTTTTTTTCCCTATTTGATGGAAGAGGAGATGGATATAGATTATACCATTCACATAATGATACCTCAGTATATTTAATATAATTTTTTTACAATTAAATCACATTTTAAGGATATTATAATGAGGTGGAATAATAAATAAAATAAAAAAAATCGGTTAAGAATAATACCTCTTCTTCAAACAACCTCTTTTGGTTTGCACCAAAATCCTTACAAGATGGGTTTTATAAAAAACGTTTTATAGGAAATAGTAAGATATGTAATGAAGTTATTTGGGTAATTATTTTCCTCAAAAAAATCTTTTTAAGTTTGAATAATAGAAGATAGGGGGTTCCCTTTAATAAGTAGGGGAGAGGACATGCTTTGAATGTTTGAAAAGAATAATATATACCCTTGTTTTACACACACCAAAAGAATCCAAAATGGATATTTATTGAACTTCATAATAGATAAAGTAAAAATATGGTCATAAAATAGAATTTTTAAAATGTTTTAGGTCATTTTAACCTTTATTTATTTAGTTTAACCACTCGGTAAACCAGTTTTGATCTTAACTATGCTATTTAATTTTTTATATTTTTATTATTAATAATAACAAAAAATTATGGTAAACTTATTATGTAATATTAATTATATTTATTCAAAATTTTTAATATATTTTTTCAAATTCAATTCATTTAATTGGTAGAATTTAAATTAAAATAAAACCAGCAAACGTGATGAAAATGCAATTTTACAAAGAAAATGTTTCATAACTATAAAATGTTTTTATATCAAAATTAAACATTAAATTGATTTTAATAATATAAATTGGATTAATAATAATACAATTGAACTAATGTTTCTTTGAAAACTATCTAAAAATAAAAGGTAACTTGTAAATTATTTAAACAAAAATGATAATTTTTAATAAAAATCTCTATTTATTTCACTATTCATCGAAAAATAAATATTTTCATAAAATTATAAAAAAATGAACCTAAGATAATTTTGATATTTTTATTTCAAAAATAAAGTTTATTTTTTCAAGTATATTCTCTAAAATATGAAAAAAAAAAATTTTATTATTTAATCTCAAAAGAATAATAAAAATCATTTTTGTGGAAAAGTGTATTTTTTAAGCATATATTGACATTACTAAAAATTAAGTGATTATTTATCAATATATTTTTTTTATCTAAATCCATTGTACTTGATTGAACATTTTTACTACCAAGTTTAATGGATAGGCTGTAACGCCCCGACCCCAGAAGCCCATAGTAAGTGCATTAGTACATACCATTGGCATGATCACAAAGGATCAAGTCTTGAAAGACCAATTAGTTTAGTAGCCTTTGAAATACTAGATACATTCCTAAGATTTACATTACATAATAAAATGGAAAACTACAAAAACATTGTTTCCATAGACAACACTGAGATCCCATAGACTACCCCTACAGGTCAGTCATAATATACTTCTTCGCATCCAGGGAAAAATAAAACATAGAAAGGGGTGAGCTTAGATGCTGAGTAAGGATAACAATATAGCAGAAAATTTCATAAATAAGCATCAAAATTTAAGGCAAAGTATAAGACTAAAACAAAAGCCTTTTAGACTTGAACTTCAGCATAATATGGAAAATATAAAATCAAATGATGACATTTACTTATTCACATGGATATTCTACTAGTCGAATAATCACATGCAATATTAATAGCCACTTTCATAATGATGGAATGCATAATGCTAGACTACATAACCACATAGTCAAGACATTGTTCCAAGACTAAAAATAAGATTTTTTCAAGGCCTTGTGCCAAGACACTAGTTTGTCTCATGAGACGTACCGATTCATCAAGGAGCTATTTTGGGCTCAACCCATCACTTACTAAATCCAATGAATTCCTCATATGAAAAGTTTGAAACATAATCTGAATATTTGTATTGAAACAAGCATACGAAATGTCAATATTTTAACCACAAACTGTGAATGGTATAAAAATAGCACATCCACAGTCAAACATAACTCATTAAATACAATATGGAAAATGTTATTATAATAGATCAACCTCAATAGAGAATAATGATTGATATTTACATAAATGAAAATAATCATCAAAACAATTTGAGAGAAATTTTCCCCTTTTTCTTGAAAACATTTAAAAGTATTACTATTTATCAAGAAGCGGTTTACAATAGATTTTTGAATCAAAGTGTCCCATACCACTTTGAAACTTTTAAAAGTTATTTTAATTTTAAAACATTAATTTCCGTATAAATAAATCCATAAAACCATTTTTAAAACATGGACATTAATAAGAAAGATTTAGAATAATAAATCTTTACAAAAAATTAAAATGATATTTTAGTTAGAGTTCATAACCAAAAGAGAGACACTTGAATACAACTAATTGAGGTAATCTAAACATTATAATATCATGGGAATAAATGGATTCATGATATACTTTTTCAAAGTACATTATATACACCATATAAAAGTGAATTGGTGTATAACAACGAAGAAGTCTCAATGGAATGTAATTTGAGATGAAATCTCTTATAAAGACAGTATCCTTAGGTTAAGGATAAATCAACGACATAATTATGTGTGACAAATATAAATACACTCAATATTATTGGATATTTAGTGTAAATCAATCATATTAAATTCACACATATTCTTGTAAAAACAACACCAATGAATTGGATGTTTAACTCAATAAATAGAGATTGAGTTAAAATTATTTTTTTCAAGTTCATATCAATGACTTGAGAATTTATCAATATAGTGATTATGTGTATCAAAAGTATATCCACATAAAGGGGAGTGGAAATTACTACACAAATAATAAATAGTGATTCCCCACATAATCATGGAGTAAAATAATCAATGAAGTAAGCGTAAAGCTGAATGAGTGGAAATTGAAATTTGAAATTCCCTTACCAATTTGGTAACTTACGAAACATACATCCCATGAAAGATGGATCATAAAATTAATATGTAATTACTCATAAGTTAATTTATATTACACAAATACAATAATTGGGAAGTACATACACCACACAAAATGAAATAGTGGTAGTATAGCATGAATCTCACGGAAATAGGAAGTGACATGAAAACCCTTACTTTGTTGTAATTAATCGAGTCGTATGGCCAAAAGTTAATAAAAACCAACTAAATCACTTAATACCATTTATATAAATAGAATCATGATAATATATATATCAAATGATGGTACAAAATACACCACATTTAATAAATAAGTGGCGAACAATGGAAATATCACGGAATTAAAAGTGAGATAAGAAACCCCTTACATTGTACTTTTCCTCAGTCGAGGGTAGTTTAACCTCCTATATAATGGTGAAATAATTTTTATTAAATTATAAAATAATCATATACATTAATATGATATCATATATGATCTTTTAATATTGATGTGTTAATAATATTTTAGTATTATCGTCATTTTGGGTGTTAACTGATTCATTTTCCTTTATATGCTTTGTTTCGTAAGTAGTGTTTGTTATGAATAGGATGTATCTTATTCATATTAAGAATTATATTAAGTCTTTAAACATTATTTTTAATCTTATAAGGAAAATTATTCTTGAATGGATTACGATTGGGAATGAATCTCATTGCGTTCATTGATACTGTAATTCGTACGTATGCACGAGCGACAATATCATTCTTTTGATATTAAAATAATACATAATTGAATGTTATATCATATATAAAGAATCATTATCATGTTATATTTATTATTTACATCAATTACACATTATTATTATACCCATCCAAAAAATAATGTATTGAATAACAATGACAACATGATGTGGAGACGGTAAGCCATATGTACACACTTATGGTGACATGCCATTTGAATGATGGAGAGAATAATTAATATGGTTGTACCATATTTATAATAACATCATAGTATATAGAATATACTGGAGTTATTATTTTAGAATGGAAATAACAAAGAAAGAGGAAGTGGAAGAAGAAAGGTACATGAAAGAGGTGATGAAATATTTACCACTTCTTCGGGTTCTACATTTTGATTTGATGATAAGGGATCCTTAGGTTGGCTTTATGATTAAAGTAAGGACTCTAGGATGAAGTGAGGATATTTTAGAGGGTATTTTGGTAGTTTTTAAGATACAAAAGGCTTTGAAGGTGTAAATTTTAGGGAAGGGTGAGTGCCCTTTTATAAGAGGGGTGAGGGGCACCTTACGAAAAGCTAGAAATATTATTTTATAATAAAATAATTTTCGATTTATAATGGATAAAAAATGAATTATTTAAAGGATAAGGTGGGGATGGGTATAAAACCAATCAACCAATAGGTTTTAGACAGGTTTGGGTCACTATATTAACCTTATCGTTTAGATTTAACTCTTAGTTAAATAGTTTGACATTTACCATGTCTCTTTGTATTTTTATATTATATGGTTAATAAACTTACTATATACTTCCAAAAGAACCCCAAGTGGTTAATTAATGATAAAAATATAATTATATAAGTCATTTGGCCGAACATTATATTTTTAGGAATATAATTTCAATTAATAATATAATATTTGTTTTAAAAAATCTTTTATGTCAATTTTGACACTATTTGGTATTTTGTTTTTTCAAAATTCATAACAGCATTATTAATTCCAAAAAAAATCATCTAACCAACCCCAAAATGTCATATTAACCTATAAAATTATTTTAATTCATAAAAATTCTCAAATTACATTTATTTAGGTATTTATAATATCAAATATTTTAATATTTCATTAATTAGGTAATTACTACATCATCATTGTGTCATAAATAAATTAAAATATTTAATGTATAAAAAATATAAATAAAAAACCATTATGTAGGAAATATTTTTATATTTCTAATTAATATATATAATCAAATTTACCTTATGTATAACCCTATATTAAAAATGGTTTACTTATTAAGCTTTCAATTTAACACTTTTAACTCTTCTTTGAATTAAATAATAATAGTTGTCCTAATCTAATCCATGTGGATATAAAGGATCATATTTTCTTCATAATGTTGTTTTTGGTCGAATTACATTTATCCAATATAATTAGGACATGTTTTAGGGTAATAATAATATCATTTTTAACCTTAATTGGCCTATTAACTTTTAACCGTGGTAAATAAAAGTCAAAAGTTACTATTCACCAAAAATTATTTTTATCTTATTGAACCACATTTTACTTACTGATATCAACCGTGTCTCTTGGATTTTTGAAATTCAATTCACAAAATCAGTAATTTTATGTTTTATTCAAATTTAAAAATGCTCATAAGAGGCGGGTAAAAGTCGGTTAAAAAGATCATAAAAAAAATTATATATCTAAAATTATTATAAACGAAATCCAATGAATTACATTGAAATTATATAGGTATTATGTATCTATTTAGACCTAAAATAATTTTAAATAAAATAAATAATTATTTCAACAAAAATTCAGTTTTAAACTATAACTCAATGTTTTTCACTATTCATCAAAAATTGAAAGTTTTCAGAAAAATACCAAAAATTCACCCTAAGCTAATTTCGATATTCCAAATCCAAAAATAAATCCCATTTCGATGGATAAAATTTATAAAATTTCAAAAAAGTGGGTATTACTATTCACAACGGCTAGTTTTATTGGCCATGGTGTGTTAGAATCTCGAAGTTACGTACAATGCAAGCTATTACATTATTCAAAGGGAAACGTACTGTGGAAGCATGGAGTGTAACATTCTTCCCCCTTTTTGAAATTGTGTCCTTTAATTTTTTAAAATTGGGCTTGGGAACATAATTTAAAGTCCCACATCAGAAAGAGTCAGTAAAACTATCACTTTAAAAGAAATAAAGAGAAGTACAAAGGTCACCCGAGATAACCCATACTAGGATTCCATGTAGGAAAACATGGATATGGAAGATAAACTAAGTGTCAAGTTCTGATGAAGAGGTTTATAAAACATGATAAGGAGATATTTAACAACAAGAAAACCAAAAACTTGTGATGGGACAAACATTCATTAGTTTCTTAGTAGAAAAAGTAAACGAACAATGTTTTTTTTAAGCAAAATTTCATAAAGATAAGGAATTTATTTCTGAGATTGACTAAGAACATAAAGAAATATACTTACATTTTAAGTAGAGTTTCATTCTTTAATAAATTTCTACCGCTAACTCATTTTTTTCAAACGATGAGTATTCAAGATTACTTGGTAACACCAAAAGAGGAAGAATCAACTTCTAGAGAATCACATGATCCACAAAGGAAAAACTATATATTTACCTTGTCTTTAGAGATTAATCAAAACTAAAACGGTTAGTACAAGATTGGATGATCCCCCAAAAGGATATTTCTTTAAAGAAAGAAACACTAATCTTAATTTCTAAAATTAAACCAACAATACCCCAAAGTTAAATAAATACCATTAAATAAACAATTGTCCTTAAAATCCTTTTATATAATCTAGACTAATAATTAAACCCAAAACTTAGAAAAATTTGGTTATTTAGTCTTCCACATTAAATTGTATCTCCAAATAACATCGACTACTCTTAAATTCACATACTTAAAAGTAATTATCCTAATTACATATTAGCTATTATAGGTTAATCATTTCCATAACTAACCCAAATCACTATAAATCCGCAATAAAAACATAGATAAAAATCCACCATTACTATTCAAATTAAATCTCATAGTATTCTATTTTCCTTAGGCATATAGAGTTCCCAATAGAGCAAATGTCTTCTAAAATAACATTTATCACTTAATCACCAAATAAGTTTCATATATTAAGGTTATTCATTTGATAAGACATAAGATCCCAAATAAACTTATTATTGATCAATAAAATCATTTAACTAAAAATAATTAGTCACACTAACCAGGGACTTAACGTAGTTCTGTGGTAGGTGATAAATTCCAATCGCACTCTGGTTGTGGGTTCGATTCCCAAAGCTTTGTCGGACGTGACGGGTTTTCACACGGTCTGCGTGTTGTCCTTTTTCAAAAACTATATTTTATAACATTACCAAAATGAGATAAATTCCCCAAAATAACAATAACATAATTTAACCACAGATTTTATCTAATACCTTGAATTTTCATCCCAAAATATAATAACTTGTAATTGCCTCAAATTCAAGGATCATATAAACCAAAATAGATATTTAAAACTATATCAATAATAGAAAACACAATTCTTCCAAAAATAGAATTTTCATGTAATAAACATCATGGTTACACATAATAGAAAAGTCTTCCAAAGTAATCCCATAAAAAATAGATCTAATACTTTTAAAATTTTCATCATCCATTTATTTCAACATAGGTTCTTCCTTAACCAAGGGTTTATCCTATAAAATAGGGCATTCACCCGGGTATTGCCCAGGTCCCCTACATTTACGACAAATGACTATAAATGGATTCTTGAGATCATTTTTATTTTCTTCTATAGTACACTTCATTTTTCTTCAGCAATTCTTTACATTGTGTATTTCTTTCCCACACATAAAGCATTTCTTTATTCCATTAAGACACTTCCTTAGGTGTCTCCTTCCACATTTCCTATAAGATGGAAATTGGTCTTTCTTTTCTCCATGGTCTCCACTGTTGGAGATCTTACAATTCACTGCCTTTCTCTTATTTGTTGAGTCTGGGAGTTGGTTAATATATATGTTGTTTATCATATTTTTGTAAAATTGATTCGGCATGAACACGATATCTTTTACACCTATCAATATTCTATTTTGTTGTTCATTTCCTCCATCGTTCCCACCTTGTACATCATGTTCAATGTTACTGTGATTTCCTTGGAATCCAGCCATTGACTAACACAAGAAAGCATAGTGTGATTCATAAAATCATTTATAGAATATCATAACACTTTATTTTCAATATAAAAAACCTTAGGATTAACGACGATTATTTATTCTCATATAACATTAAAATCCTTCAAATCATTTTGTAAATAAAATGTAAATTATCCTAAGCATATCCCCTGAGAGTGTCGTAACCAATAGTGTATCAAGGCCCATTGTCGTGCACCAGTTCTCGTTTGAGTCTAGCTCAATGCGGTGTTTTCGGGTTTTACCCCTAGGTACATTTGTGCCAGAGCCGCCTCTACCTACTCGTATCCAGACATGGATGTTTTTCTTGGAAAACTCACAAAATATCTACAATACCAAAAATCTAGGAAGTACTTCTATACTAATCCTCAAATTATATCTTAGGGCTACGTGCTCTAATCAGAGTTTATCAGAATCTAGTTTCCAAGGTTTGTACTATATTTCCTCTATTACCAACTGTAATTCCCTAACCCTAAAAACCTAGAGTCAGTGCATTAGTATGTACCATTGGCATGATCACAAAAATCAAGTCTCAAAATACTGATTAGTTTAGTATCCTTGGAAGTACTAGATACATTCATAAGATTTACATTACATCATAAAATGGAAAACTACAACAACATTGTTTCCATAGACAACACTGAGATCCCATATAATACCCCTACAGGTCAGTCATAATATATATCTTCGCATCCTAGAAAAAATAAAACATAGAAAGGGGTGAGCTCATATTCTCAGTAAAGATAATAATATAGCAGAAACTTTCATAAATAAGCATAAACATTTAAGGCAAAGTATAAGACTAAAACAAAAGCCTTTTAAACTTGAACTTAAGAATAATATGGAAAAGATAAAATCAAATGATTCCATTTATTTATTCACATGGATATTCTACTAGTCAAATAATCACATGAAATATCAATAGCCACTTTCATAATGATGGAATGCATAATGCCAGACTTCATAACCACATAGTCAAGGCCTTGTGCCAAGACTAAAAATAAGATTTTCTAAAGTCCTTGTGCCAAGACACTAGTGTGTCTCATGAGACGTACTGATGCCTCGAGGAGCTATTTCGGGATCCACCCATCACTTACTAAGTCCAATTCATTCCTCATATGAAAAGGTTGAAACATAATCAGAACATTCGTATTAAAACAAGCATACGAAATGTCAATATTTTAACCACAAACCGTGAATGGTATAAAAATAGCACATCCACAGTCAAACATAACTCATTCAATACATTATCAAAAAATTTATTATAATAGATCAACCTCAATAGATAAAAATGAATGATATTTACATAGATGAAAATAATCCTCAAAACTATTTGAGAGAAAATTCCCCTTTTTCTTGAAAACATTTAAAAGTCTCACTATTTATCAAGAAAATGTTTAAAATATATTTTTGAATAAAAGTTTCCCATACCACTTTGAAACTTTTAAAAGGAATTTTAATTTTAAAACTTTAATGTCCATATAAATAAATCCTTAAAACCATTTTTAAAACAAGGACATTAATGAGAAAGATTTAGTATAATAAATCTTTAAAACATTTTAAAATGATATTTTAGCTAGAGTTCATAACCCAAAGAGAGACACTTGAATACAAATAATTGAGGTTATAAAAACATTATAATATCATGGTAATAAATGGATTCATGATATACTATGTCAAAATACATTATATACACCATATAAAAGTGAATTGGCGTATAATAACAAAGAAGTCTCAATGGAATGTAAATTGAGATGGAATCTCTTATAAAGACTGTATCCTTAGTTTAAGGATAAATCAACGACATAATTATGTGTGAAAAATATAAATACACTCACTATTATTGGATATTCAGTGTAAATCAATCATAGGACATTCACACATATTCTTGTAAAAACAACACCAAAGAATTGGATGATTAACTCAGTAAATAGAGGTTGAGTTAAAATTACTCTTATCAAGTTCATATTGATGAATTGAGAATTTATCAATGGAGTGATTATGTTTATCAAAATTATATCCACAGAAAGGGTAGTGGAAATTACTACACAGATAATAAATAGTGATTCCACAGATAATCCTGGAGTAAAATAATCAATGAAGTATGCATAAAGCAGAATGAGTAGAAATTGAAATTTGAAATTCCCTTACGAATTTGGTAACTTATGAAACATACATCCCATGAAATATGGATCATAAAATGAAGATGTAATTACTCATAAATTAAATTATATTACACGAATACAATCATTGGGTAGTACATACACTACACAAAAATAAATAGTGGCAGTATGGCGTGAATCTCACAAAAATAAGAAGTGAGATGAAAACCCTTACTTCATTGTAATCAATCAAGTCTTATGGAAAAAAGTTAATAAATACCAAATGAATCATATAATAACATTAATATAAATAGAATCATTATAATATATATATATCAAATGACAGTACACAATACACCACATTTAATAAATAAGTGGCGAACAATGGAAATCTCACAAAATTAAAAGTGAGATATGAAACCACTTATATTGTACTTTTCCTTGGTCAAGGGTAGTTTAACATCCTGTATAATGGTGAAATAATTTTTATTAAATTATAAAAGAATCATATACATTAATATGATATCATATATGATATTTTAACATTTCTTTGTTAATAATATTTTAGTATTATCATTGTTTCAGGTGTTAACTGATTTGTTTTCCATTATATGATTTGTTTCATAAGTAGTGCTCATTATGAATAGGATGTATATTATTCATATTCAGAATAATATTAAATCTCTAAACATTATTTTTAATCATGTAATGAAAATTAGTCTTGAATGGATTACTATGGGGAATGAATCTCATCGCGTTCGTGGAGATGGTAATCTGTACATACACACGAGCGACAATATCATTCTTTTGATATTAAAATAATATATAATTGGATGGTATATCATACATACAGAATCATTATCTTTTTATATTTATTATTTACATCAATTACACATCATTATTATACTCATCCAAATAATAATGTATTGAATAACAATTATACCACAACGTGGAGACGGTAAGTCGTACGTACGCACATATGGTGACATGTCATTCAAAGAATGGATAGAATAATGAATATTGTTGTACCATATTTATAATAACATCACAGTATATATAAGATACTGTAGTTATTATTTTATAATGGAAACAACAACGAAAGAGGATGTGGAAGAAGAAAGGAACTTGAAAGATGTGATAAAATATTTACCTCTTCTTCAGGTTCTTCCTTTTGATTTGATAAAAATGGTTCCTTAGGTTGGCATTATAAATAAAGGAAGGACTCTAGGATGACAGTTTAAAGGGTATTTGGGTAGAGTTTGTCTGAGAAAAAAGGCTTCCAAGGTGTGAATTTGAGGGAAGGGGGAGTGCCCTTTTATAAGAGGGGTGAGGGGTACCTTAGGAAAAGCTACAAATATTAAAATCATTTTTGGTTTATAATGGATAAAAAATAAATTATGTAAAGGATAAGGTGGGGATGGGTATAAAACCACTAAACTAATAGGTTTTAGACAGGTTTGGGTCACTATATTAACCTTATCTTTTAGATTTAACTCTTAGTTAAATAGTTTGACATTTACCATGTCTCTTTGTATTTTTATATTATATGGTTAATAAACATACTATATACTTTCAAGAGAACCCCAAGTCATTCATTAATGATACAACTATCATCATATAAGTCTTTTGTGGAACCTCAGATTTTTAGGAATATAATTTCAATTAATAATATAATATTTGTTTTAAAACTCTTTTATGCCAATTTTGACACTATTTGGTATTTTGTTTTTTCAAAATTCATAAAATCATTATTACTTCGAAAAAAATTCATCTAACCAACCCTAAAATTTTATATTAACCTATTAAATTAGTGGAATTCATAAAAAGTCTCAAATTACATTTATTTGGGTATTTATAATATCAAATATTTTAATTTTTCATTAATTAGGTAATTACTGCATCATCAATGTGTCATAAATAAATTAAATTATTTAATGTCTAAAAAATATAAATAAAATAAAATTATATAGGAAATATTTTATATTTTTAATGAATATTTATAATAAAATTTATCTTATGTATAACCCTGTATTAAAAATGGTTTATTAATTAAGCTTTGAATTTAACAGTTTTAACTCTACTTTGAACTAAATAATAATAAATGTCCTAATCTAATCCAAGTGGACCTAAAGGAGAATATTTTATTCCTAATGTTGTTTTTGGTCGAATTACATTTATCCAATAGAATTAGGACATGTGTTAGGGTAATAATAATATCATTTTTACCCTTAATTACCCTATTTACTTTTAACTGTGGTAAATAAAAGTCAAATGTTACTATTCACCAAAAAATTATTTTTATCTTATTGAACAAAATTTTACATACTTATATCAACCTTGTCTCTTGGATTTTTGAAATTAAATTCACAGAAGCGGTAAAATTAAGTTCTATTCAAATTTGCAAATGCTCCTAGGAGGTGGGTAAAAGTTGGTTAAAAAGTTCAATAAAATTTTTATATATGTAAAATTATTATAAACGAACTTTAATGAATTACATTGAACATATATAGGTATTATGTATCTATTTAGACCTAAAATAAATTTAAATAAAATAAATAATTATTTAAATAAAAATTTGTTTTTAAACTATAACTCAGTGTTTTTCACTATTCATCAAAAATTAAAAGTTTTTAGAAAAATATCAAAAAAACACCCTAAGATATTTTTGATATTACAAATCCAAAAACGAAGTCCATTTGGAAAGATAAAATTTATAAAATTTCAAAAAGTGGGTATTACTATTCATAACGGCTAGTTTGATTGGTCGTGGTGTGTTAGAATCTTGAAATTGTGTACAATGAAATCTATTACATTATTCAAAGGGAAACATATCGTGGAAGCTTGGGGTGTTACATAGGATATAGAGGTCATGTTTAAATAATAATACTAATAGTATACTATATTTTTTTACTACTCGGTGTTGCGTGCGATGCAAGTTATTAAATAAATTAAATTTATTGAAAAAAAATATTTCATAAAATCTTGAGGTGTTACATTAGTGATCCATGCTACTAATAATTATTTATAGTAAACTGATGTTGTTTTTTTCTATAAATGGGCCTAACCAACCATTTAATACTAACCTCCCTGAGTTTTCATACAATATTCCTGATGGTGTTCAGACTCCCACTAACATAGTATGAAAACATGAAGCCCCTAGTTGATGATATAGAGCCACCAGCCCTAGAATGGTGTGGAAAGGTCTGTCAAAGTTAGTTCTCCATCAGTTAGAACCTTGACTACCAATACATCCATGATCCAATATCTAATATATATGATCATAAATATTCCCTTATCACCACCCTCTGAAATCTCACCCCTAGATAATGAATATACTCAATAACCTCCACCTTTTCCTATACTATCAAATACATAGAAAGTATAAATGGCATGACTATATGATCATTAAGTGTAGGGAATCCTCAAAACCACATTCTCTAGAATCCTCATCTATAAATATATTTGGATAAAAAATATAGGAATTCCATGAACTTGATCCCAAACTCCCACAAACTCTTTCCCCCTATTAAAGGGATATTTTCTCATGCCTCTTTATCACCTTTATCATTAGTGATAAGAATTCCAAAGGAAGATTATTTTGAATATAAAACTATTGCACATCTACCTTATTCCAATAAAAAAGATATATTGTCCACCAGTGACGCACATCTCCCTGAATCTAACAAACTTAAAATTTAATACAAAACTCATATATATCTCAAATTATATGAAAATAAATCTAAATATATTCCAACCATTAATCCATATTCAGATAAAAAATTACCCCCTTATAGTTTCCCAACATCTTCCAATGTAAGGTATGTAAGGCTATCTGGCATGATTTATCCTCTTATATGAGTTTGATCCTATGATAATCAACTGGAACATCCTATTAAACTTCTAATTTCAAATTTGTACATAGACGACGATTAGGGTAAATTACTAAAAAAGGAAAGGTGAAACCATAATCCCAAAAGCATTGAATTTTTACCGAGGTTTATTTAATCAAATTTATTTTTAATTTCATAAAATCAACCAATTATTACATGAACACAAACAATAATGATTCATGTACCTTTCCTACCTCTCTAACTTACAAATATAACTTCCTTAATTACTCTTTCATTAAACTCATGCTCCTTGCATCAAATCATGGGGGTAAATATCATGTCCAAGTTGGTCTACCTAGCCTATGTCACATACCAAGATCAAAAAGAACCATTTTTCTACCAACCAATGCAATCCTCATAATTCTTAATTCCAAACTTAAACCTATCCTTGAACCAAAATCCTTTGACACCACTCTTTCACAACCCCTCCCACCAAAGGCACCCCTCCAGGGTCGACAGTGAAGAAAGAGAGATAATGACCCCCAATTCAAACCCTCAATAGGCCATGGGTTGGTGACTAGTACCGAGGGTATAAAATCTCACATAGGGAAGGAATTACCCTTAATAATAATTAGGATTAAGAGATAGGATAAATTAAACACCAATAAAATCCATCACATAATATAAAACTAAACCAAAACTATCTGACATTTCATGATCAATGTCAATAAATACAAATAAAGGTCTCTAAATAAATACCAAAATAAATTTTCTATTGCAGTAATTCAATAGAATCTCCAATGTCTAATCTATTAATGTCAATATCATCCCCCGAAAACCTCCTATAAATCTAAATATAGCTTATATATACATAGGGTGAGAAAAACATGTATAATTAGTAGGATCATACCCAATGTCTCTCATGTACATGTGAAATTTTCATACTACTGCACAAGTCATTAAATAGAAGAACCAAAAGGTTCCTAAACAGGTCAAATAATGAATCTCAATCTCACCATGGCATGATTACTAATTTACACATACAATATAGTAACATAGCATTAAATAATGTAGATAAAAGGCATCCCACATCCACTTCCCCACTGCTTTGCTACTCTCACACACCAAAAATGAATATCTTATGGTCCCACACAATCCATACATATCACATCACAAATACATAGATATTTGATGTGGTTTGGGATGTATCCCTATATATCCTAACCTCCCTCACGGTCTAGGAACTAATTCTATGATCATTCCTCGTCACATCACAACCTCATTAATATAACAAGGGTAGTAGGGTTTCATTAACCTAATGGTAATAAAACGCATTCCCTCATTCCACCATGCATGACCCTCACCTCATATAACATCCTCATCTTCACCAGGTGATATCCTAAACCAACCCATATAATCATCAATACTGTTAAAGTAAGATCACGGAAGAGGGTGCAACAATCCATTTGATTCACCACTAGCTTGTATATTGGGGAAAACACCTGAAACCCAAAACATTTGGGTGTTGGTAAGATTATACAACTTTGGTGGGGTGCATAAAGAAATATAATAAAAATAAAAGATAGATAGATTTAAAAAAATACCCAATCTATAGTTTAACATCAACTACACTAGTGTACCATAACACTACCACAACACCCTACAACATCTATCACAACTGATGCAACCACTAAATTCATCACACCAGATAACCACCACACATATCCAAACAATTTACACTTTAAAATACATGTTCTTCCATTTCTATGAATTTTACCAATTACAAGACAACATTAGTTCATTAGTTTTGAATGCACTAATCCATCTATCACATATTAGTTTTTTCATCCTGTGCTTTATTCATTTACCAACCCACATCATTTATCATTCAATTCATTTAATCCAATTACAACACATGAAATTCAACTAAGGATATTTTAGTGTCAACATTTCAATTTATTCCATGTCTAAATAAGAAACTTACAAAACTACACCACATAATAGCTCACACATCTCTCATCCTCCTCTTCCATAACATAATTTGAGCCAAGCCATCACTAAAACCCAACCGTATCACCACATCAACTATAATCTAACCATTGTGGATCATGCCACATCATATCTATAAGAACTCGGTTTTTTGAATCAGGTATAAATCCTTTAAATTTTGGTATAATTCACTTTTATGGGCATAAAGTGGAATCCTAATGAGTTCATGAAGGTATCAAGGGTGTTTAGGGCTTATTTGAATCCCAAAAACCAACATTTTGGAAAAAATGGTCTTGTAACATTGTTAGAGTAAACCATGTGGGGGGGAAGCATGGTTAGTCTAAATCATGTGGATGG
Organism: Viscum album; assembly: GCA_963277665.1. Classification (NCBI taxonomy): domain Eukaryota; kingdom Viridiplantae; phylum Streptophyta; class Magnoliopsida; order Santalales; family Viscaceae; genus Viscum; species Viscum album. The sequence goes on along the minus strand of OY728159.1, from coordinate 1,234,290,479 downwards.
TCTTAATTTTCAGGTAGATCCATATTACACAGTTGGTGCACAATTTCCCTAACCATGTGGGTGCCCCTCTTCTCAAGGTACTCGTGCATGGTTTGTATAAACTTTATAAAAATGTGTGTCCAAACCATGAAAATGTTATTTTCTGTGTAGATTGACCATTTTTCTCTTAATGATCTAATTTATCCTTCTCCTTATTCTTTTTTCCTTTTTCTAGTAGACAAAACCACCTTCCCTCTCATTTTTAAGATCATTGAAGGCCTAAACTAGGGATTGAGAGATCACCTTTATCTAATATCCAATCGAGATTTTTTTTGTCACATTGGATGCGCAATGGTAAGTACTTGAGCCTTCTTAATATATTCTTCATTTCTCTTTCTCTTGACCTAGTTATCTAGGTGTGAGTCCTTATACTTTTTATTCATATCTACTCTGATCCAAGCCAAAATATAAGCTGATATTAGAGAAGTAGATTCATAAGAGTACTAGGTGGGGGTTTATAACTCATCCCTCAAGTTCGTTGATTTTGAAATTTACATGTGCAGCCCGCCAATTTCATCGTGTTTCATTTATTGAATTTATATTTTTTTCTTATAGTCATTAGAACTATATAGTTATGCTATTTCCATAAATGTGATTGGTTGTTGGTGGTTACTTCCACAACTCCTAACACCCCATGTAGGGTGATATGCCATAATTGGGTTTTTAGTGTTTTGAAACTTTTGAGACACTGTTTTGGTGGGTTTGAGATTGACCACATTAATGGTAAGCCTCCATATATTAAACATGTTCTGAATCATGAAATTTTTAATTGATTGTAATGTGTCACTTACATTGAATCACCTAAGCTATGTACTTAAATGTAGGCAATTGATTCAATGATATTGTGGAAAGAAAACTTATGTATACGAATTGGACTTATTAAATGTAAATGAATGTTTGGTTACACATATGTGGCACACCTTTCGATATTTAAGGAAGGTAGTGGAGTGAACATCATTAATTGAAATTGATTTACATGGTTTTAATTAAAAGGTTGTATGTTACTTGGCCTTGTCAAACTAATGAATGGAAAGGCTTGAACAAAGTGAATTTTTTAATGGCATAGTTATCATATGACCAAATTAATTATTGTGAATTAAATTTAAGGTGACTCTTTATGAACATGGACCATGAAATCTTTATATGTAGGCATGGATGATGTTAGCTCTTGAATTCCAAAGGGAATACCATGGGTATTCGAGAATGTCACTCTGATTCAAGGATGTCGGTTGCCTTGTGTGAGACATACATGGGAACCCGACCCTTTTCTACCTTTGGATGCTCAGTATGATAACATAGGATCCATTTATTATTTTTAAAATATTCCTAGAATACACTCCATAGATCCAGAATGACTTGTGGTTCCATGGTTACATCCTTGGGCCCGACCACTTCTTTATCTCTCGTTTTACCTTGGATGTATTCCTTGGACTCCATTAGAAATATTATTTTGGTAATGCCTTGGATGATGCTACTTGGATTACAGTCTTAACTCTTAGTTAGAATCAGTTACATTTGAGTTAGTGGCCCTGATCTCTAGGTTTCCTTGGTGATTAACTTAGAACCACTTCTTATTTAGTTATCAATTATGGATTCCATGTTATATCTTGAAATCTTCACTATTATACTATCATGAGGTGATGTTAGTGCTAGCTATGCCTCATGTGACTTGTTTATATAAACTGGTAATCAATTAATTTATGAGCTTGTTACATGTTCAAACACTATCCAAGGGATGAAGTGGGTACTTGGAATTTATTTACATTGTACTACATTACTTTATATATGTGTTCTTACACACTGTTACATTTCCATTAAATAGGATGAATGCTATAGACATCGTTGGTGGTGGCCCACTGATAATTATCAAAAACCCTTTTTGGTTTCTGTTTGGTACCCAAGGAATATTACATATATACAGGTGTTGATAAAGGTATGTGTAATGGTTTGGAAAATTTATTTCTTGTTATGCTGGGATGGAGCTGGTAGCAGATGACCGAGCTAAAACTTAGGATTCTTGGGATAGTTTATGTATTTCCTTTTGCTAAATTGGGGTTTTAATGTATTTCTAATACTTTTTATATATGTTTTATAGATTTCTAGTGACATTACATATATCATCATTAGTTATTGTATGTTATTCCATTTATTCCAGTTATCATTGTTTTTCCCTTCTATTGTGCATTCTGTTTACTTATTGTTTCCTCTATTTACCTCTATTTATAATTATCAATCATTCTATACTCTATTAATGAGGGTATAGTCTCTCCAAGGACACACCCAAGGCCTTTGCTGCTAGTCAACAGCCTATGGCGTTCAGCAGGGATTCATTTGAGGTCATGTATCCCACTAGTCTTGGGGAACCTGCTAGGTGGAATCCGAGTCTGAGATGTCACAAAGTGGTATCATAGGGTTTTCCTTTATTTCTTTACAATTTGGAGACAATAGCCAAGATATTATAAATTCTTGGGACATTTTTATGAGTCATTCTTGGGAATCGTGAACCCATGTTTGGGGTAAAGGCTAAGTTTCCTAAATTATAATTGTTTATATCATTTTTATTATTATAGTTGATATAAATTCACTATTAGGTGATGCACCTATTGTGCGGTGTTGTTGATTATTATTCTGATTGAGATTCTATGTTGTCCTTGGCTTGATGATATAGGGGAAAGGATCATTGTTACATGCATCATAGTAGGCACCTAGAATTCACATGTCATGCATATTTATATGAATATAGGTTCATTTAACTACTTTTCATTTCTTGTTATGTATGTGATTGATGAGTGAGTCTTTCCTTGATTATATATTGCTTGTGCTGCTACAGGTTGTGATTGAGTGGTTTCCTCTTTCAATTCATGAGGTTTTATGGGACTTCATGGGTTGTAATGAGTAATTTTCCAAATCAATCCTTGAATTTTAAATTCAAATAGGTGTCATTTTCATTGATAAATAGTATGGTACTTGATTCACTGGGAATGAAAGTCCATTTTAAATGAACTTTGATACATGTTATAAGAAAATGAAAATATAATAGTGGAATGGTTGAACATCCTTATCCTACCTTTTCATGTGTATTTAAGGTAATGTATTAAACCTAGTAATAAAATATAAAATTAAATTAAATAGTTTCCAATAAATGATGAGGCAAGGTACTATTGACCCTATATATATTGGAACCCCTAAAACTTATAACTGAGCACTTACCTATACCTATCCCTATAACCAGGTAGTTTGAATATTATGCCTTATATAATGAGTTTTCTTATGTCTATCTTCCACTCTTGATGCTATATTTATGCTTATATGTTTTTTCTGAGGCATGTTCTTAGAATTTGAAGACTAATGTTGCCACAACATTCATGTGTCATAGTCCAGGAAGGTGTCGACGACCATGCTACAGATGTGGTGGGCCCTGAGATTCCATTCTTACCTCCAAGAGTACCACTTGAGGAACCACCGAATTTTCATGATCTATGAACTAATACCCAATTCTATGATAGTTTACTACGTCTGATTCAGTCCATTCATGGTGCTCCACGAGCTGCACCAATGATGGCAGATCTGAATAGTGAGTTTCAGCTGCAACATCCCCCACCTTCTCTAGGGATGGCATTCTAAAGGTTGTTGAGTCTTTCCAAGAGGACAACTTTTCTATATTGTAGCATTTATATATGCCTCCATAATGGACGGTAAAACATTCTACATACATGTTGCATGATTCATCCAAGTGCTGGTGGTATGTGATTATCTATGCTGGTCATTAACAGGGCATGCTATGGGTTGATTTCCATATTACCATTTATGATCAGTTCTTTTCTCATAATCTAATATCTAATTTATACAGAGAGTCGATGAATCTAGAGTAGGGTTATATGTCAATTATGTAGTATTTAGTGCATTTCATGGAGTTTTAGTGATTTACAATGCTTCTATCAAGTGAAGATTTTTCACATGCTAGGCGCTTAGAGGATGCTCTCCAGTATTCCATTCATACTCAAGTGAATGTTTAACACCTACATACCTTTTTTGAGATCAAAAATAAGTCTCTAATCATTGAGAATAACCTAAGGGTTAAAGATAGTACCGGGTATAGAGGGTCAGTGCTAAGGCAGTCTAGTAGTTCTTCTGGTGGGAGAAAGTGATCCCTTGAGGTTTCTTTTCTAGGAAGTAGAAACTAAGGTACCCATGTAGGTAACATTGGAGTATTCCACTAGTGTGGATGATAGGGGAATTTGAAGCCCCAGTGTGATAGAGACCCGCTAGATTGCGGGGATTGTAGCCATATGGGGAATCTATAATGTTTTTTGTAGAACCTTTCCATCATCTTCTAGTGGACAAGGTTTTTCACCATATCCTCTTTCAAAAGAATGATCTTTTATACCATGTTAGGTGGGGAGTATGAGTATCATGAACAGGACTGGTCAAGGAGGAGGTTGTGGTCATGGTAACCAGACCCATGATCACCAGAAGGACCAGTAGAGTAGTTTTGATCATGGTAGTCCAGCTATTTCACAGGGATTTGGATCTGATCAGTTGCATGCATTACATCCAATACCCAAGGATCATGTTGTGGGACCATCCACAATATGAGGAACTATACGAGTATCCACCACTATAGTATCTTCTTTATTTGATACAGGTGATTCACACTCGTTTACCTATTTATTTATCATGGAAAGTCTTGGGATGGAAATACAGTTTTTAGGTGGTGTTATGAACCATGATACACCATTGGGGGTATTATCAGAGGGAATACGCTAGTGCAGGGACTACCCCTTGAGTTAATTAGTTATTCCTTTCTATGGGACCTCTTTGTTCCTAATATGATAGGCTTCAATTTCACTATTGGTATGGATTGGTTGGTTCTGTATCACACCTTTATAGACTTCTATCATCAAACGGTACCATTTGCATCACCAGAGGGGATAAATTATCTTTATAATGGTGGGTGGGGTATCCAAGCTAGTATATCTAGACTAGAGCATCATGGTCTAGGTGGGGTGACCACCTAGATTACCAATATCTTCCTGGAGGATCAAGTCTTGGGCCCTTATGAATTCCCTCTAATATTAGATCATTTTTGGAATGTTTTTCTCAGTAAATTTTCTATATTACCTCCTGAGAGGGAGGTAGAGTTTGCGATCAAGATTTTTCCAAGAGCATCTCCAATGTCCATTACTCTACATAAGATATCACCTACTGAGCTCTGGGAGATCAAACATTGGTTAGAGGATCTAGAGGCCAAAGGTTTTAAATTCCCTAGTACTTCCTCTTAGGGTTTACCCATGCTTTTCCCCAAGAAGGAAGATGGTATCCTTCATCTATGTGTGGAATATAAATGGTTGAAAATTTATATGATCAAGAACCGGTATCCACTACCTTGAATAGATGATCTATTCGATCAGATTCGAGGATCTAGCATCTTCTCTAAGATTGAACAGAGATCAGGATATTATCAAGTGTGATTCAGGACATTAGAAATACCTTGTACATATTTTAGTAGAAGATATGGTTTATGAGGACCTAGTTATGTTGTTCGGTCTTATAAAAGTTCCCACCATTTTCATGGTTCTGATGAATTGGTTGTTCCACCCATATTTGTATTCTTTTGTTGTAGTCATTGAGGATAACATCTTGTTATATTCTCACACTCATAGATACATTGTCAATCACCTTAAGCTCACTATGAGTGCATTGAGAGGGAATCATATTTATGATAATATTTCTAAGTGACACTTCTAGATCAAAAAAATTCACTTCTTGAGTCATATTATCTCATAATCAGGAATCTCCATTGACCTAGATAAGGTGATTGTAGTGGTTTGTAGGGATAAACCCAAGAATTTGTTTGATATACAGAGACTATTAGGGTTGCCTGGATATTACAAAAAATTCATATAGTACCTCTCATGATTTGATTCACCTCTTACTAACCTTACAAAGAATGGTGTTAAGTTCCTATGGTCAAAAGTGTGCGAGAAAGCCTTTCAGGAGCTGAAAGGGAGGATTGTCTCAGCACCTATTATGATTATGCTAGATCCTGGCATAGGTTATATCATATTCTATGATGCATCATGCATCGGCCTAGGAGTAGTTATAATGTATAAGGATATAGTCATTGGGTATGGATCCTAATGGTTGAGGCCTCATGAGAGAAATTACCCAACACACGACCTTGAGCTAGTAGAAGTTGTCTATTCCTTCCATTTCGAGACACTATTTTTTGGGTGAGAACTCTATAGTGTACATGGATCATAAGAGCCTCAAATATATATTTTCATATCATGACTTGAACTTCATATAGTGAATATTTATCTAATATCTTTAATTTTTTGATTTCAAGCACGGAAATATTTTTTGAAAGGGGAGTGTAGTCACGGATGTGTTGAGTCGGAAAACTCAAACACAGGTGGTACAGAAGGCTAGTGAAGAATAGAATTTAATGGCCCTATTTGCTAAGCTAAATATATAGTTTCATGATAGTCACAAATATTCTTCTTCTCAGCCTCAATAGTTACCTCTTTCCTCCTTGAAAAGGTGAGGGGAAGAAACTTTATAGATCATGAAGGCTTGGTTCTCCGTGAGAGAATATCAAGTGCTGACCCACCTCTAGATTGGTATATGGATAGAGAGGAAATCCTACATATACATGGACATGTCTATGTCTTTACTAATATGATATAGTATTTAATATGTTATTCTCATTCTTCTCAATGGGCAGTTCATCTAGGAATATCCAAAACATATTGAGATATGTGATGCTGAAATTTGTGGTTTGGGATGAAACATTAGGTACCAGGCTTTGTCACTAGGTGTTCCACCTATCCATAGGTGAAGGTAGAGTGCTAGAGACCTGCAAGATTTTCACAGCTGCTCCCAATCCTATAATGGAAATGGTAGGATATTTCTATGGATTTCGTAGTTGGCTTACCTAGGTCATCGAGGGGTAGTTATGCTATATGGGTAGTTATTGACCGACTAATGAAATCCTCCCACTTAATTTCTATTCGTGAGACTTTATTAGTTGATGATATGGGAAGACTATATGTTCATGAGATCATATGACTACACGGGTTCCCTCGTACTATCATTTTATATTGGTATGATCAATTCATGTCACGGTTCTGGTAGGGCTTGTAGAAATATATGGGTATAAAGGTGCTTCTAAGCCTAGATTTTAACCCTCAGACAAATGGGTTATTGAAACAGATGAAAAAAGTTCTAAAGGACATTCTCTGAACATGTTTCACTGATTTAGGAAGTTATTTGGAGAATAATATCCCTATCTTCGAGTTTTCCTATAATAACTTCTTTCAGGTAATAATTCAGATGGATCCTTTTGAGGCCTTATATGGTAGGTCATGTCATTTACCCCTATACTAGCTAGAGGTAGGTTAGGTAGCCTTACTAGGTTCTCAACTCATGTAGGAGACATTAAAGAAGGTTCAGATGATCAATAAGTGTATGAATTTTTCTCATTCTATAAATTAATCTTATGTTGATCACCATTGATGACCTCTAGAGTTCGAGTTCAGGGACTGTTTTATCTTATCGGTATCAACCGGGCTAGGGTATAGATGGTTATATAATAAAGGGAAGTTTTCATCTCATTATGTAGGTCTATTTGAGATCTTAGAAATAGTTGTGCTGGTAGCCTATTAATTATTACTACCTCAGAGGTATAGTTCTATGAACGACGTCTTCCACATTTCATAGCTTCACCGTTATCATGAGGACTCATCCCATAATTTTGATCCTGGGGAAATTGAGCTTGATGCTAATGCTTCTTTTGAGGAGTATCCAATATGCATTTACGACAGGAGTATGAAGGCTCTCTAAGGATGGTATTCCCCTCTAGTGTGGGTGTTATGGTAGTAAGATCATGTAGAGGAAAAGACTTGTGAGTGGGAGGCTGATGCACATGCTCAGTGGCTATAGTTATTTTCAAATAGTGTTTCACCACCCTTGTAAGGTGAACTTGGGAATGAGTTACTTTTAGAAGAGAAGATTATAAGAATCTAGTTTTTTAGATTACGTATGGATCCTTTACAGTTTGGTTTAATTCACTTTTATGGACCTAAAGTGGATGCATAATGATTTCATGAATGCATCAGGGGTTTATGGGGATCATTTAGAGCCAAAAACCAAATTTTTTTTGAAAAAATGGTCATTTCTTGTGGTTAGAGTAAATTGTTGGGGTAGGACACACAGTTAGTCTAAATCATGTAGATAATCTACATATTTAGTTAGATCTATATCACAGAGTTATCCCATGGTTTCTCTAACTGTTCAGACTAACCGTGTGGGTTCCCCTCCTCTCTAGGTACCCGTGCATGGTTGGTTCATGGTTTAGAAAACCATGCAGCCAAACCATGAACAGTCTATTTTTTGGCAATATTTACCATTTGGCATGTAATAATCAAATTTAACATCCTCCTTCTTCCCTTTTTATATTTCTAGTATATAGAACTCCCTTCCACCTCATTTTGGAACTTTTTAAAGGCCTAAACTATGTATTAGAGATATACTTCATCTAGGATCTGATCAAGATTATGTTTCTCATGTTGGATGCACAACGGTAAGTACTCAAGTCTTCTTAATTTGTTATCCATTTCTCTTCCTCTCAACTTAATTATTGAGGTATGAGTCCCTATACTTGTTTTTAGATCTACTCTTATCCAATCCAAAATAGAGTTCAATACTAGAGGATGATATTCATATGAGTACTAGGTGGGTGGCCTATAACTCATCCCTCAAGTTCGTTGATTTTGGAATTTATGTGTAGGGCCCACCAATTTCATTAACTATCATTTATTGAATTCATATGCCTTTTTATAGTCATTAACGCCATATGGTTATTCTATTTCCATCATTGTGATTGGTTTTTGGTGGTTACATCCACAACTCCTAACACCCCATGTAGGGTGATATGCTATAATTGGGTTTTTAGTGTTTTGAAACTTCTGAACCACCGTTAAAGTGTATTTGAGCTTGAACACACTAATGTTAAGCCTCCTTATATTAAATGACTTTTGAATCATGAAATTGTGAATGAATTTTACCATGTCACTTCCACTTGACCTGCCTAAGGTAAGTTATTAAATATGGGTAATTGATTCAAGGATATTATAGAAAACATGCTTAAGTATATAACTTAGCCTAATTAAATGTAAATTAATTTTTGGTTTCATGTTTGTAGATAAAATTTCCATGTTTATGGAAGGAGGTAGAGTGAACCTTATTAATTGAACTTGATTTACATGGTTTTAATTAAAAGGTTTCATGCTACTTGGCCTTGTCAAACTAATGAAAGGAAAGTCATGAACCAAGTGAATTTGTTAATGGTATAGTTATCATATGACCAAATTAATTATAGTGAATTAAATTTAAGGTGACTTTTTATGAAAATGGGCCTTGACATCTTTATAGGAAGGATTTACTCATGTTAGATCTTGGATTCTTGAGGTAATGACTTGGGGGTATTGAAGGACATTGCGATGATTCAAGGATGTCGGTTGCCTTTGGTGAGACCTACCCAAGAACCCAATACTTGTATACCTTTGGATGCTTAGTATGACATTGTACTATTAATTCATTATTATTATAGGAAGCCTCTGATACACTCCTTGGATCTATCATGACTTGGGGTGCCTTGGTTACTTCCTTGGGTCCGACCACTAATTATATTCATTTTACCGTGGTTATATTCCTTGGACTCAGTTAGAAATATTATTTTGGTAATGCCTTGGATAATGCTTCTTAGATTAAACTCTTAACCCTTAGCTAGACTTAGTTATTACTGAGTTAGTGGCCCTTGAGTTCTAGGTTTCCTTGGTGATTACCTTGGAACCACTTCCTACTTATTTATCAATTATGGTTTCCTTGTTACATATTGTAACCTTCATTGTTATACTATAATGACGTGATGTAGGTGTTGTCTATTCATCATGTGACTTTTTTACATAAATTGGTAATCAATTTATTTATGAAATAGTTACATATTCATACACCGTCTGAGGGATGAACCAGGTACTTGGAATTTAGTAGCATTGTGCTTCTTTACATTATATATGCATGGTTTCACACTATTACATTTCCATTACACAGGTCAGATATTGTGGACATCATTGGTGGTATCCCATTGAGATTTATCACGCACCCTCTTCGGGGGATATTGGGTACTGGGTAAAGATTACATGTATAAAGGTGTTGATAATGGGAAGAGTAATGCTTTGGAAACTTGATTGCTTTTCGTGCTAGGATGGAACTGGTAGTAGATAACCGAGATGTAGCTTGGGATTCTGGGGATATTTTATCTATTTCCTTTTTCTACATTGGTTTTTTCAGATATGTCTTCTACTTTATTTTCGTGTTTTCTAGATTATTAGTGACATGACATATATCATCAATAGATATTGTATGTTATTCATGTTATGTCAGTTATCATTGATTTGTCTCATTCTATTGTGAGTTCTATATACTTATTACTTATACTATTTACCCCTGTTTATAATTATCCATTATGCTACACTCTATTAATGAGGGTATAGTCTCCCCATGGACACACCCTAGTCCCTCACAGCTAGTCAGCAGCCTCTGGTATTTGAGGTGAAGCACTTGAGGCCATGTGGCCCACAAGAATTGGGGAACCTGCTAAATGGAATCAAGGTCCGAGATGTCACAGTATCCATTGATAACAAACCATAACTTTCATTTTCAATGCATTCCACATCCAATATGGTCACTAGTATCATCCTTCACTCCCAAACAGAGTTCTAATACCCAAAACATTCAAAGAAATCACATCAAAATTTAGTGGTAGATCCAGATTTTACAACACCACACTCTAGATTTAATTAAAGGGTTTTGATAACATTAATTCATTACTCAACATGGGAATTCTCACAAAAAATTATATTTCCATGGGAAACCAATTCATTATCTATATATAAGTTCTTAACCTTTTATTCAAGGTGATTTCAAACTGTCAATACAATAAAGGTTTCAAAATCATAACAAGTACAACAAAATCAATTCTCCCAACAACCATGATTTTCGTTAAAATTATCAAGAAGGCATAATTCCATTAGAAATATCATTAAAAGTAGTAAATTCATATGATTTTTTCCCATCCCATTCAATTTGAATTATGGAAAACTAATTATCTTCTTACGATGACCCATATTATCCACCGAAAGTAAGAAAAAATAATGAAATCCCCACACATGAATATAAAGATAGAGAGAACAAGGATCCCCTACCACAAACAAATATTTCAAAAAAATTATTCAATAATGGAATAGGGGAAGAAAGACACCAATCACCACAATGTAAGGAATAACATAGAACAACATAGAATATAAAAAATTCATCAATATCCCTCCATAACACTAACTAAACCATACATATCCTCATCCAAAGACTCCTTGGAATTAATAACATGGAATAAAACAAGGGTGGGAAGGAGGAAAATCACTTAGAATCACTAATAATATATATCCAAATATTGAGGTTTAAATCCCAAAACTATAGGGTGAAATTTTAGGACCCTAAAACATCCTGAGTTGTGTGTTTTGAATTAAGGTGTTAACTTTTTCTTTCAAAAAATGGATCTTGTTCACACATTTGTAGGTACTTTTAAAACCTATCTGATGGAATCATGCAGTTATTAAACAATTACATGCATAGATACATCAAAAGATCTTTATTTGGTTCACCACTAAGGGATAGTACAAGGATAATACACTAAAAGTGTGTCATTCATACCTAAATCTACTAAGATCTACTAGTTTTTGTAGAATGCAGAAGTTTCGATATAGTCACTCTATGTCGGGCACACTTCCTTTACAAGAATTATAGGGATATCACATTTCCTCTCTTAGAACACTTCCATAAACTCCCTCAAGATCACTACCTTGGGTGAATTATAACTCAATTTAATGAATTTGAGGTCACTTCAGTAGATTGGAATTTATGTATTTATCATTGACTAGCATGAGACTATCCTTGCATAATAATCTTGATTTGATGCACTTGAAAGCACTATTCACTAAAACCATATGTTCAACAATACTGGTTGTGAAGATTTTATCCTTTATGAAACCCCCTTTCAATTTCAAATAAATAATATCCTTTTCAAACCCACACACTTTCGCGAAGCTCCCATCTTTTTGCAAAGCCGATAGCCTTTATAAAGCTAACCACCTTCACAAATCTCACAGCCTTATCAGAACTCATTGTATTTGTAAAACCCCCATTATTCACAGAAATTACTTTTATAATATTATTTATAATCATTCATTTCATATCCATTCTTTTCTTGATGCATAAAATCATGAAGGATCTTTATTTTTGAGGATTTTTTGATTAGGTATACCTTCAAAAAATCCAAAAAATTCTAAATTTTATCCAATTTTCTTCATTAAAAATGAAGTGGGTGTGGACAACTATTTATAAGATTCTCTATATGAAAATATCCCATGGTCCCAATGGCCTTTTCATGAACCTATTCAGTCATTATTTCAAATATCCTCTATTCGCAAAGCTCTAGTAAAATTTGACCCATTCATGAAGCGTCTTTTGGTTTCTTAGATTTATCGTTATGCCATCATGCATACATGAAGCTTCCCATAGTTTTTATGTATACCATATTTCCATTATGCATTCACGGTACTCATCACATTCATGAACATCATCCTTTCATGGAACATAGTCTTCAAAAAACCCATTATTCAAAAAAAATCTTGCCTTTAACATATTTATGAATATTCAATCCTGGAAATCTAACTTTCACAATGATTTCCCTTCCCATTGATTTGGATCTCGAAAATTTTTTAAAACACATGGAAATGATGCCACCTATACCATTATATTCATATTTCACTATATGATCACTTGCCTTAAAAAACCTTGATCATCCCTGTGTGGGTTGACAAAAAAACTAGACTCTGTTTCCATCTCTAAAAGGACTTGGTTCCAAAAATCTCCCCCTTTGAGTTTCTTAGAAATATAAAGAGAAATTAAATAAAGAACCATCCTCAAACAAAAAATTTATTGAAGTTAAATAAATCATTCATCACTCTATGTATATGTGAGAAAAGTTCATTGTAGAAAAAAAGAGTGGAAAATGATAATTTCATGCCACCAAAGACCAACAAAAAATCCTAAAAAACCATACTCATTAAATTCTTCTATCTCCACTTTTGTTAATAAACCCATAGAACCTTTATTGTTTACTTATAGTACTCAAAAAAATCCACCTAGATCAAATATCCTCCATAAACCTGAATCACATCCATAAATAGATACAAATGGGGAGGAGATCAACCATAACATCCATTTGCAATGGGAGGTGGATGAATGCTAAGGTTAAACTAATGTTTCTTGAATATATGTGCTTCTAATGGCTTATTTATAATACCAGACACTTGGTCATCATTTCCAACATATCTATTTTAATTACACCTTGTTTAAATTTTTATTTTATGAAGAGAAATCTAATCTCAATATGTTTAGTACGAGAGTGAGGAACCAGATTCTTCATAAGATCAATCGCACTCTTGTTGTCACAGTGAATCTACATTGGCTATTTTACCTCATCAGTAATACCATTCAGTTTTTTCTTCATCCAAAATAGCTACGTGTAACTTTTAGTGGTAGATATACACTCTTCTTCTTCTGTACTAAGAGAAGTGATTTCCTATTTATTTCTCAACCATCCCAAACATTTGTTTCCAATTAAAAATGAACCACCATTAGTGGAAAATTAATTATCTATTATTACTTAAAATTATAATTCATAATTGAGAGTACCTTGAATATACCTCATTATTATTTTAACTTCTTCTAAATGATCTTCCTTTTGTTTACTTTGAAAGTGATATGCTAAGAATATTGCAAACACAATATCTAGTTCTATCACAGTCAAGTATAATAATCTTCCAATTGTTCTCCTATATATAGTGTGATTCATAAATGTCCCATCCTCATGATTTAAAAGTTTTTTTCCAAATATAGTAAGAGTTGAAATTAGTTTGGATTCATTCATGTTGAATTTCTTCAGTATCCCTCTTTCATATCTTTTTGATGAAATTGAGGTATAATCCTTCTTTTGAACCACCTATAGCCCCAAAACGTATTTGAGTTCATCAATCATAGAAATTTGAAATTCCTATTTCATGTGATTGAAAATTATTCCATTTATCTCTTATTTATTCCACCAAAAATAATATCATCTGCATATACAAGAACCATAAATTGATATTTATGAGAATTATCCACACAGAGATTATGGTCATCACCAACTCTTTTAAATTCAAGCTTCTTCAAATAAGCATCCAATCTGTATTACGTCACTCATTTTTCCTGCTTCAAATCATAGTGATACTTCATTAATATACAAAACATAGTCTCATCATTTACAATCATAAATCCCACTGGTTTTTCAATGAGTAATTCTTCTTTAAAAACATTATTTAAATATACTGTTTTGAAATCCATCTAATAAACTTTTCACTCCCTTTGAATAGCTATGGAAAGTAAAATAACAATTGAATCTATTGTAGATAATATAGAAAAAGTTTCTTCAACATCAATGCCTTCAATTTGTGAATATCCTTTACACACCAAGTGTTCCTTATTTCTGATCACATTTCCATGATCATCAAATTTGTTTTTAAATGTCCACTTTGTTGCAATCAGATTATGATTTTTAGGTCCATTGACAAGATCCCATGTCCACTTCTTATCAATATAATCTTGTTATTAATTCATGGCCTTAACACATGATTCATCCTTTACTACTTCAAATGTGGTTGGTTCCAAAATTTATAAGAATGTAGAACTTTCTTCATTCTACATTATCCTTTTATATGTTGGTACAATCAAATCCCCAATGATGTTGGAATAATCAATTTATGATCTTATATGTCTCATATGATGTTATAATGATGCTTCTTCAACATTTTTTTCCTTTTCTAATTCTTCTTCTAAATCTCCATCATTTCCTGATCCCTGAATGTTTTATAATACGTTCACTATTTATTCCCATGAATCATACCCTTGTACACTTTATTCTTCATCTTAAATCATTTCAACATATGATCTCCTCAAGATATTTTTGGGTTTATCTAAAATTATTTTAACATCTCTACTTTCAAAAATCTTTCTAAGATGATTATTGTAAAAATTTTAGGCTTTACTCTTCATTTCATATCCAAAGAATATTCTCTCATTTGTAGCATCACTATACTTTCCTTGATTGCATTCATTATTTCAGATGAAACATTTACTTTCAAAAACATGAAAATACTTTAGTGAGAGATTATTCCCATACTATATCCTAAATAGTGTATTGGATTATCATATAAAGATCTTTGTATTATTTTGAGTTTATACTTCCATATGAACAACCTCTTACCTGTAATGATGAGAAACTCAACTCTCATTCAGTATAGTTCAATACATATTGTTCACTTGTTTATTTCTATATTCAACAACCCCATTTTGTTAAGACGTTCTAACTAAAAAAACCCCTCAAACTTTATCCCATTTTTTTCAAAGTATTTTTCAAATTAAATGGATTTTAATTCCCCTCCATTTTTTAATCATAGAATATTGATTCTGCGGCCACTTTCATTCTCAACTCTTCGATGATAACTCTTCATGAAATCAAGAACTTGATTTTTCCTCTATATAGAAGTCAAACAATCTATTCTAATATAATCATAAATAAAAAATAATTAAGTACCTCTCTTCATTTTTTCTAGCCACATTCATTAGACAACATAGGTCTCTGTAGATAAGATCAAGAATATTTGATTCCTTTTTGTTCTTTTATCAACATAAAATCTCGACCATATTTCCTTGCATGCATGAATCACATATATTTTATTGATCATATTTCATATTGGGAATGTCGAAAACTATCTTAAGGTAAGATATTAGTTCCATTCTCCTTTAATTAAATTAACCCAACCACTGGTGTTACAAGTTATTTTCTAAATAAACAATTAATTAACAAGAGTTCTATTTACTATTAACCAAGTATAAATTTCCATATATTCTACATTCTTTCATTAGAGAATTAATTTCTATTCCTTTAAAAGTAATCCCCTTCTGATTCAATGTCCCTATCAGTCTTGAGACATAGAGTTGACTCACAATCAATAGATTGTGACACAAACTATCAATATAGAGAACTTTATTCTTCCTATGCTCGTCATTTTTCAATTATGTATTTCTAATACCTTGGATCTTTAAAGCATCATCATTTCCAAATATCATTGTTCCATCAACCATTTTCTTAACATTCTTAAAAAATATGTATTTCTTGTCATGTAGGATGAGAAACCACTATCAAAAATATTGGTGCAGCTATTCTTTGTAGCTTTGAGAGCTCTTTCTACAAGGATGGATTTTTCTTCTTCTTCCCCTTCCATGAGATACTTGACTGGTTAGAGAATAAATATATTCATTCTAATATCTTTTAAGTTTTCATGGGTTCAACATACTTATATTCTTCATCCGTAAGATAATACCTATATATAAGAGAAACTCTGCTTGGTTGGTGTGCATTAACTTTTCTTTCAGTTCTATAGGTATTTTTCACAAATTTACCCTAACTGTAGTAAATATATTTATAAACATAGTCCGAATTGGGAAAAATATCCATAGAAACTAATTCTTCTATATGATGAAGGATATGGTCTCATTCTCCTTTTTTACTTCCATGAACTTCTCAATTCAGATATCTTATTGCCTCTTCATATTAAGAAATAGTATGGCATAGAAATACAAATAATTGAAATTTCATAAGTTAAAATGTCCTATCACTTCAATTCCTCCTAATGTACCCTTATTTTGAAAATTTCTTTTTTTTTTGGCGATCCTCTCTAGACACTTGAGGATAATTTTCAGCTCCCTTTTCTATTTGAGTTGAATATTTTTTTTAAAGAAATTAGGTGCATTTGTGATGTGTCCAAATTTCAGATTCCCTTTATATTATACCATCCTGTTTCCAAAATTTTATGTTTCAGCATCACATCCAATTCCACTTTTCCCCATAATTTAGGATATTTTATTATTCAAGTCCTTCTATACTTCTTTGGAACCACATTTAGCTCTTTTTATCATCTCTACATCTGAGAATATTTCAAACAATAATTCCTTCCTTGTTTATCTTGATTTTGATAAAGATTCGAATTTACTCCTTAGAGTAGCAACTTCATCTTCATGTACCTTAACAATATTATCCTTTTCCTCTAGTCTCAATTTAAGGTAATTGATAACTTTTTCATGCTCTTCAATCCTGAGATTAAATTCCAAAACCTCTTCTAAGCTTTCAATTGTTGTAATAATTTCATATTTCTCTCCTTTTAGTCAATCCAGTTATTCTTCAAGACAATCATCATATTGTGATGAATCTTTTAGCATAGATATCATCTTTAGGTTTCTCATTATTTTATTGTTAATCACATCAAGATCACCCTAAATCTTCACCTTGATATCATCATCACCGATCAACTAATTATCTTTATCTTTTTTAGGTTTTTCATTTTCAACTATATCCGTCATGGATGCTTTTGGTCCAAATCTAAATTCTAGTTTAATATCCCCAGAAAATTCATTATTATCTTATTCTTTATTGCATACGAAGATCTTTATGTAATTTTTTTTCTTGATTTGAAGTATCCCTTATTAGATACTCTCTTCTGAGGTTTATGTATGATATTTACTTCAATTTCTACATCATCAAACTTCATTGTGCTTTGAGAGTCAATGTTCCTTACTTTACCACACTAAAAACAATCCAACGGAAGCTTTCCTTCAAATATCTCTTTTCCTCCTTTGAATTTCTTAGCAAATAGAAAAATCATTTTTGTCTTCCTCATCATCCAAACAATGGAAATATCAAGTGTTTTTATGGATTTGAATGAAAATTCCATTCTTACACGAGTGGTTATATCTTCTAGTATGACTCTCATTTCATAAGCCACTAGAATTTTTTGAAGATAATTAAGAGAAATCTTCGACAAGACCCCTTCCTCAAGGGATAACACTTCTGAATTGTACATATGTGGAAGCCTTATCAAGATTTTCTTTACAATTTAAATATCTTTAATTTCTTTTCCAATTCCTCAAATTTATCAAAAAACATCATCAATTCAGTTAAGAAATATATATTCATTTTCATCTAGAAACTTTTTCATATCACCGAAATTGTTACGAAAAAACATGGAGTTTGGACTCACTAACTTTGTTATCACCTTTGTATATATTTTCCAATTTCTCCCATATAGACTTTTCTGAAGTGAAACTCTTCACCTTCAAATATATTTGATTATATAGGGATGCAGTGAAGAAATTTTGTGCTTTGGCATCTGCATAAAGAATTTTCTTGTCTGTTTTATTCAAAGAATGACTATCACATTACAGAACTAAATCCCCCATGCATTCGAAAAAATAACTTCCATCCCAGGGGATCTCCTAAGAAATCTCATTATATTTTTCAAAGCATGATATTTTCTTATATAAAAAAGAAAACTCCTATAACAATCATTGAATTACCCATAATAGATAAAAGATTTAACACCAACAACATGTTCCCTCTGATACCATTTTCAGGACCCCAAAACGTCTGGAGAGGGTGGGATGAATCAGGGTGTCAACATTTTCTTTTAAAACAACAGATCGTGTTCCCATGTTGGTAGGAACATGTAAGACCTATCTAATAGAATCATGTAGTTATTAAACAATAACTTTCATAGATATACCACAGTAATTTTACATAGTTAAACAATGAGGGAAGGTCCAAGGAACATAAACTGAAATTGTGTCCATAATACATAAATATACTAAGATTCACTATTTATTGTGTAATAAAGAAGTTCATACACATTAAATATATTCTAGGAACACTCCATTTTTAATAATTTTAGGGACATCACACTACCTCCCTTAGAACAACTCTGCTGACTCCCTTTAGCTCACAGGAATGGGTGGAGTCTTACTCAGTTTAATGACTTAAATGTCACTTCATTCGATTGGAATTTAAGTCATTTTCAATAACATTCATGAGACTCTACTTTCATCATAGTCCAAATTTGATTCACTTTAAATAATTGTTCACTAAAACTGAATGTTCAATACTACTGGTAGTGAAGCTCATAGCCTTCTCAAAACCCCCTTTATGTTTCAAATAAATAAAAACCTTCATGAACCCACACATTTTCATGAATCTCCCAACCTTTGTGAAGCTCATGGAATTCATGAAGCATACTACCTTCATGAAGCTCATATCCTACACAAAAATCACAGTCTTTTAGATACCCCAGTTTTCTCAAAATGTTCATTTCTCATATTCCATGGGATCAATTATTTCATATCCATGTATTTCCTGATTCTTAATCTGGAGGAGGATTCATAATTCATGAATATTTTCTTATTAGGTATTTATTTCATGAAATTAGATCAATTTGTCATTTTCTACAATTATATTCATGTCAAATGAAGTGGGTGTGTCTTTCTATTTATAGGCACATCCCTTCATGAAGATACCACACTCCCTGTGGCTTTTTCATGAACCACTTCATTCATTCTAGTGAACCTCCTCTATTATTGAATATCTATTGAAATTTAACCTGTTTACAAAGCATCTTGTAGTCATGTAGATTTACCATAACACCATCTCACATTCACAAAGATTATCACATTCATGAATAACACCATATTTGAATTAAGAATTTTCAATTCTCCTCACCTTTGTAAAGATCAACCTTTCATGGAACACAGTATTCGTGTAACCCAATCTTCATGAAACTCATGCCATTACCATATTTATTAAGAGTCAATCCTAGAAATATACCTTTCTTAATGATTTATAATACCTCCTGATTTTGATCTCAAAAAAATTGGAAAACACTGGTGAATGACTACACCTTTAACACTGATCCATCTTCAACTGTAAGATAACATACCTTTCAAACTCCCTGATCAACCCTTTGTGGATTGAAAGCAAACAAAAACTATACTCCATTTATATCTATGAAATTACTTTATTCTAACATAAATTCCTCATAAAATTATCTTAGAGACACCCAAGAATCAAGAGAATAGACTATAGGAAGATAGGGTTCAAAGGGGTTTAGGAATTTATAGGCAGACTTGAAATTAGGAGACCATAGTGAAACACCCTTCACTATGGAATAAGGGTTCTGACATAAGATAAGTTTATGGCATAAAGTAAGGGACCATTCCATAATGGGGTTGGTTAAAACTATATTGAATAAACATGGTGAGGCTCATTCCATAGATCCTATAATCTAGGAGAAGGACTATAGAATAAGGGAAACCACTACACCATGGAATTCAATCACCAAAAAGAAGGCCATGTCATATACCTCATCTACGGTATAAATACCTAAAGATTAAAAGAACAAAAATATTCCATCCAAAAAGGATCCATGTTGTGGCCTATAATTCATTCCATATCTATGTTGAAAAAGGAAGAACTGTCAAAATCCTAATACCTAAGGTTTCATTACACATTTGATCTCTCCATGCCTCAGACACTCTCTTTATGATACAACATAAGCCTCCACACAACAAAATACTTCCCAAATTGACATTTTAGCTACATATCCACCATCCACTCCACAACTACCTCAAAACTTCCTCAAACACCACTATCACCAGAATTCAATTAATTTAATGGGTTGGAAATTCCATACTATTACATCAAGATTCTCTTCTTCTTCACTCCAATTATAATTAAAAATTAACAGAAGACTTCCTTAGTTTTCTTTGATCATTAAAAAATATAAAACACATAAAGTGGGATAAACATACAAGATTTCATCATGTTCAAGTTATATTTTTATTATCATCCTTGTGTGGAATGGATGGTTTGAGGGTATTGTGAGGTATTGTGTTTTTAAATAGATGGGTTGGGGTACACCCATAGTAGAAATTTATTACTGGTTCAATACTTAAGATATTTTGGATGATTTCCCACTAGTTAGTGACTTTAGATTCATGCACTATGGATGTTTAAGAGAAGTTTGTTATAGTGTTGGAGTAACACAGGAGCATTATGTCATGTGGAGGATATTACATAGGTATTATTCCAGTATTTCTAGAGACATTCTAAGATTCTAATGTTTTTTTTGGGAGTAATGAATTCTCTTCTTGTGTTTATATGACCCATGATCATTTTTAGTGGTCTTCAGTGATTCCTCCAAAATTTAAACTAAATCATCATTTGAGAACCATGAGAATTTAATGTTTGTTCTTAATATATATTAAAATCACTAATAGTATGGTGGGATATCAAAGTGAGAGATCTAGATATGAGAGATACATATTTTATGGTCATATATTTAGATTATTGGATTAATGGTTAGCCTTTGTGAATTTTGAATCATAATAAATTATGTGATTAGTGAGGTGAATTGATGGTTTGGTATTTTATTCTCATCGTAGTAATTTCATGCTTACTAGGTGTAAGAGAAGATTGAGTAGCTATCAATGGTGCGTGTAAAGACTTGTAAATTCCATGTAAATTGTTTTTATTTAAATTGAAATTTTTTGAGACTGCAAAATCTGACGGTGCTCGATTCCGAGGCCCAGAGGGCCCAGAATGATCCTTCGAAGTTTTGTTATGCTTTAATTAGTGCGCTTAAGAAGTTTTCTAGGAAAAGTGGAATAACACATAAATGGTTACTCGAATCAGAAATCTGAGGGCACTATTGCACTCAGGATGGTGGGTTTACCTTAAGCGCGACTTAAGTTTAGTCAGTGCGGGCCTCCAGGGAGAAAACCCAAAAATGGCATAACCGTAAATAAAATAATTAAATAAATTATTTTATTTTTCAAATGATTATAACTCACAAATTGTATCTCAGATTAAAAATATGAGACCATCGCTAAACTCATGAGGGCATGATTTATTTAAGAAGATACTAACTTTGGCCGGCGTAGGCTACTATTGAAAGTTAGTTTTAGGCCGTAAATAAAATAATTAAGTGATGGATATTTTATTTTAAAATCCATAACATTTAAAAGGTAACTCGGATTGAAAATCCGAGAGTACCATTGGGTTCGTTGGGGCATATTTTACTTGGGCAGAGCCTAACCTCGACCAGTGCGGGTCAAGGGTGTCCGGTAATAATTTTCTGAACTTTTTTTCTAGTACATTCAGTAAACGTACGACTGGGTTTTTATAACTTTTAAATCAGTTCTCGGAATTGAAATCTGAGGGAACCGTTGAACTCATAGTTCCAGTATTCACTGATGGAGACTTTCACCTCGACGGCAGTTGGTTGAGGGTGAAAGTTAGTTTTTGGGTTTTTTCGTGAAGGAATAAAATAAAAATAAAATTGTGCAAACATTTTATTTTTATTTGAAGCACCCATGTGAATATTGTGGATGTGGGACCATAGGAGTTTTATCCTACATGTGGAAGTTGATTAGTGGGGATCACCATACCTTAACCTCTCATGTGATGTTATGGTGGTGGGGACCACCCAAACCTAACCTCCCATGAGTGGTTATGGTCGTGGGACCACCCGGGATTAAACCTCCCTTTTAATTGAGATAAACCATCAACTCCCCTCATTAATTTGGAGGGGCCTCTTGACATCCTCCACATTAAATTGTTCCAATGCACCAATTTATTATTCCAATGTAAATTAATTGGCTTGACCCTTTTAAAATATTAAGTAACAGTGTTGTTGAAATTTAATAAGGTTCCTAATAAATGAACCCTCATAAATTCCACGATCATTACTTACCTCTCCCCCTCTCTTATATATATGGATCTTGGGAGGAGGATTTGGGATGGCTTCACCAAGAAAAGAAGCACTGGTAAAGTGACATGACTCCCAACACATGGAGGATTACGATCTCCAACGAAGAACGTGTTCTCCAACAAAGAATGCGCTCCCCAACAAAGAATGCTCTACCAACGAAGAATGCCGACCTCCTTCGACCTTCTTCCTCGAGACTAATTCTGAAGTGGGATGTCCTCATCCACAATGAATTGACGCCTGAATTCTTGCACCCACGTCAACCAACAACGAACAAGGTAGGGGGTTTATTTGTGAGATAATACTTACTTTGTTTTATTTTGCGGTTTGGGAAAGAATCGTTGCTTGAGCAAATGCTACCACCCTAAATGCAGAGGGTGCGGGCCAAACCAACATGGCCTCACCCCTCTGTTGTTCTTCTTTGTGGTGTTCTTTGTAATGAAGGAATGTGATGGAGATGACGAAGGTGACGAAGGTGATGAAGGCAACGACGCCGCTGCCCGCTGCCACCACGACCCGCACCTCCCCCGCGACACTCCGGCCTCCCGGATGAACCGGCTACACACCCCCACTAGTCGCTCCACCCTGGACACACCCCCAGCTGGCCGCGCCACAATCTGGTCAAATCGGTTGTGCCACCGATGGATCTCTGAGCTGCCCAGGCCACGCCGCCCCGGATGCACCACCCGTCGGCCACGCCACCTGCCGGCCGAACCGGCCGCGCCACCGCCGGCTCTCCGAGCCTGCCTGGCTCATGCCATCCGCCAGCCTCCAGAGCTGCATGTGCCCCTCACGTCGCCCCAACCTCCCGAGCCACCTCTGCCCCAACTCGTGTTGTTCGATGGCCTCCCGAGCCGCCCGCACCCCTCGCGGAACCCCGGTCTCCCGAGCCGCCCGCACCCCAGCTCGTGTCGTCCGCTAGCTTCCTGAGCCGCCAACGCCCCTCATGGAACCCCGGCCTCTTGATCCATAATAAAGAAATTTATTTGTTAACAAATTATTTTTATGAAAAAAATTAAATTATATTTTGATACACATTATTTATGATTTTTTAAACTTTATAACATGATTTAAAAATGATACAAGGATAAAATAGTTTATCTGGGATAAAAGATTTTATCCAAGGCATTTGTTAAAATATATGGGAAAGAGATCCCACCATCCATCAATGACATATTTTAATTAATAATGCCTTCTTTTCAAAATAATTATTTAAACACATAGAATTCTCTATAATATATAGATGTTAGTATTTTATTTTTTTAATATTCCTACTAAAGTAATTAAGCATTATTTCCTTATATAAAAGAGTTTAAATATCTTACCATGATATTATAGAGAGAATATAGTTTATAAGAGACTAGTGGGAGTATGATTGGTCTTAAAAAAGTTTAAATATAATAAATAAAATATTATACCAATCAAAATTCTATGTTGATGTCACACTATATCATAAAATAGTTATGATTTATTAGTAGAGAAGGATAATGTAAAGAGTTAATTTTAGTTATCAAAATGATATCAAAGGAAAGTTTTAATGGAATTGTTCCATGATGATTATGATGAACTTAAAAATAGTTCTATGTTGATAAAATAAGTTATGAACATCATAACAATTGATTTTTTAAATTTAAGGAGTTCGAATACTATGTTCAAAGAGTTAAACATTATGAATATGATTCCTAGATCTCACCATTATTCAAGAAACATTATTAATAGATGTTACTCACTAAAATATTTTAATGTTAGGGTTTTACCTGATGGTCACATAGATATTCGGCAGTAATTAAATTAAAAAGTAATGAGTTTAATAAAACTCTAAAAGTGTAGTAATCAAAAGACTTATATGTTGAT
Source organism: Viscum album (assembly GCA_963277665.1). Lineage (NCBI taxonomy): Eukaryota > Viridiplantae > Streptophyta > Magnoliopsida > Santalales > Viscaceae > Viscum > Viscum album. The sequence goes on along the minus strand of OY728159.1, from coordinate 1,234,265,775 downwards.
CTATCATATGGAATATTATTAGATATGTGATTATGTATGGTTTTTTGGTATTCTTAAAGGATTTTAATAATATAAATATATCATGTTATAAAAAAGGTAGTATCTGCATTATAATTCTTTCACATTGTAATGATATATTTCATGAAATGTACGGATAATTTTTCCTTAAAAGTATGAATTTGAGTTATCCATAATCAATGTTTTTCATAGAATATTATATGTTTTGAATAAATAATATAACTTATCATGGGTTTTATCTCATATAGATACATATAATGTGATCATGAGACACAAAAAGAGTTTTTTATAATTGATAGAATACCAAGTATAACACATAGAGTATCATACATTGTGTCTTTAGTATTGTACGGGCACATGTTTCATATTCAATCCATGTACCTGATGTTAGAAATATACCTAGAATGAGAACCTTAATAATTTGATACCATACTTATACCATCATTGAGGTTGAGCTAATTAAGTGGGTTTGGGTATGTTTTTCATCATTTTTTTAGTTGATTCTTGACCATGTTAAAATGTTTCCTCTTGTATGGTGGGTATGACAACAAGACCCAAGATTGAGATAGAATGAGAATATGTATGGCCATACCTAAATAAGGTGCATGTCCTATGATTATCTATTATATGTGTGTAATGTGATATTATCATCCATTATTTTGAAAACATATGATGTGTTTATCCTTTATTTCAGTTTATAATCTGAAATTCAAGAATATATAAGTATTTAATAGAATTTACATACTATGTGTCATGTGGTTACTCAATGTCTTGGGTAAAAGAATTTTATGAAGATACATGCTTGTATATGATACATATGGTGGAAACATATATTGAGATACATGTTATTTATTGAGATCTTGTTAGATCACATTGTATATTTATTAGAATTAATCCTTTTCTAGATGATTCTCTTTACTTGTATTTAAGATTCCCAGGTGGATCGTGTTGTCACCCTGAGAGGGGGGTGAATCGGGGGTTACCAAAACTTACTAATTAAGTTCAATATAAATTATTAAATCTTATAAGTTGATCGATACACTACTATTGGTTAATATTTATGGATTATTAGAAAAACTCCCTCACCACTTTTCACTTATTCTATGTAGATAATATAAAGTAATCAGTACAAATAGATTTTTACAAGGTTTATCCTTAATGTGAGAACTTGCTCATTACCATGTTCACTCCCATAAAGTCATATATTCTTATATTTATATATAAATCACATATTACATGTTTAGTGGGAAGGAGTATCATTTAAACAAAATACTTAACAATATTATACAAGTGATGGATCTTTATACAACATCCAAAAGTTGATAAATCTCTAAAAATCTCATTTTATATCTTGATAGTAATGTTTTCATAGTTTATACAGGAACCACTAATCGTTAAAAGTTTCTCATGAACTCCCACATGAATAGAACTTTGACTGTATCAAGATAATTTTATTTAATCAACATGCACTTCATCCTATATTTCTTCAGGTAGAATGTTCTTCTGGATATCTCACTATCTTGGACCAGTCCATCTGGTACATCTCTATCTGGTATATTGGGTCTGGTACCCCTCAGTGTATTACACCCTAATCATATAATCCTTTCATCTCATCTGTCGTTGTCCAATATGCTATTTATGGTATGCCTCTATTTGGTGCATGTTTTTCTGGTTCCTATTTCTCCAAAACTTCTCCATCTAGAACTATTTCATTTGGTTCTTATTCTTCAACTAAATAGTTTCTTAGTTTGTGGATCATGCTAAAATTATAATAATAACACCCCCTTTCACAATCAATTGGTACACCCAACTCAAGTGTTGTTCCCATATTTATATAGGCATGCATCCACTAATAGATTTAGGGAAAGAATGAGCTTCAGTTTAAACGTCCAACCAACTCAAATTTTGAATTGATATACTTTAGTATCCTTACAATTATATCATGATTTCATTATTTTAGAGGTACCAAAAAACATAACATCGACTCTCTTCAAACCTTCCTCAAATATCATCTAGATTTATGACTTTTAAAAGTCTAACTCAACATAAACACAAAATCTTGAGTGAATCAACATGAAAGAATCTATATTTGAAACAGCAAAAGAATTTTATATCTAATTATATCATAAGGAATCATCTTTCTAAAAACTCTTCATCTAATTATTCCTTGTCTGATTCCCATGTGTTTAATCTTATTCCTTATCTAATCATCTTGGTATAGTAAATCCTAGTTTTCTCCATCCAATGTTCTTCATATAATTATTTTTTCTAATGAACATCATAAATATCTATCTTATTTTCTTTTCATATATCTATCTAATAGAATTTATAGTTGAATTTATAATAATATTTGTAATATTTTTTCTGATGATCTTTGAAAAAATCTTTATGATGAACTTAAAATTCCTCTATTTGGTGGACTTAACAAAGTTTTTCCAATAAAAATGGACTCCTATATCTAGTGTAGCTTTATATATTTCTCTATCTAATAATCTTTATCTTGTCAGGTTTAGTTACTCCAATGAAATCCTATAATAATTTTATAATCATCTTTATCTTGTGTTACTTCGTCTGATGAACTGATGAACTCCTCTACTATTGGAGTTACAAATTCTCTATCAAATAATTATGTGTATAATCACAACTTCAAATATCAACCATCAAAAAGTATAAACACTAATCCTTCATAACTTTAAACTTTGTATATTTTTCAAATTCATAATTTTATAACATGAAATTTATATATACTATATCTATTCGGTAAACTCATTCTATTTCCCTTGATATTGTAACCTTATATCCTATATACTTCTTTCTCTAATGATTAGTTCCAACTTCATTACTGAATTACTTGTACTTTGTACAAACACAACTCAAAATTTTTACCACATCATCTTATGAAAAAACTCATCTAGAATCATGAATTTCTTTGATTAATCATGAATTATAAACTTTAAGGATCAAAAAATCATCATATGAGTTGATTATTATGAAACCTTTAATGGATCAAGTTTCTTAATTTTTATTTTCTAGAAACCAAAACAATTTTATTTGATGAGATTTATAAAAAATCATTTCCAAATTTCAAAAACTTTTGTAGTTTAGGTATTTATAGTATAATCTCCTAGATATCCTTGGTGAGTCTTCTAGTGCTACACTTCTTGCACATTTCCATGATTATGGTAATAAATATCTTTTCATTATTTAGGTATTAATCACATGGAAAAACAATTTTACAATTTATCTTCAGATGGTTTAACCTTTAGGCTAACCTCCTTCAATAGATCTTATGAATCTTCTATTGAACACATATCCTTCCAAATTATCATTAAGATCTTCTATCTCTCCATATTTTGGAACTTAAAATCATCTAAGGTCGATGGTTTCTTCTATATGTGATTATTTCACTATACTTCTACTTTATATGTTATCATCATGAACCTCAACTTTTCATTTTTACTTTAGGATATCTTTTATAAGTATATATAGCATCTGTGGAGCTCCTTTTTCCATTGGTTAATCCTTTTGTAATAAGTTCCTCCAAGATAATTTTTTTTAAAAATACATTGGAACATTTTCATTCAACTTACTCATTAACATTACTACAGACTATTAACAAAAAATATAATATATGATCATCATTGTTTGATGGGAGCTACAATATCCCCCTTTGGATTTGTTTTCAATACCAAATTCTCTTTAAAATAAATGATTTCTATCTCCCCATTATTTAAAATGAATTCAAAGTATCTTTTATCTCCTTATTCCATGAACTTTATATTAGGGAATTGTTTATCTTCCCGTAATGATTTGAATTTGGAATCCCACCAATTTACAACTTGGGGTGAGGGTGGAACTCTCTTACCACCCTTTTCTTTATTTTATTCTCTTCTTATATTGAACTAGAAATTAATTTTGATCTTCTTGTGATAAGGATGGAATCAATTTTATTAAACCAATAAGGAAAAAATTAACCAACTATGTGATATATGATCAATTTAGAAAATAAGAGTGATTAACTTGGAAATTAAAGTTATCCATAGAATTTTCCAAGTGATTACAACTTTTACCAAAAAATCTTTTCAAGAGAAGTTCAATAAATTTATATTCAACTTACTTTCCTACAACCATTTCAATAAACATATTATAAACATTCAATTATAAAAATGGGTAGGTTTCTCCTCCTTTTAAAAATAATTATTACTTTTTCGTCAACAAATCAAATTTCCTCATTTTTATTTAAATTCTAATTTTCATATGAGGATATAGAGAGTATAGAAAACATAACATAAGGACGATAACATCTTTAATTCTCAATATTCTTATTATCAAAAACATTTCCTTAATTAATTTAAGCTTATGTAGCTAGAGACATTAACTTTACTTCATTACTCCACCAAAAATACATCACCTTTAATTATTTTTTATACGTAGACTCTTAAAAACATATGAGGTAATATTTTTTATTTTCCATTATCTTTAATTAGAGTAATAGGGATTAGAAATTTTTCTCAACCCCAAAACACCCTTTTCTTCACTACCTTTTTCTCCATTCTCTCAACCTTAGTTTTCCAACCATTGATCTTCTTGGGTGGCATGGGTTTATTCTCCTTACATTTTATTTTAACATTATGTGGTGGAATATTTTTAGCATTAGCTAAAATGGTTTATGAACTTTTATTATTTTAATATACCTCAAAACTCTTTGATTTTCCCAATTTTTCTAGTCATACAACCATGAGAGCTTTCAGAATGTGTTCAACTTTCTTCTTGTGCTAATATTTCTATACAACACCACTTGTTCCTTCCAAATCATATCTATTTTTATTTACCAACTCATCTTATATTCGTAACATTGACATGAATTTTTTAGGATTATGGATAGCTAACATAAAATTTCCAAATGGATTTCTATATTTTAGTAAATTACTCATTAGAGGTAACTTCGGGTGAACATTAACTTCTTCATGGAACATTTATTCCACGATTGCAATATTTTTATGTCTTTTTCAGGTTTATATAATTTTTTTCTTTACATTTCATTTTTTATCATGAAAATTCATGTAAATTTTACAAATATCAATAAAGGTTCATTTTATTCTATAGAAGTAGCATTTTTCTTGGGCATGGCATCTCTCAAAACATTCTTCTTAGGTGAAATCCTATTCTTTTATTCCACTTGTTTACTCCCCAAGGTAGACTTATAGTCAATATTACTTTAGGTTTCCTTTATATTTTGTATCTTGGTTTATTTTTTTTATTTTTTATTTTGATAATTAAGAAATTACTCACCTATATTACTTCTTTAATAACTTTCACCAATGTTTTCAAGATATTCAAATTGGTTAGATGTCAACAGATTTTTTATCTTTTATGAATGTTATATATACTTAGTTGATTTTTTATTTACTTAAAAAATGGTCCCCCTTATCACTGTCCTTAATTTTTCTTTATACCTTTTCATACTATTCTAATACTCAAAATCCATGTGTCCCAACATTCCAAAGCATCAACAGAAACCAATAAGCATTATCTTCTTCTATTGTGTTGAATTTCAGCTGGTGGATAATTATTTCAAAACTTATTTCTTTTGGATATTTAATTTGTTATTATGGACATATTTGGAGAACATGTTTATTTTTATTTTATTACTTACACCTTCTTAAAATAGTTGGGTGTCTTACCATTCTTCACAAATTTTTTCTTAAATGATAACTTACACTAAAAGTATGGGAATTAGTGAGTGTGTATTTATCACAACTTGGGGTTACCTTTTTCGTCATCTTATTAGAATATGTTGATTCTGATGATTTCACATTTTTTTCATTGGATTTAATATTTATAGAAGTAATAATTTCCTTAAAAATATTGGTAGATATTATTTTCTGAGCTTCATGTGAATATTAATATTTAGTAGCTTCCATGTTTCTCAATTTCACCACTTTCTCAAGGCAATTAAAATTTAAATTGTTCTTCTAATTTTAGCCTAACTTTATATTCACATTAAACCTTAAAATATGTTACCATTTCTTCATGAAACTTAATCACATAATTCATGTAAATATTAAGTTCCTTTACTATATTTTCCTTCATCTCCCATAGTATTATTAACCTCAATAATTTCTTTATGAGTATCCTACAGTGCATAAACCTTTTCTTTGAGAACTTCCTTTGAAAACACATTCACACAAAAACTCTTTTGTAGTGTTTATTCAGTAAGGTCGTAACAATTGTTACAATGAAATACCTTTTATTCCTTATATTCAATTATTTTAGTAATATATTTAACCTCTTAGAACTTCTTACCTAATGCATTCTCTGTCTCACGAAGTTTTTATTTCCACTATAATATTTCATCATATTGTCCCTTTATATATATATATATATATAAAATTATATATGTGATAAATTCAATAGGGACATTTCTCATTTAATCTAATATTTTAGAATAAAAATATTCAATAGTTTTTATTAAATCATATTCTTCATAGCTTGATTAAGAATCTTCTAGAGGGTTAAATTTTATCAAATTTATATGAATTTTTACCACACACTTTAACATAAAATATTTTTAGATCCTTATTATGTTTCCTTTGGTAATATTACTTCCACTACTTCTATGATTATTTCTTATTCGGGTTCCCCACAGTTTTGATCATGACCTTTTTCTTACAATAGTGAGGGATAAATTCTATTTTATTTAGCATAGGATTAGCTTTATTATCTTCTATAGAAATACTTTCTACAAATTATAGAAAGACTCACTTTATATAAAATAGTTAATAATAATTGGTAAAAAATATATTACATATCAGAATAGATGTAACCTTCCCTTTGATACCAATTGAGATTCCAAGGTGGATAGTGTAGTCACCGTAAGAGGGGGTGAATCAGGGATGGCCAAATTTTAGAAATTAAGTTCAACTTAAATTTTTACTTCATTTAAGATGAATATATCTATATTATCAGTTAGTATGTATGGATCTTTAGAAATTTTACCTCGCCATATTTTCCATATGATGATAATGTAAAGTAAGTAACATGTAAGGATTTTTACAAGGTTCAACCTCAATGTGAGAACCTACTACATGGTGTTTCAACAACCATTGATTCACAGATTCTTCCACTTATATATCAATCAATAATTACAAGTGATGTGGGAATGAATCGAACTTAACCAAAAAACTTCACTATATTATTAAAGTTAAGGACTTTTATATTGATTCCCATAGTGGAGTTATCTTTCAAAAATATCCTCATATATCTTGATTGGAATTTTGGGCATATTTATAATGGAACCACAGTCTTCACAAGTTCTTTAATGATATCCCTCATGGATGGAACATTGAATAACTTAAGATCTTATGTTTTTCTTAACATACACATCAACCAATCCTCCTTCTGATAGAATTTTTTTCAGAGCTCTCGCTATCTTGGACAAGTCTTTTAATACTTCTATGTTTGGTATGTTGTATCTAGTACCACTCAATCCATTACACCTTGGTCTGTTAATCCCTCTATCTAATGTATATATTTCCAATGAAACTCTATATATTAAATGTTTCCTTGTATACCTATATCTAGTTCACATCCATATAGTTCTCATATATTTAGAAATTCTCCATTCGGAACTCTTTCATCTAGTTCTTCTTATTCAACAATGTTTTTCTTAATTAGGGGATCATTCTAAACTTTTGATAATAACACTCCCTTTAAAAATTGATAAAAAACAAATCAATCTTTTTACCCAATTTATATTATCATGGTTCCTCTAATAGATATAAGGAATTCATGATCTTTAGTTTCAACTTCCCGCTAACTCAAATTTTAAATTGACCACCTTCAATGTCCTTATAAAGATATTGGGATTTCACTTCATTAGAGGCCTCATAAAACATGGAATCAACCATAATAAAACATTATTCAAATATATAATATATTTATAATCATTGTAATTATAGATCATCATCGTCACAATTTTTAGTGTGAATCAACATAAAGAAAGCTATTTTTGATACAACATAATAACTTCTTTGTTGTATTCCTTCATAAGCACTCCACCATATATAAACTATTCATCAAGTTCTTCCTTTTCTTATTCCCCAATTTTTTATATTCTTTGTCTGATCATATTGGTATGATAAATTCATTTTTTTCTCTATGTTGTGCTCTTTATATATTTCTTTGATCTGGTAGAAATTGTAATTGTTTTTCCAATGGACTTTGTTGATATATATATATATATCTAATGGAATTTGTAGATGTCTGTATATTGATATTTTTAATAGTTGTATTCATCCTTTTATACATTTTCCTCATAGAATTCAAATTCCTATGTCTGGTGAACTTCAAAAAAAATTCTAATAGAAATGGATTCCTTTGTTCGGTATAGATTTAGATATTTCTCCATCCAATTATATTTTTCTAATAAAATTTATTTTCTCTAGGGACTTCCTTAAATAATTTGTCTTGTCGTTTTATCCTACTGATACTACATTTGGTGAATTCAAAAAAATATTATTCTACTAGATTTACAAAGTCTATTTTTCACCATTCTATGCTTGATCACAACTTTTGATATCAACCTACATAAATAAATAAATCTAAGTATTTATAACTTAAAACATTTTATAATTTTCAAATTCATCATTTTATAACATCATTATTGTATAAACTATCTATATCCTGTAAACTCATTATGTTACCCTCATCCAGGTATGCTTCATAACCTTCATACTTCTCCATATGATTATTAGTTTCAACTTCATTACTTTATTGTATGAACTTTGAATAACTAAAAATCAAAATTTATACCACTTCATCTTATGAAAAAACATAGAGGGAATAATTAACTTGTTTGATTAATCATGATATTGTAATCTTTAAGGATTGTAAAATCAGTATCTGACCTAATTCTACCTAAACCTTTAATGTCTTGAGTTTTTTAGCTCATTATTCCCGAAACTACAACAGTTATATTCAATAAAATGTTTTAAAAACATCTTCGAAACATATGAAAACATTGGTAGTTTGGGTCTTTATAGCATAATCTCATATAGATATTTAGTGTATCTTTAGATGTTTCACTTAATGTGCTTTTCCCTATTTATGGAGGTAACTTTCTTTCATTATCTATTTATGAATCACAAGAAAAAATATGTCTACGGTATATATTTTGATGGCTATAACTTCGGGTTAACCAATTTTAACAAATATTATGAGTATTATAATGAATATATATCCTTCCAATTCAATATTAATATCTCCAATATCTCCATATTTTTTCACTTAAAATAGTATAAGGTGAATGAATTATTTCAGATATGATTATTGCACTGTACTTATCCTTTATCTATTAGTAGCACAAACCATTACTTTTATTCATTACTTTTGGATATATTTCAAAATTAGATCTTTCATCTATGGATATCATTTTCTACCTCATTATATTATATGTTCATTTAGTTAACTTCCTCATAAACATCCATTTAAACATTTTTCTTTAACTTACTCCTTCAATTTACTACAAAGTATTGAAAAAAATAAAATATACCATTATCATCATACAATTAGAGATAAAAATTTATGAATTAAAGAATTCATGTTTTCTTCAATGCTACAAAGGCCTAGGGAGTCACATTTTGTGGTTTACTAAATAGGTATTTTGTTTTACTGTACTCAAAGACCTGCATTAAAAAAGTTTTAGAGTTTATAAAAAATTAATTTTATATAAATATTCATAAATTATTGTTTATGATGTGATACATGGTCAAGTTGATGATTACTTTCAAAAGGTGTTTTAGAAGATATATAAATGTGTTTTTTGATATGTTTTTATAAGTTATTGTATTTGTTACAATATAAGGTGAAATGTAAAAAATAATTTCATTATTTAGTGTAAGTGGGGGATTAATGGATATTTTTCTGGAATCATAATGTATATATGATATATATTGGCCTATATCATAGTGTACGATGTAGGAATGTCATATGGTATGATATCCATATTACAAAAAAGGAATGTTTTATGGTTTAGGGTATATCACTTCTTATAATATGGGTATATTGTATGGAATGATATATTGTTATCCTGAAACTATCTTGACCAGCCATAGTGTTTGATATAGAAAATTGTTAATGTGGTGTTGTGTGAAGAATTGTATTGTACAATTCAAATAAAATTCTATGATTGATTAAAGGTAGTCGAAAATTAAAATTTAACATTTTCATAATCCTTCACATTAGTTATCATTTATAATAACATTTAATATGATGAAAGGTCTGGGATAAACTAATGAATTTATATAATAAATGCATCTATATACTTTTTCAAATGTTATAAAGTGTTTCCAACCATTGGAATTGCTCAAACATTTCATAACATTCAGGTAAATTCAATGAAGACTTAGGTAATGTCCTTAAGGCCTAAATAAATTAGTTGAATCCATTGATATGGTGTGTACTCTTCCACTCAATTATTCTAAATACCTCTTTCTCATTCATCCTTCATTACCCAAGATACTATCATATCATGGTTGAAAGGATAATCCCACCCAAATAGTAGGTAATTTAGGTCGATATATAGATACACTATAGAGGAAGGATATCATTGGTAGATTCTCAGTGATCTTTATTAAAATTGTGATGGAAGACATAATTTATGGCTAGCATCAGTGTAAGGTACACAAGTCACTTCTTTTTATATTACTCATGGATTTAGTTTCATAGGATGGTGTTCTTGGTTTAAGGATTCTTGTTGTCTTCCACTGCATGAATAATTTTTATTTTATCCTTAAAAATACCATCAAAAATGAATTAAAAAACATACTAATGGTATATTGTGACAGAAATATATGATTAAAGATCATCTTAAAGGAAAAATCCATAGAGTGGAATCTTATATGATAATGGGTTTTCCAATATATTTGCTTATAATAAACTTAAGAGGAATTCAAGGTGGGATTCAAAACTATATCATATGTTAGCACTAACATTAAAACCATGGAAACCCACCTTTAATAAGGCCTTATACCTTAAGGTTAGGATGATCATGCATCTATTTCCAATAGAAAGGAAGAAAAAGTTGGTAGTAAGTGTCATAAAATTGTGGAATTTTATAAACTTTTAAAAAATTAAAAAAAGTGTGGAGTCATACTAGAGTAATCATCCCACATTAAAGTAACCAAAGGAACTGATAGACTTCAATATGTTAAAATTAATTTACTATTGTTATAGTTCTAGATCCACTTATACTAGACCCAATTTAGTGTATAGTATAATCAAATTAATGATCAATGAATACAATATATTATCATAGTATAAAGAAATCACTTACTAAAGGATCATGTCGAAGTTTTTTAGCCAGTAGATAGTTATAATAAATTTATATAGAAGCGTAAAAGTGATCTTTTATATTCCAATGGTCAATTATAAAACACTAAAGTTTCCCAGAACACTCAATTTTCCATAAAATAGATTTTTTCATGCCAATTGAATCCAATCCCAAGGGGGTATGTTTTGTCATCAAAAATTGATTGAACCCCAAATTCAGAGTTCAATGTGGTGTTTTATCAAAAAAAATTGAGTAAACGAAAATAAATTTGTTATAGTGATGAGTATAATGTTCATGCCAAGAAATGTACACACTTGATCTATGGGGCTATTGAAATAATATGCTACTTAAATCTAGCAGCACAAACAACATTGGGTGATTGACTGTAGAGGCACAATCAAACTAATTTGATAATGAAACATTGAGTTTCATTGTATCTCCTTGTGATAAATTTAACTAGCATGGATGTTGGACATCACAATATTTATTTGAAACCAAAAAATATTTTTCTATAGTATGGAGGATGGGTAAATTTTTGTACTCTCACACACGAGTATCAAAGAACTCATACATTCCACCTCAGTGTGTACGATCCATTCTAACTCTCATTACTATACTCTATAAAACATAGCCTAAAATTCATATAAAAACCATAAAATAACTAGATCCATGGGTTTTAGAATTTTTAATTATATTTACACTTATAAATTCCTCCATGAAATTCAATCTCACCACCTTAAAAAAATTAGAACATTAACATGCCTCCTTGGATCAAAAATAAAAATTTTAGCTTCCATGTCCCTCAAGTACCTAGATCACCAAAAAATAAGGAGAACCTCTATTACTAGTGACATGTCATATACCCATCTTGGGATCCATATGAAAAGATATTTTGAGCATAAATTAGAACACATAAACTCGAGGAGTCCATAAATCTAAGGATAGGGTGACTTATACAACACATAGACTTGTGTGATCCCTCTAATATGGTAGTTAATAAACATAATTTCCAATCAATTAACACAATTCATAGAACTTTAATAAATACAAACTCCTATACCATGTTTCCATCATCTAAAGGACCATTTGTAAAAGTGTTGAAAATGATAGGTTTCCCTTGAGCATAAGTCCCAACTCTTACCAAGTAGAGAAAAACCTTTGTATTATAGTGTGTTCCCATTTATCAAATAATGTTCTATGATATATAACTCTCAATTTTACATAACATATGGGATATATATAACTCGTGTTCAATTTTAGGTATGTCACCAACCTTTGCACATACCCATAAGGCCCCAAACATGGGGTTTCTCTTATATAAGTCTCACTCATTTTATATGAACCTTTAATGTGGTCAATTACCAAACACCTTTCACTAATTGAGATCAAATTAACATCAGGACATTTATAAATAAATCCCAATCACTTTATATGGGATTCACATACTTTCCTCTCTTAGTAAAACTCCTAACACTTAGGGTAAGTATGTCAGATTGGATATTGATCCGGAATAAGCCCAACGTTTCTCTTACTAGTTCTCACCTCTCATGGGTGAAATCATCCATTACACTACCTAGTTACCAATAGATATTAGATGATTACAAATAGGACAATATTTTGATGTAATAATTTTATAAATTTTCTGATTTCATTAAAGAAATCCAATTTTAATAGAATCCATCTTAGTTTAAGACCCATTCCATCACCTAACTTGTTTATTATGATAAATCAATAAAGTGGCACTAATTCATAAGTCTAATTCCAACCCTTTTTTAGGAACCCATAACCAGAGTATCATGTTCATATGACCTAAAATTTTTAGACATAATGGTTCTAGATGCATGACTTTAAAAGGCACAATAATGGTCATGGATACATGACCCTAAAAGGAACCATAATATACCTTGTCACATGACATTAAAAGGTATTATGTGCCTTATTATATAACATAAAACTATGTGGGTTTCGATTCTCTTTATAAAAATATGTAGGAATCCCCTTTCATGGGACCAATCCTAATAACATCACATTCTCCACTGTTGGAGAGCCAGTAAATCTTTCTTGAAACCTTTAAGTGTTCTTAAATAATAGGAAAAATATAGTACAATATTTGGTTAACTCCAAAATAAATACACTCATATTAAATATTCTTATTTGTGATGAGCCAATGGATCCTCAAATCTTATTGGTGATGCACCAGAAAATCCTAAAACCCTACTAGTGACAAACCGATGAATAATTAAAACATTTTGATAATGATTCAATAATAATAAAAACTTAATTTTATAGTTTACTTCAGTTATAGTTTCTAGCCTTATGTTTATTAATTATAGTTATTATGTGATGTGTTTTAGTTGTAAGGAATTTGACATGTTTTGGAGATGGTTAGTTAGGGCCTTATTGCTAAAAAACAATAGTAGAGTCCATTGGGTACTAGTTGTATTTCACTGAGAACCAGGTGATTTGTCCAAGGGATCTATAGTCCCCTAATCACCACCAGTCAGTTGGAGGGGGTTGATTAGGTGGATTATGGAGTATTGAGTACCTAATATAGATGGATGAGTACCCAATGTTCTTCTCACATGTTTTTAGGTGTATTTTTTATATTCCCCACAATCTCCTTTAAATTATCCTCTCCTTCCTCCCTCAACCCTAACTCAATAAAAATCACTATTTTATGTTCTCATTAGTTTCCAAGATTCTCTAATCTTTGTTATTTCTATGCTTAAAGTGTAGTAGGTTTCCATGGTCTTCTATTGATTATTCTAATCTGGTCTAATCCCTATGCTTCACTCTCTATCTCATTATTTCTTCTTACCTCAAGTTAAATCCCTAATTTCAAAGGTTTATTTTATATTTTTGGGATTCAATTTATTTATATTGAATTGAACTTTTTTCTTCTATGACTTAGATCTCTAAGGCATAAGGTAGGAAGTATTTACCATGTTGGAGAACTTTTATGGAATAGCATGGTTTTTTGTGTATTTGGGTGTGTGTATCTACTTTTTATCCTTCTACCAGAGGTATTTAAGTGATTGGTTAGATCTAAATAAATAAAACTAACCATGTGGGAGATATATTTGGGTGGGATAGTGTGAGTGTGAACTAACTGTAGCTTATGTGGTGAGGTTTTATGGGGTCTTATTCCTTGTTTAGCTGGGAATTATGTGATTTTATTAGTATTTTCATGGTAATAGAATATTTAAAGCTTTTATTATGGTAATTATTACAAAATAATTCAATTTGGAAGGGTCTTGATGTTAAGAATGGATATTTTTAGGGATTTGAGATGAATTAAGTTAAAGGAGTGTTTAATGGTAAAACTCCTTGGGTTTTTGTGTTCAAGAGGCTGATTTTTATTTAATGGTTCGACCATGAATATTTGGGGTTTGGGTTTGGAAACACTATATCTTATAAGATCCTATATTGGGATATATTAAAACCATGATACCTTACCTCTGAGGAGGGTGTTGGTTTGGATCACATGGGATATTGTCTATGTTACACCCTCCTATGATCCTTTCCTATGATGCATAACATATATATGACTCATCCATGAGATATTACCCTAAAAAGGGTGTTGTTTCGACATCTATGAGAGGTTTTCTACGTAAAACCTTCTTTATACTAATTCCTGCTTTTACTAGAGTATATGAGACATATCCACAGGACCTTACCCAGTTTTCATAGATGGTTCATCTTGTATAGAATTTTGTCTATGTTACATTACTGTAGGACACTTCTTATGATGAATATAATAATTTCCTAGTATGCGTAGATTCTCTTATGTAGGATTTAATCTCATCAAATAGTTTCAGGATTCATGGTATCCTAGTTAGAGCATAATTACCCAACATGGGTACATTATTGTATGCTACTATTTATTTTTCATTAGTGCATATTCTCATATATATACTTCTGGTCTTATTCTAAGCACCTATGGGTGGTGTATTACTGGGTTTTTATACTCACACTATTCATGTTCACCCATATGCACATACTAACATTTTTTAGGGATCTATAGAGGGGAAGGCCATATATTGGGTGGTTGTGGGGGTGGATCTAGGAATGGGTAGAGGCGATTCCAAGATATACTTTGGAATCATTTTTTTTTGAAGTTCATGTATATTATTTTATAAATCTATATATCATATGTTTCAATCTATCACCTATGGGGATCATTCTTTTAACTATTGATTCATGATAGACATGGTTATTTTTTGTTATTACATGTGATATTACTTATATGGTTATCATTATATAGTGATTCTATATTGCTTTATTTATAATGATTATTTCTTCCAATTTTATTACGTTTGGATGACACTGTACTAAAGGAATAGTCTCTGTAATATATGATTAAATATCTCAATACTAGTAAGAAACCTCTTGAATATGTGAAGGAATATATACAGTCATGGTAACTCTATCTCAGACCCATTGAATTGGGTTGAGGCATTAAAAAGTATCAAGGACCCTATTTCCTTTTCCTTGTTATTTTGGTCTTTTTAGAATAGAGATAGGTTGATTTGGACTTAGATGGGAATCCATGATTAGATCTAGCTAGCACTTTTATAATGAACACTTGAGTTTCCAAGGTAGTGATATTGTTTTTATTTTTTTGTAGTTATTTTTTTCATATTTTATTTTAGTTATATTATATAGTTTATGGTTTATTGGTTTTTACACTTTCCAGTGATGGAAAGACTGTATGAGTATATACATCATAATTTGGCATGTATCTTCACGGGTCATATACATACCCATTTGTGTTTAAAAAGGTTTTTAAATAGGATTTTTAAACTAATTAGATGTTAGTAATGATCTATTTACTATTTCGAAAATACGTTATTGGTGGGATCTAATTAGATAAAACCTTGATTTTTTTTTGTGCAAATTTATATGACTATGAATTGTATGCAGGTATAAGATATATGATCTTAGTTCTTTTTTAAGTGGGTTCTAGTACTTTAGTGTCTCTTTTGATAGAACCTTAGAGTTTTTTTCCAATGGTAGATAGTGGATTATATTTAGGTGGTTATAGTTATATGATTATTTACATGCTTAAATTATATTGAAATTTAAGCTTCCATGAGGTGTTTCTGAATCAATTTCATAAAATTTTAGAAAATTAAAACTTGATGATGTCTCAAGGATCCACTCAAGGATAGGGTTGATAATGTTACTGAGGTATAAAATTCACATATTTTTACATAATCTAACTAGGAGGAGGAGATGAGCATGATCTTGAGGATATTCTAATGGTTCAAGTTGCAGAGCCTATACAAATGGGGGGTTCTATATAGTGTTGGTTGGAGAGGAATTAGGAATCAAGGTGGAGATAATATAGTTTATTATTCTTGATAATTACATATGTAGCATCCTCTACTTTTCCAAGTCACTTTAGGTTGTTAAGAATATAAGGAATAAAATGGTATTATTGTGGGCGTCTTCAAGATGGTTGAGATGCCTGGTGAGAAATGGGTGATGCTATCAAATTTCATGCTTTAGGGACCTGTCAAGTCATGGTGGGTAGTGATGGTACAAGATAATAGGAATGAGGACCTATCATGGGAAGCCTTCAAAGACCTCTTTTTATGAATCATTCCCTATGTCAATAAATCTAGATTAAGATTAAGAGTTTATGGAACTCCATTAGGGGAAATTTTTAGTGGATGATTATGAAAACTATTTCTCATAATTGTTATGGTTTTCTCCCATTTTATTAAGGAGAAATACATAGGTATCTCATATCTTTAAGATTGGTCTTTTTCATTATTTGAGGAGTCAAGTGAGGATATTCAACTTGACATCATATTCTAAGATATTATGCAAGGCTCTCACCACTGAGAACATCCATATAGAGGATAGTTCAGTGGGATACTTTACTATATTTAGTGGGTTAGGTAGTAGTATTTATAGTGGGGATAGTAGTGCTTATTATAATATAAAATATAGAAGAGTTAATTATATGCATTGGGTCAGTGAGAGGTATTTTGGGTAGGAATGAGATGTATCATATCCTTATAATAGGTAGATCCCATTATTTTTAATTAGTGTGGGTAGTCTAAATATTTCTATGGTTGTTATCATAATATGATGAGAGAGTTCCATGTATGTGGTAGGATAGGTAACCTACAACTTTTTTGTTTGAGGATACCTCTTCAGGGTTTAGGAAGAGGTTTAGGGATTATGGGGGATTCCTAATATTGGTCGGGAGGACCTTATAAAACAGATAGTTTTTCATTATCTAGGAGGTCCTAGAAGAGATATGATCAAGGATAATAGGGGAATAAATAGTACATTTCATAGGGGAAATCCCCTCATACCAATTAGATATCACATGGTCAAGGTTTTTGATCTGAAGTAGGAAAGGTTTTTGAACTATTTCAAGTTTATAATGATAGGGTAGGTACTCCTTCTATTATGATCGGTACGTATTTAGTTATTTATAAACTTTATGCTTATTTTTTTGAAATAATATAATCTAAATATTTTTTGTTTATGTGTCTTATATTTGGTTTTTGGATAACTTTGGAGTTTATTTGGGTGTTTTATCTTTGGATATACCTCTTGGGAAGATTTTAGTCTATGTGATGAGGTGTCTTGGATGTTCCATGGTAGTTGAATTATATGGTCATTTGTATAACTTTTACATCCAATATATAATTGGTTTTGAGGATTTCTTTTATATAGATTGGGTAACAAATTTTCAAGGTCACATAGACAATTATTGGTGGTGTGTTCCATTAACATACCTTATCAAATAAGAATATACCTTTTTGGGTGAATGGGTGTTCTGTTAGGTAGGAAAATACTTAATCATATTTAGTTGGGAGTGATTACTACATATATAGCTAGGTTGGATTTTGTGACCAAGTCTATAATTTTTTCATCTACTCTTCCTCTTGTATTGGATCATTTATAGAATATATTCTATGAATATTTTTTATTTTTTTCTCTTGATAGGGATATCAAGTTTATGATTGATCTCATGTTGAGTGTTGACACCATATTGTTTCTTTCTTATTGTATGGAATTAGTATAATTGAGAGATTTGAAGGTATAGATCATGTATTTTGAGGCAAATGGTTTTATCCATATGAGTACCTATCTTTGGATTTCTCATGTTTTTTTCTCCATGGGAAATAATAGCTTGATATTATGTATTAATTAAAAGAATAAGAACCATTTTAAGGTGAAGAATAGTTATCCACATCTGTATATAGACATTTTGTTCAATCATTTAAGGGGATCTTGACGGTTATGTAAGATATATTTATTAGTCAAGATTTCATTATTTGTGATATGGGATGGAGGATATACTGAAGTTGATGTTTAGGAGTAGTTATGATCTATTTGAGTTCTTGGTGATTCCATTTGGATTGATGAATGCATTGATAGTGTTCATGGATCAATTGAACCATCTTTTCCTCCACTTTTAAGACTTCATTATCTTGGTGTTCAATGATTTTATCTTGGTATATTCTCCTAATAAAGAAATTCATGTAGAGAACCTGGATATTATATTGATTATTATTTGAGTTCAATAACATATTTCAATCTCTCAAAGTGTTATTTATGAATTTAGGAAGTTCACAATATGAGGCATTTTTTATTAAAGACTGGTATTTTTATTAACATAAAGGAAGTGTAAGTTGTGAAATTTTTAGAAATACCCAAGAATGTGTCTAAGATAAAGAGTATAATTTTCTTGTATAGGTATTATATATGATTCATTTAGGATTTATATCACTTTTTAATACCTATTATGGGCCTAAAAATAAAGGGATTTAAATTTAAGTGGACTGGTTATTGTGAGTCTGCATCTCAATAGTTTAAATAAGGGATTAAATAAACTCCAATTAAGATTTTATTGGACCTAGAGAAGGGAGATACTATGTACTAAGATGCCTTTGGGGTCACTATTAGAGTTATCTTGATGTAAGAGTATTGGGTGGTAACTTATGAGTCTCATCATTTTACTTCATGAGAAAAACAATCCTAATCATGATCTAGAGCTAGTTGCAGTGATCCATGCCTTATATTATTCGAATCATCATATATTTGGTGATATACTTTTCATCTATATAGAACCCAAGATCCTATAATATATAATATACTAATGGGACTCAAACCTATATAAAGACAATTGGGTGTAATACCTATATATTTTCAATTTCATGATGGATTATACCTCAGGTAAATTGAATATCATATTAGATGATCTTAATAGGAAAAAACATGATCTTGTAATTCTAGAATCTAGTGAGGAGTGAAAGATAGTGTCACTTTTCATAGAGTAGTGACTGGATGTAATAGAGGGTTCCATGATCTTTTCTCCATTAGAAATTAGTCCCTCGCTATTAAATTGGGTGAAAACCATCTAGGTGTTGATACCATTAATTTATAGATGAGGGATAAACTTTTTAATTAAAACCCTATTATAGGATGGACCCTAGATGACAAGGGGTTGATTTATGTGCATGAAAGGGTGGTGGTTTATACTTCTATGAGGAGGGAGTTTATAAGGGACTCCTATGCCTCTCAATTGGTTGTGCACCCAAGGTTGATCAAGATGTACCTTGATATCAAGTGAGGATTCTAGTGGTATGGTATGAGGAGGGATGTCACAGGTTATGTGGATCATTGTCTCTCCTTCCAAAGGGTGGAGGTAGAGTTTCAACAACTATGTGGGTTACTCCATCAACTTCTAGTACCTGTGTGGAAGTGGGAAAAGGTGGTCATAGACTTCATCACTAGTCTTATAAGGATTCATAGAGTTCATGATATGGTATGGGTTATTACGGATTGGTTGATGAAATTTTCACTCTTTCTGAATATCTATGAAACTGAGTTAGTAGAAGAGATGGTCAAGTTATATGTTTGAGAGATCGTGCAGTTTAATGGAATATTTAAGAGAATCTTATCAAATATATATTCTTACTTCATGTCCATATTCAGATAAGCATTGAAAAAGGTTATGGAAACTTAGTTAAAGATGAGCAAAGTGTATTTCCCATAGATTGATAGGCAGTCAAATAGAATGATTCAGATACTCAATGATATGTATGAGGCTTGTGATAGACTTCAGTGGAACATGGGATGAATATCTATCCTTGGATGAGTTTGTGTATAGTAACAACTGCCAATTTTTAATCCAGATGGCTCCCTATGAGGCCTTTTATGGTTATCCATGTCACTCAACCATGTATTAGTTATAGGTGGGTGATTCAGTAATATTTTGTCCGAACATGGAATATGTGACCACTGAGAGGGTGAAGTTGATTAGGAAGCAATTTATTACCACTCAATGTAAGAAATGCTCGTATGATGAATGAATGTGATAACCCTTGAAGTTTATTATGGGGGATTGGGTATTATTATGGGTATAATCTCAGTTGGGGAATCCATAGTTGAGGAGGTAGGGAAGGCTTACAGTATGATTTATCATACCATTAATGATTTTAGATATGATTGGAACTATTTATTTCATATTTTCTCTTCCTCTAATACTTTAGGTCATGAACTATGTATTATACATGAACCAACTCTAGAATTATAATATAAACCATGTGAATGTGATTGATAATAAGGATGTAGAATTAGAGGTGGAGGCATCCTTTATGGATGGACTAGTATGAATTATGGATCAAAGTGAGAAGGTTCTATGAGAGAAGTCAGTACATATCATGCTCATGTAGTGGTAGCATGGGCATATATATTAGGTGAACAAGGAGTAGGAGTAGGTTGTAGATCTCAGTGGTTGGGTTTATTCAATGATGATAATTAGATTCTCTTCTCAAAGACAAGAAACATTTAGTGGGGGGGGGGGGTAAATGACCCCCCATGACATTGATGTATAATTAGGTGCTCATTGTTTTCTTTGTTTTATTTAATTATGGGTTTGTTTAAGTTCTCAGGTGGTTCATGCCTTTGAGGTGTTTCATAGAGGTGTAGTTATGTCCATTGTGCAAGAAAAAAATAGTATTTTCCACCAGGTACCTAGTGGTAGGTCTATGGGATCTATATACTCTAGATCCCCATTGACCTGCTAGTGGGTATTGATTAGGTAGTCAATGGAGCACCAAGTAGCCGGTAGAGGTAGAGTAGGTACCTGGTGGTCCTCCTACTTTTTTTTAAGATTATTTTTTATATTCCCCATAAATCCCCTTAAAAGTCAACTCTCATTCCTACTCAACCCCAACTCGATATGGATCCCCATTTTTGGGTTTTTCATAGAATTCAAGATCCTCAAATATTTTTTACTTCCCTATTTTATGTGTTTATTCTTATAGTGGTCCTATCTGGATAACTCTAATCCCATACAAGTCCAATTTGTCACTCTCTCTCACTATTTCTTCTCCTATTGTGTTAAATTATTAATTTTAAACATTTATCTCATATTTTTGGGATTTAATTGATTTGTCTTGAATCAAGTGACATAATTCTATTTGTCATCTATTTGAGGTTTAAGATATGAATTCCTTACCATGTTAAAATTTTTGTATGGAATGGCATGAGTTATCATTCTTATAGGTTCATGTGTATACTTTTTATCCTTATTCATAAGGTATAAAAGTGACTAGGTTGATTCAAATAGATGAAATTTATCTTTTTGGGGATAAATATGGGTGTTTTAATGTGATTGGTACCAAACAGTGTCATCTATATAAAATTTTTATTGGGTTTTAAGCCATTTTTATCAAGTTAATAGGTGAATTTCCTAAGCTTTTCATGGTACTAGAAGGATTGAATCTAGGATTTTGGGTATGAATTATAACTTTATTTAGTTTGGAATGTTCTTAGGGATGATAATGGATAGTGTTAGGGGTTTTTAAATGAATCAAGTTAAATTATATTCCAATGGGATAACTCTTTATAATTTTGTGTTTGGGAATTTTATTTTCTATAATGGTTTTATCATAGATGTTTTGGGTGTTTCTTTTTCTCAAACCTTATGCTTGTTGGATTGTGGGTTCAGATGAATTATAGTCATGTGTCCTTAACTCTGAGAAGGGTGTTTATTTAAGTCACATGAAATTTATGTTACATTACACTCTCCTGAGAGAATTTCTTATGATGCTCAGCATATGAATGAATTGACCATGGGACCTTACCCATGAAAGGGTTTATGTTTAGCTTTTTTGGAAGGTTAGAAATGTTAAAATATTATTAGATAGATACCTATGTTGACCATAGTATAAAATTCATAGCCAAATGGCCTTACCTAGTTTCACAGGATGATTTAACTAGAATGGGAGGTTGGATGTGTTACACCCTCTTCAGACATCTTTATATGATAATTTAGATGGGTTGTTGGTATGGGATGACACTCTTATTCTAGTATTGATTATATCTAGTAGTTTTGGGGTTCATGGGGTCTTAGTTAGTGCAATATGACCCAATATGGGTTCATGTTAGTTTTCTATTATTTATTTTCCATCGGTGCATTAACTCACGTATATAATATCTCACTTAGGCTAATAACTCATTGGTAGTTTCCTAGTAGGTTTTTAAACATACGCCCTAAAAGGGCTCTTGGGTGAATGTGAAGACATTATTATTAGGGTCTAGGTAAGGGTAAGGCTTGTGTATTTGGGGATTTTTTAGGTTGAGCTGGGTATGGATAGAGGTGATACCAGGATATATTATGCGAAAATTTTCATAAAAATGAATCTATATTATTTTGTTCCATCTATATATCACATTTATTGATTTATTGACTATAGGGGTCATTATTATGACTACTATTTTATGATATATACAATTTCATTTTGTTATTATATATGATATGACTTATATAGTTGACATTCCATCTTAATTTTATATTTTTATCTTTACTAAAGATTACTACTTCAAATTTTATCAGGTTTTTTTACTCAATTTCAAGGGAATATTCTCCCCAATGTAGAGTTTATTCCCTCACCACATTTCAATAACCTATTATGATTGGATAAAATATAGTGAACTAGGTTGAGGTATTATATAGAAAATCCTTAAATTTTACTGGTGATGAGATAGTGGATCCTTAAATACAACTACTAATGAGCTAATAAATTCTCAATCCCCACTAATGATGAGATAGTTAATCCTTAGACCTCAATATTCATGATCAAATAAACCCTTAAATCTCACTAGTAAAGAGATAAAGAACCCATAAATCCTTTTGGTGATGATCCACCAAATCCACAAACCCCATAATTAATAATCCAATAGATCCTTAAACCCTTATAACAATGATCCAAAGAACCCTTAAATCCCACTAGTGATAATATAGTTAGTCCTTAAATCCTTCAAGTGATGTGCTTGTGAATTCTTAAACCCATTGATGAAGAGTGTGTAAATCCTCAAATATTTCTAATGATAATCTAGTGAACCCTTAAATATATTGGTGATGATCCAGTAAACATGGTATTATTTGTGTCTATAATGATTTTTCACATCAAATTATGTCGCTCCCCCTAGGATTGTGATAAATTATAGAGTTCCATTATATACAAATTTAAACTATAGAGTATCAAATCTCATTCACACATATTTATGAAATTAGAATTATATGCCTCATTACATGAGTGAAGTATACTATACCTAAATTATAGTTTCTATTTAATGTCTTGATCGATCAATCTCTTTCATAATAGGTGTTCACCCCAGTGAGGTTGAAGGAGATGTAAAAAAATTCAGTATTACTACTCGAAAGGATTTTATGGATATATGATTAAATCTAAAAGAGATTACTAGACTAGAAAATAAGATCCTCAATGAGATGAGATGACCCTCCATCCTCTTAGTTTTAACACTCATCGCCATGAAGAAGTATCCAAATAGTCCTATGATGTGAAAATTTTAGAAATAGATCATTATTTTTATTGAATATCTTAGATAATGGATCTATATTTTCATTTTATCTAATAAATATCAGTATCCAATAAACCATACTGCTAGTGATAAGGTGTCGAAACTATCCTAGAATTTTATAATCACCTAAAATGTTTTTTTCTTTTATATCTATACAAAAACATTTTTTTCAAAAACCAAGACCTATTTTAGGGGCACGGTACCAAAAAAGTAAATGGTTTCATATGTGGAAATGTAATTAAGGAACATGACTATGTTATTTAGTGGTTTTAACTAGAAAAACATATTTAGGAAGTCACCTAATCCCATGAAAAACTATGTATCTTTCAATTAATATACATATTTATTGGTTATCATTAGGAAGGGCTGTCAAATAAAAATTTAAAAATCCCATGTACAAAATTAATTTGACCAAAGGATTTTCTCTTAAGAAGCTAGGCCTTGGAGATCTCACTATCCTAGAAACTTACATATATTTTTTTGTTTTTTTAATATTTTGAAAGAAATAAATACATGAGGGTGTTTTGATGCATTAAATAGGAAACATAATGAAAATAAAAAATCAAAATGAATGCAAGAAATAAAACACCCTTGCATTCATCTTTAATGATCCTTTGATGCCTCATATCCTTGACTCTATATTCAATTCATTGTGTGATCCAATTAGATACACACAACCTCACTTCTTTGATTATATTAATGATCATGACACTCATGGAGAATACCCTAACTGATAAATTCATTACTCTCTCAAATGGGTCACAATCATGAATCTATCCATTTCCCAAGTCACTAATCCTATCATACATTAGTGTTACAAACAATAGGATAGGAATTTATTTTCATCAATGAGAAAGAAAATGAGATAATGAAGAACATGAGGTATGATACTCTCCCTAGTCCCTTAAACACCATAATTCCTATAATTAAATAGAAAATGAAATCCAGGTATGTGGTCTGTATTTCACTTGTATTCGTATAATGGTTCATCCTCAGGTTATTCTTCCGTAATGTATATAAGATTTAAAACCACCACAACTTCATAGAGATGGAAATAATGAGAAATATGTCGAGAGGAGTAAAACATAGTTAATCAAAAAAAATGGAATTAAAATGTTGGAATTACATAAAAAATCCTAATCTAGGTTAATCCAATATTGAAGGAAAATTTTATCAAATATAATTGGTAGAGATGAATCCTTTATCATTTGAGAGGGAATAAATAATTATTGGAAATAGATTCATCTTCCTACTCATATATGGGTTTTAGTTTCAATCTTCGTGATCATGATTTATTGGATGGTTTTCAAGTGTACATGTCGAGAGTGAGGATCATCTTATATGGGTTCCTCTCAAATTTTATTATTGAACCATTCACTTCACATGATTGAATTTCATACTCATTATAGAGGAATATGAGTGAAAGAAATTCATAATGATGTATCGTAATATTAGTAGTGATTCCTTGAAATGAGGTGGGATTTTCTATGACATGGGTCAATGGTTGAGTAGATCTTCTAATTACTTTTTTTAACAAAAAAACTTGGGAATACCCTTCTATGAGAATTGAAATTCACATGTACTCTTATGTGTCTTCATTAGCTAAAAGATACCCTTATTCAATTTTCCTTATTCTTCCTTTAAAACATTATTATCATACTCTATAGTTGAAAAATACTCAAGTTTATCATTGGTTGATCATGGATATTGTATCATCTTAAATTACACCCACACTCAGACAATATCAATCCTTCAAGCTGGTTTAAACTCCCATTATTCAATAGATTGAATTTGGATGGTTCTCATGAAAAACCCACAATACTCTTGACTCCAACATATCATAATCATTTATCCAAGAAGTTTTTTTTCACTCCTCTTTATATTAATATTTAGAACATTGAATTGTATTGAGGTACCAATACATTTTCAAATCATTTTACTTCAAATAACTATAAACCAGTGACTATAACTGTATCTTCATCTTTGAATATAGTTAAATCTAAATATACTTTAGTGGGGATCAAAAATCCTAGTTCTTAACTGATATGAGGTGAAATAGGTTCATAGACTCCCCTTATTAGTAATCTTATATCAAACATGAGTGATTACTAATCTTCAAAATTTCAAGTCACTATGTGTTCATAAGATTCCAGCCTCAAGCATCAGTTCTGGTTAGAAATAATCATTGAACATAGTGGTTTCTCATTTTAATCCCATATTGAGTAACAGATTTGATTGATTGGATTTGGATTCATCAAATTTAGCTAATCTCAATAATCATCTTCTTCAACATGGCTAACATGGATGCAAATTAGGTACCTCAATCTTCATTAGTTTAGGAAAAGGTCTCCACAGTATATTGGGGCCTTCATTTGGTAAGTAGGAACAATTGATTGATCATCCATGAGAGGTAATTAAATGTATGATAGGTCCATTGCATGGTATTTTTGTCAGTCTGGAGTTATTCTTGTGGTAGGTAATTAGCTTTTTTGTAGTTTGGGGGTATGTGGATAAACATGAGCAATAAGAAATATTTTGGTAAGTTGGATTTCCATCTTGTGGTCGATTCACTAGCCATGGGTAAGCATGGAAGATCAAGATTTTATATTGATTTAATTGACCAAAACATTGAATCATGGAAGATTGAGTAATCATGACTTTGGGGTATGATATCCCATGCCTTTACATTTTTTACCTATATAAAATGTGAATAGAAATTTATTGCAGGATATGTTCAAAATTTAATATAATAATATAAATAATTAAAATTAGACTGTTAAACTAATAATGATTACACCAAAAAAAATATTGAATCAATTTATGGATTTCAATTAATTGAAAATTAATATAATAATTAAAATTATAAATTTGAATCATTTAACAATTTTATTCCAAATTCTCACAAATATGTTAATAATGTATTAAGTAATTAGGATTTAGATTAATTAAGTAGTAATTTAAAATTTTAAAAAGTTATTTTTTTATAATGTTGGATCACATCACTCTCCCACACTTAGAATAATTAACTTCTAGGAAATTATGGGATTTCCATTTATTAAAAAGATTGTCCTAAAAAAATCATGCCTAATTCCAAATTCACATGATAGAAAAAAATAAATAAATAATCCATCCATTATTGGATATTTCATACCATTTCCATGAATATTTTTACTACATTCACATAAATACATATTCAAGTTCTAGTTCAGGAGTGAAAAAAATAATATATAAGTGGAATTGAAAATTTAAGAAGAAGAACTTTCAATTGTAACACTCCCTTTGGTTCCTTATACCAAAATTCTAGTTTTCACATCCTTGATATGACTCAAAGGATATATTTATAATTCAATTTCTCCTTCTTAGTTTTGTTTCGATATTCTCATCACCTAAATAAATTCATTTTTGATAATTAGGAACCTTATTTTAA
This sequence comes from Viscum album, assembly GCA_963277665.1. Taxonomy (NCBI): domain Eukaryota; kingdom Viridiplantae; phylum Streptophyta; class Magnoliopsida; order Santalales; family Viscaceae; genus Viscum; species Viscum album. The sequence goes on along the minus strand of OY728159.1, from coordinate 1,234,238,137 downwards.
TTTTTCTCAACTATGTATGTGAAAAGAACTTATTAAATATAAAAAAATGGCATTTACTCAGACACCTAATGTCTAATGTCTTAGAGCTCTCTTATAGGATCCCGATTTCCCATTTTACTCTCTTTTCAAAGGATATATATCAATTTTTTTATCCCTGATGTGTTATTTTTCTCAAATTTAAAGTTACCTTGAATTATGTTTAAAATTTTAGTGTCATCATGTTATATTTTCAATTACACAGAGATATTTTTACTCAAATGCTTTTCCAATTTATAAAATAGGTTTTCCATTAAAAATTAATATTATTTACTCATTAATCATGAAATTATAGTACTTTCATAATCAATGAACTCATTCCACACTAGCAAGTAATTATCACTAGGCTGATAGAAATTAAAGTTCAAGTTTCCTATAATAAAAATTTCCTAAAAAGAAAAAATAAAATAAAAACAACAAAAATAATTATATTTATATATCATAAAATAAAACTTAAAAAACATAAAAACTACTCCAAAACAATTTTGAATCCCTCCCCCACACTTATTCAATATTTTTCATTAAAAACATACCAGAGTTTTATAAATATTATAGGTAATGAACAAGTATAAAAATAAGAACATAGACTGCTGTTTATTAATCTAGAAGGTTTGAGTTGTGCTCTCCTATGGGGTGCTTGGTTGAAAACATGATATATCCACATATATACTATCCACTTTAAAATACTATATAAAAATAGAGTCAAAATAATAAATTTTATTTAAAAAATTAAATAACAAAAATTAAAGAATCTTTTTTGACTGTAAAGGGTATATAATTCATTTTATAACCCCTAGTAGGTTGTTCCATTTATTAACCCCAAACTGATAGTGGGTTTGGATTTTTTATAAAAACTACCATATTTTATTTTTACCAATTTCCATGATTTTAAACTAGCTTTGTATAACTCCCTAAATAAGTAAAATATTCATAACCCCAAAGTGTAAAAAACAAGATGAATAGATAGGGAAAGGGAAGAGAAATAAAGGGTCATCTAAGTTGATTGGTGTATAATCATCTTGTATATGTTCTTGTTGTTTTTGAGGAAGTATATACTTTACTATAGGTCCTAGAGTTCCTTCTTCTTCTTTTTCCACTTCTTTTTTGGTCTTGTGATCACTTTCTAGAGTGATTTGTATGAGTTTTTCTTCAAAATGGTAGGTCCTCAAGTATGATCAAACTTGTTTTACCAGCATTGTGTCTTCATCTTCACACTGGGTAGTCTCTTCTCTAAATCTTAACTCTAGTTTTTCTTCAATAGTGTCTATCTCTTCATCTTCATCACTGTTTAGGGAATAACTTTTCTCATATTGACTTGAAAATTCATCATATATGGGTTTGAGTTAATTTAAAGTAGTGAAAAATAAAAATAATTTCCTCTCCCTTAGGTGGCTCATCCATGAGATTATACTCTTAAAGAAGGGACTTAAGACTGGTTTCTTTAGTATGTGATGTGTAACACCCTGATATTTTTTAAAATATTTTTTAAAAATAAATTTAATCATTTTTTTATGTTTTGTAACATGAAACACTTAGTTTAGTTTGTGTTACATGCAACATCGAGTTTAAATGAAACATGGCATACTATTTAAACATTATTATTTAATGTGATAGTTATTATAAATATTTTGGAATGGAAGGTATGAATATGTTTAACTAAATTATAAAAATATATGGTTTAAACATGTATATATAATGAATTCTTTAGTGAAAAATTAATTATAAATGGAAAAACTATTTGAAAATAAAGAAAATATTTTTTTAAACAACTATTTTTATTCACACAAACTAGTTCGACCTCAATAAATTAAACAGGTAAATTTTAGTTAATTATTTTAAATAAATTTATATTTTATATATTCAATTAAATTTTCTACATTCATCTTATATTTTTTCTAGACAAGAGATAATAATAAATCCAATTTTATGCTTAAAACTATATTTTTCTAAAAAGCATTTTTGTTTCATTTCTCAAACATATTTTAAAATAAATTTTTGAAATGTTTATAAAATTTAATTGATAAAATTAAATTAAATTTTCAAAACATAATTTCAAAATTATATTAGGGTTAATTTTTTATAATTTTCTAAGAAGATAATTTTTTTGATGACTAGTGACAAATAGTGGTTTTTATTAAGAATTATAATTTATTTTAAAGAATTTAAAAACTTAAAAATTATTAAAATATAGTTTTAAAAGTAATATTAGTTCAATAATATTTTTATTAATCAAATTTAGGTCACTATAATCAATTTTATCTTGAATTTTTATACTAAAATGTTTTCTACTAATGAAAATTTTCTATTTGAAATGCTAATTTCTTATCACATCTACTGGGTTAATTTTAAATTAAAATTTTAAACTTATATGAATGTAATCTTTAAGATGAATTCTAAATTTGGAATCGCCATAATTTATAGTATCTAAAATTTTAAATTTATATTCTAACCGTAGTGAATAGTAAAAATAATAAAAATCAATTACCGCAGTTAAGATAAAATGGGTTTAATGAGGGTTAAACTAAAACAATACAGGTTAAAATGACCTAAAACTTATCTCACACCCATTTTATGGAAATATTTAGACTCTATCATCTCTAATATTCTATAATGACCCATTTTTATGCCTAGTGGAATGTGAAAAACATGGTCACATCTTTTTATTTCCAAAACTTCCAAGTGTGCCACTCACCTCACTTATAAAATGCCACCCCCTCTCTTTTACTCTTCAAAATTCCAAAATCCTTTGGTTATACCAATCCAAATAACTTCCTTAATTCTATCCTATCTTCCTAGATGCCTTATTTTGGTCAGAAATCCATCCTAATATTCTTTTTTGGGAAAACTAAAAGAATTTTCTCAGAGAATAGGTAATTTCCATAACTAGGAATTTCATTTTACTTCTTCCTCCACATCCTTATATTATTATAAAACCATTATTATATAATATCCTAATTATATTATATATACTTAGATTTTATTATGTTAATTTAATAACTTAAATCCTTCTCTTATTCCATTAAATGGGATAATAAATCATCATTCGTGTGTAAGGCAGACTATCATCTCACGAACCGATGTTATTTGCTTTCCATAACCACCTCCCACATATAGACATAATGATGGAATTATTGATTATATATGATATTTATGATATTATTATAATTATTTAATTATAATATCACATATATTCTCTAATGTTCCATTATTTAGGAATACGGTAACGTCGTTCATGTGTACGGTGGACTACCACCTCGCAAAGTGATGTGATTCATTCTTCACGTATACCTTATATAGAATGTAATAAGAAAAAGATTAAATAAAAATAAATGATATATATGAAATAAAAAATATTATTTATTGTTAATATATGTTTCGCAATGAGGAGGTGGGAGGACCGATGCCCCCAGTGGGTCGATCTTGCGGAGAGCTGAGTTCCGCTCGATCGCTTAGGTCGGGTATATCGGTCTTCATTTTGAAATGTCCAACGGTTCTTTGTCCAAATATTTGTAGACCTGATTTCTAAAGGCAGGCGTTCACTGGGAGATTCGCACAGTGATGCTTAAGAACTCACATTGGTCGAGAGGATGGAAAGGAGGGCTCATCGCACCCTTTGGGGGGGTAATTATTGCTTGTTCCAGGACTCTCTTATAGATTTAATAAGTATTCATATGTTCGTGAATATTTGGTTTATACCCAAGAATAGTATCCACGGATTACTCCTGGTTGGAAATGGTCAGCTGAACGCAGGGATTCAAAATCATTTAGGCCCGAGGTTTACCATCCCTCATCGGATTAATGACTCCGAGGAGTTTGGGCTCATTGAGACGACAGTGATTTGAAGCCTCATAACTGGGCGCTCTGGAGTTTATTGTCATCCATGGGGGATAGATAACAACTTTAGCGTTTGGATCGAACCCATGATATGAGCTTCCTACGTATCCTTGTGAGAGGAATTAGGATCCACGTAGTTCGGTGCCACTTGGCGGGACACATTGCCCTTTTATGGTTGTGTGACATGGACCCAACCGTACAGTTTAACACCTTGTGGCATGGACACCAGGGAGAGAGATGCCCAGTCAAAGATGGTGAGGGACTTACGCCGAAGCGGCCCGAAAGACCCAAGGGAAGTGATTTCCTGGGTCTAGAGATGGTCCTACTGGAGTATAAGGACATGGTCTGATAGAGACAGATGTGTATCAGACTTAAATATCGGGCTTGCACCTCGGAGAGGTTTCCTACGTATCCCGGTTGGTCAGGAATCGAAGTCCACGTAGTTCTTCGATGATTAGGGATTACACATTTGAGTTGCCTGTTATTGGTATTAAACCTGAAGGAGGCATCCTACGTACCCTTCTTAGGAGACAGAGATCAAAACCCACGTAGTTCGTTCAACTGCCACCATCGTGCGGATGTCGTGACCATCAAAAATCTCTAATCCCACGTGAGTCATGCTCGGTGTGAGAAATAAGATAATGTGATAGACTCAAAAAGCCTCGCACATTCTTCCTACCGAGGGAATGAGATGAAGAAGATGGGTGGAGGAGAAGGTTGAGACCACGGGACTCTCCTTCTCCCTGATGTTGGAGGAAGGTAGGAGTCGGGAAATAGAGCAATGAACCTTCCGTGATGAGAGGGGAAGCGCCATTGGCTTCCGGTGAGGATGGTGTGGGGCTTACTCTAGGAGGGATGCCCATAATGGCTTCCTCATGTCTGGCCATGAGGGAATCCCAACTCACTGGTGGGTTGAGGTATACGATTCTACACCTATGCACTAGTGCACAAGTTGGATAATGCCAAGGGCGCTAGAATCAGTCCGAACAAAGGGAGATGAAAAGTGTGAATCACATGCCCGACATTCGGAACATGGTGAGGGTGTCGTGGTGATGAAGGATAACTATTTACCATGTTCGAAACACAACATCCATATCACGTTAGCCTGAAATGGGGACAAACAAATGAGGGTTGACTACTGACCGTGTTCAAAACACAAGACCTGACTCGAAGTGTTGTCCAAAGTCTTCCAGGGCATTGTCCCAGGACGGTGGGTGAGCCGATGTGGCATGGGGCTAGGATGTTAGGGGGTCCCTTCAGACATGAAATAGGATGGAGATCCTGTAACACCCCGAACTTCCATGATACGCCTCTCTTTCAATAATGCAATAGCATGCATTGTACGCAAGTTTGAGTTCTAAAACACCGCGACTAATCAAAGTAGTCGTTATGAATAGTAATAACCACTTTTTAAAATTATAGAAATTTTATATTTCAAAATGGACTTCATTTTTGTATTCATAATATCGAAATTAGCCTATGTTGAATTTTTGGTATTTTTCTGAGAACTTCTTATTTTTTATGAATAGTGAAAATTACTTAAAAACAACTTTTTTAATCAAAATAATTTATAGTGATAAATTATACTATTTAGTGGTTTTAAAGTATAATTAGAATATATTTTTACCATTCTATCCAATGGTGGTCATTAGAATTAATTTAACATTGAAATTGGACATAAACAATTGCCAATCTTTTGATATAAATTGTTTCTTAAAAACACGCTATTTGTCGTAACAGCGGGAATTAATTATAAAATTAATTAATGCAACTTATATGTTTGTAATTTTGTAAAATAGAAATCATTTTTGAATTCGGAATATCAATTATAGCTTAGGGTGAAATTTTGGCCTTATTCTGAAAAACTTCAATTTTTGATGAATAGTGAAACCACTAAGTGGTAGTTAAATAACTGATTTTTCGTTTAAATGAAATATTACCACTTCTGTGATTTGATTTTCAAAAATCCGACATACATGGTTGTCATTAAGAAGTAAAATGTGGTTCAATGAGATTAAAATAATTTTTTGGTGAATAGTAACTTTTAAGTTCTTAATCGCGATTAGAGGTAATTAGTGTAGTTTAAGGTACAAATAATGTTTTAATAATATGAGATGAGCATGACACTTGTCCTACTCCTATTGGATGACTCATGGCCGACCAATACAACCCATGGGTCAACTTGGGGACCCCATTGAGCCACTTTAGTTGGAAAATGACATTAATATATATTTATTTCATGTTAAAATTAAATTGATACAAACATGCGTTGTTTTACTAAAACAATTTTTAAGTGGGGTTACAGAAGTTCAAATTTTGACTATAAATATTCATTAGAACGCTAAAAAGATTTCCTACATCATAGTATTTTTTTTATAATTTTTAGACATTAAATAAATTAAATTATATATGACATCATTATGATGCAGTGATGACCTCATTATTTAACGATTTAAATAAAATGAGAAGATAATGCAAAATCCAAGGCTTAAACTTGTCCAAAGCCTATTGGATGAAGATATTTAGAACCCTTATCAGCTTATCCACGAATTATATAAGTGTGGGACCTTTAGAATCCGAAAAGAATTGTATAATAATGTAACATTTCAATCTTTCCAAAAGAGCCCCTCCTCTCCACTTATAAAAGGCCCCCACCTCTCCCACCTTATTCACACCTTCAAGCCATTTGGCTCGGCCAAAATCTACCCAAATACTCTCCCAACTTCCCCCTATTACTCCTAGAAGCCTCACATTGGGCAGAACCCTTCTCAAGGAAGCCTTTGGCTCAAATCAAAAAGAGTTACCTGATTTTGAGGTAATGTCTTCTCTAATGTTGTTTTGTTTTGTTTTTCTTCTCCAACCCCCTAAACTCTTTTTATTCATTTATTTTGTAACAACACCAGTATCCTCAATATACTAGGATGTTTTTATAAGATGGATTCTAGATACACTTACACACACCTACATCTAATGGTTAAAGAACATACGGTTTCTGTGGATGGCGAATTTCTGCCTCACGAAACGATGATTGTTCAACACTCATATAACACCTTCAAAGGTGGCCATTAAGATGTCACTATTTTTATATATGATATATAATATGTTTATGTTTTACTTATGCTTCTGTATTTCTCATTTATGGCATACTTTATGATTTCCATTATGGGTAAAACGCGATAATTTCATTTTAGGAAGTGCGGACTACCGCCCCCTCAAAGTGATTTGAATCGTTAATACCATATGTGGGATGTATAAAGGATGGTGTAAATGGTATTATACACTATATTATACTGGAATTATATTATACATTTATATCATTATTATTTTGTTCCATTAAATACGAAATAGAAATGAAAGTAGCGTTCATGCGTACGTACGGCTTACCGTCTCCATGAACGGTGCACTTCATTTCTTACCTCTAAATGTCATGTAATATTATGAATGAATGTATATAATGGATATATATGAGATATATGATATCTATAACATGAATATAATTCTGGATATAATGGATATTTCACCACATGAACAACTCGTAATTATAAGAAGTCTATTTTTGACTCAAGTACCAAAGATCGACAAAACGACCGTTATTAACTTAAATAATTACATAATGTTCATAACATTGTAATAAGTGATATAAAAGGGATAATGAACTTGAAAAAGGTTCTTAATAAAGTATATATTAACTCTAGTTAATTATTCAGGAGGTTAAAGAACGGTCGAATCAAGTCGGACACAAGGTAAGGGAACTTCTTAACCCAATTTCTATTCTTTGGGTTAATCTCCTACTTTCAAATTATGTCATGATATTATTATGTCCTATCTTGTATTTTTACATTATTTATGTGTACTTATAGTGAATACACATTATAGATGTACTTTATTTAAAAAATGATCTTTTTAAGGACTTCGCCTCAATCCCCTTTCATTGAGGCATATTTGGTTTTATACACAACTTTCTTTTATACGGTGTATAAACCCCTTTGACTTTTACGTTTATTCAAAAGGAATCTTTTTTATACGAAGCGTTTTGCTAAACGACAAAAGGGAATGTTTTTCTTTCCATACTTATGCAGCGACAATGACTTCTCCGCCGCCGTGACCATTATTTGAGTTTCGGCTTCCTCTACAAGCCATCATTTTTTTAATTAAAAATAAATACAAAGTTTTAACTTTCTTTTATTTTGGTATTGAAAATGGTTTTGAAAGCGTTTTTATTATAACAATGTGTTGTATTGATATATTTTGATTGAAATGTGGAAACGTTATGTTTCCTTTATGCATGTTTTATGTGATACGATTATGTTATGGTTTATGATATGTTTAAGCCTATTCATATGAGGAATGTATTGGACTTAATAAGTGACGGGTGGAGCCCGCTATAGCTCCTCGATGCATCGGTAGGTCTCATGAGACAACTAGACGTGGAATTGGCCGAGGCCCTTTCCCAATTTGATTTATGGTTTTGGCCGAGGCCTTAATCATTTTAGACGTCTTGGCCGAGGCCTTGACAAAATGTTTCAGAATGTCTGGCATTATACATTCCCTCATTATGAAAGTGGTTATTGATATTTCATGTGATTATTCGTCTAGTAGAATATCCATGTGAGTATGTAATGGAATTATTTCATTTTACTTTTTCCATATTATGTTGAAGTGCATGTTTAAAAGGCTTTTGTTTTAGTTATACATTGCCTTAAATGATGATATTTATTTATGAAAGCTTCCGCAATATTGTTATCCTTACTGAGCATCTGAGCTCACCCCTTTCAATGTTTTAATATTTTCCAGGATGTGAAGAAGTATTTTATGAATGACCTACAGGGATTCTCTGAAGAGGATAGAAGTGTGGACTATGGAGACTATGTTATTGTAGTTTTTCACTTTATGATGTAATGTAACATTTATGAATGTATCTAGTGTTTCCAAGGCTACTAAACTAATCGGTCTTTCGAGACTTGATCTTTTTTGATCATGCCAATGTTACGAAGTAATGCACCGACTCTGGGTAGCTGGGGTCGGGGCGTTACAGTTGGTATCAGAGGCAGTTTAGTACTAACCTTGGAAGATAGATTTAGATAAACTCTGATTAGATCACATAGCCCGAAGATAGACTTTGAGGATTAGTATAGAAGAACTTCCTAAAATTTTGGTATTGTAGAGATGTTGTGAGTTTTCCGATCAATACATCCCTGTCTGGATACGAGCAGGTAGAGGCGGCTCTGGCACAGATGTACCTAGGGGTAAAACCCGAAAACACTACTTTGAGATAGACTCGAACGGGAACTGGTGCACGACAACGGGCCTTGCTGCACTCTTGGTTATGACACTCCCGGGGGATATGCTTAGGATAATTCTCATTTTCTTTACAAACCACTATGAAGGGTTATGAGTACCTACTTCCTAAAAGAAAACATTTTAATGATTATGGATTATATCCATAAATAGTTCAATTTATGTTAAGTATTTTAAAAGTATGGAATTGTATATTTTGATTCATAAACTAATCTAGTTTATGCCATTGTTTAGAAATGGCGCCTAGTGGAACGAATGGAAACCGTATCAATGTACGCACTCCGTGTAGGGATTTCCCTCCTGCTCAAGATAATTATTGTGGATCTGGAGATACAACTGGTGCTGATCAACTTATTACCATACTGGGACAACTCACTCAGGTTATGAATAATAACCTTACTCGTATGGAGCACCCTGATCCACAACGTGGAGGATCAATATTAGACCGCTTCATGAGGCAACAACCACCAACCTTCAATGGGAGTACAAATACTATAGTAGCTGAGCAATGTATAAGTTCCTTAGAGAAAATATTCCATGCCTTGGGGAGTAGTAAAAGGGAGAAAGTTGTCATGGAAGTTTACCGCCTCACTGGAGATGCCGATCAATGGTGGTCACTAATTTAAAACACAAAGGAAGATGATGAATTAACAAACATGGAATGGCAGGAGTTCAAAGAGCTGTACTTAGAAAAATACTTTCCTCGAGACCATCGAGCGGATATGGAAAGGAAATTTTTGAGTCTGAGACAAAAGGAGGATGAGAATGTCGCAAAGTATGAGGCCAACTTTACAAGGTTAGCTAGGCATGCTGCAGATTATATACGTAACCCAAGAAGTAAGATTGATCATTTCTTTGATGGGTTAAAACCATTTCTTCGTCGAGCATTAGTCTCACAAACCTTCTCGTCGTACGAAGACATTGTCTCATGTGCTATCAAGACAGAAAAGGAATTCTCTAAATCTTATGACAATAAAGTAAAGCAAGAGAATAAGAGAACGGTGGAACAAGAGACAGATAAAGGGAAAAGGGGAAAGAATGATTTTCCATTATGTGATAATTGTGGGAAGAATCACCCTGGTACTTGCCTAAAAGGAATGGGAGTTTGTTATAAATGTGGAGAAAAGGGTCACCAGGCTCGTGATTGCAAGGGAAAGAAAGAGGCTATCAAAGTTGAATGCTATAATTGTAGAGAAATGGGTCATTATGAAAATGAATGTCCTAATCATCAGGGAAACTTACCTCAGAAAAGGCCAAGGGATCAAGGACAATCTTATGCTGTTACTACAGTTGAAGCAGAATAACTAATGTATTGGTGCTTTTGGACTGATGGATTATATTTCGGTTATTAGAATAATGTGACATATATATATAAGGATTGTACTGCAGTACTTGTTGATTTCAGTAAGGTTTTAATATGATGAAGGTAATCATATTTTTAGTATGTGACAATAAGAGAAACTTTACTTTGTTTGGGGAATCTGATAAATTGATTTTGGAATTAAGAGACCTTTTAGAGAAAGTCTGGACAGAGGTATTTTGGATAACTATAAAGGTTGGAGTGGATTAATTTGATCTTTGGATAGTATTGTTTAAGGTTAAAACATTTGTGAAGATTATTTTTGGAATAGTATAGTACTATATTTTTAGGAAAAGGACAACCTGCAGGGTGGGGCATAACCGTCGCATCGGACAAAGCTGCAGGAATCGAACCCACAACCATAGTGCGACAGGCCTTTATTTCCTACCACTAGCCTACAGGAAGTCCCTGGTTATTACAAAATAATTTTACTAATCTAAATGGTATGTGTTAACATTTAGAACCTTATACAATTAGGATAAGTATAATATTTTTGAGTTCTATTATCTTTTTGAGTGAAAGATGAGTTGAAGGTTGAAACTCTAATTGTCAAGCATAAATATTTACCTATCTCTTATTCAATGAATAAATTAATTCTTAAACTTTATTAAAGGGATATTAAAACAAAAAAATGTGTTATCCTAATACATTATGTCTTGTTGAACTGATGATATTTTAAATCAACATAGATTGAAGACTTTGAGGCCCTCAATTTGACAGTTGATTGTGATTGATGACCTCAATCACTCCCTACGAATATTTATGTTTTTCCTCCAATTATATGTCTCTAATTGCCACCAATGTTCTCCTAATCGAGATCATAATTGGGTGGTGACATTTTCATTTCCCTTTCCCTCTTATTAAGGCTAAATTTTATTAATCTTATTTCCGATGTGGGTTTTCCACAAAGGTATTTTCTCTTTTCAACCTTTTATTTTCAAAGAAAAATATCAAATTTCGAGGACGCAATTTATTGAAGGAGGGGAGAATGTAACACCCCGAACTTCCATGATACGCCTCTCTTTCAATAATGCAATAGCTTGCATTGTACGCAAGTTCGAGTTCTAAAACACCGCGACTAATCAAAGTAGCCGTTATGAATAGTAATAACCACTTTTTAAAATTATAGAAATTTTATATTTCAAAATGGACTTCATTTTTTTATTCATAATATCGAAATTAGCCTATGTTGAATTTTTGGTATTTTTCTGAGAACTTCTAATTTTTTATGAATAGTGAAAATTACTTAAAAACAACTTTTTTAATAAAAATAATTTATAGTGATAAATTATACTATTTAGTGGTTTTAAAGTATAATTAGAATATATTTTTACCATTCTATCCAATGGTGGTCATTAGAATTAATTTAACATTGAAATTGGACATAAACAATTGTCAATCTTTTGATATAAATTGTTTCTTAAAAACACGCTATTTGTCGTAACAGCGGGAATTAATTATAAAATTAATTAATGCAACTTATATGTTTGTAATTTTGTAAAATAGACATCATTTTTGAATTCGTAATATCAATTATAGCTTAGGGTGAAATTTTTTCCTTGTTCTGAAAAACTTCAATTTTTGATGAATAGTGAAACCACTAAGTGGTAGTTAAATAACTGATTTTTCGTTTAAATGAAATATTACCACTTCTGTGATTTGATTTTCAAAAATCCGACATACATGGTTGTCATTAAGAATTAAAATGTGGTTCAATGAGATTAAAATAATTTTTTGGTGAATAGTAACTTTTAAGTTCTTAATCGCGATTAGAGGTAATTAGTGTAGTTTAAGGTACAAATAATGTTTTAATAATATGAGATGAGCATGAAACTTGTCCTACTCCTATTGGATGAGTCATGGCCGACCAAGACAACCCATGGGTCAACTTGGGTACCCCATGGAGCCACTTTAGTTGGAAAATGACATTAATATATATTTATTTCATGTTAAAATTAAATTGATACAAACAAGAGTTGTTTTACTAAAACAATTTTTAAGTGGGGTTACAGAAGTCCAAATTTTGACTATAAATATTCATTAGAAATCTAAAAAGATTTCCTACATCATAGTATTTGTTTTATAATTTTTAGACATTAAATAAATTAAATTATTTATGACATCATTATGATGCAGTGATGACCTCATTATTTAACGATTTAAATAAAATGAGAAGATAATGCAAAATCCAAGGCTTACACTTGTCCAAAGCCTATTGGATGAAGATATTTCGAACCCTTATCACCTTAGCCACGAATAATATAAGTGTGGGACCTTTATAATCCGAAAATCATTGTATAATAATGTAACATTTCAATCTTTCCAAAAGAGCCCCTCCTCTCCACTTATAAAAGGCCTCCACCTCTCCCACCTTATTCACACCTTCAAGCCATTTGTCTCAGCCAACCTCTGCCCAAATACTCTCCCAACTTCTCCCTATTACTCCTAGAAGCCTCACTTTGGGCAGAACCCTTCTCAAGGAAGCCTTTGGCTCAAATCAAAAAGAGTTACCCGATTTTGAGGTAATGTCTTCTCTAATGTTGTTTTGTTTTGTTTTTCTTCTCCAACCCCCTAAACTCTTTTTATTCATTTCTTTTGTAACAAAACCAGTATCCTCAATATACTAGGATGTTGTTATAATATGGATTCTAGCTACACTTACACACACCTACATCTAATGGTTAAAGAACATACGGTTTCTGTGGATGGCGAATTTCTGCCTCACGAAATGATGATTGTTCAACACTCATATAACACCTTCAAAGGTGGACATTAAGATGTCACTATTTTTATATATGATATATAATATGGTTATGTTTTACTTATGCTTCTGTATTTCTCATTTATGGCATACTTTTTGATTTCCATTATGGGTAAAACGCGATAATTTCATTTTAGGAAGTGCGGACTACCGCCCCCTCAAAGTGATTTGAATCGTTAATACCATATGTGGGATGTATAAAGGATGGAGTAAATGGTATTATACACTATATTATACTGGAATTATATTATACATTTATATCATTATGATTTCGTTCCATTAAATACGAAATAGAAATGAAAGTAGCGTTCATGCGTACGTACGGCTTACCGTCTCCATGAACGGTGCATTTCATTTCTTACCTCTAAATGTCATGTAATATTATGAATGAATGTATATACTGGATATATATGAGATATATGATATCTATATCATGAATATAATTCTGGATATAATGGATATTTCACCACATGAACAACTCGTAATTATAAGAAGTCTATTTTTAACTCAAGTACCAAAGATCAATAAAACGACCGTTATTAACTTAAATAATTACATAATGTTCATAACATTGTAATAAGTGATATAAAAGGGATAATGAACTTGAAAAAGGTTCTTAATAAAGTATATATTAACTCTAGTTAATTATTCAGGAGGTTAAATAACGGTCGAATCAAGTCGGACACAAGGTAAGGGAACTTCTTAACCCAATTTCTATTCTTTGGGTTAATCTCCTACTTTCAAATTATGTCATGATATTATTATGTCCTATATTTTATTTTTACATTATTTATGTGTAATTATAGTGAATACACATTATATATGTACTTTATTTAAAAAATGATCTTTTTAAGGACTTCTTCTCAATCCCCTTTCATTGAGGCATATTTGGTTTTATACACAACTTTCTTTTATACGGTGTATAAACCCCTTTGACTTTTACGTTTATTCAAAAGGAATCTTTTTTATACGAAGCGTTTTGCTAAACGACAAAAGGGAATGTTTTTCTTTCCGTACTTATGCGGCGACAACGACTTCTCCGCCGCCGTGACCATTATTTGAGTTTCGGCTTCCTCTACAAGCCATCATTTTTTTAATGAAAAATAAATACAAAGTTTTAAATTTCTTGTATTTTGGTATTGAAAATGGTTTTGAAAGCGTTTTTATTATAACAATGTGTTGTATTGATATCTTGTGATTGAAATGTGGAAACGTTATGTTTCCTTTATGCATGTTTTATGTGATACGATTATGTTATGGTTTATGATATGTTTAAGCCTATTCATATGAGGAATGTATTGGACTTAATAAGTGACGGGTGGAGCCCGCTATAGCTCCTCGATGCATCGGTAGGTCTCATGAGACAACTAGACGTGGAATTGGCCGAGGCCCTTTCCCAATTTGATTTATGGTTTTGGCCGAGGCCTTAATCATTTTAGACGTCTTGGCCGAGGCCTTGACAAAATGTTTCAGAATGTATGGCATTATACATTCCCTCATTATGAAAGTGGTTATTGATATTTCATGTGATTATTCGTCTAGTTGAATATCCATGTGAGTATGTAATGGCATTATTTCATTTTACTTTTGCCATATTATGTTGAAGTGCATGTTTAAAAGGCTTTTGTTTTAGTTATACATTTCCTTAAATGATGATATTTATTTATGAAAGCTTCCGCAATATTGTTATCCTTACTGAGCATCTGAGCTCACCCCTTTCAATGTTTTAATATTTTCCAGGATGTGAAGAAGTATTTTATGAATGACCTGCAGGGATTGTCCGAAGAGGATAGAAGTGTGGACTATGGAGACTATGTTATTGTAGTTTTTCACTTTATGATGTAATGTAACATTTATGAATGTATCTAGTGTTTCCAAGGCTACTAAACTAATCGGTCTTTCGAGACTTGATCTTTTGTGATCATGCCAATGTTACGAAGTAATGCACCGACTCTGGGTAGCTGGGGTCGGGGCGTTACAGATCCGAATGAAGGACACGCAAAGCATGAGGTGGAGTGATGGAATGTTTTAACGGATTCCAATGCTCTTGAAATTACACCATTGTAATCATGGCATTAGGCATCTTATGCTTGTGACATAAGGCATATCTTACTTGGAACAAGAGGCATCCTATTATTGAATGATAGGGAAAGATAAATTTTATAGTCATGTAGATAAGACTATTGGAATCTCATGCTTGGAGCATAAGGCATCTCTCGTTTGGAGCAAGAGGCATCCTTTGTTTGGAACATAGGGTGTACTACAGTTTATAGTCATGTAGAAAGGACTGTTGGCATCTCAGGCTTGGAGCATAAGGCATCTCTTGTTTGGAAAAAGAGACATCCTATATTGATCATACATGGATTAATACAGTTTAAAATCATATAGATAGGACTATTGGCATAAGGTTCCTAGGAATGGATGGTGATGGGTCTTACGCGAGGGCAGCCATTCCTGGTTCAACCTGACATATGAGCCAACTGATTGGGTTTGGAGGAGTTGCCTAAGGAATGGTTCGACTCAAGGTACTCGGGGAATTGATGATGAGAATATCAACTCATGACATGGAATAAACCCAAGAGGAATATGTCGACTCAAGGTGTTTCATGGTGTGTGGAGGAGTATCTCAAATCATTGAATTCCATAGGTGGAAGGTGGGTGCGCATAAGAGTGCAATGGAAAATCCTGACATCCCGGCCTGAAAAATTCATGGTGCGACTCTCCATTTTTCATGGGGGTCAGTGACGGATGTGAAGGGACCGGCCCGGAGGGCCGGGACCACAGCCCGACACTGACCCCGAGCAGAGGTGCGGGGGTGTATCCCCCGCTGTATGGACCAGCGAGTGCATGGGGTTTTCTGCATGGGGTGGGCTGTGTAAGAGCTGGCCACGAGGGAGCAGGACGTGAGAGAGCAGGCCGCGTAGTAGTAGGCCACGAGGGAGAAATCCACGTAGAAGTAGGCCGGGAAAGGGTGCCCATAGATGAGATGGACGTGGAGGAGGCGGGCCGCGTAGAAGCTATTCACCTAGGATGTCCACGAAGGAAATGACCGCTAAGGGCTGGCCGCAGAGGAGCTAGCCGCATGTGGTTCATGGTTTGGTTTCTCCTCTATGTGGAATATTTCATCCGCAGACGATATGGGGTCCACATATGGTCACGAGACTTTACCACTGGGAGAAATTTCTCCAGCGTCTCCCCACAGGTTTTCACCCATACTTCATCTCCATATTTTTGGTGGCCCTCAGTGACTATTTATGGATTCTTGAAGAGGCTGTATTAATGGGAACATGGAACTTTTTGCGGAATCCCAGAATGAATCCCCACCCGTAGACGACTCGGTCAAACAGGGATTTTTAGAACCGAGATTCGTGGGATTTCTCCACCGTAGCATACGTCTATGTCCCTATTCTGAGAGAAATGAGTTCTGTTATGGTGGAACGGTCTGTATTCATCAGCGGTCTTCCTGGTTCGCGCCCGCATAGGCACCCCATCCCCATTTCATGAACGACATCGTCTGCGGGAGGGCGGTTTGCCGAACCGGCCGCGTACTGTTGCTGGGAGCCGGTACGCGGACCTGTTCGGTCCTTTTCCAAGTTTTGGGGTAATTGGATTTCCCCTTTGCAGAATTTTTAGGACCCTAAAATATATTATTTACCTTTCATTCTTTTAATCCATCAAGAAAATGAAAAAAGATTCCATTCATACGTACGGTCTACCGTTTCCATGCACAGTGTATTTAATTTTCAATCTCTAGATTTTATGGATTACTATAAATTAATATATATTAAAAATATATTATATTTATATAATTTTTAAAATTATCTATCTGATGGAACTATGATCAAATTCTGAGAACCAAAGACAACAAATCAAAACATACCTGAAAAAACAAAGCAATTATTACCTGAAACAAGATTTTAACATGAAATTGTTAACAAACAAGTGATAAATAGTCATTAGTAAATCAAATATGGTATTATAAATATGAGTATAGTTCTTTAAAACATTTATAATATATTTATATTAATTAAATATGAGTTTTTAATGTGTACTAAGGAATTCGAGACTTAAGATAAGGGATTTTTATCTCACTTTTACTTTTTATGAGACACGTGTAATATTCACTGTGTTTTTATTATATGTAGTGTATATACTACCCATTAATTTATCTCATGATTCTTATCCTTAAATTTATTAGTATTTATACATCCATTATAGTATCTCACTTTCATGGGGTTTACAGTTCAAAAGTTGCCAAAGCGGTCAGGGATTTTTGTCTCAATTTTCCTTCTAGACATATATTGTGTTATGAACCTATATTCTTTTATGGGGTGTATATATATCCCTTTGACATGTAATATCATGAATTTATTTATTCTCATGATATTATAAGTTTAATTTAATGTTATTATTTCATAAACCTTATGATTGAATGTTACCAAAGTGGTAATAGTTTTATGTTACAATCTCATCATTTATCTAGATTTTTTATGATTATGATCCAATGAGGAAATCTTAAGATATTTCTCTCAATAAACTCATGTAATTTATTCTCCTAAAGGTATGTAATTAGAATACATTTTCCCCTTCATTTTACTCTCTTTATGTACTCAAGAGTTCCAAGGAATTTGTTTTTCGATTTTATCACTCTCTTCAGTTGAAAATGATTTGTCTCCAAAAACCATGTTCTCTAAAAAAATAAAAAAAAAATATAACATTATTCAAATGATTTATTAAAGAAATTTTTACCCATTTTTTACAAAAAAATTTTATAGTAATCTTTATTTAATTTTAAAAACAATTATTGTTTTCATTTTACCAAAAATGTCAAAGGAATCATTGTTTTAACATGTGTGGAATATATGTAATTTTTCCCCATCATGACCACTCAATGTTTTAAAACTTATTTTCTATGTGTCAAGGTTTATTTTAAAAAAATGATTTTAAAGATGTTTTTTGTTAAAAAAAATTTGTTTCCAAAATTTTAAATGATATTTTCCTCAAGAAATGTTTTAAATGATTTTTAAATTTTATATTATAAGCTTTCAAAGATTATTTTCAAATAAAAGGATTTCCAAAATACTTTATAATGTTTTAGTTTTAAAAATAGATTTTAAAATAAAGGTTGTTTTCCTCAAGAAATTTTCCAAGTGATATTTTAATATAATTTTCCATCTAATAGGACATCCTTTGATCTTAATTATTCTTTACTAGTCATATTATCTAAGGATACCATTCTTATTTTTTCTCTAGATGGTATATTTTATGATGAAAATATTTTTATGAAACTTGTTTCTCATCCACGAGTTATACCATGATAAAATTATTATTAAACCGGTTTATTTTTTCATGGGTTAGGCTATGATGAAATGATTAAATGATTATGAAACTTGTTTATTTTTCTTAGGTTTTGCTATAATGAAATGTTTATGAAACCCATTTATATTAATAGGTTTTTATATGATATATGTTTTTTAATCATTAAGAACATGTATATAGTATTTTAATTATGTGAATGGTGGGACTAATATCTCCCTACAATTAATTTGGTAAAGATTGATATCTCATGAGATAAACAACACTAGAATTGAGAGTGAACCAAATTATGTAAGGGACTCTAACCACTATGATAGTCTTGTGAGTGAACCTTGAATACCTTGATGGTTTGTGAATTAATCTCATTCCACAATGATAGTCATCTAAATGAACATTGAAATATTAAAGAAATGATTGTCTATGCTTATTTGTATGCCATAAATCTATGACTTATGCCAATGTTATGTTCTCATGGTTTATATTCTTTGATTCCATTATTGATTCATGTCTTATGAACTACTAATATTTATTCCATGACTCATATTTATGATCTATGATATACAGAGTATGGTTTCAAAATATTATTCTCATGTTCTCATACCCTTATTCTCTTAATGAGTTGTTATCTCCCTTGTTTACCCTTAATGAGAACCTAAGATCACCATTTCTTGTGTTTCCTTTCCCCAGGTTATGATGAAAGGTATTATGTATGATATGTTTAAAAATGGGGATATTTATGAAGAACATGTTGGTAGAAAATCTAGATCACTTATGGAACAATTTTTTATGTTTCTATGTTTCTAAAGGCTCTAGAACTAAAAAAATTTGGTGTGGATCATTATGTTATGTAAAGAATATTCATCTCTTAACATGTAATATTCACATATGGTAAGTCTAGGTTTCTACAGTTGGTATCAAAGAAATATATAGTTAACCTTTGGAAAGTAGTATAAGAAATATTTAGTGATATCACTAGGGATATTTCTAGGTATATTTATAAGGATAAGTATATGGATGATTCAAATTATAGTAAAATTTCCAAGAGTTTTGGTAAAGGGTAGAGTGATTGGTTTCCAAGAAATTACATCCCTATTTGGATACTACACGTGGATGTGGATCAGGTATATAGGTGCCTAGTGGAAATAACACTAAAAAGATAATATTGGGTTGGCCTTGATCATCACCTAGAGCATGACAATGGTCCTTACTACACGCCCTGTTTGAAAGTCCCAGGGGATATGCTTTGGTAATTCACAGACTCTTTTTGAACCATCATCAAGGATTTGAATAATGGACTTGGTTAAACCAAAGGTTTCATAGAATGAAAAGAAGGTATCATGATTTAAACCTCATATAAGTGATTTTTCAGGATTATTTGATCTCTCACTATGATTATTTATGATCATACTGTTATTTTTGGTTTGAGGCAATGGAGAGAACTGGATAAAACTGGGTTAACATTAAATGTGATGGACAATGTGTTCATGAGAAACAAAATCAAATAATTACTAGTGTAAATCATATTATGATTATACCTAATTAGTTATCCTGATATATGATTAATAACATGAACCTTAACTAACTCTCAAACACAACAAAAAATGTAAGGATAGAGTTTGTTGAGATTTCAGGTGGTGGAGACCATAGAGGAAAGAAGATTTAGTTCCTTGTGTGTTAATAATTGGTCAATAATTACCCTAGTGGTTGTCCTAGAGGAAAGGAAAGATGGTTGGATTTTGGAAAATTAGGATACAAAGCAACTAATTTCCAAGGAAAATGATAAGTTCAGTTAATGAAATGGAGGATAATAATGGTTTCCCTAATTCATCAGTAATGGATGAGTGTTTTAAATGTGGAAAGTATGGGCATTATACAAATCAATATCCTAAGGGGAAATCTCAAGAAGAGGGTCAAAAAGGTGTCATAAGTAAAGGTTTTGTAATTGATGATAAAGAGACTACAATTTAAATATGAAAGGAATGTGGTATTGAGGAATAAGATGATGAATCCTAGTTGATGGTTTAATAATGAAGTATAATGATTGAATTGTTTATGTATTAAAATTCAAGAATTGTGAAATATATATGAATTTTACAATATAATTTTTTCTGTAAGGATTAGTAAGAATATGTTTAATGGTGATGATGAACTTGAAAAGTGATTTAATAGAAAGGTGATATTTTATGGAAACCACATGATTAAGATAATATAACCCATAATATGTTCTCTATGTTGAGATAATGATGTTAGGATAAAGAGATTACGGATATGAATAAAAAAATTGGATAGTATTGATAACCTTAGAACTAAATAATTATATGTGGAAAAGTTAGTTTATGTTATAATTAATGGATTTTAAATAATTATTTTATTTATAAAATATATTCAATAAAATATGGTTTTATTACATGAATGAGGAAATATGTATGTTTTTGGTAAGGTTTTATTGTAATTCTGGTTATTTCTATGTTTTAAGAAAATATATCCTCAATGTATTCAAATATTTGGTATGAGACATTAATAGATACTTCATGTTGTTTGGGGGATTAATGATAATATGATTTTGGAAATTTATTTACCTTATTTCTAAATTTTTGGATTTCAATTTTGTTCAAACATGGTGGATCCTTAAGGTTAACTATTCATGAAATTAATTAAGTTATACTTTGGATGTTATTGGATAACCTATTCCACCAGTTATATTTTGGATAATAACTAGAGAAATAAGGAATGACATATCATTATTTTATGGATCTTATGAACTACTAGTGATTTAAGAAAAAATATCATCTTCATTTCTTAGGGTAAGAGATAATGTGGAAATTTATTGAAGCAAAACCAAAGGATGATATTATACTTATGAAAATGAATTAAATCAAGTATATATTCTTGATAAAGTTCACCAACTTTAGGAAAAGGATATTAAAATAAAATTTGATTCTTTTACCATTATTTTTTATGATATAAATGACTTTTTTCACACCTCTTTGGTTTATGGTTTTGTGGTTGTTGACCTTTTTGTGATCATTCACTTTTCTATGATCAATAATCTATATTACTCTCCACCATTATTTGGACAATAATATTTTCTTCCATGTCCAAATATTTACTTCAAACCTATATTATCCAATTTATAAACATATTATGTGTTATTCTAGATGAGATTCACAAATATGTTTCTCTCTTTTCAAGAGGAAGTTCTTTTAACCCTTTTTATGATGTGGTTTTCCAAAAAAATGATTTTTAATTGTTAAACCCTTACATACTGAGCACATGTTCTAATTGTGAGGATGAAATTTATTTAAGAGGGGTAGAATTAAACACCCAGAGATTGTTTCTTAAAATATTCAAATAAATTTATTCTTTTTGATATTTTACATTACATTCAACACTGTTTATTTTACATTGCACACAACACAAAATTTAAATGAAATATAACATAATATTTAAATATTATTATTTAATATGATAGTTATCACCTAGTATTTGGAATAGTGTGTATGAATAGGATTGAATAAATTAGTAAAATATCTGGTTTAATCAAGTATATATTATTAATTGTTTAGTGACCAATTAATTATAAATGCAAATAAAAAACCCATTTGAAAACAAATAAAATATTTTTCTAAAAAACTATTTTTATGAGAAAAAAATAATTTTAACTTAATAAATTAAAAAATTAACATTTGATTAATGATTTTAATTATATTTATATATTATATATTCAATTAAATTTCTAAAACTCATCTAATTTGTTTTCTTGACAAGAGATAAGAATCAATCCAATTTTACTCTTAAAACTGTATTTTTCTAACAAGCATTTTTGTCGCATTTTGTACACTTATTATAAAATTAATTTGTGAAAATTTTATAAATTTTATTTCAAAAATTAAATTCATTTTTTAATTAATCATTTCATAATTATATTGGTGTTAATTTTTTAGAATTTTTTGATAAGATAATTTTTTTGATGAATAGTGAAAAATATTAGTTTTTATTACGAATTTTCATTTCTATTAAAGAATTTAAAAACATAAAAATTAATTTAATATTGTTTTAAAAGGAATAATAGTTCAATTATATATTTATTAATTCTATTTTTGTTATTCTAATCAAATATATATTGAATTTTTATATTAAAACTCTCTCGACTTATGAAAATTTTCTCTTTAAAAACCCGCTTTCTCATCACGCCTCTGTGATTAATTTTAAATTTAAATTTTTCCAATTATATGAAATGAATTTTTAATAATGGATTCCTTAATTTGAATAATTACAATTTATTTCATCTAATAAGGTCAGCTTAGTTTTTTACCATAATGAATAATAAAAATAGTAAGCATTAATTAAGCACATGAGCCTGAGCCCAATTAGTAAGGACTCTTAAAGTGCATCCAAGAAAACCAAGTTAAAAACTAGGTGGAGAAATAATTTTTGGGTACTGTAGAAGGTACTATAGTATCATTGTAGTAGGTACTGTTTGAAACTATAGCATCATGAACTATTCATTCTTTTGGGCTTTTGGGCCACCGGTTTGGGCCTTGGGTCCTTTAAGCCATCAGGCCACCCAAGGCCTTCAGGCTTGTAAGGATTTTGGGCCACATTAAGGCCTTAGGGCCACCTCAAGGACTTAGGGATACCTCAAGGACTTCATTCCACCTTAAATTTTGCTTAATGACTAGATAAACTCTACAAGGAGCAGACTCCAGATGAGGATTCAGAGCAGGTGCATTCACCAGAGTAGAAGCTAAGTGGATTTGTCAGAAAGAGAGGGTATGTAATTTCCATCGATACCATACTATGAATGTATGTGAAGCCTATCCAAACAATCCATGCGAAGGTGGAGAGCTAACACCATGATGAAGAAGCTGGAGAGGAGCAGTTCCATGTAGTTATAGTCTGAATATTTCCTAAGGCCTACGGGTCATGTAATATCTAAGCCTAGGGGCCTTGTAAGGGTTCCCCTTAATCCCTTGAAAGGGGGGTTATAAAAAATCAATAAAAAATAAGGCCTTCGGTCCATTCGGGTTGAGTAAAAATTAATTACCACAGTTAAGGTAAAAATGTGTTTATCGGGGGTTAACTAAAAAGATAAGGGTAAAAATGAGCTAAAACATGTAAAAACCCCATTTTATGCCCATATTTATACCATTTCATCTCTAAGTTTCAATAATAACCCATTTTATATACTTTTTTCATGTGAAAAACATGGGCACACCATTTTCTTTTCAAAAATTACAAGTGTGCCACTCACCTCACTTATAAAAGGCCACCCCACTCATATCCTCTTCACACTTCCAAAAACCCTTGGTTAAGCCAAGAAAAATCACATAATTACTTCCCTAATATCATACTATAATATTTATTTCTTTCATAAATCCTACCTAAGAATCCTTTTGGGGAAAACCAAATAAATTTATCGGAAGAAGAGGTAATGTCCCTAACCGGGAATTTTATTTTATTTATTCCTACACCTCTGTCAATTATTATTAAACCATGATAATATAATAAAATAATTCTATTAAATATTATAATATTTTATTAAATTAATGTAATAACCTAAATCCCTCTTCACATGCATCAAATGGGATATGAAATCGTTATTCGTGTGTACGGTAGACTATCGGCACACAAACTGATGTTTTTCATTTTCCATCACCGCATCTCACAATTGGATATAATGATGTAATTATTATTTATATATGACATTTAAGATATTATTAAACTTTTTTAATTATTATATCCCATATACCCTCTTACTTTCCATTATGTGAGAATACGATAATGTTGTTCGTGTGTACAATGGACTACCTCCTCGCAAAGCATTGTGATTCGTTCATGATGTATGCTTTACATGGATGGTAATAAAGAAATTTTAAATAAACATATGTGATATATATTGAATAAAAATTAATATATAAAAATAATATATTACTTATCATTATTTCTTTCAATCCTTTGATAAAATGGAAACAATGTTCATGCGTATGTATAGCATGTCGTCTCCATAAATGGTGTATTTCTTTTTATATCTATAACTTTTATGGATTACTATGAATAAATATACACTAAATATGTATTATATTTATATCATGGTTAAAATTATGGATATTATGTAACCATGATCAAATTAATAGGACTGAAAATAAAAAATCAAAACATGCACGAAAAACAAAGTAGTTATTACCTGAAATTTGATTTTAACATGGAATTGTTAGTAGAAAATAAATAAAAAGTCATAAGTAAATAATGTATGGTATGATAAATATTATAATGGTTCTTTAATATATTTATAATAAACATTTATTTATTATAAATTGGTTTCAAATGTGTATGAAGGAATTTTAGACTTGAGATAAGGGATTTTCATCTCACTTTTGTTTTATGTGAGACATATGCTTTATTCACCATGTGTTTATTTTATGTGGTGTATATACTGAAAATGAATGTATTTTATGGTTATTATCATTAAATTTATTTGGATTTATATATCCATTTGATGATATCTATTTCATGGGGTTTATGGTTCAAAAGTTACCAAAGTAGTAAAGGATTTTTGTATAAATTTTCCTTCTTTGAGACATATGTTGTGTTATGCACCTATATTCTTTTATGAGGTGTATATATGGCCCATTTACATTTAATATAAACAATTTATTTATTCTCATTATATTATAACTTTAATTTAATGTTATATTTCATGGGGCTTATAATTCAAAGATACCAAACCGGTAAGAGTTTTATGTAACAATCACATCATTTATCGGGATTGTTTATGATTATAATTACAATAATGAAATATTATGATCTATCTCTCAAGAAAATCATGAATTTTATTATAATCTAGTTATGTAATGATAATAAATTTTTTACCTTTATTTTCTTATCATTATTTAATCAAGATTTCAAAAGAATTTTTTTCTGATTTTAACTCTCTTCGATCGAAAATGATTTTTCTTCCAAAACCATGATTCATAAAAATGTTTTAAAAACTATTTTAAAAATTATTCAAATGACTTATTAAATACCATTTTACCCATGTTTTAAAAAAATTATAATTATATTCATGTCATTCCCCAAACATGGCCTATTTCGATTTTACTAAAAATGTGAAATAAATGTTTCTTTTAACATGTAAAGAATATGCATAATTTTTCACCATTATTACCACTAAATGTTTTAAAGATTCATTTATAATCTTCATTGTTTATTTTAAAATAAAATTATTTTGAAAATGTTTTAGGTTTAAAAAAATCAAAGTGGAAAGGATATTTTCCCCAAGAAATGTTTTAAATGATTTTTAAAGTTTCCTTTATAATTTTTTAAATTTTAATTTCCAATAAAATTATTTCCAAAAATATATTATAATGTTTCAGTTTCAAAAAGTGATTTTAAAATAATTTTTATTTTCCTCAGGAAATTTTCCAAGTGATCTTTCAAAATCATTTTACATCTAAGATGGCATACTTTTATGTTACTTATGCTTTACTAGGGATATGATCCAAGGATACCATTCTTATTTATTCTTTGGATGGTTTATATTATGATAAAATGATGTTTATGAAAACTATTTATCTTCCATAGGATACACCATGAGTAAATTATTATGAAAAATGCTTATTTTTTCACATGTTATGTTATGATGAAATTATGAAATTATGAAATGATTATGAATCATGTTTTCTTTCCATACGTAATTCCATGATAAAATTTTTATGAAAACCATTTATTTTCATGGGTTCTGATATGATGAATGTTTTATGATATTATGGCACATGAATGTTTGATTTTAATTATTTGATGGGCCATTCATATATCTTTATCCAATGCATTGGGTGTTGATTGATATATCATGAGATAAACATGACTTGAATGAGGAGTGAACCCAGTTCAGTAATGGACTCTATCCACTATGATAGTCTTGGGAGTGAACCATGACTACTAAAATGGTTTGGTAAGTGAACCCATTCCACTATGATAGTCTTGTAAATAATCCTTAAACTTTTAAGGTAATTATTTTCTACGCTTCTGTCTATGCCAAAAATATATTCCCTATTCCAATTTTATGCTCTCGTGGTTGATGTTCTTTGATTCAATTAGGATTCATGTCTTATGAACTACCAAGATCTATTCCATGACTCATATTTATAATATATGATATGTAGGGTATGATTTTCAAATTTTATTCTCATGTTATCATACCCTTATTCTCATGATATGTTGATATCTCCCTTGTTTACCCTTACTGAGCATCTGAACTCAACCATTATTATGTTTCATTTCTCAAGGTTATTATGAATGGTATTTTGTATGATCTGTCTAAGAAGGGTTATATTTATAAAGAATATAGTGGTAAATTACATAGCTCACTTATGGACTAGTTGTTTATGTGTCAAAGTTTCCAAATTCACTTAAACTAAATGATTCTAGAGTGTATTGTTATGTTATATAATGAATATTCATATATTAAGATGTAATATTAATGTAAAAGATGTCTCGGTTACTAAAAGATGGCAGTGGATATATGAGTTGTTATTTAAAGCCTAGAATCTCCTTTTGTGAATCATATTCTAATGAAAATTATAGTAATGTTGAATATGTATCAATAAAGCACATGTGTTCTATTTTCAGTTGAATTTGATCAATGTAAAGATAGAAGATTTTATAGTTTAATCATCCCCCTTTAATGGTTCATCTGATATCCCTAGTCGCTTCATGAGGTCTTTGGGTACGTACTTAGTAAATTTAAGGATTTATGAGTTTTGAATTTGTTCTTCTATCTCTTATATGACTTCTTGAGAAAATGCCATGGGAAATAATTACTATTATTATTATTATTATTTATTCACAAGTTATTTGATTTTGGTGGATATTCTAGTCATCAATTCCTTCAAATATATTATTATTTACTCATGTTCCATCTATTATTGTACCTTTAGTAATTATCCCTTAATTGTTTTCTTTAATATCCTCTAGTTTCAATTATTCTTCTGTTTTCTAGTGTGAGGGAATGTAATATTGGTGATAATATTCATCATTATGGCAGTAGTTTCCATCCTACTTCCCAATGGTGTGAACTAGAGGTTTCTCTTTCCATGGTTTTTTAATCTCCTCCTCAGGATCCTATGATAATATTAATTGGGTATTTTTGTAAGGACCCATTAGATAATGGTCTTACATTATTTAATCCTAGGTTTGGGAAAATAAATGATGCAAAAAAATAGAAGAAATTAAAATAACGATCCATAGTTATTCTAAAATGGTGAGATAATCCTTCTAACTTTACAAAAATATAACCAAGTTTTATAGTTCATTATTATAGAGGGATTTCAAATAATAATTTTAAAATCCCTTTTACAATAGTAAGTTGGCCATGGGTTTTTCTATTAAGGAGTTTCTCTTGGGAGATTTGACTATCTTAGAAACTTATATTTATTTCTTTTGTTTTGTTAATATTATGAAATTTAGAAATACATGAGTGGGTGTTTTGATGCTTGAAATAGGAAAAATAATGAAAATGAATATGCATAATGATTGTAAGAAAGGATACAATCCTAAATTCAGCCTTAATGATTCTTCATTATCTCAAATACCTGACTCTCTATTCAATATTCAATATTATCTAATTGGATACATGTATCCCCACTACTTCAATTATGTGAATGATCATCACACTTAGGGAGAATCCCCTAAGTGATCTGCTCATCTCTCTCCCAAATGGGTAACAATCATGAATCCATCCATTATCCAGGTCACTAATACAATCATACATTAGTGTTCTAGAAAATTGGAGAGTAATTGGTTTTTAGAAGTGAGAAATAAAATGAGATAAAGAAGAACGTGAGTTATAATTTTCTCCTTAGTCCCTCAAACACCAAAATTCTAGGAATTAATCAGAAAATTAAATCTAGGTTTTTGGAATTTGGTTCACTATTTTTCATACAGTAGGTTATCCTCAAGTTATCATCCCATTATGTGTGGAATCTTGAGAATCACCACAACTTTATAGAGAGGGAAACATGAAGAAATGGGAGGATAGGATAATTTAATAATTTATCAAACAAAAATGGAATTAAAATGAATGAATTAAAAAACCTGAACCCTAATATAGGTTAGGAGAAGGTCTAAATCCAATGTTCTAGACTTTAATTGGTAGGGATGACTCTTTTTTATATATATTGGACAAATTTTTATAGTTAACTACTTTTTTTTCCTCCTCCTCCATGGTTTTAAGTGTCCAGTGGTGATCTCTTACTTTCTAGGATGGTTGTTCCATATACTTGTCAATTATGAGGATCCTATAAAATGGGGTCCTCTTGAATTTTATTTCTAAATCCTTCCCTTCCCATGATCATATTTTTACTCATTATGAAGGAATCAGGGTAAAAATGCTTCACTGTGATGTAATGTGGTGGAAATGTGTATTTCTAGTGTATCAAGTCTTTAATGTTAAGCTTGATGCATATAGGATTCTAAATTGGTCATATCCATAACATGATGCACGGTTAGGGTGACCTTCCCATAGTTCAAGTGATAACTTAATGTGAGGTGGTCTTGACCTTGATGTAGGCTACTTATTGATTGTAGCATAAAATTGCCTTTTTGTGTCCAACAATAACTTAGTAATACACTTCAATGAGAATTTATAGGCACAACTTCTCTAATGTGGATTCATTATCTAAAATATTCCCTTAAATATCTTGTCTTATTCTTTATTTAAATCATTATAATCTTTCTCTTGAGTTCTAAAAAACTCAAGGTCATCATCAGTTGAGCTTGGATACTTTTTATTCAATTACACCCAAACTCGACTAAGATTAATCCTTCAAGGTGGTTCAAAATCACTATTTTCAATAAATTTAATTTGGATAATTTTCATGAAAAATATACATCACTCTTAACTATAAATTATCATAGGCATTTCTTCAGGTAATGTATGTGCACTTCTCATTATCTTCATAGTCTAAACATTGAACAACATCATGTTACCACTCCATTTTCAAGTCTTCATCCAACAAAAAATAATCTACCATAGACCATAACTTTTTCTTCATCTTCGAATCAATTTCACATACAATCTTCTTTAGTGGGTCTCAAATATCATGGTTTATAGTTGAGAAAATGTGAAACATGTTCGTTGACTCCCTTCATCATTCGGCTTATATCAAACATGAGTGATTCTTAATCCTCTAAATTTCAATTCCTTCTATGTTCACAAGATTCTATCCTCAAGCATTAGTTATGATCAAGAATAATCATTAAACTCAGTGGTTTCTTGTTTTTTCATCATATAATTAGGAATAACTTTGGGTAATCAGATTCAGATTTATTCACTTAAACTAATCACAATCATCATATTATTTATCTTTCCCAACTAAAATGTGAAGAATATTATTCAATATTCATTGGTTTTTTAGGGTATCCATGGTATTTTGGGGCCTTTATATAGTAATGAGGCATGTTTTATTAACCAACTATGAGAGGGGATTACATGTGTGGAAAGTATATTATATGGTAGGTTGGTCAGTCTAGAGTTCTTATTATAGTAAGTCATTAGATTTTCAAATATTAGGGGTATGTGTTGGCCATGATCAATATACAACCGTACGGTAATTTGGATTACCTTCTAGTGGTCACTTCATCTATTTTATGGAGGCATGGTAGCTCATGAGTTTGTGATGGGATTATTGAATTATCCTTTGAAGCAAAACAGCTTGAGTGATCTTGTCTTTGAGATGCGATAGCTTGTCCCTTTACATTTTTTTACCCATACAAAATGAGAACATAAATTGAGTATGGGTTATGCCCATATTTTCATAGAATAATGTAAACAATTTTATTCTATTAATAATTACACATAAAAATCATTAAACTTATTTATGGAATTTGATTAATTAAAATAATAAAATAATTAAAATTTTAAATTTGATTCATTTAAAAATTTATTTCCATATTCTAAAAAAATATCAAAAATATCTAAATTTCCCAATATTTATTTTAATTTGGTAGTAATTTTCAATGAAAAGAAAACAAAAAATGTAAAAAATATTGGCACATGTTTCCTATAGTCTTATCTCCTCTCTAATTTGATAGTAATTTCCATTAACTGACATGTTCCTTTTTTCCTTACATATTTAATCTCATAGGATACCCTAAAAAATTCATTAATCACTAGGTTTTAATAATGGAATTACTTAATCATGTTTAACTAGTGGATTTTCCCACTCTTATAGTTCTTACAAATTTGTATCAAGTTTTTAAAATCATCAACAAGCATTTCATGGTCTAGGTTTGGTATCATCCTCTCTATTCAAGTTGAGTTAAACTTAATTATAGTGGATCCTCCTGTAATAATGGTATTTGATAAAAAAAATATTTCCACATCATAGATTAGAATTTTATTTAGGTTGTTCTACCAAAATATATGATTTGGGTCTCAACATAGAGATAAGTAAAAGATTATCTATGACATCTTAAACATTTCTTGAGATATACACTATCAAAAAGTTATTATCAAGTCGGGTAACAAACACGCAGTGAAATTTTTAAAAGTAATCATAAGAGTCAAGTAATAAATATAATAGATTTTATTATATATAACACATAACTTCCATTAATTAATTTACCTGGTTATTTGTGAATAATGAGTAATTAATGGGGTTGTTAATAAATATTTTAGTTAGATTACTCACTTTACCTTAATTTATCATAAGTTCAGTATCCTATGGATTTCCTCAATCCTCTTTTGATTATAAACATATGAAAACATGAAATTTGGTTGTGGTCCAAAATTTATTTTCTTTACATGGTATTTTACTTTGATATGATTTCACTTATTTAGGATTATATTTTTTATTAATGTTAGGGTTTTGTTTATTACTGTTGTGTGATATACATTTTTCACTTTTGAGATTATTGTATCTCATGATTTAAAAAAATAATATATGAAGCTAATGAAATGGTTAAGGTTGGTTCTTTGAGAACCTATAAATCTAAAGAAGTGGATACTAGAATAAATAATAGTCTCAATAAAAATATTATAACTGAAGAAGAAACCATCACCAAGATAAAACTAGGGTTGGGAGAAAATTAATAATAATTAAATAACTCCAAATTTTAGAGTATAATAATGATGATTAATAATAGTGATGCAATGTAGTATCTTGAAATGTAAATTACAGTGGGGGAGCAAGAGATTAAAACTTCAACTCTTGAAGGTTCATGAGAATTTTGTTATTCTTGAGTCCTCTAAGGTGAAAGAAAATAATATTGAAGTTTAAAAGGCCTTTAATATAATAAATATCAAGAAGAATCATGGATTTTGAAGTATAATAAAGTTCATGAGAAGTGTCAATTTGAATATGGTTAACACCATTAAAAAGAAAAATCCCAGAATAACATGGGTCAAGAGAACAAAAGTGATAAAAAAACTCACAAAATGTAGGATATGTGTAATTCAAGGGGGAAACATGATGATAATAAATGGATTCTAAAGACAACCTTATGGAGGAATAAGACTATCATTTCTAATGAAGCTAAAATATATGGTCCACTAATAAAAAAAATTGCTTTATAAATCCAAAATCATAGACTATATTTCCATAAAAGGAGTAGGCAGTCATTAAATTATTACAACCACATGGGTGAATAAAAACTTGTAAAAAATTTCAAGATGATAAACAACAAGTATAATATGTCAAAATTATTTTCCCATAAAAATTAGAGTTTATTATAGGCCTAAAAAAATATAAACAATAATATATAAAATTTGGATATAATGTATATTCTAATAAAAAATAAAAAATCTAAGAAAATTATTGGTTATGTGGTGTCTATTTCTACTCATAAAATGAATTTTTGACATTTTATACCATATTATAAGAAGTAAATGAGTCATGTATCAAGTGGGATACACCATATGAA
Organism: Viscum album; assembly: GCA_963277665.1. NCBI lineage: Eukaryota > Viridiplantae > Streptophyta > Magnoliopsida > Santalales > Viscaceae > Viscum > Viscum album. Next base: position 1,234,205,609 of record OY728159.1, on the reverse strand, counting down.
GTGAAAACCACTATTATAAAATTGACTAATGATCAAAGGTTTTATCCATAGTTTTAAAAAACATGAATATAGGAGACCTAATTTGAACAATATATCATTAAAACAAAAATAGTACAAATAGTTCATTTTCATGTGAATGGGACATCACCTTCTGAAATATACAAGTTGGATGACCTACCCCCAATATACCAACCAAATTTAATGATTCACCATCAACAACACTACCTAAGGTGGATGAACTACAACCAACAACACAACATGGGTTAATGATTTATCAATAAATAAATAAACATAGAGTGAATGATATATCATCAAAATAAATACATAAATGTGAATGGATTATCATTATAAGCATAATAATTTTCATAACATAAGAATAACCATGGTGAATGAGTTATCACCCCATTCATTTGGTTCAAATGAACCCTTAAGTACTCACTAGGCTACCCACACCCATGAAGTTGTGCACCAAGGATAAATGAATCAAGCCTAGCCATCCTTAGGATGGTTAAGATCCGAACAACCACCCCTCTCACCAGAGTCCTACTATAAAGGAAATCATCATACTAATTCCTATAAAAAAGGATAATCTCACTTTGAAAAACCAATACAATATTTTTTCTGTTAGTCCTAGTGGATCGTATAGTCACTCTTAGAGTGGGAGAATCAGGGGTGACCAACATTTACCAATTAATTTCAACTTAAATTTTTTATTCCATTAATTTGATTGAAATTTTTTAACTGGTTAATATGTATGGATATTTTATGTACACCCTTGACACTTACCCCCTCATGAAATATATATAATGTAAAAGAAACAGAACATAAATATGTTTACAAGGTTTAGTCCCAATTTGGAAAACCTACTCCTTGCTACATCCATTTATTATTCTAATCTATATATTTTAAATATTATCATAAGTGTTATAATGTTTTGTGTTATTATACTTTACTAAATATCATGGATCAAAATGAACTTTCATTTCACTATATTACACAAGTGGATAGGTTTTCTCCCAAAAATAATCTTTTACCTTTTGGTGAGAATGGGGAGGTTATTTATACTGGAGCCACCAGTCTTAAAGTGTTATTCACAAACTACCTCATGGATGGATCTTCAAATTCCTTGTGAAATTTCACTATACTCAGTATATAATTCATCTTATACCTACTTCTGGTAAAAAAATATAGATAACTTAATTCACAAAATATTGATGTGTGTATGTATTGTAGGGTGTTTCTTGACATCAGTATGGATATTATTCTTTTAATCACTTGAATATGAGGACCTAACTCAAGTTATTCTAAATATAATATTCCTATATTCTCAAAACTTAAACTAAACTAATAATTTGGTAAGTGATGGTTGACAACTACCACTCTTTTTTCCTCTTATTCTCAACAACTCTCCCAACTCCTTTATGCATTACCATTTTCTTCTAAATGATATCAGATCCTTTTATAGGCTTTAACATTCCAAAAAATATTAGTTATTTTATATCTTCAAACTCTGAGAAATCGATGCCATTCCATTTTGAACACCATTAGAACTCTTCTAATATCTCATAGTTCATTAAAATATCCACAAAATTTGGTTTCAACTCTCTTTTCAAATAATATAAAAACTATAGATAGGATCAAGAACTAACTTTCATGGATTTCAAACCTTGAATGTCTAAATCAACATCATAACATTGATTATAACTTCACAAAGTTTATGTGAATTCACTCAAAGTATTATGATCACATGAATTTCAAATACTTGAGAAATTATATTTTGGAATTAATTATGTCCTTAATTTGATTCTACCTCTCCATCCACTCAACTTAATCTTTTATTGCCTTTGGTAATTTTAAAAATTATGGCATGACTCTTATGATTTCAATGATCTAAATCTATTACAAATTATAGATCCCTTTTCTAATCAACTCAACATCTAATCATCATATCTTCCAATATAATTATTTTTTATCGTTTTATTATTTATAAAATCCATTTATCTAGGGTTACCCGTTTTAATTTACAAAATAAGTAATTTCCCCTTCCATCCCTTTAAAAATTAATCTTATCATCACTCAAGTTCATTAGTATGTCTGTATCTATGATCTTATGGTGATTTATATCAAGATCGATTATTTATCTTTCTATCAACATTTTATTTGAATAAAAATTGTTCTTCTACAAAAGTGATGCATTTTTGATTAATTAATGGTATAAAAGCATCTAACTTTAACTTATGAGAATTTATGTTAGCATATGATTCCCAACATACTCTACAGTTTTCTCTTTCGTATACCTTTTAAGTTATTATTGTCATTGTATCTTCCAATAATGTTTCTTTCGTATATGTATCTTGGACTACACTTCACTTCATGTTGTGGAAAAATTATTTAAGAATAACTCTCCTTGTAAGGTGAAGTTCACGTTACATTCTTCATGGACCAATATCGGGTAAATTTTTAAATATTTAATGTTGTCCATCCTTCTAAAAATACTAATTTTCTTATTTTCTACCCAGATAACTTCTCATGTTTTTACCTTTGGTAAAATTTCCTTCAGTAGACCATCACTTTATTGTAAATCACCTTAAGTCAATGACTCAATCATAGGTCCCTTTATTTAATTCCTTATACATAGTGTTTCTTCTTCATAAAAATTATATTATGTAACATCCTAATAACTCATTTCATCCATATTTAACCCATGTCTTTAATCTCTTCATTTAGGTATTCAGTCACCCGATATACTTGCTTCTCCATTCAATGGAAACTACTCAATATAACATTTACTTAGTAAATTTTATAGAATAAATTTTAAAACATCTTTAGTACTTAAATTTCACTTTAATAATAGATTGTTAATCATCATATGTATCATATATTTTAGATATCCACATCTGGAAAACGTATGCCTTCAAATAAATATGTTATCTACTTCTAGATAGAATAGTCTTCATAAATAAATACTTCATCTGTCAGTATCACTTACTTCAATATCCTCCTTAATTCTTGTGAAATACACTCCTCCTATTATCTAATCATATTAATCGATCTTATATAGTATCATATTTCAATAGTAGAACATACATCTATGATGTTCCTTCTTCTAAGTGATCTATGCCTAATGTTCAAAACAAGATTGATTCAATCATACATTAAACTTGTCCATAAAAAATCACTATTTGATACCAACTCAAAAAAAAATCTATGGGTAAATTACATTGATTTCTATATGACTTATTTCTTATAATAATGTCATAAAATGGATCAAAAACATTCAACCTAAAAAATCAGTCATATCCTCCTTTATAAAATTCTTTTTACTTTATAATAAAATGATAAAGTTATCCCCTTTAATTTTAGAATATATTTTTTTATAAAATTATAGGAGATAGTACCAAAATACCTCAATGATGAAATAATATTTAATTATTTAGATTTTTTCATTCAAAACATCATCATCATCTAGAGGTTCTGCCTCTAGGTTCTTCAGTTCTTCAATCTATCATATTTTTAACCTTTAGAGTCTCTAATCCTTGGTTTCCTATATTTTTTCTTTTCAATATATAGCTTATCAATTCTCTAGAATCACCATATTCATCTTCACTCCCCCTAAATGTGTGAACTAATTATTCCTTCTTTATCATGGTTTATATCAATTGAAATGGTATTGTTAAACCCACCTAAGATAAATTCCAATATGATGGATTTGTTCCAATAGTTGCAAAACATTTTTTAAAGCTTTTACTCTATATCTCCATCTGTATTTCATTAACTTAAATTCCCTTCCCAATATAGGATAATCAGAATTTATAATAAAATAATGTGGTTTTACATTTCTCATTAGTTTGAGAAATGGGGCTGAGAAATATTTATCAACCCAGAAACTTCCTTCACATTATCTTTATTTTTATTCATTCATTCACCCTTGAATTTATGATCACTAATCTTCTTGGTAAATATAGACTTCTTCTAGTTACCCTCAAATTCCACTTTGTGTGGATGTTTCTTCTTTATAATTTATACTGGGTAACATTCACTCTTATTTTCATTTCCTTTCAATTCCCCTACTACATTTTTTTTGTCCATGTAGTCATACAAATATTTAGAACATTTTATTCTCCCATTTTTTCTAAGAAACCCTTATATTTTTTTAATCTTGATTCCTTTTGTTCACTAAATCATTTTATCTAAATATAATTGTCCAAAAAAATTAGGATTATATCAAGCCTTTTTACACCTTCCCTACATTTTCTTAATTTTTGGTAAGTTATCCTTCTATGATAACATTCAGTGAACATGAAATTCATCATTGAAGCTAACTTCTAGCATTCAAATATGCATGTGTCTCTCAAATTTATTCACCATATAGCTTGATATTTCTTCCATAAACTTTAACATTCCTAGATTTCATTCAATAGTCCATGAAGTGACATTTTAGTCCAAAAAAGAAGCATATTTTCTTTGGTATGGCATCTTTCTTTACTGTCCACTTTGGTGTTTTCTTCCTGATTTATCTCAATGGGGTTCACCTTAATGTGGACTTATATTCCTTTTTCTGGATATTTATATTAAATTTTTGTGACCTCCTTATATTTATTGTAGTGGAGTTATACTTGGTGTTTGAAAATAATCACATTTTATCAGTGTATAAACTTTTATTTCACCTTTTAAAAAAAATCTCAAAGATATTAAAATATGTTGTATGTAACCATATAATTATTATTTTGTGATTGTTGATTATAATCAACTATATTTATCTTATAATATTTTTTCCTCTTACTATAGGCCTTATCCTTTTACCATTGGTTGAAAATTTTTAACAAAAATCAATGAACTGGAATCCAAACTTTCCACAACAATAGAAATATCCAACAAATCTACTCTTCTTCTATTGATTACAGATCTATTAGGTGGATGGTTTTTATATTTTTTGGATATTATCATTTTTCTCAATGAAACCTTAAGGTTAACTCCTTCCTTTAATTATTTATTCTACCTTCACAGAAGTTTGGGTTCATATATTTGTTTATTCACTCATATTCATCTAGAACTATAATATACACTATTAAACATATCATAATTAGTGAATAAAGATTTGTAAGAATGTGTGTTTACCTTTATCTTTAGTTTATTAGAAGATGTAAATTATGATTGCTTAAATATTCTAACACTGCAAGAATTAGTGGTATAACCCAAATTTACCCAATTTCTAATGTTCAAGTTGTTTCTTATAGTGTAGCATGGGTTGTTGAATCCATATAGACCTAAGAATAAACCTATAGACATATATTCAAAGGATTTGTTTTGGATATAAAGTGTTTAACTTTGGGTAGATTTTATATGGGTTTAAATGTGAAATAAAATATCTATGATAATTCAAATTATGAGAAAATTATTAGATCCTAGGTTATCACTTGGGGTGAATTGGATGAATTCCTTTTTGAATTATTTTAATTTCATTAATTCAAGAAGGATTAATTCAATGAAATCAATATAAACTCACCACTTATTGGTTTAAAACCTTTACATACATATTATAATCAGCTATAAACTTGGAGGATCATTTTATGAGCACTCATAAGTAAGGGATCTTATTATCACATGAAAATTTTTGTGATAAAATTCAATAAGGATGAGGAAGAGAAAAAATATTTGAATGAAAAACTCAAATAAAAGAAATTATTAAAAATTTATAGAGTGGGAAATAACATCCAATCCAAACCATTGATACTCCATAGGATTAAACCATAATAGGGTTATCCCTCTTTTGATTTTATTCTCTTAATTGTAGTAGAAATTAGACTCATGAGGGTGGAATTGAAGAAGAGAAAAATAGTAAAATAACAAACACTCCATCATTTTGTGAATAAATTATCTCCTCTCTGTGTGAATATGTTTACACCTTCAAAAAATGGTATCAAAATTTTAACAATAAGAACATAAAATGAGAATAATAATAGGTTTTATTAAGATACTAAGTTGATTCATGTTACTTACAATTGAAAGAATAGCGTTACAAATACAAAGCATTATAATGAAATAAAACTCAAATCTCCCTTAACTCATTTATAAACACTAACTTAAATAGTCATTTTGTAATCCTTGGGTCTATCCCCTAATACTAAATGTCATCAAACATGATTATGGTAGTCCTAGGGTTGTGGAAAGTTTTTGGAATTTGGACTTTTCAAACCTTAACTTGGAATGAGAGCCATCTTGCATGCCTCTAAAAAATGTGTCCAAACAAGTATATAGATGGACAAATTTGGGTGGGAAATAGAATTATAAAATGAATCCACATATGTACCATAACATTATTTAAAATGTCATGCCAATTTAATTTTTTTAGAGATATTATCCAAATGGTGGAATTCTTTTCCAGGCCCTAGAATCTGACCTAGAATTTCTTCTTCAATTTGGGCTACCAGGAAGTCCCCTAAAAACATAGAATTACCTCTATAAATTGTTATATGAAATGTTCCTCATGATTTTATATATATAAAGTTAATTTTTTTATTAATTTGACTTGGATCTTGTCCGTTGTAGTTTTTTTATTTGGTTGTTATCTAGTTCACTTCACCCAGAATGTTTATGGTTTAAGGTCTATTTTGGGAATCTACCCAATTGAATCTTCAATAGCATTAGAAGTATAGAATGTTTTTCATATCATGAGATACTTGAAAATAAAATATTAAAATAAAATCAATACTATTTACTATTTTTGGAAGTGTTCAAAAATATACCATGTAATAGTGCACTTTAAGAAAAAATTATAATCATAATGTGAAATATTGTTCAAATTATAAAATTCACTAAAAATGGTGTTTATGAATAAAGAATAACATAGAAATTATATATTATAAAAATTAATATTATCTTTTTAAGTGTCTAATCACACCCCCAAATTGATTTTTTCTAGTATCTAGAGAATAGTATCTCAAAAATATGAAAATGAATTCCCTATTCCAAAAACATTTTAACATAAATGCTCACCAAAAGACCTCATACCAAATAATTATGAAACCCATAAAAATAATTTAACATAATATTGGTTCATAAGAATATAAAAAGACCAAGACTATTCCTTTATTCAAATTCTTCTCCACATTTCATCCAATTTCAATTAAAAATGATGATTTTTTGTGGGTAACAATATACACGGGGGTTCATTTTTATTCATGGGGGAAAATATGTAAGTGATAAGTGGAATCAAATTTTAATGTTAAGATGATTATTTGTTTTTTTTTATTTTGCTTTTTTTTCAATTTTTCCATGGTAATTTAAATTTCATTCAATCAAGTAAACCCCTGTAGCGATACATTTCAAATAACTCATAGGATCAAAGACCTCAGGGCATACTCAGGCATCATCTAAATTTAACTCAATAAAAAAATTAATTACCATAAATAGAGATCAAATTACCAACTTTGGGCTAGAAAACTATAGAGTCGTGATCCCCAAGTGATGAAACCCAAAAATTAGGTCAATCTATTCCTAAACATGAAATTTTATTATTTTTTGTTGTTTTTGGTTTTTCTATTCACGTTTTTTATGATTTTTTTTCAATACACATGTTAAAATTAAAATGATCACAAAACCTATTCAATTTATTATGGTACCATAAGAACTCAAACTAATACCCCACAATACAAAGGTTGTTAGAAAGATATACATTCCAAAAATCACATTATATGGCTACACTTCCCAAAATATATCCTTATGAACTTAAAATGGATTAAAATTAGAATCAAGGCATGAAAATTTATTTGATATTCAATTTCAAAGTTTGAAATGTGTATTATCATGTTCAAGTTAAATAAAATTTAATTTCCATTTACGCATAGAAAATCTTATTGGACAAAGATTTTTTTCTTTCTTTCACCCACCAATTTAGAATAACATTGTACCTCGTGTTGAAATAGAAGATAATGGAGTGTTCATAAATGGGAAGAAAGAGGGGTAGAATGAAATTTTAAATAAAATCATGGAACAAAATCACCTAGTTTGAATTTTATGACCCATAAATAATAAATTTATTACATTATATTCATGTCACAAGTAGACTCCTTGGGTATTATTGAAGGTTAGGTTTAAAATATGGAAGTTATGCATTTGATTTGAAAATAATAAACTTATTCAAATATTAAATATCACACAAAGGAACCATTAGATCCCATTGTAAACCCTAAGGGACTTACCTTAACAAAAAACACAAAAAAACAAAATAAAATAAAATAAAATAAATGTAGTAGCCGAGTTGCCTCTCTAAAAGTGCTTAGTTTAATTTTGTTAGCTCAACATGAACCCTCCAACTTATCCAAACCCAACTTTAACATTTTAAGGATTAAGTATTTCACCAATTCTACTAGATTAATATTTATTCATTTTTTAGAATATGTTTCATGTAAAAAAATATGTTTTATAATGAGTGTGAATATCAAAGGAATATCTGAAATGGTTAATCTAGTTGCTTCTGTAGTATTTCCTAAGACATAAAGGATTGTTCCCCATTTATTGTTATCAAGATAAGAAACAATGACAACTGTAATTTTTGTTCTATCCCTGATGAATGAAAATTTGAAGGAGGATGGAAAGGAATTATGCTCAATTTCGGGTTGATCTAGAGTACTTGAGATTTATAGGTAGTTTGAAACAAGCTTGATTGATTCATTTCACCTAATGTTTTTGCACTGAAATTTTTAGTCCAGTGAAAGGAATGGGTACAAACTAAGAGATCATTATTTCTTATAAGGTTTTAATGATATTTTGCTATAAAAGATCATTAATAGAGATATATTTCAGGGATTCAATAAGAGAAGAATATTACCTTACGTGAATAAAGGAAATTTATTTTCTTTTGACTGAAACATTTATTAAAAATTTCTTCATATTCTTCAGGTATCCTCAATTCAAAGGATGGTTCTTTAGAATTTTCATGAGAGGTTTGTGTATAACAATATCCTTTTATCAATGTTTTATAAGGGACAACATGAGTGTGAATGGTTCCATAACCTTTTCAATAAATTGTAGTTCTACTCTCAATGATAAAACCTCTAAAGTAATTCTCTCCATTTATTGACCAAGTTTCTCAAGTAACGGTTTTGGATCGTGTTGGAAAAGGGGTTGAGCTAAATGTTATATTCCAGTAGGATAATTATATTATTGGAATTACATAGGAGTATTTTCATATTGTCCTTGTTGGGATTGGAACTCATTATAGTTTGGAATGTTTTTTGGAGAATAGGAATTAAAACATTTCAGTTCAATAGGTTTTTGAGTGTCCCACCAATAGAAACTAGGATGGTCATTGTACATCACAATTTTTGTGGGTTAGTTAATGTAGGGAGTGGTTTTCCATGTCTGGGCTTGTTCAAAATGGTATTCCATAAGAATTAAATCAGGGGTGAGAATAGGGAAGTGTGGTGAGAATAAAATGTAAATATCTAAGATAACTTAGGTACCATACAACAACACCAATATTTTGTCTCACCCAAATTTACCCAATATATTTGGGTTAATCGGTCACTTATTGTGTAGCCTAGATTTTCGAATCCTCAGAAACCTAAGAAGAAACCTATAGACATGTACATTATATGGATTGTTTTTTGATATATAGTGGACAACAATGGGTTAGTTTTAGATTGGTTTAAATAAGAACTAAGATATCTATGTGATTTCAAATTATGAGAAAATGATTTGATTCTAGGTTATCTCTTGGGGTGAATTAGATGAATTTATTTTTTAATTATTTCTATTTCATTATCCTGAGAAGGATTCATTCAAGTAAATCAATATAACCTCATCACTTAATAGTTTAACACCTTCACAAACACATTCTAATCACTTATACACTTGGAGGATAATGTTAATAATTACTCCTAGTTAAAGGATCTTATTAGAACATGAAAATTGTGGCTATAAAATTCAACCAGGAAGAGAAAGATATAAAATCCTTGAATAAAAAACATGAATAAAATATATTATTAAAATATTATAGTGATAAATAACATCCAATAAATCCTATTGATACTCCCTTGGATAAACCCATAATAGGGTTATCCCAATATTTATTTTACACTCTAAATTCTAGCAGAAATTTGACTCATAATGGTGGGATTGAAGAAGTGAAAAATAATTAAATAATGAACACTCCACTATTTAGTGATGGATTTCTCTCTTTGATGTGTGAATAAATTCACACCTTAATGAAACAGTATCAAAATTTTAACATGAAGAATAGAAAATGAGAATAATAAGTGATTTTATTAAGAGAATAAGGTGATTAGAATAAATTATAATAGAAATAAGAATATTAAAAAGAGAAAGTGTAAGTATAACATTACAATGAAACAAAACTCAAATATCCCTCAGATAATGCACCAACACTGCTTTAAATAGTCATTTTGGAATCCTTGGGTCAATATCCCAATATTCCAAGTCATCCCACTTTATTATCATAGGCCTAGGGTAGTGGTTGGTTTCTAGAATATGGACTTTTCTACCCTTGATCTGGAATGGGATCCAGCTTGCATACCTCTGACAGTTGTGTCCAAAAAAAGCATCTAGATGGAAAAATTTGGGTGCTTCATAGAAGAAGAAAATTAATCCCTATAATTCCACTCACATTTTTTAAAATTTTATCCCAATTTAATTTTTTGTTTGAGATATTATCCAAATGGTGGGATGTTTTTATGGGCCATAGAATCTGACCTAGAATTTCATCTTCAACTTCAGCCACCTGGAACTCCCTTCAAAACACATAATTAGCTCTTATCATAGATGGATGAAATTTTTCTCCTGATTTTATATATATCTTGTTAAAAATTTATCTTAATTAGTCTTGGATCTTGTCCAATATAGTGTTTTTATTGGTCTACTGTCAATTTCACTTGACCTAGAATGTTCTTGGTTCAAGGCCCATTTTGGTCATCTTCCTAATTGAATCTTCAATAGCTCTAGAAGTATACAATGTTCCTCATAGAATGAGAGGCATAAAAATAAAATATTAAAATAAAATCAATACCATGAGGTGTTTTAGGATGTCTTCAAATATGTATCAATTACTAGTGCAATTTAAGAAAGAATTACAATCATAATGTGAAATATTGTTCAAATTGTAAAATGAACTAAAAATTTTGTTTATGAATAATGAATCACGTGAAAATTATATATTATAAAAATGAATATTATCCTTTTTTAGTGGATAATAAATGATTCATTTTCAAAATAAGACTCTCCATAGGAATTCAATAAGTGAATCTTTTCTTAGCTTCTTCTGAAAATTTTACTTGATTAACTTCCATGTTTCTCTATTTCTTCTCCTACTCAAGGCACTTTATACATAATTTTTTTAATATTTAATTAATTTCAACCTATCTTCACATTTATCATTCATATTATAAAACTTTTCTTCATGAATCTTCCTTTGTTCAATAGTTAGTAACCAAGAAATTTTATTCTTTTATCTTTAATATCTAACTAAGAGTTCTTAACTTCAATGGTATATTTTAATGCATGGACAACTTTTAACAAAACTTTTTAATATATAATCTTCTCATAGAGACTTATTTGAAATTAATCTTTGACTAGGGAGTTTATATGATTATTCATAGTAAGATAAGAAAAAATATGGATATGATGTCCATTTATTACCGAAATATTAGTTGGGCTAAATCTTTAAGAAGGCTCAAATGTCATGTTGGAAAGAAGTTGAGTTAGGTCATCGTATATTGGTAGTTGGAAGAAGGATGTTCTTATCGATGTTAAGAAACACCCTAATATATATCCTTATATTGAGGTTATATAAATTGAGTTCTTTGGGTTTAGTTTATTAGAAGTAGGGACATGGTAATTTCCATACTGAGTATATTGGAATTCCACCTAGAAATTGAATATATATCCTTTAGAAAGTTCATAGAGAACACTTGAAGATCAGTTGTTCGAGTATAAAAAACACCATTATTTCAATGAAGAGGTGGAAGAAACTTTTTGGGAGATATCCTATCCACTTGTGTAATATATTGGAATAATATTTTAGGTTTATATTTTATCTTGAGCAAAGGATAATAACTTTTTATATTTTAACACTTATGAAAATAGTGAAAACTTGTGTATTGAGATAATAAATTAATGTGGCAGGGAGTAGGTTTCCCATACTATGAAAAAATATTATAAAAATCCATGTGCATTGTTTCCTTTATTTATCTACATTTCATGAGGGAGTAAGTGTTGATGGATCATGTCAAAGATTTATACATACTAATTTAAGAAAGATGTTTGATCAACTTAAGGGAATAAAATGGTTAATTTGAACTTAATCTATAAAATTTGGTCACCAATGGTTAAAAAATATTCAAATATAACAAAGTTAATTAAATTATCTATAAAATACTATGTCAACTCTCCTTTCAAATCATCAAAAAATTTAGGATAAAATCATTAACTTACTTACATAAATATCATATCCTTAAACATTATAATTAGCATTATTAGTTCGACTATGACTTTATAGTGTTTATGTGATGTCACATGGAATATTTTGATCATAATCCTTTTTTATACTTTACTAATTGTAACTTAGACTTCATTACTCCCTTAATATGGTTATTCAAATTCCTATACTCAACTCAATATTTTTCATCCTTTATTACTCTGAACAATTCAAAAGTGGGTCTTTTACTTATAATGATCTGAATTTTTTTCACTTACCTAACATCCAAACTTTTGCTTGTAGAAACATCTTTTGATCATATAAAATAATGATCATAGTATCTTCTAAAAGACTTATCCTCTAGAATCTGATGATTTTTAGATTCAGTGCATCTAGGTTTCATCATTTTCATTCACCAAATAAAACAAATTTTCATCCATCCCTTTGATTTTTAATCTTATGATCACTAAATGTCATCAGCCTATCTGACTCTCTAAACTTAAGGTGGTTTATCTCATGATTGATCTTATATCATTCAATCAACCTATTCTTTAAATAATAATGGTTCTTATGAAAATGTGAGGTATTTATGATGAATGAATAGTAAAATAGTGACTGACTTGAACTTTCATTCATTTAAGTTAGCTCGGGCTTCCCTACTTACTCTACATTTTCCTCCATTGGAGACCTTTTAACTTGTTATTTTCAGGGTATCCTCTAGTGATGTTACGTTTTCAAGTGTAGCATGGACTACACATCACTTCATGCCTTTTCAAAATTATTTTGAAACAACTCTCTTTATAAAGTTTATTTTTTATTGAATTATTCAGAAATAAATCTCAAGTAATCTTTTAATTATTTAGTGTGGACTTTCTATCTGATCATCTCATCTTTCTTGTTTTGTATTTTTATGTATTTTGATGGTTTTACATTTGGGATAACTTCCTTTAATATTTTATCACTCTATTTTTGATCCCCTTATATAAATGACTCATACCTATATCCCTTTACATCAATCCATATATATATGGTGTGTCTTCTTCATCATATGGAGATTGTGTATATAAGTCTCAGTGGACCTGTCTAGACACGCCTGAGAGGGGGTGAATTAGGTGTAGTCTAGTTCCCAATCATCTTTTAATACTTAAGCCTCCTTTGGTCTTTTGAACTTCTATGTTCATTTAAGACTCAACTAGATCTTATTTTATACATCCAATCCACAAATAATGAATGCAAAAAAAATAAATAGGAAGGTAAAAAACATGGTCTTTTACAAGGTCTGTCCTTGATTTTGGAAACTTAACCCTTGTTTTGATTTTTATTATCCAATTCATAGATTTTTCATTATAATATTGTTAATAATTATAATGGAAGTGGTTTTTTATCATAACCAACTTTCTCACCATATTACATAGGTTAAGGGTTTACAATATTAAACATGTGAAGAAATAATTGACTATATTATGAAATTGAATAGATCTTTATACTGAATCTCGTAGTCTTCAAACTAGAATAACACCAACTAGCCTTCCAACTTCCATTGTCTTTGAAGTGCATTAAAAATGTTTCCTATATATTTCTATGTACCCTTAAAAACTAATATCCTTCATCAATGATCGAGTGACTTTGATTTTATTTAAATATTCAAGCACCACTCAGGCAATTTAGCTGTGGTTTTTCTACACATAGCTTCTTAATACATCTTGTTATTGATTTTTAGCTTTATTTTAACTCAAAAATTATTCCACACTCATGAGTTTTAGATAGTAATAACTAATTATCTCCCCTATCCTTGTATATTTCTTTTAAACCAACCATATTTTAATTCAGTATGGGTTTAACAACTCATCCTTATTCATCACTACATTATACAATGGATCCTTCTACTTTTTCCTTCAAGAACTTATCTTCTCTCAACTTAATCAGCTACTTCACTACTCATATATTTCTTATCAAGATGTTCTTTTTATACATGTAATTTCACTTTTCTCAAGAGTCCCACACACCTAAACTATATAGGAATCTCTATTTATTTTTTGTGGTTTTATCATAGAATTTCCATAAATGGAAATTCATGTATGGAAACAATTCCCTTCACACAATAAATCTCCCCCCATGACATCATATTTCTTTAATTTTAAATATTTCACATTATAGTGTTCCCATGATTATTTTAATTAAATTAATTCCTTATTGAGTATTATAAAAATACCTTTTTCTTTTTTCTTCTCATTTGAATATCATGGAAAATATATCAAGTAGATTTTATAACAGGCTTTATTTCCTATTATTTATAAAATAAAATCATTTCATCCATATTAAATTCACTTTTTAAACATTTATACAATATATACTAGTGGGGATTTGGGTATGGAACTATTCTTTTAGCGTGAGAGGTTTCAGGAAACCAATACTATTTTTAAACAATTTTAAACAGTTATTCTCATCTCAAATGTAGCTTCTTGTCTTCTTATTTTCAGATTGAATCACACCTCACTATGTGATATTTAATTCCTTGAAATCATATAACTAGCATCATCTGATTTTAAAGTCTATTTTTATCATAGATATTAAGATACAAATATTCTCATTTGAAACTCACTAAATAATATAGTAGTGATTTTCTCATCTCATATTTTGAAACATGGGATTGGATCATAGATTTTCAAATATTAATAATGTTTAGAACTTAAATGAACAAAACTTTCATCATAAAAAATATTTTTCATAAGAATTAACAATTTTGGAAACTCTACTTTTAGACTTTAAAAAGTATTTCAAATTATTCTTTCTTTGACATTTTTCTATGAGTTTAAAGATCGAATATCAAAGTTTCCAAGCTTTAATCACAACCCCATTTGAGTGTTTGGAATGTTTAGAACATTGAGGATCAGTTTTTATGTCATTATAAATGATTTCCTATTCAAATTATTAAATTTGGAAAATTCAATTTTCAGTCTATAGAAATCCTCATAATTCTCTAAGTGTTCATCCATGAGAAGATAGGGGTTATCTTTATAGTATATGAAATCAACCATATACAAATGTAAAATCATTATTGTGAAACCATTTGAGGTTTATACATAACAATATGACCATTAATTAGGAAAAAATCATCCTTATGTATATGGACATGATATTTATGCCAATATGGAAAAATCCTTATGTAATACAAAAATGATAGTTACACAACTCTTCCTTTGTTATTTTTTACTCAACTACAATGGATGATCCTTACACAGCTCAGTATATCATCCTTAAAAAGCAATGGATAATGTTTACATTAGATATAGATGATCCTTATAAAGAATAGGGATATGATTTTTAAGGTTTTTGACTTTTTCAAATTCATCAACACTTATAAATTCTATAATTTCAAATATAATCTAAGATAACTCCAATTACTTCAAGACATCTACAATCCTTTAAAAACATTATCCAAGTTTTATTCAACTCAATATTATATAGCATTCATATATTGTGCACCGTGTCCAGTTTCTCATGATTTCTCGTAACCTTATCTATATTTGAGTCTCCCCAATAGTTATATTATTTCAAATCACATACCAACTACTATATAAATGACTTCATAGCCTTAGTAATTTTCTTTTACATTAATATCATCTTTCCAATTAACTAATGTATGTGTTTCCCTTTGAATCTTTCCTGTCAGATATTCAAGGGAAGAAAATTCATTACCCAACCTTTTGGGAATCTCCTTTATTTTTGTGGAAGCTCAATCCATCACCCAAAACATTACCTTTGAATAATTACATTGAACATCTTTTTGAAAACAAATATAATTTATAATAAATACAAATTCAACCCAATACCACTTTTATCTCTCACAGATAATTTATTTTCATCTCTAAATTTACTCTAATAGTATATGTAATTTCTTATCCCCTTAATTAATAATAAATGAAAAGGGATAGATTTTAATCCCCTTATTAGCATAATGGGTGTCTAGGAGGGCTTTCTCATCTGTATATAACTCTTTTAATTTTAAGAAACTTGTATTTTCCCAATTTTATTCTCATTATATTTCCAAGTTGTCTATTAGTTCCAAGAGATAATGGTGGAAACATATTTTCCTTAGTAATGTTCCGTCAACCCATAAACACTAAGTATAAATTGGATAATCCTTTTTCAAAAACATGAGTGATAAGTGTAGACAAAAAAGTTAACAATATAAATTTTCCAATGCAATAATAAAACAAAATTTAAATTCTTGTGTGATGTCTTCTCAAATTAACAAGAAGTTTCTTAAACCCACACTAGTCTCAATAAACACATCAAAATAATTCAAGTGAAATGTAATTTATCATCATTAGTTTAGATAATAACTCCCCATTTATAATCATAATAAATATAATCCAAAACAATGATGGGATAATGAAAATCACACCTCAACCTATAACTTTTGTAAATGTTATACAAAATTATAGATTTAAAAGAAATTATAAATCTCCAATAACTTTACACTTCGTTAAATCTATCCCTTAAGGTATTATCTCCATTCTTATTCACCATAAATTACTATCATTTAAATAAAACCAAAATTAAATTGAAATATTATGGGATTATATTATCTCTTTAATTTGAGATACAAGGATAATATATCTTTCTTAACTCATATAATCCTTTCTTTAAATCCTAAAGAGCATAAAATTCTTCATGATTTCTTCCCCTTGGGTCTTTCAAATTTTTTCACCTTTAAGTGTCATGGTTTTCATTCCATTTTAATCTTTCTTCTTAGTTGTATTCAACTTCTTCACTTTATATATTAGACCACTTTATTTTCTTTCATATTTCTCCATATCATTATATTTTTCCAATTGATCTTTACATATAATAAGAAATTAATTTTTCACATTATTATACTTTCTTTTATGTAGAATCCCTTTCTTTATAGCATTTTTCAAAGAACTTGGAGTCATTGGTTCTTTTCCCTTATTTTTCAACAGCTCTTATTATTGTTCAATCCATGTTATGAAAATATTAGTAATACGGCCTACCTATTTGAACCTTACACACACACTTTCAACAATATTTGAGATACACTTTTTTGGAAAGCCTCTCAACCTCTTTAGGAGTGTTAATAACCATATCAATTTGACCATATCTCTATTTGATTGATTCACTTTTATATTTTATCTTACTTCATTAGACATTGATCTTTATGTATATTTGTAATGCTCTATAGTGTGGCCTCTCTTAACATAATAGAAGCACATTATTCTCTCTAGTGTGACATTATTCTTGTATTTCTTCACTTTATTCTTGGGTATAAATTGTTCCTATTTTTCAAAAAACTTATTCACCGATTTATCTCCCAAGGTAAAATTTATTTTCTTTTAATTATTATCCTATTTTTTTAACTTATACTTTCATAAGAATAATAATTATATTATATTGGAATATACCAATATTAATTAAATAAATGGAAAATTTTATTACAAAAATCACAAAAAAAATAAATGTGTTCAAGTAAAATCCTTATAACTTGATAATTATTTTTCTATGAAATCAGGTTTGTTTCAATAGGTTGTATGCTTATTTAAACTATGCTCCACCTTACTTTAGTAATTATATGATTTTAAAATACATGTATATTTTCCACCATTCAATGTCCATATTCTTGAATCTCTATTAGAAACAACAACTTCTAATCAACATTATTTTTTCTCTTTATATGAAATCTATCCATATTGATACCCATACTATTTTTTTGGATCGAACCACAAATTTTTGGTCTTTTGGGGGGGTTCTTAGATATGTCTACACTCACACATGATGGTGTGTTTATTTTTTTCATTTTTCCACATCCAAAGTTTTATAAATTTTATCTTATACATCCAGATAAAATAGATTCAGTTCAAAATGAAAAAAATATATTATGGGTTTTCTTCTTTAATTGGATTGTAGAGGATTGATCGTGAGATAATTTAAATCTCTTATTGAAACAATTAGGATTATTATTAGTGGAAATAACCCTTTAAATTTTTTTGTGTGAAAAGTTATATTTTTAACTTTTGGAAAGAATCGACTTTTTTAGAATCCGTAATTCTCATTTTTTACTTCCAACTCAAAACACATTAAAATAAGAGTGTTATTTTTAGATATAAATAATCTAAAACTTTCTTCCCAATAATAATTAATATTTTTAATTATATACTCATTTATTTTCCTTATTAGAACTAGATAATTTTCTATCACTTTCACTCTTTTTTACTTTATCATCTACTTGGGTAGACTTGACATCCATGGAGACTTTATGAAAATTTTCCAAATCATGAAACACTTCCTTGAAAACTATTTAAAAAACTTATTTATAAATTAAATATCTTTTAAATTATTTATTATACATATTAAATCATTTAATTAAAAGTCTATAAAATTATTCTTTGGCTTTTAGTAGCTTTGTGAGAGTGTTGTAGAAACTCATATTCTTTGTCAAAGCTACTTCAGTGGTATCAAATTCTCCCTCTTATAGTTAATTTTTATCATGAAGTCCATTTATGTTTGAATGTATATGTGATATAAATACAATTGGAACTTTTTTTAGGTTATACTTAACATTGGAAGAAAAATCACCAAGTGACTCATTTAACTCATCTTCATCAAAACTTGTTCTTATTTCACTAGAGGAATATTTTTCAACAGATTTATCAAAAACATTTACCACTTTGAACAACCTAATATAGTGTTTATTACTCTAAATTTATTAAACTCTTTATCTTATTTCTAGCCAAATTTTTCCTCATATTTTATACACTAATGACTAACACTTCTAATTCAACTCTATAGTAATTGAAACTTAATTTTAAATCTGAGACACTTCTTTCTCAAACATTTCAAATCTGCACTTTAGGTAATCTTGTAAAAAAATTGGGAAAAAATTTAACTCCATTTATAGATATAACCTTGTGATCTAAGTTCAGTTTTTATGGAACAATATATCTAATCTAAGGGAACATGTTCTATTATATCAAGCATATGTCCCAGTGGACCTTTGTAGACACACCTGGAGCCGAACGTCTTCAGTTGGTTAAGACTCAATTAGATCTTCTTTTGTTCACCCAACCCATATAAACCACATGAAATAAAGTAAATCTAGAAATTAAATCACATGGTATTCTTACAATTTTATTCCCAAATATGAAAAACCTACTCCTTATTGTTCTTATTATTATCTGAGTCATGCTTTTTCCACTATAATATTATTATCAATTATAATGGAAGTGGTATTTTATATATTAACCCACTATATCACCATACTACATAGGTTATGGGTTCATATACTCTACTATATTATACACGTGAAAGAATATTTATATTGAATTCCATAGTTTTAAAATTAGAATCACACTAGTTAGTCATACAACTTACTCCTCTTTGATGTAGATCAAAAATATTGTATAGGGATGTCTCTAAACTATCAAAAACCAATATCCTTATACAATATTAGAGTGAATTTTACTACCTTAAAATATTCAAGATGATTTCTTGTAAATCAGCCTATCTTTTTTCATGTACATTTTCCCAGTTCCTCTTGTAACTAAAAACTGGATTTCTCTCAATTAAAAATGCTTCGACACTCACTAGTTTTGTATTGGGAAACCTATTCATCTTTATTTTCATCTTCTCTTCCCTAAAAACCCATAAAATTTATTTCATCATAGGTTTGGTGTTTTCTTCTTCCTCACTAAAACATTCATTGGATACTTCTTCTTCTTTCCTTTGATAGATTCGCTCTCATAGCTTACTCAGTTAAATTACAAATCACAAATTTCCTCTCAAGTAGTATTTTTATATATATGATAGCAAAATGTTCTCAAGTTTCTCATGAAATTAAACTATAAAGTTGGCTCCATATCATTTTGTGGAGCCTCCTCACATTTTTCATAAATTGAAATGCTTGTATGTAAATAACTCCATTCACACACACAATCTCCCCCAAATTTTCATATATCTTATTTTATCAAAACTACGCATGGGAACGTTCTCATGATTCTTACTTTTAACTATTATATCGCTAGGTATTACAAAAATTCACTTTTCTTTTTTCTTCTCATGGATGAATATAACTATCATATTTTATAACAGGTTCGGTTTCCTCTACTTTATTAAATAAAATCACAATATCCACATTAAATTCACTCTTCAAAGCATTATACTATATACAATAGTGATACTTGTGGCATAGAACTCATCTTTAATTGGTATTTCTCCCATTAAAATAATACAACACTAGAATCATCTGATTTTAAACTCTATTTTGATCATAGATGTTGAGATTCAAGTATTATCATTTAAAAATAACTAAATAATAGAGTAGTGATCTTCTAATCTAAATATTTGAAATAGAGTCTTGGATCATGAATTTTTCAAATCTTTCTGATATTTGTAAATTAAATTCAAAACACCTGTAATATTAAAAATATTTTTCATTATTATTAAAAATTCTAGAAACACCATTTTTTGACTTAAAAGTCTCTTGAAATATTCTTTATTTTATCTTCTTCTCCAATATTGAAAATCACCTCTCATAGTTTTCAATATTGAATCACAATTTCATTTCAGTGATTCTAATGTTTATACATTGACGATCAGTTTTGGAATCATCAAAAAAATATTTCCTATTAATATTATTAAATATGAAAACTTTATTTCTTGGTCTATAGAAATCCTTAAAAATCATTTAATAGTTAGTCCATAAACAGATATGGATCATCCTTCTGGTCTATAAAATCATCCATGCATGTATTCATAATCATGATTCCTTACAAAACTTAAAAGATAATCCTTATGAAGAACTGAATGATTTTTACATAGGACATAGATAATCCTTACATTACATAGTTATATGATCCTTAAATATCTATACTTTATTGAATTCATCAACACTTGTAAATTACAAAATTTCAAACCAAATCTAAGCTACTTCAAATAACATCAATATATATCCAATATTCTTAAATCTTTATCCAAGTGTTATTCAACTCAATATTAAGTTGTCTTCATATGTGGTACACCTTGGATGGTTTATCATGATTTCTTATAACTTCATCTAACTATGAGCCTCCCTAATGGCTGGATTCTCTTAAACCACTTATCAACTATTGTAGATAGTACTCCATAGCCTTAGTAATTATATTTTCTATTAGGATCATACCTCCAATCAGTTTATTTATGGGATTCCATTTGAATCGGTCTAGCCAAATATTTAGGTAAATAAACATCATTAGCCAAAAATTATAGTAAACTCATTCATTTTCTTTGGGTGGACACTTGATATATCACCAAATACTTTATATTTTTATAATTACTTTAACAAGATCCTTGAAAAAAACTAATTGAAAATAAATACAACTTCAAACCAAGGGCACTTCAATGTTGCTTTAGGTAACTAATTTCATAAAACTTTAATCCATACCCCAAATATCATCATTTAGGCCTTCAATATCCCCATATTATGGCTTGAACATTCGATGGATGATTTTCAATGTATCATTTAATTATAAAATGTTGTATACAGTACTTCAAAACATCTTCAGTACCTATCATTCTCTTTAAGACAATTCAATAATCATCAGATATATCATATCTTTTGGATCTACACATATGAGGAACTTATATATTCAATTCAATATATTGATTTTATCTCTTATTCATCCTTAATAACTTGTCATGGATACAATTAAGTTCAAAAAAATAAATATTATAATGTGTAAGATACTTATCGATTGAATTGCCTCCATGAATGCACCCTTTATCTGTCATAATCACTACACTAGTCTCATATTTACATATTGTTACATGATATCCTTATATAATCTAGTAATATTATCTAGTCTTCTTTAGTGTCATATTTCAATGGTAGAACTTTAATCTATATTTTTTTTTGCTCTAATGGTGTCACCTTTTAAGTGTGAACTTTAGATTGTATTAATTTTAGAACACCAATATGAAACATTACTTCTTTAGTATCCTTTGACTCTAAATATGATTGAAAACTATTTATAGTAATAATTGAAAAAAAAATACTTCATCATCACCAACTAATAAACTCTTCAGTTTTCATTTCCAAGGCACACTCAATGACACTATATTAGTTTAACAACTCATTTCGGGGATAAGGACACCCTTTATGGTTCAATTATTTAAGTGTCTCATTACATTCCAAAGGAGACGTGGACATCAGTAACCATGAGTTTAAATCATAAGGTTTATAAGAACAATAATGATCTATATTGTTTGTATCCATCACTTAAACAAAAATATAAATAATATGGTTTCATACTGAGTCATCCTCATATAACCATGTATGTATGCATACCATGCAGCCATTACTAATACAATCTATAGGATCATACTTAAATATAAATCCAAATAAGAATCATTTATTAAATGAAACCTCACTAGGTTGATACATATATATCTCAATAATGGATATCCACCTGGAGTTTTGTTTCACTTTAATTATGTTTCTCACCTAAGAGATAGATCCTTCATTAGTTATGTAACAAATTCATAACATATGAGGAAACCCATAGAGTCTAACCAACTCATTAACCCCCCCTCACCCAAGGGAACTTGAAAATGGATCCATATTTATTCATTCACACCCACTTATTCATTCTTTCATTCTACATAATATATTTATAACCATATAAAGAGGTGATATTTGGAACCACCAGCCATGAATATAGAGTTATCCCCTAGTTAAGCAAGATCACCAAATCCTAGACCTTGTAATATCCAAACACTATACTCATCCTTGATACCCTAATTCATCCAAATTTATCATAAATCAATCAAAAATAACTTATAATTAAATTTAATTAATCAATTGAGTAATTTCTATTTAGGTATAAATGAGGTAAAACTTTTCGGGATACATATCCTCGCTAAAACCTTAAGTAATGAGGGGAAATTCACTCCAACACACCATTGAGTCCACTACTAAAAATTTATCCAATGTCCAATACTAAATATTTGACCAAGTTCATAAATATTTGATGAGAATTCTAAAATAAATCAAGGTCATGACTTATTGATGATGAAATGTCTCATAACTAGATGTGTTCGCCTCTCCTAAGCTTCCTCCAACCATAATGAGTGAAAGATCAATCATAATGACTCGATTCAACCATGATCTAGTTGAATTGGTACCAAAACCAAATTTATGTACATTGAAATTTGATAAATAAGAGAGGAGTACGAACCAAGGGAGATAGAGGGAAGAAACCACAACAAACACACTTTTTATTTAATAAAAGGAAAAATTCTTAAAAGCCTACAAAAAACAAACAAATTAAGGTGGCCTAGAATAATATCGTCCAAGGGAATCTGCCCGAAAAAAAAATATTACCCTCAATAGGGAAGGAACCGAGACTGTAAAAGGTGAGAAGGAGATCATGCTGAGATTCTCTAGAGTAAAGTAAGTCTAGCACTATATTACCCTCGTTCCAAGTATGAAGGATAGACATCTGATTATTTATAAGGCCCTTGCATCTCCTAAAAAGATATTTGATGGACCAAGGAGTAGGACCCTTACCATCCAAATCATTGTAGACTGTAGAATAATATGTCTCAATATCTGTAATTGGAAGGTGTATTTGGTTTCATAAGAGGAGGCATGTTAACATGGAATGAACCTCTACGAGAAGAAACAAACTTTAACCAATGAATCAACACACCCAATCCTCCATGACTCAATGGGATAAAATAGGGGGAGGAAAAATGGGAGGGATGTCCCCACATCTCAAAATAGATGACTTAGGATAAAAATATCAAATGAGGGTATCGACTAGAGGTCGGTGAAAAGACCATTTTTATCTCAAATAAAAAAATAAAATATGGTGCTACTGAGAACCAGATTCACCAACACCAGCCACCTAGTGGTCTTATCTGGGGGAACCTCCCTAATAAGCTCCACCAAATACCCAATATCCTATAACATGGTACATAATGGGTATTTTTAGCCATCAAACTCATTTTTTTACTTATATAACACCTTAGATTCCATTTTTGGATTTTTTTTTCCACCTAATATTTAGTCTTGAGAATATCTTTTTAATCATTTAATGCACTTCTATAAACTCTAATTCCAAATATAAATCAAAAAATGAAAAAAACTCATGGTCACACTCTTATTAGAACCTAAATTTCTATGAACTTTCAAATATGTTTTATTACAACCTCCCCACCATAACACTTCTTAGCCCCTAAAATTATCTACATGCATATCTTTCGATTCATATAGGTTACCAAGATTGGATACCTTCCCAAAGTCTCAAACATCTAGTTAGTTATGGTCATGTTTTCATCACACCGAAACCATCATAATTTTCAAATACTCTTGACCCATATCACTCTATCCCATCATTAGAATTTTTCATTTCCTAAATAACATATAAAAATTTATTTCCATATTATCATAAACAATCTCTCATGAAATGTACTTGCTAGTTTTCCACAACACCAACAACCTCTTGATATCTAATGTCTCATGCATCAAAAAATTGAAAAATTCCACTCACTCTATAGTTATTTTTTACTCCTAGTAACATTCATGAATATCAAATTCACTGATGTCATGTGCTTATGGTCGACCTTATTGGTCAACATCAAATCATCACCCACTTGGTGCTATAATTGCACACATCCAATACATTTATCACTCTACCAAAAATCTCATACTAATTACTTCATCATATTATGAAGACTTTATCATTATAAATTTCATTATACTTACCTATAAGAACTACCAATCAGAGACCTAATTTCTTTACTGGTCCATTTTATAAAACTCATACCTGATCCTACCACCTAACCATTAATCCACAACTCATGGCCATAAGTTACTTAATGTACTAACATGTTATAGCTCTAAAAAATCAATACCCATATATGGGTATTTCCCATCTTCAAAATATAATCTGGGCTCTTGCATCCAAACACAGATTCCAAACCACAACCACCTCCAAGTTAGGTCTACCAACTAGGTCATCTATGACATTTTCCAAAATTCTATTGAAATAATCTCTAAAAACTCAAAGTATATGTAGTGAACTCCCCACCATAAGATTTATCATATTATATATAGTGACCTAGTCTTCTTACACATGAATATTACATGTTTTTTGATGATTATTCATTAAATTACACAAACACACACCTAAAGACCATAATAGTTTAGTGCCTTTGGAAACTTAGAAACATAATCTTCTAAATTGGTAAATGATATTCAATGTCTCCCATAAAGATCATCCCCTTTAGTAATCTTGCTTAAAAACATTATTCATAACCTAGAGAAAGGAAACACAAGAAAATTGTGAGATAAGATGCTCAGTAAGGGTAAATAAAGAAAATATGTAATCATAACATGAACACTAGGTTATGATAACATGAGAATAGCATTTTAAAACCATACCCCACATATCAAATATCATAATCATGAGTCACGACATAAATATTAGTAGTTCATAAGAAATAAGTTATAAGATAACCAAATAACATGTTCCATGAGATCATAAAATTGGCATAATACATTGATATTTGGCATACACATAAGAATATAAAATCATTTCCATATTAGTCTAGGATCATTTCCAAGACCATCATAGTAGACAAAGTCCTTTACTGAACTAGGTTCACTCCCTATTCCAACCCTATATTACTGAACTGGGTTTACTTCTAATTCCATCCCTATCTTACTAAACTGAGTTCAATATCCATTTTAGTCCTTTCTATCTCATGAATTGATGGTATATATTGGTACCACTCATCACATTATGAAAACCATATTTATGTGTTCCATAAGTTCATAAACATTCATCATATCATAATCCATGAAATGAAATGGGTATCATAAACATTTCATCATATCATAACCTATGAAAAATATGTAGGTTTAATAATGATTTAATCATATCATAACCCATAAAAATAAGTGGGTTTCATAATCATTTTATACAGTTATAGTCCATGGATGGGAAATGGGTTTCATAAACATCATTTTATCAAAACGTAAACCATTTAGAGAAATAATATGAATGGTATTCTTATATCATATCACCAATAATGAATAGGTAACACCAAATGATGTAATATTATATGTAAAATAATTTTTAAATATCTTTTAAAACCTTTCTTGAGGAAAATAACATTCCCTATTATATAAACTCTTTAAAACATAAAACATTTTGAAAACATTTTTCTTTTAAAATAACCTTGAAAATTGATAAAGGAAGATTTGAAAACCATGTAAAATACTTTTTAAACATAAAACTATTTATAAATACTTTATTTTAAAATAAAATAAAAAATAAAAAATAAATACTAAAAATCATTGAAAACACTTTTTAAAACACAAAACAATTTAAAAATCATTTTCTTTGAAAATAACATTTCAAACTTATAAAGGAATATTTGAAAATCATTTAAAAAACTTTTTAAAACATAAAAAAAATTCAAAATTCTTTTTCTTGAAAATTAGTTAAAATATTTTTTAAAAACATTTTTTAAAACATGTTTACAAAACATTGTTTTGGATGAATACATATTTCTGACTAAAGAGAGGAATAAAGTCGGATTATCTTAAAAACATTTTATTGATTATGTTTAGTACCAAAGAGCGGAAAAATGGTTACATTACCTGAATATATCATGAATAAATATATTAGAATAAAATTAATGATAATTATTAAGGGTTATAAAATGATATTTTATCATTGGATACTTAATCATAAACAATCCCAACAAATGATGAGATTGTAACATAAAATATTTACCACTTCTGTAACATTGAATCATAAGCCACACGAAGGAATAAAATAAAGTAGAATATAAAATACAATTAGGATAAATAAATTCATGATATTACATGTAAAATGGTTTTTATATACATCTAATAAAGTAATATAGGTGCATAACATAATGTACATCACAAATAAAGAAAATTGAGACAAAACCCCTTTATAGATTTGGTGACTTTTAAACTGTACACCCAATGAAATAGATATCCTAAAATGGATATGAAAATAAAAATATATATATAATTTTCAAAAAATTCATTCATAGACATTATATACACTTCATAGAATAAATAGGTGGTGAATGTATCATTGTCTCAAAAAAGTAAAAAGTGAGATGAAAATATTTTACCTTAAGTATTAAATTCCATAGAACTTGTTAAAACCTCTTGTATAATAAATATAATTTTATTATAAATATATTTCATAAAAATATTAATACATATAATACCATATATAATTTTATTATGACCTTTTATTGCCTTCTTATTAAAAATTTCATGTTTATGTTACGTCTCGGATAATAACCGCTTTTTTTCATATATGTTTTGATTTTTTATTTTTGGTACTCTTAATTTGATCTTGATTTAATAATATCCAAAATGTTAAATGTTATATATATTTATTATATATTTATTTATAGTAATCCATAAAATTTAGTGATAGGAAATGAAATACACAATTCATGGAGAAGGTAGGACGTATGTACACATGAACATTGTTTCCATTTTCATGTCATATTGAATGAAATAAAAGTAAATGATGCATATATATATATTATAATTAAATATAATTTTTATTCATTATATATCACATTTTTTTATTAAAATCGTCGTTAATACATTACATGTAAAGCGTGAATGGATCACATCACTTCGTGAGGCAGTACTCCATCGTACATGTGAACGACGTTATCATATTCCCTTAAAATTGAAAGCATGAAGTTATATGTGATATAAATCTTCCATAACCCTAATAACATCATAAATATCATAAATATCATATATAAACATTATTTCCATCATTATAAATAACCTATAAATGTGGTAATTAAAAAATTAATCACATCAGTTCATGAGGTTGTAGTATGTCGTACACACGAACAATGATTTCATAATTCATTTGATATAATTATGTGTGTTTTTATGTCATACCACAAATATAACAGTATATAAGTATATTAAATATACTTATGTTATTATATAATCATGATATAAAAATAATTGAACAGTTTTGAGGAAGAAATAAAATAAAAATATTTATTGATGAACATTACCTCTTCTTTAGTTATCTCCTTTTGGTTTGAACCAAGGGCCTTCCTTGGTTGAATTTATGCCCATATTAAAGCCTATAGGGCGAGTTTAAGGAGTTTTAGAAATTATTTTTACAGGTTTTTGTCAATAAAAATTGATTTGTATGTGTGAATAAGTGGGGAGAGTGAGTTCCCTTTATAGTTAAGGAGGAGCGTCATTCCTGTAAATACTTAAATGTATTCACTATTTGTAGGTCAATTTACATCAATTGGATCCAATATTGATAATTAAAGGTGTTTAGGGATTATATGGTTGATAAAAACATCCATAAAACATTGAAACACATGTTTTAAACATTTAATTCCTCATCATATAAGTTTCACATTTTTTTACCATTTTGGTTTTTCACTACCGTAACTAGATTATTAACCTTGGTATGTTATCCTTTAAGAATAAATTAGTTTAAAAATTATTATATAATTCGAAACTCTGAATTTAAAACTGGTATATAAATTCTCAAATATAAATTCTATGTGTGTTAGAAATTAATTTTAACATAAGTGTAAGTAAGGTAAAAAAACACTACTTTAACCCTAATTATGCTAACTGAGTTTTTAATATTTAGAAGTAAAGATATTCAATATAATTGATAAATTGGTACATTAATGGACCATAGTTGATATTTATTAACATTTAAAAATCACTTGATAGAATATGGGATTTGTAGTAATTTTAAATCAATTAACAAAATATAATTTATTATAAAATGACATTAATACCAATTTTAACATTATTTATTTAGTTTAAATTAAAAAATAACAATACGTTGATAAAATTAAAATATATTTATTTAACACATTTTTAACATGAGATATTCATTTAAACTTAATTTAAGGAAATAATTCATTCAATTTACATCACTTTTAATATTTTTAGTATCATTTATTTTAGTTAATTATTAACTAAATAATTCATGTGTTGGCAT
Organism: Viscum album; assembly: GCA_963277665.1. NCBI lineage: Eukaryota > Viridiplantae > Streptophyta > Magnoliopsida > Santalales > Viscaceae > Viscum > Viscum album. The sequence goes on along the minus strand of OY728159.1, from coordinate 1,234,176,116 downwards.
TTCTTCATAATATATTGTAATTACTTAATCTATCAAAAGTTATAATGAATTATCATGAAAAAATATACCATTTTACATTTAAAATAATATTTATAACCAAACATTTGATGTTTTTCTTTATCCCAAATGTTTATCAATATTAAAGGCAAAGAAGGTTCCTTTTTTGTCTTTTTCTTTACTTAAATTGTTATATTGGTTAATTTCAAGGAATAGTATATCAATAACTCAAAACAATAGAACCTATTGTGTTAAGGGTATAAATATTTACATCCAATGGTTATTTTAAAATTAGTTAGTTCATTTTAAACCATATATTCTAATTTTAACCACTAAGTAAACTCATTTTTATCTTAATCACAGTAGTTTATTGTAACAGTTTTCAATAATCACATTGGTCGAAAATTATGTTTGAATTGTTAAAAAATATAAATTATTCTTATTCAAAATATTTAATTCATTTTTAAAAATTCAATTCATGTAATTAAAACGATTTAATTTAAAATTAATCTCAGAAACGTGATGAGAAAGCAGGTTTTTAAAAGCAAAAATGACCAAAAGATTACAAAGTTTTTATATCAAATTTCAGTATTAAATTGATTCCAATAACCTAAATTAGGTTAATGATGTATAATTGAACAAATTATTATTTAAAACCAAATTACTATATATTGTAACTTTTTAAATAATTTAGGTGAAAAGCAGTTTTCAATTAACATTTATTATTTTTCACTATTCATTGAAAAATGAAATTTCTCAGAAAAAAACCCAAAACTTACTCCTAAGATAATTTTTATATTACAATTTAAAAAATAATAATTTTATTTTATTAGATAAATTCTCCAAAAGTGGTAAATTATAAATTTAAAATAAGTGCACCATAAAAAGGCTACAAGACTTCTTTTCTGAAAAAATGTAGTTTTTAAGCATTAAGTTGGATTTATTCTTATCTATTATCTAAAAAACATATAAGATGAATCTTAAACATTTTATTTTATATAAAATATATAAATTTCATTAAAATAATTACCCAAAAGTTATTTGGTTAATTAATAAAACACAATTGTTCACATAATAATGGTTTTTTGGAAAAATATTTCCTTTTATTTTTTTAAATGGTTTTATTTTTTATTCATAATTAATTATACACAAAATAATTATATAAACTTGTGTAAACCATATTTTCATAATTTAGTTAATCCTATTCATACCCTTCATTTTGGTGGTCGGATGATAATTATCATATTAAATAATAATATTTAAATAGTATGTCATGTTTGGTATAAACTCGATGTTGTGTGTAACGCAAGATAAACTCAGAATTATGTGCAACAAAAGTTAAACTTAGTATTGTTTGTAATGGAAGATAAAATCAGTGTTTCATTTAATGTAAAATATCAAAAGAATAAATATATTTGAAAAAATATTACAAAATCTTATGGTGTTGCATTCTCAATCTATAAGAACCAACCTTTTCATACTCAATCATTGGGTAAATGTTGATAATCCCAAGACTATCTCATAATATCCTTATAGATCCATATATGATCCTCAATCTGGGATCTAAATCACCATAGTGCTCTATAAAACCATTACCACATCACATTATCAACCTATTTTTTATGGAAATCAATATCAATAGATATAACTCAAGGTTTGTGACCATGTCTAATACCATGTGACTCTCATGTTTGAACTCATTGCAAACCACATATCATCACACATAGAAAATTACAATCTAATTGGTTCCTAACTCACTATATTTTAATCACTCTCTTAATTTCTTAACTATCACATCGATTTACTCAACTCCTTGGTGCCTCACAAGACCCGGTATTCTCCATAACACATTTTATTTTTCCATAAAAGGTTCACAACTCATCTCTCATATGATTTAACTATTTCAATACATTAATAATTATCATGATGACTCATGAATTTCACTATCATACTATAGAGATCCCATCTCAGACATCAATCTTCTGATTCTCTCTAGGAAATTCAATCATGACCATCTCCAGAGAAACTCTTGCTGAAATTAACAATCCATAAGGAATCACATTGATAACTTCCTTATCTATTTATCAATCACACCCAGGTATATCACACCTTTCACATGGTTTATCCCATATCAAATCAGATCCCATGTATGATCATCCATCAAATTTCATTATCATACCATGACTCAACTCAAAGAAATCAGAGAATATAATAATTCCTCAACCCTATGACAATACATAGGCATGAATCGAGGCCCAAAAACTTATATGGTTCTCAAAATAACCAAAAACACATCATAGATCATCTTAATTCATGCAAGATAAAGGATCTCAGTACAATCATTAATCCATAATCTTTATTGTGACCTGCTTCTCTAGGTCATGTAGATCTCAAACCATGATCTCCTTGGCCGAGATATTTTCTAGATTCCACCCATAGACATTCCTAATATGTAATAGTAGGTTTATTATACCCAACTAACCAAAAATATCACTATATCAAGGAAGATCTTAGGTTAAATAAACCAAAAAATCACATATATTTATAAAATATCACTCCCTTATTCCCATGGTAATATAAAATCCAATAATCCACTTAAAAAATCCATAACTATCTTTTTTATCAAATAAAACATGAAACCAATTATGTATACACCCTAGTAATAATTATCGAATCATACCATCATGATTTGTATCTCATCAATCCTAATTTAACTCACCAAATTAATTAGCTAATCATTCCCTTAATCATGTCGATCAACTCTAGAATGCTTCTCAATCCATATATACTCAAGGCATTCCTCATGTATAAATTAAGACATGATCACACCTCAATTATATGTGGTTCATATGATATTAATCATATAACCATGATTAACATATGTATGGAACCCATATACCTTGGTTAACCCCATTCTATGGGGTTACCCTAACATATCACAACTCATCTCAATCCATAAGATACAAGGAACCCTATTATTATGTTATCATTCCCCCAATACACTAAATATTGAGTTGTATATCATCATTACTAATCTCTCCCATATATTCTATAGACTATACTTCTTTAGGTCATGGATTATGAAAAAAACAATGTTTATATCCGGAATACCATAAGAAAACTCAAATTCTAATGAACCCATCTTCATATTTCCATATCTATTGGGTACCCCCTTACACAAGACTAATTACCCACTCTAGGGAAATCATTTACATCACTTTCATAAGAACATATATGGTTTAACCCTTAAGAAACATGTCTTATTATGTCTTAATAATAGGTAAAGGTTGTAATAGGATATGTGTCTCGCTACTCCATACACACCTAGTTACATAAGGATCTTACATCACTCAATAATGACTCTAACTCAACCAATAGTCTCTTCGGGTGAAGTATAAAATACACATAGTTTCACATAACCAGTCATCATATATAAAAAATAAATAATAACCAATAAACATGTTTCAATCAAGTAGAGTGACACCAACAACTTATATAGGAAAAAATTGTATAATTTTTTTTCCACTTGAAATAACATAACCCATTCTCATAATAAAATCAACAATCATATAAAAGAATATAAATTTCATGTAAATACTATGTGTTAAATATTATGGATGAATGCATGCCTCTTTCATCCCCAAGAAAATAAATAAACCATAAACCAATAACCTTAATAAATAATACATAGAACAAAAAAAATAGCTCAACTATAATAATGAGTATAAAGAAAAACAATCTCAACTCCCTAGAAACTTAGTCTTCAATACATGTAAGTGTTGTCCAAGCATAAGCATGGATTCCATTCTATGTTCCAAATTATCCTATCTCTATATAGCATATCCATAATAGTTGGATAGATAAAACAAATATCTAATACCTGTTTATAATTTCCTCGTTCCATTCAACCTGAATGGATCTAGGTCAAATAATGCCATGTAACATAAGGCATGCCTCCAGTATGCTAAAGGATAAAGTCTAGTAGTGCATGTCTGATGAACTACATGGCGAGATCATACCCTTTAATATCATCACACAATATCATACCAATAACATACATTTATAAAGTAGATATACCATTAGTCTACATCAATAGATTTACAATGGATGTCATACCATATAAATAATTTCATTATATTATAAAAAAATTAAACCATGCAGATCATACAGTCATATGACATATACAAGATCTCTCAAGGAGTCAATAATATACTAAGAAGTAATAAAAATGTAAACAATAAAAGGTAAACCTCAAACTATCCTTGTCATTTCCTCAGACCTTTCTTCATAACCACATTGAGCACTGCTAGGTCATCAAACTGTATTAGGGTCCTTGATCATACCTATATGATAACCATAAGACCTACATTCTCACCAAAGTACCCATGTAAGGTATGAGTATAAAAACCAGTATGGAACCAAAAACTATGTCCCTAATAAAAAATAACAAATATTTTCATGGATGTATTGAATTAAGTAGAATTCATAAACATCACAATAATTATACCTATAATACAAAGGTTACTCAAGATTCCACCTTGGTGGCCTAATCATGCCTTCTTTGGATAATGTCTGAATGGGATGATGCACCCATGGTCTATACACAACATGAGTTTGAATGATCTAACACTGATCATTTAAACAACCATGATGAATGATCTATCCCCGTAGATTCATTCAAGGTGACTGAGGCATCACAATTACATCACATAAGAAGAATGGCATATCATTATGTCATAACCCTAAGATGAATTATGTATCATCAAAACATAATCCCCACAGTAAATGATGTATCATTGAAACATAACCCCCAAGGTGAATTACATGTCACTAAAATATTATCCCTAAGAGGAATGATATATCATTGAACATAACCCCTAAGGTGAAAAATATATCATCAAAACATAATCACAAGGTGGATGATATGGAATTGAAACATAATTTATAAGGTGAAAAATATATCACTAAAATGAAATTCCCAAGGTAAATGATCTATCACCAAAACATAATACCCAAGGTGAATGATATATCATCAAAGAAAATAAATATAAAATTGTATGTCACAAGGTGAATGATATATCACCATCCTCACTATCCAAGGTAGACAGTCTTCTACCAACATACCAACCAAGGTGAATTATGCATAATTGATAATAATACTCAAGGTAGATAAACTACCACCACCAATATAACTTGGGTGAATAATTTATCACCAAATAAATAGACATGGTGTAAAACCATGTCACCAAAATTAATAAAATGAAAAAGTTAAATGAGTTATGATTATAAATATAAAAAATGTCATAACATTAACATAATCATGGTGAATGAGTGATCACCCTAGGAATTTGGTTCAACTGAACCATAAATTACTCATTTGGATATCCACATCCATGACATTGTACACCAAGTAAACATACATCATGTCTATAACTCCTAAGAATTATTGGGATCACAATAACCACCCATGTCACTACGTTCATGATATAGTGACACTCATCATACTAAGGTATCATCATAAAGTAAAATCTAACTTATCCTAGACAATACATGAGTTTCCATCATTAAGGGTCACTAATTGACAATATAACAAGATCAAAAATTATGTTCTGGATGAGGAAAACCCTCACAATTCCATTCCCTAACTATCTCATCACTTCCCCAACATGACATGGAAAATTATAGCCATGTGTTCATTTCAGAAGTTTTAGAGGACCTAGAGCATTCTAAATAGCTCATATCTATCATTCAAACACTAACTAAAAACATATTTGGTTCCATATTAGGTTATCCCTATATACCCACCTATGCATGCATATAATGCATCCATTACCAAGAAAATTTTTAGGGGCACCCCTAAACATCACTAAAATGGACATCACCTATTAATACACTCCTCCCTATGTTAATAAATCTATAGCTAAAAAATGGACACTCCACTCGAGTTCCATTTTAATCAAACCATACCTTCACCTATACATCATAGCTTCTGGTGACTATGTAACAAATGAATAATGTACGAGGGATTTATAAAATTATAACTAACTCATTAACCCTACCTCACCCAAGGAAACTCACCCATGGCTCCATATTTTATTTATATCACCCACTTACCTATGTTAAAATTCCACTCCATATATGAATACACATATAAATAAGTGATATTAGGGACCACAATCCTCGAGCATAGAGTTATACCCCTTATTAAATCATGTCCAATACTTGTCTAAGAAATATACAAACAAAATTATCTTCTTAAATCCCCTAAATCATCTAATTGGTTCATAAATTAATCAAAAAAACAACATAAAATTAAATTTACTTAATAAATTAAACACTTCCTATTTAGTTATAAATGAGTTGAAACTCAATGGGTGATGTATCCTTGAGGATAATTCAAGAAATAAGGCACAGTTCACTCCTAGAGCACCCATGAGTCCTTTTATGATAAATTCACCTCTATATGATACCAAATAATTATCTAATTATATCTCAATTTTATGAGAAACACAAAATAAATCATGGTAGTGACTTGATGATAGCGAAATGACTCATAACTGTGGGTGTTCATCTCTCTCGAGCCTCCTCTAGCCATAATGAGTGAAAACCCCATCATGTCAACCTTATTCCACTATGATAAGATATAATTGATACTAATCCCTACCTTTTATTCTCCCACTAGTAGCCCCTTCTGGGTTAGTAGTGAAGACAAGAGTGACCCCTGAGTCATGCCTCAAATAGGCCTTAGGTTGGAGTCTAGAACCAAAGGTATAAAACATAAAAATGGGAGGCATTACCATTATATAACCCTAGAACATAAAAACAATAATTGATCAACATCAGAGTATAAATAAACCAAAACCCATAATAATCATAAAATGTATGAATAATTTCAAAAAAATAAAATCCCAAGGTAAAAATGGAAATAAATTACTAGGTAATGACTCCATATAAAAACACAATATCCATGATTATAATGTCTAGTTAAGTTACCAAATTCACCCTAGAAATATAAAAATATCTTATATACATCATTGTGATCATAAAATATATACATAGTAGAATCATTCTCAAAAAACTCATGTGTAAATGTGGAAGAATCCTAGTAATGCATTATTTTACAAAAAAAACATAACCAATAATCACCTATAAGGTTAACTATCACCCATCCTCAACAAGGATCACCTAACAAGTATCGCATCCAAATATAATAACATCATATCAAGAATTAATGAAAACAGGTTCTCTGCAACTGGTTCCCCACTAATTTATTTCTCTCATGCCCCAACATCAAGTGACATGTTCTCACTCTATCCAACATCTGATGTGGGTTGTGTCACAACCCTACCTATACAAACCTCCCATAGGCTCTAACATCCTATGATGGCATCAGTCAATCCATGCCATAACCACAACATTAATTCAAGCCTCAACCACATCATCCTCATCATATCATATACACATCTAAAAATTGCATATACACACCATATATCAGGTAAATTAGGGTATCATGAACATAAAGTAAATCAACCTTGTTCCCTCCTCTTACCATGCATGGCCCCCACCATATCACATCATGTCTATATCCATCATAGTAGGGTATCATGAACATGAAGGAAATAAATCCCATTTCCTCCTCCTACCATCCATGATCCCTACCATGTACCAATATTATAATGCATTGTGACCAAAGGGAGAGAATAGAATAGGGACTGAATTAGATATTAGAGAAAACGCCCATAACATGAAACATTTGGGTGTCGGTAAGGTTATATGAATTGAGTGGGGTGTGAAAAGAAATCATAAGAAAATACATAATATGTATACACACACACACACCACACACAAGACTATCCTAGAGGTTCTGCACTAATACTGTATACTCATAACCCACAACCATCACCACACTACCATCATCATTGATGTCAACTATAAACCCACAACCATCTCACTATCCCACACAAAAAATCCACCTTAAACAACTAAAAATTTAGATTAATCGTTTCATTAATCCATTTCTTAATATATCATTATCAATTGTATTATATCCATTAAGTCATTAAATTTAATATTTAATGAAAACCCACTTTTGGAAAATACCAACATTATTTCTAATCATGATTAAATTTAATTCTAGCAACACAAATTACCATTTCATCCCTAGCAGATATTATATTCCACTACAACCAAGAAACTATAAGAAACTACAAAATATCCTTGCACTCGCCACAACAAGAAACCACCACATCTTCTACAATACCCTCCATCATAGCCCCACCGTCCATCATATATAAACCATGATCGTCTTGTTTCCCCACACATACTAACCACTACAAAACCAACCCACAACACATATCATGCTAACCAATAATAGCATAGATTCCCATCATCTACTAACTAATGAATCTGGACCCATCCATAGAAACTACCCCATAATATCCCCCACATAACCACACAAATACAGCCACAACAAAATGCCACTCAAATTCCATGCAAGCACAACAGGAATATAACATCCAAATTTCTAGCAATAACCACTACTAAAATCCCATTTTACTTTCAAGCATGTTATTCCATTAGCAATTTCCACACAACTAGTTCATTTACCATATTTAATTGATTATCCTTTTTAGAAAGGTAATAAAAACATGGCATCAACACACAAGCCTCAACAATAATAATAATTTTCAGTAATAGTAGCAACAAGCATCAAGCACTTGAGAAAAATTTATAAAATGTGTAAATTCATGAAAAACAAACTCATTCCTTTAAATTTCATTAGTCTAATTCATTATCTTCATTAGTTCAATCCATACCAATCACCTAAAGAAAAAAATCATGTTAATCCTGAAATTAATAAAAAACAAGAGATAGTTCATGAATTTTCTACTTCAAATAAAGCTTCATAAATCACTACGAAATAGGAAAATGAAGAAGAGATGATCATGATAATGAGTTCACACCAAGAAGAACATAAAAACCTAAAGCACGACATCTATCATCAACTAATTGCCTAAATCAACCATATCTCATAGCCACAATCTTTTAGGTATGAATAATAGAGATAAAAACAAAATTAATGGGGAAAGGTCTCACCTTAGATCACCAATACTTGATTTCCTATAGACATAGTTCTTGTTCAAAAGATAAGGGAAAAAAGGTCTCCAAAAATTTCCTTAGAATCACCCATGATTTTGAGGAAAGAGAGGTAAATGAATGAAATTCATGGGAGCGTATATATTTATACATAGTCTGGAAAAATATAAGATCATGGTAAAAGGTGTATGGATAGGTTGTAATGCCTAGATTTCCCATAAAACTGTGGTATATTCCAGGCCACCATACTATAATGGACCTAATTCAAACCCAGATTTGTAATTTATGTCATGGTCGAAGCCTAGATCTTACAAAATCATAGAAGGTATATAGTTTAACCTCAATCTCATGTCTTACTGTTTCCTAAAATGGAGATGACATAGATGTCACTTTCTTATCCACCACAACGTAGAAAGGAGCACTACATCAAAGCCCCAGACCTTCCCTTAACCCTAATTACCCCTCAGACCAACACTATAGCATAGCTCAAGGTCCACACTATAGTGATCACTTAGATAGTAGGGCCACTAAAATATAACCCCTAGGCCCCTACATTGTATCTTCTAGCACCACACCATAGTCTGGGCTTTAGACTAGCCTTTTGCAGCATAGAGCACACCTCTATGTTACAAAAATGTCCTACATATAGAAATCTATCTCAAACCTCACTGGTCTTCCCCAAGCCTCCTCTAGGAACCTTTAATACACAAAACTCACAAAGTAATGGGTCAAGAATTTTTTAATCATTATATTATATCATCTAAAATTATTTTAATCCTCAAGGATCAAAACCAACCCTAGAAGAAAATTACACCTACACTACCAATTAATAAATCTTCAGGATATTCCACTAAAATGAGATTATTCCCCCAACAAAGCATATAACACCTAGGAAAATATCTAAAACTTATCCATTTCATTCAATTAAAATAAAATATCACAAAATTAATCCAAAAAAATCAAAACAACTTGGAATACTTAGCACACAACTATGGCTCTCAATACCATGAATTATTCTCTATACCACCATGCCGCTAAATAATGTGCATCAAACTAATAACGCATCCATATAGAACCTTCTCCCAATGATCCTTGATCTCAACATATTTCTCTACAAATGAAAAATTGTCCTTGATATCAAAATATCCCCAATTCAGGACATGTGAGTTATCATTAAGATGCTAACAAATATGTGCCACATGGAAGACACCATCGATCCTGGCTAACTATGGAAGAAGCACCAACTAGTACATCACCTCTCTATTTCACTAAAATACCTTGAATGTACTAATAAACTCATGAAAGATCTTAATTCCCCTGGAAAAAACTCCACTACCCATGATGAGGAGAAACCCTCAAGAACAAATGGTCTCCCACCTAGAACTCCAACAAAATCCTCCTTTAATCTTCATAAAACGTATGATAGTATCGTGTCATCTTCATACAATCCCAAACCATTTCAATATTATCTATCATGCTCTACCCCACATTTAGACCAAGGATTTCCAACATCGCATCCTCAATCCAGTATAATAAAAAATGGAATGGTTGATCATACATTGCCTAAAATGGATCTATGATAATAGAATAGTAGAAGTTTTCATTATATGAAAACCCAACCATGGGAAAATGATTTATCCATGATCTAGTAAAATAAAAGATTCAAGTCTAAAAAATATCCTCCAATGAATATATATTCTACTCTATATTCCCATATATTTGAGGATATAAAGTAGTATTAAGGTGTAACTAGGATCTAAAATCATGCCACAATCCTCTCCATACTCATGTGGTAAGATGATGATCCCAAAATGAAGTAATATTCCTTGGTACCTCGTGAGATCTCACTACCTCATACATATACTAACTCACTAAGACCTCCATAACACCCAACTCCCTAATCGTTAGGAAATTTTCTAACTTCATCAAGTAATCCAAGAAAACCCAAATAGCATTGAATCCTTCCAAGAATTGTGGTAGACTAGTGGAAAAATCCATCAAGTTGTCCTCCCATTTCTACTTAGGTACATCCAATGGTTGTAACAAACTTCCTAGAACACAATAATTCACCTTCACCTACTAATATATCATCCACCAGGACACAAACTATGCCACTTACCACCTTATCCATAGAAACCAAGTTGATGTCTCAAAGCATGATACATCTTAGGCACACCAGGATGCCCTTCCAGTACAAAGCTATTGAAGTCCTAGAGAACCTCCTCACACACATTCAACAAAACAAATAACCACCCATAAAATATTATCTAATGTTTATCATACTTTAAACATCTTCATCATCCTAGATGGAATAGTCTCATGTCACATCTACCATTAAGTCTCCTTACTAAGACTCCACCCACTTCATCAAGATAGATTTCACTATCATCTTCAACAAGAAACCTCTACCATTAACCTCCTCTATATCAATATAAATCATTGTAAGATCCTCTATCACCCTCTAAGAATCTCCAAACTCTCAAGGAACATCTATCTATGAATTTTTACTCAGACCAACCACAATTAAATTTCCTTTCCATGTTGTATAGGAGATCCCAATTTCATAATCCTATAGAAATTATATCCACCACTGTTATCACATATTTAGATTCCACTGAGAGAAAATACCTTATGATCATATGATTTGTGAGGACCATAAAGCACTCATTTATGAGGTAATATCACTTAATATTCAAAGAAAAAATTATTTACACCAACATGAGATCATGGGTAGCATAGTTATACTTGTAGAGACATAACTACTGAGATGTATAGGATATATCTATTATCTTTTGATTTAAGACATAACCAAAAATATGATTAGAAGTGTCATAGTACACCTAAATCATGACTCCCTCCTCCAAAAGCTAAAAAAGGTAGCATTGATTATACTCTCCTTTAAGTAGTCAAAATTTATATGCCACTGATCATCCAAAAAGAAATCTTTGTTCATTGTGTTCAAGGATGTTAATGGGGATATAATCTGATAGAATTCAAACACAAACCTTAAATAATTTCCTATGATACCTAGGAAACCATGTAAATTAGTAATGTTATTGTGGGTTTCCAAGAAAAAATAACCTCAATTTATGACAGATCTACTTCCACTCCCTTCGAGGACACTGTATGCCTGAGGAAGTGTAGCCTATGAATCCAAAACTTACACTTGTGCATCTTCCTATAAATAAGGTGGTTTCAAAGAAACTATAAAACATAATAAGGTCTCATTATGATCCTTATCTAAATTTGATCATATGTGTATGTAGTTGATAAACATGACAACACACTGATCTAGTAACTCATGGGATATAGAGTTCATGAGTCCCGTGAACATGGTCATGGCATTTCTGACACCAAACGGTATGACCATGAACTATAAATTCCTATATTGACACCTGAAATATAGTTGGATCCATTTAAATGGTTGAATAGATCATCAATTCTTAGAATAGGGAAATTATTCTTAATTTCCACTGAATCCAACCATTGATAGTCTATACACAACCTCAGAACATCGTCCACCTTCTTGGAGATCAACACGGGAGCACCCCACAATGACACACTGAGCTAGAAAACCCCTTCCCTATCATATCATCAATATAAATCTTCAATTCCAACATATTGGGAGATTTCATGTATTAATATTCCATTGAAATCATAGACTCATCGAGCTGCAACTGGATCCCAAACATAATATCACATTGAGGGGGTAAAGCTACAACCCACTATGAAAAATATTAGAAAACTCTTATATGAATATTAGAAACTCCACTACATTCAATTCCACTAAAACCAATGGAAAATATGATAACTGAGATACTAATGGATCCAAACATCTACTGCTAAAACAAAACACTTCTCTAAAACAAAACAAAACACTTCAAAAAAACACTTCTCTAAAATAAATCAATAACCCTTTGCACCAAATACAACTAGTTAATGCTAAGAATGAAATTGTATGGCTACACCTGAAGTAGAAATAAATCCCTAGATGACTTATGTTACCCCAACATCAACTCATAACCACAACACACATCAAGAAAACTCACATGACCTCTAACTTGAATAGTAAATTCCAGGGGTACTAGAATCCTTACCACCTTGATTCTCAGGGAACGGAATAAGGTAGGTGAAATAAAGGAGTATGATAATCTAGAATTAAATAATTAATAAGTCATGGTATAAGATAAATGTATGGAACCTCGAATGATCTCGAGTTCCTCTAGTACTGGGTCATCCATAACATGAATTTATCAATGTCCTGCTCTCCTACCTCATGGTCGAGGAACACCTCGACAACCACACTCATCCTTATATCCCTAAGTTTGAGGGACATTAGAATATTTTACTCTACTAGCTTCATCTACCCTAAGTAACATAAATTCATGATTACCATACCGATGGTATAGGATCTATGGAAACTATTGTTGCTAGGGAAAATAAGGAACTTGGACACCTCCACCATAATGACCTCCTTGAATAATCGAGAACTGGATCTGATGGTTCTTGTGACCTTAATAAGAAAAATACACTAGTATAGGTCTCTCATTAGTTTCATAGATTCTAATACCCTTAGATAAATTAAAGGAAAACAATTGTTGATCTTGACTCCTGGCTAGTCAAAACCTCAACCAACCAAACTCTGACGATCCACCACCAATAGCCATGCTCCTCAAGGAACACTGATAGATCCCCTCTCATGACAACCCTAGTTAAGCATGCATCTCATCAATCACATTATTCTTCATGTTCACCTCAAAATACATAATAAACATAAATGGGATGACTACATATCGAATCATAGGATGCATTTCCTCCTCTAAAAACAAATCTTTAGACTCCTCATCCAGAAACAAATAAAGGATAGGAAAAGGAGGTTATTATGCCTAATTCCAAGCTCCCACACACTTAGGATCCCTTGATAAAGAGAAATTATCCCCTACCACTTTATTTCCCTCATCATTAAAGATTTAAACTCATTGAAAAAATGTTAATGAAAATTATCCTAAGAAATATTAGCATCCTTATGCCCCCTAATATATAGGATCCACCATTATTGCACTACCCACTACATCTGACTGAAGGAAAATGAAACTTGATACCCAAACCTATCTCAAATAAAAATAAAATTTATCTCAAGATTCTTCATCATGTTGGATCATAAGAGTTTATGATGGCTACAAGAGAGCAGTGAATTTTAGTTTAAAAAATTAAGCTAAAAAAAACCCAAAACCTCTCTAGTTAAAAAGATCATACTCATAAGTTGTCTGATGATCAAAGTCTGTGTATCGAATTCATAATCCATATGATATATCAATTTTGTTATGTGATCTCAAAAACAATCTGATAAATCAATTATTATAAAGATTAGTAAAAACAAACTTTCTAATATAAATATAGTGGAATATAAAACTTATAAAATAAAATAATATGAAATATTATAATAAAGTAATAATTACGTACAGGATTTATAAAAGTAATTCTACTCTTTAACCTTAAGAGTTAATGAAGTCACAAATAATGACTTAAGATATCCACAATATTAAACCTAACTTTAAAGGTCTGTCTTTCTACACTAAGAAATCCCTTGATAAGAATATCATAAAAACTCTATCTTTAATTACCTTGGAATAACTTGATAGAATTATCAACATCATCTTTGTATTTTTAACCCTATAATCCCTCAATATGATGGATTAGATTCACCTATATTTCAATCCTTAGAATTCCTCAATCTAAACCATTATTAATCACACTAAACATAAAATAAAAATGTCCTATGTAATTAACAACCATAACTCAGATTCCATATAACTATAAGTCTCTGAAAAATTAAAAAACATTAATAATGAAATGTTCAAGTAGAGAAAAATATCATATGTGTTGAGTCGAAAATTAATCAGCTCCTAACTCCTCAATTAAAATTCTACTTATAGTCATACCCCCAATGTTCATATTTTTTTGATTCTTAGAGTTGGTTACAATGACCTCAGATGTTATTCTCTTAATATCTTAGAAAAAAAGTTTCTATTTGATGTCATTTTTATTGCAGACATTACAATGATATAAATAATTCTGTATAAATAATTCTAGTTTTTCATATTATAAACTTTGGATAGTCTAAAGAAATATTTTTTGGGTCTTTCAATCTGATGAACTGAACTATGGTTAATTTGATGTATTTGAACTATTTTCAGTCCTAGTCTTATATATATATCACTAGTCAATCCACTGGTCAAAATATTATTCAGTCTGATGGACCAAACTCTAAATTAATCAGATTTATCGAATTGAAGAATAGAAATATTATATTCATTTTATTATAAAAAATTTCTACGTTTAGTATAAAAAAATATTAAAAAAAACTTTCTAAAACATTTCGGATATATAAATTTAGTAAAATATAATTTTAGGAAACTGTTAAAGTGTTTGTGATTTTCAAAACTAAGGAAAGAAAAAGTAGAAAGTATAACTTTTAACTCAATAATCTTACCCTTTTTACAAAGAACAAAACACAACACTTAAAATGAAAAATTATTAAATTTGAAATACTTACTAACCATTGTTTGATTAGGAACATTATTGATTTACTTTAGAATAAATATCTTTCCTTATCATATTTTAACTCCCTGTGAGTTTATTTCTCCCTCGGTATATAAAATCTCCCCCTTAAAAAATTCTACCAAAATTCTCCCCCTTAAACAAATTCTCCCAAAATTATCCCCATTTTTTATTTTCAAAAAATAATAGAGAAGGTAATGTATACTCCTAAAATGTAAGAAAAAAAATACAAAACCATTTTTCTTGAATAACAATTCATCCAAGATAATAATAAAGAGCATTCATTCAAATGAAATTGGAAAACATTCAGAAAAAAAATATTTAGATAATAAGTTATTCAAACTAATATTTCATTCAAAAAAATTAAATACATCAAGAGTTCAGATGTAAAAAACTTTCATTCTTTCTTATACATATTTTTGAAAATCACCTTTAAAATCTTTAAATCATCATGATCCTTCTCATTTTTGGAAACGGAAGACTTGAGATTTACTCTCCTCTCTTCTATTACTGAGTGCCTTATATTCTTTACCTTTAAACTTTTAACTTCTTTTTCGAGAACACTTATCTTCTTATTTTCCTCCTTTAGTCTCTCGAACTCTTTTTAAAAATACCTAAACCTTTCATTTTCTTCTTTAAAATTCTTAATTTATTCATTCAATTATTTTAATTCCTCATTCTAATAATCTATCATATCTATAAACTGTTCAACAAACTTCAGTCTATCTAAAGCATCAGAAGATAACTTCTCAAAAGAATCTGCAATGTCAAATGAAACATTCTTGACTTCTACTATTTGACCATCATATTCCTTAAAGTCCCCATATATGTGTCTTTTACACTTTAAAACATGATTGAATATTATTTTTTGAGCCTTGGATTGTCTTTAAAATATTTTATATCATCTATATTATAAATCATTGACTCTGTCAACAAATTAAATGATTCTGACTTCTCATTTAAACTATTTTGAATTTGTTCACATCTTACTTAAATAGTAGAAAGATAGTGAAGTGAGTTAGTTATTTGTTTTAAATTCTAAAAAAATTAGTCAACAATCTTTTAATATTATTTGGCTAATGATTCTAATGAATCTAATGAAGCCTCTAAAATTTGTTGATGAGATAGTTTGATATCAGAGTTTTCCTTTACTTCAACACTTTTATCTGCTAAAACTTTTACAATATTAACTTCTTTATTAGTCCCAGTCTTGTCTATTATATTTTTATATGAATGTTGAGATTCATCTTCTTCATTTGGGAATGATAAATGAACATTCACTGATACATAATGAATAGGGTTCTTATCGGAATAATTTTAAATTGAAGTGAAAGATAAGGATGAATCCAATGAGCTTTCCTCTCCCTCTCCTTATTTTATCTCTTCTTATTATTATTATTATTCTTATTCTTTTTTAATTATTTATCCAACTACCTTGTTATTCTTAAGACACCCTTATCGGCCTTCTGAAATAATTTTTGATCTTTCTTCTTCTTTTACTTCACTAATTTTTATGCTGATTATTAAACTATTTTTTCAACTTGAACCTCTTCACCAAATTCTTTACCTTTTCCCTTATTTCAAACAACAGGAATAAAAGAGATTTTAACTATTTATAAACTAGTAGTAGTAAGAATTTTTTAATATAGAATAGTTTGAGAAACTGAAAAAGGAGATACTGAAATTGGTGGATATTTCAATGTTCTTTTTACTCCTTTTAATAATATTTCCATAATCATTGCCTCAGCTGATATTTTATTTTTTTTATTATTCTTATCTGATCTCAGTAACTCATCATCCATTCTTATCTTTAATACCAAATCTTCAGCTTTTTTTAGTCTGAATGAAGGATCTCCTGGCTTATTTTTGGATTTTTGAGCCGTAATCTTCTAAAATTATTTGTATTAATTTTATTTTTGTTTATTTTTTAATTTTGTAGGTGAATAATCTACTTTCCTATTTTATTTTACTATATATTTAGATTTGAATTTTTTAGCATCAAACATGGTTTTTTATGATTTTTCCAAAAAATTCATCAACATGGTATTAATAACAAGTTTCATCTTTGCCCTAGTTTCTTCACCAATGAGAGAAACATTCCCTCTAAGATCATGGGAATGATTCATGATCTAGAAATCCTTCATATAGTTCACTAGCATCTTATTAATGAATCAAGGGAACATTATAGTTCTTTACTTTGTATATTCCTTCTTAATAGATTTGATAGAGATAAATACAAAATTCACAAGATTTATCTTTCTCATGTTCACAAGAAAATCCAATATAGAAATTTTGAGGACTTTCAAAGTGTACCTATCTCCCTTCCTCAGTATCAAGTACCCTTGTATCCAAAGGGTTTCCAATATGATATTCAGAGTCAGGTGAAACAATTTTATAACTTTTTATGAATAAGTAAACAATGAGTCTCATGTATTCAAATTATCAAAACTATGAAGCTTCTTTGAAAGATTGTGATATGGTAGGTATGATTCACCTTCTAAGGGGACTTCTACTAACATAACAAATTGTAGATATTGATGTTTATGACTTTGATCGAAAGGGTAAAAATAATGAATTTGGTATCCTCTTTTGTGTTAAATTCTACTAAGGAATATAATTCTCTAACTACTTATGGGTAGTGTATGTAAATATCCACTTTTTCTATACATATTTTCTATGAAAATTGATACATAAAAACACTTTTCAACAAGGATTTATATTTTTTATATGATTTCTTCTTGATAAGTCTTTAATTAACAACTTCTCTCTTTGTGAAATATTTTTTTGTGGCTATCTGGTTAAATTTGATATCAAAAATTGGATTAAATAAAAATATTAGACTATAGAAAACTTTTAGACTGATCAATTTATGAGGTGTTGAGTGTCAATAGAAAAAAACTTGAAGATCAATGTGGGACATAGATTCCCCACCCCATTTATATAAGAATGGGGGTGACGCTTCGAATTCTATAAATCAAGTGGAATGGATTGAAAACCATAATTTGATCCAATGGTTGAGATTAAATCCTTGAATGATTTAACAATTATTCTAAACTCTTAAATTTTTTATAAAAAAATTACTCATTAGACTAGTGTATTGTCCGACTATATATACTTTAAAATTTTATAACATATTTAATGTTTATGAAAGTTAAATAATATGTATAAAATCATGAATAAACTAAAGTAATGAATAAAAAACTAAAATATTAGAAGAATACATTTTGGAATAGAGGTATAATATCGGTATGGGTAACCTTTTCTTCTTAATTTTTATAACAGAAATTGAAACTAATAAAATTAGTCAAACAAATTTCATCTAATTTGTTTTTATTTTTGTAACAATTTTTGTGACTGGAAAACTTTTTGTAAAATTTTTTATTCAAAAATTTTGTAAAATATTTTACCTCTAAAACTTTTACTAAATTATTTTGACTCGGAAAAAAACTTTTAGGAAAACTAAAAAAATTAAAAAACTATAGTTTTAGAAAACAAAAAGTTTTTAGAAAACAAAAACATATGCACTCCCCCTTTGAGTAGAATATAAATAATTTAAGAAGATTGGTAAATATTAAATAGATATGAATGATCATTTAATATTGATCATTCCTAGATTCAGTTTAATATATTTAAATCTATCATAACTAAGAGTTTTATTAAAAATATCAGAAAGTTATTCATATGTTCTGATGAATTGTAAAATTATATCTCTTTCTTATGTGATCCTTAAGGGAATGGTGTCTTATACCTTTTTCTATCTTGTGAGTGATGTTCTAGGTTTTTACTTAAATCAATGGAACTTTTTTTATCACACAATATTTGGGTTTTATTAAAACTTATATCATAGTCGTGTGTGTTGCATCCACAACACTTGAGCACAAAAACATCTAGCTGCCACATATTTATCTTCAATAGGGGAAATTTATACTTTGTAAGATCAATATTTTTCTAGGTACATCCCTTGTTGAGTTTTTTGTTTGATCCTTAGTGTCCAGGTCTTTTTCAGAGATGGAGAACCTTTATTAGGGAAAATGACCCAAAGTTCAAGGATGTATGTTTGTTTGGATTAATATAGTCTAGATATAAATGTGTTAAATGTGTTTACAATTATTTTAAATGATTGGGAAGGCTTAGAGGTGGCTCAAGTTCTTTTCATGGGAAACAGGTTGTACGCTATCTATAGAGAAATTAAATGTCATGTAATGAATTTACATAACATGTAACTATTTTTAGGCACATGTTGTAATCCTGGTTCATGGTATAAAATGAATACATGTCATGAAAGAATTGCATGTCATGTAATGTTCGAGTAGTGTTATAAATCACCAAAGGAGACACATTTTTTAGAATATCCCTCTAAAAATAAATACATGATGTGTAACTAAATTACACACAATTTAATTTCTAGAGTATATTTTTAAAGGGTGTCATGTGTGAGATTATTCTCATTCCCTCATGTTCAGATTTCTCCTCTTGACCCTAGGGCAGCTTTCATGTCATTTTGGAGCACCTCTATTGATTCCAGACATCCCGATCATGTATTTGGTCCCTAGTAAGTGGTTTGGGTTAGTTTTTCCCTTCTCTCCCTTTGATTTCTAGCCATTGCGGAGTAATATATTGACCTTGGACATTTTTGGTTTTGATCTTGATTGGTTATGATCTAGGATCCTTCTTATGATCATATACACCTTCATTAATGTTGGATAATCCTACTGTAAGCATAGGTTGATTGTTAGTTAAAGGTAGGGGTTTAACCTTAACCCTATGGAATATTTAATTGTTGAGTATATGAAATATCACAATTTCACTAACATAACGTGTGCCTGAATGAATTAAATGATGAATTGGATTATTACTTGGTTTCCCTTTTGATCTAATTGGTTATTGACCTAGATTATGGATATCATTTGGGTTAATGAACCCATGATTATGAATGATTTGAGTAATAGCTTAGTGTGTGTTTATCATGATATGGGATTTGGGTGATTGATTGATATATATTCACCTTGGATTGGCATGATTTTTGAAGTAACTGACATGTTATTAGTTTAAGAAAAATGTGATATTGAAAAATAAATGTTAATTTACATAATTAACCATTGATTCTTATGATATGATATTATTATATCCTTGTTGTTATGACATGTGTTGTGTTTTCCATGCTGAAATGATTGTATGGGTGTTGGCCTAGTTTAATTATTGTAATGCTTATATGGGGTGTTGGCCCAGTTTACATGCTAAAATTATTATATATCAGGCTATTCCCTAAGAATTTATGAAATGATTATATATCGGGCTATGCCCTGAGACGTATTGAAATTATTATATAGTGGGTTATGGCCAGTGACACATGCCGAACTGCTTATATACCGAGTTTGGCCATGAGGCATGCTGAAATGATTATATATTAGGCTTGGACCTGATACATACTAAAATGATAATATAATGGTCGTGGCCCTAATTAAATGTTGAAATAATTATTTAACAATTGTTAACCTAGATTTTTCTGATTTATATCTTGGTTATATGGTTATGGTTAGCATGGTAGTGAGATATGCTCAGAGAAATTCTGACATGGCACTGAGGCATGTTATGTTTTACCATGGTTATATGGTTATGGTTGGTATGGTCATGAGACATGTTAAAGATATTTCAGCATTGTGTTGAAGCAGGTTTATGTGGTATTAATTTAATTGTTTAATTAATTAATACAATTGTTTATATCATTATTTCATGCACTTATTATTAGACTGGTTATGTTTATACATTGTGGTGTTGAACTACTGAGTTATACTCACACCCTACTTAGGTCTTCAATTGGTACCTGAGTAGATTACATTGATAAAATATTGGATAAGGGAAAGGGACCTTACTGTTGAATGTTTTGTTACTGGATGGTCTAATGTTTTGATGTGAGACTGGCATGGGGTTCAAGATTAAGAACTTTTGAGTCGTTATTAAGTCTTCTAGTTATTTATCTTCTATTACTTCTAGTATGAAATTTAGTAACATTCCATCATGAAATTAAATTATTCCATTATTCTTTTACTAGATTATTCATTTGGATTTTATTGTCAGTTTTCCACTGTATTATATAATTTCCAATATTTTCCGCACACTGATATTTATTTATTATTGTTATAAGATTATTCTGCTATGTTGTAACTCTGTAACGAGGGGGTATAGTCTCCCCACTATACATATCACACCCTCTCTACTAGTTAGTAGCCTTTGGTGTATGGGGAGGAATGCTATAAGTCTCATAACAAAACATGTTTCAGCCTTGTGAGAGAGTGTCAGGTTGGGGGATGTTACAATGTGGTATCAAAAAACATTAGATTCTTTTTTGTTTCATTACTATTTGGGAAAGGTATAAATGTAACAATCCGAGATTTTATTAGAATTATTCTTTTTAATTTCATTGATGTCTTCTGTTGTACGCTACACCAAGATTATCTTGCGCTATACGCAATACCGTATTAGCTTGCAGTATATGCAACACTATTCTTGGCTCGTGTTACACACAATTTCAAGTTTGTTTTGTAGAAATTATTCTACGCAACATTAAGTATAGATTTTGTTTAATTTATAAATGAAATAAGTTTTGATTATGTTATACGCAACACCAAACGGATCTTTCACTACACACAACCCTGACTTGGCTTGCATTACACGCAATCAATACCTTCTTCGATAGCGTGTGTGGTACGCAATACCAAGTTTCACTAAACGATATATTATTATAATATTATTATGAACTAGCTGTTATGAACAGTAATACCCACTTTTTGAAATTTTATCTTTCAAAATGGACTTCATTTTTGGATTCGGAATATCGAAATTATCCTAGGGTGAATTTTTGTTATTTTTCTGAAAACTTTCAATTTTTGATGAATAGTGAAAACACTGGGTTACTATTCAAAAACCGACTTTTTAATTAAAAAATTATTTATTTTATTTAAATTTATTTTAGGTCAAAATTGATACATAATACCTATATAAGTTCAATGTACTTCATTGGAGTCATTTTATAATAATTTTAGATATATAAAAAGTTTATTGAACTTTTCACCGTCTTTTACCCACCTCCTATGAGAATTTGAAAATTCACATAAAACTTAATTTTACTACTTTTATGAGTGGAATTTAGAAAATCCGAGAGACACGGTTAATATCAAGGACTAAAATGTGGTTCAATGAGATGAAAATAATTTTTGGTGAATAGTAACTTTTTTACTTTTATTTACCACGGTTAAAAGTAAATAGGGTAATTAAGGGTAAAAATGATATTATTATTACCCTAAAACATGTCCTAATTCTATTGGATAAGTGTAATTAGACCAAAAACAACCTTAGGAATAAAATATGACCATTTAGGTCCACTTGGATTATATTAGGACATTTATTATTAATTTATTTAAAGAAGGGTTAAAATTGTTAAAATCAAAGTTTAATAACTAAATCATTTTTAATATAGAGTTATACATAAGATAAATTAGACTATAAATATGAATTAGAAATCTAAAAATATTTCCTATATAACGGTATTTTATTTATAATTTTTAGACATTAAATAATTTAATTTATTTATGACACAATAATGATGCAGTAATTATCTTATTAATGAAATATTAACATAATTGATGTTATAAATACCCAAATAAATGTGATTTGAGACTTTTTATGAATTACACTAATTTTATAGGTTAATATTACATGTTAGTATTGATTTAATTAACTTTTTTCAAACTAATCATGTTGGTATGAGTTTCAAAAAAATCAATTACCAAATAGTTTCTAAGTTGACATAAAATAGTTTTTAAAACAAATATTAAATTATTAATTGTTATTATATTCCTAAAAATATAAGGTTTGGCCAAGATACTTATATCATGATAGGTTTATCATTAATGGACCACTTGGGGGGTCTCTTGGATGTATATGGTAAGTTTATTAACTATATAATATAAAAATACAAAGTGACATGGTAAATGTCAATCTAATTAACTAAGAGTTAAAACTAAAAGATAAGGATAATATAATGACCAAAACCTGTCTAAAATCTATTGGTTGAGATGATTTCGACCCATCCCCACCTTATCTTTGAAATAAATTAATTTTGAGCCATTAAAAACTGAATATGACTTTATTATAAAATAATATTTTAAGTTTTTCCAAAGGTGCCTCTCTCCTCCCTTATAAAAAGGGCACCCCTTCCCTCTTCTCTTCACACCCTTCTGAACTTTGAATCTCGGCCAACCCCTGCCCATTTTCTCTTCTCCACTTCCCTAGAAGAATTCTGGAGGTTCTGGTCTTCTCAAAAGACCAACTCTACTTCCTTAAGAGGAAGCTTAAAGGAGGTGCGTCGAAGAAGAGGTAATATCTTCTAACGATTATTTCAAGTTTCTTTCTTCTTCAACTTCTTCTTATTTAGTTGTTTCATTATAAAGTAATAACATAAGTATCTCTAATATACTGATATGTTATTATAAATATGAAACAACCCTATTTCACCTTCTATCCATCCTACGGAAAATGAAATCACCGCACGTGCATACGTACGGAATATTGTCTCCACGCCGTGGTGTAATCTGTTTTTCCACCACCACCTTACTTGGATGGGTATAATAGTGTAAAGAATAACTATATATATGATTATTATAACATCATACTTATTCTAAGATATTATATCATCCCCTCTAATTCCATTCAATAAATATGGGAACAATATCATCGCTCGTGCGTACGTACGGATTACCGTCTCCACGACGCGATGAGACTCATTTTCCATGTTAATAATTCAAGAATGATTATAAAGTATATATAATAAGTAATAATGAAATATATTACATAATAATGATACTGGATTTATGTATATATATGTATGTATGTCATCTACTTAATTCAGTAAGGAAACAAAAAACAGCTTTCATGCATACGTACGACATACCGTCTCCATGAACGGTGTTTTTCATTTCATTTATCTATCTATTATATATATATATATGTAATGAATATATATATTATATATAAATCATGATTTACATTTTGGAAGTAAGTAAATCAAGATATATTTAATAATAATATCAAGAACAACAAGTCCAAACACGTATGATAAATAAAATGATTTTACCCAAAACGCTTCTTTAACATGGAATTTACAAAAGAACATGTAATATAAAGTCATAAGTAAACCATATATGATATCATAACAATGAATATGATTCTGTAATAAGTCAATTAATTTATTTAAATTGTTATACAGGAGGTTCGGATACGTACGAAGCATATCGGACCTAATGTAAGGGATAACTTTTCCAATCTCGTTTTTATCCGAGATTGTTTATTCGTAAGTATTTACTAGGGTTATATTTATCATCCATGTCCCTATTTTCTAAAAATGGTTTCATGTATTTTTAATGTCCTTTTTATCCATTTTTGACTTTTACTACATGGTATGTAAGGAATATTTCTTTTGTTTACCATAAGAGGTACTTTTTTACTTTTTCAGCAAAAGTACGAGACAAATGTTATTTTTAACTTATACGGCTTGAATGGATTTTTACAGTTTCATAACTCATTTTCTTAATGAATCTTACTCTACAAGATTTCATGAATATTTTCAACCAAATCCTTTTCTTTTAAAATTTCATGGCATTTTGTAAAAAGAAAATTATTTTTATGAAGAAAGGATATTTTCCTCAAAAATTTATTTCAAGTGTTTTATCAAAACTATTTTCCATCTAAGATGAAATTATTAAGTATGTTTATGTTTCAAGTATAATGTCTCTATTATTTACATGGTTCAGTTCTTATTATGATGAAATGATATCCATTTGTTTTATATGGATTATGTTATGATGGGATGACGTTTATGAAACCCATTTTATTCCTTGGGTTATGATGAATGATTTATGTTTATTTTGTGAAACAAGTAAGAATGATTTAAATATGAGATGGGTGGGACCTGTATCTCCCTCCAATGCATTGGGTAAAGATTTATATCTCATGATATAGACATGGCTGTAATGGTAATTTAATTCGGTTCAGTGATACAGGACAGGAATGAGGAGTGAACTCGATTCAGAAAGGGACTGTGTCCACTAAGATGGTCTTGGCAGCAATGCCTTGGCTACTATGGAAATCATAACAAGTTATGAATGGTTTCCACAATTACATGATGTATTCCCATGCTATTTTATCAAGATTGATGTTCCTTTATGATATATTCCTTATGTACTTCCAAGATTTATGTCCTTGCTCAAGATTTTGATGTTTAGACTTTATGTTCAAGCTTTTGCATTCAAATTTTTATGGATTGTTTTATGTTCTCTATGCTTACCCTTACTGAGCATTTGAGCTCACCCTTTTTATGTTTTATTTTCCCCATGATATAAAGAAAGGTTTTAGGTAAGAAAAAAAATGGGAAGATCTTTATGGGAGAAGTTGAAGATCTTTCACCACGATTAAAAGATTAAATTCCATGTTTCCAAAGACACTAAACCATTACGGTCCTTCTGTGTTTGTGTTTGTTATGTATAAAGTATTCCATAAAAGTAATGTAATGTCCATGTACGTCAAGATTTGGGTCTCCATAGTTGGTATCAGAGGAAAGGTTTAGTTAACCTCTGGAAACTAAGATGCGAAAACTTTAGTGAGATCTCTAGAGATATTTCTAAGGTATGTCTAGGGATGTTCCTAAGGATAAGTATACGTATAGGTTATAGTACTAGAATTACAATAACGATATTATAATTAAACCTAAGATGTTAGATATTGAAGGTACTCTCCCATGATTATGATTTGTGCCTCTCACACTATTCTTTTGGGTTTTATAAAATGGCTGGAAATCAGAAGATTCACGATAATAGAGGATATGATGGACAATGGAATGATATTCTTCCTGAGCAACCAAATGAAATTGGATCTGGAAGTCCACATCATTATTATTCCAAATCATAAATCTCATAATATGATCAATAATATCAACTTTGGTAAGTATCCCGACTCAGATAATAAGAGAAATATGGAGTTTCATGATGATCATGGAGGAAAGAAAGTTCAATTTCCCTCATGTAAATCATGTGGGAAGAGGCATCAAGGAGAATGTTTCAAAGGAACTGGAAGATGCTTTGGGTGTGGAAAAGAAGGACACAAAGCCAGTAATTTCAAAGGAAAATGTTTAGTTAACACTATGGACAAGGATAATAGTATTTCTAAGGCATCAAAAATGGTTAAATGTTTTAAATGTGGAATGTACAGGAATTATGCAAACCAATGCCCTAAAGGAAGATCTCATGAAGAGAATCAGCATGGTCATATGGGTAGTATTTATGTGGATGATGATGAAGAGAATACAAATGATATATGAAATGAAAGAAGTGTTGAGGAATAAAATGATGAAGCTCAGTCAGTGGTTTAAGAATGTAGTGGAATGATTGTATATTTATCAAGAGTTATGTTGTAGAGGTAATTTAATGGTACTATTGAATAAATAATCATCTAAGGATTGTTACACTATTGTTTTTTCTAAAGTATTTGAAAGTATATGATGAATGGTACTGGTAACCCTGAAAGGTTATTCAAATATTTTTGGAAAGCACCTAAAATTCACATAAATAAGGGCTAAGGAGATAATGAAATGTTTGATAGTATTAATGAGCTCATGACTTATATAAGTAAAAAGTGATATCATGGTTTGAGTGTATAGAATTTTTGGGATTTTGGTATATGGAAAGAGTTGCCTTGTGACAGCATTCATGTTTTCACTATGGTTCAAGAGAATACATGATTAAGGTATTCACATGTTTGGAATGTGACCAACTAGTTTTATCTTATGATATATGGGGGATAAATGATGGTATTCACATGCTCGGCAGATGACATTTCTAGTAATTGTTTTCTTTATACTATGAGCTTGGACAGAAGTATTTTTGATAATCCCAAAGATTTGAATGGATTATGTTGGACATAAGTCAGTATTTTTTAAGACTAGAAATTTTTTTCTATATTATTAATGGGATGTTATAATAATATAGTTTTAGAAAAAGGACAACTCATAGGACGAGCAACAACCCGTCGCGTCGGACAAGGCTGTGGTAATCGAACCCACAACCGAAGTGCAACAGGCCTTTATCGCCTACCACTGGCCTACAGGAAGTCCCTGGTTAGTAGAAACTGGTTTTATTTTACTAAGCGGTATGATAGATGAAGTATAAGTTCATTTTTGGAATCGTATACGATTAGCCTCACCATAGATGGACTTATGTATATTTGATAACTTTTGCTAACCTTTTGTTTGAAACAGATGGAATGACCCATAATTCTATCACATGATCTATTAACACTTCATGAATAAAAAATTCAACTTCATTTCATTAAGAGATGAAGTGGAAATTGTTCGAGGCACGAGCAACGGTGAGATGATACCGAAATAAAGTATTTCTTCTAATTAAAATTATTCAACTTTAGGGAAATGATCTTGAAAACAAAAAATATTGTCCTAGTGCTCTCATATCTGATGAATCGGATGGTACCTTAGATCATCACATATCTATGGATTTGTGATTGTTGGCTTTTTTCATAGCCATGTTCTCTACCACTCTCCATCAGAATTTGATGGTTAGATTTCTCTTCCACATCCATATTTTCACCTATGTTCTTCTATGTGGAAACCCAGAGATTAGTTAATCTGGGTAACCGTTACGTTTCATAATTTAGTTTTTAAAGTTTAGTTTTGGTATTCCTTTTTACGATGTGGGTTTCTATGAAATAAACTTTCAAGTAGTAAACCATTTATAACCCCGACGAATTTCGAGGGCGAAATTCATTTTAAGGGGGGTAGAATGTAACAACCTGAGATTTTATTAGAATTATTCTTTTTAATTTCATTGATGTCTTCTTTTGTACTGTAACACCCCAAGCTTCCATGATACGCTTCTCATTCAATAATGCAATAGCTTGCATTGTACGCAACTTCGAGTTCTAACACACCGCAACTAAACAAAGTAGCCGTTATGAATAGTAATAACCACTTTTTAAATTTATAGAAATTTTATATTTCAAAATGGACTTCATTTTTGTATTCCTAATATCGAAATTAGCCT
Source organism: Viscum album (assembly GCA_963277665.1). NCBI lineage: Eukaryota > Viridiplantae > Streptophyta > Magnoliopsida > Santalales > Viscaceae > Viscum > Viscum album. Next base: position 1,234,147,356 of record OY728159.1, on the reverse strand, counting down.
ATGTTGAATTTTTTGTAATTTTCTGAGAACTTCCAATTTTTTATGAATAGTGAAAAATACTTAAAAACAACTTTTTTAATCAAAATAATTTATAGTGATAAATTATAATATTTGGTGGTTTTAAAGTATAATTAGAATATATTTTTACCATTTTATCCAATGGTGTTCATTAGAATTAATTTAACAATGAAATTGGGCATGAACAATTGTCAATCTTTTGATATAAATTGTTTCTTAAAAACACGCTATTTGTTGTGGCTGCGGGAATTAATTATAAAATTAATTAATGCAACTTATATGTTTGGAATTTTTTAAAATAGACATCATTTTTGAAATTGGAATATCAAATATATCTTAGGGTGAATTTTTGGGATTTTTCTGAAAAACATCAATTTTTTATGAATAGTGAAACCACTAAGTGGTACTTATAAAAACTGATTTTTCGTTTAAATGAAATTTTACCACTTCTGTGTTTTGAATTTCAAAAATCCGACATACATGGTTTTCATTAAGAAGTAAAATTTGGTTCAATGGGATTAAAATAATTTTTGGTGAATAGTAACTTTTAAGTTTAATTAATCGCGATTAAATGTAATTAGTGAAATTTATGGTAAAAATAGTATTATAAAAATATGGAATGACCTTTACACTTGTCCAACCACTATTGTATGTGTCATGGCCGACCAAGAAAATCCATGGGTCAAATTGGGGACCCCATGGAGCCACTTTGGTAGGAAAAGGACATAAATAACTTTTTATTTAATGTTAAAATAAAAAGGTCACAAACAAGAGTTGTTTTACTAAAACAATTTTTAAATGGGGTTATACAAGTCATATTATTGACTATAAATATTCATTAGATAGATAAAAAGATTTAATACATCATAATAATTTTTTTATAATTTTTAGACATTAAATAAATTAAATTATTTATGACACCATGATGATGCAGCGATTACCTCATTAATTAACGATTTAAATAAAATGAAAAGATAATGTAAAATACAAGGCTTACACTTGTCCAAAGCCTATTGGATGGGTAGATTTAGAACCCTTATCACCTTATCCTCGAATTATATAAGTGTGGGACCTTTATAATCCGAAAATCATTGTATAATAAAGTAATATTTCATTACTTTCCAAGAGTGCCCCTCCTCTCCACTTATAAAAGGCCCCCACCACTACCACATTAATCACCCTTTCAAAGCCTTTTGGCTCAGACAACCTCTGCCCAAATACTCTCCCAACTTCCCTCCCTTACTCCTAGAAGCCTCACTTTGGGCATAATTCTTCCCAAGTAAGCCTTTGGCTCAAATCAAAAGAGTTACCCGATTTTAAGGTAATGTATTCTCTTATGTTATTTTGTTTTATTTTGCTTATCCAAAACCCTAAACTCTTTTTATTACTTTATTTTGTAACAACAACAGTATCCTCAATATACTAGGATGTTGTTATAATGAGTATTCGAGCTACACTTACACACACCTACATCTAATGGTTAAATAACATATGGTTTCTGTGGATGGCGAATTTCTGCCTCACGAAACGATGATTGTTCAACACTCATAAAACACCTTCAAAGGTGGCCATTAAGATGTCACTCTATTTATAAATGATATATAATATGTTTATGTTTTAATTAAGGTTCTGTATTTTTCATTTATGTCATGCCTTTATTGTTTCCATTATGGGTAAACGCGATATTTTCATTTTAGGAAGTACGGACTACCGCCCCCTCAAAGTGATTTGAATCGTTAATACCATATGTGGGATGTATAAAGGATGGATTAAATGATATTATATATGATATTATACTGGAATTATAATGTACCTTTATATCATTATGATTTCATTAAATACGAAATAGAAATGAAAGTAGTGTTTATGCGTACGTACGGTTTACCGTCTCCATGAACGGTGCATTTCATTTCTTACCTCTAAATGTTATGGAATATTATAAATGTATGTATATACTTGATATATATGAGATATATGATATCTATATCATGAATATAATTCTGGATATAATTGATATTTCACCACATGAACAACTTGTAATTATAAGAAGTTTATTTTTGACTCAAGTACCAAAGATCGACAAAACGACCGTTATTAACTTAAATAATTATATAATGTTCATAACATGGTAATAAGTGATATAAAAGGAATAAAAAACTTGAAAAATTTTCTTAAGAAATTATAAATTAACTCTAGTTTATTATTCATGGGGTTAAAGAACGGTCGAGTCAAGACAGGACGCAAGGTAAGGGAACTTCTTAACCCAATTACCATTCTTTGGGTTAATCTCCTACTTTCAAATTATGTCATGATATTATTATGTCCTATCTTGTATTTGTACTTTATTTATGTTTACTTATAGTGAATACACATAATAGATCTATTTTATTTTAAAAATGATCTTTGTAAGGACTTCGTCTCAATCTCCTTTCATTGAGGCATATTTGGTTTTATACACAACTTTCATTTATACGGTGTATAAACCCCTTTGACTTTTACATTTATTTAAAAGGAATCTTTTTATACGAAGTGTTTTACTAAATGACAAAAAGGGAATGTTTTTCTTTCCGTACTTATGCAGTGACAATGACTTCTCTACCGCCGTGACCATTATTTGAGTTTCGGCTTCCTCTACAAGCCATCATTTTTTTTAATGAAAAAGAAATAAAAAGTTTTAACTTTCTTTTATTTTGGTATTAAAAATGGTTTTGATAGCATTTTTATTATATCAATGTGTTGTATTGATATCTTGTGATTGAAATGTGGAAATGTTATGTTTCCTTTATGCATGTTTTATGTGATACGATTATGTTATGGTTTATGATATGTTTAAACCTATTCATATGAGGAATGAATTGGACTTAATAAGTGACGGGTGGAGCCCGCTATAGCTCCTCGATGCATCGGTAGGTCTCATGAGACAAACTAGTGTCTTGGCACGAGGCCTTGACAAAATCTTATTTGTGGTCTTGGCACGAGGCCTTGGCTACGTGGTTATGATAGTCTGGCATTATGCATTCCATCGTTATGAAAGTGGTTATTGATATTGCATGTGATTATTCGACTAGTAGAATATCCATGTGAATAAGTAAATGGAATTATCTCATTTTAATTTTTCCGTATTATGTTGAAGTTTATGTTTAAAAGGCTTTTGTTTTAGTTATACATTGCCTTAAATGTTAATGTTTATTTATGAAAGCTTCCACAATATTGTTATCCTTACTGAGCATCTGAGCTCACCCCTTTCAATGTTTTAATATTTTCCAGGATGTGAAGAAGTATTTTATGAATGACCTGTAGGGATAGTCAGAAAGGGATATGAGTGTGGACTATGAAGACCATGTTATTGTAGTTTTTCACTTTATGATGTAATGTAACACTTATGAATGTATCTAGTGTTTCCAAGGCTACTAAACTAATCGGTCTTTCGAGACTTGATCTTTTGTGATCATCCCAATGTTACGAAGTAATGCACCGACTTTGGGTAGCTGGGGTCGGGTCGTTACATGTACGCTACACCAAGATTATCTTGCGCTATACACAACATCGTATTAGTTTTTAGTATACGCAACACTATTTTTGTCTCGGGTTACACACAATTTCAAGTTTGTTTTGTATAAATTATTCTATGCAACATTAAGTATAGATTTTGTTTAATGTATAAATGAAATAAGTTTTGATTATGTTATGTGCAACACCAAACGGATCTTTCACTACACACATCCTTGACTTGCCTTGCATTACACGCAATCAAGACCTTCTTCGATATCGTGTGTAGTACGCAATACCAAGTTTCACTAAACGAGATATTATTATAATATTATTATGAACTAGCCGTTATGAATAGTAATACCTAATTTTTTAAATTTTATCTTTCAAAATGGACTTCATTTTTGGATTCGGAATATTTAAATTAGCCTAGGGTGAATTTTTGGTATTTTTCTGAAAACTTTCAATTTTTGATGAATAGTGAAAACACTGGGTTACTATTCAAAGACTGGCATTTTATTTAAATAATTATTTATTTTATTAAAATTTATTTTAGGTAAAAATTGATACATAATACCTATATAAGTTCAATGTAATTCATTGGAGTCATTTTATAATAATTTTATATATATAAAAATTTTATTGAACTTTTCACCGTCTTTTACCCACCTCCTAGGAGAATTTGGAAATTCACATAAAACTTAATTTTATCGCTTCTATGAGTGGAATTTCAAAAATTCGAGAGACATGGTTAGTATCAAGTACTAAAATGTGGTTCAATGAGATGAAAATAATTTTTGATGAATAGTAACTTTTTACTTTTATTTACCACGGTTAAAAGTAAATAGGGTAATTAAGGGTAAAAATGATATTATTATTACCCTAACACATGAAATAATTCTATTGGATAAGTTTAATTTGACCAAAAACAACCTTAGGAATAAAATATGACCATTTAGGTCCACTTGGATTAGATTAGGACATTTATTATTAATTTATTTAAAGAAGGGTTAAAATAGTTAAAATCAATGTTTAATAACTAAATCATTTTTAATTTAGGGTTATACATAAGATAAATTAGACTATAAATATTAATTAGAAATCTAAAATGATTTTATAAATAATGGTATTTTATTTATAATTTTTAGACATTAAATAATTTAATTTATTTATGACACAAGAATGATGCAATAATTATCTTATTAATGAAATATTAACATAATTGTTGTTATAAATACCCAAATAAATGTAATTTGAGACTTTTTATGAATTAAACTAATTTTATAGGTTAATATGAAATGTTAGTATTTATTTAATTAACTTTTTTCGAACTAATCATGCTGTTATGATTTTCACAAAAATCAATTACCAAATAGTGTCTAAATTGACATAAAATAGTTTTTAAAACAAATATTATATTATTAATTGTTATTATATTCATAAAAATATAAGGTTCATCCAATATACTTATATCATGATATTTATATCATTAATTGACCACTTAGGGGTCTCTTGTATGTATATGGTATGTTTATTAACTATATAATATAAAAATACAAAGTAACATGGTAAATGTCAATCTAATTAACTAAGAGTTAAAACTAAAAGATAAGGTTAATATAATGACCCAAACCTATCTAAAATCTATTTTTTGAGAGTATTTCGACCCATACCCACTTTAACTTCAAAATAAATCAATTTGGAGCTATTAAAAACCAAATATGACTTTATTATAAAATAATATTTTAAGATTTTCCAAAGGTGCTGCTCTCCTCCGTTATAAAAATGTCACCCCTTCCCTCTTCTCTTCACACCCTTTTGAGCCTTGAAGATCGGCCAAACCATGACAATTTATCTTCTCCACTTCCCTAGAAAAATTCTGGAGGTTCTGGTTTTCTCAAAAGACCAACTCTACTTCCTTAAGAGGAAGCATAAAGGAGGTGCGTCGAAGAAGATGTAATCTCTTCTAACGATTCTTTAAAGTTTCTTTCTTCTTCAACTTCTTCTTATTTAGTTTTTTCATTATAAAGTAATGAAATAAGTATATCTAATATAATGATATTTTATTATAAATATTAAACAACCCTATTTCACCTTCTATCCATCCTACGGAAAATGAAATCACCGCACGTGTGTACGTACGGAATACTGTCTCCACGTCGTGGTGTAATCTATTTTTCCACCACCACCTTACTTGGATGGGTATAATGGTGTAAATAATAACTATATATAGGATTATTATAACATCATATTGATTCTAATATATTATATCATCCCCTCTAATTCAATTCAATAAATATGGGAACGATAGCATCGCTCGTGCGTACGTACGGATTACCGTCTCCACGATGCGATGAGATTCATTTTCCGTGTTAACAATTCAAGAATGATTATAAAGTATATATAATAAGTAATAATGAAATATATGTCATAATAATTCTACTAGATTTATGTATATATATATATGTATGTCATCTACTTAATTCTATAAGGAAACAAAAAACAGCGTTCATGCATACGTACGGAATACCGTCTCCGTAAACGGTGTTTTTCATTTAATTTATCTATCTATTATATATATATATATGTACTGAATATATATATGATATATAAATAATGATTTACATTCTATAAGTAATTAAATCAAGATATAAGTAATAATAATATCAAGAACAACAAGTCCAAACACGTACGATAAATAAAACGATTTTACCCAAAAAGTTTCTTTAACATGGAGTTTACAAAAGAACGGGTAATATAAAATAATAAGTAAACCATATATGATATAATAACAATGAATATGATTATTTAATAAGTCAATGACTTTATTTAAATCATTATACAGGAGTTTCGGATACGTACGAAGCATATCGGACCTAAGTTAAGGGATAACTTTTCCAATCTCGTTTTTATCCGAGATTGTTTATTCGTATGTATTTACTGGGGTTATATTTATCATCCATGTCCCTGTTTTCTAAAAATGGTTTCATGTATTTTTAATTTCCTTTTTACCCATTTTTGAATTTTACTACATGGTATGTAAGTAATCTTTCTTTTGTTTACCATATGAGGTACTTTTTGACATTTTTCGGCAAAAGTACGAGAAAAATGTTATTTTTAATTTATACGGCTTGAATGGATTTTTATAGTTTCATAACTCCATTTATTAATAAAGCTTACTCTAAAATATTTCATGAATATTTTCAACCAAATACTTTTATTTTAAAATTGCATGGAATTTTGTGAAAAGAATTTTATTTTGAAGAAGAAAGCATATTTTCCTCAAGAATTCATTTCAAGTGTTTTATCAAAACTATTTTCCATCCAAGATGACATTATTCAGTATGTTTATGTTTCAAGTATAATGTCTCTATTATTAACATGGTTCAGTTCATATTATGATGAAATGATATCCATTTGTTTTATATGGATTATGTTATGATGGGATGACGTTTATGAAACTCATTTTATTTTTGGGTTATGATGAATGATTCATTTTTATTTTGTGGCACAAGTAAGAATGATTTCAATATGAGATGGGTGGGACCTATATCTCTCTCCAATTCATTGGGTAAAGATTTATATCTCATGATATAAACATGGCTGGAATGGTAAGTTAATCCAGTTCAGTGATACAGGACTGGAACGAGGAGTGAACTCAATTCAGAAAGGGACTTTGTCCACTAAGATGGTCTTGGCAGCAATGCCTTGGATACTATAGAAATCATAAAAAGTGATGAATGGTTGCCACAATTACATGATTTATTCCCATGCTATTTTATCAATATTGATATTCCTTTATGATATATTCCTTACGTACTTCCAAGATTTATGTCCTTGCTCAAGATTTTGTTGTTTAGACTTTATGTTCAAGCTTTTGCATTCAAATGTTTATGGATTGTTTTATGTTCTCTATGCTTACCCTTACTGAGCATTTGAGCTCGCCTTTTTATGTTTTATTTTCCCTAGGATATAAAGAATGGTTTTAGGTAAGAAAACAAAAGGGGAAGATCTTTATGGGAGAAGTTTAAGATATTTCACCATGATTATAAGATTAAATTCTGAGTTTCCAAAGACACTAAACTATTACGGTCCTTGTGTGTCTATGTTTGTTATGTATAAAGTATTCTGAAAAAGTAATGTAATGTCCATTTACGTCAAGATTTGGGTCTCTACAATAAAAGAGTCTATAATTTTTTGAGACTTGATAATTATCTTTTTCAGGGTATTACTTAACCCATGTATAGGGGGAAATTTAAGTGCCCAGTGATGGGATTATTGTGTATGATTTTCTCTTATTACAGTTGATGTTATTTCACCTAGGATGATTCACATGTTCTGTGATGTTATTATTTATTGAGGTTTACACTCCTATCATAGTATATCATGAGATGAGTATGAATTCATCATGATTGGAACATAAGGATATATAATGACATGCATTTTTCATGATAAGGACATATTTATTTCATGTGATATATAATTTCATGTTTTAACTATGATATGAGATACATGTTATATCTTTTAAATTAAATAAAATAAAGGAACTAATATGTCATTATAAAAACACTTGTAATTCATTTTTAGAGATACCAGGAATCAATGGTTCATTATTGTTGTCACCTACTTAGGTTGACCTTTTTGTTATATCCAGTGTTCTAAGAAGTGTGTTTCTCTTATAAAGAAAAATTATCCTCGCAGTCTATGAGTTGAGAATAAGGAGAGTGGAAATAATCATGTTCCTAACATAAATGAACTGAATATTCTTGTAGTTCCAGAAGAATAGATGGATGTTTAGCTTTGAGACATCTTCCTGAGGGTCATGAGATCCCTGGAATGGGATACTGTTTGTATCGTGCCTTCTATGTTTGAGATGAATAGAGAGTTCCATCTACAGAATCCACCTACATTCACTAGTGAGGGAGGCACCCATTCCATTGAGTTCTAGTCGACTCGGTCAAAATTATATTTAAGCATCTTGAGACACCCAAAAATGGGAGGGTGAATCTTACAGCATATATGCTTCATTGGCCATCTAAGAGTTCGTGGGAAATTCTAGAGCATGTAGGGAGGCATGAGGAGTTATCTTGGAAGGAATTTGAGATAAATTTCTTGGCCTATTTCTATCTCAAGAAATTGAGTGATGAGAAGGATTTTGAGTTCATGAACATGACACAGGAGTAAATATCAGTGCTGGAGTACATTGAATATTTCACTAAACAATAGTGATTTAAGCCATATTTTTTATATGATGATTTATCTAGGGAAAAATGTTTTCAGAATGGTCTTTACTATAATATCAGTTCATAGGTGAACATGTTATGTCTGATCAGTTTTGCAAATGTGATAAATTAGAAACTCATCACGAAAGGTAATCTGATAGAATCCCCAAGAATTGTTTAGGCTATTTCAACAAGGAAAATTGTGAACTCTTCTTATAGTGTAAAGAAGCATCGTTGTGATAGATTTTACTAAGGTAACAGAGATCAGAGTAGTTAGGCATATGGATATCCATATCTGAACTATGTTTCATTATAGTGTTGTCAGTGTGCAAAGATGGTCCAAAAACAGCCTCAATGTCCATACCCCACTTTGGAGTATTGTGCTTGTGGAATATTGGGCCACCTATAGAGGTTTCATAGGTTCATGCAGTAGAAAATAAGTGTTAAGGGATCAGGACAGGTACCAAAGTCTGGGAAGGACTTAGCTACTCCTTAGTAGATAGGTTGATAGATTTCCACAGGAAATTCTAGTCAATGTAGGGGATGTGGTACCCCAGTGCGGGAATAGAGGTACCATGTAGAGGGTATAGCTCAGGGAAGTCAGAATAAAGCCTAGGTAAGAGGGGCTAGTCATTTTCATGTTATACAGACTATGCCAGCTAGTGCGTATGTAGAACCATATATTGTCAAAGGTACGATTCTTGTATCATCTAGCATTTCTTGTGGTTTTTTTTGATACAGAAGCATCGCATTCCTTTTTATCTTCTCTTTTTTTAAATAGTTTTCAATTGTATTTGAAATGATTGTATGGTGTTTTGACCATCAACACACCATTGAGAGTGCGGTCATAGAATATCAAACATTGAAAGGAGTGTTCTCTAGAGATTAGTGGTTACCATTTATTTTTAGAACCGTTTGTGATGGAAATGAATGGATTATATTTTATTCTTGGTATGGATTGGTTTAATCTATACCAAGATCATATAAAAAATTAACAAAGTAGAGTTACATTTTTAACTTCAGAAGGTGGTAGTTATTCTCACCAAGGTGAGTGGGATCTTCAAGCTAGTCATGTGGTACAAATTCAGTGTAGATTGTATTTCATCCGGGCTCATATATCCATTATCTCTATAGATGATGTTGGAAAGTAGTATTATTATTTTTCTCCAGTGGTAGACCATTTTAAGTGTTTCTTTCTTGATGAGTTCTATGGATTACTACCTGAGTGAGAGATCAAGTTTAAAATAGAGTTGGTGTCTGGAGTAGAGCCAATTTTTATCCCACCTTATAGAATGAAACCTATAGTGTTTAAAGAGTTGAAATTTCAATTGTAAGATCTAGAAACTAAAGGTTTCATATGGACTAGAAAATATCCTTGGGGTTCTCCATTTCTCTTCACCTAGAAGGATGAGGGGACTTTGTGGTTGTGTGTGGATTATTAGATATTGAACTAGATGAAGGTAATGAACCGATATCCCCTTCCATGCATCAATGATCTTTTTGATTAGTTGATAGGTTCTATGATATTGTCCAAGATTGAACTGAGATCTAGACACCATCATTTGAGGTTGGGAATATTGAATATACCGCATACTTATTTTAGGAGAATGTATGGCTTGTATGATTTTCTAGTGATATCGTTTTGTTTGACTAATGAATCATCAATATTCATGGCCTTGATGAATTGGATCTTTCATCCTTTTATGGATTATTTTGTAGTGGTTTTTGTTGATGGCATCTTAGTGTAATACCAATCATAAGATGATAATTCCCAACATCTTGACATCATCCTAAGTACATTTAGAGAGAATATACTTTATGATAATCCTATGAAATAAAGTTTTTAGTTTGATAAAGTGGACTTATTAGTTCATGTTATCTCATAGGAAGGAGTTCCAGTGGTCCCAGAGAAATTTGTATCCATGGTATCTTGGTATCATCCCAAGAAGGTATTAAATATCTAGAGATTTCTAGGTTTATCAGGTTATTATCAATGCTTTATCCAGGACTTCTCCAATCTAAAAACACTAATATATGGGTTGACTAATAAGGGTGTGAATTTTGTTTCGTCAGATGCTTGTGAGAGATATTTTCAAGAGATGAAAGGTAGGATGACCTCAACACATATCCTCACTTTACCTATATCGAGTAAATCTTACACCATATACTATTATGCATCTAGAGTTGGACTTGAATTAGTTTTAATGTAGGAGAATTGAGTGGTTTCTTATATCTCTAGACAACTAAGATTTTATGAGTTAAATTATCCTACTTATGATTTGGAGTTAGTAATAGTGGTGAATTCCCTAAGATGATGGATACATTATCGCATGGGTGAGAGGTTTGTGGTATAAACAGACTATAAGAACCTTAGGTACATATTTTCTTAGTAAGACCTGAACATTCAGCAGAGGTGGTTTATTGATTATCTTAATTATCTCTACTTCGAGTTGGATTATACACCAAGAAAGGGTAGAATTGTTGTAGATACTTTGATCTATTAGTCATAGATAGAGGTAGTACAAGAGTCTTATGATGAGAGGTGGATTATGGTACTATTTGTAGACATGAATTTAGATGTTAAGTATTATCAAGGATGAGAATATAAAACATTGATATTTTTTATATATGTGCTTTGGGACCAGATAGAGACCAAGAAGTTATCTAATCTGGAGGGATTAGTTCTAAGAGACAGATTATATGGTGGGGAGACACCATCAGGATAGTCTCTTGGTAGTGGAAATTATCTTCTTTTCTATAACTGAGTATGAGATCCTATAGGATTCTATGAGGAGATGATGACAGAGTTTCATGATTCTATATGGTAGGTAAATTATTGTTTGGAAAAGATGTATCGTTATCTACATTGATAGTACTGGTGGTCAGGAATAAAGAAGTAAGTAGAAATATTTTTGGCTAGATGTTTCACCTACCAGTAAGTGGAAGTCGATAATTAGAGGTCATTGGGGATTTTCCATCCCATTCCCATTCTTAAGTGTAAATGGGATGATGTCACTATAGATATTGTGATAATATTACCCATGATAACCCATAAAATTGATGTTATGAAGGTTATTTTGGATTTACTAATGATGTTTTCCCACTTTTTTCATATTAGATGGACCTTCACAGTGACGATCTAGATAGTATTTACATGCATGAGATAGTTCAATTTCATGGTGTTCCAAGGAGTATCATTTTAGGAAAAGATCCAAATTTTACATCATGATTCTGTTAGGGTCTTTAGAAGGCTATGGGATCACAAGTTCTTTGGATTATGTCATATCATCCCCAAACTGACAGTCAATCTAAGTAGACTATTCAAGTTCTAGAGGATATGGTACAAGACTGTGTTTTATATTTTAGTGGTTCATGGGAGTAGTATATAGAACTCATGGAGTTTTCATATAATAACTGATTTCAGGAATCCATCCAAATGGCACCTTTCAAGGCTTTGTATGGCAGAACGTGTCGTTATACTCTTTTTTTGTTAGAGGTGGGTGATTCAATGCTTGATGGTTCTAGTCTCTTGTAGAAGAAATCTAAGAAGCTTTAGTTGATTAGAAATTGGTTGATTCCTACACATAGTAGGAAGAAATCATATGCTGGACATAAGAGATGACCTCTAAAGATTGAGGTAGGTCATTGTGTTTTCCTTTGGTTGTCACCTAGGTTGAGAAAATGTTGTATCATGAAACAGGGGAAGCTAGTTCCCAAGTTTTTTGGGACATTTGAGATAGTGGATAGGGTTAGTCTAGTGGCATTCCAATTAGACATTCAAAAACACTACAGTTCCTTACATGATGTGTTTCATGTGTCACAACTTCAGATGTATTATTCATAGCCTTCTTGTGTGATCAATATAGAAGATATCAAGATTAGTGTTGATTCTTCATTTGAGTAGAATCTGATGCAGATATTGGACCATAATGAGAATTATCTCTATGGTTGGGTGATTTCTTTGGTTTGAGTGTAGTGGAATCATAGGTGAGTTTAAGATGAGACATGGGATAGGGAGTTTGATATGTGAAAATAGTGGCTTGACTTTTTCTCTGATACCCTATAGTGATGCTTGGAGTAGCTTGAGAACAAGTAGTTATATGGTGAGGAGGTTGTAAGACCTTTTCCTTTTCCAGGTACATCTCTCTTTGATTTTTTCATTAAATCCTCGGTGGATACGTCTTGTTTGGATAAAGAGACCATTTATTTTGGAAAATAACCCAAAGTTTTGGGATGTATTTTTGTTTGAATTAATAGAGTTTGGATATAAATGTGTTAAATGGGTTTATGAGGGTTTTCCATGACTGAGAAGTCTTGGAGGTGGTTCAAGTTCTTTCCATGGGAAACAGGCTTTAGTTTATATGAAAATCAATTGCATTCCATGTAATGAAGTTACACAATGTGTAACTGTTTCAAGGCATAAGTTGTGAGTCTAGTTCATAAAGTGAAATGTACACATTCCATGAAGGCATTACACATCGTGTAATGATTGGGCAATGTTAAGAATAATCTGAGATAACATTTTTTTGGTTTATACCTCTAAAAATAAATACATAAAGTGTAACTAAATTACATACCTTATAATTTCCCAAGAAGATTTTTAATGTGTGATGCATGATATTGTTCCCATTCCCTCATGTCTGACATCTTCCTATCAACCCTAGGGAATATTTTATCAGATTTTAGAGCACCTCTCTTGATTTTGGATGTCCAGATCATGCTTCTAGTCCCTAATAAGTGGTTTTGGTTAGTTTTTCCCTTCTCTCTCTTTGAACTCTGGTTGTTGTGTTGTAAAATCTTAACCTTTCTAATTTTTGGATTTAATCATGATCAGTTATGATTTGGGATCCTTCTTGTGATCATTTTCACCTTTATTTGTGTTAGAGAATCCTACAGAAGTGTTGGTTGATTGTGAGTTAAAGGTAGGGGGTCTAAACCTTAACCCTATATTCATTTTAATTAAAAATTATGTAAAATATTGCAATTGTCCCAATATAACGTCCACCTGAATGAATTAAATGATGAATTGGATTATTACTTGGAGTCTCTTTGGATCCAATTGGCTATTGACATATCTTATGGATACTTTTTAGGTGAGATAACACTTTATTATGAACAATTTTACTAAAGGATTAAATTATGTTTTTTATGATATGGGATTTGGGTGATTGATTGATATTGATTCACCTTGGATTGGCCTGATTTTTGAAGTAACTAACATGTTATAAGTTTAAGACCAAATGATAATAGAAATGTGAAATTGAAAGATAAATGTAAATTTTCATAATTAACCATTGATCTTTATGATGTGTTATTATGATATCCTCATTTCTATAACATGTGTAGTGTTTTCCATGTTGAAATTATTATACACGTAATTAGACCAGTTTGATTATTATAATTATTATATGGGGAATTGGCCCAGTTTACATGATGAAATTATTTTATATTAGGATATGCCCTGAGACATGATAAAATGGTTATATATCGGGTTATTCCCTAGACATGATGAAATTCTTACATAAAGGGCTATACCTAGTGACACATTTTGAAATGCTTATATACCAGGCGTGGCCTTGAGACATGTTAAAATTTTTATATACTAGAGTTGGCCCTGATGCATGCTGAAATGATTATATACTGGGCTCGGCCCTAATTACATGCTGAAATTATAATATAATGGGTGTTGACCAAGATTTCTGTGATTTATACCTTGGTTATATGGTTAGGGTTGGCATGGTTATGAGACATGATTAGCGACATTATGGCATTCCACTGAGGTAGTTTATGTTTTACCATGGTTATATGGTAATGGTTGGAATGGTCATGAGACATTCTCAGAGATATTTTGGAATGGTGTTGAAGTAGGTTGATCAAGTATTAATTAAATTATTTAATTAATTAATACATCTATTTATTTCATTATTTCATACACTTATTATTATATAGGTTATGTTTAGGCACAGTGGTGTCAACCTACTGAGTTATACTCACACCCTACTCAAGTCATCGTTTGGTACCAAAGAAAATTACATGGATGTAGGATTGGACAAGGGCATGGTAACTTGTTGCCAATTGTTTTCTAGCTGGATGGACTAGAGTTTAGAGATAGTACCGACATGGGGTTCGATACTGGGTACTTTTGAGTCTTTATTAAGTATGTTAGTCATTTATATTATATTACTTATATCATAACATTTATTTACATTCCATCATGACATTACATTACTCCCTTATTATTTTATTGGATTATTAAGTTGGATTTTATTGTTGCTTTTTTTGTATTATATTGTTTCCAATATTTTCTGCACTTTGATATGTATTTATTATCGTTATATGATTATTCTGTTGTTTTGTAACTATGTAACTAGGGGGTATAGTCTCCCCATTATATATATCACACCCCCATTATTAGTCAATAACCTATGGCATACAAGGAGGCTCTTAAGGTCTCGTAACCAACCTGTTTGATCTATGTGAGATAGTTCTAGATCAAGGGACAATACATATTGAGTGTTATTTCTTATAATACCAAGAAACTAAATCATCTTCTATGAAATGAAAAGTTCCTTATGTACTATTATTATCCATTATACATCCACCAAATTCAATATCCGATAAACTTTTTAAATAAAATTCATTTTCAGAAGAGTAAAATAAATTTAAATCCATAGTTCCCTTAAGATAACAAAAAATTAATTTTACATCTTTAAGGTGTGACTCTTTTTAATTTTCTTGATATCTAGCACATAATAATACAGAAAAAATTAAACCCAGATGACTAGATGTCAAGTAAAGTAAACTTCCAATCATTCCTATAAATATGTTTTGATCAACTGGTTTTTCAGATTTATTAATATATAAAGTATTTTAGGTTCCAATAGGAGTAATAATACTCTTAGTATTATCATATAAAAATTTCTTAAGAATATATTTTATATACTTATTTTGAGATACAAAATATCTGTCTAATTTCGTGAAATTTGAAAAAATTGAAAATATATTAACTCACCCATCATACTAATTTTAAACTTATTATTTATAAGATACACAAAGTAATTTGTTAGAGGATTTTGATTTTAACTAAATATAATGTCATCAACATAGATTTTTACAATTATAATATTTTTATTAACTTATTTTATAAAAATAGTTGGATCTCAAACTCCCTTAAAAAGTTTTTTTGTAACAAAAATCTAGTTAATCTATCATACCAGGATCTAGGGGCGTGTTTGAGTCTATAAAGTTCCTTAGTAAGTTTGAAAATATATTCTACTTGTATTGTATATTCAAAAATAGGGTTTGTTCTACATAAACTTTCTCTTGTACATATACATTAAGGAATACACACTTCACATATATTTGAAATAGTTTGAAATTTTAGAAAGTTTCATTGGCTATAATTTTTCAAATAGCCTCAAGTATAGCTTCTAATGAATAATTTTATTTATAATATATGCCTTTTTTTTATTATTACCTTTAGATGCAATTATAGATTTATTTATAACTATTATACCATTTTCATCACATTTTTTCTGAAAGATCCATTTTATTATAATTACAGGAGTATCTTTAGTTCATTCAATCAAATTCCAAAATTGATTTCTTTTTAATTCATTGAGTTCATATTGAATTTATTTTATCCAATATTAATCACCTAAAGGCTCATTATAAGTCTTAGGTTTTAATTCAGATAAAAATTCTAAATTTTTAATTTCATTTCTCAAAAAACTTCTAGTTATAACTAGTTGATCTACATCACCAATGATATTATCACTAGGATTTTTCCTAAGAACCCATGGATTTCTTGGGATTAAAAAATTATGTTCTTAAAAAACATGTTGAAAATATTCTTGAGGTATAACTTTAGAAATATATTCTCTAGTTGTTCTCTCATGAGAAGAACTTTCTAACATAGGTTGAAAATCGGTTTTTTAAATAACATCCAAAGATATAGGTTGTGTTTGTTTGAAAAAAAAAGATCAGTTTCATCAAATTTAACTTATACCATTTCCTCAACAGTACTAGTATTTTTATTAAAAACTCTATAAGACTTATTAGTTGAAGAATAACCTAAAAATATTCATTCATCGGATTTTGGAGAAAATTTATGTAGGTTATCTTTATTATTAAAAATGAATACTTTGTATCTAAAAACATTGAAGTAAGAGATTTTTGGTTTCCTTCCATTCCACAACACATAAGGAGTTTTATTAATAAAAGGTCTTATTAAAAGTTTATTTATAGTATAGTTGGCAGTATTGATTTCTTTATCCCCAAAAAATATCAAATAAGTATTCACTCATCATGGTTCTAGTAATCTCTTAAACAATTCTATTATTTCTTTCGACTACTCCATTTTTCTATGGAGTTCTAGGTGCCAAAAAGTTGTAAATAAAACCTCTTTACTATAAAAAGATTCAAAATATTAATTTACAAATTCTCCACTATGATCACTATTAATAGTTATCAAAGATATATTTTTCACATTTTTAACACTAGCTACAAAAGTTTTAAAATAACAAAATATTTTGGATTTCTTTTCTAGAAAATATACCCAAGTATATCTAATGTAATCATCAACTAAGACATATACATAATATTTTCCACTAATTTTTTTAGTTTTTATTGGACCAAAAAATTCCATGTGCACTAACTATAAATCATCAAACGTTGATAATTCATTAATAGATTTAATACTTGACTTAGGTTTCCTTCCAAATTGACAAGGAACACAGACTTTATAAGTATCAAACCTAAGTTCGACAAGATCCCTAACTAGTCCATTCTTAGATAACCTAGCTGAATTTCTAAGATTACAGTGTCCTAATTCTATTTGATAAAAAAAATTGGTCTTCCATTTCAATAAGGTAATGTATATCTTGGCTCCTATGGTCTTTTAAGTTTAATGTGTATACATTATCATTCCTATTGTAAGAAAAAACAAAATAATATTTAGAATTATGAACTGTATATGGATCATTCCTAAATTTCACAAGATGACCCTAATCATATAATTCTTATGTCCTACAAGAAATAAGACATCAAAAATTAATGTTTTTTCAAGAAGAACAATATTATATATAACGATAATTTTTCCATGATAATTATCTCCAAAATTGACTTTTCTAACATTCATCATTATAATCTTCTTAAAGAAATATTTTTTTCTAGTCAAGTATCTGGAGTAACCATTATCCATATACCAAATATTTTTATTATTGGTACATTATTTATCTTTTTTGGAAAAAAAACATTAGTGATTCAAAACCCAAACCTTCTTAGGTCTGGTATTATCAGAAAGTATAATTTTAAGAATCCAAATTTGTCCCAATTTTTTATATTGGGAAAATGTTAATTATTTTGAAAAATATCCTTTATGAAAACCAAGATATTGAGTTTTATTTAAATAATATTCATTATTACAAAGTCCACCACTTTAAAATTTAGTGAAAAAAGGATCACTTTTTTGGAACAAAGTAGTTGTTACTAAAAATTGGTTTTCTATTAATATATCCCATTCTTGAAATATCACAATGAGATATAATTTTATTATATATTTTATCAAATTTTTTCTTTCTAGTGATAAACTTAGACAAAATTTTCTTCAAAATAGAAATTTAAAATTTTAGTTTGACAACTAAATTTTTATCCTCATTAGTATTTGTATTTGAACAAAGTCTTACAATATCATTTTTTAAACTAGTTTTATAAAAATAAGACTTTTCAAGATCTTTCGAAAGGACATATTTTTTAAAATTATTTTTCTAAAGTTATTTAGAAATATTTTATATATCATTATTTAAATTAGTAATTCTTGAATTTTCTTCCATGAATTTCTCTTGATCATTTTCTTGGTTTTTAGAAATCTTATAGTTTTCATTTTCAATAATTTTTGTAAATATTGAAAATTATTAAAAACATGGTGAAGTATTGTTTTCCTAATCATAAGAATCATATTACACATTAAAATATGTAGAATTATTTTTATCCTTACTATTTATGTAGTTATAATTTAAGGTACGATTTTTAGGATATTTTTCAGTTACCTTAGCCATCAAGTAAATGTTAACCTTTGGTATTTTTTCAAAGAATTTGATATTATTTTATCCTAAAAATGTATTATTTGATGATTTTTTAAAATAAATATACCCTTCACTTCCACTCCAAGTGTCTAAGTATTTCAAAATTTTCATGTCTTTGTGCATGTATTACTTCTCATCATTTCTTTCAGAATTTATTTCAATATTATCCTTTATTTTAAGCTTAGGAAAATACAATTTAATATATCTTTCCTTCTTACACTCAAAACAAGTCACTTCATTGGATTCTTTCTTATCACTTTTATCCTTTTTTTCTCTTCTTATATATATACTAGATATACTTTTTTCCAACAATTTTCTTCATTGTTTTAGAAATATTAGCAAGTTTATTTCTAGTATGTTCTAATGAACTACTATCTAATTCAATTGCAGATTTCTTATTTTTAGAAGACTTTATAACTTTCTCAGTAGATTGAACTTTGGTAGGAACATTATATATATTTTCAAAAGAAACTCCTCCATTATAATTTTTCATTTATTTAGTATATCTTTTCAATATTCCCTCATACTACATAAGGGTTCTAATAAGATCATCAAGAGTAATATTTTTAATACTTATTATATCATCCAAATCAGTTCTTTTGGATTCCCATTCACTAGAAATTATTTTAATAATCTTCTAAAATAAAATTATATATATAAGATCTTTCTCACCAAGAGACTATAAATTGTTAACAATAGACATAAACCTTTGGTTCATTTTAGTAAAAGTTTATCCCAGTATAAAATCAAAAGCTTTATAGTCAACTATAAGCATATCCCTTCTTGTCTCAATCAATTTAGAAGTTCCCAAATGATTTATATCTAACTTCTTACATAATTTATTAGTAGCTTCACATGAATATATTTACCTATAAACATTTCTTGTTATAGAATAAATTAGAGTATTACTTACTCAATAATTTAGAGGATATTCTAAATTTTTCTAATTAGTAAAAGTAATAAGTTCTTTATCTATAATCACATAGTTTCTAGTTAACATAAAAAAAATTTGACTCTAGTTTTTATGAAAAAAAATTCTGCATCCTATATCCCTAGTATTCTTAATAATTACCACCAAAGATAGGTGGTCAACTATAATTCATGTTCTTAAGAATAAAAATATTTAACCCTGCCATATTATATAAAATAGAAACTCTTTCTAAAAAACAAGTTAGTGTAAAGATAGTTTAAAAACAATAAGTTTATAAAAACTAATTAACTTACAGTAGATACCAAAAATAAAAACTCAGCAAGTATGCAGTAGAACCTTATCTTATATCAATTGTTGGATCGTAAGAGTTTACGATGGAAATAAGAGGGGGGTAAATTGTAGTTTAAAATTTTAAACTAAAAAAATACAAAACCTACTTAGTTGAAAATAATGGACTCAGAAGTCATCTGATGATCACAGTGTGTATATCAGAATCAGAATTCGTTTGATATATCAGTTTTTTTATACAGGCTCTCAGACTGTCTGATAAATCAATTATTATAAATATTAGTAAAAAATTATAATGTAAATGCAGAAGAATATAAAACTTATAAAAACAAGTTATATTAAATATTATAATAAATTAAGAATGATTTACAAGATTTATAAAATTAATTCTACTCTTTAAACTTAAGAGTTAAGGAAGACATAAATCTTAACTTAAGATATCCATAGTTTTAAAACTAACTATAAAGGTCTATCTTTCCACACCATGAAATAACATGATAATATTATCAGAATATTTATATCTTCCAATACCATGTAATCCCTCAGTATTATGATCAGCATAATCTCTGTCTTCCTAGTGCCGGAATCCCTTGATCTGATGGATCGGATTCACGTATCTTTCTATCCCTGAAATTCCTTGATCTAAACCACGATCGAACACATCGAATACAAAAGGAAAACATCCTAAGTAATTTACAACACTCACTTGTATTCATTAGAACTAAAATTCTATATAAAATTAGAAAGTGTTGGGAATGATATGTTCAAGATAAGAAAAATCCCAAACATTCTGAGTTGAAAATGCATCATCTCCCAACTCCTCAAATTTACTTATTTTTATATGAATCCCTCCAACCGTCATATTTTCATGATTATCAGAGTCAGTTGCAATGGACTTAAAGTTATTCTCCTAAAAAATCATAAAAATGTTTCCATTTAATTTCATGATTAGCGCCATTAAAATGATACAAATAATTTCATATGAAGGAAATAATTCTAGTTGTTATGATTATAAACATTGGAAATTCTAATGGGTTGTATTGTTGGTATGAAACTATGATGAACTGAACCATGGTTAGTTTGATGTATCAAAACTATTGTCAGTCTGATGGATATGAATTTGGTCAGACTGATAGACAGAACACTAGTCAATCCACTGGTCAGAACATTAGCCAGTCGGATGGACTAGACTCTAATTCAGTCTGATGTAATGGATTGAATAATGATAAGTTTATATTCATTTACTTAAAAAACATCTCTACTTTTAGTAGAAAAAATTTATACAAAAACATTCTAAAATAATTTTGATATATAAATCTTGTAAAATATAATTTTAAGAAAGTGTTAAAGTATTTGTGATTTTTAAAAATGAGGAAAAGAAAAGTATTAATTATAACTTTCAACTCAACACATAAATTGTTATGTATAAAAATTGTAGATTCTCCACCTAATACTTATCCATATTTCTATTCTAGAATTCACATGGTTTCTTCCTCTATTTTTCATCATCCTCAGCTGGGTTAATCCACCTACAGCCAACTAGGTTTGTAAACTAGACATTACAACCTAAACCACTCCCAGATGATGACCATGCAATATCTTTACAAACAAGAACTGAAACATCTAATACCATTAGCATGGAATTTATTTAATCAAAATCATTTAATAATAATCATTTAATTTCCCTAAATTCACCCTGTTTCAAATACAAGCACAAGAAAACCCGATACATGTACCTTCCCTAGGTCTCTAACCTGTAAGAATCACTATTTTTCTTGGAAATTTTATAAACTTAGGGTATTTTTTTAGATCATACAGGGCCTTAAAATCCCATATCGTGGATGGTATCCCTGACCTATGCCACACACCTGGGTCGACTAGTATTTCTTCTCTACTTACCCATGAAATCCTCACAATTCCTAACTCCAATATCCAACCTAAATCTCAACCAAAGGCTTCAATACCACTCTATTGTGACCTTCCATCACTGGGAAACCCTCATAGGCCTACAGTGAATATGACAGAAACCTTTGAGGACCACCTCTAAAATGAATCAGGTTGATGACTAGCATCGACGGTGTAAAATATACAAATGGGATTCATTACCCTTTTATGACCTAGTAACACTAAAACAACCACCAATAGAAACCATAATATAAATAACCAAAACCTATAATAATCCCACAATGCATAAATAATTTCAGAAAAATTACAATCCCAAGGTAAAATACCAATAAATTCCTAGGCAGTGTCTCAGTAGAAAACCCAATCTCCAAGCTATTAATGCCTAGATTGGTCACCAAACTCACCTTGGAAACTTGAAAAATAGTTTATATACATAGGGGTGGGAATAAAATGTATAATCGATAGGATCATAATTAAAACCTCTCATGTAAATGTTGAAGAATCATACTAATTTATTAGAGAATATATAGTAGAACCAATAATCACCTATTAGGCCAACTATCACCTAAGCTCACCAAGGCTCACTCACCAAATATCACAACCAAGTGTAATTACATAATATTAAGAATCTATGAAAACATAAACCCGAAAACCACATCCCCACTAATTTTTCACTCTCTTTCCCTAAAATAAAACATCCTATGCTCACTCCATAAAACATATGATATGGTTCAGGTTGCAACCCTATATATCCCAAACTCCCACATGGTTTATCATCTTCAGCTATCATCATACCATCCATGTCATAACCACAACTCTATCGCAATACCTAGCCACACCATCCTCATTATCCCATATCCATATCCATGCATGAAATTTCATCTACACACCACATATCTAGTATAGTAGGGTTCCATGAACATGAAGGATATCAACCTCATTCCCTCTTCCTACCATGTATAACCCCCACCATATCACACCATATCCATATCCATCACAATAGGGTATCATGAACATAAACGACATAAAACTCATGCCCTCATTCAACTATGCATAAACCCAACCATGTACTAATACCATAATTTAGTATTTATGAAGGGATATAAAGGAACATTGGTTATCCAATCATCTTTCCTCACTTAATTAGATGTTGGAGAAAACACCCAGAACCCAAAACATTTGGGCATTATTAAGGTTATCCAACTCAGTTGGTGTGTGTAAAGAAATCATAAGAAAATGAAGTATATGTATAGATATACACCATACATAAGATCAACCTATATGTTCAACACCAATACCATATCCTTATAGCTCGCAACTTTCACCACACTACTGTCACCGCACATCGCCACCTCTGCCAACTATAACACCAAAACCAACCCATCATCCCACATTAAACAACCACCTCAAACAACTATAAAATCCAAGTTAATTATTCCCTTAATCCATTTCCAAATGTACCATTAATATCCATATTATGTTCATTAATTCATTTAATTTCACTATTAATGACAACCCACTTCTATTTATTTCTCACATTATTTCCAACCATGATTTGATTTTATTTCATCCACACCCATTTACTATTTAATCACTACCAATTATTATATTCCAATACTACCGAGTTACTAAAAAATATCCCCAGACTCACCATAATTGGAAACCACCACAATAATTTCCATTAAATACATACGACCCATCATATAACAACCATTGCAACCCTTCTTTCCCACACATACCAACCACTGAAAAACCAACCCACAATGCAGCTCATGTTAACCAATCATATCCCCACTTTACATAATATTCCAATCAATGTAGTTGAACCTAGATATAGGAACCACCACATAATATCCTCCACATAACCATACAAATACACCCATAACATTATCTCGTTAAAATTCCATGCACACATAACAGGAACATAAAAACCAAATTTCCATCAATAACTACTATTTTTTACCCCTTTTTCCTTTCATGCACATACTACCGTTATCAATTTCTACACAACCATTTAATTTTCAATCTTTAAGTGATTATAATTAAATGAAAATTGATACAAACACAACATCAACACACAAGGTTCAACAAAAATAATTATTTTCAGCAATATTTTAATATGCATCAAGCACATGAAAAAATCTATAAAATAAGTAAACACATGGGAAAAATTGTTCCTATATTCAATTCTTTTGTTCCAATTCATTATATTTATTAGTTAAATCCATAATACTTAGAAAAAAGAAAAAAATAATGTTAATCCCAAAATTTATACAAAATAAGGGAGAGTTCTCAAATCCCCTACCTCAAATAAATCTTCACAAACCGCTATGCAATAAGAAGACGCATAAAATATGATCCCAAGATTGAGAACATGGTAAGGAAAACTTCAGGAACCAAAGAATAATATATATCAAAAACCACTCATCTTAACCAACTATATACCTCTTCTATATAAATAATGAAGTGAAAACCAAGAATACTAGGGGAAGGACTCACCTTAGATATCTAATACTTGATCTCCTAATACAAAAGTTCAAGGTCAAAAGAGAGGGGATGAAAGATAAAATCTCCTTGGAATCTCCAAAGATTCAAGGAAAAGTAATGTGAATTAAGGAAACTTAGGTGAGGCTCCAAATTTATTCCAATTATGAAAAAATAAAAGGCCACAAATCAAGGTGTCAGACCATACCAAAATGCCTAGGTTTTCCATGAAACCAAAATGCAATCCATACCACCACACTACAACATACCTTAGTCAAATCGACCTCTAAAATTTATTTCTGGGTCAAATCACAAATCCTATAAAACCATGTAATAACAATGAAACAACCTCAATTATATATAGAAATGGTGCCTCAAATGTTATGGACATCAAAATCACTCTCCTAGGCTCCATTATATAGTAGGGAGTATTATGCTACAGTCTATAACAACCCTGTCACCTTGATTTCTCCCCGAACAAACCCCACAGAAAAAATCAATGGTCATACCATATGGGTCCATGAGATAGAAGATCCATTTAAATTTAACCCTTTGGGACTTAAACCACATATTTCAACACCATACCATATCTAAGACTTACAATTATCTTCTCATGGCACAGAGAACACCTCCATACTGCAAAATTATCCTTCGGCTGGAAATTCATCTCAAACCCCACTAATCTTCCTCTTTTCATCCTCCAGAAACCTCCAAAAAATAAAACTAAACCATTAATTAGTTGGGAAGGTATATAATGTCACATTATCCTCTAAAATTATAGAAATATGATATTATTAATAATCAAGGGGGTTTAAGGCAAGAAAATCACTCTAACCGATAAATCAATATGCCCAAGCCTCTATGATCAAAGGGTGAAAAATGATAGGTTTCATGGAATATAACCATACACAATTATAGTGTAAGAATACATTAAATTCATTCCAATATCAATCAATATAGGAATTTACAATATAAAATAAGAAAACATATAAAATTTCATACCTCACTATCCAAGCTTTCAATATTTATTAGCAATGAATTTGGTAAATTTTCCTTAGTAACAACCAATGTGTTCTTGCCTTTGATGATATCCATTATCTGATGGAATCACTAAATTCTTTAGATGTACCTTTTCTCCATAATTGTGTGATACCACCTCCTCCTAGAAGAAAAATATAGAGAATAGGAATTTAGAGAGATTCAGAAAATTAATAATAATATCTAGTGTCATGAATGTGGTACAGGAAACTCCTTTCATAAGACTCTTTCATTGTATAAAAGAGCCATATCACACCCTGATATTTTATCTATTTTATTATTTTATTTATTTTTCATTATTTATAGTTATTTTGAGTTTTTATAAAAAAAATTAGAAATTTTTAAATTTTAAGAGTTTTAAAGGGGCACACAGTTAGCCCGCACGGTTAATAGACCATGCATCACAGGTGCATTTGGATCTATCTTCATAAAGAGACATTTTTAATGGTTAGTTAATGATTATACTAACTATTTTGGATCCTAAAAATAATTATATGATAGTTTTTTTATATGTCCAAGGAGTGTCATGTGGTTACTATACACTTTGGAAAACCATGTGGGTTTTTCGAAATAGAAAATTTTATTTTTCTATTTTTATTTTATATATTTTTTTAACCCTAAATATATTATCCTATCCCCCTATAACCCTCACATTTAGTCCCTTCATGGTTGATCCCCCTTCCTTAGAACCTCCACCCTCATGTGGACTCCCCTCTCCCCTGTCTCATCAAGCATCGCACCTAGCGTCGAGCCCCCTCCCATGGCATGACCTCCTCCCTTAGGCCTTTGAAGAGACCACTTTTTTTATGAGATGTATTTGTTGTAAATTATTGAAATTTGTTTTCAATGATGGTATAAATGGGTATATTTAAGATCCCACTTTCTATATGAGTTGTATTTTTTTTAATGATTAATATTGGTTCTCAACGATGGTTAGAAAAATGGTAAGATGTCAATATGATGAAGAAGTTCTAAACAAGAAGCTATAGTAAGTACCCAAGTCATATTACCTTAAGAAATTTCTTTTAAAGAATTTTAGTTTACAACTCTAACGATTGATGAACTACTCTTAAAGTTCAATGACTTGTGCTCATGGTGTATTGATTAAAAACATTGTCTACAATAATGAAGATGATTGAAGTTACATACAATTATGGATGAATAATAGATGAATACCATGAAAATACTTATTTTCATGAGGTTTTGATGTTAAGGATCTATTTGGAATTTATATTCCAAAAAGAATAAAATAAGTTGACTTAAATAAAGTCCATACAATAAAACCTTTATTGCGTGAGGAATGGTTGGGTAGAATTGATAAGTTGGCCTTTGCTTTTATATGATGATATGTTCACTTATATTGTTCTATGTGTTAATAAAAATTTGTTCCAACCAATACAAGCCAAGATTTGGCCATCCCATCTACTACATGTGTGGGAATCAAAGTCAACCACATGGTAGGTTCATCCTAAGGAATCCTGTATGGTGGAAAAAGGAGAGAGTGAATGCATAGGAATGATAAGGAGAAGTTAAATAACTAGGCAACCACATGTGAAAATGGGTGCATTGGGACCAAAGGAGAACAATGTGTTGGCTTTCCCTATATGGGTGTGCTCTGTGTTTCTAGGTTCCAACCCCAGTGTCGGCTTGACCAAGTAGAAAGAACAAGATCTATTATTAAAAAGTTCTCTACTGATCGCTCAGTAGATTTGGGACCCTGGACTTGGGTGTGTTGTTCAATCGCTTAAAAAGATATGGAAATATCACACCCATTCAATCTAATGTGATCATATGATCCAAGAGCCTCTATGTCATCATCATCAAACTTCATTCATTTGATTCACATTCAATATCCATGACACCACCATTCCCATGCCACAGAATCTATTTGATTTTTTACCATCTCCAGTGATCATCAAGTTGATCTTGAATGAATGGATCTCAAGATGAAGAGACAACGAATCAACATACATGCATCCAGGATTAACTTTTCATGCAAATGATTGTCTGGGGATGTTCCACTACTAAAGGAAGATAATGATGAATGGAATATTTGAGACATTATAGATGGTTTTTTCTATGAATCATGAACCTAAGATCACAAAGTAGAAGATTCCACTTTTCTCGACATCATGTGGTGTCAAAACTAAAGTAAAATCATGTGATGTTTTTGAGATATAGCTGATATCATTGGATATTTCAATGTTTCTATAGAATGGAATAAATACCAGATCACATTTGACTTTTAACTTAGAATAGAGGTAGTAAAAGGTAGATTCCTCATCTATAAATACTAAGTCTCTAAACTAAATAAAAATTCTACCACTCACAATATCAAAGTGAGATATCATTTTTCCTAAAAATAGAGCATCTACAAACTTTAACATACACAAGGTAGAAGGTTCTTTGAGCCTCTTAGGTACAAAAATATGGAGAGTTCCACAAACATCCTTGGTTTCATTAAGAAGATCTGAGTAAATCCTACATGAAGAAGAGTTATGGGCATGTAGTAATGCGAAACAAGCGAGCTGTGGGGAGGGCCAAGCTCGCACGGGTTTGAGCCCGCGCGGGTTTGTCTGCAAAAGCCCACATATAATGTGAACAAAAAATTTCAAACTCTCCTCACCCCACATAAACCTGTGGGTTGCCCATGGGCTTACCCTAATTTACAAAAAAACTATTTATAATCATTTAAATACTGTATTTTTTATCATTCTTAAAGGTATTTGTGGAGAGAAGTATGAATTAACAATAACTAAAGTTTTAAAGGATGCGATGGAACATTTTTTTTGTGGGTTAATGGTGGCATGCGGTAACGTCGATGTGGTGGCGAACTGTTGCGATAGAAACTAGGTGAGTGATCAGTTATGGGCGATGAATGATAATGTTGGTTGTGTGGTGATGTGAACAACTAAACCTGTGAATGAATGAAGTCTCTCCAGGTAACGATCAGTTTCAGAGGAAGCTATTAGTGTTTTCATGAGGTTCTATCCAATTCTCTTAATAACAAAATAGAATTAAATAATAACAAAATTAAATCAACCTAAAAAATATTATGATTATAGTAACTCTTATAGAATTGAAACCATGCGCAGGGGTGATGAGTTCCATTTTTCGAGAGATAGGTTGACACACCATATGAATATGGTTAATAATTACTATATAAATAATATAATATCATATTAAAACAATAAATATAGGCCTATTTAAAATTCACATGTGAATAAATGGTGAATTAATATGACCATTACGGTGAGAAATCATATGTCACCGTTTAACCATGATTTTTTTATTAAAAAAACAAAAATGTTAAAGAAACTTATATTGTAAAAATAATATATATATTTTTTAAATCAGGCCCGCGGGCAAGCCCGCACCCGCGCGGGCTCAACCCACATTGGCCCGCACCCGCGCGGGCTCAACCCGCATTGGCCTGCACTCTAAACGGTCAAAAAATTTAGGCCCGCCCCGCCCCACATCCACCCCATACCCACAAAGCCCGCGGGCCATGAGCCAGCTTTGCATCGCTATGGGCATGTGACTTTTGTTAACACATACTCGATGTGTTTTTATAAAGAAATGATGTTGCAAGCCTGTTCTTGAGTTTCTTACTCTAATAGTGTTTCAGGAAGTTTTTCCATATAGAAAACCTTACATGAGGAAAGAAGAGTCAACCCATATATATAATCTTATGTGAAGGAGAATACACTGTGATTTTGTGCACTTTTGTTTCATGAAATAATAAGGCAGTGTTGTTGGAGTAATATAGTCAACTTTAGGAAAAGAAAAAGGATGAACTCACATACCAGTTTGGGTTTTCATAAGGTAGTGAGTACATTCATGCATAATTAAGAACAAGAAAATCATATATATGTCTTGATATACCCAAACTGAGTTTTCTTCAATGTATCTTGAGGTTAAGTGAAATAATAAACATAACAGATAAATAGAGCACATAAAATAAAAAAATGCCCCATATGTTCTAGGGTTTTCATGAGGAGTTCCATGAAACAACTGCATGAAGTTTATATCACATGAAATAGTTAATTCATCTTAACTAAGTGATGTTGATATTTCATTAGTATAAGGAAGAATAATTTTTTCAAGCACTTTATTGACTAAGAAGCTAATATTGAACATTATTCCATATTGCTTGTGTAAAAGGTAATAAAACTAATATTGAATTCATTGTTTACAATATATCAAAGAAGAATAATTAATTATGATTATTCTAAGATGATATGAGCTTTAATTATTTTGATAATCAAAAAGTAAGTTTTTAATTCTAGCAATATTGGAAGAAATTGAATTGGTGCAGTGTATTTTTCACTAAAAAGAAAAGAGATCATGACACTACTATAAACTACTGCATATTATAGTGTAGTGAATAAAAAAATATATATTTAGTTGATTATAATTTGTTTTATGAAGAATATTTTGTTTATATGTCCACAATATATTCATATTATAATGATAGATATAAGAAGAAGAAGAACAAGAAGAAGAAGAAGAAAGTGCATCTTTCAGTTCCCTACTGGGAAGAAGTAAGAAGAGTTGGTTAACTACTATTGTGTAAGTAACACAGTTAACAGAAAGTTAGTATAATAAAAAAGGAGCATTATGACACCCATTATTAGTCTCAATAGGTGTAATACTTTCTTGGTGTTATAAATAATCTTTTAGAATGAGAATATTGTCTTCAAGGGCAGTATAAAGAACCATCCAGGAGCTGTAAAACAAGCACTTTCAATTGATTATAGTAAAAATAAAGGGAATGATATGGATAATTTTCTAGTGGTTGTGTGGTATTAGATTATCTTCAAACCATTCCAAGGACTATCTACTCTTATATAATAAAAGATCTATTAGTATTATGTTGTAAACCTTATGATCCTTTAAATGAAAAGATAACGATTGGTGTGGTTTTGGAGAAGATAAGATGGATTCCTTCACTTCCCGACACTCTCAAATGGATGACAAACATTTCTGGATTCGTCTTTGAAGCTAATTGGATTCCATTAACCCTGATTGGGAACGCTCGTTCCTTCCTTGTCAATATGACCCTACTAGTGGGTCAGTTAGATTCTGTACTTCAAGCAAAGCGATGTCTTTTGCGGAAGCACTTGCAGAAGCTTCTTCATTGGATGGGAATCAGTACAAACCTCCTATCATCAAGAATTTGGGGGAAGGGTCTATTACGGTGGTGGCTGATCCGGAGGCGATTAAATAGTGAATGGAATCCTTCAAATTCTCGGTGCTGGGTCGAATTTCATATGAACGAGGGGAAAAACCTTAGGCCTTTCAGAACCTAAAGGACCTCATTTCTCATTGCTGGAACCTCTCAGGTTGGTGGCCTATCCCAATAGTTAAAGGATACTTTTCACATTATCCTGCGTAGTCCGGAAGACCTAAATGCAATCTGGCATTTGGGCACTCTTAATTTGAAACCAGGGATACTGCATCTCTCAGAATGGGATCCGAACTTCATTCCTTTTAGACAAAAATATTCTATTGCTCAGGTTTGGGCAAGGATCCACAGACTCCCTTGGATCTAATGGCACCCTAAAATACTTAATGATCTTGCCACAGTAATTGGGAATCTTCTGAGGATTGATCAGTGTGCGATTAATGGTGACCTCGACCTATATGCTAGAGTCCTTATCAAGATTGACATGGAAATATCTCCTCCAGAACCGGTGTCACTTGATGTCAATGGTCAACTTATCGAGGTAAGTTTTGAATTTGAAAACTTACCCAAATATTGTGAGCACTGAAGAATGGTTGGGCGTGCCATCGACTAGTATAGAAATGTGCAGAAATATTCCAAGCTAGTCTCCAAGAGTATCTTAGTTAAGGATACATCCCAAGGAAAAAATTTAAATACTACGAACTATGTGAGAAAAGACTCCAGGGAAAGCTCAAAAGATGTCACCTGGGAAAACAATGTCAGTACGAGTATGTCCTATGGTGATTTAGTTCAAGTAGATGAGAAATAGGGTAGAGCTGCCACTCAAACAGATGTAGTTATCCAGAAGGGGGTTGATTTTATGACAGATAGTGGTCAAGAATCTGGAATTCACCAGGAGTTATTAGCTGATATTTTTTCATTTGATCTTATCATGCAATATAAAGCTCTTACTTTAGATCTTATAATAGCAGACTTGCTGAAGACCACTGCTCTTGATGACAGTTCTGAGGTTGATGACACTTTAGATCTATCCCAATGCAGGAGTCTGAGCCCACTCACTCTCATTTCATAGATATTGAAATGAAAAACTCATCCCCAACCAAGTCATTCTCTATACCCATGTAATAGATAAGCATATAGAATACACTAAGATTGGACAAAACAGACCTGCTCTATAAAAGAGAACTGAGGAGCTCCCATGAAAACAAAGAGGCTGAGTGAAAACAAAAAGGGGGTAATGTCCCCATCCAGAATTAATGATGAAGATACTCTACCAGAACATCCCGGGAATGGCCAACCCTATAACATTAGATTCCCTCAGGCTTCTTGTGGGTAAAAATCATCCTACAATCATAGGCATCTCTAAGCCTAAATCTAATAGCTTTAATTCTGGTTCCCCTCTTTCCATAAATTTTTATTATTTTCTTAGTTCTGTTCAAGATGCCTCGAGTCTTGATAGGATTTGTTTTCTTGTTCATCAGAGAGTTTTAAATCCTGATATTGTTCGAGTGGATGAACAGGTGATTACCTATTGCCTCCTTAATGTTGGTCAGATCACCTTCTGTTCTATGGTTTATGCCTCCAACTGTTATATCAGAAGAAGATCTCTTTGGTAGCATATCAAAGACTTATCCAGCTCTATATCGGGTCCTTGGGTAGTCATGGGAGACTTTAATTCCATTTTACATGCGAATGAGAATATTGGACATGCTTCTAATGTTACTTATATGGTTGATTTCAGAACCTTCATTGAGGATTCAAATCTTATTGAAATTAACCTGATTGGTGAAAAATATACATGGTATAGGAGGTATTTAACTGGGATCCAAGTGAGAAGAATTGATCGTGCCTTTGGAAATGACTCTCTTCTTGGAAGTTGGAAAACCATCTCATGTGTTACTCTTGTGAGACATAGCTCAGACCACCATCCAATTCTTACTACCTTCACTGCCAAAGGTGACAATATTCCTATCCCTTTTCAGTTTAATAATTCTTGGACCACTCTTCCTGAGTACTTCCAACTGGTGAATGATAATTGGAAAATGATAGATTGGAATGGTATCCCTCTTGCTTGTATATACAAGATGAAATCTCTCAAGGTCATTATGAAGAAGTGGAGCAAACATAAATTCAGCCTATTGGACTAACAAATTGATGTGCTGGAAAGCTCTCTCCATGAATTTCAAGAAGACCGCACTAAAACCAATTTCTCTGGTGATAAAGATTACAAATTCAGTATGTCAGCTAAACTTAATGATCTTCTAAGACTTTGATACAACATCCAAAAGGATATTCTTAAAGTCAAGTGGCTCAAATATGGGGATCGAAATACTAAATATTTCAATTCCCTACAGAGAGTTAAAAAAGTTCAAAGGCCCCTTTCTTTAATAAAGGATGGTGATTCAATATTGGATGATCGTAAAAGTCTCTCTAAATATATTGTTTCCTACTTCACTAGCATCTTTAATGGTACTCAATGCAATGAGGATATTAGGAATGACATTATTCCCAAGCTTTTCACTTAAAATAATATTCTCTTTCTCACAGCTACCCCCTGGACACTGAAATCAAAGATACAGTTTTTGGGCTAAATAAAGGGAGTTCTCTGGGGCCAGATGGTTTCACTAATCATTTCTTTCAAGTCTATTGGGACATCATTAACCCAAATGTTTCTAAACTGGTTAAGCATTTCTTTTCTAAAGGTTCCCTCTCTCAAAGTTGCAATGCTCAGTTTATTGTCTTAATCCTGAAGATGGAAAATTCAAGTGATATTTCTCAATTTAGACCAGTTTCTCTTGTCAACACTATCTACAAGTTCATCACCAAAATTCTTGCAAATCGCCTTACTCGTGTCATTGGGAAAATCATCTCCCTGAATCAATTTGGTTATGTTAAAGGGAGGAAAACTCAGGATTGCCTTCTCACTGCTTCTGAATGTGTGAACCTACTATAGAGGTCAACCAGAGGGGGCAATATTACACTAAAATTAGACATCATAAAGTATTTTGATACAATTTACTGGAATTTTATTGGTCACATTTTATATGATTTTGGTTTTAATGAAAGGTTTATTCAATGGATCAAGGCTCTTATCAGCTCTGAAAACATATCCATTCTCATTAATGGATCCCTAGAAGGTTACTTAAAATGCTCAAGAGGAGTGAGGTAGGATGACCCTCTCTCTACCAATATATTTTCCATTTCTGAAGACTACCTTAGCAGACTTCTCCTTCACATGACAATTTCTGGTGAACTTAAGACAATCAGAGCAGAAAGAGGTATCTCTGCCCCCTCTCACCTTCTATTTATAGATGATATCATTATCTTGACTCAAGGTGATCATAAAAACATACAAAACCTCAAGAATTCATTACTATATTACGAGCAAGTCTCGGGACAGGTGGTTAATTGAAACAAGTCGTTTATTTATTTCAGATAAGATATATCTTCCTCAAGGAAATCATGTGTGATAAATGATCTGGGAATACGTAAGGGGTCACTCCCCTTCACCTACCTCGGAGTCCCCATGTTATTTGGTAGAACTCGACCTTCTCACTTTGTAGAAATTGTGATCCAAGTTATAAGGACTCTCTCATCCTAGAAAGAAAAATCTCTCTATATGGCAGGAAGGATTTTCTTAGTTAAACATGTTACCACATCAAAACCGGTCTACTCTTTCATGGTTTACTCATGGCCTGCCTCGTTTATAAAAATATTAAACTCCTTGATGAGGAATTTTGTGTGGAGTGGTAGTATGCTAGAATGAAAGGTGAGTACTGCTCCATGGAAGAGTTTATGTAAACCTTATGCTAAGGGAGGGATTGGAATCAAGAACCTTGAACTCTTTAATCGTGCCTTGCAAGCACAGTTCATATGGAGGCTTATTAACGACAAGTCGTAGCCCCTGGACATCCTCATATCCAAGCTTCATAAAAGACATGTTGATGGGAACATGTCCTATATTCAATCCTCAATCTGGCATGGGCTGAAAAATATCTTTCAGAATATCAACTCCCAATCTCGCTGGATAGTGAGTGCTCAATCCTCTCTCAAATTCTAGAAACACAACTGGATAGGCTCTCCTCTTATTGATAGTGTTGGCATAACTAATAATGACACTGATTTATATTCCTCCATTAAGAATCAGCTTGAGAATATTGATTATCTTCCTTCTAATATTTCTAACATGGTTGAAAACTACGACTTCCTGGCGGACAATGACTTGCTTCTATAGGAACCTAGTACAAATGGGATCCTTGATTCTAAAGGAAACTATAATCACCTTATTCATGGGAATATCAATGGGATTGAAGCTTACAATAAAAATGGTTGATGCATTCCCGCTTTACCTTATTGTGGCGCCTTTATCCCAACAAACTACCAGTAGATGAGAACCGGCAGTGAGTTGGAATCTACCTGTGTTTGTTGGGAAAAAATACCTCAAGGTAACATTGCATCATTTTTGGGTTGGTTGTTTTTGTTAAAAATGTAGGTTTCCATGGTGAATTGTTAAGTTCCATAGAATTTGTTGAAAAACCATGTTGACAAAGAACAATGACAAAGGAACATAAGATCTAGAGGCGGTACAAAAGAATAGATACAAGGTGGCACTGTTTCCCAGTGTTTGTCAAATTAATGGGAACTAAAATTTGGAGTTTGGTGAGTATTGTGAAAAGTGGATTTTCTTGAAGATCTAATTTAAATATGGCAAAGTCATGAGTTTCGTGAAGATAGGATTCATGGACTGGATTTAGTAAAGACATGAAAAATATTGATGGTGATTCTTTGTGACTACGATGAGCTTCGTGAATGGAAGCGTTGAAGAGCATTGTGGCAGTAAAGGGCATTGTGAGTGGAGCTTCATGGCTAAGGTGTGAAGGAATTGACCGAACTCTCCACGATTACAACGAGATCCTCAATTGGAAAATTTCTGTGGTTCTTCATGATTTTGAAAAAATTACAGAGGAAATTTCAGAGCTTCGTGATTTGAGCTGATGTGGCGTTAACTTCACGCGGAAGGTTAGAGGGTTGGTGGAATCACCTATAAATAGACCTCAACCCCCTCGATCGAAATAGAGAGTTTTCAAATAAAATATTTTGCTCTCGGCTCATGAAGGTGGTTCACAAAGGTAGTGTTCTTCGTGAAAGGAAGGAGCCTCGTGACGGCTAATCTAGCTCCATGAAAGTTGTGTGCTCCGTGTTGGCTCAGTGAGCTTCTCAAGGGAAGTCGCTATGTGTTGAATTGAGCTCCATAACGTCCTGCGCTCTACAAAGTTGTGAGCTTCACAAAAAGGTAGGAACTTCACGAAGGCTTGTTTGAGCTTCGCGAAATTGGGAGCTTCACGAAGTAGGGTGCTTTGCGATGGTACTTCCAAAAGTTTATTGCCCAGTGGTCAGGGGAAAATGGGTATTCATCATTGGATGAAATTTGTACTTCGATAGATCATCTACATACAGTGGAGGATGCGTTCATTAATGGTAATGAAGAGACCGACGAGTCTATAAACTGTGTGTGGATATTCTGAAGAAGCAGTGAACTCACTTCAGTTGAGAGAGCAGTGAGTTCTCAAATTGTGAGTGGTTGTAAACTAGGAGGGACAGTGAGTCTGCTTCAAACTTGTAAATAGTTGTGCGCTTATAGTGGAATTGGTACATCGGCACACTACCGGTGTATGCTCCTTGGACGTATCCTAGTGAGGGTGAACCAGGTAAAAATTGTTGTGTCCTGTGCATGATTTAAGGTTTATTCATACTCTGCAACGGGAAGGGGAGAGAAGAGGGGTTTGTCTGATAGCAAAACAAGATCAAAATGGGTAGTTGTTTTAATCTGTCATACCCTGATTCACCCCCCCTCAGGGTATCCAGCCTAGTGGATCTAACAATTGGTATCAGAGGAAAAGGTTGATATCAATGTTTCTCTCTCAAATGGAGGTCACCAACCACAAAGGGATTCCTATCTTCAATGGGAACAATTTCCAGCTATGGAAGAATCGGATGCAACACTACTTCTGATCTTTAGGAATGGATGTGTTCACAGCAAGAATGCAATGCATAACAGCCGATATTAATAGTGGTGCATTATCAGAAGTTGAGCATAAAGAATTGGATGTTGGTTCCAAGGGAGTTAATGATTTAGGGGGAGCCCTATCCAATGCTATCTATACAAAGGTGATGTCTTGAAAA
Organism: Viscum album; assembly: GCA_963277665.1. Classification (NCBI taxonomy): domain Eukaryota; kingdom Viridiplantae; phylum Streptophyta; class Magnoliopsida; order Santalales; family Viscaceae; genus Viscum; species Viscum album. The sequence goes on along the minus strand of OY728159.1, from coordinate 1,234,110,525 downwards.
ACATCACATGCTATGTGGGAAAAGCTATTGAATATATATTAAGGAGATACAAAGGTCGGAGAGGCAATGCTGCAAGTGTTGTGGAACAAGTATGAAGATCTGAGAATGAACCTGAATGAGTCTGTTGATGCATTCTTCGACAGTGTAAATGTTGTATTAGAAGACATGTGGGGTATTGAAGAAGTTGTTGAAGACATAAAGATTGTGATGCACATATTGAGGAAACTTCCACCTTGGTTCAATCTGAAAGTTTCAGTTTTGGAAGATTAAGACCCGAAAGAGCTGACATTGGATAACCTGCATAGCACCATTGTTGCGTATGAAATGAGAAATGATGATAACGATGTTGTGGAAAAGGGGAAATCCAAAGAGGTTAAATTTAAGGCCCTGAAGAAGCTCACCATTTATGATTCATAAGAAGAAGAAGAGACAGTTGAGGTGATGTCATTCCTCTCCTCAAACCTTTAAAGAGGAAAAGGAATGTTTAAAGTGAAACTTCCACTTGCTTGTTTTTAATGTGGAAAGGTTGGACATCTTGCGGCAAGATGCCCCAAAAAGATCCAAGAGGATGATGATGTCGATGAAATTGAAATTACCAAGAATAAGTCTTCATCCTATGGGAAAGGAAAGAAACAGTTCAAGAGAAATTTATTTATGAAAAAGAACCTTCTTTCAAAAGAATATGATAGTTCAAATAAGTCTGAGGTTGAGGAGGTTGAGGAGGTTGATGAGATAGAGAACTGTAGAGATCGTGGAGAAAATGCTATGGTGGAAGTCGTCGGTAGTTCTCAGAAGATTAATGAAACTGAATCTGATGAAGGAGAAGACAAAGTTTAGGGAATAGTTGATATGCAAGCTAAGTTAGAGGATGGTCTTGAGGATATAGATGTTTTGAGATCCAAAACAAAGAATGACAACAAAGTAGTTCATGATGTCAAACTCTATATGCAGCAGCAGGAAGAAGACAAGTCTGAGTTGATGGACGAAATTGAGAAACTCAAGTAATCAACACCAGAGGACTCAGAATCGGTTTGTGAATATAATGTCAAGATTGAAGAACATAAAAGGGAGATCGAAGGTTTTAATAACACAAGTAAAGATCAAATCAATTGTATTGAATAACTTGAAGGAGAAGTTGTCAGTTTTCGGAAAAAGGTTGAGGATCAAGAAAAACTCTTGACTCATACTGGGACATCAGGAAAGCAGATCACTTGGAAAACTGAGAAGATAAAAGTGGAGAATAGTTATTCAACAGAAATAAAGCATCAATTATGTTCAGATGGTAAGACCGACATGGGGCTTGATCGAAAACAGAAAGCTGTGAAAACAAAATTCAAACCACAAGCACCCATTCTAAGATTTAAGGTATATTTGGGATCAAATCACAATCAGAATATTCAGAGATCTCAGGGGGGAAACTATCATTGCACAAGTGACACGAAGTAATGCACCTTATATCAGGTGTTATTGTTGTGGAAAGATGGAACATTCACAGTACATGTGTTCCATATCCAAGAGATATTGAAGGGAACAAGAACAGAGGTGGAAGCTAAATAGAGAACACTTCTCTAGAACATACTTCGAAGGACACTATTTTTGGTGCGGAGGATTTGGGCATAAGGCTAGGTACTGTACTTAAACTATAAAGAGGAATGTTCCAAAGCGGAGTCAGAATGTTTGAAAGCCGCATATCAATGAACCAACAAGTGAGTTGAAAATGAAAAATAGATTTTCAACTTTGCAAGATGAATTTGGTCCATCATTTTTTGAGAAAGATCAGAAGTCTCAATTTATGCTGAGAATGAAGGAAAAAATATGGACCAAGAAGAAAAAGGTTGAGAAGTCAGTGGTGGTAAAAATTGCCCTTAAAGCATCAGATCGCTCTGGTATGTGGATCCTTGACAGCGGATGTACATCTCACATGACAGGTAATAAGGATCTTGTTACAGGCATAAAATATGACAAAGAAAGAGTTTTAATGTTTTGAAACGATGAAGGCCTAAATATTGTTGGCTTAGGAAATACCAAGTTTGGGGGAAAAGAGATGAGACGTGTTGAAGTCTTAGTAGTAGAAGGCCTCAGTCACAATTTTCTTAGCATCAGTCAACTATGTGACTCAGGACATTATATAAGGTTTACTAAGAAGATGTGTATCTTCAAAGGAAGAGAAGGGGCAATAGTTTTAAAGGGAAAAAGGAAAAAGGGGAATCTCTACCTGGTAAGTGGAGAAGAAGATATGTGATTTCTGTCCAGAGAGAAAGAAAACAAGTTGTGTCATAAACAACTTGGACCATCCTTGGAAGATATGGTAAAGTGTGATGTAGCAAGAGACCTCCCTGTGCTATCACATGATCATACTCACACGTGTGATGCATTCTAACAACGGAAGCTCATCATAAATACATATAAGGCAAAGGAAAAGAAGTCAACAAGACTGCTCGAATTGGTGCATACTGAAGTTTGTGGGCCTATCACACCAAGATCAATTAAAGGAAAGAGGTACTATGTTCTTTTCATTAATGAATATAGCAGAATGGCATGAGTATTTTTTATTACCCATAAGTTCGATGTGTTAAGCTGCTTAAAACAGTACCGAAGGGAGTGTAAAAGGATGTTTGGATGGAAAATTCTAAAGTTTTTTAATAATAATGGTACAGAATTCACAAACAGTCAGGTGGAAGACTATCTTGAGAAACACAGGATAAGGAATCAAGTTTCCTCAGTGAGAACTCCCTAACAGAATGGCATGGTTGAAAGGAGAAATCAGATCATCAACAACATGGCCAGAATGATGCTCATAGAAAAAGACCTACCCGAGAAATTTTGGAAGGAAGCAGTTTTGACATTGGTCTACATTTCTAACAGGGATCAGTTGTATCCGAAGGAAGGAAAGACTCCGTACGAGATGTGGTATGGAAAGAAGCCAATAGTGAATTACTTTTGAATATTTGGAAGTAAGTGCTTTATCCTCAATAAGGAAAAACATAGGAAATATGAGTCATGAGGAGATGAGGGGATATTCCTTGGCTACTCAAGAAAAAGAAAATCATAAAAATGATTTAACAAAAGGTTGGTAAAAGTAGTTGAGAGAAATTATGTCACTATAGTAGAAAATGAGGAGATCATTCAATAGCACAGTGAACAATTTCCTAATGAAAGTGATGAGGAGGAAAGAAACACAGGGGGAGAAGAGGTGGCTGATGTTGATTCAGAAGAAGATACTAATGATGAGTATGAGGAAGTAAAATATATATCTGCACAAAAGCTAAGAGTAGAGCTAAAATTGACAAGAGAAATATCATTGGTGATCAATTAGCTCTAGTTCAGACAAGGAGAATGAAATCACTACAACAAACGTCTTTTTTATCTCAGGTTGAGATGAAGTGCTTCACTGATGCATCTAAAGATGAAAACTAACTTCAGTCAATGAATGAAGAGCTTTATTAGATTGAGAAAAATCAGACGTGGGATATTGTTTTGAGGCCAACAAATAAGAATGTCATCGGGACTAAATGGGTCTATCGCAAAAAGATGAATGAATATGGCACAGTAATTTGGAAAAAATCATGACTAGTATGCAAAGGTTACTTTCAGATAGAAGGAATATATGTTGATGAGACATTTGCACCTGTTGTGAGACTAGAGACAATCAGATTATTCTTAGCCATTACAGTGCAACGGAAGTTCAAAGTTTTCTAGATGGATGTCAAATCTACATTTTTTGAATGGGGTTCTGGAGGAAGAAGTGTATATCGAGCAGCCAGATGCTTTTCTCATTCATGAGGATGAGAATAAGGTTTGTAGACTGAAGAAGGCATTGTATGGGCTGAAACAAGCACCAAGAGCATGGTACTCAAGGCTTGATCAGTACTTGAAGAAGCTTGGTTTCCAGCGTGGGAGAGTTGATTACAATATCTATTTCAACAACAACAATAATCAATGTATGATTGTCCTAGTTTATGTCTACGACATAATATTTGGCGTATCAGATGAAGCTTAGTGCAGACAGTTATCCGAATTCATGAAAAGTGAGTTCAAAATTTTAATGATTAGAGAGCTAACGTTTTTCCTTGGTCTACAGGTGGCACAAGGAAAGAATAGAACATTAATTTCTCAATCCAAATATACTAAGGAGGTTTTGATAAGATTTGGAATAGAAAATTCCAAGGAGATGAAGACTCTGGTTCCTACCTGGATGAAACTGTCCAAAGATGAGGATGATAAGGCAGTTAATATCACAGAATATAGGTAAATCCTTAGAAGTTTTCTATATTTGATTGCAACAAGGCCTGACATTGTATTCTCCACATTCCAATCAGCGAGATATCATATTAATCCCAAGGAAATCCACATGCTTGTAGTGAATAGAATACTTCGGTATATCAAGGGCATGGTGGATTTTGGTTTGACATACAGTGAAAAATCTCAGTCAGAGTTATTGGGATATACTGATGCAGATTGGTCTGGTTCAGTGGATGACAAGAAATCAACGTTAGGAGGTGCTTTCTATCTTGGTGGTTTGTGTATTTCTTGGCTAATCAAGAATCAATATTTCATTTCATTGATCACCGTAGAAGCTGAGTATATTGCGGCCACTCAAGCATGCACACAGTTATTGTGGATGAAGCAGCATCTCGATGATATGGGCATTGAAGTGAAGTCTTCGATCGAAATCTAGTGCGATAACTCAATTGCTATAAATCTTAGAAAAAATCTCATCCATCACTCAAGGACAAAGAACATTGAGATAAAGTATCATTTTATCAAGGAGAAGGATGAGTAGGGAATTGTGAAGTTGGATTATGTGCCTACAGAACAACAGGTTACAGACATTCCGATAAAGGCCTTACCCAAGGAATATTTTGAGAGGCATTGACTGGCTCTGGGAGTGCAGCTGACTCCCCACACTTGAACAAGTGTGGATGTGAACCCCCCCCCCCTCGAGGTATGGTGTGTTTTTCTCTACTATGCTAATATGTCTTCTTTCCAATGTCTCGGGCCATAGAGGAGTGACTTTGGGTTTGTTGACTAAGGGGGAGAAATAGTGACTCCTTAAGAGGGAGAAACTCTGGAAAATGAAGGGGGAAAATGTCTTAGTCAAAGACTCGGGGAGAAGCTGATAGGTGGAGCAGAGAGATTGGGGGGATCAATGAGATAGGGGGAGAGTTTTAAATCTGACGATGCTAGAATTGGTCGAACAAAGAATAGATATCACGATAGGTGAGGATCGTGATAAAAGCGGAACAGTGATGTTGGAATGGTGTGAGAAGGTTTCCATCTTTCACCAATTGGTATCAGTGTGGTTTCAACAATTGGTATCAGTTTGGAAATCTGTATCATTGGGTGTCAACAGTTGGTGGTAAAAATGAAGCGATTCATTGATGATCTTTTCATTTACTCTTGTTTCTCACAACGAGCATTACTCATGTGGGCTTAGAGTATGTGGTGAGTGAATCGTTGGGTTGGTTGTATTTGTTGAGAAGAGGTGTCAACAAACCCAAATGGTGAGATTTTTGGGAAAAAATACCTCAAGGTAACATTGCATCATTTTTTGGTTGGTTGTGTTTGTTGAAAATGAAGGTTTCCATGGTTAATTTTCAAGTTATAGAGAAGTTGTTGACAATCTATGTTGACAAAGAACAATGAAAAACGAACATAAGATCTTGAGGCGGTACAAAAAAACAGATACAAGGTGGCGTCGTTTCCCAGTGTTTGCCAACTTTTTGGGATCCAAAATTTGGAGTTTGGCGAGCATCAAGAAAAGTGGATTTTTTTTAAGATCTAATTTAAATATGGAAAATGCCTGAGTTTCTTGAAGATAGGCTTCATGGATTAGATTTCCCGAATACATGAAAAATGTTGACGGTTTTTCTTCATGATTACGACGAGCTTTGCGAATGGAAGCATTGAAGAGCATTGCAGTGGCGAAGGGAACTGCGAGTGGAGCTTCACGGTGAAGGCACGATGGAATTGATGGAATTATCCATGATTACGATGACCTCTGCAATCATAAAATTTCCGTGGTGCTTCATGATTTTGACAGAATTACGACAGAAATTTTGGAGCTTCGTGATTTGAGATGACGTGGCATTGACTTCGCACGGAAGGTTCGAGGGTCGGTGGAATCATTTATAAATAGGCCTCGACCCCCTCAATCAAAGTAGAGAGTTTTCGAAGAAAATATTTTTCTCTTGACTCGCGAATGTGGTTCACGAAGGCAATGTGCTTCATGAAAGGAAGGAGCTTCACAACAACTAATCTAGCTTCGTGAAAGTTGTGTGCTCCGCATTGGTTCAGTGAGCTTCGCGAGGGAAGTCGCTCTGCGAAAACTTCAGCTCCACAATGGCCTGAGCTCTACGAAATTTTGATCTTCGCAAAAAGGAAGGAACTTCATGAAGTCTTTTTTGAGCTTCGAAAAATTGGGAGCTTTGCGAAGTAGGGTGCTTTGAGAAGGTACTTCCAAAAGTTTATTGCCCAGTGGTCAGGGGAAAAGGGGTATTCATCAGTGGATGAAATTTGGACTTCAATAGAGCATCTACATACAGTGGAGGATGCATTCATTAATGGTAATGAAGAGACCTACAGGTATATAAATTGTATGTGGATATTCTAAAGAAGCAGTTAGCTCACTTCAGTTGAGAAAGAAGTGAGTTCTCAAATTGTGAGTGGTTGTAAACTAGGAGGGACAGTGAGTCCGCTTCAAACTTGTAAACAATAGTGCGCTTATAGTGGAATTGGTACATCGGTGCACTACCAGTGTATGCTCCTTGGACGTAGCCCAGTGAGGGTGAACCAAGTAAAAATTGTTGTGTCATTTGCATGCTTTAAGGTTTATTCATACTCTGCAACGGGAAGGAGAGAGAATAGGGTTTTGAATAACAGCAAAACAATATCAAAAGGGGCAGTTGTTTTAATCTGTCATACCCTGATTCACCCCCCTCTCAGGGTATCCAGCTTAGTGGACCTAATAGTGTTCCAGATGTAATTTATGCCACCAACACTGAGAAGATGTGAACCATCTTTTCCTCTCTTGAAACACATCTGTTGCACTCTGGATTTATGTCTTTGAACTTTTTGAAGTGAATCCTCTGAATACAGCCGGCATTTTTAATTCTCTACTGGCCATGGATACTATGAAGCTCTCAAAGCAGGTAGGTATTCTCTTCCTAGTTGCTTGTGAAGAGGTAATTCATACCATCTTGACATACATAAGTAAAAGTATACATGATGAATTTTTTCCCAACCGAAATGCTACTATATATTCTATATTGTTCACAGTTCACAAGGCCAATGATCTGCATGAAGAATGCTGCAACAACTCGGTTCATGATCTTACAATCTTGAGAAGGCTCAAAATCACTGGTAAATTTCCAAAACCCTTAAGAACAATGGAAGTTTTCTTATTTCCTCCATTCGTAGGTTGGGTTAAATACAACACGGATGGCTCTTTAAAGGGCAATCTTGGACCTGCTAGTTATAGAATTATCTTCCTAGATCATAATGGTGACTTTCAAGAGGGGGATCATGGTACATGCAGATATACCACATCTCTTGAGGCAGATATGTTGGGCCTTATTAAGGCGGTTGACATTGCACAACAAAGAAACTGGAGCTCGGTCTAGTTTGAAAGTGATTCATCTACAATCATGCAAGCAGTTTGGATCGGACAAATACATCTTTCCTAGAAGATCACAAGAAAATAGAATAATTGTCTGAGCATTCTTGATTCAATGAACTTCATCATCACACACATCTATTGTGAGGTGAATCAACTTACTGACTGGCTTGCTAACAAAGGGTCCTCTGAAGGGAACTGCAAGCACTGTCAGGAAATACCATGTGAGGTGACGACCATACTTCAATGCGATAAATGTAAACTTCCTTATTTTCGACTAATGTAAATCTACTTTTGTCTTAATATTTATCCTTGTTTATTGCTTTTCTTAAAAAACTATCTACTCTTATTGATTAGTGAACCTTGTAAAACATCGTGTGTTATCCTTTATTGATTTCATATACTTTCATTCAATAATAAAAAGTGAATAAGAGAATAGAGATCCTAAAAAGTTTAATAGGTAAAGGGATAAAAAGTTCTAAAAGGTTAAAAGTCCCCAACACGGATTTACCCCCCCCCCCCCACCTCAACGTTAGGAATATCCTAAACTGATCCTTTCAAGTGGTATCAAATCCAAGAGTCACCTCTATTGGATTCTCTATAGTGAAGATATTATCTTATAAAGATTTTAGTTTCTGTCATGTATTAAAAATGAAGTACGATTTTGGTGAAGATTCATTTATCTCAGAGTAGAAGTCTATTTCAACCAAGACCATGAAGAAAATGATAAATATAGATAAAATAAATCTGAAGAAGATATCCATCTTATCTAATGAATAGGAAGTATCAGTATCTCTATGACTTGAAAACAATGAATACATATCAATATTTGAAAGTAAAGACTGGGTGGATTAAGTTTCCACTAAGAAGATGGAAAGTCTCTCTACCTTAAGTGATCAATAGGTATGTGTTACTTCCTTTCAAAATTGTCCTGAAGAAGATTCTAGAACAAGATGTGGTGATGATCAATATAAAACTACTCAATAAATATCATTTGAAAGATTAATTTATATTCTATGTTGTATTTCCAAATAAATTTTCTCCCTTATTTGTGGATTCTTTCAATCTATGTTGGAAGATATCACACAACTGGAAGAAACGGATAATATTATAGATAAGTTCATTCAATAAAAAATTCTAGAATGTTTAAATCTCTCCTAAAAGGTTGGATCCTTTGAAGAAATAAATAGGGAACATAAAATAATTTTCTCAAAATTGATCAAATAATTTAAAGAGAAATATGGATTCAAGAAGTCCCTAGAAGAAAATATCACTGAATATAAAGAAAAGTTGAAGAATATCACTAATTTTGAGGGATTACAATTGGAAGAAAAATACAAGAAGATCGAGGAACTTGACTCATTGATTCATAACAAAATTAATTTTCATAAATATAAGGTTAAAAGAATGCAGAGAGATTGTGAAGAGAAAATGATTATGATTAAATATCAGATAACGATCATCAATATGAAATGTCTAGAATTGGATGTTCAGTTAGACAGTCTTGATTAGAAACATGTTGAGACTTCACAAATAGGGTGATAGTTTTTGTTTCTACTTATTACTCACTGAAGGATTCTATAGTTAAATACCTTTAACATGTTATAAGAAGGTCATGAAATAGTTTGATTATCTATCTTATATATCTATGAAGAAACAGGTACGATCTATATCATCATGTAATAATTTTTCTAAATCTGTGTTCATGAAAAGTGTAGGTTGGAAAAAAAAAATCTAAACAAGTATGGATAAAGAAAGGTGATGATAATCCTACCACTATGACTAGGGTGGATAATAAAAATATTTTGAGATATGGTTCCCCACAAATAGAAAAAAAAAGTTATGAATAAGGCACAAAAACATTATACAAAATAAATAAGAAGATCAAGTTTTGTGGTTTAATGTTGTTTCTGTAATAGATTCAGGCATTATTTATCATATTTTTGGTCAGATACTTTAAATGAAAAGGCACATACAAATCCTATCACAAAGGGGATAAAGCCAAAGATGAATAAGCAACATCCACAGATCCAAAAAATATGTATAATTTAAATAAATTTAGAAATATTGAAAACATATGTGATATATGAAATGGTGGTGTTCACAAGGATAGTACATTCTCATCTCAACATGTATCCAAATTTTAAAAGAAAATAGTACCATAGAAGCTATCTAAGAATGAATAAGCTATCACGGGGAGAATGTACAAGAATATTGTACATAATAATTATTCCAATAATATTTCAAGAAATAAAAGTGAGAAGACCTTGGATTCCAAATTCATGATGTTAAAGAAAATTGAAACATCCAAAATTACTATTAATATGGATGACACTCAGAAGAAGTTGTGTGGAAGATCCAAACTTACTGCCAATATTCCAAATAAAATGTTAGTTATCTTGCTAGATAATTTGAAAAGAATAAGTAAAATAGAAAATTCACAAGCCAAGGCTAGTGAAAAGTAAAATAAAAGATTTCATGTGATGAATACAAATTGTATGAGAGTTTTTTAACAAAAGGAAACTCTTGTGTTAAAGAAGTTTTGTGTGAGAGAAGTAAAAAATCTTGTCATATTGAGAAAGGTTTTTTAACTATTCCACCAGAACAAGAAGAATCCATTAAGAGGATTAAAAACGAATCATTTATTAATTCTAATAAGAATCAAATTTATTAACATAAATATGATGATAATGTGATGATATCCATGCTACCCCAACATACAATAGAATAAATGTTCATATGTGCAAGCATGAATACTAGAGTAAATGGAGAAACTTGGTTGAGAAAACCATCACAACCTTGTTGTTAACATCGATGAAACAAGGAAGGATACACCTTATTCCCATAAATATTTGTGTGTTTTATTTGTGATTATAGTTTAGAGAATTTAACATGAAGAAAGTTCTCAAGGGGAGAACCTGAGAAATAGTGATTGCTATTAATTCTTGATAGCAAAGCTAAAGAAGTCACCATCCTTGAATTATTCATCAATTAATATTCAAATAAAAATATTATAGAGGACTATATTAAATGAAGTTGAAGATTATGCTATTATATCCTAGAAAATAGGGTGATTAAAGAGAATACCATCTTGTCTTGATCTTATATTTGATATTATGAAGAACAATTATTGAAGAAGATCATTCTTGGTGAAGTTATGCAAGTTTTTAAATCTAGACATTCATAGGTTAAAGATCCATTTTTGGTGTATTATATATATTGGAACATCTTGAAATCCATTCCTAAAGAGATCCACCATTATGAATACTTTAATAATTATTTCCCTTGAGTGGAGATAAATAAATAAAGATGAAGAAGCTATCAGAATCATTATTTTAATTAATATCAAATATAATTATTCTAGAAATTATTGTAAGATCATGTCATTGGAAAAGGTATGTTTTTTCATAATCTCTCATACATGGTTATCAAAAATTAATAAACTTAACACAAAGGGTGGTAATTTAATTAATCAATGGCATAATACAATTAGAATTCATGGAAGTACCCCAATGACACTTATCCTGATTGTTGAACTTGAATGTTTTTATATGTTTTTTAAGTGAGGGAAAGAGTTTTAGGTTGATTATTCCTAGAAAAAGGTTTCACATCATATTTAGTATCTTCATCTAGTGATGAAAGTGTATTACCCTTGAACACAATTATATGAGTTTTCATTTCATGGGGTATCAAGATCAGTTGGTTAAGGATATATTTTTTTCAAAATCAAATACTCTTTTTTTACACTGAGCATGGCTCAAGTAGAGTTATAGTGAAATGATATATGCCACATTTCTTAAGTATGAACCGATACCCTATTCCCATGAACATTGTATTTCATTTCAATAAGGGGGAGAGAGAGTGAAATGAAACGTTGGAAAAGTAAAAAAAGGAGAGATTCACATATTGACGTACTCATTTGGAAATAACATTGAATGTATTTCCAATAAATACAAAGTGGAAATTGAAGATCACACTTTGTGTATGAGTTTTATTTATTTTCAATGATTTATATTGGTTGTCAATGATGGTAAAAAGGAAGATGTTGAAGATCCCACTTTATGTATGAGTTTTATTTAATGACAATGATTGATATCAGTTATCAATGATCGTCAATGAAATAGTAAGATGTCAATATGATGAATAAGTTCTAAATAATAATTTAATGTAAGTACTCAAGCCCTATTACCTTAAGTAATTTCTTTTGAATACTTTGAGTTTACAACTCTGATTATTGGTGAACTTCTCTTAAAGTTCAATGACTTTTTCACATGGTGTGTGGATCAAGCACATTTTCTACAACAATGAATATGATTGAAGCTCCATCTATTTGTGGATGAATAAAAGTTCAAGACCATGAAAATACTTATTTTCATGAGGTTCTGATGTTATGGTGATATTTTAAATTTATATTCCTAAAATAATAGAATAATATGAATTGAAGAATGTACATTAAATAAAACCTTTATTGTATGAGGAATGGTTAAGGAGAATTGAGAAGTTGTACTTTGTTTTTATTTGACGATGTTTTCACTAATATTGTTCAAAGTTTTAATAAAAATTTGGGCCAACCAATATAAGAAAAATTTAGTCCATCCCATCAACCATATGTGTGGGACTCAAGGTCAACCATGTGGGAGTTCTGATTCAAGGTTCCCTTCATGGTGGCAAGAGGAGTGAGCACCTACATAGGTAGGATAAGAACCATATATATAGCAAACCTAATCTTAATTACACACTTTAACATGATTAATTAAATTAAATTTCACTTAAGAAAACTATAAGGATCTATAGGTCTAGTGTCTTGGGAAATTATGAACATTACATAACAACTTATAACATAAAATTCAACATCTTTATTGAAAACATCTTTTACATGACCACAACATTATTTTGTACATAGCATTGCATGGGATAACCTGAGGACATGCATAATAAAATGGTGAGATATAAATCCTAGTAAGGTAGTAAACAAGGAATAACATGAGGAATACATTATATGTTAGGCAATAGGAATATCAATGGAGTAAAAGAGAAATATGAACATAAAGGCATGATATAACATGATTATCATAACATGGAAATGTGGTAACAACATTTAACATGATATTAGCATGAGCCAAGGATCATTGCATATGGTGAATGATTAAACCCTAATTTCACTTGAATTATAATGAGTAAACCCTCATTTCACTTGACGTATCATGATACTAATCTTTACCCAATGTATTGGATCGCTATCAGGGTGCACCCTTATCAATCATTTTATTTCATGCATTAGTATGACACATGGATCATACAACATGGATTTATTAAGCATCATAATTTATTCCACGAATAAGATATGTGGAATAAATAAATATAATTACTCAATAAACAAGTATATTTACATAAAGTTGAATGCCCTTGATAGAGAAATGGTTATGGTATTCAATTACACGATGATTTTGGCATGGGAAATTTTGGTGTAACTTCAGCAGCATAACAACGTAAAATAGAAATAATAAAATTGTTTGATAAGAGAGAAAGGGGTATCTCATCACTTATAAATTAAATAGAAAGTAATTTGTTCATGTAACATAATATCCCAAAAATTTTAATGGAATTTAGATGCATAATACAAAATAATTTCTTAAATGTAAATGAAAAGAGAGAAATTCCTTATGGAATTTCGGCATGGTAACGGGTGTACATGGGAGGAATTAATGTGAGAGAAAGAGGTATATAATAATTCAAAAATAATGATAGAAGAAATGGGTAGGTTTTAAATCACACCCCCAAAATTTTTAATTGAAAATTAATGGGTATAACAATATAAAGATATTTGGAAAAAAATGAGAAAGGAAGAAATCCCTTACTTGGAAGTGTGATCCCAATGGCTTGGGAGGGGCATGATAGAGGCTTCTTGGGAGATTGGAGAACCTTTGGTGGATTATAGAGATATGAGGCAAGAGTAGGGATGTGCTTCAAGGGATTTTAGTGAAGAGAAGTGGGATCATGGATTGGTTTATAGGGGAAAAGAGAGGGAATTCTTTATTATTTAGGTTTTGGACACTACACATTAAACTAATCAAAAACATAAACTATTCCAAGCTTTTTGCCCATGATTTTTCCAAATTAGAGTGGAAAACATTATTTTATAAGGCCAATGTCCTAACTTATTAAAATATTAGGCTTGATTATGTGGAGGTGAGTCACACTCTCAAGGAAATCATTTTAAAATGTTAAAATACTTTGTAAGTCATAGAGGTTCCACTAAGGCACCATAAAATTAATAAAAAAAAAACCAAAGTCACATTATTTTTAAGGTAAACATATATTCGAAGAACATCCCTTTTATATTATTTTATTACATAACTATTGGTTCATTATGATGTCATAAAACACATTATATATTTAAACGGTATTTAATTTTTACCCGAAAATTTGACCATCTTAGAAAATTATGAAAAATTCACCATTAGATAATTTTTACACAATGAATCCTAAAAATATATTCATTTTATCTAAATAATTTTCTAAATATGTGAATTTTCACTTTTAGAATAAAAACCGACATTTATTAAAAATTCATGGGTTTTGACAAAAATAGCTTTCAAACCTTAATAAAAATTACAATTGTATTCATAAAAATTATACGATCATTTATATTTAATACAAAGTGACTTTGTAATAATATTTTATTAAAATATTATTTAATTCAAAAATACATTAATTCATCAAAATAGATTTCTTAATTAAATATTAACTATAAATACTATTTGTTCTTTAAAAACCATTTACAAAGTAACAGTAATAAAATGAATGTATATTATTTGTACAAAAAAATAAAGCACATAATGATAATGCTAGGGTCTTGTTACATAACCCATTATAACACCCACATAAGACCTAAGGTTAAGGTGTGTTATGGTGACATACACCTCGGGTGGCTTGGATAACATCTCTTGGTTGGTAATCTCTATTAACTTTCACTCCTAACATAGGCAATTTTGTTTAGGAATAACATGTTGAAGATCATCTTGGGCTTGGTCAAGAGGAAAGCCCAGTAATGCTACCTCCTTTTTTAGCTCTGATAAATGGGCTTTGTATGGAGAAATTCATCTGGATGAGTTTGTTGCTTCCTTTTTCTGAGTAAATTGGATTTGTAAAGCCTTATATTTATACTAATAATTTGATAACTTTTTAACAGCTATATTAGCAACGGTAACAATTATTAACTATATTTTAAAATCCAAAAACATAAAACCAAGGAATTTCATATGTCTTATATAATGATTTTACATAATAATACATTTAATTAGATCAAGAGGAATTTTCATTAATAAAATTTTGGGTCATTACAATATTCCCCCCTTAAGAAATCTCACACTCAAAATTTCCTTTTCCCACACTAAAATAGATGAGGGTAACTCTGCTTCATCACTTCCTTTGATTCCTACGTTTCCTCTTCAAACTTGTGGTTTCTCCACAATACCTTGACGAGGGTCATTGTATTATTTCATAGAACTTTTTCCCTATGATCTAAGATCTTCACTAGCTTCTCTTCATAGGAGAGGTCATTCTCCAATGGTACCGACTTTGGGTTGAGTAGATGAAATGGTTCTGGTATGTACTTTCTCAAGAGTGATACATGGAATACATATTGTACTTGAGACAAGTTAGATGAGAGTATTAGTTGATAAGCCACTAATTCAATGAAATCAAAGATTTAAAAAGGTCCAATGTACCTTATACTAATCTTTCCCTTATTCTCAAATCTCATAACCCTATTCCATGGTGATATGTGGAGGAATACCATGTCTCTGACATCAAACTCTAGGTCTCATCGATGATTATAAACATAGCTCTTTTATCGACTCTGAGCAGCTTTAATGTGTTGTTAGATGGTCTTAACCTTATCCACCATTTCTTCAACCATTTATAAACCAAGGATTTTTATCTCTCCAACGTTATCCCAACATGTCGGTGTTCTTTACCTCTTCCCATAAAGGGATTCATAAGGAGGCATTTGGATGCTTGAGTGGAAACTATTATTGTAAGAAAACTCAACCAAGGGAATATGTTGATCACATCCTCCTTTGAAGTCCATTGATCATGCTCTCAACATGTCCTCAAGTTTTTGGATAGTCCTCTCAGATTGGTCATCAGTTTGAGGATGATAAGTTCTACTGAAGTTCAGCTCAGTATTCAGAGCATGTTGGAGACTCTTCCAGAACTTAGAGGTGAATCTTGGATCCTAATAAAATACAATAGATAGTGGTACTCCATGAAGCCTTACCAATTCTATGATGTATATTTATTCCAATTTATCTAATGAGAAATCCTCTCAAATTATAATGAAGTGTGTAGTCTTTGTAAGATGATCCAAAATAACCCAGATAGCATTGTTTTCTTTGGATTTAAGTTTGTTGACAAAGTCCATGGTGATGTTCTCCCATTTTCATGTTGGTATGGGTAATGGTTTCATCATCCCCATAGAATTCTTCCTTTAAGACTTCACTTGCTGACATACCAACCACTTTGATGTATACTCAGCGATCTCTTCCTTCATGTTTTCCCACCAATAATGCACTCAAAGATCTCGATACATCTTTGTGTTTCCTGGGTGAATGGAGAAATTTGAACTACGTGCATTTTCCAAAATTTCTTTCTTTAACTTTTGATTTGATGGAACACATAGTCTTGAACCAAATCTCACAATTCCTTCTTAATTAACATTGAACTCTGAGGATTTCCTTTTTTATAGTTTCCATTTTCTTCTAAATTCCCACATCATCATTTTGATAATCCTTTAACATTTACAAAAGAGTTGGTTGAGCAATCATTTGGGAAAGGATTAATAAATTTCCCTTATTTATGATTCTCATGTTCATCGTCATCAAATCCATGAATATTGGATCCTTTTAGATCCTCATTAATGATAGAATCACTGGGTCCTTTCTATTTAGAGCATCTTCCACCTTGTTTTCTTTCCTAGGGTGTTAATGGATTGAGTATTCATAGTCATTGATCAACTCTAACTATCTTATTTGGAGCATGTTAAACTCTTTCTGTTTGAATATATACTTAAGGCTTTTATGATCCATATATATTTCACACTTCTCCCCAAAGAGTTAATGTCTCCAAATTTTCAAAGTGAAGATTACTGTAGTGAACTCCAGATCATGTGTTGGATAGTTTTTCTCATGAAATTTCTATTACCTTGATTCATAGGAAATGAATTTTTCATTTTTCATCAAAACACAACCCATGCCCTTCTTCAAAGCATCACTAAATACCACAAAAAGTTATCCACTTGTGGGTAGTGTGAGCACGGGCACAGTGATAAGCCTCTTTTCAACTCCTTGAAGATATGTTTGCATTCATCACTCCATGAAAACTTGACTCCATTCTTAGTTATCTTGGTAATTGGGTTTTACAATCGTGAGAAATTTCTCAAACATTGTCAACAATATCCAGCTTACCCAAGGAAGCTATAGATATATGTCACAGATGTTGGCCTCATCCATCCCTCAATTGCATTTATCTTGGAGTTATCCATAGATATCCCATTTCTTGTGATGATATGGCCTAAGAATGAGACCTCCTTCAACCAGAACACACACTTTCTATACTTTTCATAGATATTCTCCTTTCACAAGGTCTCTAATATAGTGCTTAGATACTCCTCATACTCTTCCTTGGTTTTGGAATATATTAGAATATCATCTATAAAGACTACAAAAACTTTGTCAAGGTAATCTCTAAACCTCTATTAATCAAGTCCATGTAGATTGTCGGAGCATTAGTGAGTCCGAAAGGAATTACTATGAATTCATAGAACTAGTACCTTGTACGAAAGGTAGTCATGGGGATATCCTCCTTATTCACCCTTACTTGGTAATATCCTAACAACAAATCCACCTTGGATAAATATTGTTCTCCATATAGATGATCGAACAAGTCAACAATTTGTGGTAGAGTATACTTGTTCTTTATCATGATTTTTTTGAGCACACGATAATCAATGAAAAGTCACATTGACCCATCCTTATTCTTGACAAAGAGGACTGGTACACCTTATGGTGAAGCACTTGGGCATTAAACTCTTTATCCAGATTCTCCTGTAGTTGTTTCTTTAGCTTCTCAATCTCCAAAACAACCATTCTATATGGAGTATTGGATATTGGAAATGCCATAGGTATAAGATCAATTGATAATTCAATATATCTTCTAGGTGGAAGACTAGGAAATTCCTCAGGAAACACTTCAGTGAATTCCCTCATAATAGGAATGTATTCAAGGATGGTTTCTTCCTTATACTAAATCATATAAGAAAGATACATGTGCTCATAGGGCAGTAATATCTACTCTTGAGATGATAGTGCTAAAGAATATTTTTCCTCCTCCTTGCACTTGTACAGAATCGGGGGTCGACTCTCTAGATGGAGAGTGATTTCTCTCTCACGGAAATTTATGTTGGATTTATATAGGGAAATCCAATCCATTCTAAGAATTACATCAAATTATACTATAGGGAGTATGATGAGGTTCATTGGGAAGTTCAATCCACAAATTGTGACAGGGGAGGAGTTATATTCATGGGATGCAATGATTACACCATTTGTCTTTCTCATCGACACCTTTAAATCCATGATTTCTGGTGGTTTTGGAATTGTTCTACTAAACTTTTGGGATATAAAAGAATGCATAGAACTAGAATCAAAAAGCATGTTCTCTATTATTTAATTAATAACTAGATTACCTATCACCACTTCATTTTCAGGGTTCTCTTTAGTGATAGTGATGCAAAAATATCATCCTTTCTTCCATGGAGGTTGTTGGTTGCCTTTGAAAACCCTGGGCTTAGGGAAAAAGTTTTCAAAGTGTCTTAGTTATTTGCATTTGAAGCAATGAAAAATGTGTTGAGGTTCAAACATAGCATTACTCTCCTCTGTCACAGCAGTGGGTTTTTCTTGTCAGTAATTAATGTCTAGGTTCCCTTATCTTCAACACCTAGATCATTTCCTCATCCCCTTAATGCAATTTTATGGGTGCTTATTTCCAAACCTTTGGAAAGAGGGGTGCTGGAATTTCTTAGAACCATTTGATTTATCCATCAGACCACTAGAATTAAATTCTACTTTCTGCCTCTTATCACCTTGATACCCTTGAGATACATTGATCTCTATTTCAACTTTGAGAGAACATTGGGAAATTTCCTCATAGCTATCAAATTCACGGATCTCCAAGGATTTCCATGGGGTAGGTTTTAGCCCACTAAAGAAGCAGTCAACCTTGCATTTGGGTGTAATGATAAAGCTAGAGGCGTATCATGCAAGCCTTATGAATTTTTCCTTGTATGCTCTGATGGATTTGTCTTCTTTTTTCTTGAGGGAAAGGAAGTCCCTTTCCATCTTATGTTGGAGGGTGTGAGGAAAATATTTATCGAAAAACATTTTCCCAAAATACTTCCATTCTAATGCCTCGATCTATTCCTCAGGCTTCGTATTTTTTATCAATGTACAACATTGATCAGCTCCACCCTCCATATGATAAGAATCCAGAAGAACATTCTGTTATTCAGAACATTGAAGGATGGAAAAGATATTCTCAATGGAGTTGATCCATTATTTGACGATTGAGGGATCAGATGATCCATTAAAGGTAGGAGGCCTTTGTCTCATGAAGCTCTCGATTTAAGCTTGTTCTTTCTTAGGGGGGTTGAAAGATCTCTTGACCCATGTTTCTGTTCAAAACTTGAGTTAACTGAGAGAGTATTATGAAAAAGTTTGGGATTCCCACTCCCATCAGATTGGGCATCTCATTAGAATAGTCATCACATTGATCTTCACATCAATTGTTATCTAGAGTCCTCTTATTACTAGTCATTGGCTCGAATAAAAGAAAATTTAGGGGTAACACATAAAGGGGAATCCAAAGGAGAAAAGGGATAATTTATAAATTACATTTATTTTCTTAACTTATGAATTTATAGGCTTCAATCTATGTTATAAATGATCTACTTCCAAACATATATTCTTAGGGTCATTTTTTTTATTCCCTTAATAATGGTTCATACTAAGATTATGAATTTATCAAAGCATATCCCCCGAGTGTGCTGAACCAAGAGTGAAACACGGCCAGTTTTCATGCACAAGTTCTCATTCGAGTCTAGCTCAAAGCAGTGTTTTCAGGATTTATCCCTTGATACATTTGTACCAGATCCACCTCTACCTATTTGTATCCAAAAAGGGATATATTTTATTGATAAACCACTTACTCTATACTGACCAAAATTTAGTTATGTTTTAATTATACTTAGTCTTATGTCTAAGGCATTCACTGGGGTTTTCTAATTCTAATGTCAAAAATAACTAAACATATCCTCTGATACCAACTATAACAACCATTCTCTTTATTACACACCTTAACATGATTTATTACATAAACATTCACTTAAGACAACTCTAGGGATCAATAGTTATAGTGTCTTGATAAATTAGGAACATTACATAACAACTTAGAACATAAAATACAAAATCCTTATTGAAAACTTCTTTTACATGACTACAACATTCCATCGTACTTAGAATTACATGGGATAACCTGAGGACATGCATAAGGAAAGGGTGAGATATAAATCCTAGTAATATAGTAAACAAGGAAACACATGAGGAATATAGTACATGTTAGGAAATAGGCATATCAATGGAGTACAAGAGATACATGAACATAAAGGCATGATATAGCATGATTATCATAACAAGGAAATGTGGCAACAACATTTAACATTATATTAGCATGAGCCAAGGATAATTGCACCTAGAGAATGAGAAAATCCACATTGAACTTGAATTATCATGATTAAACTATCATTTCACTTGAAATATTGTGATACTAATCTTTACCCAATGCATTGGAGCGCTATCAGGGTGCACACTTCTTAATCCTTTTATTTCATACATAAGTGTGTCACATGGATAATACAACATGGATTCATTAAACTTAATAGTTTATTCCATGAATAAGAGATGTGGAATACATAAATTTAAGTCCTCAATCAACAATTACATGTTCATAAAGGTGAATACCCTTGATTGAAAAATGGGTACGGTATTCACTTACATGGTGATTTTGGCATGGAAAATTTTGGTGTAACTTCAGCAGCATAATGACATCAAATAGAAATTGTAAAATGGGTTGATGAGAGAGAAAGGGGTCTCTCATAACTTATATATGAAATGGAAAGTAAGTGGTCATGGAACATAATATCCCAACATATGTAATGGAATTTAGATGCATAATATAAAATAATTTCTTGAATGTAAATGAGAAGAGAGAAATTCCTTACGGAATTTCAGCATGGTAATGGGTGTACATGGGAGCCATTAATGGGAGAGAAAGAGGTATAAAATCTTCAAAACATAAGGAGTTAAGTATTTAGGAGGTTTTAACTCATACCCCAAAATTTTTAATTGAAAATAAAAGGGTATAACAACATAAATAAATTTGGAAAAAAATGAGAAAGGAAGAAATTCCTTACTTGGAAGTGTGATACCAAAGGCTTGGGAGGGGCTTGAGAGAGGATTCTTGGGAGCTTGGGGTGACATGGAAGGATTATAGAGGGAGGAGGGAAGATTAGGGACGTGATAAAAATGTTTTTAGTGAAGATAAGTGGGTTATTGGGTGGGTTTATATAGGAAAAGAGAGGGAATTATTTATTATTTAGGTTTTGGACACTACACATTAAACTAATCAAAACCAAAAACCATCCCACGTTTTTTCCCATTTTTTTCCAAATTAGAGTGTAAAAAAGTATTTTATAAGTTAAATGGAAGAAATTATTAAAATATTAGGCTTTATTATGTGTAGGTGAGTCACACTCTCAAGAAAATCATTTTAAAAAAGTTAAAATACTTTATAAGTCTTAGAGGGTCCACTAAGTCACCATAAAATTAATCAAAAAAACCTAGAATCACATTATTTTAAAGTTAAAACATATATTTTCCAAACATATCTTTTATATTATTTCATTACATGACTATTGGGTCATTTTTATGTCATAAAACACATTATATATTTAAACAGTATTTTATTTTTACCTAAAAATTTGACTGTCTCAGAAAATTATGAAAAATTCACCATTAGATAATTTCAAAACCCCAAATCCAAAAATTCTATTAATTTTATATAAATAATTTTCTAAATATTTTCATTTTTACTTTTAAAATAAAAAACAACATTTATTGAAAATTCATGGGTTTTGAGAAAAATAGCTTTCAAACCTTAATAAAAATTATAATTTTATTCATAAAAATTATATGATCATTTTTATTTGATAAAATGTGAATTGGTAATAATATTTTATTAAAATATTATTTAATTCAGAATTCCATTAATTCATCAAAATATATTTCTTAATTTAATATTAACTAAAAATACTATTTGTGCTTTAAAACCCATTTACAAAGTAACAATAATAAAATGAATGTATATTCTTTATACAAAAAAATAAAGCACACAATAATAGTGTTGGGTTCTTGTTACATTACCCCTTATAAAAACCTCATAAGACCTAGGGGTAAGGTGTGTGATGGTGATAGACTCCTGGGGTGGCTCGGATAACATCACTCGGGAGGTAATCTCTATTAACTTCTACTTCTCCCTTAGGTGATTCTGTTCAGGCTTAATGTGTTGAAGCTTGGATTGAGCTTGGTCCAGATCGAACCCCAGTAATGCTACCTCATTTCCGAGATCAGATAAATGGGATTCATATGTAGAAATTCTATTGTATGAGGTCATCACTTCCTTTGTCTAAGTAAATTGGATTTGTTAAAGCCCTATATTTATACTAATCATGTGATCACTATTCAACTGCTATATTAACAACAATAACAATTCTTAATGGTATTTTAAAATAGAAAAACATAAAATCAAGGAAGTGAATATGTATTATATAACCATTTTACATAATAATACATTTAATTAAATCAATAGGAATTTTAATTGATAAAATTTTTGGTCATTACAATATGGGTCTCTTAGCGATCACATGTGAGAATGGGGGAATTGTTCCAGAAGGGGAAAGAATGTATGCATGTCCCATATGGGTGTGTGTTGTGCATTCGAGGTCTAACCCTGGTGTCAGGTTGAAAAAGTGGCAGGAATGGGATATATTAGTAATAATCACTTAACTGAGTACTTGGTCTATGTGGGACGCTGGACTCAGGTGTATTGTTCACTCTCTTAAAAAGATATGAACATATTTCTTCTGCTTGATCTAACATGATCTGATGATCGGTGAGCCTCCATATCATCATCATTAACCTCCATTTGTTTGCTTCACATAATATATCCATGATTCCATGGGTTCTATGCCACAAGATTCATCTGATGTTTGACCATCTCTAGTTATCATCAAGTTGATCTTGAAAGAATGGATCTCGATATGAAGAGACCAAGATTCAACATACAAGTATGCAGGATTCCCTTTTCATGAAAACTTTTGTTTGAGGATATTCCACTACCATATTAAGATGAAAATTAATAGAATATTCAATAAAGTATGGGTGGTTTTTTCTATAAAGAGAGAATATGAGATTGCGATAGAGAAGATTCCAATTTTATCAACTTCATAAGGTGTAAAAAATAATATAAACCCATGTGATATTTTTGAGATACAAAAAATATCTTTAGTTATTTGAATTATTCTATGGAACGACAAAAAAACGAGATCACACGTGGTGTTTAACTTAAAACAGAGGCGGTTCAAGGAAGATACCTCTTCTATAAATACTAATCCATTAATTCGAATGAAAATTATACCACTCACAATATCCAAGAGAGATCTCATTTTTTATAAAAACAAATCATCTTCAAGATTTCACTTACATGAGGTATAAGGTTCTGCGAGCCTCTCAATTTTGTGGATAAGGGGAGTTCCTTGAAACTTCTTGGTTACATGAAGAATAATCGTACACATCCTCCATGAAGAAGATCCACAGACAAGAAACTTGTGTTAATACACACTCAATGTGTTTTTCACAAATTACTTATATCATGATCATGTGCTTGAGTTGATTACTCTCATAGAATTTCACAAAGTTATTCCACATATAAAACCTTATGCAAGGAAATAAGTGTTAACCTACATATACAATCTTATTCTAAGGATAAGATAATGTGATTTCATGAACTTATAAGAAGAAGGTAGTGTGGTTGGAGCAATAAAAGTCACTTTTCACAAAGAAGAAAAAGAACTCACATAATTGTTTGGGATTTCATGAGGTAGTGAGTTCATGCATGCACGAACATGTACATGAAATTCATATACATGGATTGAGATAATCAAACCTTGTTTTTGTGCAAGGAAACATGAGGTTTGGTGAAATAATAACCCTAAATGATAAAGAGAGTACATAAAATAATAATAATAATATCTCATATATTCTAGGGATTTCATGAGAAGTTCCATGTAACAATTTCATGAAGTTTATATCACGTGAAATAGTGATTTCTTGTTAATTAAGTAAGTTTTATATTTCATTAGTTGAATGAAGAACAATTTTCCTATGCACTTTATTACCTAAGAATATGATATTGAACACTATTCCATATTTATTGTGTAAAAGATAAAATAACTAATATAGTATTCACTATTGACATTATATCAAAGAAGAAGAATTAATTTTGATAATGCTAAGCTGATGTGAGCTTTCATTGTTTTGATAGTCACAAAGGAAGTTTATGATTCTATAAATATTTTAAGAAGGTGATTTAGTGTAGTCTATTTTTTACTAAATAATAAAGAGATCAAGAAACTAATATAAACTATTTAATATTATTGTATAGTGACTGGAAAATATATATTCAGTTGATTATCATTTGGGTTAGGAATAATTATGTGTTTATTATTCGACAACATATTCATATTATTATGGCTAATAGAAGAAGAATAATAAAGTTCATATTTAAGTTTATTTCTAGAAATAATTAAGAAGAGTTTCTTTCATGATGTTGTGTAAGTAATAAAGAGAAAAAGAAATTAGTAAAAGAACAAAGTATCATGGAGAAATCCATTAGTAGTCTTAACAGGTAGAATATTTTCTTGGTGTTAAAAATAATATTTTAGAAGTATAATATTGTCTTCAAAGGTAGTATAAAGAACCAATCAGGAGCTATAAAATAAGAACTTTCAATTGACTACAATGCAATGAAAGTGAAAGGATATTTCCTTCTTATTGTAACCACATCAAGGTATTATTATCTAGTGCTTGTTTGGTATTGGATTATCTCCAAACCATGCCAATGACTAGTTACTCTTATTCATTAGAGAACCTTATAAAAACATTATTTTTTATCCTTTATTTCTTTCATATAATTCTATGTGATAATAAAAATAGAATAATAGAATTGATATCCCAAAAGGTCTAAGATATAAAGGGATAAAAGTTGTAAAAGGTTAAAAATTCCCAACACTAATTAAACCCCCCTTCTCAATGTTATTCATATGCCAAATTGGTCCTTTCAAGTGGTATTAGAGACAAGGTTCACCTCTATCGGCTTATCTACAGTACAATTATCCTCTTTTAAAGATTTGAGTGTCTTTCCTGTGTTAACAAGGAAATGTAGTTTTGTTGAAGATTAAATTATCTCTAATTATAAGTATATTTCTACCAATACCATGATGAATAGGATAAATAAAGAGAAAAGAAATTTGAAGAATATATCCATCTTATCTAATGAATAGGAAGTGTTAGTATCTTCATGCCTTGACAACAATGAAGACATTTCAATCTTGGAAAGTAAAGAGTAAGTGTATCATGTTTACACCAAGAATATGGATAGTGTCTCTACCTATAGTGATCAAGAGGTATGGGTTAATTCCTTTAAAAACTTTCTTAAATAATATTCTAGCACAAGTGATGATGATGATCAATATACAACTTCTAAAGAAATATTGTTAGATAGATTAAGAGATATTCACATTATATTCCTGAGTAAATAGTCTCCCTTGTTTTTAGAGTCTTTTAATCCATGTATGAAGAGATCACTTAGATATAAGAAGAAACCAATATTATATAGAAGGTATTACAAGAAAAAATTCTATAATTTTTAAATCTCTCCAGACAAGTTGGATCCTTTAAATAAATAAAGATATAACTTTAAATAAGTTCCTAAAATGGGTCAAAGAAGTTTAAGATAAAGAGGGAGTCAAGAATACACAAAAAAGTTCCATGAAATTGAAAAAAAGTTGAAGAATAGTACTAATTTCAAGGGATTGCAATTGGAATAAAAATTCAAGAAGATCAAGGAATTTGACTCCTTAATTTAGAATAAAGTTATGTTTCATGAATATGAGGTTTAAATAATGAAGAAATATTATGAAGAGATGATTATTATGATTGAGGATTAGAAAAAAAACCCTCGATATGAAATTTCTAAAATCAGAAGTTCATTTTTGCAATCTTGAGTATACATATGTTGAGACCTCACAAAAGAAATAGACAGTTTCTATTGCTACTAAATTCTCATTGATAATTCTATATTTAAAATACCTATAACATGTGGAAATAAGACCATGATTTTTTTTATGGTCTATATAAATAATATTTGAATAAATAGGTACCATCCATATCATCTTGAAATAATGTTTTTAAATCTGTATTCATAAATAGTGCATGTTGGAAAACAAAATCTGAAAGTATGGATGATGAAAGGTGATGAGAATCTTTCCACCAAAAATATGGTGGATAAGAAAAGGAGTGTGAAATCTGGATCCCCATAAATTTCATAAAAATTTATTAAGAATACCCAAAAATATCATATAGAATAAATAATAATATCAAGTTTTATGGGTCAATGTTGGAGCTGCAATAGATTCAGGCATTGTGCATCATAATATTGGTACAATCCTTTAAATGAAAAAGCACATAGAAAGCCTATCTCAAGGGGGAGAAAGCTAGAGATGAATAATAAAAATCCAAAAGTCTATAAAAATATATATACTGCAAAATTATTTGGAAGGTTTGAAAACATCTGTGATGTATACGATGATGATAAACACAAGGCTGGTACATGCTCATATCAACATTTATCCAAAGTTCATAAGAAAATAAGACCATATAAGTTGTCTAAGAATAAAAAAATACCTTGGGGAGAAAGCATAATAATTTTATAAATAAAAAAATTACAAGAATATTTTAAGAAATAAAAGTGAGAAGATCTTGGATTCTAAATCTAAGAAGTTAAATAAAAGTGAAACATCCAAAAGAACTGCTAATAATGATGTCACTCAGAAGAAGATATATTGAAGATCAAAACATACTAAAAATATTCCCATGTACATGTTATTTATTGAGATATAATATTTTTAAATAATAATGAAAATGGAAGATTCACAAGACAAGGATAGTAAAAAAAGAAAATAATATATTCCATATGATGAATACAAAAGTGCATGAGAGTTTTTCTTCAAAAATAATTTTTTTGTGAAATATTTAAGATAACTAGTCATATCGCGAAAGGTTGTTTAACCATTCTACCCTAAAAATAGGTATTCTTTAAGAGGATTAAAAATTCATAATATATGAATGTTATTAAGAAGAAAAAAAATTCACACAAAGGAGAAGAGAATGTGATGAGATCCATGATGCCCCAATATAAATTAGAAAAGATGTTCAGATGTGCAGTTGTGAAGACTGGAGTAAAGGGAGAAACTTGGTTAATAAAAATATCTCAACCATGTTGTTCACATAAATGAAGCAAGGAAGGATCCACCTTATTCCCTCAAATATTTTTGTATTGAATTTTTCCTTATAATGCATGGAATTAAAAGTGTAGAAAGTTCTCTAGGGGGTATACCTGAGAAATAACAAGTGTTGTTAATTCTTGATAGCAAAGTTGAAGAAGTCTCCATCCTCGAATGATTCCTCAGTTGATATTCAAAAAAATGATATAGGACTATATTTGATGAAGTTAAATATCTTGATGTCGTATCTTAGAAAACATGGAGATTAAAAATAATACAATCTTGATTTGATATTATATTTGATATTCTGAAGAAAAATTATTGAAGATCATTTATGGTGAAGTTGTGCAATTTTTCATATTTGGAGAGTTACAAATTGAAGATCCATTTCTGGTGTATTCTCCATATTAGTTCATCTTGAAATACATTCTTAAATAGATCCACCATTATAAATATTTTGAGAAGTGTTTCCCTTAAGGGGGAGAAAAATAAAAAAAGATGAAGAATCATCCAGAATCATTATTTCAATTAGTATCAAATAGAATTATTCCAGAAATTATAGGAATATCATGTCATTTGAAAAGGTATATTTTTTAATAATCTATCATCCTTTGTTACCAAAAATTAATAAACTTAACATAAATGGGGATTAATTGAATTAATAAACGACATAAGAAATGTGTAAGTCATGAAAGTTCCCCAAGTTCAATTATCCTACTTTTTCACTTGATTTTTTTTGATAGGTTTATTGAAGTAGCTATAGTATTTTCAAACTAATTATTCCTAAAAAAGGTTTTAAATCATATTTAGTCTCTTAAACCTGGAATGAAAGTTGGTAAACCTTGAATACAAGTATAAAAGTTCTCATTTCATGATGTATCAAGATCAATTGGTTAAGGATAGCTTGTTATCTAATTAAAATCCTCTTGTTTTCTACACCAAGCATGGATCAAGTAGACTTTGAGTGAAATGATGGATGAAACATTTCTTAAGTTTTAATTTATACCATTTTCCCATGAACTTTGTATTTCTTTTCAATAAGAGGTATTTAAAGTGAAATGAAATTTTGTAAAATTAAATGGTAGAGATTCACATATTTACATATTCATTTTTAAAGAAAATCAAAGGTATTTACAAAAAATAAAAATGGGGAGATTGAAGATCCCATTTTGTGTATGAGTTTTATATGTGGTCAATAATTGATATTGGTATTCAATGATGGTACAATGGGGGATATTGAAGATAAAACTTTTTATATGAGTTTTATTCATTGTCAATGATTGATATTGGTTGTTAGTGATGGTCAATGAAATATTAAGATGTCAATATGATGAAGAAGTTATAAAGAAGAAGCTAATGTAAGTACTCAATGCCTCTTACCTTAAGTTAGTTCTTTTTAAGAATTTAATTTTAAAACTCTAAAAAATTATGAACTTATCTTAAAGTTAAATTATTTGTTCTCATGGTGTTTGGATCAAACACATTGTCCATAAAAATGAAGATAATTTAATTTCCATCCATTTTTAGGTGAAGAATAGTTTAAGACCATGAAAATACTTATTTTAATGAGGTTTTGATGTTAAGAAGATATTTAGAAATTATATTCTAAAAATAATAGAATAATAGTAATTGAAGAAAGGATATTAAATATAACCTTCATTGCATAATGAATGGTTGGGGAGAATTGATAAGTTGTCCTTTGTTTTTATATGATGTCATTTTCACTTAGATTGTTCTAAGTGTTAATAAAAATTTAGGATAACCAATAAAATCCAAATTTGGACTATCCCATTAACCACATGTATGTGACTCAAGGAAAAACACATGTGAGGTCCGGCCCAAGGCATCCTACATGGTGGTAATAGGATTGAGCATCTTCATAGGTAGGATAAGAAGTATATGGGGCACTATGATCCCCATTTTATAATGGGTGCGTTGGGACAGTAGGGGGTGGAAATTCCATCCCAACCCATATGTCTATGTGCTGTGTATCTGGGTGCCAACCCAAGTGTTATATCAACCAAGCAGTGGGAATATGATTTATTATTAAGAATTACTCGATTGAATGCTTAGTCGATGTGGGACACTAGACTCGAGTATATTGTTCACCCACTTAAAAATATATTGACATATCATGTCCATTATTCTAACACTATCCAATGATCCACGATCCTCCATGTCATCATCATCATCATCCATTTTTTTTCATTACATAAAAAATCCCTGAGACCACTGGTTCTATGCTAAAACCATCATCCAATGTTCGACCATATCCAATGATCATCAAGTTGATCTTGAAAAAATGTATCTCAAGATGAAAATGACACAAATCCAAAATGCATGAATGAAGGATTTTTTTTTTCATGAAAATTATTGTCTGGGGATGTTTTACTGTTGAATTAAGATAATGATTAATAGAATATTCTAGGTCATATTGATGGTTTTTTCCACAAAAGAGTAATTCGACATCATGAAGGAGAAGATGACACTTTTATTGGTGTCATGAGGTGTAAAAAATAATGGAAAATTGCTTGATATTTTTGAGATAAAACTTATATCTTCATCTATTTGAATGATTCTATGGCATGGAATAAAAAATAGATCACATGTGAATTTTAACTCAGAACTAAGATGGTGAAAGGCAGATACCTCATCTATAAATATTGATCCCCTAAGTTGAATTAAAATGTTGTCGCTCGCGTTCGCAAAGAGGGATCTCATTTTTTTCTTAAAAACAAAGAATCTTCAAGCTTTCACTTATGCGAAGTAGAAGGTTCCACAAGTCTCTAATTTTCATGAAAAATGGAATTTATACGAACCTCTTTAGTTTTATGAAGAAGAACTACACACATCATATGTGAAGAATAGATGTGTACATATGACTTGTACTAACACACACTTGATGTGTTTTTCATGAAGTAATGATTCCATGAGCCTTTTCTTGAGTTACTTACTCTCACGGTGTTTTGAAAAGAAATTCCATATATAAAACCTTACATGAGGCAATAATATCCAACCCGTGTATACAATATTATATGAAGGAGAAGACACTACAATTTTGTTCACTTGTTTTTCGTGAAAGAAGAAGGTGGTGTGGTTGGAAAAGTATAGGTCACTTTACACGAAGAAGAAGAAGAACTCATATAATTGTTCAGGTTTTCATGAGGAAGTGAGTGCATGCATGCATGAATAAGTACATGAAATTCATATACATGTATTAAGATACCTGAACCTGTATTTTGTGCAAGGTAGCATGAGGTGAAGTGAAATAATAAACCTAACTGATAAAGAGAGAACATAAAATAATAAGAATAATATATCATATGCACTAGGGTTTTCATGAGGAGTTCCATGAAAAAATTGAATGAAGTTTATATCACATGAAATAGTGCTTTAATGTTAATTAAGTAAGGTTAATATTTCATTAGTATAAGGAAGAATAATTTTCTCAGGCACTTGATTGACTAAAAATATAATATTGAATCGTATTCCATATTGCTTGTTTAAAAGATAAGAGAATTGATATTTCATTCACTATAGACATTATATTAAAGAAAAAGTATTAATTGTGATGAATTTAAGATGAGATAAGATATAATTTTTCCGATGATCCCAATGGAAGTTTGTGATTCTAAAATATTGGAGGAAGGTGATTCAGTGTTGTCTGTTTTACACTAAAGAAAAAAGATATCAAGACACTACTATACAATATTGAATATTAATGTATAGTGAATGGACAATTTATATTCAGTTGATTATAATTTAGTTCAGGAAGAATCTTTTTTTATCAATCCACAATATATTCATATTATTTTGAATAATAGAATATGAAGTAAGTGCATCTTTTATCATGCTATTGGGAAAAGTAATAAGAGTTTCTTGCTTGCTATTTTGCAAGTAACAAAGTGAATAAGATGTTAGTATAAGAACAAATAAGAATTGTGACATATATTAGTAGTATAAAAAGGTGTAATACATTATTGGTGTTATAAAGAATTTTTTAGAAGGAGAATATTGTCATCAGAGGTAGTATAAAGAACCATCTTGGAGCTATTAAAAAAGAATTATCAATTGACTATAGTACAAGGAAAGTTAAAGGGCATTCCCTACTTGTTGTAACCACATCAAAGAATTATTTTCTTATGGTTGTATGGTATTGGATTATCTCCAAACTATGATAAGTATTAGATAATCTTATTAAGTAGTAAACCATGTAAAACCATCATGTTCTATTCTTTATTAATTTCATATACTTTCATGTGATAAGAAAAAGAGAATAAGAGAATCGATATCCTAACATGGATAAAAGGAAAAGTATTTTTTTTGTAAAAGGTTAAAAAGTATCCACCACTAATTCACCCCCCCCTTGGTGTTAGTCTTATCCCAAACTATTCTTTTAAACCCCCATATCCCTTTCTCACATGATAAACCCCCCTGTCAATCCTATCCCACACCATCTTGGTCGTGCCTCCCTCTTCCAAATCTCCTTCATAGTTGGAAATTCATGGTTCGGTCTTCATTTTTTGGGGTTGGATCGCCAAAGTATGGTCTATTATTCCCTATCTTCCATTTTTCCCATTATTTCTTCCTACCCATCACAATATTACAATTTGTATGAACCCTAGGTTTTTTCCATTGTCCTGATTTTTGGGTTTCCCTTATTTTCAGGGTGTGTGATGTCGGCTTCAAGATTTGTTTATCCTACATTTGATTTTTGGTACATTTTTAATAAATTCTAGGTATTATTTTCCATTTTATAAGTTTATATTTTTTAAACATTGATTTCCTAGGTTTTAATTCATGTTTTATTTTTTTAATAATGGTATTAAGTGTGTTTAATCATTATTTTATGTGAAAATCATGTTCCAGTTTATTTTTATTCAAGGTAGTGGATTTTATTGATTTTGGAACCTATTAAAGTCTTGTTTTAAATTAATTTTGGACACTTTATTTTTATTAAATTTCCCAAATTGATTTTTAAAAATAAAATGAAACTTAAGAAAAATGTATTATGGTTTTCAAAATTATTTCTAAACAATTTTACATGTCATTTCAAGTGGTACTTGAAATGACAAGTATTTATATATTATTTAAAGGATTATTTTGAATAAATTATATGGTTTGGAAATGGTTTGAACCTGTTTGGGTCATGGAACAAAGTAAAGGGTGGTTTTCTAGACCTTTGGTGATTTAAAATGAAATTAGGTTTCTTTATAAATGAATTTAAATGCTAGATTTGTAAAATAAATTATAAATCCCTAGTTGGCATGTTTTAATTTGCATGTTATATTTTATAAAGGGTTTTTTAATTAATTAATTCCATATTATGATAATTTTTATATTTTATTATATATCACTCAACTGTTTTAATGATCCCCTTTGATTTGGGAAATGAAATTTTTTAAAGTGGCATGTGTGCCTTGTTAACTAGATTTGTTTCAAATGGGAACAAAAAATGGGAACCTCAGGTACTTAGGTGGGAAGAATATGACAATTATTATAGATAGAGATCATAGTGGTATATCCTCATAAGACTTTTAACAATGCTACAAAACTAACTAAACATCATTTGACATGTATTCTGGTTACCGATAGCACTTTGGCTTCATCCTCCCTAGCGGCTCGTACATGGGAACCATATTATATAGTTCAATCACCAAGAGTATAAGGATATTGGGATGATGGGACCTAACCTTAATTTTTTATAGGTGTTCCCATGGTACATAACTTTACTTAAGAACTACTTATTTTGGGGTAGTTTATTTTGTATTTCCTTGCATCCGAGTTCTGCTTTTTATTTATTTTGTTCCTAGTTTTTTCACTTAATTAAATAGTTTCTAAAGGCTATAAAAAATAATTTCTTTTAAAATGGTTCAAAAATGTTTTTCAAAAAGGGGGTTTTTTATAATAGTGGATACGATGATGGAATTTTTTTATGTGATTTTTTTATTTTAAAGAAAAATAAAAGGAAATTCATAAATATTGATGAAGTAATATTGGATTTTCTCTTGAAATTAGAAACCTATTTTCAAATTGTATTTTCAAACTATCTTGATAATGGATATATTATTTATGTATTATCATGTTTAAAATTAGGTGGTGTCCAACTGATTATTTTAATGCCCACTCCTACATTATCACATTTCAGTTTTAGGCCCTTATTCAGTTCTTGTTCCACTCTCGAGGAATGTAAAAATTTAGGATCAATTAGTGACCGATGGGGATTTGAGGTTAGTTTCTATTTTTTAATCTCATTCAACCTAAGTTTCATATTAAATAAATTGGTAGGACTTTCCTTTATTTTCATAGAATGCACAGCCAAGTGTTCTCTTTAAATGAGTTCATTACTACTTTTAGTTATGGTTATTTATGGATTTCATTATTTTGTTAAGACTTGGTGATTTAGGAGTTGATGCATATTGAGGTAGTCTGGAGGTTAGTAGAGGTCATTTACTAGGTGATAAAGTTTGGAGGGTGATATGTGGGATTTATTTATTCCTCTGATATATATACAGTTTGCTAAGTTTAATTTTTATCTACCGATTTTTTGGGGTAGACGCCTGACTTATGAAAGGGTTATGCCAAATTTTTTGTAGAGGTATTTTGTTTCATTAAATATGATTCAAGGTAGAAATCAACCCCAATGATTTTATTTTATACATGTTACACTTTTCATAATCTTGGGTGTATCGAGGATGCCCCTAGGGTATGTCATAGGCTGGCTCGAGCATCTTGTGGATGGATATCTTGGGTATGTTCATGAAAAAATGGTATCAAATCATTGGGATATTCAATTAGATCCTAGGTTATTAAAAATACCATATTTTATTTAGGGTTTCATGGTAGAAAATATGAATAGGATGGTCATTAAGACTCGGTAGGATGGTCATGAGAGATTTCATTATCTCCACCCATCACGATGATGCTACATCCACTACTGGTAGTAGGGATATGAATTTTGAATAAGAAATTTTATTTGATTTACATTTATGATGTGTTGATCTCCATTAGTATGGTGTGAGATTCCTTGGGGGATGAGTTATATTTTGGGGTAAAAATAGAAACGAAATTAGTGTTGTGGGGTCAGTTTTCACAAGTTGAGAAATCAAGAAGTGACCGAATTCTTGATCTTGAGATGTATTCTGAATTATTTTGTGGCATGATCATAGTCCCTAAAACCATATAGTCAATCCAATCATGGTTCTTCATCCCATTTTGCCTTGATATCTAGGCTTCCTTTGAGTAATATATCATGATGGAGTTAAATTAAAGGGTAACTTGTGATATTTTGATAATATTGGATTAGATATTTGATTGAAATTGTGATGTATTTTTATTTATGTGCATTTTTTGAAAACAATTAGGACCAAAAAGGGTGATTTTATAAAATTTTGGCCCTTAAAACAGTTTTGGGGGATTTAAGAAAATGTTTTAAGGAAAGGGAATTGTTTTTTTAAATATTTTGGGAATATTATTGAAAATGATTGATTTTATTTGAAAACATGGAAATTGTTTTAGTTTTAAAAAAAATTAATGGTTTTACTGTAATGGATTTTGAACTCTCTCGAGGTGTGTTTTAATAAATGGTCAATTTTTTAAATAAAAATCAACTATAAAATTATTTTGAAATTTTTTAAAAATAGTTTACTTGTTTTGAAATGGGGGTGGTTGGGTTATTTTATTTTATTTTATTTCAAGTGTGTTTTTGAAGGCGATGTTAAATTCTTTTTGGTAATTGGTAATGTTAAATAAAAGGAGGAATTTTTGTTATGTGTGATTATGTTCTATGTTGTATTGGTTTTATTATTTTGCTATTTTCCCTTGGTATGATAGGACTATTTGGTTGATATGATAGACATGAACTAGTTGAGTTCATGTCTTTTTTTATTTAAATTATTACTCTTAGATAAAATGTGGAATGAATAGATGGTTTGTTTTAGTGGATGAACCTTTAGGTGATTCTCTTCTTTTTTAGGCATCATCCCTCTAGCTGGGTAGCCCTACCCATACTCGGAATCAAATGGTATGGATGAAATCTTTCGTGCTCATGGATTTGGTTAAAGATTTCAAGAATCACATTATTCCACTTGGTGAGTGTGGTCAGATTTAAAACTGTGGGGGTAAGTCTTTTAGGTGTCCTGTTGGATATTTTTTGTGTTACCTTGAGTGGTTTACTATTTGAGTGTCTAACTTCTTTTGTGTTGAGCACTTACTAGTCACACCTATTCAATGGAAATGGATTATATAGTGGTGTTTAGGTATTTTGTCTTTATTGATAGAGTTTATTTTTTGGGTATTTTCCATGCCTTGTGGGTTTAGGGTTGTCCTACTTTATGTCTTAAATTTTTTTTATGATGCGGTGTTTTTGAGGTCAGTTTCATAATGGTCTGAACCATGGTGACCTTAGGGTTAGTTCTTGGGGAACTAGGATGGGTGTTACCTATAGGCGATTGAGCATGTTATCGTGTAATATTTATTTGGTTCACTATGGGATGGTGTTCTAATTTTGAGGTCATAGTTACCCATTAAGTACAATGACCCAGGTAAAAACCCTTTTCATCCCTTATCGTGGCATGTGTGTGGGTGATCCTTCATGTGTTTTATGGCTTATATGTGCCTTTGATCCCATTGGTGGTTTGTCTATGGATTTTGGGTTTATTTTAGTATGTGTTTGACTTGTATTTTTTGGTGTGTTATATAGTGATTGATTATGATTTTTGGATTTGGTTAATTCTTGGAAAGTTCTTAGAGATGTGTTCTTATGCTTGATTTTTTGGTTTCATGATGAGTTCTATCCTCGTTGCCCCATTTAGAGAATTTATAAATAGTGGGGAGGCCTATTTTTTCTCATTATTCTCCTAGTATTTTCTTCATAATCTTGTAGAGTTTCTCTTGGATACATCTTATGGAACTGACGATTATGGGTGTTTTTTTGGAGAAAACATTCATGTTCTATGGATTTATTCATTAGGTTCTCCCTAATGTTTTCCTCCCAACTTAACCTCACTCCACGGGGTGTGATTGGGGCTTGATCTCAGGTACTACCATCCTTCATTGATATATTTCTAGGGGAATAAATTTCTATAGTGGTGAGTTTTATCACACCTTGATATTTTCTCTATTTTAATATTTTATTTATGTTTTATTTTTTATTTATTTTGAGTTTAAGTAATTTTTGGCTGATTTTTTTTTAAAATTTAACAGTTTTAGAGGAGTTCATGGTTAGTATTCCATGTTCCACCCATGTGTTTGGATCTATCTTCGAACATATCTATTTTTCATGGTTATTTTATGATTTTAATAACCATGCAAGGTCCTAGTAATAACTTTGTGATAGTTTTTTTGGATGTCCAATGAGTGTCACATGGTTACTGTATAGTTTAGAAAATCATATGGGTAAACTACTTAGGTTTCACAGAATTTTAATTTTTTTTTATCACTTTTTATTTTATCTCTTTTCTTTAAAACCCTAAATCTATTCCCCTATCACCCTCACATAACCCCCCCCCCTCATGGTCTATCCCCCTCCCTCACGACCTCCTCCCTGCATGGGGTCCCTTCTCCCCTACCTCATTGCACATCACAATTAGGGTCAATCCCCCTCCCATGGTATGACCTACTCCCTCTATCCTCCCCTATCCCTTACTCCCTAACTCATGTGTGACACCCCCAGGTTAACCCCCACAGTCATTTTCCCCCTCTTAGATCTCCTTTGTTTTTGGAAATTCATGGTACAATATTCATGGTTTAGGATCATTTTTATTAGGTGTGATATTTACATCTCTCTCTTCTCTTTTCCACAAGGTTTTTTTCTCCTAATCAGGGTGTTGAAATTTTCTACAAACCCTAGGGGTATTAGATTGACCCAATTTTTAGGGTTCCCTAGTTTCTAGGGTGTGTGATGCTATATTCAAGCTTCATTCATCTTTAATTTGAGTTCTATGTCATTAGACATCAATTCTAGGTAATTTTTCCCATTTCCAAATCTTTTTAATTTTTAAAACATTGATTTTTTTGTTTTAATTCATATTTTAATTTTTTAATAATGGTATTAAATATGTTTAATCATTATTTGAAGTTAAAATCAGGTTTTACTTGATTTAAATTCAAGATATAGGATTTTATTTATTTTGAAACATATTAAAGTTATGTTTTAAATTAATTTTGGACATTGTGTTTTTATTAAATTTCCAAAATGGATTTTTAAAAATTAAATCAAAGTTAAAAAATATTTTGGGGTTTTCAAATTTATTTCTGAATGATTTTACTTGGAATTTCAACTGTTACTTGATATGAAAATTATTTATATATTATATAAAGTATTATTTTGAATAAGTTGTATGGTTTAAAAATGTTTTAACCCCATTTAGAGAATAGGATAAAGTAAAGGGTGGTATTCTATGACTTTTGGGATTTTAAATGAAATTAGTTTACCTTCTAAATGAATTTCAAAGGTGGATTTATAAGATAAATTATAAAGGCTTAGTTATCATGTTTTACTTTTCTTATTATATTTTATAAAGGTCTTTTAAATTAATCAAAGTTATATATGATTATTTTTTTGCTTTATTATATATCTCATAGTTGTTTAAAATGTTCCCCTTTGATTTGCGAAATGAAATTTTTCAAAGTGGAATGTGTTCCTTATTAACTTTATTTATTTAAAATGGTAACAACACATAGGAACCCTAGTTACCATGGTGGGAAGATTATAATGAGTAAACTAGATAAAGTTAATAGTGGTGTGCACTTCCTAGCCTTTAAATAATGTTATAACACTAACTAAACATCATTTTAAATGGATTTTGGTTACCATTAGGAATTTAGCTTCATCATAACTAATGTATCATATATGATAACAATGTTATATGTTTTGATCACTAAGAGTATAAGGATTATAGGATAAAAAACCCTAACCTTAGTTTCCCTAGGGATCCCCATGGTGGTTAATTTTACTTAGGTAATTTTTCTTCTATGGTATTTTATTCTTTATTTCCTTGCATTCTAGTTCTACTTATTAATTATTTTGTTCCTAGTTTTTGTTTTCTTATTTAAATAGTTTTTAACAGATTTAAAAATAATTAATTTTAAAATGGTTTGGAAAATGGTTTTCAAAATGGGGGGTTTCAATAAAAGTGGTATGGGTCTATGGAATGTTTTATAAGTTATTGTTTTCAACTAAAAGGAAAAGAAAATGTAATTTCATAAATATTGATAAAGTAATATTGAATTTTCTTTTAAAATTAGAAACCTATTTTCTACTTATATTTTCAAAATAAATTCAAAATAGATCTCTTATTAAAGGATTATCATGTGACAAGTTGAGTGGTGGCCTTCTAGGAATTTATATGTTCATGCCTATATTATCACATTTTGGTTTTGGACCCTTATCTGTTTCTTATTTCTCTCTTGGGGTGTGTCCAACTTTAGTACCATTTAGTGATCAGTGATGATTTGATGTTAGTTTCTATTTTATTTATATCATTCGGAATGTGATTCCCATTACATGATTTTATAGGGCTTTCCTTTATTTTCATAGAATGTTTGAAAAAAAATCCTTTAAATGAGTTCATTTCTACTTTTAGTTATGGTTATTGGTACATTTCACTATTTAGGTGAAGATTGGGTGATTTGGGATATGTTTCATGTTGAGAGTTTGGGGGCGAGTGGAGGGTTTTTTCTAGGTGAGTGGGTTTGTAGGGTGAGATGATGGATTTATTTCTACCTCTATAATATTGGTTGTTTGTTACATTTTATTTTTGTATAATGATTTTATTTAGCATGGAAATCCAACTTATGGATGGGTCATGCAAGATTTTTAGTAGAAATTTGTTTTCAATTTATCTTTTATATAAGTGTGAAATAATCCTCAATAATTGTATTTGATAACCATGACACTTTTCTTTTTCCTAGGGGGATCAAAGCTACCCCTCGGGTATGTTGTGGGCCAGTTTGGGCATCCTATGGATATATGACTTGGGTTTATTCATGAAAAGCCTCTTTGATTTTCTTTAGTTCATAAATTATGAAAAAAATAAACATATATATTCCATAGATCCAACTATTTGTAATAGATACCTCATTAATACAATTTTTAAACTCCTTTAACAATCAATAACATCATCACATAATGTGTTAACAGACAAAGATTTATGAATAACACCTTGGTAGTTTATTTTAATGATATCACATATCATTCAGCAAGAGCACCTTGATGTGGTACAAGATACCTCAAGAAGAAAATCACCATAACATAGGTACTTTCATCTGGAATTGGTTGTTGATTAAGTGAAAAAATAAAGTAATCACCCACTTTCACTAAAATATCATAGATTTTATACAAAACTTGAAAACTCTTTATGAACCCATCTAAACTATTTTTACATGATTATTATAAACTATCTCATATTTTGGGCAAGAAATTGGTACCAAAATTAATCCTCATTCTAAGGCCTTATGTGTGACCCTATGGGACTTTGTTCCATTGAAAACAATAATGAATTTTTTAATCCATACTAGTAATTAAGTGAAGAGAAACCTCTATAAAAACATCATTCCAACACAGGCTATAAAGGGGTCTGGTGTGATCTCAATCAAACACAATCATATCTTTATATGAACATTTCTTCCAAAATATATATCTCTATACATCATATTCATACTTATATATTCCCTTTTTTAAGGAAATATGGTGACCATTAGATATGAAATATGTCAATATAGTATAATCCATATTATACATTCATTATTCTCTAAAACAGACTCACCTTTTAAAATTAATTAATCAAATTTCATTCATCCAGGTAGTTCAGAACATCACATGCCACTCAATTAGGTAATATCATTCATTTCCCTAGTATAATTCAATCATGGGAAAAAAATTTATGTGTGTTATACAATAGGAAAAATCTTATATTGGTTAACCTAAATCAATGACATGACTGGTAAAATAACTAATCACCCCCTAATTAGCTCAACCTCAAGGATGGTATAAAAAAGTTATCAAAGTATGAAGGTTGTAAATAGCCATGTTTCATACATAAACTTTTAAATATTAAAATCATCGTTTTTGTAATTAAATTGATAAAAATTTCTTAGATATTTATTATTTTATTTATTTGTGGAAAGTTACATGTGAAAAATATTCAAGGGAAGAAAACAAGAAAACATAGATGTAATTTATGATGAAAATGATGCTTCGTGTTAAGGGATAAGTTAAGGTTCTAATCGATGCCTTGAAATTAAAGATTCAAGTGGAAATGAATCCAAAAATGCTATAAAAAACGATTTATTATGTGGATTTTCTATTCTTGATGTGAAAATCATCAAATATGAAAAACTAAAGAATAAATAGTTGAAAAATAGTGTTTAAGAGAATAAAACTATTAATTATGGCATGAAACATCATGTCACACTATT
Source organism: Viscum album (assembly GCA_963277665.1). NCBI lineage: Eukaryota > Viridiplantae > Streptophyta > Magnoliopsida > Santalales > Viscaceae > Viscum > Viscum album. The sequence continues at coordinate 1,234,069,756 of OY728159.1, read as the reverse complement.
AAATTCCAAGAAAAACATACATGATTTGAAATAAGCCATGAAAATCAGCTCATAGAGGAAAAACATGATATGTCATAGTCTCACACTATGTGTCACACCATGAAATCCTGAGATGGAAAACTTTTCATGTGATTTTTGTCAATTTAATGTTAAAACTGCACACATTTTTTGAGTTAATAAGGTTTCATTATGACTTTTCCATTCCTATATGTTTTTAAAATCACAAACACTTTATCTTAAGCCAAATTATATTTCCCTAAGGATTATTTTCTTAAGGAAAATTTCCCTTCTCTAAGGTAATTTTTATCCATACCTTGGTTTTCATTACATCATTTTATGTTCTCTCAAAACCAAGTTCATTTAATTACTAAATAAAAAATTCGGATTCTTATCTAAAACCTCAGAATATTATAGTTCCTTGGATATAGAGTCTTCTTTTTTCAGATTCCGAATTATATGAAATTCAGACTCCGAATTCTTTGAAATTAAGACTCTGAATTCTTTGAAATTTAGACTTCGAATTCCTCAGAATTCAGACTCTGAATTCCTTAGAATTCAGACTCTGAATTCCTCATAATTCCGACTCCGAATTCCTCTGAATTCAGACTTCGAATTCCTCATAATTCCAACTAAAAAATTCTCATAATTCAGACTCTGAATTCATTAGAATTCAGACTCTGAATTCATTAGAATTCAGACTCTAGAATCTATATAATTCAGATTCCAAATTCTTTGTAAAATAGAATCTAAATATCCATGTTTTATAGTATCCAATTATTAATATGATTAGACTCTGAATTCTATTTTTCTTTAGACTTTAGATATTCATAATTGGTTAAGCTAATTCATTTTCCCTTACACATGCTTTTGTAAGTATGAAATGATGTCGTACAATTTTTTTCTAACTAACCGTTGGTTGAGTGACACATGTCCAGGTCCCTCCAAAATTAAATGAAAAATATTACTATTGGAGTAGGGAGTCGACCGTTGAAGTTTGACCTATAAAAAAGAACTCATTTGAATGATCTCATTATCATTCTAAGATCCTAGATATTACATTTTGTGAAGTGATTTCTAGATAGAGAAAGACTCTCATGCTTTTTGCATTTCATGAACATCTTGTTGAGCCATGAACATCTTATTCAACTGTCTTCATGCAACTTTGATTGTTGTTGAGTAAAATCAAGGGCTTCTAGGGATAGTAAGACAGAGGTTCCGACTACCTTAAAGATCAATAGTTTATGGGGATAGCAAGATAGATTCTGATATTCCTATCGAGGGCTTACCCTAGTGTAAGTAAGATAGAATTTCTTGAAATTATAAATCAAGGGACCTTTTATCCAAGGTTGTTGGATACCATACTCTTTAGGTGAAAAGATTTCCTACTTGTTACTTGTTTTTGTTTCAAGTTTTTATTTCTGCTGTATTTTGATAAAGGAAGAAATTATAACTTTCTTATACTTTCTTGTACATTACTTACTCTAATAAATGAGATTCTATGTGATTTAAGGTATAATCTTCCTTTAAGAAAATTTTTCTTAATTTTCATTTCCGAATTCATATTTTCAGACCCTAAGAAAGTTTTTCTTATAGTTAAGAACTAAAGAGGGTTTGTGAATCTAACTTGTTTAAATTAGTTAAACATTAATTTCCTTAAGGTTAAAAACTAAAGTTTTTAAACATACAATTCACCCCCCCCTCTTGTAATTGAGAATCTACATATACTATTTCAATCCTATAACCTTTTGACCTGGAACCTCTATATACCCCTGATATTGACTCTGGAGGAATCAATGATTACATTAACGGATGATTAAATCCAACCTCAGTGATTTTGATGCTTATAAATTCAAGACCATTGTGTTGTTTCTAAGGATGATTAGAAGACCAAATCCTAGGAAAAGGTTTTATGCTACTACATAGCCCTTCACCAGTTATACTCCCCCATTTCAATTATATATTTATTTTCTCCACCTCTCTCACTCACTCATGAATAACATGAGGGGGTAACTCTTAACTTATTCCATGTGATGTAGATGGTGGGTGATGGTGCTGTAAATTATTTTTCTATTATTATATTCATGTTTGGGTTTTTTCAATTATAATTCATTTCAATTTATTTTCTTTTTCTATATCATGACCATTTTCATAATAATTTTGAAAGTATTTTTGAAGTTTGCAACTAATTACCATAAACTACTCATGAAAATTGAATTGTTTAGTGAAATTATGTTTAAAAACGGTATTGTGACACATAATTAGCTAAAAAATCTAAGGACATGACAATAGAAAAATGGGTATTTCTGCATTAAGGGGGAGATACCAAGACCAAAGATCTTTCTCATATTAACCTAATCAATAATCAGGGAAAATTAATTTAACTTCTAAAATTCACTAGCACCCAAACCCAAAAACTATAAAATTTGGCATGTTTTCTCAAATTGATTTCAAAATAATATGATTTCTTCACTCTCTTTTTCTTAAAATAAATTCAATAAAACATTTTTAATTTCTTAAAAATCTACTTTTACCATCTTATGGGTTAGACCTTGAACTCATTTATTTTTATATTTAATTATTTAGTTTTATTTTTTTCATTTAAAAATAAATTATTAATTTTTTTAGCCTCATAGTATTTAACAATTCCCTTTAGGCACTATCAAATTTTTGGCACTATTTTCATGGATGGTGACCAAGTATATTAGGAATTTTGTATTTTTATTTTATTATTTTTCTTACACGATGTGTTTATATGCTGTAATTTCATGTACAATCATTAAATATAGAACTACCACACTTTAGAAAATGGAAAATTCATTCTTGATATTGATCTCAAGCTTGAAAAAATTCTGAGTAAAAACAAAGTAGAAGAGATCATAGCTATCATAGGACCAAATCAAGTGGATGGAGGTGAGAAACCAAGATATCAAGGACTATGAGCACTGGAATATTATGTTAGACCATCAAAAAATGAAGATCTTATGAGTATAATCATACCAATAGTGGCTATCACAAACTTATAAATCATTTCATTCGTCATTAAGACAACCTCCAACAAGGTGAAATTATCTATAAAATCTCACAAAGATCAGAACATGAATCTAGGTAACTTATTTAAACTTTTTGATACTTTCCGATTCTCTAACATTTCAAGCGATATTGTCATACTTCAAATTTTCTAATTTTATTTAAGAGAGTAAGCTTAGTAATAGATCCAAAGATTGTCAGCATATTCTATCACAACATGGGATGAGTTGGGAATATATTTTCTCACTATATTCTTTCCTCACACTAAATCCATGGACATTCACGCCAACATTCAGAATTTCAACCAATATGAGGATGATTTGTTATAATGTTCTTGAAAGTGTTTTAAGGAATTGATTAGAAAATGCCCATACCATCATATTGAGTTCCAGTTTCTGATTCAAACATTATATAAAGTTATTTCATAAGGCAACATGTCAATTTTGGATTCTATAATTGGCAGATCATTGATGAAGAAATCAACGGAGGAGAGCTACAATTTACTGAACAGAATGGAGAAAAATTGCTTCCAATGAAATATTGAAGGAACATCGAAAAGAGGTGTATATATATTAGATAAATATAATTGGATTATGGCTAAGATGGAATCTCTAAATAAAAATATGTATATAATAATGGTTTAAGAACAACCCCAAGGTACATGTATAAAAAAAGTTAATTATGCTGATTATAACCATAAAAATAAATTTAAGGGTTAGTGGTTGCAGTAATGTCATGGTTAGAGGTATCAGTATAGGTAATACGGATTTTAAAGATATCAGGGACCATAACTATAGAGACAAGTCCACACACTAGAGGAGGCCTTGGCCACATTGATTAATACCATGGGAGCTTACATCAAGGAACTAACTGCTTATTCAAAAGACTAGGGGGAAACTATCAAGGAGTAGAAGGATGATTCGAGGGATCAAAAGGTTTCAATATAGAACCTAAAATTCCAAGTGGGAAATATTGTAGAAAAATTTATTGAGAGACCATGGGTAATGTTGTCAAGAAACTCAAAAGTCAACCCATGATGGAACTGAAGGCCATAACACTGAGAAGTTGGTAGACAATAGAATGTAACCCTGAACGAAGTGAAAAATAGCCTGAAGTACAAGATAAAAAATCTAAAGAAAAATTATAAAATATTAAAAATAAAATATTTTTAGAATAATAAAGATAATAACCCCCTCTATTCAAGCTGATACTATCTTTTCCAGAGTGGATAGTATAAAGAAGATTCGATGAAAAAAAGGTAAGTTTCTAGAACATTTTAAAAAATTACATATTAATATTTATTTTATAGAATATTTTGATAACATTACAACATATGATAAACTCATGAAAGATCTTGTGACCAATAGAAAGGGACTACAAGAGATTGGTACTAACCCGATCACATGAGAGTGCCCAGTTGTTGTATCAAATGACTTACTGAAGAAGCATCATGACCCAAGTATCTTTTCAATTCCAATTAACATAGGATATAATTAAATTGGGAAAGAATTGTGTAATCTAGGTGTAAGTGTAAACATCATTGCATATAAAACATTCAAGATCCTTGGTCTGAAGAATATGAAAAACACAAAATTTTTACTCCAACTCGAAGATTCAACTATGAAGTACCCTTAGGGAATGATTGAATACATGATAATCAAAGTGGATAAATTATAATTCCCAATAGAGTTTTTAGTGATGAATGTGTAATAGGAGAGGAACCCCCTTATCTTTAGAAGACTGTTCTTGGTTACTAGATAAGCCTCGATAAACATGAAGGGTGGGGAACTATCTTTAAGAGTTATTAGAGAACAAGTGAGTTTTAACATTCACTAGGGAATAAATAATTATGATGTGAATGATGATGATGAGATGTAAGAAAAAAGTATTTTCAATGTTTAATATATTTATTAAATTGAATAAACACATGAGGTTGTTATTGTTTAAGAAAAATTGAAGAATATAGAATTGTGGAACAAGAAGGAACGAAGTTAAGGGATTAGAACACTGATAATGGATGATCAGATGATTATACCAAAATTAAAGAGGAACAAAAGTTATGGATGGTACATGATCTTAGATTTATCTTTTTGTGATTAAATAAACCTTAGTGGATCGGGCCGATGGAGGTTGAGAGATTGCATCCCATAGGAAGAGTTAATCTATATTCAAAGGAAGTACATGGGTCGACCAATGTGGATAGGTCACAGCTAAGTTTGTTTGTGGATCTATACTAGGTACAATGTTTCTAATCACCTAAATCCTATACTAAGAAAAGGTAAGGTCAATCCAGAAATGTTAAATAAAAGCACTTCTGGGAGGAAACATGTGTTTTTTTGGATTTTTAATTTTTAATTTTTATATTTAATAACTCTTCCATAAACCTTTTTTATTTAATTGAAAAATTTCCCACACTTTAACTTGTTTTTTTTCATTATTAGGTATAAAATTAAGGGACTACAAAATACTAGAAAAGGGAGTGAAGAAGCTGTCTTCAGATGATTCACATCATGAAATGTTGATTCATGTTATGAATTGGTACAAAAAGAACCTATGCAATCTATTTTGAAGCATAATTGGAAGGAGATTATGTGTTTAAATTGCTTATTTTATATACCCTCACAATTTTAAAAAACAAATTAGATCTTCTAACCATAGATTTCATTCCTGTACATGGTTTTTTCTTTAATCACTAATCTAGGAGACAAAATATTCTTAGGATAATCACCATGCCATGTTTTAAATTTTTTTATCAAAAAAATGAATGAGAAAAATAGGGAAATAAATTTGTAAAGATAATCATTAGGATTTTTGATTTAACAAGTCATGATTTAGGGTAACTTTTTTATTTTTATAAATGAAAGTTTTCAAATATTTATCCTACCTTTTATTTTTTTTTATATTTTTGTTAATTGATTTTATTTTTGATGTAAATTTCCATGAGTAATTGTCCCAATCATTTTTTCTCATTCTTGATAATTTTTCTAAGTCTAATATTTATATTCATTTCATGAGAAAATTTCTTGAGTGAAACTAATCATGTTTTTTATCTAGAAATTTCTTCGCATATTATCAAAGTTATGATTGTACAATATTATATTTAATATTATTAAGGAAAATTTTGATTATCCCTTATCTTAAGACCTAATAATACATTGATCCTTCATAATCCTATAGAAATCCATTAATAACCTTATTTGGGAAGAGAAATATTTCAAGAATATTTTATCCATTCCTACCATAATCTAAATATTTCTCATGATTATCAAAAATGACTATAGAGAAGACGGTTCCATGGTGGAAGGTGTTGAGGTCCTAGTTTTAATGATAAAAAAATATTGTTTTTAATAATACTGATGAATTTCATGTTTTTTTGTAAGTAATTTGTATTTTGAAAATAGGTCATAAATCCATCTAAGTATGAGACACCATTAAGACAAACACTGCTAAAATAGACACTGTTTTCCATGACACACAACAGGCATAAAAATATTTAAGTATGAAATACCTCTAGGATATTACACCGTCAGACTATCATACCACTAGATTGAAGAATTGACAAAGTATGAGACACCATTGGTAAACACACCACTAGGATGAAAAACTTCCATAGCACTAATGTGTAAAAGTGTAAGATACCTCCAGATGAGGCACCATCAAAGTCACACCACCAAACTCATACTGCCAACACTAAAAAAATAGCTATGTCTAAGACACCATCATATCATACAATATTAGACTATAGACATCGCAATCATATTGAAAATTTGGCTAAGTCTAAGACACCACCAGTGTCACACTACCAGAGCAACATACCTCCAGATCTTGAAACTGCCATATCCTAAGACATCATCACTTTTTTTTATTACATTACTTATTTTTTAATTGCATTACTCTAATGGATATATTCATTGTATTTAATTCCATTTACTATTTTAATTAGTGTATCTTAAATGTATTATAGAAATCATATTAGAATTTTTAGTATGAGGAAGTGAATGACTCAGATGTTCCTAATATTTCTAATAAGAGTTGAGCACGCATGCTCTTGAAAAAAACACATAGAGTCATATAGAGAATAATGTGCAGAAAAGAGATTGAAACACTATAGACAAAAAGATCTTGTGATTCACTGAATATCTGAGAGCTAAAGAGCTGGACCAGATTGTAAACATGAAGAGCTCACCTACTGAAAACACTCGACTGAGGAAGCCTAAGAATCATCACATCCAGTTCTTTCCTCCAGTCAAAAAACAAGAGTTGTGACACTTTTTTTCATTAATATTTTAAAATAACGTGACTCAAGCTTTATTACTGATTCAACTCAAGAGTCAAAAGCTGCATTGTAATAGACTAAACATATCTAAACTCTACACTCCTATATTTCTCAATTATTTTTAGTTTTATTACATTTTTTGAGACGTGTGTGTGCTTACTCTACTTTACCACATGCAAATTATCTTCTACACTAAACTGGAAGATACTTGATATCTTCTCAAACACTTTTCTTATTTGTTTCTCCTATGGATAAGAGTTGTAGAGGTCCTTTCATGGCCTATTTATTTTTACTCCCACACATAACTATGGAAGTGGTCATGTATAACCTGGGCATTTGTAAACTATTGTATAAACCTTATCCTGGTTGTGGAACATCTAGTTTATTTTATATAAACTTATTGGTGGTGGGTGAATACCAAGTGGAGAGGACTAAGTCTTGACTTGATATTGGACCTCTTACTCTTAAATGATTTTTTTGGTATTTTCATAATAAACCACTTTTAAGGGGTTATTAGGAACCCACATTCCTTTTACACAAAATAGAAAAACCAAAAACCAATTACATCAAAACCTCATTGACCCACTTTCAAAATTAAAACATTAAAAAATCAAATCCAAAAGCATAATTTTCACCTGTTATGGATTAGATGCATCGATCATAGTGAAACCATTGATGTCGCTGCCTCTGTCTAATCACCTGACCTTCATCACCATTATCACTTCAAACCATCAAGGGCATCATCAACAGAGTCTACACCCACAAAAAAATAGAGCTCTAGCGAGACTAAACCCTTCATCGACACCAGCTCGTCGGTGAGAAATGCTGACTAGAATCTATCATCATCATCAAAAACACCAAATAAGAGTTTCACCATGAACAATGATGCCATGATCATGAACTAGACGCAAGAAATAGAGCTTGAACCAAACCAATTCTGATGGAGAACAAACAAGAAACACCAAAAATAAAACCAAAAGAAGAATTAGAACACCAAGATGAGGCCAAACATAAGAGGAAACCATCAGAAGAAGCATATGTAAAACCTCAAGAATTAGGAACCAAGCATCGATGTCGACCGGCCCCACCAAAACAGTCCTAGAATACCACAAACACCTATGAACAAGACCAAGATGGGGTCTTCTATTCATTTTTCCACTATGTATTTGAATTTTGTTTAACTTTATTTTCACTTTAAAACTGAAAACTATTTTTAACTATAAAAAAATTAATACTTCGATATTTTATCTTAATTCATGTTCATATAGTATTTTGATCAAGCAAATTGGTTTCAAAGGACTCAATAATATTATATATATTATTCATCTGAGAACTAATCAATATTTAGAGAAATATTTAGAGAGATTAAGATATATATTATACTACTTATTTTGATAAAATTTCATATATTTAAACATTTGGGGGACTGTTGCAACGATGGTCACTATAGCGGCGACATGTCACTATAGCGGCGACAGGTCACTGTAGTGGCGGCAGGTCACTATAGCGGCGACATGTCAATATAGCGGCGGCAGGGTACTGTGTGGTATTGTAGCAGGTGGGTATTGTAGCAATACTATTCAGAGAATGCGCTTTGTGCCAAAAACTTGGGCTTACGGGCCATGCAATTGGAGAATTTCCCACTGGGCCTTCGGTCTATGTAATGGGTCTCCCTCCACCCATTTAAAAGAGGTATTTTCTTTGATTTAATAATAAATGAGGCTTCGGCCCCAACCTTTAAAAAAACATTTGGGAGATTCTAAAATAATCCATTTTTAATAGAAAATTTTATTGGGTACTCAATTCACCCTCCACCCTCTTAATATACTCACTCTGACCAACAGAAGGGATGTACGTATCAAACCGAATAAGTGTGGGGGATTTCATGCGATATTGGGAAGGTATTGGATTATTTATTAATTATGATTTAATACACACCCTTTCAAAAAAATCTCTGAAAAATGGGTCATGTCTTGGGAAATTCAAAAATCATCATTGATTGATTTGTAATCATGTTATAACTATTATGAATAATGTCATGAGGTTATCATTTGAGGATGATTGGTCAGTGTGAGATTTTTCCCACAAAAAAATTTGGAAAAGATTTCAAGAGTATTTTTCATTCATTGTATTTCATTACATCATGAGACTACTTTATTTTTTTGGGGGAAAGGGTAGATGAAATTTTTAAAAGGATATTTTCATTCAGATGCTTTTGATTTTAAGAAAAATTTCTTTAGATATTAACCTCCTATTTTATATTTGCTTATTTTATAACATTTACCCATTGATATAATACTATTAGATTCATTTTAACCTAATGATGAACCCCTCGTGATTATTTTTGATTTAGTCTCTACTAGGTGGATAATGTAGATGCATTGCAAGCCTGTGTTAAGGAGAATGATTTCAGGTATGAGAAAAAAATCCATTTACATTTTTACCTTGATGATAAGTGAAAAAAATAAATTAAAGTATGGTAAATTTCAAGTGTAATGCACATTGATAATGAATTGAACAATATAAATGGAATAATGAAAGGGAATGTTCAATTTAAAAGTGAAAGAGTAAAATATATTGTTGGCTTGTTTCTTTGAAAATTGAGGATTTGATGAATTTTTTCTATGTGATGCTTGAACATTTAATTACACATTAAATAAATTTATTTTTTTAACATTGATTTTAAAATCATGTTCGGGTGAGCATCCTTTATAGTATGTTTAGATTTCATTCTTTTAGGACAAGATTGAATTCGAGTATAGGGAAATTTGATGGTCGTATTTCATGCATGCACTTTTAAATAATAAATTCATCATTTTTGTAATTAAATTGATAAAACTTGTGTAGATATTTATTATTTTATGTGTTTGTGATAGGTTACATGTGAAAACTATTCAAAGGATTAAAATGAGAAAATTAAGATGGAATTCATGATGAAAATGATTATCTACTATGAGGGATAAGTCAAGGTTTGAATACAAGGCTCAAAATGTAATATTCAAGCAGAAACATAGATAAAAATGCAATAAAAAATGATTTATGTGATGAACCACCTATTCATGATCTGAAAATCATTAGATATTCATAAAGGAAGAATAAATGGATGAAAATGGAGTTTAGAAGCATATCACCATCTATCATGGTGTGACGCATCATGTCACACCATAAAAATCCAAGAAAAACCTTCAAGAAATGAAACATGATATGAAAACTAGATCTTATAGGAGTAACATGATGTGTTATAGAGTGTCACTATGTTTCACACTATGAAAGCCTCTGATAGAAAATAGTGTGTCTTCTTTTGGTATATTTAATGTTAGGATTATACACATTTGGACCAGGAACCTCCATGCACCCTAGATATTGAATTGAGAGTAGTAAATGACTGCATTAATGGATGATTAAAGACATATTGAGTGCTTTTTATGACTATAAATTGAAGACCAGGGTACTTCTTCAAAGGAGGATTGGGAGACCAGATCCTAGGTCAAGGTGTCGCGCTACTTTAGCAGTTCTACTCCACTATTTTAATTATGAATGTATTTTATTCTCTCATATTTCTCCCTCATTAATAGTCTGAGGGGATACTTAGACCAGGATATTACTTATCTAAAATCCAACAATAATCATGAAAAATTAATTTAATTTCTAAATTTACTTGCACCTGAACCTAGAATCTACAAAACCCTAACACAATTTCTCATATTGATTTCAAAACCAATTTTTTTTCTTCATTCAATTTATTCAAAACTATTTAATAAATCATTTTTAAATTCCTAAAAATATACTTTCACTGTATCTTGGGTTTAATCATGAGCTCGATACTTTTACATATAATTAGTTATTCACATTTGTTTGAGTTAAATATAAATTATGAAATTTTCTTAGCCTTGTAGGATTTAATGACACCCTTTGGGATATCAAATTTATAACACAGTTTAGAAATACCAAAGATTAGGGTGTGGTGTTGTACTAATATAGAGTCCCCCACTAATTATCTACACCATTTATTTATGCATTTATTTACTTTTATCCTCCCATCTCACTCCCTCATTACTAGCATATGGGAGTAACTCTCAACTTGTGTCAGATGATGTAAACATATGGGGAGGGTGCTATGAATTAATTTTATTTTACTTTTTTCATGTATAGGATTTCGTAATTGTAATTCATTTTCAATTTCTTTCTTCTTCCTATCCCATGAACATTATTATAGAATCTGGAAAGTACCTTGAAATTGTCAAACTTTTTACCATGAACTAGGCATGAACATTGAATATTTTAGCATAATTAAGTTTAAAAATGGTATCGAGACACGTAATTTGTTAAAAAAACTCAAATTACTTAACCATATGAATTAGGGGATTATTTTGTTAAATAAGGGATACCAAGGCCAATGATATTTTTCATGTCGACTCAGAGAACAAATATATAAAATCAATTTGACTTCTAAAATTCACTAGCATCCAAACCTAAAATCTACAAAACCCAACACACTTTCTCAAACTGATTTCTAACCAATATTATTTATATACTCCCCCTTTATTAAAAACATTTCATTCAATACTTTTTAAATTCCTAGAAATATAATTATACCATCTCATGGGTTTTACCTTGAAATTGATTCTTTCTACATTTAATTAGTTAGTAACATTTGTTTGAGTTAAATATAAATTATTAAACTTTTTTAGTTCCATGGGATTTAATGATTCCCTTTAGGAACTATCAATTATTATGATAAGTGTATTTATAACTTTAGATAATAAGGATTCATATTAAATATACACCCATAAGTATATAAATGACCATATAACATTCAATGTGATGTACTTTCATGAGTAAGTCTAGATAATAAGTCTCTACTTAATATCTCATGAGGGTAATTTTCTCTCATCACTTCCTTAGGTTCCTATGTAGCCTCCTCAAACTTATGATTTCACCCTATAAATTCAACTACATTGGTGAAATTGTTTCTCAGAACCACATCTATTCGATCTAATATTTCCATAGGTTGTTCCTCATATTAAAGTTCATGTTCCAGGTGTATAGATTACGAGCTTAGTACATGTGATTGATCTTCTATGTACTTCTTTAAAAGTGATATGTGGAACAAATCATGAACTTGAGATATGTGTAGAAGGACTTATAAGTGATAGGAAATGAACTTCACATGATCAATGATATTTAAGGGACTGATGTGTCTAGGGATCAACTTCCCTTTATTCCCAAATCTCATAACCCTCTTCCATGGAGATATTCAAAGGAACACCTTATCACCAACTTTAAACTCTAGATCTCATTTATAATTATATACATAACTCTTCTATAAAATTTGTGCCACTTTTAAATATCATTAAATGGTTTTAACCTTCTATATCATTTCTTGGATAAGGTTAGGACATATCATCTTCTTCTCTCCAATTTCATCCCAACATGTTAGAGTCCTACATCTCTTACCATAAAGAGCCTCATATGGTGTCATATGAAAGATAGAATAGAAACTATTGTTATATTAAAAATATAATAAGGGGAGATATTGATCCAAACATCCTTTTAAATCCATAAAACAAGACCTCAATATATCTTATAGATTTTTAATGGTCCTTTTATATTTTCCATCTATTTGAGGATGATAAATAGTGATGAAAGTTCTCTATGTCTCCAATTATTTCAGAAGGATTCTCTAAAATCTTGAGGTAAACATAAAATCCTAATCATATATAATGGATAGTGTACTCCATTTATCCTCACTAATTCTTTTATGTAAATATTTTTGAGTTGGTTAGGGTAGATATCTTCTTTTATATAAATAAAATGGGATGAATTCATAATGTGATCGATTACAACCAAAATAGTGTTGTGGTCTTTAGAAATTTTGTGGGGTATAATGAATAAATCCATGGTGATATTTTCCTATTTCCATGATGGTATAGGTAATGGTTGAAACATACCCTTATACTTTTTTCATTTTTCCTTAAATTACTAGCATACCAAGCATTTAGATATGTATTCTATAATTTATCTCTTCATGTTATCCCACCAAATTTTTTTAGGTCTCTATACATCTTCATACTTCCTAGATGAATAGAGAAGGATTAACTATTTGAATCATCCAAAATTTAATTCTTCAATTCCAATTTTTATGTTACATGTATCTAGGTTCCAAACCATATAACTCTGTCTTTATTAAATTTGAACTCTAATATATTCATGACCTTTTTTGTGGATATACAACATCTTTATGGTCTTCTTTGATATTTACATGAATGGATGGTTGATAAGTCATTTGGGAAAGATAGTATTTCTTACCTACCAATGTGACTTCAAGATTAATCCAATTGAAAATCTGTGAGTATGGGGTCTTTTTCAATCCTAATCTTGGATAGGGTAGTATGATATTTTCTACTTAGATCATCAGTTGCCTTATTTTACTTCTTGATGTGGTAATGTATTGAGCAGTCATAATATTTTATCAAATACAAGCATATTATTTAGTGTATATTCAATTTTTTCTATGTGAATGTATATATATATATATATCAATCTCTTATTATTGGTATATATATCACACTTTTCTCTGTAGAGATAATGTCACCAAATATTTAATGAAAATATCACAACCGCCAACTCAAAATCATACAATGTGTAATTTTTCTCATAAGAATTTAATTGTAATGAGGAATAAGCAATTACCTTATCATTATATATAAGGGAACAACCTAAACTCTTTTTTGAAGAATCATTTTATATTAAAACCCATTCCCCACTACAGGGTAATGTGAGCATAGGAGTGGTGACCGACCTCTTTTTGGTTCTTTGAAACATCATTCACATTCCTATATCCAAAGTAACTTTTCTCCCTTCTATATTAACTTGGTCAGTGAATTTTATAGTCATGATTTGTTTTTTACAAATAATTTATAATATCATGTTAACCCAAAAAAAAACTATAGATGTTAGTTATAGAGGTCAGTATGGTCCATTTCTAGATAACTTTCATCTTTGATGGATCTATTGATATAACCTTTATTATTATTACATGACCTAAGAATTATAATTTCTTCATCCAAAAATCACACTTTATAAATTTGGAATACTTATTTTACTTTCACAAGGTCTTAAATATAATATTTAAATAATTTTTATTCTCTACATTTATCTTTGAGTATATAAGAATAGAATTTATAAAGACAACCAAAAATTTATTAAGGTGGCCTCTAAAGATTTTATTCATTAGATTTATGAATATGGTAAGAGAATTAGTTAGTATAAATGGAATCACTATAAATTAATAGTGTTCATATCTTCTTTAGAAATTTATTCTAGAAATATCCTCCCTTTTAACCCTTAACTATTGATATCTAGATCGAAGATTAATCTTCAAGAAGTACTAAACTCTTCTAAGTTGATATAATAGGTCATCGATATGGGGTAAATGATATTTTTTATTAACTGTGATCTTTTTAAGCTCATGATATTCAATATAAAGATGAATTGATCCATATTTCTTCTTAATAAATAGGATAGTTTCCCTCCATGGTGAATAACTAGAGCGGATAAAATCCTTTTCCAAATTCTCCTTCAACTGCTTCTTTAATTCCAACAACTTAATAGATGTCATCTTATACAGACTCTTTGATATAAGAATATATCTAAGTAAATGCTCAATTGAGAATTCAATCTCATGCTCTGGGGGAAGACCAGGTAGCTTATCCAAGAATACATCATTATATTCCCATACAATGGGCATTTCGTTAATACTAACTTCATCACTGATCATTTGAGCTATAAATCCCTTATTATTGGGTATTATAGCCCATAATCTATAATTTTATTCTAAGTGGATATCATCCTTATATTGATACATGAGAATAAGATGATCTAGAATAAATAATGATATCTCATTATCCTAAAATTTATATGGATTCTATGTAGGGATATCCAATACATACCAAATATAATGTCAGATTTAACAAAGGGGGGAAAAATTGAAACTTTAGGAATTAACTTCCTAGAAATTTTGATCAGAGAGGATTTATATATATTAGATGTAATTATTGTGACACCAGGTGGTTTGAAAGATAGTTTAATATCCAAATATTGAGGTGATTATTCAAAATACTTAGTAAAATTGTGTGATATAAAAGAATGTGAAGAACAAGAATCAAATAAGAAATTCACAGATCTTGAATAAAGGATAAGTGTACCTCAAATCACTTTATTATCACGATCCACCTCAATGGTAGTAATTGTATATTCTCTCCCTTATTTCATGTATTTGGGGGGTTTTGGGCCTATTCTCTTCATTAGATTTTGTGTTAGAGAATTGATTCGTATAATTCCCAAAATCCATTATTTTGAAACATTGAAGGGTGGGTGGAGAATTAGTGGGTTAATTATTCTCTTCCATTGGACTTTTTACATAATTTTGGAATTTTTTAATCTTGATGGCTAGATATACTAGATTTAAAACATCTTCTTAACCCTCTTAGGTAATTTCTTAGGTGTTTCTTCCCACATTTATAGCTTTAATAGAGTTTAATATTATTTATTTTCTAATATTTTTCATACATGTTCCCCAAAACCGCCATTTTTCATTTCTTGTCTCTAGAGGAATGGGAGTCCCTAGCTTCCATGTCCATCTTAAGATCACATTATACAATATCTTTGTAGCTACCAAGGTATATTATAGCTATCCCCCTTTCAAGAGTTAGTTTAATGCCACTAAATAATAATTTGATCTTACTCTCAAGATCTATAACAAATTTGAATGCATACCTCATCAAACTTGTGAAGTTTATTCATAAGTGACAATGGATTCATCATCCTTCTATTTTAACACTAATAATTTCCTCTCAGACTTCATTAAAATAATTTAAGGAAAATTCATTGTGAAGAATGATTTATTAAACTCTTCCCATGACATAGAGTCTACTTCCTCTTTCATCATTGTATTCCTAATCAAATTACACCATTGGTTATCCACACCTTCCAACTGAAAGATAGCCAGAACAACCTTCTCGTGTTTTGAGCACTATAGAATAAAAAATATATTTTCCATCGAATTGATCCATTACTTTTAAATGAGTGGATTAGAATATACACTTAAAGAGGGTGGTAATTACCACATGAAATAATCAATAGAAAGTTACTCGCTCCTTGGTGTGTTTGGAGGTTCAACATGAATTCAATTATTATTTATATCTTGTGAGTGTTGGGTGAGAATTTCCATAAGACATTCTACTCTTTCCCCAATTAAAATGGTTTGACCATTGGGGTAGTCATTGTATTGTCCCTAACACTTATTATTAATTTGGTTCCTTCTAATTCCATCCATATCTAAAACCAAAGGGGGATAAAATGAGTGACAAAAATTTAACATCATACGATGGTTTTCATAATCAATAAAATAAAATGTATTCAACCTTAAAACCATTTACCATTTTACATCATCATATTAGCTTGTAATTATTTTAGTTTTACTTATATCAATATTATTTGAACCTATGTTACTTTAAGTTAGGTTATCTTATACTACTCAACTTAATACCTCAAATTAACTAGGAAATAAATCCTTTATAGAGTGCCTAGCTGGGTGTGTAGTTTTAGGTAAACTCATTATGCATCAGATTGATTATTGTTTCAATGCTCAACCAACCCTTTTAGGGGTGATTTTCCCTAGGTTCATATATGCTATAATTGCATCCACTTTCTAGTACCCATACATGGATGTATTTCTATAAAAATCACATACTCAAGACATTACCAATATTTTAGGATATCACCCTATATTTAGACTCATCTCTAGGGTTTTCACTAAGTTTCTATAACACTAATACCAAATTAAAAAAATTAATTTCGAAAAATTACTAAACCTACGCATCGATACCAACTATGAGATGACCCAAACTAAACATGCATTTGTTTTAAATCATTTCCATAGTTAAAATATTATATTACATAATAAACTAAATATCCTAAGAATCGATAGGTTTAGTGTATTATGAGACTGGATACATAATTTACGTATTTTATAAGACTTGTGAACTTTTCCCCATAATTTCATCATACTAGACCTTCTTCAAAACATCTCCAAAGTTAAAATCAACCTCATGCCCTAGGAAATATAAACATAATAAATGGGTGAGATAAAATTCTAAATAAGGGGAAAATAAACATATAAACATGTTACACCAGGTGAGATCATAATCATAATATAAAACATTTACATGATAGAAATATTAGATTAAAATAACATATAATCATGAAAATAGTTTATATGACATGGTTAGAGAACAAATAATCTCATATAATCAAACATATAACATGGCGTAAAGACTGCGAAAACATGAGACATAAATCATGAGCTAGGGAGAATATCATAGTCACATATCAAAGGATTGTGACAATAATATAATCATAGAAACATAACATTATGAATCATATATCACCACCCATTTCCTATAGAATATCAGGAATCATAGCCTGTTTTACCTAATGGGTTAGGAATCACAACTTGTTTCCCATTTTGGATTTAGTATCACTAATAATTTCACCATTATCTCATGAGATATAAATACTTACCAAATGAATTTATGGTCTATAGAGGGTCCACCGATCACTTAAATATTAAATATACACATGTGTTCCAAAGGAAAAAATTTAAACATTACATCATTAAAACAAAAAAAATGGGTTTTACATTTCATTTAAAAATTTATAACATAAATAACCACATTAATCGGATCAATTCATACCAAATTAAATCACCTAAAATATGAACTTCATAAAATCATTAATAGGGTGATTTATAAAACATAACACCAAGGAAAATATATCCCTTGTGAGATTAATAGGAAAATAGAAGTTAAATAATAAAAGAGAGTAACAAACAATATATTTAAAAGGAAAGTATGAAGATCACATAAATTGAAACATAATTGGATTTCAAATTAAGAAATGATATAATTGTTGGTAAGTGAAAACATGGACCTAGAAGAAATATCCATTTAAGATAAATCAATAATTAAGAGGACAAGAATTATTAAAAAACATATTATAATTTTATGGAAAATAAAATCATTCCTGGAAGGTTATTTTAATTAAGAACTAAGTAGATATCATATGTAAAATGATATTATTGAATATATGGGACATTAATGATCAAAGTTCAAAATAAATTGTATAACTAAAAGAGAGAAATATGAGTTACCAAAATCCATTACCTTCACTATTTATTCCCAAGGAACTGATTCAACCTCCTATATCATAAATATTATAAGGCCCCAGCCTTAAACATCAAATAATCTTGAGTTAAGTTAAGAATTCACAATGAGGATCTTTTCAGGTGTAGAGTTTTATAGAATTAGGTCGTAACTATTACATTACATCTTAAAAATTACAAAGTAGAAACTTCTACTCTATCCAATTTTTTTCACAAAAATAAAAATCCTTAAATAAACAAGAATTATTTTCTTGATATAAATCTTACTGAATTATTCCTTTATAATACTCATCCTTATACCCAGTGAAAAACATTTCAAAAACTTGGGATGAGCATAAAAATCTCAGTAAGGGATATAAAATAAGGAAAGAAAACATTAGCCCATCAATACATACAAATCAATTAAATCATACATTTCAATAACAAAACATAATCTCTTTAACTTACTTCATGAAATCATAAGATTTATGAATAACACATAGAAATCATAAATCATAATGGTAACTTGTGGCATCCATAACATACTTACATTGCATCTTTCACTTCTACATAGGGAGTTATGTTTGGAATACCCATCACGGTATATTCCCTAAATCTCTTAGGATAAACATTAATGTTTACCTCCATCACATTATCCAATGCATTGGAGAGATATCTCGGTCTCACCCACCCTAGGTTTATCATGAAACCAACCATATAGGTAAACAATTCCCAAGAACCATAACATAATCATAACACATAACACGAGCATAAAAGAAAGATAAAATTTCCACATTGCAATCACAATATATCATTTCAATATATTTACATAATCAATCCATTCTCAAAACTGTTTTCAATACCAAAATACGTAAAAATTATATGGTATTTATTTTTCTTTTAGAAACATTACATCTTGTTAAGGAAGCTAAATATCAAATAATACTCGTGGTGGTGAAAATATCATTATCACCACATACGTTAAAAAAATTATTTTTGCCATTTAGTAAAACCCTTTGTATAAAAAAAATATTCCCTTTGAATGAAATGAAAAGTCAAAGGGGTTTATACACCATATAAATAAAAGTCATGTATAAATCAAAATATGCCTCAATGAAAAGGGATTGAGATGAAGTCCCTTACCTTGAATCCAACTCATCACGTATGTTCCTTGTTCCTCCTAAATAATAAAGTTAAGTTAAATTATACTTTATTCAGAACCTTTTTCAAGTTTATTATTCCTTTTATATCACTTATTACCAAGTTATAAGCATTACATAATTATTTAAGTTAATATTGGTCATTTTGTCGATATTTGGTACTTAAGTCAAAAAAGATCTTGTTATAATTACAATTTTTTCCATGTAGTCAAAATTACATTATATAAAGAATATTATTAATATATATATATCATATATATATTATATATGTATTTATAATATTCCATAACATTTGGAGATAAGAAATGAAACGCACCATTCAGGGAGACGGTAAGTCGTACATACGCATGAATGCTACTTTCATTTCTATTTCATATTTAATGGAATGAAAACTTAATGATAAATAAGTATATTTTAATTCCAGTATAATATAATATTTTATATATGTAACATATGTTCATTAACTCCATCCTTTATATGTTCCATGTATGGCATGAATGAGTCATATCACATAGAGGGGGCGGTAGTCGGCACTTCCTCAAATGAAATTATCGTGTTTACACATCATGAAAATAATAAAGGTATGTTGTAAATAAAAATTACATAATAATAAAGACATAATATATATCATATATAAATATAGTTCCATCATAATGTCCACCATGAGAGTTGGTAGGGAAAAATCAAACAATCATCATTTCATGAGGTAGTAGTTCGTCGTACACAGAAACAGTATGTTTGTATCCATTAGATGGAGGTGTGAGGAAGTTTAGTTCTAATAATTCTCATAAAAATGTCCTAGTATATTTAATATAATGGTTTTGTTATAAAATAATGGAATAAAGAGAGTTTAGGGGGTTGGATAAGGAAAATAAATGGAAGAATCTTGAGAGAAGACATTACCACTAATCGGGTAACTCCTTTTGATTTAAGCTAAAAGGACTTCTTGAATTTCCTTATGTCTAGGGTAATGATTATATGAGTAATATATGTATGTTGGGAGCTTATTTGGGTAGAGGTTGGACAAGACAAGGGGGATTGAGAGGTGTGAGTAAGGGTTAGAGGTGGTAGCCTTTTATTCAATGGAGGAGGGGCACTTACGGAGTACCTTGAAATATTATTTTATTATAAATTCTATTTTGATTATAAATGAGTAAAAATTAAGTTATTTCTAAGATAATATTAATATAATTCGAAATAAAATCATCCAATAATTATTAGATAGGTTTTGGATATTTTTTAATCCTTATCTTTTTTATTTATCCCTTTTTTACTCTTACCATTTTACCAAGCATTTAACACTTTAAGAATCAAAACAGTTACAAAAACCTGAAAAATATCAAATTAAAGATTCAATAATCATATTTTAGACTTATGATAACTTTTTTTCTAGATATTATATTTTTTTGAATTTTATAATATTTAATAAAATATTTTATATTTTAAAATATGAATTATGTCAATTTTGACACTATTCATATCATGAATTTTTTAAAAATCCATAGAAAATTTATTGATTTGAAAAAACTTCATTAATAAAAATATAACATGTAACAATAATCCAAAAAATTCTTAGATAACATTAAAATAACAAAATTATATTTATTTTAACATTTATAATATCATTTATTTTAATCCTTATTAATGAAGCAATTAATGAATCACCATTGTGTCATAATTAAATTTATTTATTTAAGGTATAAAAATTATAAATAAAATACCATGATGTATTAAATCCTTTTATATTTAAAATTAATATTTATAGTCGAAGTGATCACTTACATAACCCCATGTAATTTTTTTTTACTAAAACATATATGTTGAGGTTATATTTTCCTTAACATTAAATTGAAAGTAATTAAATGTCATTTTCACACACATGTGGCTCCATGGGGTTATAAAATCGACCCAAGGATGCCCATGGTATTAAAGAACTCATAAAATAGGGTCAGGACATGTGTTAGGATAATTTAATATTATTATAATATTATTATTTTACCCTTATTTACCATATTTACCCTTTAACCACGGTAAATAAAATATTTAATGAAGTTACAATTCATAATGTATAAAATTAAAAGTGAACTTTTTACACAATTTGGATCTCCTGATTCAAAATATGGAATCCATTTTTCAAATCCAAAACACAGTAGTTTCATAAATTAATTTAAAATTAATTCTCATTTCCAAAACCAAAAATTGTGTTTTAAATAAGTAAAAACTACCAAAAGATTGACATGTGTTTATATCCAATTTCAAATTTAAATTACTTAAAATGACCAAAATTGGATTAAATGATAAAAATATAATATAATTAAACTTTAAAATCAATTAAAATTACAATCTAACTATATAAATAAATTAGATTAAAAGGTAGTTTTTAATTTAAATTCAGTATTTTTCACAATTCATTAAAAATGAACTTTATCATAGAAAAAAAAAATTTAACCAAAGTAAATTTTGATGTCTTACTTCTAAATAAGAAGTTTATTTTTTCAAATGGAGCATAAAAAGTGACAAAACTAGATTTAAAAATGGTTCTTTATCAAAAGGCGGTAAACATGCCTTTTAAAATTATTAGAGTATTTCATGCTTAAAATTGGATTCATTATCATTTTAAGACTATAAAATTTATTGGATAAATGTAAAAACATTTAACAAACATGTTTAATCATAATATAGTTAGTTCTGTTCATTCCTTCCAATACAACAACTAGGCGTTAACTACCATTTAAAATAATAATAATATTATTATATTATTATTATTTTTAGTATGACTCAGAATTGTGTGCCACATAAGATTTTGGATAAACCCATTGTTGCGTGTCAGGTATGTCATCAAACATATCATCTCCTTTAAAGTAAAATTAATATTTAATTCACAAATATTAATAAATATGAAAATGTCATATTCTTTATTTACCTAGTATATTGCATCCTTCACCCTCTTTTGGGAATTGTGTCCATGCAATTCTATTTACTTATCAAATAAGTGAGGGTATTTATCCCTCATAGAATTTTTAGATTCCCATGTTGCCTCTTCAACCATATGATTTTTCCACAAAACCATTACCTAATGAATTACCTTATTCTGCAACACTTACTCTATTCAGTCAAGAATCTGGACTGGTTATTCCTTATAAGAAAGATTCTATTCAAACTAAACTACCACTGGACTCAAAACATGAGATGGATCCAGCATATAATTTCTCAACATTGAAACATGAAAAACATTATGTACCTAGGATACACTTAGAGGTAACGCCACTCTGTAGGAAACTGATTCAACTTTCTCTAGGATTTCATATGGTCTAATGAACCTCGGAATCAACTTTCTCTTCTTACAAAAATGGGTCACAATTTTCCATGGAAAACGTTGAGAAAGACATGATCACCTACCTTGAAGGAAAGATCCTTCCTCTGGTTATCTTCATAACTTTTCTGCCTACTCTGAGTTATTCTCATATGCTACTGAATCAACTAAACTATTTCATCCATCTATTCTACCAATTCTGGTCCCATCAACTTCCATTCATCTACTTCATCCCAAAAATCGATATTTCGACACCAATTTCCATATAATGATACAAATGGTACCATCTTTATACTAGAATGAAAACTATTATTATAATAAAACTCAACCAAAGAAAGATGTTGGTCACAACTTCCCTAGTAATCCATTGAACAAGCACTTTGAATGTCCTACAAGGTCTGAATTATTCATTCTAATTACCCATCTGGTTGAGGATAAAAAGTTTTACTAATATTTAATTCAGTACCCAACGACTTCTGAAGACCTTTCCAAAAGTTAGAAGTGAACCTGGAATCACGATTAGATAAAATAGAGAGGGAAAATCCATGTAACCTAACTAACTCTTTAATATATAATCAAGAAAGTTTATCTAGATCCAGAGTATCTCGAATAGAAATAAAATGAGTATATTTAGTCAATCAATCAATAATAACCCAAATTTCATTGTTACCTCGAGAAGTATTTGGTAATATGACTACGAAATCCATGGAAACATTTTCCCATTTCCACTATGGCACTGGAAAAGGTTGAATCATCCCTTTTGGTAACTACCATTCATCTTTAACCTATTGACAAGTTAAACACTTCACAGTAAAGTTAGTAATATCTCTTTTCATTCCATCCCACCAGTAATAATCTCAAAGATCTATGTACATCTTAGTACTACTAGGATGAAATGAAAATAGAGAACTATGAGCTTCACATAACAACTCTTTCTAAAACTGGGAATCACAAGGCACACGTAATCTATTTACAAACCTCAAAAAAAAGTTTTTATCAATGTTAAATTCAGGTAACTTACCCTTTTGAACCAATTCAACCTTTTTCTGCAACTCACTATCTTCTTTTTGTGGTTGCTTTATTCTGTCTTCCAGAGACGATTGTACTGAAACCTGAAACAAAATGGAGGAATTTCCGGCACCAAAAACTTCCAATCCAAAATTCATCAAATCAAAAACCAAAGGATCTTATTAAAAACCTATAATGGTTAATGTATCATTACTCTTTCAGCTCAAAGTGTCTTCCACTTTATTTTCCTTTCCTGGATGGTAATAGATCATGCAATCATAATACTTGATTAATTATAGTCATATTTTTTGTCTCATATTTAATTCCTTCTGAGTGAATATATACTTAAAACTTTTGTGATCTATATATATTTCATACTTTACGCCATAAAAATGATGCCTCCAAATTTTTAATGCAAAAAAAACAATAGTAGATAATTCTAAATCATGTGTAGGGTAATTTAACTCATGAGGTTTCAACTGACGTGAAGTATAAGAAATTACCTTATCATTCTGCATTAGGACACAACCAAGTTCTTTCAATAAAGAATCATTGTAGATAACTAAATCACCATTTCCATAAGGTAATGCTAATACTGAAGCATTCACCAATCTTATTTTCAATTTTTAAAAACAATCATCACATTATTTTGTCTAGATAAATTTAACACCTTTTTGAGTTAACATAGTTTGTGGGCTAGATAACCGTGAATTTTTTTTTAACAAACCTCCTATAATAACCTTAAAAACTAAGAAAAATACGAATATCAGTTATATTTGTGGGTCTTGGACATTCTTTAGCAACTTTTTTTTAGATGGATCAACAGTTATGCTATCTTTAGAAACAATGTGTCCAAGGAATAAAATTTTTTGTAACCAAAACTCACACTTTCTGAATTTCTCATACATTTTATTTTCTTAATGGTTTGAAAACAACCCTTAAATGACTTTCATGCTCCTCTTTACATTTAGAATATACCAAAATATCATCAATAAACACAACCACAAATTTATCCAAGAACTCACATAAACTTTTATTCATAAGATCCATGAATACAATAGGTGCATTGGTTAACCCAAAAGGCATAACTACAAATTCATAATGGCCATATCTAGTACGAAACACGGTCTTTAGAATGCCTCCTTCCTTTACTTTCAACTGATGGTACCCCAACCTTAGGTCAATCTTCAAAAAATACTGAGCTCCCTAGAGCTGATTAAAAAAATCATCGATATGAGGTGAAGGATACTTGTTCTTAATAGTGATATTATTCAAGGATCTATAATCAATGCAAAGTCCCATTGAACCATCTTTATTTTTAAAAAACAAGACAGGAGCACCCCATGGTTATGTTCTAGGTTGAATGAAACCTTTATCTAATAACTCCTGCAATTTCTTCTTTAATTCTAAAATTTCAATTTGAGTCATCCGATAAGGGGTTTCAAAATGGGATTAGCATCAGGAACTAATTAAACTATAAATTCAACTTCTCAATCAATTATTATACCAAGAAGCTCATCAGGGAAAACATAAAGATACTCATTTACCACTGAAATATCATTAATCTGAATAGTTCTTTTATTTTCAACAATATGGGCAAGGTAGCATTTATATCCATCTTTTACTAGTTTCTTAGCTTCCTGATATGTTATCAAAAGTAAGGGTTCATTATTGAACAAAAAATGATTTTTTTTTTCTAAAAAGAAACCTCTTTATATCTATAGTCAATCTTATCATGATAAACAAAAAGCCAATCCATACCCAAAATAACATCAAACTCTACTAGAGGGAAAAAAATAAGGTTTGTAGGTAGATTCTTTCCACACACAAGGATGGGAAGGTTCTTATAATTTCTTTTTGTTCCAAAATTTCCTCCATGTGTTTTTACCACAAGTTCAAGTTTCATATATTGATTTTGAATTCTCAATTTACTAGAAAATTTATCAGAAATTAAATAATGTATAAACCCTGAATCAAACAACACATTGACATAATCTGAATAAACAAACAGTGGACCTGATACTACTTCATTTGATGGCCCAACATCTGTTGAAGTAGTTTCAAAAGATTTCACCCCTCCCTTCTGCTTGTAGTTTTTCTGATTTACCTCAGTTGAGTTCTTCATTGGACACTCATTTTCATAATGACCCATTTCATTGCACTTAAAACATTTTACTGATTGTAAATCATATTTTTTCTTACCATTAGCCTTATTTTTTCAATGAAATTACGAGCCTTATGTCCCATTTTACCACATCGGTAGCACTTAATTGAATTCAAAATGCATTCCCCAATGTTCTCTTTACCAATTTTTTCACAAACTATAAACTTAAGTTTCTTAACATTAGACTTTTTTGAATATTTCTTCCCTTTCGTCTACCACCTCGACCTCTTATTCTATTGTTCTTCAAAGAACACATGATCATCAGCAAAATCTATTTCCACCTTCTCCACACATCAAACAAGTTTTTCAAAAATTTTGAACTCACGAGAAGCTAAATCCCTTAAATAATTTGGCTTTAATCCTAAGTAAAAATGATTAATTTTAATATCAAGATCTTGTTTGAAATTTGGAGCATACCTTGCCAGTCAAGTGAATTTTTCTTCATAAGAATCCACTGAGTCATCCTCCTACCTCAATTACAAGTATTTTTTCATCCTAATTTGAACCACCTTAGGTAAATATTTATCAAGAAATATGACTTTGAATTCATCCTAAACAAGAGCATCAATCTCCACACTACCCTTAATATTTTTAACCATTGACCACCACTTATCAGCTTCACCTTCAAAACAGTAAATATCAAGACTAACCTTTTGATGTTCTGAACACCCGATGACATCAAAAATCTTTTTTAGTGCTTTAATTCCCCCTTAATCTAACAAAATGTCATATATTCCTTTGAATGGTGGGGGGTGTTACCTCATGAAATACTCTACTTCTGACATGTTCCTCTATTGTTGATCTCATTAATCTCATGCATGGATACCACCACCATTTATAGCCTAAGTCAACTGTTCCATTACTACAACAAACTATTTTGTTCTAATTTCAACCATCTCAGGTTTCTGATTTGGAAGGTTGTTTTCCTCTTGATGTTATCCCATCACAACTACCCTATTTCCTCTACAGCATACCATTCTGAACACAGAAATATCTTAGGTGAAGCAACATGGTAATCTTCAAATGCTATATCATTTCAATCTTACCATAAATTGATTTATGGATATTAATTTAAAAATATCCTAACTCCTATAGTTGTCTAAACCGACCTCTGATACCAACTATAAGGCCTCAGCCTTAAAAATTACGTAATCATGAGTTAAGTCAATAATTCACATTGAGGATCTTTTCAGGTTTAGAGTTTTATAGAATTAGGTCGTAACTATTACATTACATCTCAAAAATTTCAAAGTATACAATTCTACTCTATCTAATTTTTTTCACAAAAATAAAACTCCTTAAATGAACAAGAATTATTTTCTTGATATAAATCTTCCTAAAATCTTCCTTTATCTTACTCTTCCTTATACCCTATGAAAAACATTTCAAAAACTTGGGATGAGCATAAAAATCTTAGTAAGGGATATAAAATAAGGAATGAAAACATTAGCCCATCAATACATACAAATAAATGAAATCATACTTTTCAATAATAAAACATAAGATATTTAACTTACTTTATGAAATCATAAGATTTATGAATAACACATAGAAATCATAAATCATAATGGTAACTTGTGGCATCCATAACATACTTACATTGCAGATTTCACGGCTACATAGGGAGTTATGTTTGGAATACCAATCATGGTATATTACCTAAATCTATTAGTAGAAACATTAATGTTCACCTCCGTCATGTTACCCAATGAATTGGAGAGATTTCTTAGGCTCACCCGCCCTTGTTTTATCATGGAACCACCCGTATATGTAAACAATGTCCAAGAACCATAACATAATCATAACACACAACTCAAGCATAAAGGAAAGATAAAATTTCCACATTGCAATCACAATATATCATTTCAACATATTTACATAATAAATCCATTCTAAAAACATTTTTCAATACCAAAATATGTAAAAAGTATATGGTATTTATTTTTCTTTTAAAAAATTACGGCCTGTTAAGGAAGCCAAATATCAAATAATACTCGCAGCGGCAGAAAGGTTGTTATCATCGTGTACATTAAAAAAACATTCTTTTTGTTTTTTAGTAAAACAATTTATAGAAAAAAATATTCCCTTTGAATAAAATGAAAATTCAATGTGTTTTATACACCATATAAAATAAAGTTGTTTGTAAATCAAAATATGCCTCAATGAAAAGGGATTGAGACAAAGTCCCTTACCTTGAATCTGACTCGTCACGTATGTTCCTTGTTCTTCCAGAATAATAAACTTAAGTTAATTTATACTTGATTCAGAACCTTTTATAAGTTTATTATTCCTTTTATATCAATTATTACCACATTATAAACATTACATAATTATTTAAGTTAATATCGGTTGTTTTTTCGATATTTGGTACTTCAGTCAAAAATGATCTTGTTATAATTACAATTTTTCCATGTGGTCAAAAGTCCATTATCTCTAGAATATTATTCATATATATATAATATATATCCAGTATATATATATTTATAATATTCTATATCATTTTTAGATAATAAATGAAATGAAACATTCATGGAGATGATAAGTTGTCCTTACGCATGAACGCTAATTTCATTTATATTTCATATTTAATGAAATGAAAACTTAATGATACATAGGTATATTATAATTACAGTATAATATCATATTTTATATATGTTACATAATTTCATTAACTCCATCCTTTATACATTCCATGTATGGCATGAACGAGTCATATCACTTTGAGGGGGCGGTAGTCCACACTTCCTCAAATGAAATTATCATGTTTACATATCATGAAAAGAATAAAGGTATGTTGTAAATAAAAATTACAGAATAATATAGACATAATATATATCATATATAAATATAGTTCCATCATAATTTCGACTATGAGAGGTGGTAGGGAAAAATCGAACAATCATCGTTTCGTGAGGCAGTAGTTCACTGTACACAGAAACAGTATGTTCGTATTCATTAAATGGAGGTGTGTGGAAGTGTAGTTATAATCCTTATCATAAAAAATACTAGTTTATTGAATATACTGGTGTTGTTATAAAATAATATAACAAGAATATTTTAGATGGTTGGATAAGGAAAATAAATGGAAGAAGCTTGAGAGAAGACATTACCTCTAATCGAGTAACTACTTTTGATTTAAGCTAAAAGGACTTCTTGAATTGCCTTCTGCCCGGGGTAAGGCTTCTAGGATGAATAGAGGGATGTTGGGATCTTATTTGGGGAGATTTTGTATGATCTAATAGGTCTTGAGATGTGTGATTAAGGGTTAGAGGTTGTGTCCTTTTATAAGAGGGTGACAGGGCACTTAAAAAATATATTGAAATATTCTTTTATTATAAATTCTATTTCAATTATAAATGAGTACAAGTTTATTTATTTCTAATATAATATGAATATAAGTCGAAATAAAATCATCCAATAATAATTTGATAGGTTTTGTATATTTTTTAATCCTTACCTTTTTTATTTAACCCTTTTTTACTCTTATCGTTTTACCAAGCATTTAACACTTTTAAAATCAAAATAGTTACCAAAACATGAAAAATATCCAATTAAAGAGTCAATAATAAAATTTAGAGTTATTATAACTTTTTGGAAGAATAATATATTTTTTTGTAATTTTATAATATTTAATAAAATATTTTATATTTTAAAATATGAATTATGTCAATTTTGACACTATTCATGTCATGAATTTTTTTAAAATCCCTAAAAACTTGATTACTTCGAAATAAAATCATTAATACAAATATAAAATGTAACTATAATCCACAAAATTCGTGGATGAAATCCAAATAACAAAATTATATTTATTTTAACATTTAAAATATCATTTATTTGAATCCTTTATTAATGAAGCAATCACTACATCACCATTGTGTCATAATTAGATTTATTTATTTAATGTCTAAAAATTATAAATAAAATACCACGATATATTAAATCTTTTTATATTTAAAATGAATATTTATAGTCGAATAGATCACTTACATTGCACCATATAAACATTGTTTTACTAAAAGATAAATGTTTAGGTTATATTTTCATTAACTTTAAATTAAAAGTAATTAAATGTCATTTTCACAAAAAAGTGGCTCCATGGGGTCCTAAAATCAACCCAAGGATGCTAATGGTCGGACATATCTCATCAAATAGGGTTATTACATGTGTTAGGGTAATTTAATATTATTATAGTATTATTTTTTTTACCTTTTTTTACCAGATTTACCCTTTAACCATGGTAAATAAAATATTTACTGAAGTTACTATTCATAATGTCTAAAATTAAAATTTAACTATTTATATAATTTGGACCTCCTGATTCCAAATATGGAATCCATTTTTAAAAATTAAAAACACATAAGTTAAAGAAATTAATTTAAAATTAATTCTCATTGTCAAAACCAAAAAGCGTGTTTTTAAGAAGTATAAACTACCAAAAGATTAACATACGTTTATGTCCAATTTCAAAGTTAAATTACTTAAAATGACCAAAATTTGATTAAATGATAAAAATATAATCAAATTAAACTTTAAAACCAATTAAAATTTTAATTTAACTATATGAATAAATTAGATTAAAATATAGTTTTGAATTAAAATTCAGTATTTTTCACTATTCATTAAAAAATTATCTTTATCAGAAAATACCAAACTTTTAAACAAAGTAAATTTTTATGTATCGCTTCTAAATAAGAAGTTTAGTTTTTCAAATAGAGCATATAAAAGTGACAAAAACTAGATTTAAAAAGGGTTTTCCATCAAAAGGCGGTAAATCGACCTTTTAAATTATTAGAGTATTTCATGCTTAAAATTGGATTCATTCTCATTTTTAGCCTCTAAAATTTATTGGATAAATGTAAAAACATTTATGAAACATGTTTAATCATGATATAGTTAGTTATGTTCATTCCCTTCAGTACAATGGCTAGGCATTAACTACCATTCCCTTCTGGTTGTTTTTTCTTTGGGATGATTATGAATGGTTTGTTTGAGTGACGATGCGTTGATGTTCCGGTGAAATTTCTCTAGCTATATACCTCTGTGGAGGTGCTTGATGGTAGGGTGCCTGGTTTGAGGAGCCAACGGGGTGTGCGGCTTGAGGGCAACTATCTGGTTAACTTTTATTTTTGAAATTTGAAATTTTAATTTGATCTAGATGTTTTGAAGTGTGGATTTGGAAGTGTTGAATTCATGTATTGGGTACCGGTAACCCCTGAACCGGCTTTTAGAAAATGAAAAAATGATTTGTAGCATTATTATTATTATTATTATTATTATTAGTATAACTCATCATTGTGTGCAACATAAGATTTCTGAGAAACCCATTGTTGTGTGTCGGGTACACCATAGAACATAGCATCCCATTTAAAGTAAAATTAATATTTAATTCAAAAATATTAATAAATATGAAAATGTCCTCTTCTTTCTTTACCTAGGATGTTACAAATATAAATATATTAATTTCCAACTTAAGAGCCTTATTCATATATATTTCCATTCACACCATTAATTTGTAGTAATTCTCTTCGTGTATTTGATTTTATTTAACGGGTGTTGATCATTTGTAGTAATTTTATAATAGTTGTGTCATATTTCTTCAATTAAAAAATTCAATCATTAAAAAACAATTAAAGTTACTGGAATTTATGTTTTATAATGTCTTATAATGTTTTTATTCCTTTATATGAGAGTTTTTTTGTGTTTATTGAAAGTGAATTCGATGATGAACTAGTTTCAGGTTATTTATCGGTATTAATAGATTACCTTATAAAGATCATTAATTAATTTTACTCTTCATACAAAGACGTATTAATGATATATAATACTCATATATATTATATATATTCATCTATTATAAATTAAATCCATCCATAATGTTGGTATAGAAAACTAGAATTCATTATTTCATTGAGGTGATAGTTTACACATATGCATGGATGATGATTTCATTTTTCAAGGAACAAGAAAAAGGAGAAATATTTTTATTTGTTTTAAAATCATAAAAATGTAATATATATCATACTTATTTATTAAATTACCCTTTTAAACCAATCATGTTATGTATTGAAGTAAAAAAACATGTTTATTCATGGATGTAGTTTGCACATACACATGATTAGCGTTTTCATTTTTCTTAATAGAAAAGGGAAGGGTGGTTAATGATTGTACCATAATTATAATAACATACTGTGTACT
This sequence comes from Viscum album, assembly GCA_963277665.1. NCBI lineage: Eukaryota > Viridiplantae > Streptophyta > Magnoliopsida > Santalales > Viscaceae > Viscum > Viscum album. The sequence goes on along the minus strand of OY728159.1, from coordinate 1,234,037,407 downwards.
AGTGATATTGATTTTATAATTTAATATTTTTTAATTTAATTTTAGTAATAATAATTTTACATAAAGAAATTGAAAAGAGAAAGGGTCCGTCAGAAATTTATACCTCGCTACTTGGATTATCTCCTTTACAAAGGGAGTTAGATATTTGAGAGGTATTATTTTGAGAATAAAATAACCTATTTAAGTTGTATATAATTTTTTAGGATATGTTTGGGTAGATTTTAATCAAACTTAGGTGGGTTTTATGGGGGGAAATGAGGAGAGGATATCCCCTTTTACACGTGTAAAGGGATGATTTTTTTGCAAATACACATAACTTTTTAATAATGGAAAGTCACTCTCAAAAAAAGTGGATGTAAAATTGAGAAATAATAGATATTGTAAGTGATAATTTCGATAAAGTAATCAACCACATATTCTCACACATGTTTTTATAGTTTTTAGGTAATTTACTCTTAGATGTTTGCTTTTACCATTTTAGATTTTACCATGGTAACTAGTTTTTACCTTAGTAACTTATCCTTTATGCTTAAAAAATAAAACGACCCTTATTATATAATTTATACCTAATAATTCAAAATTTTAAGTCTATTTAAATGTATTAAATTTCTAAAAATAATAAAAATGAATTTTAAAATAATAAGTATATAATGTATTAAAAAAATTATTAAGAAAAATATTAATTAAATTTTAAAACATTAAATATATGTTTGAAAATTAGAAAATTTACTAATTAAACTTGTTTTAATACTTTATTAATTCCAAAATATATTATACTTGGAAAAAAATTAAATTTTAGAAGAAAAAAATATGTTATTAATTTCTTAGGTACAATATTTTTGTCAATATTTAAAGTGAACTTTATATTGTTTTATTCATTATATATATACATATATATCATAATTCCATTACTATTGTTTATACCTTCCAATTCTATGGTTATCTTAAAATATATTTTTTTGTTTTGGAGTTTCATGTATAAGAATCTATCAAACATAGTATTTATTTAAGGAGGATTATTTTACTAAAAATCAAGTCATTACATGCTACATGATGTGTAATCTAGACAATTGTGTTCCAACTTAGCCTAGAAAACACATGGAATATAATAACACCATGTTCTATTTATTTCACAATGTATCAGAATAAATTTATGACTTTTTGGGGTACAATGAACAAGGATACATAGCATGTACCTTTGGGTTACATGTCATGTAACTGCATGTTACCCTAACAAAAACCTTAAAACCTATGGATAATCTCATAAAATGTTATTTATGCATTATTAAACCCTTTTAGTTATATTAATTATAACTAATAATAATAATAAGTGATATTAACATTTTAATTTAAATAAATAATTATTATAAATGGAAAACTATTAACAAGTGCATATAAAGATCAATAAATTAAATAATTACACATTTGAGTGTTGCTTCTTTGATATCACTTAAAGTTTCAAAGTGTAGTAGAAGGACCTATTTGGATCATGCTAAACTCATATTTTTTAGATTCAAAGTATAATCTTTAGTGTGCATGATGATATATATCATGACCACCAAATTTATCTAATGAAATTGATATAGAATGTCAGAACTAAGAGAGAGGATATTTTACATTAAATTTATAATTGATTTAAAATAAAGTATTACCTTGATATGGATAACTTTATTTGAAGAATATTTTGATCTTTTGAATTATATTTTGTTCATAATAACATTTTTTAGGGGATCTAAGTATATAATCCCTATAACGGTGATCCACATGTGTTCCTTTGATCTCGAAGCATCATCGATTGTACTCTAGGAGATATCATGGAAGTACCGATCATCTTGTGTCACTTACTTTGATCACTACACAATCCTTTGAGGTTGAAGGACTGATTCTTGTTTTTCTTGTTCTTGAGAGGATGGTAAAGGTTAAAGTTTTCCCTTAGTTATTGAGAGTGATCTAGATAATTTTCTCTCTAGGGTTAAGAGAATTATATTGGTGTTGTGTTGTTCACAAAAATGACTAACCTTATGAAATGATATAACTAGGTATTTATAGATCTATATTAGATAATAATTAATTAAACATAGGTCCTTTATTATTTTCTTCATCTCTAAAAGACCCCATGTATAAATAGTAATATAATTATTATTATTTAGTTGACATGAACTAGACTCACAAATATTGTAACACCCTGGTTCCGGAAGCCACCCAGAGGTGCCCCGTACCCGGTTTGTCACATGGCCTCAAGTGCATTTCCTTAAACATTAGAGGCTGCCGACTAGAAGCGAGAGCTTTGGGTGTGATGGTGGGGAAACTATGCCCTCATTGGCAGAGTACATAGTGGAAATAGACAATACATACAATAGTGGAAGTAGTAACTATCCAACAATAGTAAACAGTAGAAGACTGATAGAGAAACAACTAGAGAAAAATATATGTAAATGATGCATGGTACATATCTATCTAGGAAAATAGCCAAACAAGTCACAATGCAGAATATAGTACTACACCAAAGCACAAAAGAAAAACAGATACACAACTCCTCAGCATCGCATTCCTCAGCTTGGTCCCATGCTCTCCAACTCCAATGCAATCAAGTACCTGAAGTCGAAGGGCACTTGCCCTTTTCTATACCTACAACAATATAATATGTTTGGGCCTAAAATCATGGACCAAATAGGGTGTGAGACTAAATCCCAGTAGTCAACCTACCTGAAGATCTGTGCCTATTATTCAGTGAGTATATGGCAGGTAAGGTATAGTAAACAACAAACAATAAGATGTAAATAGAATAATACACAGTAGTAAACAACCCGCATATCAAACAAGAAATAGTGAAGCAAACAACTAACCCCAAATAAGGATCTCTCTGTGAAGTACTCACAGCCATCCCCTCTGGTCCTATCCAAGAAGTACCAACAACCCTCTGGGCATTGCACTCATCCTAACCCCTCGGGTTTGGTCATACTAAATTATAAGACTCTCTAAGGAAGCACACTCAGTCAATTCCCCTTATAGTCTAAGGTAGTCAGGGACTCTCTGAGGAAGATCACACAGTCAATTACCCTTATAGACCCAAGGTATAGATACTCTCTAAGTAAGCTCACTCAGTCAATTCATCTTATAGCCACAGGTCATTCACAGACTCTCTGAGGAAGCTCGCTCGGTCAATTCCTCCTATAGCCTGGAGTGGTTTAAGGAAATTCAAACAAAACAAAGACTCTCTGAGGAAGCTTAATAAGTCTATCCCCTTATAGTCTATAAAGATCAAGACTCTATGAGGAAGCTCAATCGGTCTATCCTCATGTAGTCTATAATATCCAAGACTCTCTGGGAAGCTCACTCGGTCTATCCCCTATAGTCTATAATGTCCAAGACTCTCTAAGGAAGCTCACTTGATCTATCCCCTTATAGTCTATAGCACCAGGTTCTCATGGCCTCATGACAGTTAGTGCATAATAATGATATATGGCTAAAGTAAACCTATAGAGATACTTGGCTAACCAGTCTACAACATCTCAAGCATGTCAGAAAAACAACACTCCATCCTACGATCACAAGGCATGGAAAACAGGTAAACGACCAATAGTCTGAACAAGACCAAAAGGTCGTAAACAGAAAAAGCATGGGAAAAACATACAAGCATATCAATTTTGACTATACATAACCAAATTACCTCTACACAATAATACAAGCAAGGAAGGAAAACAATAGGGGTAAAACAGTAAACATGCAATACCTCGTTCAAGGGTATTGGTGGAATTTGCACATAATACTCAAAGACTTTGAACAGAAAGGCAAAAACCACCTACCTTGATGCTAGGAGATCAATATACTTGAACCAAGAGGCTTTAATCTCCTTACAATGTCATATATCTATGAAAACCCACAAAATTTTCAACCCATAATAACTTGTAAAAGAGGATGAATTGGAAAACGATGCTCTAGAAGAAGAAAGATATTACCATTGCGGTTCTAATGAAATCGACAACGATCGATTCGGAGAACAGATGGAGGTTCAGGGGCTTGGAGAAGTCTCAGTGTCGTACGGATTCTCTCGGTCGAACAAAACCTAGAAGAAGACGTTTACGGTGATTAGACGCGAGCCCGGTCCGTTTAATGAAAAACAAAACGTACATGGCATGTAATTTTGGAGTACACAGTGTGTACTAGCCTTTTCTATACTCTTCTTTAAGCAACCTCCACATCACCCCACACGGCTATGTGTGTGGCCCAGACACGGCCAACACACGGCCTCGCGCGGCAAAGATGTACACAGTGTGTACTCATAAAGTAAACGGCGTGTACTTCAAAAATTTCCAAAAACTCATCTTTTCTAAAAAAACTATAGAGAAAGGAAAAACATACCTGAAAAGAAGGTCTGGGTTCTTACAAACTTCCCCCCTTAAAGAAATTCATCCCTAAATTTCCCTAGAGAGGCGTAGAAGAAGAAACCCTGCACAGCTCTGGCCACTGTGATCGTACATCAGCCTCCCTCTCCCAAGTCTCATACTGTACCCGCTCATGCTGTCATATCACCCGTACCAGAGGAACAAACCGGACATGGAGAGCCTTCGTACTACGATCGACAATACGGATAGGATGCTCCTCAAACAAATCATCCACTTCGAGCTCAACCTCCTCATGTTGAAAGACATGAGATGGGTCTAAAAAGTGACGTCGGAGCTGAGAAACGTGGAATACGTCGTGCATAGCCCATTACCTCTAAGTTAACTGCAACCAGACCAACTCTCTCCAACACCTCAAACGGCCCGACGTACCTTGGTGAAATCTTTCCCTGTCTCTGAATCCTCTTGTGTCCCAACCTCGATGCGACATGTAGGAAAATCTGATCCCCGACCTCGAACTCTAAAGGTCGTCTCTACTGATCAGCATAAGACTTCTGTCGAGACTGTTCCATAGACATCCTCTTCCAAAACAACTTTATCTGCTCTGAGGTCTCCTGAACAAGATGAGGTCCCAACAAAGCTACCTCTCCTTCTTCCAGCCATCATAAAGGTGATTAGCATGGCCTACCGTACAAATCCTCATAAGGTGCCATCTGAATAGTTTCTTGAAAACTATTATTGTAGGAAAACTCCACAATAGGTAAATGCTTCTCCGAAGAACCTTCAAAATCCAAGATGAATACTCGGAGAATATCCTCAAGAACCTGAATCGTACACTCAAACTAGCCATCTTTCTGAGGATAGTAAGCAGTACTCAAAAGTACCTGCGTACCCAAAGCCTTCTGAAGCCCCTTCCAGAACCGAGAAGTAAAATGTGCATCCCTGTCTGAAACAATGGAGTGTGGAACTCCATGCAGATGTACAATCTCTCGGATGTACAACCGTCCAATCTCATCAACACTAAAGGTCTCCATGATCGGAAAGAAGTGAGCAAACTTCATGAGTCTATCAATGAAAACACATAGTACGTTGTTCCCTCGAGGAGACCTCGGCAAACCAATCACGAAGTCCATTGCGACGTCGTTCCACTTCCACTCGATAATGGGTAACTGCTGTAGAAGCCCTTCTAGTTGCTGATGCTCCACCTTCCCCTACTGACAAGTGGAACACCTCATGACAAAACCAGAAATGTCCCTCTTCATACCTGGCCACCAATACTGACGGTGTAGATCGTGGTACATCTTGGTGAATCCAGGATGAACTGCCCAAACTGAGGAATAAAATTCCCACATCAGCTCCTCACATATGTCTTCTGGAACCCATACGTGTCCCTAGAATCGCAGGACCTCATCCTCACCTATGGTCCACCCATAAATAGGGTCCTCTCTTGACACACTTTCCCGTAGGACCAGGCCTTCAGAGTCTGATAGTTGCCTCATTCGTACTCGATCAAGAAGGGTAGAGGTAATAGCTACAGAAGAAAGAAATGTCTGCACCTGACTGTCATGAACCTCCAAATGCATCTCAGAGAACAGAGCCATAATCTACCACTCACTTATGGCCTCCTGAAATGCCTGTATCTGAGTCCTCCTGCTCAGTGCATCAGCCACAACATTTCTCTTCTCATGCATGTAGGCAAGCCCAAAGTCAAAATACTGAAGGTACTCAACCCAACTTCACTATCTCAAATTCAGATCACGCTGAGTGAAGATGTACTTGAGACTCTTGTGGTCGGTAAACACCACAAAGTTCTCTCCCAGAAGATAATGTCTCCAACAGCGTAGGGCATGAACAACAGCTGCTAACTCTAGATCGTGCGTTGGGTAATTCCTCTCATGTGGCCTTAACTGCCAAGACCTATAAGCAACGACTCATTCTCCCTGCATAAGCACAGCTCCCAGCCCAATACCTGATGCATCGCAATAAACGGTATAGCTCTTTCCCAGCTCTAGCAAGACTAGTATCAGTGCTGAATTCAACCTCCCTTTCAGCTCCTGAAAGGCTGACTCACAAGAATCTGACCATAAGAACTTTTCCCCTTTCTTGGTTAGACCTTTCAGTGGTGCTGCCAGATGTGAAAAGTTCTGTATGAAACATCTGTAGTATCCAACTGACCCTAGAAAACTATGCACCTCAAAGACGTTCTTCGGCTGTTCCCAGGAAACCACATCTCTCACTTTCTCTGGGTCTACTGATACTCATGACTCTGAGATAACATGACCCAAGAAGTGAATATGGTCCATCCAAAAGTGGAATTTTGATTTCTTAGCATATAACTAATTCTCTCTCAGTGTACTCAAAATGATCTCAATATGGGTAGCATGGTCGTGTCGAGTGTGTGAGACCCCAAGATATCATCCACAAAGACCACCACGAAAGAATCCAAGTATGGATAAAATACCCGGTTCATCAGTGCCATGAAAATTGTAGGTGCGTTCGTGAGACCGAATGGCATAACCATATACTCGTATAGACCATACCTGCTCCGGAAAGCTGTAAGAGGTACATCAGATGGTCTAACATGAAACTGATGATAACCGGATCTCAAATCAATCTTTGAGAACACCCGGGCTCCTCAAAGCTAATCAAAGAGATCATCGATCCTTGGAAAGGGATATCGGTTCTTGACCATCAATTGGTTCAACTTTAGATAGTCCACACAAAGCCTGAGGGCACTGTCTAACTTCTTCGCAAACAGGACATGTGAACCCCAATGAGAAGTACTAGGTCGGATAAAAAACTTCACATACAACTCCTCCAACTTAGGTGTAGCCATCCTATAAGGAGGAATGGACACCGGTGTTGCTCCTGGCACAAGCCCAATTGAGAATTCCACCTCACGCTCTAGAGGCAAACCTAAAAAGTTCTCTGGAAAGACGTCTCTGAAACGATCCACCACTAGAGGAAAGTCTAACTGTGAAGTACCCTGATCATCCAGATAAAGACTAGCAATCTGGGTTGTAACTCCTCCCAACCTATGATGCTCTGGACCCGCTCTACTTTCCTGGACATCCCATTTTCCTCTATGAAGAAAGGATCCAACCTCTTGTGATACGAAACTCACCCTGCGACGATAACAGTCGATGACTGCCTGGAAGGGAACTAGATAGTCCATCTTGAGAATGAAATCATAGCCTTTCATCTATAGGACCTAGAGATCCCAAAGGAAGTGACACCCTGTAAGCTCAAGATGGCACTCTCTGTACTGATGTACACTAACCGCTCTAGTCCCCAACGGAGTGTCTAGAGTCAAAGTATCGGAAAAGGAAAAGATGCAGATCCCAAGGCTCTCCACAACAGCAACAGAGATAAAGATATGGGAATCCCCTGTATCAAAAAGAGCAGAAGATAAAACTGAGTCAACTAAGATCGTACCTCGAACTATAGAGGGGCCGGGATCCTGCTCCTGATGGGTCTGCTCCACTACAAGGGTCTGGCTTGTACCCTAGCCTTGTGACCCTGCCTGACCACTCTGAGCTGATCCACTATGCTGTCGCTGGTAGCTTGGTGACTGACCACCACAGTCGCGACCTCCACCTCAGCCTGAACGGCCGGAAGAACTCCAGTTCCCAGACTGGTGAGAAATTGGTGATGCATCTCCTGAATACAGGGTCATAGAAGAACCCCTACCACCAATTGTAGGTGAGAATATCTAACAAAAACACTGAAGATGGCCCATCTTTCCGCAAGATCGGAACTCCATCGGGTCTCTCTTGCATTGGGGCCTAGTATGCTCGCTCCTCCCACATTGGTAGCATACTACCTGGCTGCCCGAAGATACATTCTGCCTACTCTGATCTCCTAGAGCAGACTCCCTGTGGCGCTTCCTGCTATCAGTAGGAGGAACACTAACTCTAGATGTCTAACTGCCCTGGATCACTACTCCATAATCACTCAGATTGTGCTCAGTGATCAGCACATAGTTGACGATAGAGGATATCGAAGTCAACCTAAATATGTTCACCTACGATCGGATGTCATGCCTCAGACCATCCTTGAACTTCTGTGCAAGGAAAAGCTCATCACCTTCTAGAATAGGAGTGAAATGTTGCAGCTCAGTAAAGCGAGACGAGTACTCCATAACAGAAAGAGTACCCGATCCAGACTCATAAACTCCAAGGCTCGATTGGCCCTCAAGGTCTTCGGGTAGAAGTAATCGTAGAATATGCGCTGAAACTCATCCCAAGTCATACTCTACTAGTGTCCTGACTATGAGATCTCCTCCCACCACCTCTTGGAGGAGTCTCAGAGAATATAGGTAGCAAGCTTCACCCTATTCTCTGGAGGTATCTTCAGATGCTCAAAAATTGTTAGTGTGTCCTCTAGCCATGACTCTTCATCATGGGGTCCTTCATCCCCAAATAAAGTGGGAGGATGCTGCTGCTGGAAAACCCATGTCAACTCTTCCATCGACGGGGCAGGAGGTGGCACTCCCTGAAAGGTCTGCATCATCCTCAGGAAATCTTCCCTAAACTGCGCATCAGATCCTACAAATGGTATAACTGCTGGTGTTAAGGCTGGAACAGTAGGAGGATCTGTAGGAGGTCCCTGATCATCCATATCCAGTGTCTAATCACCGTCTGGCAGCTAACGTACAATCAAAGACGTCTCGGTGGAATAATTCTAAAAGGTCAAAAGCACACCTTAGATCAGGATTATAAAAGACTGAGAACACAAGAGTACAAGAGGGGAACATGAGAAAGAAACATTCAAGTTTTACAAAACATGACTACACGACATGTATAAAACTACACGTCGTGTTATTTTAATCCATTCACATGGGTGTGTACTTCTGCCACAACTGGTCATGTAATGCCCCAATCACATGGTGTGTTGTCCCCACACACGGCTTGTACTTGAACTTTATTCCCCTGCCCGAGTCTCCTTACATGGATAACCCACATGGTCCTCTTAAACCTAGACTACATAGCTTGTATAAACATCACACAACATGTACTAGACAAGGTTTCATCAACCCGGGTTGTTAGTTACACGGCCGGCTACACAGTTCACTCTACACGGCGTGCTCCCTGTGCACACGGAGTGTACTTGAAGGATTTCCCTAACCCATGTTGTTCATGACACGGTCGGGTACTTAGGTTACATGGCACGACATGTGAAAATAGAACACGGCGTGTATAGTCGAAGTTTCATCCATCTGTGTCATTAGTCACATAGGTAGACACACGATCACTACAACATGGCGTGTTCTTAAAGATTTTTCACAACCCCGTTTTTCTACCCACACAGTCAGTGACATGGTTTAAAAACTACACAATGTGTATTCATAAAGTACGCGCCGTGTATTCTGGGTTTTTCTGGGCAGTAGCCTCAGAAACTACTCTGGATCCCAGAAAACACAGTAAACGAGCGTTAATGTGCCAAATTCTGATCTGTGAGGGCCCATACTCCTCCTGAATAAAATCGTGGCATCTCATACATATCATATACAATAGAAACAAGTCAATGATCTACCAAGTTCTAATTCATGTGGGCCCATAACACCTCAAGAATCAAAATTTGGCGTTCATCCAAAAAAGACCTTACATATAGTAATTCCTATTATAAGCAGGTATTCTACCAAGAATCTATCATAATAGAATGCATATTTTACATATCATCTATCACAATAATATGAAATCACTAATACATCCTAGATGTCATGGAAAAAATGCATGACATGTGATTTCTATCAAGTTCCTATATGATGCATGAGATGGCATACCCTCATCTCATTAGGTTGAAACAGAAATAGAACCTCAATAATATCAACAGTAACAGTATAAATCATGTGATTCACTCAAGGTGAAATCAAATAAAATGTAAAAATTACAAAACCTGAATAAATTGCAATAAACGAGGTAGATTGGCTTTTTCCCTGTACACGGGTTAGCTACTCCCTGGCACAACTTATTACCAAGTACCTATTCCATCATATCCCTAGATATAGGCTCCAAACAGTAAGTCAAGATAAAAGGATATCCTATGGTGCCACTTTATAATTCCCTGGTTATGGAAGCCACCCAGAGGTGCCCCGTACCTGGTTTGTCACATAGCCTCAAGCACATTTCCCTAATCGCCAGAGGCTGCCGACTAGTAGTGAGGGTCTTGAGTGTGATGGTGGGGAAACTATGCCCTCATTGGAAGAGTAAATAGTAGAAATAGACAATACATAAAATAGTGGAAGCAGTAACTATCCAACAATAGTAAAAAGTGGAAGACTGATACAGAAACAACTTAAGAAAAATATATGTAAATGATGCATGGTACATATCTGTCTAGGAATATCCAAACAAGTCACAATGTTGAATACAGTACTACACCAAAGCACAAAAGAAAAACAGATAAGAAACTCCTCAGCATCGCAAGCCTCGTCTTGGTCCCATGCTCTCCATCTCCAATGCAATCAAGTACCTAAAGTCGAAGGGAGTTTTCTCTTGTCTATACCTGCAGAAATATAATCAGTTTGGGCCCAAAAGCATGGCCCAAATAGGGTGTGAGACTAAATCCCAGTAGGAAACCACCTGAAGATCTGTGACTAATAGTTAGTGAGTATATGGCAGGTAAGGTATAGTAAACAGCAAACAGTAAGTAGTAAATAGGATAATACACAGCAGTAAAAAACCCGTAGATCAAGCAAGAAATAGTGAATCAAACAGCTAACCACAAACAAGAATCTCTCTGGGAAGTACTCACAGCCATCCCCTATGGTCCTATCCAAGAAGTACCAACAACCCTCTAGGCATTGCACTCAGCCTAACCTCTCTGGATTGGTCATATGAAATTATAAGACTCTCTGAGGAAGCACACTTAGTCAATTCCCCTTATAGTCTAAGGTAGTCGGGGACTCTCTAAGGAAGATCACACAGTCAATTACCCTTATAGCCCCAAGGTCTAGAGACTCTCTGAGGAATCTCACTCAGTAAATTCCTCTTATAGCCTCAGGTCGTTCACAGACTCTCTAAGGAAGCTCGCTCAGTCAATTCCTCCTATAGCCTGGAGTGGTTTAAGGAAATTCAAACAAAACAAAGACTCTCTGAGGAAGCTCACTCGGTCTATCCCCTTATAGCCTATAAAGCTCAAGACTCTCTGAGGAAGCTCACTCGGTCTATCCTCCTGTAGTCTATAATATCCAACACTCTCTAGGAAGCTCACTCGGTCTATCCCCTATAGTCTATAATGTCCAAGACTCTCTGAGGAAGCTCACTCTGTTTATCCCCTTATAGTCTATAGCACCAGGTTCTCAAGGCCCCATGCCAGTCAATGCATAATAATGCTATATGGACAAAGTAAACCTACAGAGCTACTTGGATAACCAGTCTACAACATATCAAGCATGTCAGAAAAACAACACTCCAGCCTAGGATCACAAGGCATGGAAAATAGGTAAACGGCCAATAAGCTGAACAAGACCAAAAGGTCGTAAACAGAACAAGCATGGACAAAACATACAAGCATAGAAATTTTACCTATACATAACCAAATTACCTCTACACAAGAATACAAGAAAGGCACGAAAACAACAGGGGTAAAATAGTAAGCACGCAATACCTCGTTCAAGGGTATTGGTGTAATCTCCACAAAATACTCAAAGACTTTGAATGGAAACGCACAAACCACCTACCTTGATGCTAGGAGATTGATATACTTGAACCATGAGGCTTGAATCTCCTTATAATGTCGTAGATCTATGAAAAATCACAAAATGTTCAACCCATGATAACGTGGAAAAGAGGATAAATTGGAAAACGATGTTCTAGAAGAAGGAAGATCTTATCGTTGCGGTTCCAACTCAATCGATGACGATCAATTCAGAGAACAGAAGGAGGTTCGGGGGCTCAGAGAAGTCTCACCACCGTACATCTTATCTTGGTTGAATGAGACCTAGAAGAATATGTTTATGGAAATCAAACGCCAGCCCAGTCCGTTTAATGACAAAAAAGTACACGGTGTGTACTTTTGGAGTACACGGTGTGTACTAGACTTTTCCGTACTCCACTTTAAGTGGCCTCCACATCATCCCACACGGTTGTGTGTGTGGCCCAGACACGGCAAGCACACGTCCTTGCACAGCAATGAAGTACACGGCATGTACTCATAAAGTACACAGCATGTACTCATAAAGTACACGACGTGTACTTCAAAAATTTCCAGAAACTCATCTTTTCTAAAAAAACTTTAGAGAAAGGAAAAACATACCTAAAAAGAAAGTTTGGGTTCTTACAAATATAATAAATATCATTTCATTAAATAAATAAATTTATATTTATTTAAATGATATTTAATTTATCATTCCTATTAGACCAGATAGCTCAGTCTGTACATCCTTCATATTTACCAAACCTCAAATGATAAATATTATTCATTCGAAAAATACATAAATATTTATAATATTTATTGTATTTCGAATAAATATTTATTTTAATATTTAACTCATACATAAAATATGGTGAATGGATTTTTTTTATCAATAAATCCCAAATAAATTTTATTCCAAAGTCAATAGAATAATATTTATTCTAATAATTAAATTCCAATAAAATTTAATTAAGATCGATAGAAATGTTATTTGTGTGACCCTCTAGTATTCTTCCTCAGTGGCATTAGGTGGATTTTCCTAAAATCCAATATCAATGTATAGCAACACGTAAATACACCCAAGAGGAATGAGTTAATTTCATAAAGTTGACAAACACATATGAACACTCACTATGTAATATAATCCTTTTTTTAGATATATGATCAAGCATATCACACACTCATTTCATCAACCAATATGCCTTCTACATCTTTCTTTGACTATCTAAAATGAACTCATCCATGCACCATGTCTATGGAATTTAGATCGATGGTTTCATTCCAATCAAATGGATAATATATCAACTTATATAAAGATATAAGGGAAAAATCCTTCCTTTAATTATTCATTAATAACATATCATTCATGATGCACCCAACATACCCAAATTCACCATGAACATATATCATCACAGTTTATAAAAATACATCTAAGTGTGTGAGTCATGTCTTACATTAATAATAATGTTAAATTCTAAGGATCATTACACACATTCATAGATACAAATATTTAATGACACATAAACATGTGTATTTCCTACTGGTAGGTTTGTCCTCATAATATTCATTCTTGTAGATTACCAATTGTGAACATCATGAGATGAAGTCTTATACTCTTATGAGTATCCATCACCTAATTGTATATATCATTTATTTCCCATCATATGATTTCATACAGCCATAGGACATATAGTTTATGAATATCATCATGGTATTTCAAGTTTCTAATCATATCAGGAATTGATATGACCTTTTCAATTTGATAGATACTCTAAGACATTATCACATTAGAGACATGTAGAAGAACCCATAATATATGATAAGGTATTTTTTAATGTCCAAGTATATAAATATATAATCAATCTAAAGTACAAATTTTTTGGTTTCTAGGGTAGCAAATTTGACATCATCCAGGGGAACCTCTCCTGGAATCTCCATCGAGTACCTGATGTCCTCCATCTGGGTAACTAGTGGGTCTATATAACCACTAAACACCTGTTTTGAATTATTGAACACCTTGTATTTCATTACAGGGGTTTTTTATCCAGTATTAAGTATCAATAATTTCCTCTAAATAATTTAAAATGAGTCTAAAAATTCCAATTCCTAATCCAAATCAAAATTGTTATGGTTCCACTCTCATTAGAACCGGACATTTTTTGAATCCATTGACACCCACTAACACGGGTCATTACACCCCTTTCCCCATATTCTCTTTAGATTATGTTATGAGAGAGTGTGGGAAAATTCATAAATCCAATGTTGAATTTTAATATAATATAGGAAATTTTTCATTTATATATCCTTAGGGAGCTTGAAGTGATGAGGAGTTAATTATTCTGTAATATTAACCTTTTGTTATGTGTTTTCATGTGTATTACATAGTAAAATATGATTTATGATGATCATGTATTGGAAAAAATCCAATGGAGGATACTGATGACCCCATAAGGTTAGATTTTTTATCAATATTTACATGAAGATCCTAACTTGTAGAGGATGAATAAGGGGAAGGCACACCACACCATGATCATCGTGCGAAAGTATTTCCCAAGTCTATGAGAAGGATGGTGAAGATGATTACTCATATACTTTGAATATCTTGATAATGATAAAAATGTTCTATAAAAATAATGATAAAACCATAAAATTATTACACCATAGATAGACATGAGTTAGGAATAATCAAAGGAGTATCCAACTCCATGAGAAGACTTGGGTGGGTTTCCATGAGTCACATGACTACACACACTAAGGAATATAGATTCCTTGAAAAAGTAATCCAATATAGTGATGTGTTGATGAGATTATCCTCTCTATTAGTAATTATGGATTCCATCCACTGATGAATCACTTTTTGAATTTTAAGTGGTTTTCCACATGGTGAATAATTTATTTCAAATTTTTGAGGATTTCCAAATCATGGTGAATAAGAATAGTTATTATACATTGCAATTGCATGATAAAAAATAACAATGATGCATGTTCCATGAGCACTCTAAATGAGTATGAATAATGTATTAGATGGAATTAAATGATAAAATTTTCTAAATAAGCTACAAAATGTGTACATGATGTATATATTACTTTTTCACATGAGATGGATTGTAATAGGGGAAGTGAATAATGTCTAAAGGTGGTGATAAAGGTGTCATTAGATCAAGAATAAATAAGAAGCACACCATAAGTTAATATTCATGTATGGATATGGAAAACATGAATTTGTGGAGTTCATGTTATATAGGAGTCAAATTAGGGTCAAAGGATTTCTTTTACTGAGGTTTGATTCCCAAATGAAAGAGAAAATTTCAACCGACCATGCATTTTTTTGTGACAGTTTTTCTTCTCATGGAAAGATTAAAATTTGGGAAAATCAGAGAGACTTATCCCTACTTATTTTTAAAACTATAAAAATGTATCAACATAATTTATATTTCAATCCAAATTTTATTATCCTAATTTCAAGTTATGAGTTAAAAGTTATAGCTCCTAGAAATTCATATCACGTGTTTCCCAACTTGATCACATAACATATGTTCTATTGGATCAAAACCTATCTTTCCATGATATTGTTTAATGATATATTCCCTAAATCCCTTTTCATGTGATTATTTTTTATATGTCATATTATATAATCATGTATTTTATAAATTATGTTATCATTCTTATACCTCTGTCCAATCACAAGGTACGATTGGTTATATCATATGTTAGTGTTATCATATGATACAATACACTCTAATAATATGATTTATGGGTGGATTAATTGTTATCATAGTCATTTGAGAAGATATTCTACATGGTTTATCATTAATAACCATTCCATAATATTTTATGTATGATAATTAAATACATTCATGCAGGAGTTGTATGAACTTGATGAAATTTATACTCAATGCATGCATTAACTCGTAACATATGAGTTAATGCATACTTACATGAGGATTGTCCTAGGGGTTTTATAAAATGTTTTCACCATGATATTGTGACTATAAGGATGTTTTCTCGAGCCTTGGTTGAAACTCCCTTATCTTGAATCTCTCTTATCCAACCTCTTTTACATGATGCAGCACTAGCATGCATGGAGGGTGGAGGATCCCACTTATATAACAACTGGTTTATTTCAGTATGTGGATACCTCTAGAGGATAGATGTCATTTAGATTACTATACTTTTATCTTCATCAATTTTGTATAATGATAAATATATTTTTCATGTATAGTGTAAGGTACATAGGTTTCTTCATTTCTAGTTTACACATGGTTTCATTTATCTAGCATGGTTAGATCTTGTATTGGGTTTCTATATTGATTCTATGGTAATTAAAAAGTGTTTTTGAATCCTAAAAAAAACAGTGGTATAAAATCCTTACCATGCCTTTAGATTCATGTAATAATTCTGATAAATGAATATTTTGGATTTGTATTTCATGTTGTACTGCTAATCATAAAATATGATTCAGGTTTTTTTTATGATCATTTGAGTTATGGATTGTGATATGGGATATCATTAGTATTGACTTGATATAAAACCCTTGTTATTATATAATTTTTATTGTATGAACCTTTTATATCATATCCTATGATAAAATTGCATTGTTTTTTCCAAAAAAAATAGAGCATTATATCACCTTTGTGATATCAATGTGTATCGTTAAAAATGATAGGGACATTGTAAGAGATGATAAGTCCATCGATCATAATATATGACTAATAGAGCTTAAATAGTGTAATAACCACTATCATATTAGTGATATCCTATGAATCAACCTAAATCTCTAAATATAATTAGATGAAGAAGAAAAAATTCTTTGAATTCAATTATAAAATTATTTATATGGTTTTTAAAATGTTTATAAATCATTTTAAAAGGTATTTTTGGGATATTTATTTATTTATAAAAAAAATTAAAAATTAATTAATTATAAAACTTTTATAATAAATTAATCAAATGTTTATGAAACATTTATTAAGAAATATTCTATAATATTAAGTGTTAATATTAAATTACCTTTTAACAAATTATACAGAATACCTTGTGACTTAGAAATAAATTTTTTATTTAGAAATTATAAGGGTTAATTATAAAGTTTTTATAAATTACAAATTAAGGATAAATATAAAGTGCTTATATTTTATGATTATAAATTTTTCATATTACTTAATTTTAATTATTTAAAATAAGGGCCTTATTTGGAATATTATTTAGACCATTCAAAAAGTTTTTTTTATGATTGATTTGATCAAGGTTTAAATAATGTTTAGTGTATGGTATTTAGATCATATAAATGGTTTAAATAATATAAATTGAAATATAAAATATTTATATTTCATTTAAAATCATATATTTAAAGATAAATTTTATATAATGAATAATATGAAAGGAATTAATATTATGAAATGAATTGTAAGTATTTATATTCAAGATTAAGGAATTTTTATAATATAAAAATAAAATTTATAAAGGGTTTATAATTAATTTTTAATTTATAAATTGTTTACAAATGTTAATCTCATGTTTAAATATGCAAATTGTTCATTTATTTAAAATTTATTGCCTTGTTTATTATTAATGTAAACAATTTTTTTATATTTTTAATATTCATATGATTTATTTTAAAGTTGTTAAATTGATTATAAAGATTATCATGCAATCATTTAATAATTTACATGCTAGGTATGATAATGGATTTAGTTTCTATCTACCTTGACTTAGGTTTGTAATTAAAAGTTATTATCTAGAATTTAGTGACTGGATATAGTTTGTACTTATTATTTATTAAATTTATAATGAAATGGAATCTCTCTTGAGTAAAGTATCCCTAGGTAAACGGACTATGGGTTAGACTTCCCACTATCTTAAAGGATTGTGTATTCTTTTAAAAAGGTGGGGGTTGACTATTTGTGGCTCCAGGATTACTCATGAGAGTATTTTTAATTTAATATAATTATAAACCTTTACATGAAAATTTCATATACCTTATGCATGAGATATATTGGGATGTGTGTAAATATGTTTGGATTCTATTTTTGGGTGAGTAACACAAACCATGGGTTATGTAAATAGTTACACATAAATATGGTTTGAACATATTGGTTTGGTGGAAGTAATGAGATTATGAAATAAATCACTAGAAGCATGAATACATGAATGGAATAACATGATATAAGATGTTGAAATTAAATCCCCTTAAAAAAGTTTCAGATTCCTTCCATGACATCCCATACTCGGTTCACTCCTGATTAACCCAACTTTTTTGTCCTTATAGTCTCAAGCATGCCTCCTCATACACTAGAGTCTAAAAACTAGCAGTGAGGTCCAAGGGTGTGTTTATGGTGAGACTATGACCTCTAGTCAGAGTGTAGCATAGTGGAGGAAAATATGAGTAAACAATAGAAACATGATAATAATGAATAAGGCAATAGAAACCAGCATAAGAATCAAAGAAATAAATAATCATTAAAATCTGTAAAATTTATCATATATAAAATATGATGGAATATCTCTATAAAAATGTAAAACAATCATACATGGAATCAAGAATATGTTACAACACATTATATACAAAATAATCAAAAAGGGAAAAACTATCCAAGTATCCTGAGCACTAGCTCAGTCATCTGCTACCAACCTCCCATCCTAAAGAAGTAAGGTGTCCAAAGTGAGATTATTTCCTTTTTCCACACCTATAATAATTTAATTTTCTTGGGTACCAACAACAGCCTAGATAGGGTGTGAGATAAACTCAGTAGGCCTCCACCAATGGTGTCAATACAAATCCAGTATGTGAATATAAACTGTAATAGTGTGTACATATATAAAAGTAAACAGTGAAATTTAAACAACCCATACCTGCTTCAGCCTCAGATAGTGTCTCTAAACATGAATTCATTTAATTAATTACAATTCATTTTATAATAAAAATAATAATATATGGGTGTTATCATTATTATAAAATATAATAATAATAATATATGATCCAAGGTGAAACCAAGGAATCCTAAACCATGGAAGGTCGATCCAACTCATAGTTTACAACCATATAGCCTAATATAAGGGTCTAAGTGTAATAAAGTGGGTACACCCAAGGCATTCCACTGGAATATTTTCTAATTGAGTCTATAGATAACATCCTTACTAAATCCTAGTCTAAGAATGACTGGACCCAAGAAGAATGATCCAACATGTTGCATGCCCATAGACGTCGAGATAAATCCAAGGAGTGTATCTGAGGTATTCTAATTTCCAGAGAGAAAATAAATGGATCCTACACTGTTATGTTGGGAATCCACTAATAGATAAAGACCATGTTTTAATATTGGTATCTCCCTTGGAAACTGGCTCAATGAATCAAAATGGTGTCCTCTGAGTGCTCAAGGCATTCCCTTGGGAATCCAAGACTAGATCAAGTCTAACCATTCCTATAAAAAAGAAAATTTTCCAAATTTAGTAATAACCTTATACATTTAATATATATCATAAGTCATTATAGAACATGTAATACTCATGCCAATTACCATTAATTTGGTTCATTCCATTTCCTTTCATCATACATGACATGGTGAAATAGGGACATGCAACCAATTATCAAATTAATTATAAATGATAAGGTCCAAGTGATATCTATACATATAAATATATAATTTCCATTTAACAATTTAAGTTTCATTTATTAAATTAAAGAAATTTCTTTATTAGTGGTCAAATAATCACACTCGAACAATATTCAGAATAATCACAATAAGGGTCCAAAAGAAATAATAATGAATGCACCCTACTTAGGGTGGTTAAATTTGAGGTATTAACCACCAATGATGTCATGTGGTGTCATTAAGGCCTTATAATACAACCTACACAACTTCAAATAAATTAGAATAATTTTTAGGAGCAACGCTCAATAAGACTGATGTGCACACAATTACGAT
The DNA here is from genome assembly GCA_963277665.1 of Viscum album. Classification (NCBI taxonomy): domain Eukaryota; kingdom Viridiplantae; phylum Streptophyta; class Magnoliopsida; order Santalales; family Viscaceae; genus Viscum; species Viscum album. The sequence continues at coordinate 1,234,017,501 of OY728159.1, read as the reverse complement.
AATTTATAAACATAAATACTTTTAGGGAAAATTCATAGACCACATAACTTATTCCTATAATAGATGCCTTTTCTAGTATCATACTTTAGTTTGGCCTAGATCAGAATAAAATGGAAGTATAAACTAATGCCTTTAAAATATGGTATATGATGTCACAACAAAACAGTATCATTGATAGTGAGATAAAAGAAAGAAATAAGGAAGTGGATCGAAGCTCTTACCTTGAGGGATTTAATGAGATGAAAAGTGGATCAATTAGACATTGGATGGAGAAGATATCCCAAGTCTTAGATTTAGGCAAAATATTTCTTCAAATAATAGGAGGATAAGGTGTTTTCCACTGTAAATAAAAATAAAGGAAGGGGTGTTATTAAAACAGAAGAGGAGAAAATAGTAAAATCTCCCACGAATTAAAATTCACATAGTTTGATCACACGGTTGGCCAAACCATGGGCCAACCTTACACCCAACTATGCCACAAGACACCCCTCTCATGTATTTCAGGACATGGTTAGAAAAACCATGTGCATCCTGTGTGCACCCTCTACCTCATCCTTGAATAATCATGCAACATGGAGGCATAGTTAAGTCAAACTATGCAGCCCTCTATTGTGCCATGAAAATCCCTACACTTTTTTCTCTAACCATGAAACTTTTCCATGAGTTTCCCTTCCAAGGGAGGTAAAATTTTGTCTAAGAATAACTTCATCCACTGAGCACGTACGTCAACCTCTCGATCTCAAGTTTCATATTGTGCATGGTTGTGCTTCCATAGCACCCATACTAAAGGGACATACCTTCCTTAAAGAGACATCATTATTCGATCAATGATGCAAATGGGATACTCCTCAAAATAATCATCAGTATCTAATTCAACATCCTTGGGATAAAAAGTATAAGACGGGTTAGTATGGTAATGGTGAAGCTGTGAAACATGGAAGATGTTGTGAATGGAATGGTACCTCTAATGTAAGAGAAAGTGATAATTTACCAGCCCAACTTTCTCTAAATCTCAAAAGTCCATAAAAAGAGGTGAAAGATTTTATTTCCTCTACATCCACCTATTCTTAAGCCTGGGTGATACTCGTAAGAAAAAATGACCCCCGACCTCGAACTCCAGAGGTCATCAATGGTGATTGACATATAATTTCAATCTAGACTAAGAATTATCCATCCACTTTCTAATCAACTACACCTGATCCAAATTCTCCTACACAAGAAAAGGACCTAGTATCACTGCCTCCCCTACCTCTATCTAGTATAGAGGTGAATGGCATGAACTACCATATAAGGCCTCATATGGATCCATATGATTTGTTACCTAAAAGATTTTATTTTATAAAAAATCTATAAGGGGTATATTTTTATCCTATGAACCCCTAAACTAAAGGACGCATGCTCAGATCATTTCCTCCAACACTTGTATGGACTTTTCTGAATGACCATCAGTCTTAAGGTGGATATTTATTCTCATAACCACCAATGTACCCAATGTTTTATGTAACCCTTTCCAAAACCTTGATGAAAAACAAGAATACCTATCTAAAATGATAGTACGAGGGACCTCGTGTTGGTATATAATATCACATATGTACAATCGACCTAGATAATCCACTGAGAAGGTCTCCCTAATAGGAATGAAGTGGGATACATTCATCATCCTATTAATAACTACCCAAAATGCATCACTACCTCGAGGTGACCTCAGTAAAACATTCAAAAAATCCATCATGGTTTTATCCCATTTCCATTCTGGGACTAGTTAGGGTTATAACAATCCAGTGGGCCACCAGTTTTTTTTCTTCACTTGCTGATAGGTGGAACACCTAGTGATTAAACCCTTGATCTAACATTTCATCCTAGGCCACCAGTACTGGAGGCACATATCACGATACATCTTGGAGATACCTAGGTGCACTTCCCACTAAGAATCATGGTATTCTCGCATCATATTCTCTCACATGTCTATATGAACCTAGATATTTCCCTTGACATGAAAAAATGTTTCTCCTTTGACAGACCAATCTGGAGGTAGGTCCTCACTTGAAATACTTTCCCATTGGACCAAACCTTTAGGGTCTTGAAACTTACATCTATTCAACCTATCTAAGAGTGAATCATTAACTACTCAGGCTATAATAAAAGGCTACTTGTGACTCTATTGAAACTCTAGATGCATATTAGAAAAGAGGGCCATCAATTTCCATTCACTACTGGCTTATTGGACGACTTGTGTTTGAGTTTTCTAGTTCATCGCATCAGCTACTCTATTTCTCATTTTTAATCATATAGACAAGATCAGAGTCAAAATGCTAAATGTATTCAAATCATATTCACTATCTAAGACTCAATTCATTCTATAAAAATATATATTTGAGGTTCTTTTGTTCCTTAAACACCATAAATCACTCTCCCATAAGATAATGTATCCAGCTATGCAAGGCATAAATAACTACTGCAAGATTGAGGTTGTGCATCAGTAATTACGCTCATGGGATCTCAAATGGAGAGACCCATAAACAATGAATCAATCTTTTTCATTATTGCAACACCCATATCGATTCTTAATGCATCAAAAAATATTGTATAACCTCTATTAGGATCTATCAGGATCAGGATTAGTGCTGAATTAAGTCTTCCTTTTAACTCATAAAAGGAATTCTCACATATTATAGACCATGAGAACTGCACACCCTTCTTATTCAGACTTGTGAGAGGTTCCAAAAGGCATGAAAATTACTTTCAAAATTCCTATAATATCCATCCATTACTAAGAATATCTATTTATCAAACACATTCTTGGGATTCTCCTAGAAAGCAACAATACTCACCTTATCTAGGTGAACTAATACTCCTAATTCTAAGATAATATGACCCTATAAGTGAGCCTTTTCAATAAATAAGTGACACCTAGTGATCTTAGCATATAACTGATTCTCTCTAAGTGCACTCAATATGATCTCAATATGTTTGTCATGGTTACTTTGATTATGATAATACACCAATATTTCACCCATAAAAGCTACAACAAAGGAATCTAATTAAGGATGGAAAACCCTATTAATCAAGGCTATGAAAATAGCACATGCATCTGTAAGACCAAACAACATAACTAGGTACTCATATAAACCATACTGAATATAGAAATATGTATGTTGTGTGTCTAAAGGGATAACTCACACCTGATGATAGACTAATCTCGGGTCAATCTTCAAGAACACTCTAGCTTATTTAATCTAGTCAAAGAGATCATCTATTTGAGGAAAAGTATATCAATTATTAATCATAAGTTGGTTCAAATGTTGGTAATCTACTCAAACTCAGAGGGTTCTATCCTTATTTTTGGAGAAAATTATAGGATAACCACAAGAAGAAGTACTATTTCAGATAAAACCCTTTGATTCTAAATCCTACAACTGTCTCTTGATCTCCTAGAGCTTAGTTGGATCCATACTATACTAAGGAATGGATACTAGAGTTTCTTCTAGAAATAACTAAATTGAAAATTATACCTCTCTCTTAGTAGGTATCCAAGATAATTATTCTAGGAAAACATCCCTAAAACGATCCACCTCCAGAGGAAAATTTGTCTGTTGCACCATCCGATCATCCAAGAAAAGGTTTGAAATTTGAGCTATGACTCCTCTCAAATCATGAAGCTCTAGTCTGGATCAATTTTCCTAGACATCCCATTCACCCTTATGTATATATATACCATCCTTGGGCAATGTAAAATTCACCCTTCAATGATAATAGACAATGTGGGAATAATAAATCATGATCTAATCTATCCCAAATATGATGTCAAACCTTGTCATATCAAGGATGAATAAATTCCACAAGAAGATGTAACTTCCAATCTAAAGAGTAAATTTCTTATATTGGAATATACCCTCTGAATATCCACCCAATGGTGTTTCCAATGTCATCACTCCACAAAAGTATTTAATTTCAATCTCAATACTTCCCATGATCGATAAAGAGATAAATGAGTGTGAGGGACCAATATCGAACAAAGAAGATACAATAATAGAGGCTACTAGAATAGTACCTCATATAGTAGAAATTATGTATATACTATAATGCATGCAACTAGCCTAATCCATGACCCTGAGATACAGTTGGACTACCTTGAGCAGGTTTGCTCTACTGGAACTGAGAATTAGAAGTCGGGATACCTCAGCCATGACCTCCTCCTCAGCTTGTTTGGTCGATGCTACTCCAGCTTCCTACTTGACGTGGATTCACTAATACTACTCTTGAAATGTTATTTGTATAGGGTCATATTCCACTAGAAACAGGAAAAAGGGTCTAGAAAACCATTAAAGATTACCCATCTGGCTGCAATCACGGTACTCCAGCAGATCCCTATCTCACTTTGGATTCAAATGCCCCTACCATCCTCACTAATGGTATACAATAAAGATACCTGTGTAGATACTTTGTCCACTACTATTCTAATGATAATCTTTAATGATTAAATTATTATCGATATAATATCTTCTACCTTGTATTGGAACTAATCCTTTGTGCCTTGTACTATCTGCCTCCTTCAAGTTGTGCTTGGTGATAAGATCCTAGTTCACAATCTCATAAATAGTAGATAAGCATAAGAAATTCACCTAAGATTCTATGTAATACCTAATCCCATCCTCGAATCATATCTCACTTGATAGCTCATCATCATAAAGAATCATTATAAAGAATTAAAGCTTGGTAAAGTGCGCTTAATAGTCCATGATGAATATAGTACCTTTCTCTATGTTCATGAAATCCTAGTCTCAGTTATTTCTCAGTGTCATAAGGAAAAATTAATCATATAAGGAAGTCTATAAGTCTACCCAAACCATTCCCTGATGATGACCTGCATGGGTAACCACATCCCACCAATGCTTGGCAGAATCACATAACATATAGGTGGATAGATTTACCCTACTCTATAGACATGTATCTAGATAATCGAAGATAGATAAAATGGCTCTAGCCAAGACTCGGTATCCTGAGGACTTCCATCCCCCAAGAATACAGGAGGATGTTGTTGTTGAAAACTCCTGAGTAAGATCAGAAATTGTAGGAGCAGACTGTAGAGAACCCTGTATAGACTACTTCAAGTGTAGGAAGCTATCTCAAAACTGGGAATTAGTGCCTAGTTTAGGAATATAAGTTGGTTCCATAGGTTTAAATCCTAGAGGTAATAATAGTAGCTCGTATCCCACCATCTCCAGATAATTATCGTCAACACCATCTTGGCATGTGACTCAAGGATGTTGTGGAGGAATAGCTCTGTAAATTCCAATAACACACCACATAACAATGTATGATAAAAATATGAAGATATATCTCAATCAAAATGAGAAAATACTTAAGGACCAACAACTAATTTTTACTTAAAATAGTAATATAAACTTAGGGGCTCACTTCCCAAGGCATACTATCCCAAATACCTAGCTCTAAGGTTATGGTATTGGTAATTTTTTTTTAAATTTTTCAACCACAGGGGTTTCAGTATATGGAAGGGTTCAATTGAAAGTTAAGGAATAAATAAGTTTCACTTTAACTCCCTATTTACTAGAAAACATTTATTTAAAATTCAAAATATACATTTTAAGTCTGTATGTGACTATATACATAATAAAAGGTTCAATTAAATATATTACCATCCCCAATTTATACAGTCCCATACAATTTATAAGATGAGATCGATAACCATGTATTTGAAACCATCCCCCCTTAAATTTAGTCTCATAATGTAATAGGTAAAATACAATGGCTCAATTAGATGAATTACCCTTTTCAATTTATAAAGTCCTGCACACTTTATAAATTAAAATTGGTACTCATATAACTACAACCAATGCTCATCTCATGTAACCATGGGTACATAGATTACATGGATCAAAATTGGCCATTTAATATTCCATCATCAATTTGTATGGGTAAACACCATTTAGGTTTATGCTGACATTTTAAACAACAAATTTACCTTTCCTGCAAAAGACATTAATAGAAAAGGCATATATCACAACCAAGGCACACTCAAAAATCACAAGAAACTCAAAAAATATAATCAATGAAATGCACCTACATGGAATGGAATATGCATGGGATTTTAATCCCTAGGTGCCTTTGATGATTTATATAGCAAAGCTACTTACCATACCGGGCCAAGGTAGAATCTCCAAAAAACATAACACATACCAGAACTCATGGGAAAAAACCCAATGATGAAGATATATCAACTCTAATAGGCAGAATATAAAACAAAATTTTACCATTTTCAACAAAACTTGGTGTTTATCGCAAATGTGGGTTAGCTAATCCCAAGAATAACTTGTGAAAATTTTCCAACATGTTTCTAATTTCTTATATAAATTTCCCAAAATAATAATAAAAGAAAAGAAACTTCTCTTATACTAATTTATGACGTCTTGAACCCGGTTCACTCTTGATTAACCAAGACTGGTTAGCCACATGGCCTCAAGAACACTTCCCTGTATTCTCGAGGTTGTCGGCTATTAGTTAGGGACTAGGGTAATTCTATAGGGAGACTATAATCTATAGTCAAAGTGGATCATAATAGATGAAAATATGAGTAAACAACGGAAGCATAATAATAATGAATAAGGCTGCAGAAACCAATATAAGCATCAAAGTAATAAATAATCATCAAAAGCTATAAATTGTATCATATACAAAAGATGATGGTATGCCTCTAAAAAAATGGAAATAGGCATACATTGATGCAATCAAACAATACAACACATGATATACAAAAGAATCAAAAATGGAAAAAAAATATCCAAGAATCTCGATCACCAGATCAGTCATCTACTACCTAGATCCCATCATAAAGAAAGAAGTCAAGTGTCCAAAGATGTATGCTTCCATTTTTACACACCTATGATCATATAATATGCTTGAGTACCAATAGAATCCCAAATAGGGTGTGATATAAACTCAGTAGTACACCACTAACGACATATATACAAATATAGTATCTGAATATAAATTGTAAGAGTGTACATATATATAAATGTAAGAAGTGAAAATGTAAACAACCCATACCTTATTTATCCTTAGATGGGGTATTTGACCATGCACTCACTTAATTAATTATGATTAAATTTATAATAATAAAAGAATATAATGGTTTCATAAGTACTATATAAGATAATAATAATAACAGAGGATCCAACGTGAAATCAAGGCATCCTTGACCTTAGAAGGTTGATCTAGATCACATTTTACAACCATGAATCCTAACATAAAGGTCTAAGTTCCATATAATGGGTACACCAAATTAATTCCACTAGAAGAGTTTATAATCAATTCTATGTAGAGAATATATAGTAAATCTTGGGTTAAGCATGACTGGACCCAAGTAGAATGACCTAAGGAGTCGCATATCCATAAAAATCAATCTGAATCCAATGAGTGTATCTGAGGAATTATAATTTTCATATAGAAAGTGAAGGGATCCTATGGATTCATGTTAATCATACACTAATATAAAAATACCATGTTTCAAGGTTGGTATCTCCCTTGGAAATTGGATCAATGAATCGAAATGGCATCCTCTAAGTACTCAAAGAACTTTCTCAGGAATCCAAGGTTGGATCAAGTCTGGCCATTCCTATAAATAAGAAAATTTTTCATATGTAGTAGGTACATTATATATTTAATATATATCATAATTCATCATAGTCTATGTAATAATCATTCCAATTACCATTCATTAGGTTCATTCCAATACCTTTCATCATACACGACAAGGTGGAATAATGACATGCAACCAATTATCAAATTAATTATAAATTATAAGGGCCAAGTGATATCTATACATATGAAGATACACTTTCAATTTAAAAATTTAAGTTTCATTTATTAATATAAATCACTTTCTTTATTAGTGGTCAATCGATCACACTCGAATAGTATTTTTAATAATCACAATAAGGGTCAAAATGGCATAATAATGAATGCACCCTACTTAGGGTGGTTAATATTTATGTATTAACCTCTAATGATGTCACAAGGTTTCATTAGGGCCTTAGAATATAGCCTAGAAAACTTAAAATAAATAAAATAGATTTTTAGGAGCAATGCTCGGTAAAACTGGTGTGTGTACAATGGAAAACATTTATAAATGGTGAGACTTTGATGGAAAATTCATAGACCACTGACCTTATGCCTATAATAGATTCCTCATCCAATATCATCCCTTTGTTTGTCCTGAATAAAAATAAAATAAAATAATAGATGAATTCCCTAAAAATAGGGCAATTAGATCACACAAAAATAGCATTTCTGACAACAAGATAAATGAAAAAAGAAGGAAGCGGATCAAAGCTCTTATCAAGAGGTGTCCAATGAGATGAATGGTGGCTCAATAATATTTCGGATAGAGAATATATCCCAAGGACTAGATTTAGGTATGAGAGTGCTACATAGAAGAGGGGGAGAAGGTATTTTCCACTAAAAATAAAAATAAAGTAATGAATGTTCTTAAAATAGAAGAAGTTAAAATAGTAAAATCTCCTAAGAATTAAAAGTCACGTGATTTGGCCACACACTTGGCCAAAATGTGTTCCAATCATGTACCTAGCTTTGTCCCAAGACACCCCTCACATGGATTATAGTGCACGATAAGACAAGACATGTGCATCCCCTGCACACCCTCTACCTCACCCCCCCACGGTTATGCAGCTTGGCTGCATAGTTAAGTCAAATTGTGTGTCCCTTTGTTATTCCCTAAAATCCCTACACGTTTTTCTCTAACCAGGTGGATTGGGATGCACTTTTCTATTAACCATGTGGCCTAGTTGTTTCCTCCAAAACTCAGATCTCTGAGCTTCAAATAATCCCCAAACATCCTTGTTTACTTAATAACCTCATTAGGTGTTACCATTAAGATAAAAACAAGAAAAAAATTTAAATTAAAGGTTTCATACCTCAAGGAAAAGTTGGTTTCTTACACCTCCCAAAGAAACACTTTTTAAAACCTTAATCATTCAATATGGGTGATCCTAACAGTTTGGTGACTATGGATTGTCTTATGTGAGGAAAGAAATTAATAAGGGGGTCCTAATGGTTAGGTTTCTAATTCTCAGAGTTTTTTTGGGTCAAACTTAGCTAGGAAACCCTAGTGGTTAGGATACCAATGGAATAATGTTGAATTTATATCCATATGATAGATTTGGGTAAAGATTTATCCACTCAACTATCCAAAAATCATATATGATATGATTCACAATTTTTTTATACCATATATAGTAATGACTTATTTATGTGCACAAACCGGTGTAATTTATGATGAAATATGGATCATGGTCCACTAATTGATATGGTGGATTTAAAAGGGGTCATAATTTTAGTGGGACCCCATTTAAAATAGATTATTAAATTTTAGTAAAACATGATAATATTATGATAAAAAGTTCTAATGTAGATAAATAGTATCATCATCATCAAAATTAGCATTGAGATCAACCCTAGAGAAAGGAGAATCTTAATGTAAGCAGTTCATAGTATTGATAACTTAAGAAAATTTCTTAAGTAAAAGGTTAAATTTTATGTGTTAAAGAAACTCCTTCCTAAGTAACCAAATGTTGAAGTTTATCAATAGATGAATCTATATTCTTGTGAGAAGAATAAAATGATTCACTTATTATTTTAAAGGAATTAAATGAAAACCCAAATAAATTTTATTCTTCACTAATGTATTCAATATGATTGGATATGCAAATGACTTAGTAACACAAAAAGTTTCCTTAAGTCTTATTCTGGTTAAAGAATTAATCCTACTATCATATATAAAAATTCTATGATAATATTAATGAGTTCAATAAATATTTACACTATTATACTCAAAGTGTTGAGGATGGATGAGTTGGGCATATGATTTCTAGGTTCTGTTGTTTTATTTATAATACAAGTGAGTAAAGGTTCAAACTGGAAGAAGAAAAGTTATTTGGAGAGACCAGTAATGTTTCTTCAAGTAACCTGTTATGTTTATTGAAACATGGTGTTATGAGGAATGAGTAATGATTCCATAGGATGGAACTATTTTGAATTCCTAAAGGGGTTTGGGAACCTTCAGGGAATGTCCATGTTAAGTGTCTATGTTATTGAATTTAATTATTTGGTTTTGAAGGGTATATGATACTAAATGTATACTTTACAAATTTTGTAATTATACAAGAGTTCAAAATCAAGAGGAAAATTGATATATATTATATTTTTCATTCATGTGAGAAAAAAAAAGTTTTTACATCAAAGATTTGGATTTAAAAGAGACTATCAGTCTTGGATTGTAACATCCCATTACTTTTTTTATGTGTTTTGACCCATTTATTTGAGTTCCCAATGATCAGATCTCTTTTTAGGTTGTTTTTAGTATTTAACTGGACATTTTTTGATGTTTTCTGAGCCTTTAAATGGTTTTTTCATGGTTTGTTCATGGTTAAACAAAGTTTGAAACATGTGTTTCGTGGTTTGTACATGGTTTTATGTGGTTAAACAAAGTTTGCAACATGTTTTATGATTTTCACATGGTTTTCACAAGGTTTTAACAATGTGTGCAACCTGTTTCACAGTTTGCGCATGGTTAGTACTAATCATGAAACTTGGACCAAGAAATTATGTGAATGGTAATTAAAGTTAAAAAATATTAATTATATTCCTAAAACCCATCTAATTAACCCTAAACTCCTCCCACTTGAACCTAAATCAATTATTTGGATTTTTTGAATCCCTCTGGAGGAATTTTAGCTCCCTTATTCTCTTGATTATTTCTTCCAAAAGTTGTGATAGCCTTTCATTTTTTTGGATCTTGATTTATTTATGTGGAATTTTAGATTTAGGACCTCTTATATCTTATTTTAAGATCTATATTCTTAGATCTGGTGATCTCCGTCAAAGGAAACATGTCTCAGATTCACTATAGTTGGATTCCTTGTTTTTCAAGTAGGTGTTTCTATACTTTTCCTTTATTTTGTGATTCATTATTTCTTGATAATTTATAGATACATGTTACTTAATTTCAAACAAGTGTTCTATGAAATTTTTCCATTAAATTACTTATAAAATCTTCTTTGACCCTATTCTCTTTTAATTGAATATGGAATTAATTGAATGGATATAATCTTGTTATGAATTGTTTAAATTTCATGTTTTTTGGATTATTTTCAAATAAAATTTAAAGGGTTTTTTTGGTGAAATTGATAGATTTGGATAGGGTTTTAATTTATTAATTTAACTTCCTTGATTTCAATTAAATAAACATAACTATTTTATGTTTTCTAAATAGTATAAAATGCTAGAATTTATTAAATGACCAAGAACCCCCTTTGATTTTATCCTTATTTTGAAATTGGCGTTCTTGGATTATTTTAAATAGATGATTTATCCACATGAAAAGAGGGTGTAAACCAATGTTTTGAAATGTATTCAATCCTTTTAAAATTGTAATACTTACTTTGAATGTTTTAGGGTTTCTTTGAAATAAATGATTGTTTTAAAGACCCATTTTGAATTTTAATAATGAATTGTGAAATTAAATGGTTATTATTACCCTTTTGAATATTTAATTGTATAAAAAAATTTGAATTGAAATTGATGATGCTTGATGGATCGATAATAACTTTATGATAATTCTCTCATGTGATAATCCCTTAATTGTAACTTGTTTGATTCTTATACTTCCAATTTTTGTGGGGGTTGAAAAATGGGTTTATTTACATTGAGAGATATTGGGGATGAGAGTGAGATGTTATCGATGTGGATCCTGATGTGATCCTCATAACTTGTTTATCTCACCTCTTATTTTGATTAATCATGTGAACCTGGATAGTTAGATGGAATAGCCTAGATATATACTTCACTAGAAGACTCACGCCCATCTAGTAGATCTATAGATAATGTGAAAGTTTCAAGTTATGGATGTGCGGCTAGGAAATTTGGTGTGCATGGAACTAGTTTGCTTTAGACACGTGAGACTAAATGTAATCCCATCAATTAGTCATTTTATTAGTTATTATAAGGTGTAATCACTATAGTACCTAGTTTGTACCCATGAAATCCATATACTTGGTACTTAATACATGACAACATTCTTTTTCACTATTTGGAATCGAAGTTTCCTTGCTTGATTCATTTATTGTTATTATACACCTTGAATATATTGTATTGACTCTTGTCCATATTTCAATATCAAGTGCATATTCTCATCTTTTCTTGATTATCTAACTTTAGATTGTGAAATAGTTTTCAAATATTTTCAAGAAAATGTTTAGTTTTTTAATGATGAAATGAAATGTTTTATAATTTTAGTTCAATTAATTATTTTTAGATGTTTAAAACTCTATTTTTAAACTAATACTCAAACTCTATTATTTATACTCCTCTTTTAGAATATTTGAACTACCTTATGATGTAACTGCATAGAATCTTTGGTGGAATACTACTGGGCACTTTAGCTCACACCATGCCTATACCTTTTGGTGTTTCCATTCCTATATTATCTTATATCAGGTGTTCATTATTTCATCTTCCTTTGTGGATTCATCTTTGGGTGACCAAGGGTGGGTTACTCGGGACATGGTGGGTGATTGTGGGCCACCAGGAGATGGGTTTTTGTTGTTATGTTCCATTTTCAATTTTCTTAAGTGTCCCATTGTACTTAGATATGTATGTATTGATTGATATATAGATGATAATTTTTCCTCATTTTAATTTGTTATTGTAATACTTTTAGGGGGAAATATTTCGCAACGGTTATTTATCGATGCCCAGGTACTTGTCTCCAGCCCATAATGATCAGGAATTCTCTTCAGGTTAGTGGAAAATCATCTTGGATATCATTTTAAATGGTATTATAGGTTGTTTTGTTACAAATTCTATCAGATCAAGTCTTTCATTAAATTTAAATACATTAATTTGAAATCATTATGTTATTTTGGGTGATTCATGGTAGAAAAGAGATTAAGAATATATCGGGACTCAAGAGGTAGTCCGTGAGCAGGTTCTTGATCACCACCCATTCATGATGATACTTGAGTTACTAAGGATGTTGGGACTTGAGTAATTCTTTTTATTTTTTAGTTTTATGATGATAAATTATATTTAGATTCTTGATGAGACTATATTTTATTTAGGGAATATCTTATGAGTTTTTGAACCATAATGGAAGGATGACCACAGTGGTACCATGTTTTCACGAACTAGTAAACTGTGGGGAATTATTGTGGATGATTTGAAAATCTAACCATGAATGGTTGTGAGGTTATTGTGTGGTTTACCATCCCATACAACCAAGACTTCTACAGTTATAACTTGGTTATAAACTTGAAACCTTATCCATTTTCTTATAAGTGACCTCACTTATGTGAGGTTGGTTATAAAGGTTATGGATGTGGTTTGTTCCATGCTCTTACTCAGTTGATTCAAATTTAATCCCTTGTTAATAATTTTAAATACCCTGTGAAAACTAAATTATTTCTTAAAACATGTTTTGCTAATTTCTTTGAGAAATGTTTTCTATGCCCAAAAAGTGAGTTTTATGAAATGTTTGTTTTTAAAAACTAATTATCAAAGACTCTTATGTGATGTGATAATACAATGTATTAAGAAAAAATTTTGTCTTGTAATGTATTTAAAATAATAATGGTTTTCATAATTGGAATATAGGATTAATTATTTTGAAACCATGGAATAATTCATATGTTCAGGTAAAGGGTTTTTGAAATTTTAATTGATTTATAGCAAAATTTATCATTTTTAAATGAAAGAGTAATGTTTTATAAATGATGAAATATTTTTTGTTATGAAATCAATGATGTTTTGATTAAAGTGTGTTGTGACTTTGTTTAAAAACATTTTTGTTTTGTTTGAGTGTTCATTGATGCTTGAGTTGATATGATTTTGTTTTGTGATGTTTAAAAATGTATCCTATAAATTCCTTCAAGAAAGATAAGATATTTTTCCAATAGTCTGGTCCTCAAGGTAGTTATTCATGTTTCACAAAAGTAGAATTCCTTTTTAATGACTCTACCTAGACTTCATATCAAGTGGTGGAGCTTGTTACCTTCCAGCCTTCGAACCCCATCCTTGAATTCTTAAATTTTTTTCCACCTTATTATAATGGTGAATGAATTTCTATTGAGGCAGTACAGTGTATTGAAGAAGTTGATGTGATATTTGATACTCTCAATACTCTTGAATCTATGCAGTTCAAGTCTATCCATTCCTTATTTGAGGGCCCTAGCTATTAGTGGTGGGAAGTTTTGATTACCTCTGGTAAGTATGAAATAATGTATTGGGAATTATTCAAGTCAGTCTTCATTAAATAGCAGTATCCTAAGGAAGTGAAGAATGAGAAAGTTTCTGATTTCTTGAGTTTCAGTCAAGATTATCTATTAGTTAAAAAGTATGACAATATCTCTCATGTTTGGTATGTTTCATACCTGGTCATGTTGTTAATGAATTTAGTAAGGATGTATCTTTTAGAAAGGGTCTTTACCTAAACCTTGTAACCTCCATGCCTGTGGAATGGTTGATCTCTCATCCAATGATACTTGAAAGGGACTTTTCATCTAAAGTTGAGCTAGAAAAACAATAGGAATGGATAAATTCCACATTTCCAATTGAGTAAGTTTAGTATCCTTAAGAAAAGAATAGGAATATCATGTGTTTCTAGTGTGGATCACCTGGTTATTCTAATAATTTGTGTTCAAAATCTATGAGATTTTGTAAATGGTGTGGCTACTTAGGTCACTTTATGAGGATCTGTAATTTGGGTGACTATAAAGGGAAATTTTGGTTAGGAATATCAACTCTTGACTACAGGTTAGTTGATGCTTCATGATAATGGGGCTCCAGACATAGGCCTTAGATTGAATCTTTTCAAATAGTGAAGGATCTTCTGATTTTCAGATGTAAGTTTTTGGAATTGGTAAATATTGATCTAACTTTTTTTAACATGGAAGTGGAAAATGTTTGAGTTTTTCCTTCTTGTGTATTTTCTATTTTTGGAAAACTTTTGTTTGGGATCTTTGTTTATGGTATCTTGTGGACCTTGGTTTTGGTAATTTTTGGATTGATAGTGTAATAATGGTTTCATTTTCTTGACATTTGATTGTTTTTCCTTGGTATAATATTATTTTGACTAGATGGTTGGAGCTCAATTGTGATATATTGGATGATCTCGCTTGTAAGAGTGTAGTTCCTTGTTGTGTACTAACCTGAATGTTTGAGATCTTTCCAATTATACATGGATAGACCATGGGAATTTAATTGGGAAACTAGGATGATGTGGATTTTTTGTAGGCTAGGAACCTGGTGGTGCAGGCGTTTGATTTGATGAGCTCCTCAAGGTATGAGGCATGGTTTGAAATCCTAGGTTATCATCAAGAACTTACCCTGGGCATAAATCCTTATCAGTTCTTTACCTTGAATTTTGATATTTGATTTTATATTTTTCTTTTATAGAATAGTTGAAGTATCTCTTCTTTGGGTCTAAGGTACATGTTTTTCTTCAGTTACACCATTTTGGTGAATCTTTAAATGGTGGGGAGACCAATGATATGTCTCTAGTTTTTCTCTATTTTAGAGATATGTGATGATATTTTTGTTTTGATATTGGAGTTGTGTGTTTTTCTAACATTTGTCTGAGTCTCACTTCTAGACCTCAGATCGTTCACATCACAAGATGAGTGAGGGAGTTTTTCTTATATCATCTTTCTCTATCTTTCAAACTGGAATCATTTTAGGGATAGAAATTTCTATGGGGGGGGGGGGATTTTGTAATATCCCATTACTTGTTTTTATGTGTTTTACCCATTGATTTGAGTACCCAATGATTGGATCTCTTTTATAGTTGTTTTCGGTATTTTATAGGACCTTTTTTAAAGGTTTTAGGGCCTTTTCATGGCTTTCCCGTGGTTTTTTCATGGTAAAACAAAGTGTGAAAGCTAGGTTTCATGGTTTACACATGGTTAAACAAGTTTTACAGCCTATTTCATGGTTTTTTCATGGTTTGTTCATGGTCTAAAGAAAGTTAGAAACCTATTTTATTGTTTGCGTATGGTTAGTACTAATTGTGTGACTTGGCCCAGGAAACCATGTAAACGGTAATTAAAGTTACAAAAATATTAATTAAATTACTAAAACCTTCATAATTAACCCTAAACTCCTCCCACTCAAACCTAAATTTATTTTTTGGTTTTTGGGAGCCCTCCGGAGGCATTTTGGCCCCCCAAACCTCATCTCTTGGAAGATTGAAGCATCAATCGAAGCAGAGATATTCACTTTTAGTGATTTATTTTCTTATTAATCTTGGATCTCCCTTGTTCTATTGATTACTTCTTCCTAAATGTTGTGAAATACTTTCAATTTTTTGGATCTTGATTGATTGATGTGGAATTTTAGATCTAGAAACTCTTGTCTCTTCTTTCAAGATCTATCTTCTTAGATCTGGTGATCACCATCGAAGGTGACACATCTCAAATTCACTGTGGGTGGATTACTTATTTTTTAAGTAGGTATTTCTATATTTTCCTAAATTTTTGTGATTCATTGTTTCTTGATAATTCATAGATACATGTTTCTAAATTTCTAACATATGATCTATGAAATTTAGCTATTAAATTCCTTATAAAATCTTCTGAGACCCTATTCTCTTTGAATTGAATATGAAACAAATAGAATGGTTATAATATTAATATCTATAAACTTGTTATAAATTGTTTAAATTCCATGTTTGTTTGGATTTATTTTCAAAGAACATTTAAAGGTTTTTTGGTGAAATTGAGGGCTTTGGCCTGGGTTTTGATTTATTAAATGAACTTACTTGATTTTAATTAAAATTAATTAAACTATTTGATGTTTTCAAAATAGTTTAAAATTATTGAATTTATTAAATGAAAAATATCCCCCTTTTAATGATTTTATCCTTATTTTGAAATTGGTGTTCTTGGTTTATTTGAAATATATGATTTATCCACATGAAAAGGGGGTGTAAACCAATGTTTTGAAATGTATTCAATACTTTTAAAATTGTAATAATTCCTTTGAATGCTTTAGGGTTTCTTTGAAATAAATGATTGTTTTGAAGGCATGTTTGGAATTTTAATGATTAATTGTGAAAGGATGTGGGTATTATTACAATTTTGAATATTGAATTGTATAAAAGGTTTTGAATTGAAATAGATGATTCTTGATAGACCGATTGGCACTTTATGATAATTATCACATGTGATAATACATTAATTGTAACTTGTTTGATTCTTATACTACCCATTGTTGCGGGGGTTGAAAAAGGGAATATTTACTTTGTGAGAGTTTGGGGGTGAGAGTGAGATTTTATCGATAAGGATCCCTATGTGATCCTCATAACTTGTTTATCTAACCCCTTCTTTTGACTAGTCATGGTAACCTGGATAATTAGTTGGGATGACCTAGATATATACTTCACTAGTGGTCTCACACCCTTCTAGTGGATCTATAGAGAGCACAAAAGGTTCTGGCTATAGATGTGTGTCCAGGAAAGTGGGTGTGCATGGAATTGGTTTGTTTTAGACCCATGATATTATATGTAAGCCCGATAATTAGTCATTTGATTAGATATTTTGAGGTGGACTCACTATCATACCTAGGTTGTACCCATGACATCCATATACTTAATACTCGATACATGATAGAATTTGTTGTCACTACATGGCACCAGAGTTTCCTTTCTTGATTCATTTAATGTTATTAGGAACCTTGAATATATTGTATTGAATCTTGTTCATCTTTCCATATCAGGTTCATATTATCATATTTTCTTTATTATCTGGCTTTAGACTGTGAAATGGTTTTCAAAGATTTTCAAGAAAATGTTTAGTTTTAAAATGATGAAATTGAATGTCTTACAGGTTTAGTTTAATAAATTTTTTTTAAATATTTAAAACTATATTTTTAAACTAATCCTTATATTATATTATTTGTACTTCTATTTTAGTATATTTGAATTACCTTATAAAGTAACTACATAGAATCTTTGGTGGAATCCTACTGGGATCTTTAGCTCACACCTTTATTAGACCTTTTGGTGTTTGCATCTCTTTATTATCTTATATCAGGTGTCCATGCTTTCATCTTCCTTTGTGGGTTCATGCTTGGGTGACCAAGGGTAGGTGAATTGGGACATGGTGGGTGGCCATGGACCATCTGGAGATGGGTTTTGGTTGTTATGTTCCACTTCAAGTTTTCTTAAGTGTCTCTTTTTACTTTGATATGTATGTATTAATTAATATATATTTGTTGATGTTTATGCATTGTAATTTTTTATTGTAATACTTTGAGGGAGAAATCATTCCCAACAATTATTTATTGATTCCCAAGTGATTTTCATCAGCCTATAGAGATCAAGAATTCTCTTCTGATTTGTGTAAAATAGACTCAGATATTTTTTTAGATCGTATTCCTTGTTGGTCCATTGCATGGATGTATCAATATAAAATATGTGTATAGCTCTCTTGTTTATATTATATGATAAGGGGGGTTGTTTGTTAATAAATATTTTTTTATGAATAATATGAAATCATGTATAAAATATACATGGTTTATGATACATAATATTTTATAACATGTTTCGAAGAGGATAAAAAGGAAAAGTGTTTTATCCAGGATCAAGCGTTTATCCATAAATTTATTAAAATTCAAGGGAAGGTTTTCCCACGACCCACTAGGGACAATTTTTAATGAATGGTTTCTTCATTTTATAAATTTATCCAAACACATATAATATTATATATGATATGAGATCAATATTTTATTTGTTAAATATCCCAAATAAAATAAAATAAGTTTTATTTCCAAACAAAAAGTATTTTATGTGTCTTGGAATGATATTTTTAAAATAATATAGTGTTTAAGAGTCTAGTGGGAGTATGTTTTAACTTATAGAAGCTTAAAGTTAAGATATAAAAAATTATACTAGTTAATAATTAAAGTGATTTTAGATTAACATCCTAAAGAGTTTATGATATGTGGAGATAAAGAGAAATGTAAATAATTACATGTAGTTTCCATGAGAAAGTGAATATCTCTATTTTATAAAGGATTATTCCAGAAAAAAAATAAAAATTGAATTTAACTTGATATCCTAAAATAGTTTTAGGGTATGGCGTTAAAGATAAATTTAAGAGTTACATTTAGTTAATATAACAAAGTGAATGTCATTTTATCCTAAAGGAGTTTAAGATGTATAGGTAAGTAATAATGTAAATAGTTATATTGATTAATATAAAATCTCAAAGAAAAGTATGATGGAATGGGTTCCAATAATGATGATAATGTACATAGTAGATAATAGAAGATGACATTGTAACATATGATGTTATGGGGTTTAGAAGTTTGAATATGTCCAAGGAATTTAACATTGGGAATATGATTAAAAGATCATACCATTATTAAAACTTTCTTTCTTCATAAATTTTACTCACTAAAGAGTTATATTGGGATAGTTTTATTAAATGGTCACATCACTTTGCATTTTCTAAAAAATGTGGCTAATTTTTTATTTAGCTATTGTTTCTTTAAAACATGGCTATTTTAGAAGTGTTTTATTAGTTGCATTTTAAAACATGACTAATGTTTAATTTAGATGTTTTTTCGTAAAAATTTGGATAATATAGTCATATTTTAAAATGCAGTTAATTTTTTTATTTTGCGGAATTTTAAAAAAAGATTAATTTTTAATTTAGACCTGTTTTTTTAAATGTGACCAATTTTTATTTTAATTTTTTTTAATGTGACAAAATAAAATAAGAAATTAAAAGTCGTTATATATATATATATATTTGTTTTATAATTTAATATATATAAAATCAATGAATTTTAATTTAAATTTAAATAATATATGTGTGTGTGTGAGTAATATATCATTCACTAATTATATTTAATACACACACACAAATATGTAATTATATGATATTAAAAAAACATAAATGATTGATTTATATACATATATATATATATAACATTTAATAGTATTACATAAAATTATAAATAAATATTATTTATTTAAAATTAATACACACACACAATCATATGTAAAATCATATACATACATACATAGATACATGCATACATACATACATAAATACATACTAACACACAAAATCAGGTTAAAACATAATTATTATTAATTAGTAATAACTAAATAAATGATCCTTAATAATAAATGATTAAAGATGAGAATAAATATGTAATAATATTAAAAATTTCTAATTATATATATGTGTGTATTAATATATATATATATAAGTATAATTATATTAATTTACATGTATATATAAAAATAAAAAATTTATAAGTGTGTGTATATATATGTATATTTATATATAAATATATTAAAAAATATTTAAAAATAATATATATATATAAATTTATAAGTATAATTACATTATTTTTTGTATATATATATATATATATATTAATATATATATATATATATAAATTTGTAAGTATAATTACATTATTTTTTGTATATATTTATATATTTATATTTATATTTATATATATTTATATATAATTATGTACTAATTTATATATTTATAGAAATAAAATGACATATATATAAATGTAGAATTCTGGTGATAAGATACATAAAAAATAACCAGACATGGTGGTGTGGGCATTATTAAAGTTCGTATAGGTTGCAGGTTCGAAACCCACGGGCGTTCAAATTTTTCAGAGCAAACAAGGTCAGGGGAATGTTTCAACGTTCATGTGACACACATGCAGGGGTAAGTGAGGGTCATTAATTAGGCATGAGAGGGGAAGTGACAAGTGAGTGAAGGGGTGGGGGTGGAGAGTGTTAATTTAAAAATGTGTCACCTCATTTAAAACACATGTAAATATGTCACCTCATTTACCCACCTTTAATAAAACATGGGTAAATGGGTCACTGCATTTATGTGTGTTTCGATAAAATGTGGGTAAATACATTAGTCACATTTATAAATGTGACTAAATCCAAAAAAAATTATTGTATAGTGATGTGATAGGAATTACATATGGTTGTAATGAGTTAACAAAGCCCCAAGAGGTACATCAAATGTAACACCCCGCCCCTACCTCTTTGGCTTGAGGAGGCGGTGAGGGTTACTTGGCCTTAAGGGACTTCCCCAAGGCTCCAAAGGCTGGAAATATATGCTGAAGGGTTTCAATGCAAGTGGGGGACGATTTACCGTTTGAGAAATAAACCAACAAAAACTTCACTAACAACCACTATATGATACATGTTAATGAAACAACCAACTCATGCATTACCAAAAGAGAACTACACCATTCCACAAACCAAAACATAACCAACACAACATTAGAGTACCAAGAGGAAGACTAAAAAAAGACCCAAAACAAGCCAAGACACACTCCACGGCTCCACACCGAGCTCCATGCGCCAGGCACCACCACATCTCCCAAACATCACCACGAGCACTAGCAATAAGATGCTTTACCTTTACCTGTGTCACGGAAAATAACATCTGAAAAATAACCAACGTGCCAAATCAGGGGTGAGTATAAAACTCAGTAGGTTTCCCCCAATGGCTTCCCTACTCACTCCACTAGGATAGAAGAGTTAGGCACATTTATATAAAAACAGTTTATATAAAACATTTTCCCAAAATCAGTTTATAACTGAATATAAACAAGTTTCCAAAACCATTCATAACCAAAGGCATTCCAAGAAGAATATAAACCAATTTTTCCAGAAAGTTATTTTTCCATAAAAATAACCCAACAAGCTTTTGAACCATTTCACAGACATTCCTTTTTGGCATACCCAACCATTTCCCAACCCATGCTACCAAACATGAACACACGCCACATACTCCCAATGGTCATGCCAAAACACCCTTTTAATAAAAACACCTTTTTATTGAAAACCATTTCCATCAAAACCATTTCAATTCAAAATCATTTCAATAAAACTCCCTTTTTATTGAAAACACATTTTTTTCAATCAAACCATTTACAAATTCAGCAATCATAATTTAAAATCAACATTTTAAATTCAAGAATCCAAATCACTTTGCACAACAATTCACCAAGATTTCACAATTACATCAAAACAATAAATCATCACTAAAGAAGATTTATTCCATGCTTTTCACAATCAAAACCATTCAAATAATCCAATTTGAAACTAAGCCAATCAATTCTAACAATAGGAGTTAAGATTGAATCCACCTACCTCAACAAATTAGGCGAAACCAACCAATGGCCGAAGAACGCTCAAGAAACCCAGGTCGATTCACTAAGGATCCTCCTTATATATCTCCTCTTAACACAACCGAGACCAAAACTCATTATGTTTGGCATCCTCACACTTAGATCTACCCATAACGGGTGTAGATATAAGAAATCGAGAGAAGAGGAGAAGTAGATCTAAGTAGATCTGAGAAACCAAACAAGAACTATCACATACCTCAAGAATCCGGCTTTGATTCATCAATAGAAGCCTTCAGATCGCCTTCAGGATGATGGGAGAACCCTCTTTGACCTTAGGAGAACCAAAATCCCGAGTTAGGGCCTCTTAGAAGAAAAAATGAGCCACTTAGAGGAAAAAATGTGTGAGATCCACTTTTATAGGATCTCGTTTAAGTGGTTGCATGGTTAGTTCACATGGTTTGACAAACCATGTGCTAACCGTGCATTAGCCACTGCCCCTGCAACCCTTCTTGCACGGTTTGGCCACACGGTTAGACAAACTGTGCGCCGCCCATGTGGAATCTACTGCCTCCAAAACCAACTCCACACAGTTTGGCTGCACGGTTTAGACAAATTATGTGCCTCCCATGCGACTTCCCTTTTTTCCCCAAAACTCATTCGAAGTTCTCTCGACTCTCCCATTCGTCACCCTTAACTTTATAACCATTAAAATCATCAAAAAAGGGTTACATAATAGAAACTGAGGGTACTAAATTCTCCCCACCATTGGTATTTTTATCCCCGGAAAGTAGAAAACCATCGCTTGCCTGAAAGAGTTCTGGCCACTGCTCTTTCATTTCTTTCTCGTGTTCCCAAGTCTCTTCCTGAATCTGACCATGCTGCCATAAAACCTGCACTAGACCGATGCTTTTTCCATGCAAGACTTTCTCTTTCCTATCCACAATCTGTACTGGGATATGTATCAATAAAGAATCTGGCTCTAGGTCAACGCGATCCCATCTGATCACATGGTGAGGATCAGGCTGATACTTTTTGAACTGAGATACATGGAACACATTATGCACCAAACTGGACCATGGTGGTAATGCCAACCGATATGCCACCTCTCCAACCTGTTCCAATATCTCAAAAGGTCTAATGTATCTAGGAGATAACTTTCCCTTCTTCCCAAAATGATGATTTTCAAGTCTTGGAGAGATCCTCAAGAAGACATGATCACCCAAAACGAATGACTACGGTCTTCGACAGTGATCTGCATAAGATTTCTGATGACTCTGAGCCGTCTCCATCCTCTTTCTAATCAACTGTATCTTCTCTATTGTCTCTTGGACAAGGCTTGTCCTGACTAGTGAAGTTTCACCCATTTCCACCTAGCATAGTGGAGAACAACAAGGACGCCCATACAATGCTTCAAATGGAGACATGTGTATCGAGGCTTGATAGCTGTTATTGTATGAGAAATCTACTAAGGGTATATTCTCCTACACATGGGCCTTAGCCTAGTTGGTAAGGACTCCGTAAGTGCATCCAAATGACCAGGGATCAAATCCAGGCGGAGGCTGAATTTCCGGGGGGTATTGTAGTGGGAACTGTGCAGTATTGTAGCAGGTACTATAGCAGGTACTGTTTGGTACTGTAGTAGCCAGTAATATGCCCTCGTTTGGGCCTTCGGGCCACAGATTTGGTCCCTGAGTCCTGTAAGGCCTTTGGGCCACCCAGGCCATCGGGTCAGTAAGGCCTTTGGGCCACCTCAAGGCCTTCAGACCACCTTAGTGCATATGAAAACCAGACAACCTACAAGGAACAAGATCTACAAGGAGGATGAGCAATGAGCTTTCACCACAGCAGAAGCTAAACGGATTGCAATAATGAGAGGGTATGGCATCTGCCATTGGGAAAAGCATGTGTTTGCACGGGAATGCCTAGCCGAACAGCCATGCGAAGGTGAAGAGCTGATTTCACGATGAAGATGCTGGGGAGGAGCAGTTCCAAGTAGTTAGTCTGGGTTGTATGTAATGTTTAAAGCCTATGGGAAATGAATTCCTCTAAGTCCTATGGGCCATATAATACCTATTCCTACAGGCCTTGTAAGGGTTTCACCTCACCCCTTGAAAGGTGGATTATCAAAAATCAATAAAAAAAATGAAGGCCTTCAGGCCATTGGAGGGTATATGCTCCTCCCATGAGCCACCAAAATCCATTACACAAGCCCACAACATGTCTTCCAACATTTGTATCATCTTCTCGGATTTCCCATCCATCTGAGGATGATACGCCATGCTCATCATCAACTGAGTCCCAAGGGCTTGCTGTAATGATTTCTAGAAATGAGATGTGAACCTCGGATCTCTATATGAAACTATAGACACTGGTACACCATGCCTCTTTACCACTTCTTAGATATAGATTTTTGAAAGATCTTTCATCATATGAATTTAACGAATAGGGATGAAATGGGCTGACTTGGTTAGATGATCCACTATCACCCGAATGGCATCGTGTTTTTTGACTGTTCTTGGAAGACCTATAACAAAAACCATTGGTATCTGATCTCATTTCCACACTGGGATAGGTAAAGATTGTAACATACCATCTGGTCTCTGATGCCCTGCTTTAACCTGCTAACAAGTTAAGCACCGCGAGACGAACTCAGCCACTTTCATTTTCATGTCGCTCCACCAAAATTGCGCCTTCAATGCCTTATACATCTTCTGTGTACCTGGGTGTACAACCCATCTTGAATGGTGATAAGCATGAAGGAGTTGTTCCTAAAAAACCATAGGTACAACCATCCGATCTCTAAAACACAAAACTGAACCCCCATCAAGATTCCAGGCATCAATGGTCTCCCCACCATTGAGTTTTGAACTTACAACCAAACATTCTGCATCAGATTTTTGTGCTTCTTTGATCATCTTTTCTAAATCAGGAACAAGTGTAGCTGAAAAGAAAACAGCAACCTCACCTCGGTCTTCACATTCCACATGCATGTCGGATAAGACTGACATCAACTGCCATTCCTCTAAAGCTTCTTTCGCTAACTGAACATATGACTTTATACTCAATGCATCTGCCACCAAATTTCCTTTTCCCAGTGTATACATCAAGTCAATGTCAAACATTTGGAGATACTCCATCCACCACCTTTGCCTTAGATTCAAATATAGCTGTGAGAAAATGTGTTTTAAGTTTTTTTGATCCGTAAACACAGTAAATTTCTCACCAAAGAGATAATGTCTCCATGTTTTCAAAGCATGGACGACTGCAACCAACTCCAAATCATGTGTTGGGTAATTTTTCTCATGCACCCTCAACTGCCTTGAGACATAAGTAACCACATGGTCTCCTTGCATGAGGACACAACCCAACCCTATTCTTAAAGCATCACAATACACCACATACCCCTGCCCTGATTCTGGCAAGATCAAGTAAGGTGTTGATGTAAGGCGAACCTTTAGTTCCTGGAAAGACTTCTGACATTATTATGTCCATTGGAATGGAGCATTATTCTTTGTCAGAGCTGTCATTGGTGACGCTATTCGTTAGAAATCATGCACAAAGCATCGATAGTAACCATCTAGACCAATAAAACTGTGTATCTCGAACACATTCTTCGGTGGTTGCCAAAAGATAACAACTTATATCTTTTCAGGGTCAACTGAAAAGTTTTTCTTGGAAATGGAATGGCCAAGGAAACGTACTTACTGTATCCAAAAATCACACTTTGATAATTTGGCATACAAACAATGATCTCTCAAGATTTGTAACACTATTTCCAGGTGCTCCTCATGATCAGCCCTTGTCTTTGAATACACCAAGATATCATCTACAAACACCACAACAAAATAATCTAGATATCGCTGAAATATCTGATTCATCAAAGCCATCAAGACCGTTGGTGCATTCGTTAGGCCGAAAGGCATGAATACATATTCGTAGTGGCTATATCTACTTCTTTAAGATGTTTGTGGAATATCCTCCTTCCGAACTCGCAATTGGTGATATCCTGATCACAAGTCAATCTTGGAGAACCAATGAGATCCCCTTAATTGATTGAAAAGATCATAAATATGTGGAAGTGGATATCTATTCTTTATCGTAACTTGGTTAAGCTTACGATAATCAACACACAACCGAAGAGTTCCATCTGCCTTCTTCAAAAACAACACTGGTGCTGCCCATAGAGAAGTACTTGGTCAAATGAAACCCTTTCTTTCCAGTTACTCTAACCACACTTTCAATTCCCGTAACTCCATTGGTGCCATCCTATAAGACGGAAGGGAAATAGGACTGGTCCCCGGAAGGAGATCAATCGTAAACTCCACATACCTTAGAGGTGGTAACCCTGAGAAGTTATTGGGAAAGACATCTGGAAATTGATCCACCACAGCTAGAAAACTATCTCTCTCGATCTCTTCCATTGATGCCAAAGTCAACGCTGCCAGTTGGTAAGAGATCGTTCCCACCATTGGTGCCAATAAGCTCTTTTAATTTTTCTTTATCATCCTCTCTCCTCTAAAGAGATGGTTGATACCGTCCTCAGTCCTGAAACTAACTGTTCTCCTATAACAGTCGATGTGAGCATTAACCATTGTCAACCAATATATACCCAGGATTAGTTCATCGACATCCATGTCCAACATTGAGAATTCCCATTTTAACTCAGCTCCATCAACAATTATAGCACATGCTCTACACATAAAGGCTTGACGTTCTCTTTCACCAAGAGGAGTTTTTAGTTTCAAAACAGAAGGCATCATTTCAAGTTTTAAACATACCAGATCAATAGAACGAGGATGAATGAAGGAATGTGATGCACCAGTATCAAACAACACTTGCACAAGGGTTGAATTCAAAAGAATTGTACCTCTCACCATAGATGGCCCAGCCTGATCATCGACCATTATTTTCTCAGATCCATACAATTTCTTCATCGCTGCACTGTTATCCTTGTTGCCTTGCTGAGATTTCCCTAGTTGAGGAGTCATGATATTTTGAGAATCACCATGGATAGCTTTGTTATGTTGACGAGACTGATTCTGCTGTCCACATCCTGTTGAAGCATATGATTATTGTGACGCCTGAGAAGTGTCCTGAGTACCTGACCTAGGAGCACTACAAAAATAGTGCTGAAGATGTTCCATATTGTTACAATTATGACATGCTCTAGATTTCACCGTACACTCTCGCTTTATGTGGTCAGTCGAACCACATTGAAAACAACCTGCTTTGCTCTGGGGCCATGGAGGAAGGTTCACTGATCCCGCCGTCTGGTTCTGATTTCCACTTGCACCATGGAAATAGATGCCCCTTTTCCTCTTGTTCCCAACGTTTGAGTTCCCACCATTTCCCATAGGTATCATCATGCCTCCTCCCATCGATCTCAAGATATCATATTCAACAACAGTCTCTATGTTCACCATCTCTGTATAATCCGTAATACAGAGCACCGCAATCTTCGATCGAATCTCCTGCCCTAGCCCCGATTCGAAGATGTGTGCCTTCAACGACACACTTGTCGCAACCTCTAGTGTAAAATGGACTAAATTCATGAATTTAGCCTCATACTCTGTGACAGAGAGACTCTCTTGTTTTAGGCTGAAGAAGTACGTCATTTTCTGGATCTTGAACGTGTGAGGATAGAATTTTTTGTTGAACAATTCTTCAAAATCCTCCCAGGTAAGGCCTTCATCCAATTTAGCATGCACTACTAAATCCCACCATTGACGTGAAAGATCCTAGAGCATATACGTCACCAACTTGACCTTGATCTCTGATGGTGTGCCGATGAAATTGAAGATACGATTCATCCTACTTAGCCACACCTCCGCCTTTTTGGGTTCAGCATCACCCCGAAAGCTCGGTGGATTTTGCTTCATGAACTGGATGGTATGATCCACATGCCTTGGTTCATTCTTCTAGTTCCCCGTATCCACAGCATGAAAAGCCTGGACAATACTCTGAACCAGCTCTTGGTTCACACGTGGTTCTGGTGCAACCACATTTTCCACAGCTTCTTTGGGTTGGTTTCGACGACGCCTACCAGGTACCATTTTCTAAACCAACAAAAAACTCCGTCAATCTCACTCTCTAGCAACTGATGACTTAGCATTCAAATTCTATCACGTTATCTATCACAATTTTTTTTTTCTAAAAACAACCTTTTTTCCATGTTCAACCATTTTTGAAAACATTCAACATGCTATTTGAAAATCAACCCATTTTCAAAATACACCAAATACCCTGTTTTCAAAGTATTTCACTTGAAAACAATTTCTCTATTTTTCAAAAATTAGCACCATGCACAAAATCCTTACTCATTTCTCATAATGAGATAATAAATCCTATTGGGAAGTCATTCCTATACAATGCATGTCATGCTCCTCCCATTGGCTACACCCACAACAATGAGATTTCCAATGCCTATAAGTGTCTCCAAAACACTTATATACCCAACTCCCTAGTAACTTGAATATTCAGTATAAAAGGGTTAGCTACATCCTTTTATACTATACATTCCATGTTCTGACAATCATATGCCTTGCTACCATCCCGACTCAAGGAATACACCACATCGAATGTCAACACCAAATTCGAGAACCAACTCCAAAGGACCGAACAAACTGATACCACTTGTAACACCCCGCCCCTACCTCATTGGCTTGAGGAGGAGGTGAGGGTTACTTGGCCTTAAGCGACATCCCCAAGGTGCCAAAGGCGGGAAATAAATGCCTAAGGGTTTTAATTAAAGTGGGGGATGATTTACCCTTTGAGAAATAAACCAAAAAAAACATCACTAACAACCACTATATGATACATGGTAATGAAAAAACCAACTCATGCATTACCAAAAGAGAACTACACTGTTCCACAAAACAAAACATAACCAACACAACATTAGAGTACCAAGCGGAAGACTAAACAAAAGACCCAACACAAGCCAAGACACACTCCACAGCTCCACACTGAGCTCCATGTGCCAAGCACGACCACATATCCTAAAAATCACCAAAAGCACTAGAAATAAGATACTTTACCTTTACCTGTGTCCTGGAATATGACATCTGCAAAAACACCAATGTGCCAAAGCAAGGGTGAGTATAAAACTTAGTAGGTTTACCCCAATGACTTCCCTACTCACGCCACTAGGATAGAAGAGTTAGCCACATTTATATAAAAATATTTTATATAAAACATTTTCTCAAAAGCATTTTATAACTGAATATAAACAAGTTTCCAAAACCATTCATAACCAAAGGCATTCCAAGAGAAATATAAACCAATTTTTCCAGCAAGTTATTTTTCCATAAAAATAACCAAACAAGCTTTCGAACCATTTCAAAAACATTCCTTTTTGTCATACCCAACCATTTCACAACCCATGATACCAACCATGCAAGCTTCATTATGACAGTTCCATACTCATGAGCAGTCTCTCGTCGATCTAAAAAGTCATCATAAGGTAATTGTTTCCCATGTGCCATTACACCTTTGGCACCGAGCACAAGGTCATATTTCAAGAAATCCTCATACATGTAGTTACCATTGTGCCATTAAACGTTTGGCACCGAGCACAAGGTCATATTTCAACCAAGCCCCATACATGAAACATGAACACACAATACATACTCCCAACGGTCATGCCAAAACACCCTTTCAATAAAAACACCTTTTTATTGAAACCCATTTCCATCAAAACCATTTAAATTCCAAACCATTTCAATAAAACTCCCTTTTTATTGATAACCCATTTTTTTCCATTAAACCATTTACAAATTCAGCAATCATAATTTAAAATAAACATTTTAAATTTAAGAAGCCAAATAACTTTTCACAACAATTCACCAAGATTTCACAATTAAATCAAAACCATAAATCATCACTAAATAAGATTTATTCCATGCATTTAACAATAAAAACCAATAAAATAATCCAATTTGAAACTAAGCCAATAAATTCTAACAAGAGGAGTCAAGAGTGAATCCACCTTCCTCAACAAATTAGGAAAAACCAACCAACGGTCGAAGAATGCTCAAGAAACCCAAGTCGATTCACCAAGGATCCTCCTTAGATCTCTCATCCTAATACAACCGAGACCAAAAATCATTATGTTTGGAATTCACACACTTAGATCTACCCATAACAGGCGTAGATCTAAGAAACCGATAGAAGAGGAGAAGTAGATCTAAGTAGATCTGAGAAAACAAACATGAACGATCACATACCTCAATAATCCGGCTTCGATTCATCAAGAGAAGCCTTCAGATCGCCTTTGAAACAATGGGAGAACCCTCTTTGACCTTAGGAGAACCAAAATCCCGAGTTAGGGCTGCTTAGGAGGAAAATGATCCACTTAGAGGAAAAAACGTGTGAGATCCACTTTTATAGGATCTCGTTTAAGTGGCTGCACGGTTAGTTTGCATGGTTTGAAAAACTGTGCACTAATCGTGCATTAGCTACTACATCTTCCACCCTTCTCGCACAGTTTGACCGTATGGTTAGAAAAACCGTGTGCCGCCCGTGCGGAATTTACTGCCTCCAATACCAACTCTGCACGGTTTTTCCGCACGGTTTAGACAAACTGTGTGCCTCCCGTGCGACTTCCCTTTTTTCCCCAAAACTCATTCCAAGTTCTTATGACTCTCCCATTCGTCACCCTTAACTTTATAACCATTAAAAGAATCAAGAAAGGGTTACATACCAGAAACCGGGGTTAGTACATCAAACATAAGGCTGATCTGGCAGTCTATCATATATGATATGATAGACAGATGCCTATATGGGGATTTATTAATAATTTTTAAGATTTTTATGAATATAAAATGTATCATGTAAAATTAAATCTATAATTTATCATTATTTAATGTTAGATGAATATATGTATATATTTATATACATTTTATGAAGTGTAACAATAATTGACCTTTTCAAGTACGACTTTGAGTTATCTCTAACTATTGTTTGTCATGGAGTATTATAGGGTATACTAAAATGTTAAAGTTAGTATGATTATGATTTTTGTATGGAGATATAGAATATGGTCATGAGGTACAAAAAGGTTTTTTTTCATTCATGTGACATGCATGTGGGGGCATGTGATAGTTTTTGGTGGGGTTATTTTCAGTTATCATACGATAGGGTTAGTGAGTGTGGTTATCCTTGGGCTTGAGTAGGGAAGAGATGAGGGAATAGATGGGTGGGGAAGGGCAGCATATTAATTTAAAAATAAATTTATATTTATCATAAAATTTAATTTACTTACCCACCTTTACTAAAATAGGGGTAAATTTGAGTCTATTTAGTGTCACCTCATTTACATGTGTCTCTATACAATGTGGATAAATGAATTATTCATGTTTATAAATGTGATTAAATTCAAATTTTGTTTGTAGTGCATAGTGATATGGAAGGAATTGTATATGGATTTAATGAGTTAACAAAACCCTAGAAAGTATAGAAAAGATAAGGCTAATATGGTAGTCTATCATATATGATATGATGGATAGGTGCTTATGTAGGGCTTTATTAATCATTCTTAAAAGAGTTTTATAAATTTAAAATGTATCACATAAAATTAAATCTCTAGTTTATCATTCTTTCATGTTAGTTTAATACATGTATATATTGATATACATTTCATAGACATTTTAAAGTACAACTTTGAGTTATCTCAAACTGGAGTTTTTTCATGGATTATTATAGGTTATGTTGAAATGTTAAAGTTATCATGAGTAATATTCTTATATAGAGATACAGAATATGATCATGAGGTATAAAAAGGGTTTATATTCTCTAGATAACCCATTAAGTATAACACATAGAGTGTCATGCACTATGTCTTTTATAACTTTAACACAACAGATAGGTTATTATATAGGGATTTATTAATCATTCTTAAAAGAGTTTTAAGAGTATAAAATGTATCATGTAAAAGGAAATATCTACTTTGTCATTTTTTTCATGTTAATTTCATATATGTATATATTGATATACATTTCATGCAATGTAATGATGATTTAACTTTTAAATTATGACTTTGATTTATATCTAACTAATGTTAGTCATGGATTATTATAGGCTATACAAATATTTTAAAGTTAGCATGAGTATACTTCTTGTATGGAGATACAGAATATGCTCATGAGGCACAAAAAGGGTTTGTGTGTGCTAGATAGCCCGTGAAGTATAACACATAGAGTATCAGGCCCTATGTATTTGGTATACTAGGGGTTCATGGATCATATTTAGGTTCCCCACACCTTAGATTGGTGAGATACCCAGTATGAGAACCTTCATACTTTGATACCTTTCCTGCACAAGCCTTGAGTCTTAGCCAATCAGGGGGTAGTTGGGTATGTTTTTTATCATGTCATTGATTTAACCTCAACTAAGATGATATTTTTTCCCATGTATAATGAGTATGGAATCTCAATCCTCAATTAATATGGACTGAGGAGTGTGTGGCCACACCTATACAGTATATATGATGTTATTATCTATTTGGATGAGGGATATATGATGTGGTCATTCATAAAGGTGAATGACATGTGATGTATTCATCGACCTGGCCAGTCATAGAGTTGATATTATTTGTGTTGGATATACATGATTGATATACTTTATATCCCATGATCACTTTATGTCTTGGAAAATGGTAAAATATAATAATACACACTAGCATGTGATACAAATGGTGGACACGAGTATAAAGATACATGCGTTTGATGGAGATCACACCAGATCCCTTTATAGCTTGAGTAGAATCGATGATTTTCTAGAGGTTTCTCTTTGATTACTTTTATGGATCTAAAAAGTAATATATGTTATCAATTAGGCAAAGGCCTATAAGGTCACACTTTTTATTTGGATATATGATGATTAGGTTTGTCTTAGAGAGTTTCTCTAAAAGTGTTTTTGAGTTAATCCAAAGGATTTTTGGTTGGGTATTCAAAAAGTATTTCATATGACGTTATACATGGTGAAGGTGGTGATAAATTTCCAAAATCAATGAAAAAAATATCCAAATGTGATTTTTGATATGTAACACCCCAATCTTCCACGGTATGTTTCCCTTTAAATAATGCAATAGCTTGCATTGTATGCAACTTCGAGATTCTAACACATTGTGACCAATCAAACTAGCCGTTATGAATAGTAATACCAACTTTTTGAAATTTTATAAATTTTATCTTTCAAAATGGACTTCATTTTTGGATTCGGAATATCAAAATTATCCTAGGGTGAAATTTTGGTATTTTTCTGAAAACCGTCAATTTTTTATGAATAGTGAAAATTACTAAATTTTAATTAAAAACAACTTTTTTAATAAAAATAATTCATAGTGATAAATTATGAATTTGAGAGGTTTTAAATTATATTTAGAATATATTTTTACCATTTAATACAATTTTGGTAACTGGGAATAATTTCACATTTAAACTAGACATAAACAATTGTCAATCTTTTGATAGTTATTATTTCTTAAAAAACACGCTCTTTGTTTTGACAACGGGAATTAATTTTAAATTAATTTCTTACACTTCTATATTTTGAATTTGGAAAAATGGATTCCATATTTGGAATCAGGATTTCCAAATTATGTAAATAGGTAACTCTTATTTTTAGACATTTTGAATAATTACTTCAGTAAATATTTTATTTACCATGGTTAAAGGGTAAATCCGGTAAATAAGGGTAACAAAATAATATTATAATAATATTAAATTACCCTAAATCGTGTCCTAACCCTATTGGTTGATAAATTTCTGGCCATGAGAATCTTTGGGTCGATTTTGGGACCCCATGGAGCCACTTGTAAGTGATAATGACACTTTATATTAATTAAGTTAAAGTAAATACAAAAATGACATAAGCATATATCTTTTAGAAAAACAATTCTTACATAGGGTTATATATGTTATATTTTCGACTATAAATATTAAATAGAAATATAAAAAGATTTCCTACATAATGGTATTTTATTTATAATTTTTAGACATTGAATAATTAAATTTATTTATGACACAATAATGGTGCAGTATTTTTATTATTAATGAAAGAATAAAATAATTGGTATTATAAATGTTAAAATAAATATAATTTGAATGTTTTGATGCCATAAACTAATTTTATTGGTTAATATGACCTGTTAGGATTTATTAAATGAATTTTTTTAGAATTAATAAAGTTTTTCAGACTTTAACAAAAATCAATTATTGAATAGTGTCAAAATTGACATAAATGAGTTTTTAAAACCAATATTATATTATTAATTTATATTCTATTCCTAAAAATATAAGTTTTGGAAAAAGGACTTATATAATGATATTTGTATCATTAATGGACCACTTGAGGGTCTCTTGGAGGTATATAGTAAGTTTATTAACCATATAATATGAAAATACAAAGTGACATGGTAAATGCCAAACTAATTAACTAAGAGTTAAAACTAAAAGATAAGGTTAATGAAGTGACCCAAACCTATCTAAAACCTATTGGTTGAGTTTTTTTTTTGACCTATCCCTACCTTAGACTTTGAATAATCCACTTTGGAGCTATTATAAACTGAATATGAATTTATTATAAAATAATATTATAAGTTTTTCCTAAGGTACCCCTCACCCCTCTTATTAAAGGGCACCCCCCCCCCCCCTTCACTCTAATTCACACCTTCTAATCCATTTTCCTCGGCCAAACCCTGACCAAATACCCTCTCAGATATCCTCCCTTAACCCTAGAGGAATTATTTTGATCAGAAATGCAACCTAAGGAGCCCTTTTGATCATGATAGAGAAATAGATTATTACCTGAAATATTAATATAACATAGAAATTATTATTAAATGGGTAGTATAAAGTCATAAATGAATAATGTATGATATCATAAATATTAATATGGTTCTAGTATAATTTAATAACATACTATAGTATTCATACAGTAGTTTAAAGGTACCCTCGACTAAAGGAAAGTGCAAGGTAAGGGGTTTTCATCTCACTCCTTATTCTCGTGAGATTCATGCCATATTTCCACTATTACCTTTTGTGTGGTGTATGTGCTACCCACAATTGTATTCATTGTGTAATAAACTTTAATTTATGTGTATTTACATATTCATTGTATGATACCTCTTTCTTGTTGTGTATGTTTCGTAAGTCACCAAATTGGTAAGGGTTTGTTTCACAATCTCTTCATTATCCGAGGTTGTATATACGTAATTATCTACTGGGACCTCTTTATCATCCACATCCATGTTTCTTAAAAATGTATTTCAAAACATTCTTAATATTTTACAGAATATGGTTTAAAGTCATTTATACCCTTGTTTGAATTTTTATAAGATGTTTATAAAGGAATCTTTTCGTCATTTTCCAAACAAGGTCCTTTTTAACCTTTTCGACAGAATTAAGATAAGAATGTTTTTTTAACTTATACGGCGGATGCAGCTATTTTCCGCCGTTATAAAATCGTCGAAGCTTCCCTTACAATATTATAAGAATATTTTCAAAGTAAATGTTTTCTTTTATAATTATGTGACTTTTAAATGATTTAAAAAAAGAGATATTTCTCTCAAATAGTATTGATTTCATCTATGTCAACATCCTTAGATGGATTTTTAGCTTATTTGAAGTTGATTTATTATGATACAAAACTTCCATATTTTATTGAAGGTTTTGTGATATGTTTGACTATGGATGTGTTATTTTTATACATTTCATGGTTTATGGAGAAAGTATTGATATTTCGTATGCTAGTTTTAATACGAATGTTTATGTTATGTTTAAACCTGTTCATATGAGGAATGAATTAGAATTAATAAGTGATGGGTGGAGCCCGCTATAGCTCCTCGATGCATCGGTAGGTCTCATGAGACAAACTAGTGTCCTGGCACAAGTCCTTGACAAAAACTTATTTGTAGTCTTGGCACAAGGCCTTTACTATGTGGTTATGATAGTCTAGCATTATGCATTCCATTATTATGAAAGTGGTTATTGATATTTCATGTGATTATTCGACTAGTAGAATATCCATGTGAATAATTAATTTACATTATTTAATTTTATCTTTTCCATATTATGCTGAAGTTCAAGTTTAAAAGGCTTTTGTTTTAGTTATACATTGCCTTAAATGTTTATGCTTATTTATGAAAGTTTCCGCTGTATTGTTATCCTTATTGACCATCTGAGCTCACCCCTTTCTATGTTTTATTTTTCCTAGGATTCCAAGAAGTGTATTTTGATTGATATGAAGGGTTAATACAAGGGAATAATGACGTTCGTGAAGGATTATTTATGTTGTTTTGTATGTTATGAAGTGTAATGTAACATTCATGTATGTAATCTATTTTCCAAGACTGTTAAATTGATCGGTCCTTCGGGACTTGATTCCTTGTAATCATGCCAATGTATTAAAATAATGCACCGACTATGGGTAACTGGGGTCAGGGAGTTACATGATATTTTTTCACAAGTTATCGTATATTATGTGATGTGAGGTGAAATGGAATATAATTCAGTTAGGCTTTAGTGTAAGTGGGAGATTGGAGCGGATATTCCCTAAATCCATTTGCACATTATGTTATTGGTTGTTTCATATTATACTATTGGGGATATCATAAAGTAAGTTACCATGCTTCTACCTCTTTCTAATCGTAAGGTAATATTGATTATATCGTATGGTAGTGTTATTATAACAAATTGGATCAGGTTAACCTGAAAAGTCACTCAACATGGATTTCCATTGGGCCTGAAGGACATTATTAATCCCCACATGTTGGAAAATATTTCATGGGTATCACATGGTACACTCTTGGGAATAGGTTCATCCTCAAATCATAGTAAATAGAAAACTGGTCATTTTATCGAAAATACAGTATGGAGCATCCCTATATTAGACATCCATGAAAAACTAGATAAAAAACAGACAAATGTAATAATCAAATGATTCATAACCGATGAATATGATCAAAATAATTTATAAAAACATGCACATCATCCAAATAAACATACAATAAGAACTAAAAAATAAATAATGGGTACATCTAAAATTAATTTTTTCTTCGCTGATACATCAACACCCTAAGATTAAAAAATTAATACTAAACCAAACTATAATATTTCCTCCATGAAACCCAAGGTTTCTCACCACATCGTAACTCACCCATCAGCTCAAGAGAGAAATGGAAAAACTGAAATCGAACTAGAAACCTATATAAAATATAATATCTACATACATGCACATAAGTGTGTATACATGATGTGATCTAACATTCCTAGTAGGATCTCACCACAGATTCTATGAAATTACTTTAAATAAACAGTTTATAAATTCTAGTTTGAAATATAGTATAAAGATTGGTTTTTCATTTTCATAAAGGCTAAGGAAAAACCAAAAAAAAATATTCCTTTACTAATTATAAACTAAATTCTCGCCTCTTTCATAAAACGACATGAAAGATTTGATTTATAAAGTAAAACACTTTTATAAATTTTGAAGGTAGTTCCTTTAAAAAGATAAAAAAACAACTGAATCCCTTTTTCCTCATTTCAAATCTCTTTAAAAAATATCATTCCTAAAAACCAACCTTTCTATTTAATTTTAAGACAACTTTCAAAAATAACCTTTTAAACCCATTTTTGAATATACACACAACCATAAGGAAATAAATCACAACACAATGGGCACCGTAAGCATAAGAAAACAATAATGGGAAACAAGATGGTGTCATATGTAAACAAGCATAAGGGGATACATACAAAAAAAAGTAAATCCCCAAAATAAATATCAAATCAAGGAATAAGTGTCATATGTTACTCCCTGGTTCCAAAATTAATATGATCCTAACAATATTATAAACACAAGAGAAACTTCTATCTTACTTATACATGCCTCACTGGGGTCACTCCCTTAGCTTGATAAAACTAAACAACTAGGGGGTACTATATAGTGTGAGAACTAACTAGTGTATCATGAATCAAGATATATAACTTAGTTACCCAGGTTCCCATGACTAATATAATTGGGGTTGAGAAAAAAAATCAAGAAATAATCAGCACATGTGTCATAATAATAAAAAATAAATCTCACCTCACCTCCAACACACCCGCATGAACAACCCCTTTATAAATTATATAATAATATCATAATAGTCAATATTTTATAAGGTAAAAATACTAAAAATGCATAAAATAAGGGGCACCAATGAGGGTCTCAAAAGAATTAGTCCATTTGTTTTAAAAGGTTCTAAACATACAATTAAATAAATTTGACTCTCGATTCCAAGCCCTTTTTATTTCTTATAAATATCACTTTTTATATCCTTTTTGAAACCATTTAGAAACACCCCAACCCCATTTAAAACAATTATTAAAAATAAGGTTTATTTTATTTGAAACACAAAAAGGGCCTGAACTCAAAACATTACATTCAAACTATTTCAAATATCCTCTTAGGAATTTCTACATACACTTAGAATGAAAAAACATTTAATTTCAAAGTGATACATAAATTTCAGGAATAAAACCCTTTATACCAGGATTAAAATCCATGACACCCCATTAAAAATGAATCATAAATGCAATACATGGATATAATTTCTTAAAAAGAGAATTTATAAACCTTAAAAACTTTTTGAATTGAAAAATAAAGTAAGAACGTAGAAACCCATACCCTAAACTACATGGAAAACAAATCATAGTGTGTCGCCTTCTATGGGGAACACCCAAACAAGAATAAGTCTCCCTCCATATACCCTAATCAACCAAATCCCTAGGTTAGAAGTAACCCAAACCCAAATCCCAACATTCACATAAAATTAGGGTTCTGGGAGGAATACTAAACCATTGATAAATTGAAGAAGTGATAGGGGTAAAGATAAGGGGGGAAGAAGGAAGAAAAAAGAAGAATCACTTTGAAAATCACATGAAATCTAAAGAAGAAGATAAGAATCAAGAAATAGGGAGATGGCGCTCTCCTTTGGATCTCCCCATGCTTCAGAAAAACCAAATGGAAGAGTGGAGGGGAGAAATCCATTAAAAAGTGATAAGGGAATTAATGTAAATTTATATTTTAAGGGAATTTCAGCAGACCGCATGGTTTTGTTGCACAGTTTTCCAAACTATGGGACCCATTTATTAGTACACTACACCACATCCCATATGGTTTGGTTTGCATGGTTTACCCTAACCTTATTTTAACTTTGTGGGTCACCCCCATAAAAAAATCAAGCCACAAAGTCTCCTAGAAAACTTTAAATGGTTTAAAAAATTTCGTGCCTACCATGAAAATCCCCATTATTGAGGTGTAATACATGGTTCCTTAAATCATTTTATTTGTGTTTTCCCTGGTCCTGGAGGTGTTTAGGGGGTGTTTAGGGCATTCTTTTTTCTAAAATTCTCAAGTTTTTTATTGGTCTATAAGTAGCTAGTTATTCTAGAGGTAACAATTTTTTTTAGTGGTAGCAAGTTTTTTTGGTATTAGTAAGCTGTTCTTGTGGTAGCAAAAGAAAAATTTCTAGTTTTTTTTTAAATTTCATTTTTTTCAAAATTTCCATTTTTTCTAGAATGTTATAAATACAAATTTTTAAAATAAAAATGGGTTTAAATCCTTATTTAATATAAATGAAAGTTAGTTTCAAAGATTATATTTATATAATTTCTTTCTTAAAAGTCTAAATATTTTAATAAGATTGTTCTACATGTAAAACCAAAGCCAATTAAACCATGTTAATTGTCAAAAAACTGTATCATATATCTTAAAATCATGTGACCTTTTCCCTTTGATTATTACTTGTTTTATTCAACTTTTTATGAAACAACGTTGTGTTATTGAACCTTGAATAGTCGTATGTATCCACCAGAACCACCATATTCTTGTTTTATGGGTGTGTTAACAGTTTGGTTTAGACTCTCTTTTATACTGAAATGAATTTCCTTGAAGGTAGTAGTTTTTTATATTTTTATTTTATTTGAAAGAGTTGAATAATTTATTAAGACCTTACCTTTGATATATCCAGGTTTCAATACTATCTCCTTTTATCCACTCTTTTTTGGTGTACCATGTTTGGAAAGCTTCTTTGAGGTGGTGGATCCTTGTTCTCTCCCTATTTTTATGAATATATGGAGATTGCATGATTTTGAATTCATTTGGGTGGATATTAAAGGTCTTATTAATAAAGATAATGATTTTTATAAATTTAAATGTGATGTTAATGAGTTTAATTCATAGGTTTTTATAGATTATATGATAACACCATTATATTTATGCATGCTTGTTGTCATTGATGAAAATCATGGTTGTTTGGAGCCTTTATTATGTTATAATTATTTTATTTATTAAAATATTTTTCATTTTGGTTTTTTTAAGTCACCCTAAATGAAATGGATAATCACTTATATATGGTTAAATAATTGGTTTCCCAAGTAAAGTTTGATTTTTTGTGATAATACACCTATTAAGTAAAGAAGTAAATTAATGAAATACCTTCTGTTTAATCTAGAATGGAGTGTTATAAAAACTATACTATGTTGTTATGTGTTGAATTTTTTAGTTATGTAAACCTTGTTGGGGATTTTTCAGTGATGGTAGTGAATTTCTTGGGTGTGGAATATATTGGGTAGAAAACTGATGGTTGATTTTCTTGTGATTTTTTATTGATGGTTGATGTGGTGTGATGAGGTGTTGAGTGGTGGGTCATGATAGTTGATAGTTTACCCATGGAATGAACTTGAAATTTTGAAACTAAAATTATATAGCTTCATAAAATAAGAATCTTTGGTTAAATTTAAATAAAATAATGGGATGAAATGAAAAAGTGGTTCTTGGATTAAATGAATTATATGATAATTGAATGGGTTGTATTAATTTGAAATTAAATGGATTAGTAAATGGAAGTTAAAGGTAACTCATTAATTCTAGAAAATGGTGTAACCATTAATTCAAAGTTTAATTGTGTGTCCATGTGTTGTGGTTGTATGATGTGTTGAATAATGAGGTGGTAGAAATTGTTATAGATATCATGTGGTGCAGTGGTGGTGATGAGGATTATTCTAGTATACTTGATATCAACCCATAAGTTAGGTATTGGGTGATATATATTTATCATGTATATTATGTTACTTATTTTCATTCCCCATCCAATTTGTATAACCCTTCCAATGCCAAAA
Source organism: Viscum album (assembly GCA_963277665.1). Classification (NCBI taxonomy): domain Eukaryota; kingdom Viridiplantae; phylum Streptophyta; class Magnoliopsida; order Santalales; family Viscaceae; genus Viscum; species Viscum album. The sequence continues at coordinate 1,233,976,123 of OY728159.1, read as the reverse complement.
TGCTTTGGGTTCTGGGTGTTTTCCCCAATATCTAGGATGGTGGTGAATTAGATGCCTGACTACCCCCTATTCCCCAATCTTCCTTTAGAATTAGTTATGATAAGTTGGTTTTGTAGATTACCCAGTGATGATATGGTTTGGTGTTGAAGATTACCCAGTAGTGATAAGGATGTGATATGTGGTGGGGTTCATGTATAGTAGGAGGATGGAACGAGGTTGATTTCATTCACATTCATGATACCCTACTACCCTGGTTATGATACATGGTTTTGATATTGAGGCTATAATGTGAGTCATTATTTATGCTAGAAATGGATACTAGACCCTGTAGGAGGTTGGTATAGGTAGATATGTGTCTTGACCCACACCAAAGATAAATGTAATGTTATGAGATATGCATGGAATGTATGGGATCATGGGATGTTTGATGTTGGGTCATGAGAGTGGTAAACCAGTGGTGAAGTGGTTTAAGAGTTACATTGTTTATATTATTTTGATACTATGTTATTATAATGGATTTTTTATTTGGTGATTATTTCATTGTGAGGATGGGTTTGGTTAGTTGACCTACTTAGGTGGATGTTGGTTCTACTATTTTTCTACCAGTGCATTAGTTTAATCTTTTCACATGTGCACGAGAGACCATAGGTATGATCCTACTAAGTATACATTTTATGACCACCCTGCATATATAAAAACTATTTTTCAAGTTTCCAAGAGGAGTTTGGGGACCAAGTTGAACATTACTAGCTTGGTTTTTGGAGTTTTTATTGATTTGATTCTGTATGAATTATCTTTTAGTATTCTTTTAGATACTTTTATTTGTATCAATCAACATTTTTCATGCATTGCGAGATGGTTTTGGTTTAATTTTATATTATTTGATAGAGTTTAATTTTGTTTGATTTATCCTTTTTCCTAATCATATATTATATATAGGGTAATTCCCCTCATATGTGATATTTTATACCCTCGGTGCTTGTAAGAATCTCGGGGCCTCTTGGAGGTGGGACTCAATGGTCATTATCTCTCTTCCTTCACTATCATCCTAGGAGGGGTACCTTTGGAGGTAGGGGGTCATGAAAAAGTGGTATCAAATATTTTTATTAATATATAGGATGGATTTTAAAGTTAAGAACTATGAGGATTTCATGGGTTGGTAGGGAGTTGATTTTAATTGATCTTGGTGCATGACATAGGCCAGGGAGACCAGTTAGGATGTCAGATTATAGGGGGCCTAGTGATCTAATGTAAGGACTTTGAGCTTACTGATCAACCAAGTTAGGTGGTCCTATTTTCAAGGTAAATACCAAATATATCTACATGAATCATTTTTTTTCTATAACTAGATTGGGGTAAATTTAGGAAATTAAAATGAAATTGATTAAATGAACTTTGATAAAATTTCATGTTATTGGTCTTAGGGCTTCTCCTTATTTCTTAATAATGGGTCTTAGTCATTATCAACATAAGGCGCGTATAGTAGTGGTCCATAAGGCCAATCTCAATGAATTTCATAGGATCATCATGGAAGAGGGGGATAAGGCATGCCAATGGTCCTTTCATGCCTTTTAGTGGCAGAGCTTGGGGAAGTATGTGGGGTGTGCCTCTAATCTGAATACATAGTGCTGGTTAAAGGACCTTGAGATCACTTTTGGTTCAATTTAAGCTTGGGAAATGTTTTTCGTATCTCCGGTGCTTAGTAAAATTCAAGGAAATGTGTCTCGGTGGTGTAAGTTGTATCTTGGTGAGAAAAAATAGGTATATGTTTTGTGGACTAAATTCCAAAAAGAGTTTTATTTAGAGTTCTTGTTATCAATGATGAAGGTGTAAAATAGGAAGGATCTTATTTCTCTTCAATAAGGAAACTTGGTTGTGAAAGAACTTGGGATAAAGTTTAAGTATCTCCTATATTTTTCACCCAATGTATTTCTATATGAGGAGTCCTGGACACGGTGTTTGTAGGTGGAATTACACCCAGTGGTCAGGTATGTGGTCACCCATTTTATGCTTCCAATATATCTAGAGGTGAAAAAGAAGTCAATGGTTATTGAGGGAATGATTTCCCTTGGAGATGAGAATTTAGGGAGTGGCAGGCAGGGAATCTTGAGGAGTAGGAATTCAAATAGTGGATCACAAATTTCAAGAAATCTAGGGTTCTAACCAATAGGGAACCGACCCTGGTATATATTTTCATACCAGTCTAAGGCTAGTGGATCTTGATCATATACCAAGGGATTCCTATTTTCTTTCTAGGACTATGGATTTCATGGTCACCGTTAGGATTAGTGCCTAAAAAATTAGGCAAGACAGTACTAGATGGATGGTCAGGACCCTATCTAGTAGTAGCAGTAGTTGCCTCCAAGGTAGTAGTAGCCGTAAGGACCACCGATGTTTGTTCAGTAGTCAGGGGCTATAAGAGTTTCCATAGGGTATCCACTTTATGGTCCTCATACTTAGAGACCTAGTCCATATCATGGTTTTGGAGGCCACTATTAGAGAGGTATAGGATATGGACATGGCTAGATACATGTGATGGAGGAAGTAGTGCTAACAGGGTCTAAGTTTTTCTAAGGTGTGATCAATTTATTATCTACCCTTATTTATGCCTTATTTTATTTGGGATCCTCACACTCCTTTATTACTCTTAATTTGGTTCATTCCTTGGGACTAGATGTGGAGATACTTCTCATGTCCCTAGTTTTATCCACTCCAGTTGGTGGTTAGGTTGTTTTGTTTGATGTGTTATGGGGATGTAGACTGGTGATGGGTCATCACCAGTTAATGGGGGATTTCCTATTATTATAGATAAATCCATATGATGTTATCATTAGTATGGATTGGTCTTATTCCATGAATGAATTCATATACTTCTTTTGGAGGAGAGTTTCATTTTTTGATGTGGAGGTCCAATGAGTAATGTTCGTTGGTGAGTGAAGTTATCAGATGGGTGGAGGTAAGGTGGATTCACTTTTATCCCAATTGGTAGAGTTATTAGTGGAATATTAGGTTGATGGTTTTTTTAGGGTTGTGAAATATTTCCTTGATGTTTTCCTAGATGAGTTTGTGACATTATTTCCTTTATGTGATGTTGATTTTGGAATAGAGTTGAAATCAGGTGCATTTGTTATTTCAATGGATCCTTATCAAATGGAACATGTCTAGTTGTGTGATTTAAGGTTGTAGGTTAATGATATAATGCATAGGGGTTTTATCCGACCTAATTTGTCTCTATGGGGTTCTCTAGTGTTTTTAAATAAGAAGTTGGGTGGTAGTCTGAGATTGTGTGTAAACTATCGGAGGTTAAACTGGGTGATAGTCATGAATAATTAACCATACCAAGGATCAATGATATATTTTATTGGATAAAGAGAGCTAGTTGGTTTTCAAATATCTACTTAAAGTCTATATATCATCAGATAAGAGTAAAATATAAGGATATCCTCAAGATTACCTTTAGGTGCAGGTATAGGCACTTTGAATTTGTGTCCAAGCTATTTTGTGTCACAAACACACCATATATGTTCATGGGGATCATAAAATCTATATTATTTGAGTTCTTGGACTAATTTATAGTCATTTTAATTGATGACATATTGATATGCTCAAATTCATAATAGGATCATGTTGATCATATCATAGCTATCTTGTAGGTCCTTTGATGCCACTAGCTCTATAGAAAGTTATCCAAGTGTAAGTTTTAGATGTGATAGGTGCATTTCCTAGGTAATATGGTGTATGAGTAGTGAGTGTTTATGGACTCATCAAAGATCGAGTTAGTTATTTCTTCAGACACACCCAAAAATGTGGCATAGGTTCACAGTTTACATGGTCTTACAGGATACTATCAGATGTTTGTGTCTGATTTATCTCAAATTGTGGCCCCACTAATATCCTTGACCATAAAGGATTAGGTTTTTGCTTAGAATGATTAGTGTCAGGTGTTGTTCAATTACTTGAAGTAAAAGTTGATCAGTGCCTCATTGCTTTAGTTTCCTAAGGAGGGTGTGATGTTTGAGGTTTTTTGTGATGCATCCTGTCTGGGATTGAGATTATTCTAGATACACTATAGGAAGGTGATTTCCTATGGTTCTATGAAGTTACATACCCATAAAAATATTATGCCATCAATGATATGGAGTTTCCAATGGTTGTGTTTTCTTTGAAACTGTGGTGGTATAAATCATCGGCGAGCACTTTTTAGTTTTCACGGACCACAAGATCCTAAAATATGTCCTCTATTAGTGTAATTTGAATCTACAAAAGTGGGGGTGGATGGAGCTTCTCTAGGATTATGATTTTGAGATATATTATACCCTAAGAAAGGGAAATTTAGCTGTTGATGTGTTGAGTAAGAAGTCCCAAGGAGATATGATTTATAAGTCTATGGATGTTTGGAAATGTATGGAAGAGCACACAATGATTCATCTTGATGTGGGAGAAATTATTAATCAATGTTTACTTTATAAGATGATGGTGGAATCATCTTTAATTTACCTATAAGAGAAGTCTCAGTGGAGAGACTCTGAGGTTGAGGTGATGTGAGACTGTATTACTCATGAAGATGCTTTGAAGGGATGGTCGAAGGACAGAAAAAATCAGATGTTGTTTCAGAGAATTTTATTTGTTCTGATGGTGATGCATGAGGGATTTATCCATGAGTATCATATCTCAACCATATTAGTGCATCCCAGTGTTTCTAAGATGTATTGTATCTTGTGGAGGATTATTTAGTGGCCTAGAATGAAGTGGATAATGGAACATTTATGGAACATTTTTTGGTTTGTAAGTAATTAAAGGTCAAACACTATATTCCTAGAGGGTTGTTATAGAACTAGGATGTCCTTAAGTAGAAGTGAGAGTAAATTTCAATGGATTTCATCATCAATTTACCCCGACATCTAGGAGGATGTGATACAGTTTTTGTTATTATGGACAGACTAATGAAGCCAGATCACTTTTTGGAAATCCATGAAATGAGTGTCATGGATGCTTTGGAAATATGGTATATTGAAGATGTGGTTAGGATTTGTGGGTTACATCAGACCATAATCTATGATTTGGATCCTAATTTTACCTTTCAGGTCTTGAGGGGGTTGAGGCATGCCTTTGGATATTAGTTTCACCTTAGCACTAATTTTCACCCTTGGACATATGTGTAGATAAAGCGGACCATCTAGACACTAGAGGATATGTTGCAAGCCTGTGACTTGTATTTTAGAAAATCATGGGTAAAGCACCTAACCATGTTTTAGTTTTCCTATAACAATATTTATAAATAATCCATTGGAATGGACCCATTTGAGGCATTATATGGGAGACTTTTTCATTCTACATTATGTTAGATAGTGGTTTGGGAGTTGGTGGTTCTTGGTTCAAATGTAGTGTAGAGAATGATTGAGAAGGTCTAGATAGTCTAAGAGTGGATGAGGGTGGTGAAGTACTATAAAATGATCTATATTATTCATGGGATGAGGCCCTTAGAGTTTGAGGTTATAGACCCTGTGTTCTTGAAAGTCTCCCCTTAATAGGGGAATCAGGGGTTTGGCAGAGGTAGTAAGTTATCTCTCTATTTTGTTGATCCTTTTGAGGTGTTGGGGAATATTGGTGAGGTGGAATATTAGTTTTCACTTCCACCATGGTTGGACAGGATCCAAAACATCTTCCATGGCTCTCAACTTCTTCATTATCTTCACGATGACTCCCACATCATTGACTGGGGAGAGTTGGATATCAAGGATGACACAATATTCATGGAGTGACCAATTCAGATCTAGGATTGTTAATAGAAATTATTTCAAGGACGAACCATATCCTTATTTTATGTTTTATGGAGGCATTGTGACTTGGAGGAGAGTACATGGGAGTGTGATGTGATGATTTGATCTCATTACACAAATTTGTTTTTAAGTTTTAACTTATTATATTTTTATTTGATTATATGATGTTTGGATGTTACTAATTTATGAGACCTGAATTTTTCCCTTGTTGATGATGTGTGTTATTGATTCCATCATATGAAGAGGATAAAACCACTTCTAAATCAAGGTCTATTATGTTTATGACATGACACATTTTAAAACCATGTGGATGAGTCAGTTCCACCCAAAGTGGAAAATATCTTGATATGGAAGATAGGTTTACTTGGTTTATCTGATTGGGGAAATGTTGTGTAGCGGTATTGGGGATGTTTTTTTGAGCTATAAATAGGTTAAAATAGTAGTATAGATGGTTTTTTATAAGTGGGGTGTATTGTGGATAGTGTGAGATAGTGTGTTGTTGTGCCTGGAAAAGTATGTTGATGTGGTTGAGTGGGATTTTTTATAAATATTTTTCTTATCTCGGTGTTCTTGGATTGTGGTAGTTTTTGGGGTGTAACAAGATCTATAAGAGGTATCTCATTCGATGGTTTTTAAAAATATTCCCTTCCCTTTTGGGTTTTGTTTTAAATCTCTAGGATTAGAATTGTGTGAGAGGTATCTAATGTAATTTACTAGTTCTTAAAAACCTTTCCTTTGTATTTTCCCTAGCCCAATAAGTTCCAAGGGGGGTGTTTGGGGTCTTATTTTTTCCAAAATTCTCATTTTTTGTCTTGGTCTAGCAGTAACATGTTGTTCTAGTGACAGTAATTTGTTCTAATGGTAGAAAGTTATTCTATATGAAGCAGATTTTTCTAGTGGTAGCAAGTTTTTCTGGTGGTAGCGGAAGAAAATTTTCCATTTTTTTCAAAATATCTAGTGTTTTTTCAAAATTGATAGTTTTATCCAAAATCTCATAAATACAAATTTTTAATGTAATTTTTAAAAAAAATTTAATTAAGAGAAATTAAAGGTCATTTCAAATATTATATTTATATCCTTTATTAAAAGTATAGAGCTTTTAATAGGGTTATTCCACATTTAAATAAAAAGACAATTAGATTGTGTTAATTTTTAGAAAACCATATCCCATATCTTAAGAGTATGTGACCTTTACCCTTTGAGTATTCCTTGTTTTCTTCAACTCTAGAAAAACCAACATCTTGTTAGTGAACCTTTAATATTCATATACATCCACCGAAACCACCCTATTCATGTTCTATGGGCATGTTAACAGTTTTGTTCACATTCTTTTTTCTACAACAATGAGTTCTATTTGAGGTATTAGTTTTTTTATATTTTATTTTCCCTTCTTTGTAAGAGTTAAAAGATTGATTAAGCCCTTACATTTGGGATATCTAGACTGTAACATTATCTCCTTTTCCCCACTCATTTTTAGTTCACCATGTTTGGAAATATTCTTTGAGGTATGGGATCCTTGTTCTCTCCCTATTTTTGTAAATATATTAATATTTAATGCTTTTGAATTCCTTTTCATGTATATTAAGGGTTATCTTAAGGAAGATAATGATTTGGATAAATTTGAATGTGATGGGAATGAGTATAAGTCTCATGTTTTTATGCATGTTTGTTTCCATTTCTGAAAATCAAGGTTGTTCTCAGTCATGCTTGTGTTGTAGTTGTTTTGTTTATGAAAATCCTAGTCATGTCATTTGTTTGAACACACCCTGAATGAAATGGTTAATCAATTATATGTGATTAAATATTTTTTTCCTAAGGAAAGTATAATTTGTGTGATAATACCCCTACAAAGTAAATAAATTAATTAATTAAATCCCTTCTATTGAATCTAGAAGTTTTGTGAAAACTAGATTGTGTTGTTGTGTGTTGAATATTATGGTTATGTGAACCATTTTGGGGATTGTGTAGTGATGGTGGTGAATTTCTTGGTTGTGGAATATGTTGGGAAGTGAAACAATAGTTGGATAGATTGGGATTTGTTATGGTGATGGTTAATGTGGGGTGATGATATATTGAGTGGTTTAGCCATGATTGTTGCTCAGTTAGCCATGGAATAAACTTGAAATGTTGAAACTGGAATTATATGGGTTTTAAAAATAATAATCATGGGTTAAATTTAAATAAAATAATGGGTTGTAATGGAAATTTGGTTCATGGATTAAATGAATTGTATGATAAATGAATGAGATGTGTTAATGTGAAATGAAATTTCTTAGTAAATGGAAGTTGGAGGTAACTCATTAATTAGGGAAAATGGTGGAAACTTTAATTGAAAGTTGAATTATGTGGCTATGTGTGGTGGTTGTATGATGTGATGAATATAAAATTAGTAGCGATTGTAACAAATATTATGTAGTGTAGTGGTGGTGATGTGGAGTATGCTGGTGTACTTGATTCAACCCACGGGTTGGGTATTATGTTCTCTCTATTTATCATTTATATTATGTTACTTATTTTCCTTCCCCACCCAGGTTATATAACCCTAGCAATGCCCAATTTTTTTTTCTAGTTTTCAACCCCAATATCTGGGTTGGTGGTGAATCGGATGGTTGACTACCCCCTCTTCCCTGGTCTTCCATTAGCAGTAGTGATAGTGGTTTGGTGTTTTAGATTACCCACTGGTGATGAGGATTTGATATTTGGTGGGGTTAATGTGTGGTAGGAGGAGGGAACAAGGTTGATGTCCTTCAAGTTCATGATACCCTATCACACTGGTTATGTGACACAGTTATGATATTGAGTTTGTGATGTGGGATGTGACTGATGCCAACACTAGATTCTAGACCATGTGGGAGGTTGGGATAGGTAGGGATGCATCCCAAACCACATCATATATTTATGTACATGTGATGATATATTCATGGAAGGTATGGGAGCACGGGACATTTTACATTGGGAAGTGGGAGTGACAAACCAGTGGGGAAGTGATTATTGGGCACCTTTTTTATATTTTTTTGACATTATTTTATTATATTGGATGTGTTATTTTGTGAGTGTGTCATGGTAAGGATAAGTTTTATTAGTTTACCTACTTAGGTGTATATTGGTTATGTTTTTTTCCAATGGAATATTAGTATACTCTTTTCACATATGCATGAGGTACCTTGGGTGTGATCCTACTGTATATACATGTTATGGTCACCCTGCGTATATACAAAATAATTTTCAAGTTTCCAATAGAACTTTAAGGACTAAACTGGTAATTACTATCTTGGGTGTTGGATATGGCTTTGATTCATTTCCATTGGACTTGTCTTTTGGTATTCTTTTAGAGACTTTTATTTGTATATGTTAACATTGTTCATGAATTGTGGGATGGTTTTGTTTTACTTTTAAATTATGTGATGGTGTTACTTTTCAGTTGATTCATCCTATCTCTATATATTATATTATATAGAGTGTAATTCCTCCCATATGTGATATTTTATACCCTCGGTACTCGTCACCAACCTAGGGCCTACAGGAAGCAGGACTCAGGGGTCATTATTACACTTCCTTCATTGTCATATCATAAGGGGAACCTTTGGAAGGATGGGTTGTAACATATGTAATTTCAGTATTTACACAATTTTCTATAAGATTTTCATGTTTTCCCCCAACCATGTGGTAACTGTACAACATAATAAAAATCTTTAAAAATTCAAAAATTCAACCCAAAACTCCCAAAATTTAAAAATAATCCCATAATTAAATAATATTAAAAACAATAGTGGTATCATGGTGTCACTATTCTCCCCACCATTCCACTTTCCACCCCCATAAATTCCTTGGTCTAAGTAGATGGTAAAGGTATGTTAAAACCTCCACACCTCAAAGCATGAGGTAGGTGGGTCAAGAAAAAACTAAGGTCTAGTGGAAAAGTATCACTTGAAAACCAACAAAAACCTTAAACATGACCAAATGTCTCCAAACACATACCAAACTAAAACCAATGAACCAAAATACAAAATAAAACTGGGACCTATCATAGGTCTCCCCTCCATTTATAGTACCTCTGAAATGGTGAAATAAAGGGAAAACACTCCTATACAGAGAACATTAATGCAAGAAATAACTCCTCTACAACAAATATGAAAAGAGGATACTTTCCAATAAACACAAAAGACCATCTAAAAAGGATCTTATCAAACCCAAGAGAAAACAACCCACAACATTCAAACATCCACAAAACAGTTCCATCTAAAGCATCAAGGAAACCACTAACCATCCACATCAAGAAACAACATGGAATCCCAAATTGTATTATGACACTTCATAAGGATAAACTAGGATCTCAACCACTAAACACCATATCATGGTGAACCTAAAAAAATTAGCACCCACATATGATCACTAAAAAAGTAATTTCATTCCTAGTCACCCAATCACATACTAAGGGGCCTTCCATGTTCAACCCATAAAAAACCATCCTCATCATAACTGAGATCATACATAAAAACCTTAAGAAATAAGATTCCACAAACCAATAATAATCACAACCATAAAATGAATAACATATCATAAGAAACTATTGAGATATACTCAAAGGAAACATCTAATAATAACCATCTCAATGTTTTAATCTAATCCAAACTCATAAAAGGGAAATACTAATATAGACCACCAAAAAATAGAAAATAATACCAAACCCAACTACACCCAATAATTCTTCTGAAAAATAAGCTTAAAAACCTCTGAAGATGACTCAAATAGCCACAACATAGATAGGTCCCCATAGATTTCCAACAAGAGGGATTAGAGTTATCTGAATCCCCACACTAAAATCACATGATAGGTATCTTCCTCTAACAAGGGACAACAATGCCAAGATAAGATTGATCCTTTCCCACATACACTTCCAAATTAGGTTCAACAGGATGTTAATCTAATATATAGGGCTTATCTTCAGTTATAATAGGTGAAACTAAGGTGTCACCCATCATAAGTTTCCTAGACTTATTAGCTTCCACCTATATGGCCCTTTCAACCACCACCTCAAAATATGTTAGGGAAAAATCATGTGAAGCCGATGTGAGATATGAGCATATACCTCTACCAAAAAATGATCTTTATTTGATTCATAAAAAACTATCTTAGGAGAAAATAACACTAACTCTAATAAATGATCAACATACCCCATCACTGACTACTCACCTTAATAAAGGCTCAAAAACTCGAGATATTTATCAAACTTTACACACCTAGGATAAAACCACTAAACAAATGTCATCTTTAATAAATCACAAGACATTTTTCCATGCAACTGAGAGGGAACCATCAACTCCCACCACACTTGGATCAGACCAACTAATAAACCTATATCATCTCTTACTCTTGAAGCTTCAGTATTATCGATAGAATTGACGATCCTATCAATCCTTTTTAACCACTCCCCCACTTTAGATAAACCTTTATCTCTATAAAATGGAGGTGGATACATGTTTAATAAATTTGATATGGTTTCCATGAGTAAAGAAAACTTTGAATTCACTGCTCTATTAAATGTTTGGGTAGAGTCTGAAACTAAATGAATCTTTCCCAATCAATGATAAGAATCACTAAGAGTATCATCCTTAGAGAAAATACTTTTAATTTATTTATTGATCATTATGGTTGGAATAATATAAATAAAACAAGACATATAACCATCAAATTCATTTCTCATAATTTAAAACAAATAGTCCCATTACAAACTAAGGGATACATTAAAAATATAATCCTCTTTTAAAAGAAACACACCACTAACACATCATAAAAACTTCTTTTATTTAAAATCACCAACTTATATTTAAAATTTTGAAATTCATTTCACCAAGTATTGACTTTGAAAAAGAATAAATCATCCACCTTTTAAATCAAACAAACATTATAAAAACACCCCATTCTACTTTTAAAATTAATTTAAGTAATTTAAAAATGATTAAATCATTTATTAAATGGGATGGGATTCTTTCAAAACATTTACAAAAAGGAATCACTTTTATTTAAAAACATTTTTCCAAAAACCATAATGAAATCAACCATTTTGTAAAACACATCACGAAAAGCTATATAATTCCTTTCAAACTACCCATAAAAACTAGTTTTGAAATCAACATTTTATAAAATTCACCCTTTTCCACCAAAAAAACCATGAAATATCAAGCATAAATAAAGAAAAATATCACACATTGGTTAAAAATCATTTCAATCAATATCAAAACACTATAAAACCCTATTTAAATTTATCTAAAATAAGTGGAAACCACTTTTATATAAATTTGGAATCAAAAGATATTAAAAAAATCGGGGAGGGATATAAATTTATGTATGGTTTGGCTGCACGGTTTGGTGGTTCATGCACCAACTTTGCAATAGGATATATGAAGTCCTCGTAACCATTTTTCATGGGCTTCGCATGACTTACTAGACTGTGCAAGATAATTATTCATCCCTGTTACTTTGTCCATTTTTACCCTAAAACTCAATAGAACCCCCAAAATGAATTACATAACTCATATGGGATTCAAATACTACCTTCCCACATAAAAATACATCATAACCAGTCAATAATGAAATCAAAATTAAATAATCAACCCCAAGGACCCATATAATTCTAGGTTCATCATAGGGAAGGGTTGCCCAATCACTCCCCCGTACACTCCACCTATGTCTCGATGTACCTATATCCATACTACCATGATACATCCCCAAAAACAATAATAATTTTCAAGAACCCAAGACTTTCAAAAACCTAGGTGGAAATACAATTTTTAATAAATTAATCTCGGTTGATCTGACACTTCATTAAACTTATCTTGCCACTAGGCCCAAAGGGTGTTCCCAGTCCCCAAAGTATAAAAACTAGTGTCTGGTCATCATAGGATAAAATATTGTGAACAATTTCACCCTTAAATAATATTAAATTGAAAATTAATCATTTTATAGGAAATTTTGCTTGGGTCATTTGTATATTGGATTTCCATGAAAACCCAAATAAACAAAACCAAATAAATATAATAATAAAATGATTCATGACCAATTAATATGGTCCAAATCATTTATAAAAACATACAATATCATCCAAAATAAATATAAAATAAGAACTAATAAATATATATTGGATGCAAATAAAATAATGGTTGTCTTGTTTTATAAATCAACATCAAAAAATAAAAAACTAAACTAAGATTAAACCAAACTGAAAGATCACCTCCATGCAACCTAAGGTTTCTCACCACATCCCAACTCACCCATTACCCCAATATAGAAATATCCAAACGAAAAATAAACTCGAAACTTATATAAAACATAAGATCTACATACATTAAAAAAAGTGTGAAAGGTGTGATCTAATAGGACTTGTAGGATCTCACCACTGAATCTATGCAATTCATTTAAATAAATAGTTCATAATTTCTAGTTTGAAATAAATTTAAAACTTATGTTTTTCATTTTCATAAAGTCTAAGGAAAAACCAAAACATATGGTTGTTCTCATTAGGAATGAAATGCTTTCCTATTTTGTAAATCCACAATAAATATTTTCTTTATAAATAAAAATGCATCTATAACTTTTGAATGGTGGACATTTGAAAGGATAATAATCAACTAAATCTCATTTTTCCTCATTTAAAATATTTTTACAAAATCTCATTTATAAAAAAACCTTTCGATTTAATTTGAAGATAAAATTCAAAAAATACATTTTAAACCATTTTTTAAAACATACCCAGCTATAAAGGAATAAAACAAAACACAATAAGCACTACTATAGAAAAATAAAACAAAAATGATAAACAAAATAGTTCTATAAGAAAACAAGAACAAGGGGATATATGCAAAAAAGGAAATCCCCTACATAAACTACCAATCAAGGAATAAGTTTCTTGGTAAACTCCCTAGTCTCTAAAGTGAGATAATCCTAAAAATACTATTAAATATGAGACCAGTTTTTGGCCTACATTTCATCCTAAATAAGTACACAAGCCACCCATCTTAGCCATATAGGCCTCACTTGGGGAACTCTCCTAGCCTGGGAAAACCAAACAACTAGGTGAAACTATCTAGTGTGTGAGATAACTAGTGTAGAATGAATCAATATATCTCACTTAGTTACTCAGTTTCCTATGACCAATCTAAGTGGAGGTGAGAAAATAATCAAGTAATAATAAACACATATATCATAATAATAACCAATAAATATCACCTTACCTCTAACACTCTCACATGAGCATCCCCTTTACACATCATATAATCATCATATAATAATCAAAACCCCATAATGGTAAAATTATATGCAATTCATAAATTAAGGGGAGCCAATGAGGATCTCTCAAGTATTAGGCTATTTAGTTTATAGGGTTACAAATGGGCCTTTAAATAAATCTAACTTGGGATGCCCAATACTTTTCATTTCATATAAATCCCACTTTAGATAACCTTTTTGAAACTATTTAGAAACACACACCCCCTTTGAAATAATTATTTAAAATAAGGTTTATTTTATTTTAAATTCAAAATGTTCCTAAGCCCTAAAATTTCCATTCAAACTATTTTAATGATCCTACTAGGTGTTTCTATAAACACTTTAAATGTGAAATTATTTAATTTAAAATTGATACATAAATTTTATAAAGAAAACCATTTATGTCAAGACTAAAATCCATGACATCGCTTTATAAATCCATCATAAATGTTATAAATGGATATAATTTCATAAAAAGGTGAATTTATAATCCTCAAGAACTTAATTAATTGAAAAATAAAGGAAGAACATCAAAACACCTACCTCAAACCACATAGAAAATAAGTTGTATCATGTCACTTTCTGCATCGAACATCCAAACAAGAAGGAACCACCCTCTATGTACTCTAAGAAACTAAAACCCTAGGTTAAAACAATCCCAAATTTCAAAATGAATTAGGGTTCTTGTAGAAAGAAGAACCCAAGGATAAATAGAATAAATGATATGGGAGAAGATAAGGTAGGAATGAGTAAGAATAATCACATTGAAAATCACTTTAAATCATAATGAGAAGACAAGAATCAAGAAGGGGGGTAGAGCTCTCCCTTGGAGATCCCCATGCATCATACAAACCAAATGGGATAGGAAAATGGGAGAAATACCTTAAAAATAAAGAGGTTCATCAATTTTAATTCACATTTTAAGTGAATATAGACATACCTCATGGCTTGGTCACATGTTTTTTTCCAAAATATGTGCCAACCATGTGGGAGACAATATCTAGCACACTACACCCTACACAATTTGGGTTGTAGAGTTTCCCCTAACCTTGAACCAACCATGAAGGTCACCCCCACACACAATCCAAGTTCCATGATTACCTGGAGAACTCCACTTGGTTTGAATTACCATGAACCAAATGTGTAAATCCACACTATTAATAAATTAAAACATTTTCATAGTTTACTCTGAGATTAGTACAATTTTCTCTAATCATGCGATAACTGTGAAATAGAAGAAAACACTTTAAAAACATAATTCTAAATTGAAACACAAAAAAATTAAAATAATACTATAATTAAATAATATTAAAAACAAGTGTTATGCTTAGGTTTCACATTTATTATATGATATGATACACGTTAACACTATGATTAATGGGAGTTCTAATAATAATTGCTATCATTCCATGAGATCTTCCATGTGGGTTATCATTAACAAATGTTTCATGAGAAAGAAAAATGGGATTTTAATACATTCATCCAATATTTTCATGAAATGGTTGAAAGGTATAGTTTATGAATTCATTAACTCATAACATATGATTTAATTCATGCTTGTATGAAGAGCATCCTTGAGGGAATTATAAAAGGGGTTTACCATAAGATGGTGAGTGCAAGAATGTTTTTCCAATCCTTAAATTAAACTCCCTCATACTAAATATATTTTATGCTCCCTAATTTACCTAACTAGGCACTATCGTAATAATGTGTAGAGGTTATCACATGCCTCATATACAAAATTTTAAAACCTAAAATGTAACTCAGCAGCTAACCAGGGTCATTCTCAAGGTTTCATGGGTCGGTTATTCACTTCTCTCAATAACCTATTGTATTTTTTTTATTTTTTTATTTTTAATACTAAAACCAAATTGATTTTTTATTTTTTGATGTTATTTTAGGTGTTTGTTCATGACAATTAAATTAAATCATCAAAATAACAAAGATAATTATTAGTGGGTAAAGGGATTGAATCTAAGACTCGGACACTAATAACCTTCATTATCTATCTATGATGTCATCATCCAATTGATAATCAAATAAAAATAATTCATGAATCACCATCCTCTACTGAGATTTTAAGATCCAATGTACTTTCATAGATCTCTTAAGAATACATAATTTTACTTTTTCTTTGGTTTTATAAGATGAACTGTCGTGACTTCAAACATGTCACCGAACTCCACCCAAATCCATTATTTTTTATTCATTACTTGAATCCCTCTATTATATTCTATATGAATATAATCATAATAAGGGAGTAATAATCATTATAGGTTGGAATGAAGTTTGAAGAATGTTAGGGAAGGTGGATGATTTCCACACCAATCCCAAAACACCCCCATTGATCCATCACAACTGAATTAAAACTAAAGAAATTAGAAGGTGGATACAATAGTCATACCTTGAGAATTCACACCCTCAGGTCAATAATATAATTTTATATAGTTTTAATAGATCATTATTATTAAACAAAGGTTTAATAAATCACAAATATAAAGAGGAATAGAGAATATAATAAGATTTCACTAAACAGGGCATGAATGGGATGAAAATCATAAGTAGAATTAGATATAGAATTAAATACCTATATATAGTCAGTGGGAGTCAAATATTTCCTAAAATGGGGGAGTATAATGTTTAAAATCCTAACTACATATCATTCCTTGAATTTAGTGTAGTGATCTCTAATGAGCTTCTCTTTCATTGGATAGTTTCCACATTTCACATAAGATAGTTGAGATGGATTCAGTTGGAAGCATATTCATTACTTTTCCTATCATGGGAATCTGTCCCATGATCAGGATTTATACACCTTATATAATAATATAAGGATTAAATTCATTGGTTTATTATAGATCATTTGAAATTATTGTGTTCTTATATGATCACATGAGGAATGATTTTAATGTTGTGCATGCTAGCAAGTGGGATTGTAGATTTTGGAATTTGGGGAAAAATTTAGATTAAGAAGAGAAGGCATAATTTAATATATTTTTCCCTCATCTTGAACTTGTACATAAACATCACTATATTTGGGAATAGGTGGGGTTTAATATTCAAGGTTTGAGATCTGCTAGTGGGGAAGGCTCATCTTGCATCTTGGATCTCTAATCGGTGTTATATTTCTTGAAAGTGTGGATGGATCTTGATCTTGAATATAATTTCATGCATGGATTCAAGAAGGTGTGTATATTAGGCCTATAGGGAGATATACAAGGCATAAATCATCAGATTCATTCATTGGAGATAGATTAGTTTCCATGGATATTAGTCATATTAACAGGATGGAGATTTCAACTTGCATGTGTGGGAAATAGAGGTGGCATCTACTAGGTACCAAAGGGGTGGTTTCAAACATTCATTATTTTCTAATATTTCAACCATATTCATTGATCACATATCCTAAATATAATCTTATTCACATTATATTGAGTATGAACATGGATAGGGATAGAGGTGGTTGTCATGGTGGGTCAGATATCATGCACTGGATTATAGTGTTGTGAGCAGAGGACCAAATCAGGCTGGATTTTGTTTGGACATTGCATCAAGAACTTGAGGGTGTCTCTTTTCTCATTCGTAACTATATCATGGGAAAAAATTAGATTTCATCATTTTTATAACACCAACATAGGGGATAAATAATCAAACTTGGATCTCCATCATCACGGATTCATCTTTATCAGTGTTAACATATGGGTTCATTTTCTTTAGTCAAAATAGGTGCGGTAAGCTTCAGATTCAACAAGGAAGCATGGATCGGGTCTCTATTTGCATCTATGTAATCTTAATTTTGGTCCCCCTATATCATATATTCCATAATTTTATTTTATTCAAGCTTGATCAGATTCCTACTTGGCATCTATAGGAGATGCTGAAAATTTTAGGTCTCCATTTTTCTCACTCAAGATCAGGTCACTGAGTTTTGGTTGACTTCTCTAACATCAATAGATTATGAGTATAGCAGTGGTGAGGATTATGGTCGATTAAAATTTCTCTTTTAATAGCCTTTTACTTCATGTGGTGGCATGGTTTTCTCACGATAGCTTGGGAGGTCCTATGATAGTTTGTGGGATTGCTTGCAGTCACTTGGAAAGAGATGACCTTACAGTAAATTTTTGAAGGTGAGTGGTATGTGGTGGACCATGGAGAGTTATTTTTATTAGTTTTATATAGATTAAAGGAAGATTAATTCATAGTTAGTTGACTGGCCGTGAGAAGAAAGTTCTTGTAGTCATTTGGAGTTAAAGTCTTGTGTTCATTTGAGGGGAAGACAATTGTGGACAACCATGAGGCTTTATGTAGTTACATGGGGTATTTATCATTTTTTTCTCACCATCACTCACAAACACTTGAGGTTTTTCTTACAGTCAGTAAAATAATCATTCTTTCTTCATGTGGTCAGTTGGGTGTCCTTTGTATAGTCAGTATACAAATCATGCCTACTAAATATTAAATGAAAAAAATAATAAAATAGGAACCAGTACAAAATATATTTATATCAAAGTGTTTTACATATCATATATTTATAATCGACATCAAAAAATTATTCTCACATCGGTTATCAAATAACTCATGTGAAAAACACATGGGATTTCTTTTCAAAGTTAGTTATTGAATAACCTATTGGTTGGAGTGAGAAAATCGTGAGGGGGGTATTGAGTGCCAATAAAATTTCTGTTTAAAATGGATTAATTTGAAATCCCAAATTTAATTTAAAATGGACCAATTAATCAATATAGTGGATCTTTATAACTTCTAATATTTCAAAATATTTCTTAAAAATTTATTAGTTCTCGAGTAAGTAATATAAAATATTACTTAGTCCTTTGAAATCAATTTACTTAATTAAAATATTATAAAAAACTAATAAATATTAACTATCAAATCATTAATTTTTGTTTGGTTAGAATAGTTTCAATTAGAAAAGAGTAAATAAAGTAAACAAAAACACACAGTGTAAATTTGAAACAAGAGGTTCAGTCTCAAGCTAAGACTTAGTCCTCTCCACTTGGTGATCACTCGCCACCAAGTAGTTTATATAAAATAAACAAGTTGATCCACAACCTAGATCGTACAAACTATCAAAGTCACACACAACCTATTCCATAGTTATACATGGTATTACAAATAAATAGGTCACACAGGTACCTATACCACTTTTATCCATGGGAGTTTAGGTTTAAGAATATTTAAGATAAGATATCAAGTATCTTCTAGTTCAGCATAGAAGACAGTGTGTGTGTGATAAAATAGAGCATGCACACACACTCATCAATATATAAGAAAAAAATAAACATGTCTGAGCAATATAAAATTGTAAGGATATAAATTATAGGTCTATTATAGTGAAGCTCATGACTCTTAGAAAGTATTTGGAAATATAGAATTATTTGAGTTCTCTTGAAATATTTGTAAGAACAGAGTTTTTTTGACTTATATGTTCTTGACTGCATGAAGTATTTTGATGTAATAATTTAGTTTGGATTCCTAGTTTAGTGTAGTCTCTTCATGTTCTTTCAATCTAATTCATCTCTATGAGTGTGTTCAGTAAGCACGATATCTCTACTTGATATTAGTCTACTTCACATTTTCACACTCATTCCACACAATGGATTCTGCTTCTCTTTTACCAAGAGTTGCAGTAAGAATATCTGGATCTTTCTTCTTCATATTGTATGTATGAAACTTTTATCAATGTTCTATGTTGAGCATTTAAGAGAAAATCATTAAAATAAAAATCATTATTAACTTCAATAACATAGTTATTAGAATAATTTGATTCAAGATGAATAAGTAAAGTAGTAGTGGTGTCTTAGTCTGTCGGTGTGAGTTTGGTGGTGAATTGATCTGATGGTGTCTCAGAGTCTGGTGGTGTATCCTTACAATGGTGACATAAAACTATCAGTATCTTGTAATTATCCAAAATTTCATGTTTGTGGTGACTATTCTAGTGGCGAGTCATCTAACGGTAGATCATCCTTCTAGCGGTATGTTAGGCTGGCAGTGAGTCATTTTGGTAGTATGAAATCTTAACGGCATGACATCCTGATGGTGTCTCATACTTTACTTATTTTTCAATTTGGTGGAATATCGTCTAACATTGTCTCAGACTTAGAAAAATTTTCATGCTGAAGGTGATTCATGGACAATAGTGACTCATATACAGTGGTGTCTCAACTTCAACGGTGAATTATAATTAAGAAATATTATCACCTGACTCAGATTATAAAATACTTATTGAAAACATGAAAGTCATTAATATTATTATAATCATGATTTTGTGATCATTAAAACAAGCAGGTCAATAATCTCCCCCTTTTTGATGATCACAAATCATGGCATCAAAAGGTATCATAAATATAAAACATAACATTAAGGGTAAGATCAAAAAATAAAAACCATGGTATAACATTCATAGTATGTGAAGATAGTATCAAAAAATAATAAGAAAATAAAGGTAAGTATTAAGTATCAAAATTTAAAAAGATTAAAAACAAATAGTATCAAAGGTAATATAGAAGCATCACTATAAAAATAGGAAATTCCATCTGTTTCTCGATCATTTTACCCCTTTTGGGATTATCAAAAAAGTCGAATATAAGGAGAAGTAAAAATAGTAAATTTAGAAAGAATAGATATGAATAGTATAATAATATTTAGAAAAGTAATTCAGAAAAGTTTGTAACAAAAAGTTATTATAAAAAGAGTCCCATCAAAACTTAAAATACAATTTCAATAACATCCTCATGAATTGGGTGAAGGATCCATAGGTTCTTTTCCTTTGGCTTTGTATTTCTCCAAATCAGAGATAGAATGATCATAAGGTGATGTAGGAAAGGTAGATGGAACACCATTGGGTATTCTATATATGTCATAAGGATGATCTTATATAATAATAACTAGAATGATTTATCTTAGCATGTGTAAGATACACATGAAAAGGTTGTAAATGGGTAGGAAAAGGTGCACAAAGATCCCTGGTAACTCTTGGTCTAAAAGATAGTTTTGGAGTGATGGTAATGGATTCCTAAGCAACAATTGTGGTTCTATGAACATGAAGAAATGGCTTCATCAAATTGATGAAATTCATAATGATCTAGACACATATTTCCATTACACTAAAGAAGTATTTTTTTCCTCCATAAACATATTGAGAACTGGGGTCATTTATTTCAATGGGAGAACTTTCTCCTTAAAGGTCTGAGTCATAGGTGGCATCCTTAAATTATGGGTCAAAAATTTAAACTTTTCATTCATGACATGCTTGGTATAAATTATGGAGAGATAAAATTTTATTGACTTGGTAATTATTTCTCAGTCTGCATTCATATCTTTGGCATATGATCTAATCATCATGTGATCATACTGAGTACTCTACTCAAACTTTATTAGAATATACAATGGTATAATAGAATATCCACTAGTAGGACCATGTGAAGTAGTATCAACCTCTTCTTTGACAGCTGTTTAGATCTAATCAACATCAATTGTCGGAGTTTCTATGGAGGTAGTTGTGTCTGAGTACACATTCTCAAGGATTTTCATAATACCATCCAAGGAAGTAGTGAAAGAATACTTAATCTCTTCTATCATGTATTTAATAGATTCTACCACTTTACTTATACTATTTTTTCAATCTTAACCTCTTGGATGTGATGCATCGTCTTAGGTTGTATGTTTTGAATCACCAACTCAAATAGATATAGATAATCATTCTCACTAAGCTTGTTTAGGAGAGGATCTTGATTCTTCAAACACTTATCAAGATCTGAAATTAACTCTCCTTTGAAATTTTCCAAGTCACCCTTGATGAAAAATTCCATTGGGATAGGATCAGAAGGTGTAGGTTTAGGTTCTCTAAATGAGGAAAAATTTTCTAACATCCCATTAAAATCAACTTGATATATCATAGATCCCTTAGTATCTCTTTCATTCTAAACCTCGTGTCCACTATCCTTTGGTGGACACCATACTTCACTTGAGAATTTATCCCACTCTTCAAACATGGGATCAACCCAACTATATGAGGCTTTACCAAAAGTGGCTTCAGCAATAATAGGTAAAACATATATAGATACAAAGGTAAGAGGGGTAATAATAGGGATCTCAACATCATAAGTAGTAGCATTCTGTTCACCAATGGATTATTCAATAATTGTAGGTGCTTCTTCAATCTGCTCAACACTTTTTTGTATAACAAGTTTCTAGCCAACAAAAGTAGGTACAAATTTTACTTGTATGTTAACAAGAGGCCTATCAGTAGTCATATAATGAAATTTTACATCACTACCTAACTCAAAAGAATTCATATCCACATGTTATTCCAAAGTAGAAATCAAAAACATCTGTTCCACCATAATAGATTCATAAACTACTTGTTCATCACCAAATGAACTCATTTAAGCTCCATCAACATCTCGAATTTCTTGAAATATTTTCACATATAGGGATTTATCCCACTCAATAGGTGCATCTCCCTTTTTAAGCTTTGGTTTCTCAATATATTTACCATGTGAAGCAAGAATATATGGAGGCATATATACATCTCTCCTTCTAATCCTTCCAACCAAAACACCAGGGTCAGAATCATCATCATCAACTTCACTATCATTACCATTTATATCATTTACATTTACATTACCACTTTCATTTCCATTTTCATTATCATCTTCTTATTCATTATCACCATTATCATAATCATCTTCTTCAGTTGATTTGGAACTTTTTTATTGCACTTCTCCAAATACCTCAATCCAATATTCATCACTTCTCACAAGTTTTTCTCTTTTTGGAAGCCTCTTAGGTGGGCTAGGAGCTCCATAAGTAATGGGAGGTAATTGAGGTGACAAATCTGGGTCACTTCCTTTTTCAACAGAAGGTTCATTTTCCACTTCTTCTTCTAAAATTGATTCCTATACATCATATGAGTAAAAAAACCTCATCAGGCTCTAAAAATGGGTCAAAATATCTCTTGTCCTAGTTGTATGCTTAACCAGATTAGACTCAACATACAACTTATCACTATCTCCAACCCACTGTCTCTTCTAGGGGTTCTAGTTAATCTTCATTCCTGAACAAATAGATATTGAAATATAGAAACCACCATAGTCTGTAATAGACTCTTACTTTTTAGATATAAGGTCCTTATCCTTTAAAATGGTAGAAATAAACTTGAGGTGGATCAATGAATTTTATCTAGAGGTCGGATTAATCATCTTAGATAGATAGGCCACGAGATATCTACACAAATTGATCTTAAGTACTCTTTTCATAAGACTAAGAAAGTAGACATATTGGTATCTCAAGGTGGAAAAATCACCTTTACTATGGTAGATAATGTATTTAATGAACTTAAACAACAACCTATATTCTCCATCCAACTCATATGTAATAGGTCTTCTAGTGATACCATCATCGGTCATTTCTTCAAGAGATTTTTCATAAATAAAGAAGTCGCTATCCTCATAAATAGATCCCTAACAATCATCATAAACTCCTTCATGTGGAAATCGCATGAATTTGGACCAATTTGTTTATGAAAATATTATTTTGTGACCATTAACTCTTAATCTCATCCAATATTCTTATTCATTGTTAATACCAAACTTTCCATATTGGAAAAACTGATGTACTAATCTAGGATAAAAAAGGCCACTTATTCAAACATAACTATTCTAACTAGCCTTGATCTTGAATTACTTTTATCACCAGATACTTACTTAACAATATCTATTTTTATTCAACTTCCCTTTTATCTACTACAACTCTATTTGAAATAATAGGATGCAAAGGTTCAACTAGAGCAAGAACACTCGACTTGATCTTCTGTTTCTTTGTTGGTATTGATCTTTTTGGTGAAGAATTATAAGGGAACTTCATTCTTGGCATGCATATAAATTTAGTTTTCTCAGGTGAAGGCAAATACAAGAAAAGGTTTGGATAATAAAGTACATGTTGGGCTCGAGAGAGAAAGGCGGGAGAGTAGAGATGTGTTGGAAATAGACAAGGTTTATTTTTTATCATTTGGGATTTAGGTATATCAAAAAATAAAAATTAAAATGATATTAAAAATTAAAAATAGAATTTTGTATCAGGAAAATATAAGTATTGGGTTATGAAAATAACATAAACTAGAATAAAAAATAAACTGGTGATTTTAAAACATTAAAAGAAAAAGAATTCAAAAAGGCATGAACCCAATGGTGTGACAATACAACGGTGTGTTGACCACAATAGTGAGACAACAACAACTATGAGAAAACAAAAATGGTGATACAACCCAATGGTTTGTCATACCAGTGTTGTTTCATACCAATGGTGTTTCATAGAAGATTAAACTTAACCAGAATTGATCATTTTTAATTTATGTTTGATATAGATCATTCTCTCAAAATTTAAAGGCTTTGTAAAAATATCAGCTAACTGATGTTCTGTACCAATGTATTCAAGAGTGATACCACCCTTTTGAAAATGGTCTCTCAAAAGTGATGTCTTATATTAATTATCTTTGTCCTATAATATAATAATGGATTCTTAGAAATATTTATAGCACTTATATTGTCACAATTTATGGGGACATGTAGGAATTGATATCTATAGACTAGTAAAGTGTGTTTCATCCACAAAATTTTTACACAGAAACTATCAGTAGCTATTTATTCAGTTTTATCAGTAGATAATGCAACAAAATTTTGTTTCTTGTTTCAACATGAAACTATAAACTTGTTTAAAAAGTGACATGTTTGGGAGGTTTTTTTTCTATATAACTTCCATCCACTAAAATCGACATCAGAATAACTAACTAAATCAAATGCTTTTCCTCTTGGGTAAAATAATCCTAAATTGGTTTTATACTTGAGTTATTTGAAAATTATTTTAACAGAATTTATGTGTGACTCTTTAGAATAAGCTTGAAATTGAGCACACATACACACACTAAATATTATATCTGGTCGGATAGCAGTCAAGTAGAGAATACTTCCAATCATACCTCTGTAACTCGTTTGATCTATTGGTTTCCTAGCTTTATCAAGATCCAATTTACAAGTAGTTCTCATAATAGTATCACTACTCTTAGTGCTATCCAAGTTAAAACATTTTAAATTATTTTTTATATATTTACTTTAACTTAAAATAATTCCTTCTTTATTTTAAAAAATGTGAAATCCAAGAAATAATTTTATTTTATCCATCAAACGCATTTCAAAATCATTTTTCATCATTATAGAAAAAATACTACAAAGATAATTTTTTAAATATCTAAAAATAATATCATCAACATAGATTTTTACTACTAATATATCTTTGTAAATTGATTTTATAAAAAGAGTATGATCAACTATTCTTTAAAAAACCTTTTGAAATAAGAAAATTAATAAGCCCATCATACCAAGCTCCAGGATCTTATTTAAAACCATATAAAGGTTTAATTAATTTGAAAACTTGGTTTGGAAAATGATGATTTTGTAAACCAAGGGGTTGTTCAATAAAAGTATCCTCAATTATAAAACCATTTAATAATGCACTATTGACCTCCATTTGATAAAGAATTAAATCTAGATGAATTGTATAGGTAAGAAGAATTCTTATGAATTCAATTCTGAATAATTATGTAAAGGTTTCTTAATGGTTTATTCTTTCTTCTTAACTATAACCTTTTTCAACTAGTCTATCCTTGTTTCTAAATATAGTGTCTGTCTCATTAACCTTTTTCCTAACCACCTATTTAGTGTCAATAGTCAAGGTTTCCTTGGGTCTATCTACAAGTTCCCATGCTTTGTTTCTTTCAAACTGATTCAATTCTTCTTGAATTTCCATCACCCATAATTCAACATTAATAGCTTCATTGATGTTCTTAGGTTCTAGTTGAGACAATAATGCTTTATGTTCAACCTAATTTCTAAGAGAAGCTCTAGTTTGTGTACCCATATCTAGATCTCCTACCAAAGCATCTAAGTTGTGATATTTAATGGTTGTAATAACTCTAGAAAAAGAAGGGTTGGTCACTTCAGGTTGTACAGGTTCAGGTTCTGGAAGTTATGGAAACTTTATAGAACTATATGATTTTTATAACTATTTAACAGTAGAATACAAAGGTTTATAATTTAATTTAAAATTTTAAAAATCATCCCCAAGGTTTTATAAGGATGTCTTATGTAGAGACCCGAAGCTTTACGTACATGGACATTACATTACTTTTGCGGAATACTTAGTACATAAAAAAAACACACACACAAGGATCGTAATAGTTTAGTGTCTTTGGAAACTCTGAATATAATCTTCTAATCGTGGTGAAAGATCTTCAACATCTCCCATAAAGATCTTCCTTTTTTTTATACCTAAAACCTTTCTTTATATCCTGGGGAAAAGAAAACATAAAAGGGTGAGATCAAATGCTCAGTAATGGTAAACAAAATAAATATCAATCACATCATATTCATAAGAACATAACATTTTGGAAATCTTAACCTGCAAAAGAGATCATAATTTCATAACATGGGATAAATCATAGTAGTGAAATGAAATACTAATAATCATAACTTAAAACATGAAACTTTGTGGCATACACACATAATCATAGAGAATCATATCTTATTAGTCAAGACTCATTTCCAAGACTATCTTAGTGGACAAAGTCCATTTCTGAACCGAGTCACCCTCGCTTCAGTCCTGTTTCACTGAACCGGTATAACCTACCATTCCATCCATGTCTATCTCGTGAGATATAAAATCTTTACCCAATGCATTGGAGGGATATATAGGTCCCAACCATCTTATAATGATTCCATTCTTATGTGTGCCACAAAATCATAAATCATACATCATTGCATAACCCATGTAATAAAAATGGGAATCTTAAACATCGTGACATCATCAAACAATTCATATAAGATAAAGGAATTCATAAAAATAATTCCATCACAACATAATCAAATCAATGTAATAATAGGGATATAAACAGAACCCTATATTATCTTAGATGGAAAATAATTTTGATAAAACACTTGAACTCCATTCTTGAGGAAAATATCCTTTCAAATTCAAAAACATTTTCCTTTCTTAACATGTCATACAATTTTAAACTAAAATAATTTGATTAAAAATAAACTTGAAAACTTTTAAAGGAAGCTTCTTGGAAATAATGTTTTAAAAATCCATTCATGCCGTATAAGTTTAAAAAACATTCTTCTCGTACTTTTGTCGGAAAAGTCAAAAAGTACCTCGTACGAAAAACGACAAAATATTCCTTTCATATCTTTTACTAAAAACTCACCGAAGGGTAAAATTGAATATAAACTATTGTATAAGGATATAAATATTACATATTGAGGAAACATGGATGTTGATGATAAAATGCACCCCAGAAAATTCCAAAATATAAACAATCTCGGATAAAAATGAGATTGTGATATTTCCCTTACCTTAGGTCCGATATGCTTTGTACGTGTCCGAAACTCCTGTATAATGATTTAAATAATGTTATTGACTTATTCTAGAATCATACTTATTTTTATGATATCATATTTGGTTATATTCTTAGCTTCTTAGTAGTAATACTTCATTGCAACTTGTTATTCGGGTGTTTATAACCTTTTGTTCTTATGCGTGTTTTGTTGAATAAATTCTTATTCTTCTCTTTAGGTTATAGATAACTCATTTACAGAATGTTATTAGTTTAATATATATCATATTCATTCATTCAATTCATTTATATAATCATTATGAAATGAAGATCATGTAGAACGAGTCGCATCACATCGTGGAGACGGTATTCCGTACGTACGCACAAGTGATGATATCGTTCCTATGATCGTGGAATTGTATTGGAGTGTATGTATACTATTTCAGAATTAGTATCACTTTATAATAGTCATATATAGTCATTATTTACACCATTATACCCATCCAAGTAAGGTGGTGGTGGAAAATAGATTACACCACGGCGTGGAGACGGTATTCCGTACGTACGCACGCGCGGTAATTTCTTTTTCCGTAGGATGGATAGATGGTGAAATAGGCTTGTTTCATACTTATAATAACATATCAGTATATGAGTGATACTGATGTTATTAATTCATAATGAAACAACTAAAGAAGAAGAAGTGGAAGAAGAAATAAAGATGAAAGAATCGGTAACGGACATTACCTCTTCTTTGAAGTGCTTCTTTGAGACCTTCTTTTAGGGCACTAAAATTGGTCTTTGAAGAATACCAGGACCTCTAGTATGTCTCTAGGGAAGTGGATAGGTTAAAGTTTCAGGGTTTTTCCGAGCTTGAAGGCTCAAAGTGGTGTGAGGAAGAGAGGGAGGAGGTGCCCTTTTATAAGGGAGGAGAGGGGCACCTTAGGAAAATCTCAAAATATTATTTTATATTAAGGTCAAATTCGGTTTATAATGGTTCCAAAGGGTCTTATTTAGAAGATAAAGTGGGGATGGGTCGAAATCCTCTCATCCAATAGGATTTAGACATGTTTAGGTTATTATTTTAACCTTATCAATTAGATTTAACTCTAAGTTAAATAATTTAACTTTTACCGTGTCTTTTTGTTTTCTTACACTATATGGTTAATAAGCTTACCATAACAAGCCAAACGAACCCCAAGTTGTTTATTATTAATATATCTATCCTTATCTAAGTCATTTTTCCGAACCTTAGATTTTTAGGAATTAAATAAAAATTAATAATATAATATTTGTTTTAAAAACTAATTTATGTCAATTTTGACACTATTTGGTACATGATTTTTATGAAATTCATAACATAATGATAAGTTAGAAAAAAGTTACTTAAATAAACAATAACATGTCATATTAACCTAGAAAATTATTTTAAGTCATAAAAAGTCTCAAATTACATTTATTTGGGCATTTATAACATCAATTATGTCAATATTTCATTAATAAGACAATTACTGCATCATCTTTGTGTCATAATAAATGATAATTATTTAATCCCTAAAAATTCTAAATAAATTCCTATGATGTAGATAATTGTATTGGATTTCTGGAGACTATTCATGTTCGAAGTTTCATGAAGTTTATCACTAAATTAAAATTATTATACTTATAAGATTTAAGAAAGTGACATGTTGTCACATTCTTTGGTTTTAATAATAATTATATTATTTTCATGGACAAAAGTCCATAAAATGAATCTAATCCGACCCTTAGGTGATATTAGTCTACTTTTAGTCATCCAATAGGATTTTGAAATGTGTTAGGGTAATTTTATAATATTATATTTACCCTTAATTACCCGATTTACCTTTAACTATGGTAAATAAAATTTACCGTAGTTACTATTCATAATTCCCAAAAATAAAAAGTAGCTTATTAACATAATTTGGATCCACTTATTACAAATATGGAATCCATTTTTCCAAATTCAATACACAAAAGTTGCAGAAATTGAATTAAAATTAATCCCGTTGTCGAAAGAAAACGGGTTTTTCTTTAAAACATTGCAAAAGATTGAATTGATTTAACTACGAATTCAAGGTAAAATCAATGATAATGACATAAATTATATTAAATGGTAAAAATATATTCTATTTATACTTTAAAACCATTCAATATTATAATTTAACCACATAAGATATTACGATGAAAAAAGTTGTTTTTAATATAGCGTGTTTTTACTATTCATTAAAATATGAAAGTTATCGGAAAAATATCAAAACTTTATCTAATGTAAATTTTTATATCCTGATTCAGAAGAAGAATTTTATTTTGTCAAATTGAACTTATAAACATGTCAAAAACTATATTTAAAGTGGGTGCGCCATCAAAAGGCGGTAAAACTGCATTTTTTTGAAAAATACTTATTTTACCCAAAAAATTTATTTTGTTTTTATACCATGTTTTAGAAAATGTGTAAGAAGAATAATAATGTTATAAGATTCAAAATTTAGTTAATACTATTCATAACGGCTAGTTCATAATAATATTATAATAATATATCATTGTTTAGTAAAATTCGGTATTGCGTACAACACACGCTATCGAGGAAGGTCGTGCTTGCGTGTAATGCAAGCCAAGCCAGGGTTGCGTTCTGTGCAAGAATCCTTCGTTGTTTCGTATAACATAATCCAACCATATTTCATTTATACATTGAATATATATATATATATATATATATATACTCAATGTTGCGTAGAATAACTATTATCAAAATTGCATGTAACACGATCCAAGAATAGTGTTGCGTATACTGCAAGCTAATACGGTGTTGCATATAGCGCAAGGTAATCTTGGTGTAGCATACAACACAAGACATTAATGAAATTAAAAAGAATATTTTTCATAAAATCTCGGGCTGTTACATCTTAGGCTCATGTGGATCAGTCTCATCGAATTTGACATAAAATAATTCTTCTATAGTTTTGGTATTCTTATTGAAAACATTATAGGATTTAATAGAGGTTTAATAACCTAGGAAAATTATTTTATCACTTTTGGAAGAAAATTTTTCCAAATTATCCTTAGTGTTAAGAATAAATACTTTCAAATCAATGACTCTAAATAAAATAAACTTAGGTTTCCTATTGTTCCAAAGTTCCTAAGGGTCATCTTAAGGATAGGTCTGATCAAGAATTTATTTATGATGTAGTAGGATGTATTGACAGCTTCTTCCCAAAAATAAATAGGTATACATACTCATTTAATATGGTATGAGCTATCTCTTATAAAGTTATATTTCTTATCTCAACAACTCTATTCTATTGAGGGGTCCTAGGAGCATAGAAGTTATGAGTGTATCCATTTTGTGAGCAAGAAGATTCAAAATCTTGATTCTCGAATTCACGACCATGGTCATTCCTCAAGGTATTAATTATAAGTCCACTTAGGTTTTCTATAGACTTGGAATACATTTTAAAATAGGTACAGGATTCACTTTTGTGAGATAAAAAATATAACTAGGTATACCTTGATAAATCATCTACAATAACATAAACATAGTGATGTCCATTTAAGTTAGAAACTCTAGAAGGTCCAAAAAAACCCATGTGAACCAACTTAAGAGGTTGATAAGTTGATAATTCTTTATTTAATTTAATAGAAACTTTGTGTTTTTTCTCTTTTTGATGGGGGTTATAAACTTTATTAGTTGGGAACTCAAACGTAGGAATATCCCTAACTAACCCTTTCCTAGTCATCTTTCTAAGTGAGTGGATATTGCAGTGACCTAGTCTCCTATTTCAAAGACAATATTATTTGTGAAAGGCACTTAATTAGGAAACATTTTTGAGAAACTAAATAATTTAAATCAATTTTATAAACATTATCATTTTTTAAAGTAATAAAACTAAAAAATGTAATAAAAAACACAAAAATAATCATTCTTAAATTTAATATAAAAACCATCATCACATAACTGAGAAATAATTAGAAGGTTATATTTTAAACCATCAACAAATAATACTTTATAAATTAAAACTGGATTTTTGTTACCAATTTGGACAAGGCTGAGGATTTTCCCTTTTTTATTATCACTAAAGGTGACATGACCACCATCAACCTTAATGAGGCACTTGAATCATAAATAATCTATTGTCATATGTCTTTAATAACCACTTTAAAAGTACCACTAAATCTTATAAGTCGTCTTCAAAAAGTTTTCCTATAAAAAATATGAAATAAATGACTTTGGTACCCAAATTTGTTTGGGTCTAGAGATGTTAGTGATTAAATATTTGGGAACCCATAATTTCTTAATGGGTTTCTTATAAACAGATTGAAGGATTTTTAAAATAAAGAAGTTATTAGGTCCTTTATAAAAATAAATTTCATAATAACTTTCTAGTTTGGACTTAGGAACAAAAGAACTTTTTTTACTCTCCTTTGTCCCGGTTGGTATCTTATTCAGTTACATACATAGGTGAAACTTGATTACTTAAAATATGATTAATATTTCCTATACCATTTGTAAACTTTTATAGGTACTTATTTCACTTCTCATTTGAAATTTTATGTTCTATATTTTCTCTTAATAGTTTAGCATTCTTCTCTTTTTCAATAGACAGATCATATTTAATGTTTTCAGATAAAGCATGTTGTCTTTTCAGAGTTTTATATTTTTATTTAATATCATTAAAAGTATCTTCCATCATTCTAAAATATTCAAACATTTATTCCTAACATATATCAAAATAATTATGTTCATTCTCATAATTATCCGAAACATCATCATTATGCACAGATAAAATATTAAAAACAGTAGGTACCTCACTAAAGTTTTTTATAAAGCACATGTTTGCTTGATCGGGATTTTACACATGTGATGAGTCAAAATCAATTGAGCTATCCTCTGAAGCACTCCAAGTAACTTTCATTTATTTCTTATACCTTTTCTCCCTATCATCATATTTCTTTTTATACTTTAGTTTTGTATGGTCTGATTTTCTATGACCTTTCATTTTACATTCATATCAGACAACTTCTTTTAGATCATCATCATTTTTTCAGTATTTATACCAGCTTCTTATGAAACCATATTTCCATTTTTAGTTTTAATTCTTGAAAAAATTGCATTTTCTTATAAAACTTATTAAATATTCTGTCAAGGTGAGTCATCTCCTCATCGCTATCTGGTGAAGTTTCACTATCACTTGAACTTACATCTTGGAATTTCTCTTTTTCCTTTTCATTTTACTTCTGTTTAGATGTAGTAGTCTTGAAGGATATTGATCTTATTTTGGGATATTCATCTTATTCATGGTTTAATTTTATCTTTTATTCATACATCATAATCTTAGAAATCAAGTTCTTGACTAGTAGTTTTCTAATGTCATAGGATTCTCTAATTGATATAGATGCACCTCTCTATTTTTTTGGAAGGCATCTCAGAAATCTCATAATCTGGTCCTTGTTAGATACTGGTTTTCTAAGTGAGATCATGATATTCACAATTTCATTAAACCTGAGGTACATTTCAGAAAAAGGTTCATCATTCTTCATCTTAAAATTATCATACTTAATATTATAAGAATTAAGCCTCATCTCTTTAACATTAGAAGTTAACTCATGTGAAATAGATAAATTATCCCAAATTTCATTTGTTGTTTTACATGAATAAATTATACTAAATTATTCATCTCCTAATTAATAGTATAGGGAATTCATTTATTTATAATTATTATTGTAAGAAATTTTAGTAGCTTCATCCCAAGTGGCTCTAGAAGTAGTAGGTAGTTCATATTTATCTTATATTGCAGACCAATTCTCAAAACCCATACTTTCTATATGTATTTTCATTTTAAACTTCCATTATTCATAATTTGTACCATTAAAAAGGGGAGGTTTGTTAATAGTATAACCATCTTGTCTATTATCCATTTAAATAGGTAAATTTAGAAATGACAGAAATTTAAGATCTTTAAATCTTAACTAAAATCACAGTTAAAACAATTTGAAAACTTAAATACCAAAGAAAACAAACCTTTGATACCAAATGTTGGTCATAGTGAGTAACTCAATAAGGGGGGTGAATTGAGTACCCAATAAATTTTTTGTTTAAAATGGATTAATTTTAAATCCCCCAATTAATTTAAAATCGATTAGTTAATCAATATATCATATCATTATAAGTTATAATCTTTCAAAACATTTCTTAAAGATTTATTAGTTATCAGGTAAGTAATATAAAATATTACTTAGTCCTTTGAAATCAATTTACTTAATTAAAATCTTATAAAAACACTAATAAATATCAACTATCAAAGTAATAATTTTTGTTTAGTTAGAACAGTTTAAATTCAAAAAGAAAAAATAAAGTAAAAAAAGACACACAGTGAAAATTTGAAAAAAGATGTTCAATCTCAAGCTGAGACTTTTCCCTCTCCACTTAGTGATCACCCACCACAAAGTAGTTTATATAAAATAAACAAGTTGATCCAAAAAATGGATCAGGTTTTACAACACTTTATAAATTTTCTAGGACACACATGACCTCTTCCATAGTTATATGTGGGAGTACAAACAAACAGGTCCCATAGGGACCTCTACCACTGTTATCCATGGGAGTAAAATTGTAAGAAGAGTTAAGAGAAGATATAAAGTATCTACTAGGTCAACATAGGAGATAGTGTGTGTGTGATAAATCAGATTATGAACACACACTTCTCAATATGTAATTATAAATAAAAAAAATTGATCAATATAAAAGTGTAAGGATATAAATTATCGGTCTGTTTTAGTAAAGATCATGAATCTTGGAAAGTATTTGGAAATTTATCTTGATTCAAGTTCTCTTGAAGTATTTAGAACAACAAAGTGTTATTGACTCTTATGTTATTGACTGCAGGAATTATTTTGATGTAATGATGTAGTTAAGATTCCCAATCAAGTGTAGTCTCTTTATGTTCTTGCAATCAGATTCAGCTCTATGAGTGTGTTCAATAAGCATGAGATCTCTACTTTTTATCAGTCTACTTTTCATTTTAACACTCATTCCAGAGGATGGAGTCTGCTTCTCTTTTATCATCAGTAGCAGCAAGAATATCTAGATCATGGTTCCTCATATTTCACCTCTGACACTTACATCAATGTGCCCTATCAAGAATTTAATAGATAATCACTAAAATAGAAATCAGAATTAACTTTAATAATATAACAATTAAAATAATTTAATTTAAAAAGAATAATTAAAGTAGTGGCGGTGTCTTAGTCTGGCGGTGTGAATTTAGTGGTGACTTAATCTAATGGTGTCTCAGAGTCTGGTGGTGTCTCCTTAAAATGGTGACATAAAGCTGGTGGTGTATTATACTTAGACAAAATTTCATATTGGTGGTGACTACTTTGGTGGCGATTCATCTGATGGTAGATCAATCTTTTGGTTATAGGTCAGGTTGGTGGTGAGTCGTTCTGGTAGTATGAAATCCTAACATCATGACATCCTAACAGTGTATCATACCTTAATTTTTTTTTTTAATTTTGTGGTATATCATCTGACGGTGTCTCAAACTTAGTGAAATTTCCATATTGATGGTGAGTCATTGATAGTGGTGACTCATCTGTAGTGGTGTCCCAGCTTCAATGGTGACTTATACTTGGGAAATTTTATCACCTGTCTCAAAATATAAAATACTTACAGAAAACATGAAACTCATTAATATTATTTTAATAATAATTTTCTAATCATTAAAATAAGGAGTTCAACATAATCAATGTTGAAAAATTCATTTTATCATGTTGGTTACTAAATAACTCACATGAAAAACATTACATCATTTATTGTATAACTAAGATGATAAAACTTTTAAATTTTTATTAAATATAAGTTGGACTCATTTTGGGGTCATTATTTCTCATGACATTAGTCTCTTTTCTCTCATATAAGGAACCTTAATGTTTTATTCTTTGATATGGTGTACTCTAATCTCATTCATTTGGAATTACCACCTTCGTCCACCCTTAACTATCATCACTTGCCTCTCTCTCTCTCTATCTATCTATCTCTATCTCTCTGTGTCATATTTCTATTGTCATCAAATTCTTATTTATCCCTCATCCAATATATATTTTTGTTTTTTGTTTCAATTTTACATGCATCAAGGTATATTTTAATTAATGAATTTTGTTTTGATCTTGTTTGGTTGATAATCTCTTCTACTGCAAATATTTTTTCATATCTTCACAATTTTTATTTTCTATTCTAATTATTCATGCATATGAGGTATTTTTTAATTGCTGTATTATTTTTTTTGAGATTATGGTTTGATTAAATGATTATTTTATAAACTTGTGTTATAAATAATTTTAAGTTACTGATTAATGTATGTCTAAGGTATGTTTTTTTCTACATTAGAATGGGCATCTTGAATGTATAATGGATTATGAAGTTTGAATATATTTACATGATCATGTTGGTTGGATGATACATTTTGATTTTCTATTAAATAAGGAAAATTAAATATGTTAAAGTGATGCTTTTGTTTATCAAATATGTTTTATTTTTTATTTTTGAAAAAATTTATGGTTCTTTTTTATTGTTATATATAAGAGTAAATTTTAAATTAAATTTCAAAATATAATAACTTGTTTTAAATTTATGATATTTTTTATAGATAATAATGAGTTTATGTTGGATTACAGCACTGAAAACAAGTGATGAAAATAAGGAAAGTGTTTTTGTTTTTTGGAATTTTCTAAATGAGATGTTCCAAGTAACAAATTTTTTTATATCCATAATTGAAATGTTTAAATATAAAGAAGTTGAAAATCATAGAAATCAAAGATCATTTAATTTTTAATAGTTTTAATATGAGTTACAACCCTTGGATTTGGAAAGGTAAAACTGGACAAAATTCAAGATCTATTTATGATGATGATTTTCAAGATGATAGGTCTGATCAAATTAAAGAAATGGTTCATGATATTGAAGTAGAAGAAATTGGGATAGAATTGATAATTGAGTGTTTATATGGTGATATAGAAAAACTATTATATCCATGTTATATGTAATTTACCATTTTATCAATGGTGTAAAGATTGATTAACTTTAAGTTGAAAAATAGATTGAGTGACAAGAGTTTTATAGAGTTGATACAACTATTGAAAGGTATTCTTCCTAATGAAAATGATCTTCCTGATTCACATTATAATGTGAAGAAAATATTATTTATGATAGGTTTTAGGTCCAAGAAGATACAATACTTCCTATATGACTATGTTATTTATAGGAAGGAATATGAAGGTCTTCCAAAGTTTCCTAAATGTGGGACATCATGGTATAAGTTGAAAGAAAAATAACAAGTTGATTTATTAATTACATATACTCCTAGAAAGAAAATTCAGTATCTTCCTATAATTCCTTATTAAAAATGTTTGTTTAAAAAATCCAATGAGGAAAAAAGTTAAGATGGCATGTGGATGAGTGGATATCTGATGGAAAATTATTCCATCCAACTGATTGAACATAGTGGAATAAAATTTATCAATAATTTCATACATTTGTAAATGAAGTTAGAAATCTCAGACTTAGACTGTGCATAGATGGGATGAATCCATATTGATTCCTTAGTAGGAAACATAGTTCGTGTATTTTTTTCTTGGTAATGTAAAACTTATCTTTTAAATTTTTTATGGCATGAAAATATATCATGTTTATTTTAATTATTTCTAGACCAAAATAGCCTTGAAATGATATTGATTTTTTATTATCACCATTAATTGATTATTTGAAACTTTTATGGGATGGTGGTATTAGATTGTATAATTCTTACAAAATGAGACATTTTCAACTACGTGCAATGATTATGTTCACTATAAAAGACTTCCCATAATATTGAAATTTTTGTGGATCCAGTGTTAAGGGGTATAAAGCCTGTCTAATTTGTGAACAAGAGACTTCATATTATCAACTACAATATGGGAGAAAAATAGTACACATGGTTCATCAGAGTTTTTTTCTTACAGATCACTCTTATCAAAGATTAAAAAAGGCATTCAATGGTTTGCAAGAATTTTATATTTCTCTAAAACCATTTTCCCTCGATCAATATTTTTAGAGGGTGAAAAACATTGATGTCACATTCAAAAAGACACAAAAATATGGTAATGATATAAATATTTGGAAGAAATGATAAATATTTTTTAAGTTCCCATATTGGATATATCATGAGTTTAAACATAATGTTTATGTTATGTATGTAGAGAAGAACATTTGTGATAGTTTGATTATAACATTTTTAGATATTAAAGGAAAGACTAAAGATGGTTTGAATGAAATATTGGACTTACTCTCAATGGGAATACATTTGGAGTTAACTTTCACTCCTAAGGGAAGATGAACATACCAGCCTCCATTTTTTCATACATTATCCAAGAAGAAGAAAATTAATTTTTTTCCAGTGTCTTCATGGTATCAAAGTTTTTTAGGTTTATTCTTCAAATATAAAAAATTTTGTTTCATTAATAGATTTTAAGTTGACAGGGATGAGATCTCATGGTTGTCACATCATAATGCAACAACTCCTACTAGTTTGATTGCATAGAATATTGCACATCCATGTAAGGATTACTATCATAAAGGTGTGTTATTTTTTCAATTCAATTTGTAACAAAGTGACTGATTTGAATTTATTGAACAATTTAGAAAATTATGCGTTTTTAATACTTTGTGAACTGCAAATGTATTTTTCTCCATATTTTTTGATATCATAGTTTATTTAATGGTTCATTTGGTGCCAAAAATAAAGATCTATGGTCTAGTATATCTACATTATATGTATCCTTTTAAAATATATATGAAAATATTGAAGGGATATATTAAGAATCTATATTGACCAGAAGCCTCCATTTTTTAAAAGTATATTTTTGAGGAGGTTGAAAGATTGTTTACAAGCTAATTTCTATAGTGGATCACATCAGTTTTCTGATATCTAACCATGAATGAGTTGATTATAGGGGAAATAGGATCTATGGATTTAAAGTAAAATCATTAACAGATGAATAGATAAAGTGGGTATATTTATACATCTTGAATAACATAAATGATACTCAACCATATATAACACTGCATATTAATGTGTTAAAACAATGTTATCCAAAGAAAAAATATAAGTGGATTTTGAATGAGCATAACCAAACTTTTTCTCATAGTTTAAAGTGATCGTGCATGGTAGATCAGATACATCAGAAACATTGAGATGATTAATGGGTGGCCAAAGTTGGAATTTAATAACATGGTCTGGGTATGACATTAATGGTTATATATTTCATATGAAATATTAGGACAACAGAAGTGCAGTTCAAAATAGTAGTGTGTTGGTGTTCATAGAATCAATGAATTTATCAAGTGACAAAGAGAAAAACCCAATATCTATATTAAATTCATATCACAGATTCATTGAAGAAATGTGGGGGGTGATTACATTAAATTTTGAGTTCCAGTGAATAACTAAAAATGATTTATTGGTAACAATGATGTCATACATGATGAGTTCGGTATGAAACTAGTTAATATGAATAGAATGAAATACATGGATGATCCTTTTATCATGGAAACTTAGGAAAAAAAATCTATGTTCTTGGTCTATAAAATATGTAGTGGTCTATCATTTTACAATGAAAAAAGTAGTATTTTGGTGATGAAAAACTTGAAAAAGATATTGATTTATATGAGATTCCTACTTACATGGAAATATTAACATAAAATACCGATGTGCATTTCATAGACATGGTTTGTTCCATATAGAACGATCATGAAGAAGGAATATAGGAAACACTTTTTAGCGATTTCCTAGTATTATAGGTAATATATATTTATTTCTTATTTACTATTTTAAATTTCATAAAATGTTATATATATTAGTTTTGTTTTTTATATAATACAAAATTATAAATAATATGATAAAAAAATTTAGATAAGTTTTGTTTTGTTCATTTTATTTTTCAATTATTCAACTTTAAATGTAAATAGTAGATTTTTATTAATTTTTACTTAATCTTTGTTTTATTTTTTTGTTATTGTTATGTTATATTTTTATATTTTTAAAATTATTATTCAAATTTTTATGTAACATTTGTATTTTTTCCTTAATTTATGTCATTTCACCTACCTATCATTAATGTTGTTAATGTTTTAGTTAACTACTTTAAAAAATATGAATAAAAATGTGTTTATTTTAGTTTAATTTTTGTTGGATAATTTTTTTATTTTTATTTAAATTTATATTTAAGAGATGTATTTTTATATTTGTGTACTAATTAATTATTACTTTGATTTGTAGGATAATTTCAAATAAAACATCTGAGTCTCATTGAGATTTTGGAGAGGATCGTAAACATAATTCTGCTGAGGAGCCTCCTCATCCTTATATACAGAATCCATCTACTTCTACAGGGGTAAAAAAGACTTCCAGGGTTGGTAAATGTGTCTTCACATGTCTACCAAAATTATCAGTTGTCTGTAGTCAGGTCATAAGTTGTTGGTCGAGTTTGATTATAATGATATTCCTAGGGGTCCAAATTCAAAAACGATTTAATACATTTGTTTCAATGAAAGATCATGAAAAATTTAGTATTTTGATTTGTGATTGGCAAAGTGCCAATAAATCAACAATATCTCAATTATGGGAGATAATTTTGCTAAGCTCATTTGTTATTATTTTTCTTATCATAAATTTTTTTTACTAATATAGTATTTTTTTTCCTTCTTATTAGATTTCATATGATATACCTGAAACACAAGAAGTCAAGAAGAAATTTTTATATTTGTTTCTAGGAGATATAGGAAATTTAAATCAAACCTTAAAATATATTTCATTTTTGGGGATAGAAAAAATAAAAAACCATTTGATATATATCCTTATCAAGATTATGATACATAGAAATGGTTTATTGAAAGTATATGATAAGAATAATTTTTAGTAAGTGCAATGTTAGCTTTTATAAGTTTATTTTTTATTAATATATTAATGATTTTTTTTATTCTTAATTTATGGTTAATGATGAGATCTTTTCAAGAGATCCAATCCAAAAGTGTATACCCTCATACTTTATATCATGAAGGGTATATGTTATTATAACAAAAAATTATGGTCAAAAAATTTTAGAAGCTGGGAGTGGAGTCTTCAGGCTCCACAGTGGTTGGCTCTTTTCCCCCTAGCTAGACATGAAAAATGTAAGAGATATTTAATGAGAAAAAACACTCAATATCTTATATAAGAGTTTAGGGATGTAGATAAGAGGATTATAAGAATTTATTTAATTTATTTATGTTATTTAAGTTAATAAAAATATTGATATATTGTGATTAACTATTGAATTTTTCAAATATTCTATATAGGAATCCCTTGAGGATTAGACCACATATGGGACCTTCATACATGAGGGTAGGAAGGATATTTTAGCTACTACATTGGGAAAACCATAAAACTCAGGTCACATAAGAGGATATTTGGTAGGTGAATTGATAAAAAAAGTGTTTGGTCATTTTGGAGATTCTTATAAGGAGGATTTATACAAAATAAAAATATAAGCTTTGGAAGCTAAAATTAAATACATGGGTGAGATGATGGGTGTGAGGATTAGAGCTTTGGTACAATAAATGTTTACAAACATGAAAAAATTGTTTCAGGATGCATATTCCACTACTCCACCTCAACCTACAGATCTCACTCCTCTACCTCCACCTACAGATCTCACTCCTCCACATCCTCCTACTTATCTTGCTCTTACACCTCCTCTTATACAACTTCCCATTTAATTTGATTTATATGTTGAGGATCCCCAACATCATATTATTGTATATGTTATTATATTTAAATTGGGTATATAATTCATCATCAACATATAGATATAGATCAGTTTAGGGTCACTATACATGACATTATAGATAGATTAGCAATAATTCCATATCCTACAGATGAGTTTACTATAGTTGGAAAAAGTATTGACCTTTTTTTAATTTTTCCATCAAGTATTTTCTTAAAAATACCACTAAGGTATGTGTAGATTATACACTTTATTTCATATTGGTGTCAAATTTATTTTAACATTTTAAAATTTATATATTTTACGTTTTTATAGGAATACGTTAAAGATAAAGACATACTGTATAGATAAAAACAAGTACAGGTTATTGTGACTTCAGATACACTTTCTTCTAGACTTGATAGATTACCAACATATTAAAATTTGTTGTTGGAGTTTTATGATGTTCCAATGGATGCTAACATTTGTGATAATTCAATAACTATGGTGATTTTAATGAAATATATCATGGATCTTGTAAATGGAGATTGGTTGGGCATCAACATGATGAAAAACTCTTCCATGTAAGTTGATTATCATTTATATTTTTGTTGTTTTAATTTATTAAAATTTAATACTTATATTTGTTTTGTATTAGGTATCTTCATACAATTTTTATACAACATGATAAAAAATCAGTATATGGATTTATGGACCTACAATTATTTCACCTATAGTGATGATAATGAGTGATACAGAAAGAAAAGTTTATATTGTTGAAAT
This sequence comes from Viscum album, assembly GCA_963277665.1. Taxonomy (NCBI): domain Eukaryota; kingdom Viridiplantae; phylum Streptophyta; class Magnoliopsida; order Santalales; family Viscaceae; genus Viscum; species Viscum album. Next base: position 1,233,934,096 of record OY728159.1, on the reverse strand, counting down.
ATTTCAAAATAATACAATTCAATGTTGGGTTCTTCCTTATTTTCAATAGTATGTAACATATATTTCATAAAGTGTTATATATCTTAACTAAATAAAAACTCAAATTATATTTTTTTATGTATTGGTGGTCATTGGATATTGGGTGTTTTTTGTCCAAGATAGAAGACAACTTACTCGCTATGCTCTATCCATAGTGATATGTGAGATATTTTTAAGAATGTATTAAACACATAAGTTTGAATATTTGAATACTTGTATTTATTATAATAAAATTTAAATTTATTTCATACATATTATTTTAAAATTGGGTATGGGATTACTTTAGATAGATAATAGGAAAGTAGCATGCAAAGATCAAATATTTAAAATAAAAGGTGACTTATCATTTATAATTACTAAATTTTAGCTGTAAGTACTTAAAATGTTATTTTCAATTGAGAATTTATTTTTAAACATAAGTTTCTTCTTCAATAAAGAGTAAACTAATATGGATACCATGTTCTAAGATTTATTTTTGAAATAATTTAAACCGGGATAGTTACAAAATTCTAGAATGTTAGATTTTGTTATAAACCTTTACTTTAATTTTTTCCTTTGTTATATTTAGAATACATGTTAATTGATTTATTTTTAAATCGTATCTTTTTAATAAAACTCATACTTATATTGGAAAAGAGATAAGACACTTATAAAGAGAATGGGTGGATTATTTCACAAGTCTGATTGGGTTTTAGTTTATTTATAATGTACATTGTAAAGCTTAAATTTCAAATTTAAAGTTAAAATGCATTGATTTTATGATGTGGGGTTGTGTTTCTGTTGTTCTTTTGTTTCTAGTCAACTATTTTACTACTAGGATGGGTGATAATATTTATTTTAATTAAAAATCATGTAATTTTTTAGATAAATAATGTGAAAAATTCCTCAAAATATATAGTTGTAGGCTATTTTCTATGACATTATTTAAAAAATTAATGTTAAAAAAATTATAACATCGGTTAAGAAAAACAAACATGAAAATTTTATTTTCAACATCACTTGAAATAACTTCATGAGGTAACTGATATTGAAAATAAAAAATGACGTGAAAAATAATTTTTCCCATTAGTGATTCATATTTAAAATAATTTTAGAAAAATGTAAACAATTAAAAATCATAGAGTTTAGACCATTAACAATTAATTTATAAATTCAAAAAAAATAGTGTGGATTTTTCATTTAATTCCTAGAATTAATAAAACATTAAAAAATGTTATTTAATCCATTTTAAAATTTAATTAAAAATCCCAACATTATAAAAAATTGTTAATTAACTAGATTTTAATGAAAATTGAGGGTAATTTAAATGAATAATAGTAAAAAAAATCAATTTTCAGCTCTTATCACTCCCCCACACTTAAATTATTTCACTCCCAGGAAATTTCATCATTTTATTTCAAACTAGTAATCCATTTATTAAAAAAATCAGAGAATTAATTTAATGAGTATTTTCATTTCTATCCAGCTTTATTCAAGTATTAATAAATTTTCATAACTCAAAATAGATTTGGTAATTTAAGTTTCATTATGAAATTTAATCAATGAACCAGAAAAGATAGACTCATAGTAGTTCCAAACAACCAAATTAAAAGTGATATAACTCTTTCAGTTCTTTCCACATAAATTTTCATCATGCCTCGTAAATGTATTTAGTTTCAAATGCATGAAATTCTCCTATCCATATTAAATTTAACCTTAAATATTCATCCAAAAACCATTTTGTGACTTACATCACATGAATTTCAATGTCCATGCTCACTCAAAATAATGAATTGATGTAGAGTTATCATGGAAATTTATTATTTACCATAGGATTGGGAAAATTCACATCTCTCTATAATATGAATCATGATAGTAAAAGCAATCACAAGGGCTTTAAAAAAGGTTTTTTTTTGTCTAAAGGTTGATGAGAAAGTTTTGAAAAATGTTGTAGATATGAAATAAAAAGGTTTTACTCTTTAAAATACATTGCATGATCAATCAAGTAAAGTGTGGTAGAATCCCTCACTCAATCCCCCTATAAGATGTGACACTCATACTCGCCTTGCTCCTCTTTATTTTTCATTAGACCATGGTTTATGAAAATTAATCCAATAAATATTTTATCCTTATTCTCCTATTTTTTATCTATTTTTTTATATATACATTTTTTCAAGAAGAATGAGTTTTCAAATCAATATAATGAATATTGATCATATCCTTATCTTGATTAGGGTTATGGATTACTCAAATAATGATAATGAATATTTCAAAATCATTTCCCCCTTTTTCATATATTTTTTTATATACAATTTTTTAAGAGAATAGGATGATAAAAATGGAATGTATAGATAGTGAAACATGCCCATTTCTCTCTTTAAACTGACCCAAAATGATGAATCTCACCTCTCATATACCCATTATCATGTAATGATTCCTAGATAAAAACACATGTAAGACCTTTTTCCTCACATTTAGACTTGAATTAATCATGAAAATATATTTTATATTGAGGGTAGGTAAGGGATAATTTGGATTAAAATGCAGGTTAAACCTATAAGTCTATTCATGGTTATACATGGGCTTAATAAAGATAAATGTTCAAGGTTGGTCTCAAGGATAGATCAAGGTATTTCCAATCTAATGCCTTAATCGTGTTGAAATTATCTCACAAAACCTAAATATTTGAGAGATAATAGACATTTGTTATGGTTTATAAACAAATCCTAAGATTATCTCAAGAAATCAGGGTATCAGAAATATGATTTCAAATTTACTCAGAAATATCTTAGGATGGGAATTAAAATTTTGATCAGTCTCTAGTGGATTTGGATTTTAATTTTTAGTTAAAAATCATATAGATTCTTGAAAATCATAGCCTAAGAAAAAAATACACTTCAGCAATCATTTGATCTTTAAAGGTTCAATAATATTATTAATATCCTCACAATAACTTTGAGTTCAAACAAAATAGTCAATTTTTCCATTCATCTCAAAGAAAGTTTGGAAAATAAACACAAAAAACTATACAAAATCTTTGTATAGAGAAGAATTTTTTTATGATATATATATATATTTATATATATATATATTTCAAAAACAGACTCACTAAAAACAAAAAAAATAAATAAATAAGACAAAAGAAAAGAAATAAAACATGAATCTATGAGTTAACCCCCTCCCCCACACTTCAGTTTCACTATATCTTCAATTAAACTCAATAATTATCATGAATATTTCAAGATGATTTTAAATAGTTCATGATATACTAAGGCGGAATGGAAATAAACAAGTTGGGTGATGTTATTCCTATGCATGTGGATAGTATTGGGAATAAGTGATTTTCTATTTTATTTGATTCTAATGATCTTTATTCAATTTTTATAGCTATTTTTTACATGTTTCCTACATATAAAAACAATCAGGATTTAACAGTTTATTGAAAATTAAAAGTCAGAACTAAAAGTAAATGAAAAATAATGAAAAAAAATAATATTTGGTAAAACTCCCTAAGAGGTGTTTCATTTTAAACTATTTGTAGGAGGATAGCTTGGGGATTATACTCAGTACAGTGGTGGGTTATTTTTATGTGGTAATAATCACCACATTCTTCTTTCACATAGCTCTTCTCAACTTTTTTATTCTCTTGGATGTCCCCTTTGATAGTATAGTTTCTATTAAACCCCTTACTATTGTAAAATAGATTTCCATGTGGGGATGGAAATATAAAATGTGAGGCCTAATTTTATTCATACATTCCTCCATTCATATAAACTAATTAGTATTTTTTAGGGGAATATTCTTCTTGAATTTATAATATCTATTTTTCCTCAAATCTAGTATCCTCATTTACTACAAATGTTTAAAGTTCTAAGTTCTCTTCTAACTTAGCCTCTTTCTCCATGTATTATTCTATTTTAAAGTTCTATAGAGATTGTAGTAACATGGGTGAATCTATAAGATTAATACAAAAAATATCATGAGAGAGTTTATCTTGCATAATATTACAATCAAAAGAGCCAAAATCAATGTTATCTCCACCCAAAGAATACTCTAACATTGATATATTTTTATCATTAAACAAGGAGGTTTAGATTTCAATTAAATTTTAGAAGAATTAAATGTAATAGAGTTAATATTTTTGTCATCCCCCTCAAGTCTTTTAGCTGGTATCTCTTATTTCTTCATGATTTCCTCTGATAACATGTCATAAATATATGGGAGAGGGGGGGACTTCTTATAATTATACCTCTAGGATTTATTATTTATATGTTAGAGGTTCATGTTTTGGTTCATCACCCAATGACAATCCCCCTTCAGGTTTTAATATTTGGTCATCTAATAAAAAATTTTCAAATAGTTTTATCACTTCATCTGAGGGGAGTTCATTTTATATATTTTCACCTTTATCATTATTATTCATAATTCGTTTAATCATAATAATGAGTCCAAGAATCCTTTCTAAGAGGTCCTCCATTGTTTTTTTGTTTTTTTTAGGTTTTCAATTTTGAAAGTAGAAAATTATTTACAAAGTGATAAATAATTGTGAATTTCCAACCTAACACCATGTAAATGATTCAAGTGATGTGCATATTCTATTGCATATCTCACATAAAAATTTTATAAACCTAGAATACAGCCTAGTGGTTTTTCAGGGTTATTCTTAAGGATTCATGGGTCAGTTATTCACTTATCTCAATCAATTATTGTATTTTTTTGGTATTTTATTTTTAATTATAAAAATAAATAGATGCAGGAGTGTTGATGTTTTTTTGGGTTTGTGTGCATGACAATTAAAAGACATTTTCAAAAGACCAAAGATAATTGTTAGTGGGGAAAGAGAATAAATCCAAGATTCTTCCACTAATAACCGTTATTATCCATCTATGTTTCCATCATACAATTGATAATTCACTCAATATCATTCATCAATCACCATCCAATACTAAAATTTAAAGATCCTATGAACTTTTAGATATCTTCTAGGAACATATAATTTCACTTCCTCTATATTTTTGTAGGATAAACATTCCACGATCGTAGACATGTCACCAAACTCCACCCAACTCCATTGTTTTTTTCATGCCCTGACCCCCTCCATTATATCATATATGAATATAATTGGACAATAGACTAAGAATCAATAGATGTTGAAATAAAATAGAAAAAATTCCAGGTAAGGTGGATAATCACCACACCAATCAAAAAACACCCCCATTTATTCACTACAGCTGAATTAAAACTAAAGAAGTCAAAATGGGGATTCAGGAAACAATAGCCTCCTCCAAGAATTCATACCCTCATATATGTACTCTAATTTTATAGAGTTTAAATAGATCATTATTTCTAAATGTGAGTTGAATAAATCACAAACATAAAGTAGAATGGAGAATATAATAGGATTTCACTAAACAAAACATAAATGGAATGGAAATTATAAGAAAAATTTGGGAGAGTGTTAAATCCATAGATATAGATGGAAGGAGATGAATATTTAATATTATAGGAGGATATAATATTTATATGCCTCACTACATCTTATTCCTCTAATTTGGTGCAGTGAGCTCCAATAAACATCTCTTTCCTCATATTACTTCCACGTGTTGCGACCAACTACGAAAATGGATTAAATTGGAGGAATATTTGTTACTTTTCTCAGATCATACATTCATCCCACAATCAAGTTCTATAAGCCTTTGATAATAATCAATGGATTAAATTGTTTAGTGAATCATGGAGAATTGGAATTTAGGGCTTGATCATTATCACATGAGTAATGATTTTAGTGATTCAAGTGTTGTAAAGTGGTCTTATCGAATTAGGCCTTTAGAGGCATCTTGAGCTTAAGAGGAGAAGGCCTCTTGAATAGATATGTTCTTTGTATTGAACTTGGTGTTGGATTTCAGTATAGTTGGGATCTGGTGGGGTCTAATATTTAGGGGTTTAGATCTGTGGTTGTGGAAGGTTTATATTGTTCCTTGGATCGCTAATTGGTGTGTTATTTATTGAAAGTGAGGATAGAGCTTGATCTTGAATGTAATTTTATGTGTGACTTCAAGGTGGTGAACATATTGGATCTAGATGAAGCCTGAAAAGGTTTTGATCATGTGGATAATACAAGAGAGTGGGATCAGTTTCCATGGCTATTGGTCATGTGAACAAGTTGGAGTTTTCAACTTTCATGTGTGGGAAATAGTGGTGGCATCTTCCAGGTACCAAAGGGGTGGTTTCCATCATTCATTTTCTTCTAAATTTCTAAAAATGTTCATCGATCATAGAGCCTCAACCATGTATTATTCACATTGGATCAACCATGGGTGTGGCTGGGAATCAAGGCGGCTACCATGGTGGATTGAGTAACAAGCACTGGATTATAGTGATGTGAACGGAGGACCAAACTAGGATGGATTGGGTTTGGACATTTAATTGAGCACCTAGTGTGTGTCTCCTTCCATACTTGAAATTGTATCCTGGGGAAAAAATTTCTCATAATTTTTAAAACACCTATACAAGGAATAAAAAATATAAATCAAAAATCAATTAGTGTGGCTTCATATTCATCAGTGTTGTCTTGGGGGTTCATCTTCTCCGGTCAGAACAGGCACAACAAGCTTTGGATTTAATAGGGTGGAACATCTTGGGTATCTATTTTTCTTTTCAGAATCTTCAATTCAGTATCCCTATATCATGGCTCCTATGATTCGGTTTCATTTTATCTCATTCATCTCCCTGCTCAGCATCTATAGGTGACGCTGACAAGATTTAACCTCAATTCTATTTCACTTGAACTCAGGTCATTGAGTTTCAATCAGCTTCTATAGCTTTGATAGACTATGGGTGTAATAGTTTAAAGGATTAAGTTTGGTTGAAAATTCCTATTGTGGTGTATTTTCACTTTGTTTGGTATCCTGGGTTTCTCACGATAGATTGAGAGGTCTCGTAGTAGGTTGAGGGAATGCTTGTGGTCACTTGCGAAGATATGACCATATGGTTATTTGTCAAAGGTGGGAGGTATATGGTCGGCTATGGATATTTCTTTGTGGTTGGTTGATGTAGTGGAAAGGAAGATAAAAGTTCAGTCAATTGATCGACTATGATAAGGGAGGGCTTATGGTCGATTGGTGGTAAAGGCTTGCGGTCAGTTGAGGTGAAGATAGTTGTGGTAGACTGTGAGGATTCATGAGGTCACTTGGTGTGTTTACTATTTCTTATCACCTTCAATCTCGGTCACTTAAAGTTGTTCATGTGATTGGTATACTAACCATACTTCCTTTATGCATTTAATTGGGTGGCCTTGGTGTGGTCAATATACTAATTTTTCCTCTTACATATCAAATGAAAAAAATTATTAAATCATTCTTATTTAAATTAAGTTCAGAAAAATGTAAACAATTAAAGAATATGGAGTTTTTCCCATTAATAATTAAGTTCTAGAGTCAAAAAAATCAAGGTTTGGTTTTTCCATTTAATTCATAAAATGAATAAAACATTAAAAATCATTATTTAATCCATTTTAAATTATAATTCCAAAATGCAAACATTATAAAAAAAATTGTTAATTAACCAGGATTTAAATGGAATTTGAGTGTAATTTATAATGAATAATAGTAAAAAAATGAAATTTTCATCTCTCAACGCATATCATGGAGAGTAGAGGATCCCTATTTCATGAAGAGAGATTCAATTTTATCTTGTGAATACTAATGGAGGAGAGATTTCATTTGGCTACATCTAATATGATCTTCATCAAGTATGGATGAAGATAAATGAAATGATCGTATAAAGTGTAAGGTACACATGTTTCTTTATTTCAATTTTATTCATGGTTTCATTTATCAAATATGGTTCAATCTTGTATTGGGTTTCTATATTGTTGTTATTTTTATTAAAAAGCATTGTTAGACCCTTCTAAGCACAGTTGTTGTGTTTTTTTAAAAAACTCAAAAATGTTAAATAATGATTACATATTATTTTCATAAAGTTTGGGATCAATTGGATGTTTATATAAAAAGTTATGTCTCCTATAAGTTTCTATTAAAAAACAATGTATCAGAGTAGAATATTGTATCACCCTAAAATTTTAGTATTGATTTTCCTTTAAATAAATACTATTTTAAATACATTGTTTCACACATAACATTAAGTTAAAACAAACTGTGATACATTTTATAAAATATTATAATTCAAGATAAACATTAATATATTCTTAAACATAAGAAAATAGGATTAATGGTTTTAGTTTATAGGAATGAAATCTGACCATTATATATGGTTGTTCATATTATATAGTCATTAGGATTATATGACCATTACAACATAACTATTGAATTAGTGGGTATAAACATAAGTAACCACATTATGAAATTTATATAGAAAAGGGAAATAAATAACATCAAGTAGTAGAATTATTCCTTATAAAAGTCATTTGTCTAAGCTTGTAAGGGATATAGCATCACTTGGGTTTTCCCTAGCCCATTCCCAAAACTAACTCTAACAAGTGTGACTTGAGAGAAACTTTTTTTGGGAGAAGTTCAAGCTCATGGAAATCACTATAAGATCCATGAAAGCGGAATATATTTCCACAACAACCATAATTTCCTATCTCACCCTTATATCTTATACAATATTTTTTAGGGGATTTTTAAGTAAAATTTGGGATGACACAATCCTGCAATTATTAATAAATTTTATATTCTCTTTATTACATATATTTTATACATCTTTTGTTTTTATAAAAATGAATTAAATTAAATAATGAAGGTTGTATTTAATATAAATGTATTAATAAAATTTAATTCTAATTAAACAATTTGGCAGTCTTAAAGTGTTAAGAATAAAATCCTTTAATGATAAAAAGACTTTTTAAAATAATTACACTTTTTCTATATATTGTGTAATTTTATCTTAATAAATTAAATTTATCACTATTAAAAGATTATAAACATACTAATAGTATATATATATATATAAACAAATAATAATTCATATAAATATTTTCACTTAACATGTAATATGAATAAATTCTTATAATTCTTAAAATTCTCATTTTTTCTAAAAACTATTTTTATGTGATATGTGTGCATATATTAAAATTAATTTTTATAAAATATATAAATTGAGTTTAATAAAAGTATTTTCATTTTTTTAATCAGAATATAAAAAATAATAATAAGTTCATTTTCATTTTCAACATAATAATAAGTTACCAAAGTAAATATTAGTTATCGTGATAAAATAGTTATTTTTCAAAGAATTGTTTTTATAAACATTATGTAATTTTTATAGAGTTAAATTGAATTTATCTATTTTAAATTATGAATATAATATTATTTTTAAATATATAGATAAATATATTAACACTCATTTAATAATTAATTTATAGTAAATGAGAATAAAAACTCTTAATGTATAAAAATACATTTTTCTACAAAAAAATAGTTTTTTTCTATATTTTGTGTTTTAATTTAAAAGTTAATTTTATCATATTTAGAAATTGAATTATATTAAATGGAGTCCAAATTTGGAATCAATGTGAAAAAAATAAATAATTTTTACCATATATCTTTAATGAAAGAATAATTACCAAGGTAAAAATTTAATCCTGGTTAATAAGGGTAAAAGGTGGTAACTTAGTGTGGCTTGAATTTTACTAAATTAACATGACACTTTGACCTTATAGAAGAAATTTTTTAGGTTATAAAGTTTTAACCGAATTTATAACCAAACTTTCCTCTCCTAACTCACCTAAATATCATGATATTATATCCTTACCCCTTACCTAACTTTCATTTCCAAGGAAAACTCCCTCTTTTTCACCTATAAAAGGATCTCACTTCCACCAAATTCATGAAACACTTACCACTATAATTCCCCTTGGACCTATAAACATTTTACCTCTCATATAATATGATTATATGTTCATAATATCTTTTTTAAAATAAATTTTCCCAATTCTTTCATTTCCAATAAGTATTTCAAGAGAAGACTTGATCCCTCAACATGAGTATTATTCACCCCTAAATATTTCTACTTTATCTTTATAATACACACTACTACAAATATATTATAAACATTATAATATAATGAAATTAATATCATTAGTATATATAAATTTTAATATATTTATTTAAAAACTATTATATATATCCCTCTCATCCATTCGAAAAAAATGAAAATGTCACTCATGTTATGTGCAGACTACCACCTCCATGAACGATGTATTTTGTTTTTCATAAACACCATTCATAGATCGTTTTAAAAATGTATTTAATGAATAAATATTATATTTATGATATTATTAAGTCTCTATAAATATAAATTAGTCATTCTATTAATAATATTAATAATAAGGGTCATTGTCAATTTAACCGCTTAAAACGGAAAAACCAAGAAGAAAAAAGAAATATTATTTATAAATAATAGCTTCTTATCTTACTTTATTCCTAAAACTATTATAAATTATAATTTATCACTTTAATAACATCTAAAAAATATCATTATTCTTCTGAAATTATGATCTTATAATAAAATTACTTCCATACTCATCCATTAGTTATATCATGTTCTGGTTTGTATTAGTTTAACCACCTTGATGAACAATGCTATAAATTGTTATTATGGATTTTTATGAAAACTTAATTACAAGTATAATATGATATAAATATATTAATAATATTTTTTGGTTATATAATGAAAATATTATCATTTAAATCCTTATCAATCTTCCACCTTTTGTTCGTTAAAAATTATTGAAACAAGTTCGTCATTGGTTTCATCTTCATGAATTGTAACTAAAAATATCATAGAATGAAATTAATAAATTATAAATAATAATGGAACATATATTATAGTATATTAAATAATATATTAATTATGAACTTGGTATCAAATAATGAGGATTGACATCTATATTACAAAATGTATGTGAAACAATCCAAATCACTAACATCTAAAGATGAAAATAATCAATAATTAGCTATTAAAAATATAATTAATAATAATAATTAAATAGAATAAAAGATAATATAATTGAATAAGATTATTAAATAATTAATTATTATGGTTATTTTTATTATATAGAAGTTTAGAGTGTGTCTGTCCAAGATGGAATCCAAGTTAAGGGTTTTTGCTAACAAAATTTTTGTTTATTGAATTAAGATCATTCTTATTGAACTTTATTTTTTATAAGTTTGGATAAATATACCTTATTATTGAATTATATTATACTTAATATAAATTTTCTAATTATTTAAATTTATTTCCCATTAACACTTTCTTAAGTATTCTTACATCAATTCTTCTTCTTTGATGGACTTATTTCTTTATAAAAATGCAATGTTACTAAGAATAATATTCATAATCATTGATGATTGTTTTTCCTACATGTTCACATTATTTATTTCCAAAATTCCTTTAATTTATTATTTTAAACCCAAATATTTATTATATCATGTGATATTATTATTTCTCTTTATCACTTTTGAAAAGAAATTTTTATTATCCTTTTTACGATGTGGGTTTCAATAAAGGTATTTTAAAATATTAAAAAGTATTTTTCTATAATATTCATATATATTATCTTCAAATATAAATTTCCTCTGGATAAAATTTAGTTATTTTTTCAATGATTCTTTATTTTTATTTCTTTTAAAGTGTTTCTTTGAAAAAAATCAAATACCTTATTGAAAATGGTATTTGGAAGTGACTTGTAACTTCATCTCTTTACAACAATGTTGATAAATGTTTTCTAAAAAATATTTTTCATGGTTTCACTTTAATTTTTCTATTTCTATTTAAAAGATATATCTTATTTAGAGTTATTTTAATGAATAAACTAGGATCACCCCTAAACTGGGCACCTGAGCCGGCTCACAACAAAGCCTAAGGCACATTCCCAATCACCCTAGGTTGGCAATAAGTGACATTGTATTAACAGAGCATATAGTGGAAACAATTCCAACCTCGATAAATGAATGTAAACACATAAAATCATAGTAAACATATTATGAATATATAAATCATCACATAAACTAAACAATAATAAATAGACAACATCACATACAAGAATAAAGCAAATAGGACCAACCAATACAAGAGAATCCCAAAATAAAATAAAATTGAACCAGAACTCAATATCCTTGTGTGACCCTCAGTCACTCTCCACATCCCATATTGAGTATAATAGGAAAAATATGTTTCCAATATAAATATATTTTAAGCCCCGAGCACCAGAAAAGTAACCATGAGAACTATATACACTAAATAATATATAAAAGGTGTGAGCGAAACTAGGCCCAGTACGAATTCACTAAAGAGTTTTTATTATTCCTTTTAAATAGAAATTCATTTTATTCTAGTTTAAAATGGAATTAGAAAATATGTTTTCATATATAAATATAGAAAGAGTAAAAAACCATCACTTTCATGATTATTTTAAAAAAACTTTTAACCACTTTTCTATTAATGAAAACATACACTTTTAAAACATTTACAATGGTCAAAACTCCCTTTTTATTTAAAATACTCTTTTTAAATCCAGTTTTAACCCACTCTATAAATTCACTATTTAAAGAAATTTGGAAACATTTTTTTAAAAAACAAATTAAATCCAAGAATGATAAATCAAGAATTAAGGCGGTATACCACTAATGGAAATGATAGACATGGTGCCATAGATGTAAGTTGGGATAGGGAAAACAAAATAAAGTTCTATATGGAGTCATCGAGTATCATGGGAAATACGCTAGGTTCTAAGGTGATATTTTCCTAAACCTTACTAAACATGGAGTGATTATCAACCTATGTTATTATAACACAAACCACCCAACTATCCTGCACCTAATCTATAATTTAGGGCACTCCCCGCTTTCCCTAGCATGTAATTAGGGGGACACAAGTAGCAAGTGACTATCTAGTGTAGAATAAATCTAGACCTCACACTTTATGCCTAGTTAACCCATGAAATCATCAATAGTAGGTGATAAATCAAATAGGAATAAATACATGTAGCAAGCATAAACAATAAACCTCTATCACCTCCAAATCCCATGCAAAAAATAGCTTCGATCATATTATTCATATCAAATATAAAATAAATCATGCATCTCGGGTTGTAATCCCTATTAAGAAAAATCAATCAAGGATCTAGAGGTTCTTACACACCCACATCATTTGAAAATCATTTTTAAGGGTTAAATGGGTTTTCATTAAACAAACATGGAATTACATTCAATTTATAATCATTTAATATTCCATTTAAAATGAATCTTTAAAATCATCCCATTTAAAACCAATTTTAAAACCATTTCTAAAATAATTCACTGAGATCCATTTTCAAAATGAAAACCCCTTTTTATTTTAAATAATTAATAAAACCCAACCACCATTTTATAATACCATTTCCTAAATAGGTATAAGTAACTTTTGAAAAAATAAATTTCATTAAAAACACATCATTAAAACTATTTTATAACACTTATTATTTGAAACCTGTTTTTGAAATCAAATTCCTCTGAAACCACCCTTTATGTTGAGTTATAAACCAATTTCAAAACAATTATGAAATCCATTTAGCTATAATGTATAAGAATGATTTAATAAATAAAACTTTTAGAATGTTAATCACCAAATTCTATGCCAAATAAAGTAAACACACAAAAACAATTAACTCAGTTCAACGATGATCAAGCTTAACGTTGTCGATTTTAATAGAGAATACTCAAAAAGCATCAAGGGGAATCAAGAAATCCCTAACAAAAAAACTTCGGATTAAAACCCACCCAAAACCCTTTTACTTAGCTTAATAGACCTAGTGTTCATGAGAGGAAGTGTAACTAAGATAAAAGGAGATAAATAGTAAAGAAGAAGAAATAAAGAGATAAGGAAAAGGATTTACCTTGATATTTTCACTTGAAAATGGGGTAGAGGTGGATTGGATTCAAGATGGGAGGAAGGGATATCTCCCTATCATACATAAGAGGTTTGACCAAAACAAATGAGAAATAGAGGAGGTAAAATTAGGTAAAAGGGGTAGGGATACAATAGAAAAATAAATTTTTATTAAAGATGGTCATGTCACATGGTTAGGTCACACAGTTTCGTAAAATGTGTGAAAACGGTGTGATTTCAACTGGATAAGAACACCCAACCTACATAATTTAGATGCATGGTTAGAAGAAACCATATTCCATTTATTCAAGGATTTGATAGTGTTATAACACTACACATGAGATACCCGCACGATTTGGCTAACTATGTACTGCAATGTGACACCTGGAACCCTCCAAGAATTTCAGAACACAAACCCAAAACTTAAGAAAAATGTCACACTATAATAAATAAACATAATAAATAAAAAAACAAAAGAAATTAAAGGTGACACTTTCTTCCCTAAGAAATTACTGAATAATAGTAGAATATAATGGAAAATGATAGAACAATACCTCAGGACATGAGGTGGGAAGGATGGGAAATTGATTAAATGAGATCCTTAAAAAGAAACTTATAAAAGGAAAACAACCTCTCCAAAAGATTGGATAATCTATGAATGTCATGAAAAATCTCCAAATAAAACTTATCCATCATCTAGAGATACAAGATTCAAATAAATAAGAGTTCTATCATGGATCTCTCTTCTATTTAGAGTTTATTTAAATGGAGAGATAAGGAAGAACACACCACTAGACAGTATCAACCATGAGAAAATATTTCCATAATTACCTAAAAAGTGAAAATTTTCCACCAACCATGAGTGTCACCAGGGAACAAACTCTAACTCTAAAAAAAATACAACCCAAATAAAACTCAATAACCTAAAATGAAAACCATTTAGAAGCTCAATGAACATCTCAAACACAAAACCCTTGAAGAAAAACTTACCAAATCACTACAACTAGAAGTAACATGGGATCTAGACCTGGGTCACTATACTTTATGGGTAAACTATGACCTCAAACCTAGAATGTTGTGCCATGATATTTTTTTAAAACCAGAACCAGTATTATCAAGTAATAAATGTTCAGAGACAAAACTTATCCCAGCTACCTGTGTACTGACCCTAAGGTCTCCCATGTTCAAACCATTAATAAATCTATCTCATAACACCCATAAAATTGGCACACACCCTAAAAAAATAAAACCCAATAAAATTTTCAACTAAACTAATAAGGCTTATAAAAATCCAGAATCCATTAACATACATAAAATAATAAATCAAATTTCCTAAATACAGATCAAAACAAATCCCCAGAATATATAACCACTGAAAATAAGGTTATACCCAAAACTTATCTTTTATACATCCCAACTTACAAAACTTATGAAGATGGCCCAACTGACCACACCAATGATAATCCCTCAAATATTTCCTACAATAATACTTATAATATATAAGAACCCCAAACTGGAAACATATGAGACATTTCCTCTTCTTATTCTAAGAATAATATCCCTCATCAACCACCCGCTCTTCCAGCATGAGCTTCACTGCCTTATGATCCTCACATATTCACACACATCAATTAGGACATCCATACTAAACTCCACTAGCATGGATTTAAAAAAACCTCCTTGTAAAAAAAACATTGAGAGAATATTTTCATCAATAACTACCATGGAATTACCTCATGTAGTTTAGAAGGAACCATGGCCTTCCAATAGTCTTGGATAGGCCCTTTGAATAAAGTCACAATAGCTTTCACCCTCAAGTATTTGGGAGTCCTAAGAGAATTTAAGACTCCCTCGATACTCTTCATCTACTCTATAATCTCAATACGACCTTGGTCTCCATATAATAGAGGAAGATGATGATTCATAAGGGCATGGATGGGGTCCAAACATAAAAAGAAACTTGGCTCCACCACCTGATCCTGAGTCTAGGTAGAGTCATCAGGAAAAGATGAAGCTCATAGATGATAAGAGGATTTATCCAAAAGATCACCCCAATGAATAGAAATTATATTTTTATTTGAATTAAATTTGGGAGGAATAATATAAATAACATGAAACACAAACTTCTTCAGCCCATTTATCCAAAAAACTAATCACACAATGTCAACATAAGCAAAAAAACAACACTGAAATGTAACACTCCCAAACCAAACATATATAAAACCCTTCATTGATATTTTAATACCCAATATATATTTCTAAAGAACCCTTTAAGACATATTTTCCCATTTAAAATTTTCAAAATAAATCTCTTTATAAACTAAAATATCTTATAAAGTTTTATCATAAAATTAAAACCTTTCATAAATTTTTTTGTCTCATGTCAAAACACTCTAAAAAATCATTTCAACCAAAAGCCCCATTCCTTACCAAAATATATTCAAATTTTCATTTTAAAATTCAATATCTTTGAAAACATTCTAAATAATAAATATAATATATCCCATTTTTAAAACTCAATCTATCACAAATCCCCCTTTAAACCAAAACTCATCTTTTATAGAAAAAATAAATCCTCTGACACAACTCAAATTCAAAACCAATTTCTGAAACATAAAACCAAAATTTGACAAATAAAATCAAACATACAAACATAAAACTCAAATAAAAACATATTCATTCACATCAATTCACCATAAAAAGTACCTTAATCAACATCACATCAATGGAAAACACTATTGGTATCATCTTAGAAAGCAAGGGAGGGGAAACAACACTCTCGGATGAGAAATTACATTATGCATGGTTTGGTCGCACATGTTGATAAATCATGCACCAACCATTAAATAGTTTCTGTAATGGATTTGGAAACATTCTTCTATGTCTTTACATGGTTTACCAAACCTTGTGGAATATCCATGCATCCCTGGTTCATTCACTATTTTCACCTTCAAAACTCAAATTAACCCCAAAAATAACCAATGTACTCATAAAGGATCAAAATATCATTATAAAATATCAAAATACATCAAATAAAATCAAAAATTAAATAAAAATAAAGTCTCTAAGCCTTAAATACCCATGACAACTTTATGTTCGATGTGGGTAAGATCTGTCCAAGTACTTACCCACACCTTCCACCTGAGTCTCAATGATCATACTAGTCTTCATAGTACCCATACACACCTTAAATATTAATAAGGTGTTATGATATCATTTTTTTCATGAACCAACACAATACACCTCTGAATAGAGCACCCGATCTAAGTCGTAATAAGTCTTGAGGTTCATTCTCGATTATCCCAGGCTGGAAAAAAGCACTAGGGTATCAACATTGCATACAGTGGGAATGATTTCACCCTCGGTGAACAAGTGTAACCACATATAATCAAAGTAAACACAAAATTAATAAATAAATCATCACATAAACAAAAATAATAATAAATATACAAGATCACATGAAAGAATAATCCAAACATGACTAGTAAATTCAAGAGTATCCCAAAATAAAATAAAAATGAACCAGAACCCACCATCTTCATGTGACCATTGGTCACTCTCTACATCCCATTATAAACATCCTAAGAACAAAAAAACTCAATATAAGGATTTTTGAATCCCTAATAACTTAAAAATAAACCGTGATAACTACATATATTGAATGGTGTATTCAAGGTGTGAGTGAAACCGGGTATAGTAGGAATTAACCAAAGAGTTTGTGTGAACCATTTCAAATAGAATTTCATTTTATGATAGTTTGAAATACAATTATAAAATATGTTATTCATATATAAATATATATAGTAGGAAACAACCATAACATTCATGATTATTTTATAAAACATTTAATCACTTTTCCTTTAATGAAAACAATAACTTTTAAAAAATTTACCATATCTAAAGCCCCTTTTTTAATTAAAACACCCATATTAAATCCATTTTAAACCCACTATATAAATTCACCATTTAAAGAACTTTTTAAACATTTTTAATACAACAAATTAAATTTTTGATTGATGAATCAAGCACTAAGGCACCATACCACTAATGGAAATAGAAGAAATGGTGCCATGGATGTCAATTGAGCTAGGGAACACAAATTAAAGACCCTTATAGAATTTTCAAGTATCATGAGAAATATTCTAGGTTATAAGTTTATATAGTATTAAACCTCACCAAACATGGACCAACTATTAGCCTATGTTGCATCCTAACACAAGCCACCCAACTAGCGTACACCCGGCTGAGAATTGAGGGCACTCACCACTAGCCCTAACACATAACTAATGGGACACTAGTATCATGTGAATATTTTGTGCAGCATAAATATATAAATCTCTATCAATTCTTAGTGAATCCATGAAAGAATAAATAGGAGGTTAGAAATCAAAAAACAACCAATACATGCACCAAGCATCAATAATAAACATCCCTCACCTCCAACTCCCTCACAATAAATAACTCTAGTTATATTATTCATGTCCAATATAAAATAAAGTGTGACCCTTGATCCACAATTCATGTCAAGTACAATCAGTCATTTCTAAATAGGGTCTCACACACCCACATCATTTGAAACCCTTTTTAAGTTTCAAATGGTCCTTTATTAAAATGGGCTTGGAATGCTAAGTCATTTATAGTCATTTAAAGTTCTATTTCAAAAAAATCTTTAAAATCATCACATTAAAAACCAAATCCAAAACCATTTCTAAACCAAATCACAAAGATTCATTTCCAAAATCCTTACCATTTTTAATTTTAATGAATCGATAAAACCAAACTACCCCTTTATCATATTATAACCAAAATGAGATCATTTACCTTTACAAAACAACAATTTCATTCAAAACACATCATTAAAACCATTTTATAACACCTGGCATTTGAAATGTATTTTAGAAACCAAATACCCTTGAAACAACCCTTTATGACAAGTGAGAAATAAATTCCAAAAATTTATGAAATAAATTAATCTACCGCATATAAGCATAATTTAATAAATTAAAATATCACAAAATCCAAGAACCAAATTTTAATCCAAATAAAAGAAACATACAAAAATACCTACCTCGGTTCAATGATGATTAAGCTGGAAGTCATCACCTTCAATGGAGAATGATCAAACTAGCATCAAAGGGACTCGATAAATCCCTAACAAATAAATCCATAGAATATAACCCACCTCAAATTTAACACCCAAATATTTTAAAATAACGCTATGTTTAATAGCGTACACGATACATAACACCAAGTCTAAATGAACCACAATATACTATTAAAATAATATTATCTCATAGCAATTGAATTGGTGAGAATGAATATTATTAACAAAATTATGAAATATATAAAAAATATTTTCTCTATATAAATTAATTGGTTAATTCTTAGGAAATAAGTACTCAATTTTTAGTAATACTATTTTATGTTTCAGAAATATGTTTTCTTCAAAAAAAATTGAATTTTATTTATTTTTGAGAGAAAATATTACAAGAAGTTTATTTTAAAAAAAATATTTTATAATAATAATATCATTTTTTAATTGATAATATCAAGATTATCTTTGTGTGAGATTTTCAAATTTTTCTAAAAAGATTGATTTTTTAGTGAATAATGAAAAATACCGATTTTTATTGAAAAGTGTATTTTTGTATCAAGTATTTAAAAAGTTTCACTTTATTTTAAAATTATTAAAAAATAAAATAATTTCTTTTATATTATTAATAATTCAATTAAATTCAATATAATCAATTTTATGATAGAATTTGTTATAAAAATATTTTTTATACATAAAAAGGCATTTTTCTAAGAAGCTATTTTTCATTTCATTTTGAGTTTTGATTTTAAATTAATTAATGAAACTTATATAAATTAAATATTAAAAAATTAATTCCATATTTATAATAATTATGTTAAAAATTTTTAAATAGGCCTTTTTGATTTTTTATCAATATGAATAGTAACCATGGTAAAATTTATCACATCGCTCAAGGGTAAATCGGGTTTTTCTTGGTTAAAACTAAGTGGTAAGGTCATAATATTTTATATAAATTATTATTGGATGGAATAAATTCAACACTTATAACCTTAGGCTCTAAATTTCTTTGTTTAATGGAGACCTTTCTATGAAAATTAGCAATATAATATTTAAATCAAAGAAAGTTACAAAATGGCACTCTCTTAGTTTTAAATATATCTTATGTGTCCACACGTGGACGAAAACAAGTGGTTAATGAATATAAATAGATATATTGATAATAAAAAAAATATTTTAATTATGTTTATTTATAATTTTTAGTTATTAAATAATTACCCTAAATTCTTACATAATGTTGAAATAGTATTTATTAAATTAATAGAAAATAAAATAAATGATATTAAAAATATTAAAAGTGATATAATTTGAATTAATTAATGTGAAATGTGAATTTTATAGATATATATAACATGTTATGTAATTTTTAAAGTATTATATTCTAATTAACTCTTTATATGGATGTATTTAAAGTCAAATTAAATGAATAGTGTTAAAAAAGAAATTAATGATATTTTATAATAAATAATAATTTATTAAATGGTTTAAAATTCATAAAAATATTATATTCATAAAAATTAACTTTATATGGTTGTAAAAATCAACCATGTTTCATTTATGATTCGTTTTTCATTTTATAGTAACATTATTAACCCTTAAATGGTAAAAAACTTTAATATTATGGTAATTGTCAAAAAAGGGTTAACGGGGGGTTAAAACTAAAAGATAAGTGTGGAAACATGCCCAAAAACTGTCCAGGTTTTATTATATGAAATTATTTCAACTTATACTCATCTTATATTCAAATTATATCAATTTTTATCCATTTGAGAATGAAAAAAAATTTACATTAATTTAATACTTCAAGAATTTATAAGAATTTCTCTCCCCTCGATTATAAAAGGGAACGTCTTTTTTCTCTTATTTACACAACTTCAAGCCATATACCTTGACCAAAACCTACCCATTACTCTTATAAAAATCCTTATACAATATATAGAGGTTATATTCATTCCAAAAGACCAACCCTAGGTCCCTTAATAAGAGATCTAAAGGAAGTCTACCGAAGAAGAGGTAATTGAATTTATTGAATCTTTCAAGTTTATTTCTTCTTCTACTTACTATTAATGTGTTGTAACCATACTAAAATAATAAATAAAATATCATAAATATACTTATATGTTTTTATGATTATGTAACAACTATATTCCATATCTTTTCTATCTTATAAAAAGTGAAAACATCGCCCGTGCGTGTGTACGGCTTACCGTATCCACGTAACAGTGTAATTTCTTTTTCATTACCATTTTACTTGTATAGTTATAAAGATAGAAATAATTAGTATATATGATATTTATAATATAAATATGATTCTTAAATTATAATATAACATCTTCCTCTTTACCTTCTAATCCATTGAAAAATAGTAATGTCACTCGTGCATACATGTAGACTACCATCTCCGTGAAGCAATGTCATTTTTTCATTTCTATTTTACTAAGATAGTGATAAATAAAGATTTAATTAATATGTATGATATATATAATATAATAATTATTCTTTAAATTTTAATTAGTATTTATCTTTCTTTTTTTCCATTTGTTAAAAAATGAAAATAGTGTTCATGCATACGTACGACCCACCATCTCCATGAACGATGTAATTCATTTTTCAATCTAAAAAATTTATGGTTGACTCTAAATATGTATATAATTAATATATATGGAATTTATATCATTATTAAAATTCTTTATATGATTTTACCATGATCAAAGTATAAGGTTTTAAACTATCGAATAAAAACATACCTGCAAAACGAAGCAGTTATTACACAAAATAATGATTTTAATGAAGAATCTTTAATAAACGGGTGATAAAATATTATAAGTAAATAATATATGATATGATATATATGATCATATTATATATATAATAAATATTTATTTATTATATAGGAGTTTCAAATGATTTTGAAGGAAGTTAAACTAGTGGTAAGGGTTCTTCGTCTCGAATTATCTTCTTTGGGAAATATGTTATGTCTTACACCTATCTTCTTTTGTGAGGTGTATATACTACCCATTTTACATGTTATAGAATGAATATATTTATATTCATGTTATTTAATGTTTCATTTGAATTTATTTCATTCATGGGGTTTTGATTTAAAAGTTACCAAAATGGTAAGGGATTTCATCTCAATTTTCCTTCATTGAGACATATTTTATTATTATGAACCTAATATATTTTATATGGTATATATACTGACCCTTTTCTATGTTATATAATGAATAATTTATACTTCATGGTATTTTAGTTTGAAATTTAAATTATTTTATCCAAATGAATTTGACTTGAAAGTTTCCAAGTGGTAAAGGGTTTCTTAACTCAATTTAATTTCATTGGGTCATAACTCTTTTTATTGACATTATTATACCATAATTATGTGTGAATTGATCTATAAATTATTTTATTATGCATTTAAACTTTTTTTTATTTATATATGTTACACATAATATCTCCGTTGATTAATTTTCAATTCAATGACATGATCTTTGTAAGGGTTTTTCATCTCAAATTATATTATTTGGGACATATGTTATGTTTTACACATATCTTATTTTATGAATTGTATATACTACCCCTTGACATGTTATATCATGACTAAATAAAATTTAACATTTTTATTGATTTTGAATATTACACTGCACACAGTATAGCAAAAAACACATCACGGTGGTCTAAAGTAATGCAGGCCCATCGCATCATTAACAACAAACTTCATCCCCTCACTAGGAAAAGAATCCTTGCTAAAGAAGGAGTACGTAATTTGATTTGAAGTTTCCATAGATGCCAAAAAAAAATCCACCATGTAACCCTCATGTCATGTGTGAGAGACCTCAATATGATTTCCCATGAGGATTTTACATTTCCGGATGATGTATTCAATATTCCATGGATTGCTACCTTTGCCTATCTGTGCTTTATAAATAATCATAGATTCTGTCTCCACCATCTTCAAAACGATTTTACTTTGGTTTAATATCTCTATACCCTCAACCAGTGCCTAATATTCTGCCTTCAATACATCTCCTCTTCCATATGAATCCGCAAACGTTGCAATTATTGACCCCTCCTGGTTTCTAACAACACCACCCTGCGCATCTCCCCCTTAGTAAAGACCCATCTGTATTTAGCTAGATCCCCTGTCTAGGAGACCTCCATATTAACCAGTGTCCCTAATCTATAATACCCACTTGTTTTTCAACTGAAAGGCTCGAAATTATAGAATTCACTAAAGGCGTAGAATGATAGTCGGTACTTAATCGGACTAGATCCAAAAATGTGTTTTTCATTTTAAAACGCATACTGGCCTGAGATCTGTGAACGTTGTTGTGGAGAGACTCATTTTTCTCCTTCCATAAAACCTAGAATCTCACGATGAAGATAACCATCCTAGATTTCCTCTCTACCCCATGTGAGCCAGATCCTCTAAACCACGAATAGATGAAATTTTCCTGCACCCCACCAGACTCGTCCCAACCGAGGAAGGCACCAAAGGCCTGCCATATCCCTCTCTCTTATTCATTGTCATAGAACAAGTGACCCACTATTTAATGGTTAAAGGACCTATAGCACCAACACCTAGAATCCAAGTTCACTCCCATGCATTGCAAATTCTCATCAGTGGGGAATGCTTTATTCCTCACACGCCACAACAAAAAATTAAATTTTGAGGGAATATCTTTGCACCATAGAGTCTCCCCCCATGGATCTTCATTTGAAAAGTACCTTATCACACCTTCAATGTATTTGATGGAGAATAAACCTGACATAAATCCCATGAAAATGAATCTATCAGGATCATCACTAGTAACAATGTTGTGGAAAAGGGTGAGTTGGATCTCATCCAGAATGTCCTGAATGAATCTAGGATGGCCACTTTCCTCCTTAAAAGATAGGTCCAGTGTGGGGATTCCTGGGAACCACATCCTTCCCACCCCCCAATCCTGCTGCCAAAAATTGATACCCCCTCTTCCCACAACCCACCGAGAGTGGGACTCCAGACTCTCCATGTATGGATGAACAAAGCTCCATATCTGAGAAGGTCGTGTTCTCTGCTCACTCATTTTTAGGCCATAAATGTTCTTAATTTTCCTACCCCAAAGAGATAGATCCTCCATAGCCTACCATGTAATTTTAGCATGAATCCATTGCATGGTGTAAGAGACACTCCTCAAATTAATGCCCCCTTCAGAGAGAGGTCTAGCAAGACGTTTCCCCAAAGCCCAGTGATGCCTGCCTTCCATATGCCCATCCCAAATGAAGGACACTATAATACTCTCCAAGTTTATAATCACTATATTGGACACCTTTAGAGTGGAAATAATGTACATGGTAATTAAAACTAGAACACTGTTCACTAGAGTAATACAACCTCTAAAAGATAAGAATTTATTTTTTCATTTGTAGATACGCCTTGTGATTTTTCTTATGAGCTTATCAAAATAATGAATCCTAAGGGAATAAGGACTAATCAGTTCCTCGATATACTCCATGGGAAAATATCCTCTTTTTATACACATGATAACCCCCAAATCCCTCTCCCTCTTTACTGAGATCTTCCTGGTTGTATAAAAAAAGACTTTTCTATTTGTTCACCACTTGCCCACTCCACTTGCAGTATTCCCCTAGAATTCCATTTAACCCCTGCACTAACATTCTAATTCCATTGATAAAAACAATTGTTTCATCTATGAACATTAAGTGCGAGATATCCCTTGTGGCATGCCTGTTATAATAGGGGAGGATTTTACCAATGTTGAGGCTCTGGTTAATATAGTAGTTGAGATCATTTTGAGAGAGTATGAAAAGAGTGGGGGACAAAGGGTACCCTTTCCTGAGACCACAAAAATCCTTGAAAATCCCAAACTGCTTATCCATAAACGAGTTTGAATCCATGTCGAGCTGAAGTAAAAAAAAATTCACTGGTCCAATTAGAGAACCCCATGCAAGCCAGGACTCTTAGGAAAAAACCCCATTCCACCCTATCATAGGCCTTACTCATGTCTAATTTAACAACCAAATTTCCCCTAAAATACTTTTTTTTGATGCCACTTACCATCTCTTGGAAAAATACTATCACACCCTGAATTGACCGCCCTTTAATGAAACCATGTTGTTCAAAATCTATCCATGTGTCCAAATGACTAGCCATTATTTTGTTGAGGATACTAGCTAGAGTCTTATACGGTATGTTGCTCATAATTAAGGGATGATACTGATCAATAAACTGTGGGTGACACATATTAGGAATAAATACCATCTTGATTGCACAGGAAATACGGGGAAAGTCCCCACCCTTGAATAAATCTTGGACAGCACTCACAAGATCCCCTTTAATAAGATCCCAAGATGCCCAATAAAAAGATCTCGAGAAGCCATCGGGCCCTAGTGCACTATCTGGGTTCAAATCCATATCGCCTCATGCACTTCAGCTTCATCTAGATTCCTCCTTAATACCCTATCAATATCCTCAGAACCACTACTTGGAATACCCTCAAAAACTCAGCAGCACCCCTTGGATACCCCCCAACCATACTAGGATTGGGAGCCTCTAGCAAAGATTTGATAGCTTCATTAACAATGGACCCTACCTCATCATGATCACTGGAGTAGGTTCTACATTCCCTTCTAATGTTGGGCCTCTGAATATGAAGACACTCTCTAATACATGTGTGAAAAAATCTTGAATTATGATCCCCCTCTTGAAGAAATCTGACTCTAGATTCTTCCCTGGACAGTCGTTCCTCTTTCAGAAGACTATCAGTGAGCTGATCCTTTTTGCTTCTAAGCTCAACAGAGACTCATCCCACTCTTATTCTAGGAAATTATCCACATGTTCAACCTCCTTGCTGATCTCAATCGGGTCCTGGTCCCGAGAATGAATATTCTTTTTCCAAATTCAAAGGAGATTATTTAGTTGTCTTAAATTATTATGGAGAGTAATATATGGGTTCCCTCGATAATGAAGATCCCAAGCTTCCCTGACGACCTAAAAAAGCCTAGAGCCTCCATCTATTATTTGAAAAAATGAACCTAATCCTCTCTCGACTCCCATGTACTCAGAAAGATGTGAAGCAACAAATGGTCAGAGAGACACCAAACCAAGTGAGCAACTTTGTAATTTGGGAACATAGAAATTATATCCTCATTCATCAGACATCGATCAAGCCGACAGTAATTGCATCTCATACCTTTCTGGTTATTGCACCATGTGAATTTACTTCTCTCATAGCTTGCATCCAGAATTCTGTTCCTGACCATGAAAGAAACGAAGGCCTGACTAGAATTCTTGGGAAAATCCCCCCCCCCACTCTTTTCATCTGGGCTTGATATAATGTTGAAATTTCCCCCACAATTCAGGGGCATATGCTGGGTTACTACCCTAAAGATCACTCCACAAAATCTCTCTGTCCAGGGAATTACACTTTGCATAAAATAAGGATAAAATAAACACATGATCCCCAACTAAAATCTTAGTGGTCAGAGACTGATCTGACGCACTTAATAGATCAACGGTAATGTGGTCCTTCCAAAACAGCCATGTTTGGGAGTTATGAGGGTCCCCATGAATAAAATCATGATCTTTCATCCTTAGATCATACTCCTTTACCTTTCTAGAGACTTGTTTTGGTTCCATAATAGCCACCATAGAAACCAAGTTGTTACTTAATTCATTGATGATGAAATCAGACTTCGCCCTGGCCCCAAGACCATGGGCGTTCCATATTAAGACTTTAAACATTGAGAGGATAATGTGTGGATTTGGCCCCAGACTCCTGGCCCCTGACATGATGATAAGAGCTTGAACTAAAAAACACACCAGATTTAGATTTAGAGTGGGTTCGAATACCAGTATGTACCTGCGAGGAGATTGCTGCAGGAGAAACCACACCTCGAGACAATGCCCCGAAAGTGACTTCTAGAGTACTAAAGTGTGTTTCATCCATATTACTCTGATCCCACCTCAAAAGTTCCAAATGAGAGCATGGAGGGGAAGAATTAGTCAGCGATGCTGGTAAAGGCGGTGGGAAAGACACCACTAGTTGAGAGGTCAAGGCTAGAAGGGGAAGATCCTTGTGCAGTGAAGGTAAAGAGACTTCCAGATCACTCAGGCCTGTCTCCAAAAAAATGATATCTGAGATGAGAATGTGAGAAGGAACCCAATACTTGTAATACATAGTGTAAAGACAAAGAGAGTTGATGATGACCATCTCTATAATAGGGGAGCCCTCATCTGGAAACTTCACCCACGGATCCCTTCCCATGTCATGTTGAACGGGAACTAAATCACAACAGGGGGATGTACTCCCATCACCAATAGAATAATTGGATGAGGAAGCCTCCAAAGTCTGAACAGGGAGGTTAGAGACAATTACTTTACCCCGATCATGCCACATAGGGCCTAAAGGAAACCACATGCGAGGATGCTGAGAAAAAGGCCTCGAAATCTCTTAAGGATTGGATCCCTACATACGAACTTTACGGCACACCTGCAGAGAATGACCCAAAATATGGAAAAAGGAGTATAACCTAGGGAAGAGGAGTTAAATCAGGGGTTGAAGATGATCCTCCATCCATTCGATCCTAGTCACAAGATGGTCCTAAAGTAGCTGAGATATATCCACTTCAATGCAAATCCTCGCAACTGAAGCCTCCACCAGGCGAAGAGTCCTTTCATCCATGCAAAGAAAGCACCCAAAAGATTCCACGATTACCATTAGGAAAGCCTCATTCATGAGGGAAAGAGGAATCCTTGGAAGAGAGATCCAGACCGCCGCTCTAGAGCATTCTCTACCAGGATGAGCGTCTATCAACCAACACGAAAGGGAGAACCTCCATCTCCCCCCTAAACACAGTCTCCTACACCAAGCTTTAACAAAATCCACCCTAGAAGACAAGATGATGTAGAATTCCTTCCTATCCAGGATTGACATATTAATTGGAAGATCAAATCCCCAGCGCCTAACGCAATCTAGAAAAAATGCAAGAAGAGGCTTATCAGTGCTAAATCTTGCAACCAAAGTCCACTAAAGATCCATAGACACCACCACGAAGGACACCACCAAAACCTAGAGCATGGGGAAACCCTTCTTCAAGAATGAAGATGTGACCACTGGATCATACAACAGAGCTTTTTGAATCAAATATGACCCTGAGGAAGGGCACAGAAGAACCTCCTAGAAAGAAGGCATAGGGGGCAAGTTGAGCCATCACTGATTGTCGTAGATCCAAGCACTGAGGGGGATTGTTTATGATTAAAAATTTACAAAAACAGTAAGGGTTTATTTCACAATATTATAATTATTTAGGATTGTTTATGTTTAAGTATCCTTTGGGGGAATTGTTTTATATTTCTATATTAATCTCAATTTATTTTCTTCTCCTCTGGTTATTCATGAAATTTTCATGTAAGGGTATGATATCTCTATTTTCATCTATATTTTGAAGTATTTTTTATAATTAATTTTTTTATTATTAATTGATTGAATATGAGATTCATGCCTAATATTACTGTTTTGTATATTATTATAAATTACTGAAATTTTAAGAAAAATGAAGGAAAATGTGGAAACTGGGGAACAGAAAGGCACTTCATGCTGAGCTGCTTCACAGATTGGTGTGACAATAGAAACTAAATATTGAAGTTGGGATTGATGATTGAAGCCACATAGGATAATACATCCATTAAATGAATTTTTACCATGATTTTGAATGATTATGGGGGTTATGGAGGCTCGAAACTAAAGAATCAGAGCAAAATAGAGATTCTGGTGCTAAAAACACATTTTACACATTGTGTAAAATCATTACATGACATGAAGTTGCAAGTCATTAACCATTTACAGGCCATGAAGAAGAAGAAACTAGCATGCTGTGAAAATTTTGAGGCCCACACATTATACATCACGTAAACTCTACATGACATGAAATCATTAGACAGACTAAAAAATTAATATTTTGATGTATCTCTTTAACAGAGATCAACTTTATGACCCAAAAATAGCTAGTTAACATGATATTTGACCTTGGTAAACCCATGTATAACCATGAGGATTATAAATAGGGGTTCTGGAAAGGATAAAGGTGGTTTTATTCTATTCATATAGAGGCTCAACTTCTAGGAGGCTACTGTAGGGTTATGACCCATCGTTCTTTGTAGATAGGTTTTCTTTATTCCTTGTTGTTTTCCTTTTATTTCTTTAATTTAATATTGAATGATTTCTAGTTTAATTACAATCTCTATATTTTATTCATTCTCTTTATCATTCACTCTCGTATATTCATTTCCCTATGGAATATTATTTATTCATCTTTGTATTTTTAATCATTTAATCGTTATGACAAACATGCCATTTGTTTCCATTTTTCTTTCAATCCTACCATGCAAATCTAATCTACTTAGGGTTGGGGTTTGAGAGTAGGGGTATGATTAATCATAATGAATCTCTAAATCAATAATTGTTAACCCTATGGCTATAAATTAGGTTAGGAAACATTTTTCTATCTCATTCCTTTATGAAACCCTGACCATGGGGGTGAAATTGAAGGACCCTGACCTAGTTGGAGTTGAGAAGGCCATGACCATTAGTCTATGACACATTTTTTCATAGAATATAATAATATTTCTTCTCGTTTTTTTATCTATATCTGGACCAAGGAATGGATCTATCTTAGATAGATCCAATTCATTTGACCATAACCAATTGGTTAATTTTTCACTGCTTCAAAGCCTAAGCCATAGGTTTATACTAAGCTGGATTTTGGATTATCTTTTATCTATACCCTAAAATTGACCCTAAACTCTCTCTATCTTCTACCTTTTCTATCATTCTGCATGCATTTTAATTATATAATTTTTATCATTAGTTTAAAAAAATCAAAATGAAATTGGGATGACCTGAACTTTGGTCGAAGGTCTTTTTCTGTATTCCCCACTCTCTATGGGATCGACCTTGTACTTCCACTTTACTATACCTTTGTAGTTAGTGTAGTTAAAGACAATATAAATTTATAATTTGATCATGATTAGAATATTTAATGAAAATCTTATGAACATATAAATTTTTTAAATCATTGTCGAGGAGTGGCAGAGCATTAAAGATGACTCGAGACTAATTGCTTAGGCCAAAAACTTTTCTTATCTCATTTCTATTTACTAATTTTAGTTTAGTTATTTATTTTTTATTTCATTTTTTTATATATTATTTTTAGTATTATGCTTCTGAAGTTTTTGGTATTGTGTAGGATGGAATACATGTCTCGTCATTATTATGTCACACCACCATCAAAGTACATCATATTTTAGGAGTATCTAACCACATGGACAACATTGAATTATAAAGGGTAGTCACAACAATAAATAAGGTGGGATCACTCATATTCTTTCAGATATGATGATTTCCAACTTCAAAAGTTAGGTGACACCTATCATTAATCCTATGGAGGAGACCCTAATATTAAAAACTACCAAGGTGGATCATGGACTGAGTAGTACTCAGAAGACAAACTAGTCAAATTGATCACACAGTACATTGAAGGGATGAACACAAGGATGGAAAATAATGTGGCTAATCTCAGTGAATAGAGAGAATTGAAAAATCACATATCTCAAGTCATTTTAAATTTAAATTATTTTATTATTATCCAACCAATAGTTTCTAATGTAGATATAGGTTAGTTTAAAGAATAATAAGATCAGGTGGAGGAAGTACAAGCTATTGAAATAACAGAACCTCAAAAGAAGTAAATTCAAGAAGACCATTCCTTCCAAAAAACATAAAAGTAGAATTTAGATGAAAGACTAGACACATTTCTCACAAATTATATTTTATAACTGGATAAGAGGATAGATGAAAATGAGGCATAACTCAAAGAACAGGGAGAACTACCACGTTTTCCTTTATGTTACTCCAAATGTTAGTCATGCATAATTACAAAAGTTTAGGGAGAGGGGAATATAAAGAAAGGAATAAATATATCATACCTACAATTAATCAGGGAGACTCTAACCTAAGACCTCTCATGATACCACGGCGTAACCACTAGGCTACGTCCCTAGGGGTAAATATCATTCATGCATAAGAATACAAAAAACATCAATATCAAGAAGAAATATTATATTCAATTGATTAATAATAATTGAATTAACTATAAAAACACATCAAAATATAAATGAAAAATAGAGATATCATAGTGACATTTTTTCTCTTTAGTACTTAAAACGATTAAGGAAATGTTTTTATGAAAAGATGACTTTATTTCTCTCTTAGGTTGAATATCATTTCTCTTCTAAATCCATGTTTTTTAAAAATATTTTCAATAATGTTTTTACTATTATTCAATTATTTTTTAAAGTCATTTTTACCCATGTTTTACTTTTTAAAAATGGTTTAAAAGGAATATTCTTTTCATTTTTCAAATGAGGTTCTTTTCGACATTTTTAAAAAAGTGCGAGAGGAATACCTTTTTTAACTTGTACAGCCTGAACAGAATTTCCTACTATCATGACCACTCATTGCTTTGAATATTCATTTACTATTTTACAAGTTTATTTTCAAATAAAACTTTTTCCTTAATATTTGGGAAATTTTTAGATTTTAAATAAGTGTTTTCAAAGTGAAAAATGGTGTTTTCCTTAAGAAATATTCTAGTGAACTTTTGAAAGTATTATCATTTATGTCAACACCCTTTGTTGAATCTTACACTTTACTAAGGTTATACTCTTATGATACCATCCAATATATTTTTTGGATGGTTTATGATCATCTTAACTAGGAAAATTATTGATATTTCATATAATAGTTCTTTCAATATAGAGATTTGTTTATTAGTATTGTTTATTCATGTGATGAATGCATTGGACTTAATAAGTGATGGGTGTGACACACTATTCCCACTCATTTATTAGTAGGCCTCATGAGACAAAATAGATGAGGTTTTGGATGAGGAATTACCCATTTATTAATATTTCATGGTATAAGGATTTTACGGTATTTTCATATGTCTTGGTATAAGGCCTCGACAGTAAGTCTCAGATGTTCATCATTATGCATTCCATCATTATAAAATCAGGTATTGATGTCTATGTGATTACTTCATTTTTATGATATACATGGATAAGTTTATAGATCATGAGATTATTTATATGGCATTATTTTATCATCAGTTATTCTTTCCATATTATTTATTCCTTATTTAGCTTTTGTTATATGCATACCCTTACTGAGTATCTGAGTTCACCCATTTCTTATGTTTCCTTTCCCCAGGATACCAAGAAGTGTATCATGGTTGATATATAGAGTTATTATAAAGGTAATTATGGTTTACTCAAAGAAAATACTATATTGTATTTTAAAATTTTTAAATGTTATGTGAAATTAAAGTATGTATCTCATTTTCCAAGACTATTAAACTAGTTGATCCTTTGGGGTGTGCTTGCCTGTATCTAGTTCCAATGTAATAAATTAACCACCGAATCTAGGATATTGGGGTTAGGATCTTTAGAATTGGTATTATAACAGGTTTAGTAGAAACCTTAGGAACTATATTTAAGAAAATATAGATTAGGGAACGTAACCCTATGATGGAATTTGAGGTCATTCCCCAAAGACACTAAGTTTATGATTCACATGAGGATAGTTTATGATTTTTAGGTACCATCATGGGTTTATAAGTCTATGGTTGATCATAAGTTTAAAGTCAAATATATGCATTTTTATGTTTAAATTGATGGAATTATAAGATGATTAAGAGTATTTTGGGATATATTTATGGTAATACAGCCCTTTTGTTTAGTATATGTTTTAGTGAAAAGTTCATTTAAGGAATAATTCTTTTTATTTTCTGGATATAAGTTTAAAGGTATTGATAACCTTTAGGGTTTATATGATCTCTGACTATGAGGTAATTATGGGTTATTAATATTTAGGAACATATGTTTTATCATATAGATAACCATGGGATTAAAAAGTGATTTGATGATTAATGTTATTTTGAGTATTTTAATCATATTTTTTGGAAAGTTATCGGAATTATATAAATATAGTTTTATAAAAAATTCAACATGTATTTCGGGTGACAACCTATCGCATCCGGCAAGGTCATGGGGCTCAAACCCACAACTGAAGTGCGACGAGGGTGCATCACCTACCCCTAGACTACATGATGACCCAGTTAGTATAAAATTATTTTTACTTAAATGGTTTGATGGATAAATATTAACTTGATTTTTTTAATAATTTTATAGTATCAAATGTTTTTAAATTTTTATGATTTTTAGGTGATTAATGATATTTCGAGTGACATTTTATTGGTTTTGGGTGTATATAAATTTTAGGTTTAACGTAAAGGATTATTTGGGATGAATACTATTATGTTTTTTGAGATTTAAGCTAAAGGGTATGAGATAAAATTTGAGGTTAAAACCTTATGTCATGTTGAGGTTATTGAGGTTATTTGGGATGTAGGGTTATTTATTTAAGGAATGATCTATGTTAAACCTTTGGTTTTATCATTGAATTTTGGATATTAATGAATTATTTATTCACGTGAAGGATTATACATTTTGGTTATTATTTTCCTTTATGGTAATCATTTCAGTATTGAATAATGGTTAAATATATGAGAAATATATTGTTATCCTATTATTGGTTATATGATCTTTAGAAGCTACTTTTAGCGCTTTGGACATAAAAATCATCTTGAATACTCATCGTTTAGAGAAAAAGAAGTGATTTTTTTTAAAATTAACTAAAGGAAGAAATTATAATTGTTGAGTAAGTATATTTACTTAAGTTATTAGTCTATATGGTAAAGTAATTCCTCAACTCTAGTAAAAGGATCTGGAAAAAAATGTTATCTTATTACCTTGATGGTTTTATGGTCATTAACATCCTCATGATCATTCAATTTATTATGATTGTTGATCTATGTCACTCACCATCATTATTTAGAAATTAATATTTTCTTCCATGTTCATGTTTTTACTTACCACTAATTTTCTTCTATTTGGAAACCTAGTTTTGTGATAACCATCATATTTCCCTTTCCCTCTTTTAAGAAGAAGTTTTATTAACCCTTTTTACTATATGGGCTTCCCATAAAGGAATTTTCAATGGAAAATCCTTTATTATTTAGCACAAGTTCAAATTATGAGGATGAAATTTATTAAAGGGGGAGATAATATAACACCCCTATATTTTAAAGTAACACTATGTTTGATATTGTACACAACACACGACAGTGAGTCTAAACAAACCGCAATATACTGTTAAAATATTATTATCTCCTAATTGTTGAATTGGAGGGTATAAATAGTATAAACCAAATTATGAAATATATATAAAGTACTTACTTAATACAAATGCATTGATTAATTTTTATTAAATAAGTACTTAATTTTTAGTAATGTTATTTTATGCTTTAGAAATACATTTTCCTCAAAAATAAATTTTATTTCATTTTGAGAGAAAATATTATAATTAATTTCTGGAAAATATATAAATTTTTATTTTATAAAAATAATATCATTTTTTAAATCATCATATCAAATTTATCTTCAGGTGAAATTTTTAGATTTTTTTGAAAAGATTGATTTTTTAGTGAATAGTGAAAAATATTATTTTTTATTGAAAACTATATTTTTGTATCAAGAATTTAAAAAGATGCATTTTTTAAAAAAACAATTTAAAACTAAAATCAGTTATATTATATTATTAATAATTCAATTAAGTTCATTTGAATTAATTTTATGTTTGAAATTGGTATAAAAATATTTTTATACACAAAAAAGCATTTTTATGAAAAAAAATGCTTTTCATTACATTTTTTGTTTTGATTTTAAATTAATTACTATAACATATATAAATTTAATCTTAAAAAATTTATTCCATATTTTAAATTAGGGGGTTTAAATTTGGTAAATAGGCCCTTCTATATTTGGTCAATATGAATAGTAATCATGGCAAAATTTATCACATCGGTAAATGGTAAATCGGGTTAATGTAGTTTAAAACTAAGTGATATGGTCATAATACCCAAAAAGATTTGTCAGAGACAAAGTATCTGACCATTTATTAAAATAGAGGAAAATTACAGCAAGCAATAAGCACACTCTATGAAAAAAACTACATATCATAAAAACCATATTCATCACCATAACCATGCTTGGTTACTTTATCTGTAGTGGTTGACTCCCATTCTGAGCTTTTATACTACTTCAAAGTTTTAGAATACTTCCTTCTGAGGTTTAACTTTTCCAAATATAGATACTCTTTAGAAGGCTATGAACCTTTTCCTTTGTTGATAGAGGACATGGTGGGTATCGGCTTCGACAAATACGAATAATCCTTCTTTTCCTTCTTCTTGGTGGAGCAGTCATAACTTCCTCCTTCCCGGATACAATATTCTTTCCACCCTGAACAATGTCACTATAAGAGGTTTTCATCCTCCCGCCAGCATTCTCCTTTTCACTATCAGATATATCCCCCCAATTTCCAGTGATAGTCACCTCCTGATAACTATCATGCACTCCCTATTCATGATCAAAGTGACTATTAGCATCAACTGATACTAAACATTGTGGATGCTCCACAGGCTCCTTACTACCATGAATCCCCTCATGCAGAATACCTTCTCTAGAGATAACATCATGGGGCTGTGAGTCAGACTAAAAATTGTCAACTACATTCCTTGTATATTCCTCCTCAGCATTGGAAACCCTATCATTCTTTAAACCCTGAAAACAGTTACCAGTGGCCTGTTCTTGAAACTTCCCAACCCCACTGTCATTGTGGTCACACTTCTTACCCAGAAGCAGAAGCCTTCTATCATCCAAATCAGAAGAAACATCAACTGACACCCTGATAGGAGACAAAGAAGAGGCAACATGAACAGTCAATAATACAGCCCGGTCCGGGACCGGTTCCACTTCATCAATCACCAGACCCGCAAAACAATTCCCAAGCTCAATACTGCCTACCTATTGCTAAATGTGTGTCTTCCGCAGATCTAAAACCTTCACCCACCCATCAAAATCATCCAGTTAGTCACCTATCTGTAGATCCATAATAGGGTTAACCCTCACTGTATCATTATCCACGCTAGGTTCATCTTCTTGGTTTACCACTTCCATCATTTTTCCTATGTTTAGAACCTAAAGGGTTACAATAGTGTTCCCAAAAGATTGCACTGCAGTATTCACATTTTCCACTAGACCTCCTGTATTAGACACACCAAGATCATGCTTCATCTTTCCAAACACCACATCCACCATTGGATTCGAAGGTACCCCCACTGCCCTCACATCATCTACAAAAACACTACCAGCAGCCCTGACATCATTGTTTTTGAAATCCTACCTCATCTCCAGCTGCCACATCCTTCGACCCTGAAGTAAAAACCACCACTCGCTGCTTTAACTTACCAGCCATACTCTTACCTCCATGCCTACAGTTCACCAATTCGTGACCCAACTTCTTACAAGAGTCACAGAAATTTACCCAAGATTCATAGATGACCGAAAACTTGTATAGAAATTCTTCACCGAAAGAAATCCATATAAAATCAACTGGTCTATGAGAGACAACAACTTTAACACAAACCCGATGAGCAATCGGATTAAAAACTGATCTAGTTTTACTGTCTGAGCAAAGAAATATTTCTACCATGTTTCCTAACATGCAGATAATGGAGGGGTTTTGAAAGGGGAGGGGATGTTCTGGAAATATTACCCAAATGGAAGTCTCGGGAGAATCCTATTTCATGTGAAAATCATATCTCCAATGAAGAAGAAAGAACCGGAATCCATTGATACTGCGAGGTGATGAATACCATGCTTGAATCAAATCCTCTTCTGAGGCGAAGCAAATCATAAAGTGATGATTATCCAGGAGCCCCACCGTCGCTTGATTCTGAAGATTCCACGACCTGAAAACAAACCTGTCAAACTCATCCACCAAAGGGCTTCAGTCCTTGAATCTCATGAGTAAAGTCCATCGGAGAAGAGTGGAGGCCTCATTGAACTCCGAAAGAGAAAGGGGGAGTTGCGGTCTCCCTTGGAAAAGATCATAAACCTTAGGGCCGATTGAAATTCCGAGAGAAGATGGGAGATAGTCTGGATTTGAAAAGGGAAGGAATCTACTCTGGGTTCCCTCTAGGGGTGGAAGGTGCCCCACCCCCGTTGTGGGGGGAGAGGGAGCTGTATCGGCCACCGCCACCATCTAGGGTTCGAGGGGAGTCTGCACAGAGCACCCCTAAGATATCATAAATGTGTTGTTGGGTAACGTGTTTGATTTGAATGTTTTAATGTCTCCCATTAATTTTATATATCTATATTAAATTTTAGGTAAGTTTTATGGGATTTTATTATAATTATCCATTTATCTTGATGTATTTAAAGTCAAATTAAATGAATAGTATTAAAGATTACATGAATAATATTTTATAATAAACAATATTTTATTAAATGATTTAAAATTCATAAAAATATTATATTAAAACAAATGAATAGGATATAGTTTTAAAAATCAACCATGTTATATTTATGGGACTTTTTCATTTTATATTAACATTATTAACCCTTAAATGGTAGAAAAATTCAATATTACAGTAATTGTCAAAAGGGTTAGCAGGAGTTTAAAACTAAAAGATAAGGGTGAAAACATGCCCAAAACTTGTCAAAATTTTATTTTATGAGATTATTTAAACTTATAATCATATTATATTTTAATAATATTATTTTTTATCCATTTTTACATGAATAATATTTTATATTAATTTAATACTTCATGAAATTTTGAAAATTCCCCTCACCCCAATTATAAAAGGACACCTCTCCTTTTCTCTTATTTACACCACTTTGAGCAATATATATAGACCAAACCCTAACCATTTATATTGTAAACATCCTTATACAATTTATATAGGTTATGTTCATACCAAAATTCCAACCCTAGTTCCCTTAAGAATATATCTAAAGGAAGTTTTTCGAAGAAGAGTTAATCATCATTACCAACTCTTTCATGTTTATTTCTGTTTATACTTCCTTTTAATGTGATATACCCATACTAAAATAATAAATCCAGTATAATAAATATACTTATATATTATTATGACTATATTACATCCATATTCCATCTCTTTTATATCATACGAAAAGCAAAAATGTCTCTCATGCATACATACAGCTTATCGTCTCCACGTAGCAGTGTAATTCATTTTTCATCGTCATTTTACTTGTATAGTTATAAAGGAAGAAAAAATGAGTATATATGATATTTATTACATAAAAATGATTCTATAATTATAATATCACATCTAACTTATGACCTTTTAATCCATTAGAAAATAATAATTTCGCTTGTGCGTACGTGTGGACTACCACCTCTTCGAATCAATGTGATTTTTTTCATTTCCATTTTACATTGATGGTAAGAAGGGTATATTTAATTATATATATGATATATATAATATAATAATGATTATTTAAAGGTTAATTATTATTTAACTATTTTTGTTTCATCCATTGAAAATTTAAAACAACGTTCATATATACGTACGACATACCATTTCCATGAACGATGAAATTCATTTTTCTATCTATAAATTTTATGGATGAATATAAATATGTGTATAATGAATATATATGGTACTTATATAATTATTAACATTCTAGATATTGTGAAACCATGATCAAAGTACAAAGAATAAAACTACCAAACCAAAACATACATGAAAAATGAAGCATTTATTACTTAAAACATAGATTTTAACGAAGAATATTTAATAAATGAGTGATAAAATATTATTATTAAATAATATATGGTATGATATATATGATTATATTTATATAATATATTTATAATAAATCTATATTTATTATACTAGATTTTCGGATGTATACGAAGGAAGTCAGACCAACAATAAGGGTTCTCTGTCTCAAATTATCTTCTTTGGGTCATATGTTTTACACATATCTTCTTTTATGAGGTGTATATAATGCTTATTTGAGGCATATTTTGTTGTTATTAAACCAAAAAAAATAAATATTTATTTTATTAACAATATAAATGAGAAGTACAAGAGAAATATATGAAATAGAAATAGAAAATAAATTTCCACACTATAATCACAGAGTTCCAAAGTAGTAAATCCTGAGCGCATTAGCTCTAACAAGGTTCACCCCCTCAGAAGGAAAGGACCCAAGACCAGATAATCAAGAAATCCACTCACCCTAAGTTCCATTGGAAGAAAGAGAATCAGTAACTTCATTCCCTTCACACCATTTATGTAAGATATCCATGTGGGTGATCATGAGACCCTTGCATCTATAGATAATATAAGAAATAGACCAGGGGTGATTATAGTGCCATGTAGAGAATTTTAAAGAGTCAGAGAGTCATTCTCTACAGATTAAAGATGAATATTCCTCTGATTGCATAAATGGAGACCAATCAGCAATTCTTGGGTGTCATCTTGAAACGATTCTCCTCTTCCAAGGTATTCATCTTGAAGTGAGACTTCTCTTATAATGTATGCAGAAAATCCAACAAGACCAAGCCCCACTAGTCCTAGATCACCCCTCCCCCCGCATGACCCCCTGGTGGAAAGAGCCATCGGTGTTCAGTTTTAGTCCCACGTTATGGTGTATATACTGAAACTTTTACATGTTATATCATGAACCCTTCATATTTAATGGTATTTTAAGCTTCATTTTTAATTATTTCATCCAATAGGATTTGACTTGAAAGTTACCAAGTGGTAAAGGGTTTCTTAACTCAATTTCCATTAATTAGGTTATAACTCTTCTTCATTGACATTGGTATGTCATGATTATGTGTGAATTGATCTATAAATTTATTTATTCTATAGTTTAAATTGTTTTGTGTGGATTTTTATTTTTTACACATAATATTTCCATTGATTAATTCTAAATTTAATGATATGATCTTTGTAAGGGTTCTTCATCTAAAATTATCTTTTTTTGGAAATATGTTATATTTTACACCTATATTATTTTATGAGGTGTATATACCCCCCTATTGACATGTTATATCATGAATATATTTATATTAATGATATTTAATGTTTTATTTTAAGTTATTTCATTCATGGGGGCTATGATTAAAAAGTTACCAAAACAGTAAGGTTTTATTTTACAATCTCATCATTATTTAGGATTATTTATGTTTAAGTCTCCCTTAGGGGAGTTATTTGATATCTTTATCTTAAACCCAACCAATTTTCTTATACTCTATTAATTCATGATATTTTCAAGTAATGGTACCATTTTTCTCTCTTTGGTACTTAAACTAATTGATAAAATGTTTTTAATAAAAGATGACTTTATTTCTCTCTTCACTTGAATATCCTTTCTCTTCCATGCCCATTTTTTCTAAAAATGTTTTCAATAATTTTTTTACTATTATTAAATTATTTTTAAATTATTTTTTACCTATTTTTTATTGTTTAAAAAAAAGGAATATTCTTTTCATTTTCTGAATGAGGTGTTTTTTAATATTTTTATAAAGATGTGAAAGGAATATTTTTTAACTTATACAACATGAATGGAATTTCCCATCATCATGACTACTCATTTCTTTGAATATTCATTCACATGTTTACAAGGTTATTTTCAATTAAAATTTCTTCCTTAATATGTGTAAAAAAAATATATTTTAAATAAGTGCTTTCAAGATGAAAAAGGGTATTTTCCTTAAGAAATTTTCTAGTGAACTTTTGAAAGTATTTTAATTTATGTCAACATAATTTATTGAATATTATGCTTTACTAAGGTTATATTCTTATGATTCAATCCATCATATTTATTTTGATGGTTTATGATCAGCTTTACTGGGGAAATTATTGATATTTTGTATGCTAGTTCTTCCAATATGGATAGTTATTGATTTATATTATTTATTCATGTGATGAAAGCATTAAACTTAATAAGTGATGGGTGGGGCCTTCTATATACCCTTGATTAATGAGTAGGTTTCATGAGATAAACTATATTGTTTTTTGGCTGAGTCCTTACCCATTTATATATATTTCATGGCACAAGTCCTTGATGGTATTTTCTAATGTTTTGGCACAAGGCCTTAATGATAAGTTTCAGATGCCTATCATTATTCATTCCATCATTATGAAATCAGTTATTGATGTCCATGTGATTACTTGATTTGTTATGATATCCATGGATAATTTTCTAGCTCAGAAGATTATTGATATGGCATTATTTTATCATCATTTATTCTTTTCATATTATTTATTTCTTATTTAGATTCCATTTTATGCATACTCTTACTAAGTATCTAAGATCACCCCTTTATTATGTTTCCTTTCCCCAAGATACCAAGAAGTGTATTATGATTGATATGTAGTGTTATAATAAAGGGAATTATAGTGTACTCAAATAAAATACTATGTTTTCTTTTAATTTTTTTAGATATTATGTTAAATTCAAGTATGTATCTAGTTTTCCAAGACTATTAAACTATTCGGTCTTCTGGGATGTGATCGCTCGTATCTAGTACCAATGTAATAAAGTAACCACTAGCTTTGGCCTACTAGGGTTAGGTTATTTACATCAAACCCTTATCATTTTATGAACAACCCTAGGGTTTATGGAAGGAATTGGAATAGAGATATAGAAATATAGATAAATAGGGAAGAAAAATAAAGGAGAGAAGAGGAAGGGTTTACCTTGAGATTTTCTCATAAAAATGAGGTAGATGTGGATTAGATTCAAGAAGGGGGTGGAGAGAACCCTATAAATTCTGAGATGTTTTGTTGAACCAAATGAGGGATGAAGGATGGTAAATTTGATTAAAAAAGGGGTCGGGTAGAATATGAAAATCACTTTTTATTAAAACTTTGTAGGTCACATGATTAGGCCGCAAGATTTAGTAAATTGTTCGAAAATCATGAGGTTTCCACTAGATAAGCACACCCCTACATTATTTTTCTATATGGTTAGTTGAAACCATGAACCAACCATGAAATACTCTATTAAGTGTTGTACCATTGCGCATGAGCTATCTGTATAGTTTTCCTAACCATGAGCTGTAACCGTGTGACACCCAAAACCCTCTAAGAATTACAAATTATGGACCCTAAACTTTAGAAAAATT
Source organism: Viscum album (assembly GCA_963277665.1). NCBI lineage: Eukaryota > Viridiplantae > Streptophyta > Magnoliopsida > Santalales > Viscaceae > Viscum > Viscum album. The sequence goes on along the minus strand of OY728159.1, from coordinate 1,233,891,967 downwards.
TCACACCCCAATAAATAAATAAAATAAAACAAATAAATAAAATAATAGAGTAAATTAAATATTGGGGTGTGGAAATTATGTTTCATGAAATTTCCTCTAAATTTCCTCATGAAATACCCTTTTGGGTTATTCAATTTTTGTAACATTTGATCAAATTCTTAATGTCCTTTTTATGTGATATCATTTGAAATTTTATGAAACTCATTTTATTTCCATGATCTCCTCATGATATGATATATTATTGTCTTTATATGTCACACATGAAAATGGATTATCATTATGTGATGGGTGGGGTCCCATATAGACCTCTAATGAATTATTTAAAGTTTTACACCTCATGAGGTGATGATTTTATGCATGTACATAATTGCAGTTAATCTATGTTCACATGAATTTTTGTGGATATAATTACAGTTAAGCTATGTTCAGAAGACTGTGTGTGGAGAAAATTGTAGTTAAGTTATGTTCACAAGACTGTGCATGGACATAATTGTGGTTAAACTACGTTTACAAGATTATTCATGACCATAATTGTGATTAAATTATATTCACATGACTATGTGTAGACATAATTGTGGTTAATCTATTTCTAAAAGTCTGTTCATGGACATAATTGTGATTAAGTTATGTTCACAAGACTATGTGTGGATATTTTTTTGAAAAGAGTGAGTTGAGAGGCTCTTAGATAGAGGTAAAGAAATATTAAAAAAATTTGAAAATGGTATTTTACATTTTTTCCATTGAAATATGTGAAAAAAATCACTAGGGGGAGAGTTAGAGTGGTAGAAAACTTCTTCATTCACTCCCTTGTTTGCAAGACCATCAGTAAGGTAATTTGTTTCATGAAATATGTGTGTGATAATGTGGTTCATGGAAGAGATCACATCTAGAATATTGGCCCATATGGTTGTCATCTTCCATGAGAGGTGAACCACTCCCATCCTGACAGCATGAAAAATAGTGTTAGATCCACACTCAAACCAAATGTTGCTACAATTCCATTACCTTGAAATATAGACATCTCAGATAAATCCATTCATTTTCACTTCAAGATCATTTTCATGGCCACAAGGACCATGGAGAGCTTCCACCATGTCACCATTCTGATCATGAAAAATGGATCCATACCCTACAAGCCCTGGGTTTCCCCTCAATGTACCATCAATGTTTCACTTTATCCAACCATGAAAGGGAGGAGTCCAAAAAACCTCAAGAGTGCCACAAGGTTTGGGAAAGTTCCCAGTAATATTTATCCTTATAAGGATAGTTATATCCCATACTATGATTCTCAAGTGTATAACATGCAATGTGTTATCATTTTGAATTTCCTCAAGAATATTAGCAATAGAGGCTCTATAATTGAAACACTTATGCTCATGAATGTCCTTGTTTCAGATTCTAAAAATGACATGAATCGATTCTACACAAGCAACACAGAAGAGAAGTGTGATCTTCTTTGAGAACTGAATATTAAGTACAACATGTAGGAAATCCTGGAACGTAGCAGCATATAGGGGTCACACCTCAAATAAATTGAATACATCTTTCCAGATGGAGGATATAGTTTTACATCATAATAAAAGATAATTAACATCCTCCCTATGTTAATGAAAAGTGGAACATTTGTAGCAAAGGGATATTCCCACATGTTGTAGGTTGGCATCGATAGGTACTTTATTCATGGAGAGTCTCCATATGAGTGTAAATTTTGAAAGAAGGAGACACTTCTTATGATCTCCAATCCATTTGTGACTTCCTTGGAGTAGATGCATGTAAAATTTCTTGGATTCAAGAATTATAATGGGGTATGGTTCCCAAATGAGAAAGTTTTCCTAGTTGAGAAACTCATAGTTGTAGGAAGATTCAGCTATATCATCAGGTAGAAGATCCAGGTTGTCTATCTAATCCTTAATTGATATGTTGTGGTCAATATCTTGATCAGATGAGTTAATATAATCAATGAGAGGATTTCCAATCCAGTATCATGCCATAATCTAAGGGAATAATTCCTGTTAACAAGCCAATGGGAGTGCATGTGAATCTTTTTAGCAACTTTCCTCAAACCAGGCCAGATGGAGGACTCCATGTAACTCGAATTCCCTACAATAATATTTTAAAAAAATATAGATCTAATGAAGCCCATGGATTCAGAGTGACTATTTATAATCCTTCATATGAATTTATCAAGAATATACTAATTAAATAATTCCATATTTTTTATTCTAATACCACCAAAAGTTTGAGGAAAGAAGCACTTTTTCCAAGAGGCGGTGATGACTTTCTTTTCCAAGATGATTATACTCTAAAAAAAGTTACTCGTCATTGATTTTATAGTTTTAATAACTAAGGAAATCTAGGAATACACCATGAAATAATAGAAAACTTTGAGACCAATGCATGTTTCACAAGACACACCCTTCCTACCATTGAGAGAGACTTTCTTTTCCAAGAGGTGATGGTTCTTCTAATCTGGATCAAGATATTAGTAAAGTGAGAAGCATGAGTCTTGACCCAAAAAAGGGGGTGTATGGTAATTAAAAGAAAAATAACCCTCTCTAATTCCAATATCATTAATTATGGAGACCTTCCTTGAAGATGTAATTCTATTGCCAAAATAGATAAAGGACTTGTTCTAACTGATTTCTTAGACTAACACACTCTCATAGTGCAATAGGGCACTCTTGAACTCTCATCATGCTTTATGAATAATTGATAATTTTTTTACTTATTGAGTATTTGAGCTCACCTATTATTATTTTTTATATTCTTCAAGTTAGGAAGATTAATATAATATATTATATTTTTAGAAGGAGGTCTGGTATGGTTGAATTATAGAGAAATGTTCACAGTTATGTGAAATGATATTTTTTATGTAGATAGTATATAAATATACTAAACATATGGGTTATGTTATTGTGAGATTATTTTGAGATGTTATGTTTAATTAATTTTAAATATATTGAATTTTATCTTGGGTTGTCACACTTGGTATCAAATTTGTTTTGTAAAGTATGTGTTTTTAGCACCAAACCTAAGAATGTGGGACAGGGGCGTCTCAAATATATTACATGAAATAAGTTTAATATCCTATTTTAACTTCTAAATAAAATAATTAGGTAAATTTATGACCACCAAATAATATTTAATGACATAATATTTACACTAGTCTTTAAATAACTAAAGTTGGATATCGGTATCAAAATTTATGGTAAAATGAAGTTGTTGTCCAGTAGCAGTGCAATAAAATATTATAGTTTACATGAGGTAAATTGATCAAATTTTTTACCATAAATGAGTAAAATATTGTTTGGGATTAAAAATAATTAAATTTTATATTTTTTTAATCTCTACATTGAATTTCTAATCATCTCAACATGAAATGTATAGCATAAGTTATGACTAAAATACAGTAGTTGTTTAAAAGTTATTGCAAGATTACAGTACATCATCAAGTGACCTAACAACTATTTCATCCAAGTTTCATTATTTAAATTGAAGGTAATTATATTTAATCCCTAATTTCCTTTTCTGACCAAATAAGACAATAAACAACCATTTTCATATTAAAAACTTTCTAATCTACAAATTAATAATGGGGGGTCATTGACCAATTTGTGAAGATTTATTGAAATACTTTATTCCATTATGGGTCATAATTTTCTTTGATAATTATCCAACCACATGCATGGTTTTGGATTTTTTAATTGCTAAAAAATGGATTGAAGATATATAATGCAATACTAGGAGATAATAGGGAAGTTTCTAATTCACTGTTAAATATAATTTCACAATAAAAGAAAAGGGGAGTGAGTTGTTTCACCAAATGGGTATTATACTTATTGATTTATGTGGAGAAGACTTTTCCTGTAACGTTAAAAGAATATACTACCATTGGAATACATTAAATAATCATTTATTTAATGTCAAAGAAGGTATGAGAATATATGTATCACATTAATGATTATTTCACACCCTTTGTAATATCCCACCCCTCATCCATTGGCTTGGGAAAAGGTGGAGGTGTTATTGACCTTAGGTGACATCTCCAAGACACCAAAGGATGGAAAAAAATAAATGCCAAGGGATTCATAAAAATTAGGGGATGATTTTACCTTTGAAAATAAAACAACTAAACTATGATAACCATAACAATTAAACCTCTATATGATGCATGAATACAAAAAACAATTTAATGAAAACCAACTAAACCAAAAACTATATCAGAGTACAAGTGGAATCAAAGTGGAATAATCAAAAGAACCAACATATGAAAAAACCCAAAGACACCTAAGACACCAAACATAAACTATTAAATAGATCTAAGCTCCAAATCCACATTACCTACCCAAGGTATCATGAAGCATCACTAAATAACTAGGATACCTTGCCTTTACCTTTATCTCGATATATAATATCTGAAAATGAACCAAAGTTCCCAATAAGGGGGTGTGTATCACCCCAGTTTAAGGTAATTAACCCTTTATTTATGTATTTTAAGTATATAAAGTCATTAGGTTGAGTTTGTGAATGTTTGGAAGAGTTTTTCATGTTTTTTTGGGCTTTTTGGTGGTTCATGGTTTGATCATAGTTAGTAGAAACCATGAAACACCCTTTAGGAAACCATGCAACTGAAATAAGGGGCATTGGGTAGGTGCACATTTAGGTGCACGGTTTGTCCAAACTATGCATCCACCCATGATAAACCGTGTAAGTGTGGATAGAGGGGGTTATCATAGTTGGTTCATGGTTTGTCTAACCATTCAATCCAACTATTATAGGGGTATTTAGAGGTAGTGGTTGGCACACGATTTTCTTAATCGTTCACCTAAACCGTGAAATGTTAAAAATTAGATCTGTATTTTTTGGATCTAATATGAATCACCTATTTAATCCCTCATTTTTCCCATTTTAGGTTATAACATGATTTCCTTTACTTCCAAAGGCTAGATAGATCCTTCCCCTTAATCTAGGAGTAGTTTTTTGGTGAATATAAGTGCATTGTAGACCCATATTCCTTGGTAAGTGCTCATTCTTGGTGGTTTTCATTAGTTTTATTCATATTACTTTTATTTTATTCATGTATATAATCTTTTGGGGATAGATCCATTTTGTTTAATTATAATCATGATGATATATAGTTTTTTTTGTAAAGGGAACAAGATCTAAAGCAGGTTTTGGAAGATCTAATCCAAGTTTTTGGAGTTTTTATGTTGTTCTTAATTTTTTTCCTAAGTTTACAAGGTAGGTGGATTCACTCTAGACTCCTCTTGTTAGAACTAAAAGGATTGATTTTAAATTGATTGAATTGTTTTTTTTTAGTAGTGAAATCAATGTGAAAAGTTGGTGTAAACCCTCTTTATTGATGGTTTGTGGAATTATAGAAATTGGTTATTTTGTGGAAAGTGAAATTGTTTACATGATTTTAAAATGGTTGTTTGGTTTTGATGCATGGAAAATTGGTTAGAAAATGTTTTCAATAAAAGTATTGTCTTATTGAAATGGTTTTGAACAATTTTTCTGGTATGGTATTTGGTATAAATGGTTAGCATGTCTTCATTTTCATTGACATGGCCCTATGGAAGGGGCATGTGCCATTGGGGCACTTGGTATATGATTACAATGTGACAACTTGGTAGATCGAAAAGAGACCAATAATGAGTATGGAACTATCACATGTGAATGAATGTGTGGATATGTGTAATGGAATGTGTTATTCTAAATGGATTTTGAAATGTTTTGAAAGACTTTTTTAGTTTCTTTCCATGGAAAACTATTTTTCTTAGAAATGGTTTTGGTTTTGATATAAACTATTTTTAATTGATTTATATGAATTTTTTTATATAAATCTACTAACATGTTCTATCCTAGTGGTGTGATTAGGTAATTAATTTTGGAAAACCTACTGATTTTTATACTCACCCCCTGCTCAGGAACTTTGTGCATTAGAAAATTTTGTATATAAAGACATGGGTAAATGAAAGTTATCTCAGTTATTTAATGATGCATCATGATACCTTGGGCATGGATGGTTGAGTTGGAGCTTGGAGTATATTGGGAGTTGATTCTAGATATCTTGGTTGTCTTTGGGTTGTTGGTTTTAGTTTCCGCTTTATGATCTGATATGGTTCATGGTTATAGGTTGGTATTATTATTATTAGTATCACTTCAAGTTGTATTGCATTTTTCTCATGCATTATATAGTGGTTGTTTGGTTAGTTTATCCTTGGTTTGGTTGTTTTATTTTCAAAGGTAAAATCTTACCCCAACTATTTATGAATCCCTTGGTATTTATTGTCAGTCTTTGGTGTCTTAGGGATGTCACCTAAGGACTAGTAATGTATCTGCCTCTTCTTAGGCCAATGAGGAGGGGCAGGATGTTACAGGGTGAGTATAAAACTCAGTAAAATTTCTCCAATGACTTATATACTCATTCCACTAGGATAAATGTTGTTAACACAATTTATGTAAGATAGTTTCTATAAAAATAGTTTAAAATCATTTCAGCTGTTTATATCAAAACCCAAGAAATTCCAAGGAAACCCATTTCACAACCATAAAACCCTTTTTTCAAATCCATTTGGTATACCAATTCTATAATTCCATAAATCCACATATTCATGCATAGGTGATAGTTACATACTCATGATCGGTCTCTCATTGATCTACCAAGTCATCATAAGGTAACAAATATCATGTTCCATTAAACCTTTGGCACCCAGCACCAAGTCATATTTAAACCAGGATTTATAAAATACAATATGAACTATAATGACCCGTCCCAAGATGGGGATTGAGTCACAACTATTTCAAGCCCCTCTCCATAGGCCAGGGGGTGGAGACAAGCACCGAAGGAATAACTAAAACTCAGGGAGGCCTTTTCCTTAAGTACTTGTATGCATGCACTCACAAACACCTTAATGCAATAGTGAAGAGATATAAAATAAGTTGTAAACTAAAAATGAATGAATATAACTATCCAAACTAGAGTACAAAAGAAGTAATGGAATTGTAGAAAAAGGTAAAAACACACACCCACCAAAGAAAACTACAAAAGCATCCAAGATTCTCAGAAGGAGGGGATTGCTGTCAAAAGTAACTGTCGAAAAGCTCCTCAGTCCAACTCCAATAAACACTATAGTCATCCTAGCTTGCTAATCTCTGCCTGCCTCAGGTCTTCTGTGGACTCTGTCAAAAGGGATGTGGTCTTCACAAGACACAACACGTGTAGTAAAATCTCGTGTATAGGTGAGTATAAAAATACTCAGTAAGAGCCCCCAAAACCCAAAAGAAAATGGAGTGACTAAAAGGAAACAATATGCTCGACCTAGCCATAGGGAAACCCCATCGTGAGAGAAACTACATCTCAACTCATCCTTAATTCTACATTACTAGCCAACTAAGTCAAAGAAACCCAGAAAAAAATAAGGAAAACCTCATCCCACAACTCAACCCAGCAATAAGTGACATCGTCCAAGCACAGGGGGATCAACACGATGAGTAGATGAACTAAAAATCAAGCCTTTACCACCCCTATAAATAGAGTGTCCTCATCTAACCATGAGGAGATAAACATGAAAATCACATGGCATACCCCACACATCTTATCCACCCATGGAAAGAGAGTGACTAAAACTAAGGTATGGGAACATGAGTAGTAAGTACTCAGTCTTCAAAGGCTTTCAACCAAGAATGTGATAACACTTTAAGGGCTCCCAGACATAACCTAGATATACTCATCTCAAACTCAAAGTCTCATGAGGTTTCATCCTCATATCCAGTGATAGGATTCTACTAAAATATCTAAAGGTAACATGAAAACCATGAGAACATGCTCAATGAGATCAGCCATCCTAGATGGTAGCCATCTGAGAGATATGCTCCATCGAGAATAGCTCTACCATGCCTAATGGTATGTCTGATAGAACATGCTTCATCAAGAACAACCTATAAGTTCTAGCTCTAGTGCCCAGCACTAGGGGTTCTGTCATTGCTATCCTGCGCCCTGTGCAAGGCTAAGGAAATAAAGTGGAGAGGCCCAATCCTCACTATTTACCTACATTTGAGGGATCAATTATCCAAAATATGCACCATTTGAATCTTCTCTAACAAGAGGAAATATAGGGACCTACACCTTACCATTGCCCAAAAATCAAGGGTGTATTATCTCATGACTAACCTGGTAAACCTTTATCACTCTTGTATGGATGGTTGCATGCCTTAGTTCTTAGAGGGAGCATTAACTCTTAACTAGGTATCATGCAATATCAAGTGGAGGGGCCCACTCCTCAGAACTATACTCAATATCTGAGGGAGATCCAACTCCAATAGAGGACCCACTCCCCACTGCAACTCGGAGATGGGGGAGTACTACTCTATAGATGAGGAACTTCACCCTGGTATTAGAGGGGAGTACCACTCAAAGGATAGAGGACTCACACCCTAATAACGGTAGGGGAGTACTAATCTGTAGATAGAGGACCGACACCCTGGTATGATAGGGTAGTAATGACTCTGCAAGCTTGTTATTATGGGGGCCCTCACCCTGGTATGATAGAGGAGTACCAACCCCAGGCGAGAAGACCTGCTCCCTAGTATGATAGGGGAGTACTGACTCTTCTGAGACAATACGTATAGAGTACCCACACCCTAGAATGATAGGGGAGTTCTAACTCCATGGATATAAGACCTTCACCCTAGCATGATATGGGAGTACCCACTCTATCGTTACATCCCATCTAGAGGAACCACACCCTGAAACGACAGGTCAGTGTTGACTCCACGGATAGAGGACCTACACCCTGGTCCAATAATAAAGTACCTAATCTACCTAGCTAACTATTATGGAGGTCTCATTCCATGGCACAGTAGGAGATAATTTTCCAACTTTACAAACAATACGGGGAACCTATGCCCTCAATCATTAGGGGAGTACCAACCTAAAAAGATGTACCTAAAGGAAAAAAAGAACCCATGCCCATGATGTGGGGAGTCCCATATCTATCAAAGAAGATAGGTGAGAGAAACCCACACCTTAATACCATTGGGGAGTACCAGTCCTATTTTCTCTCTCCAAGAACCACATCAATATCCATCACCAGTCAACTGCTACTAAGATGAGCGCCATGCTTAACAAACTTTGCAATATAAAATTGTCCTGGTTAGGGAACTCGCACCATGTTCCAATATGGGAGCACCTTATTATTGGTCTAAAGAGTATAGGGGGCCCACATCCTAAAGTGAATGGGAAGGGTATCACCCCCGATGTCAACCCAGTGATCCACCCGGATCACTGCCCAAGATTTAGCATCGCTACACAAGCTTCTTAATTGAAAATAACCACCTCATATCACGTAGAATAAAATATAGGCCACCATCGTGTTCTATGCAGAAAAACACTCAGGATAAGCTACTCAAAAGACTTAATTTTAGATCTAGAGAAGGATATACGGAAGGAGGAGGATCTCAAGAAGATCTCCTAGGAGTACATATCATGCATTTGGTCCCACATGGCATGTTAACCTACTGAGAACCTAGTCATGTATCTTATCTACATGATTTAAAACTCATGTATGGGTATGTGGAATGTACATCAAATACATGATGTATCCCTCTTCAATTGTCCCCTAGACATGTATTTCTTCCCATGTCCATGTACTGGACCTTGTGTCTGTGTACTTTGGTCGTGTAGTTGTACACAACCATGTGTTTTCACATGGATTCCCAAGACATGTACCATGGTCACATATTTTGGGTCACTACATGGCGTCTAACCTCATTACACGATGTGTATACCCCAAAGTTCATTTTCCCTGAATAGGAAGGGCAACACGACATGTGTCACTGGACTACACGTCGTGTAGATGGTAATTATAGTCGTGAATCACCTAAAAAAATTCCCAATTCTCCCCAATTTAACCCAAAATCCATAGATCAACAAAGAATGGATCACTATAAATTATATTTTGTCTCTAAAACCTTAGAACAAAGTGAAACAAAGGGGATTGATACCAAAACTCAGACTGCCTTTCTCGAGAGAAAAGCACTGAATCTTTAAGTGAAGAATGATGCCAGAATCATGGTGCCTCTCGATTTGATGATGATCTACATCAGTAATGTCGATCAAAAACACATTGAACCTTCAATTTCAACTCATTTTATTCATCTAAAAATAGAGGATATGAGGAATGGATCCTCCTTGTTTCATGTACACCAACATTGGGAGGGGGAGGAATTGGGTTAGTTTTAGGTTAATCAATTAATTAAATTTTAATTTAATTAATTATTCCACCACAAAACGACCCGTCATCTCATATCCAACTAAAAATCCTGGCATAGACAACTTTATATCGCACCTAGGGTAAACATAAAATTCTGAACTCAACCTCATCCTTAGAATTCCAATCCAAGACTCCAAGTGAAATTTCTTGCACGTGACAAAATATATTTAATATTTTTAAAATCACCACATTGAGGCTCTCTGGGACCCAAATTCTCATGCCTACTCGGTGCTTTGTTTTGGAAATATTCATAGGAATATTTCAAATTCTTACAGATCAAATCCCAAGTCTCTATATTACTACAACCTTCAAAGATTTTTGTCCCTGAAAAGTAAAAGGCTAGGCATGGGGAAAAAAATTGATCTCTACACTAGGACTCCCGCACTAGTGAACTCACCAAGGGTTCCCATGCTACTTCCAAGCATGCACTCAAGGGAAACACTAAGTCCAAACTACTCTTACGTCCATCTCCAACCAGTTCAACATCATGAAACAAGTGGGAACATGTCTCCTCAACTACGATAGGTGGAAAAGAACCAAGCACCATGGTCTATCTGTAATCATAGGGTCTAGCGGTACTCCACCTTTCTAACATGATACAGATACTGATGTAACCCCATAGTTCACATCCACCCCTAGATGAACTATTTCCCAATCCCCTCAAGTGTCTTGTGTTCAAGTTTCACTCCAATCACATGGGGATACCAATGAATAAGATAGGAGAGTAGACTCATCCAACCAATAGAATCTAGACATGGAAAGAATGTGCCATACCTTACGCATATTCAAAACTTATAGAAGGAGAGTAACCCAAACCAAAAACACCAACACACCCACTAGTGGAATCCCAACTAAGTATGGATGGTAGACAATCAATCTACACTACTGAAACATCGTAGGGTCTAACTCTACTGGTATGGAACGATTATAGGAAAGGATCTACACTATTCAACCTTTCCCTAAACACACAAATCCAGGGAACTCATTCACCACAGGTCGATACTACCTGCTTTGGGTGGCACTAAATCACCTGCACAGTTTTGATCACATCACAAAATTGTGTCTCAGTGGGGAAATCATCCCTCTTCCTTGTGATTCCAAATCTACACCAAACAGCATCATGTCCTCCTCAAGTGTCTCACATAAAAAGATGAAGACAAGAACATGAGGGTACTAATGAATAATAAAGGGCTTACTAAATGATCCCACTAGGTCTTATTGGGACCTATATATACTAACCACCAACACACCACCTGACCCCAAATACACAAGTCAGAGGGACTCATCCACTGCACCTTGATACTATCCACTTTGGGCAGCACTAACTCGCTCTCACGATTTTTCTCACATCGTAAAAACATGTATTGGTGGGGGGGAGGACCCCTATTCCTCATGAATTTGAAACTACATCAAACAACACCAACACAAGGTTACACTAATGCCCTGCATCACCTTAGTTAAACCTCAAGCAAGAAGAGGAAAGAAAAGAGTACTTAACTACAGTGTCTAAAATATTCTACTCTAGAAAGTAGAAATGACATAGAGCATACCTCTATTCATCATCAAAGATTCTAGGTCAAAGGCCTATATGTCTTATAGTTGTCTACTCCCATGTCCTCTAACTCCCTGAGCCTGGCTTAGACCACCTGAGGGTGGTGTTGGTAACACCTAGAACCACCTACCACCACTTACTAATATCCCAGCTCCTCTTATATGTCCACCATCTTGTAGAACTCCTTGCTCCAAGCATTGCCTCTACAAAGTAGGTTCATCGACATGCTCCCTCTTAGCAGCACGATGGGTCAGATGATCTCTAGAAATATGTCCCCATCTGTCGCAAGCGTAACAAGTCCTCTCCTACTATTGACCTACTCCTCAGCAATTCTTCTACGCTACAGGACCACATGCTTAAGTTTGGGCATGGTTATGCCTCCTACATCGCGATACTATCACGAACCGACTACCAGCTACTATAGATACCTCAGCCTCATGACCACCACCATGATTATGTTTGTTTGGCCCTCCTCTAGGAATATCTCTACAACCAAAAATTTCTCTAGTACCCATACATGAGAGGGAAGGCAAAATGAGACCACACCTACTCTGAAGTCTCTATGGAGGCCTTTCTCAAAGGTTAGGGATTTAAATAATTGGTCTCGCACAAAATCTAGGGAGTAAAATGACAGGTCTATAAACCTTGCCACATAATCTTCCACAGTCATGCTACCCTATCGAAAATATAGAAGCTTCTGGATACACACTCTCAGTGTGGCTGGGTAGAACTCTTCCCTAAATATTCGCTCAAAATCTACTCAAGTGAGTGTCACCTTATCATGGGACTGTGTCACCAAACTCCACCATCGCCTGGATGAACCATGCAGAAGGCTCATCGCTAGGATCACCATTTGGTCGGGATGTGTCCTCACTAGACAGAAAACATGTGTGACTGCCTCAATCCACTCATCAACTGCCTAGGGGTCTTGATTACCCTGGTACCTCAGAGGTCGCTTCCTTTGGAACTTGTGAAATATAATCAACCTACATGTATACTCGACCTAAATTGTTGTTACAACCAGCTGCTCAACGGGTGGTGGCTCAACCGACAGACTACCTAGAGGTAACGCCATAGAACTAGTACCATGTGTTGAGGTCTCACCATGGGGTGGGTTTTCATCACAATCACATCATAGAATCCTATTTAGTTGTCATTTTGGAGGCATCCTGAAATAGAATTCAATACATTCCATGGTCAAAGAGTATATCCGAGGTGCTGACTCAAAAAGGACAAGTAAAAACGAAAACCCAGTCCTATATGATGCATGTGCCATTATTTCCCCACAAATAGTTCCCTAATGTACTGATTCAAAAAGAAAGTTTTCAGATTCCTAATGAATGGATACGTTGGCCTCTGCACCATCATTGGAACCTCTAGCCTGATATCCAAAATCGAAACACTCTAACATCCAAAAATAAATCATATTAAGGGAAAAGTCCAAAAAAATCCCAAGGAATGAACTTGCTCTCATAACAATCTATTGTGACCCAAACCAAGAAAGGGATCGAGTTGTAACTACCCTAAGCCCTCCTCCATTGTCCAGGGGTGGCAACAATCACTGAAGGTATTACTAAACTTAGGGATGACTTTTCCTTAAGTACCTATATGCACATTCCCACAAACACCTCAATAAAATAGTATATAGATAGAAAAGGCTGGAAACTAAAAATTCATGTATACAAATATCCCAAACTAGACTACAGAAAAAGTAATGGAAGCATATAAAATGGAAAAATACATTCCCACTAATGAAAACTACAAAATCATCCAACTTTCTCAGAAGGAGGGGATTGCTGTCAAAAGTAAATGTCAGAAAGCTCCTCGGTCTAGTTCCAGTAAACACCTTGGTTGGTCTAGCTCGCTAATATCCACCTACCTCGGGTCCTATGTGGACTTCATCGAAAGTCATGTGGTCTTCACAAGACACAACGCATGAAGGAAAATCCATTTTAGGAGTGAGTATAAAAATACTTAGTAGGCACCCACAAAACCCCAAAAGAAAAGGGAGTGAATGAAAGGAGAAAATATACTCGACCTAGCCAAAGGGAAACCCCATCGAGATAGATACTCCATCTAGAATCATCCTTGGTTGTACATGACTAGTTATCTAAGTTAAAGAAACCCATAAAAACAAAGGAAAACCCCATCCCACAACTCAACCCAGTAATAAGTGACCTCATCCAATCACAAGGGGCTCAACACGATGAGTATATGAATTTTACATCAAGCCTTTTACACCCCTAGTAAGAGAGTGACCTCATATAAAAACAATAAAATAAACATAGAAAACATGTGGAATACCGCGTGTGTCTTCACCTCCCATGGAAAGAGAGAAACCAAAACTAGGGTATGGGAATAGGAGTAGTAAGTAATCATTCCTCAATGGGTGTCAACCAAGAATTTGACAATAATGCAAGGGATCTCATACATCACTCGAATATAATCATCTCAAACTCCAAGTCTCATGAGGTATCGACCTCATAGCTAGTGATAGGATTCTACTAAAAGCTCTAAAGGTAACATTAAAACCAGGAGAACGCACTCCATGATCTCAGTAATCCTAGATGGAAACCATCCAAGAGATACGCTCCATCAATAACTGATCTACCATTCCTAATGGTATGTTTAAGAGAATTTTCTCCATCAAGAAAAACCTATAAGGTCTAACTCTAGTGAAAAGTACCATAGGTTTGACCATCGATGGACTACACCTTACACAAGGCTAAGGAAACCAAGTGGAGTGTCCTACTTTTCACCATTTCTCTGTAGTTGAGGGATCACTACTCTAAACTATGCATTGTGTGCATCTTCTCTAATGATAGGGAATGGAGGTACCCGAACCTCACCACTTCCTAGAAGTCAAGGGAGTACTATCTCCTGAATAACCCATGAAACCTCTATTGCTTCTGTAAGGAGGGGCTCATGCCTCATTCCTTCAAGGGAGCACTAACTCCTAAACATGTATCATGAAATATCAAGTGGAGGGGATTTCTCCTCAAAACTATACTCAATATCCTAGGGAGATACATATCTAATGGAGGACCCTCTCCCCACTACAACTCAGAGACGGGGGAGTACTACTCCGTAGGTGAGGACCCATGCCCTGGTATGACAGGGGAGTGCCACTCAAAAGATAGAGGACCCACACCCTAATCACAGTAGAAGAGTACTACTCTGTAGCTAGAGGACCCGCACCCTAGTATGACAGGGGAGTACCGACTCTTCCAGCTCATTACTATAGGGGACCCTCACCATGGTACGATAGGGGAGTACCAACCCTAGGCTAGAGGACCCTCTCTCTAGTATAACAGGGGAGTATTGACTCTGGCGTGACAACACATATGGAGGGCCTACACCCTAGAACGATAGGGAAGTTCTGACTCTATGGATAGAGGACTCGCATCCTAGCATGACAAGGGAGTACCCACTCTATAATTATATCATGTCTGGAGGACTTGCATATTTACACAATAGGGGAGTACCAACTCCACAGATAGAGGACCCACACCCTAGTCCAACAGGGGAGAACCTAATCTACCTGGATAACTAGTATGGAGGGTCCATTACCTAGAATGGTAGGGTAGCACTGTCTAACTTTAAAAATGATATAGGGATCCTACACCCTAAACCATTAGGGGAGTACCAAATTGTAAAAATCTACCCAAAGGTAAAAGAACCCACACCCATGACGTGGGGAGTCCTATCTCTATCAAAGAAAAGAGGTGAGGAAAACCTGAACCCTGATACCACAGGAGAGTACCAGTCTCAGTGTCTCACTTCAAGAACCAAACTGATCTATAGCATCGGTCAAGTGCCACAAATAGGAGTGTTATACTTAACAAACTTTGCAATGTAAAATTGTCATGGTTTGGAAACTCGCGCCCGGTTCCAATAGGGGAGAACCACCTTATCGGTCTAAAGATTTTAGGGGACCCACATTATAAATCAAAGGGGAAGGGTGTCACCCCCTATGTCAACCCATTGATCTACCCTAATCACTACCAAAGATTTAGAACCACTACACAATCATATTGATTGAAACACACCACCTTATATATTGTAGGCTAAAACAGCGGCCATCATCGTGTTCTAAATAGAAAAACACTTATGATAGGATACTCATAATCCCGAATTTAAGATATAGAGGAGGAGATATGGAATTTTTAAGATCTCAAGAAGATCTCCTAGGAGTACATAGTGTGCACTGGGTCCCACATGGTGTGTGAACCCGCCCAAGCACCTGGTCATGTATCCTATCTACACGTTTTTCCAACCCATGTAGGGGTAAATGGCATGTATGTCTAATACACAGCATGTATAGCTAGTACACGGCATGTCCCTCTTCATTCATCCCCAGGACATGTAGTTCTACCCATGTTCGTGTACTAAACCCCATGTCCATGTAATTTGGTCATGTAGTTATACGTAGCTATGTGTTTTCACATGACTTCCTAATACATGTCCCATGGTCACATGGTTTGGGTCACTATAGAGTGTGTAGACCCTAAAGTTCATCTTCCCTAAACATGAAGGTATACACAGCATGTGTCACTAGACTACATGTCATTTATATGGTAATTCTAGTTGGGAATCACCTGCAAAAATGCCTAATTCACCTCGTTTTAACCCAAAACACATAGATCAACAAAGAAGGGATCACTAGAAATTATATTTTTGCTTTAAAACCTTAGAACAAAGCAAAATTAAGGGGATCAGGACCAAAACTCAAACTTCCTACCTTGAGGATGAAACACCGAAGATTCGGATGAAGAAAAACACTCGAATTGTGGTGTTTCGAGATTTGATGATGATATGAATCAGAAATGGAGATCAACAGCACCTCGATGCTTCAATTATAGCTCGTTTCCATCATTGACAAAGAGAGGATAGGAGGAGAGGATGAATGAATCCTCCTTGTGTCGTTCACACCAACGTGGTGAGGGGAGGGATTAGGTTAGTTTTAGGTTAATTAATCAATTAAATTTTCATTTAATTAATTATTCCACCACAAAACGACATGTTATCTCATCTCCAACTAAAACTCCTGGTGCAGAAAACTTTATATCACACCTAGGTTAAACATAACGTTCTAAACTCAACTGTGGCCTTAGAATTCCAATCCAAGACTCCGCTCGAGAGTTATTCATGTTTTAAGTGAAACTTTATGTGAGTTAAAATATATATTTAATATTTTTAAAATCACTTCATTGAGGCTCTCCAAACCCCAAATTCTCATACCAACTCAGTGTCTGGCTTCAAAAATATTCTCAGGAATATTCCAAATTATTATAGGTCAAAACTCAAGTATCGATATGAAAACACACCACCAAGTATACCAAAACCATGTAAAACCATTTCACATAAACTTTATGTTATTCAAAATATTTCAAAAAACATTTTCCATGCATAAAAACCAAACCTTAATTTTAAAATCGTCATTTTAAAATCATGAACCAAAAGAATTTTTCACGAAATCAACCAACTTCTATAATTTCTAAGAAAAAATCACTAAAGAACTTTTCATCAAATCACACAAAGGTTTCACAACAATTTCAAGAAATTAAATCAATGTGAAAACTATGACTTCAAGTTATAATCAAGTGACAATGAGAAATAATCCACCTACCTCTCAAACTTTGGTAAAAATGAATAATGACACAACAACTTCAAAAACATAGCTTAGATATTCTATATTAAACATTAGATCATGTCCCCTTTAATCAAAACAATCATATCCCATCAATATTGAAATAAAAAGGCATGGATCTATCCCCAATGGATTAGACCCATGATTCCAAGAGAGGGAAGAAGAAGATATCTAAGGAAACTGATGAAGAAAGATCACTTACTGAATAATAACATCCTCCAATGCACTTAGATTTTCCTAGGAATTGCTCCCATATTTAAAGGAATTGTCTCCAAGACCTTGGGAGGGAGAGTAATTCGTGTTATGGCCATTTTAGGA
Organism: Viscum album; assembly: GCA_963277665.1. Taxonomy (NCBI): domain Eukaryota; kingdom Viridiplantae; phylum Streptophyta; class Magnoliopsida; order Santalales; family Viscaceae; genus Viscum; species Viscum album. Next base: position 1,233,874,170 of record OY728159.1, on the reverse strand, counting down.
GAAAAACAAGGTAACAAGGAGGTAAACTGAGTTAGATCCACATTTTTTAGATCTAATTTTTCATGGTGTATGGTTAGGGCACATATTTAGTCAAATCGTTCACTAATCGTTCACAAGACACTACCTCAAACCACACTTGGTTGGATCACATGGTTAAGCAAACCGTGCGCCAACCATATTATTCTCCATTTTCATGTATTGCATGGTTTCTTCTAACATGGTTTGGACAAACCATGCACTTACCTAGTGCCCATTGTTTTAGTTTCATGGTTTCCTAGAGGTGTTTCATGGTTTCTACTAACTATTCTCAAATTGTACACCTCCATAAAAGCATAAAAACATTCCAAAACTCCTTTAAACATCTCAAAATTTAACCTGAACATTATATATACTTAAAATACATAAAGAAATGGTCAAGTATATGAAACTGAGGGTGCTACATTCTCCCCACCATTAGACTTTCCATCCTTAGAAAGTAAAAAACCACCATTGTACTGAAAGAGTTCGATCCATTGCTCTAATATTTCCTTCTCATGCTCCCATGTTTCTTCCTAAATCTAACCATGTTTCCATAAAACATGCATTGGACCGATGCTTTTACCATGCAATATTTTCTCTTTCCTATCTGAAATCTACAATATCACATGAATCAATATAGTATCTAGCTCTATGTCAACATGATCCCATCAAAATACATGTATGGGAATAGGTTGAAACTTCTTCAATTGAGATACATGAAACACACCTTTCACTAAACTAAACCTTAGTGAAGAATTCAACCAATATGCCACCTCACAAACCAATTCAAATATCTAAAAAGACCTATATATTGAGGAGATAACTTTCCCTACTTACCAAAACAATGATTCATAAACCTTAGATAGATTCTAAAGTATGGGTGTCCATGGTTCGGGTCAGGTCAGGTTTGGGGATTTTTTGGGCCCGACCCCAAAAAAAATAGGTCGGGTCGGGTCATGGGAATTTTCAGTTTGAACTAGACCTAACCCAAACCATATCACAATAGGTTTGTTTGTTCAGGTCAATTGGGTTATGTAAAAAAATGTTTCCCCCAAGATTAATATCCTACACGTCGCCTGCATGGCCGCACGATGAAATCTCATTCACATTCTCCTTGAGGATTGATCTCCTCTTATTTACTAGAAAGCCATTGAGGGTTCAGAAGTGGGTGGAAGATCAGTGGGATGGTGACATTTTCATTTTTTATAAACTTTGATCTCCTTTATTGGAGTTCTTGGTCAGTTTCAAGAGGCGGAACTATGGTATATCATGATTTTCCAGCTTCATCTCCCTTATAGAGAAGTGAGCTTCCTTGGTTGTAACAGGAAACTAGTGTGGGTTAGAATTGGAAGATGTGGTGCTCAATTACTTCATGGATAGTAGTGTCATGGCTTGAATGTGGCTACATTAGGGCTTCGATTCTTCATCAGTTTTGGTTCAGCTGGCTGCATCAAGGAGGAGGCACACATCGATGAAAATGGGAGGAACTCAAGTGGATCGGGTATAGCATGGATGGTCCCCTCTGGTAAGTTGATGCTTGATTTTCTCCTCCAGTGAGATTGGGTAGATACTAACATTCAATTTGGGATTTCAACCAGCAGCATAGGGTAACAATGCTCAGTTCACAGGCTTCAATGCTTCATCTTCCTTACCACACTAGGAGGACCTCAGCGATGAATTGACCCCAAAAGGTGGCGGTCAACAATGTGATTGGTAGTGGGATGCCCATTTCTCTCTCTTGTAGGTATTATATGGTGAATATGGGGTCATGGGGGTCATGGTGGAGATGTATGTGGGGGGAAAGTGGAGGGGTAGTCTCTAGAAGTTCTAGGGTCACAACAGTCATCACGGTGGAGACAGTGGTAGAGGTGAAGGTGAAGGGGGAAATCTATGGAGAATATGTTGGGATTATAGTAGTCACATTGGAGATGATGGAGGAAGAGAAGAAGGTATAGTTATTAGTCTCTAGTGTATTTTGGGTCATGGTGGTCATGGTGGAGATGACAGAGGCAGAGGCAAAGATAGAGGGAGTAGTCTCCAGTGGATCTGTGATCATAGTGGTTGCACCATGTGGTGGAGGTAGTAGAGGAGTAAGATGGGAGAGGGTGAGAAAAATGTTGGGGCCAATATGATGATAAAGGTGATGAAGGTTTCAAGAGTTTTATTTTGTTTTCAAGATTGTTTTTGAAGAAAATAAATCACTTCACTCTGTTTTGGCAACAATTGTTTTGGGTTTTTGTTTTGAAAAGAATTGGACTCTTGCTTTCAGAAAGTTTGTCCTCAGGATGAGAAGGAAGGAAAGAAACAAGAATGAATGGAAATTTATGATACTTTTCGATGTTAAATGTGAAGATTTTTTTCTGTTTTGAAATTCTAATAAATCATAAGTAAAGTGGTAGAACTTATGATGCAATCTTGAAGGAAGAAAGGGGAAAGTAAAAGCTGTGAATGGTGGTGACTATTGAAAATCTATGAATGGTGGTCATTATTGAAAATCTGTGAATGGTGGTGACTATTGAAAAGTTTTGAATGATGGTGACTATTGAAAATCTATGAATGGTGGTGACTATTGAAAATCTATGAATGGTGGTGACTATTGAAAAACTGTGAATGGTGATAATTATGGTAATAGTCATGCCGATAGAATAGTAATGCCGATGAAAGAAGAGATAATTTATGTCATGATGATATGGTAATGACTTTGTTTTGCATCGGACTCAGAGTCCTGTGGATGGAATAGTCATGCCAATGGAATAGTCGTGTTGATGGAATAGACATAATGATTAAATAATAGATGATTCATGTCATGACAACATGGTAATGACTTTGTTTTTCATCGGACTCAGAGTCGTTCTGATGGAATATTTGTTCCAATGGAATGTTCATGCTGATGAAAGAAGAGATGATGCATGTCATGTCGACTTGGTAATGACTTTGTTTTGCATCAGACTCAAAGTCATGCTAATGGAATAGTCGTGTCGATGTAATAGTCGTGCCAATAAAATAAAAGATGATGCATGTCATACCGGCATGGTAATTACTTTGTTTTTCATCAGACTCAGAGTCATGCCGATGGAATAGTCGAGCCAATGGAATAGTCATGTCGATGAAAAAAGAGTCGTACTGATGGAAGAGGAAAGATTTGTGTTGATGGAATAGTCATGATGATGAGAATAGTCTTGCTGATGGGTAATGAATTTGTTTTACATCGGACTCATAGGTGAAAGTGAAAGAAAAGAGATGGTGTCGATTAAAGACTGTTGTACCCAGAAACAATCGTACTCAATAATTGTACCCACATTTATGGTTTTCTAAAAGAAAAATTGTTTTGGTTTTCTAGAATAAGAAATGGTTATATCAATACAAATGAAAGATCTGAAGATTAAGATGAAGTTTTGAGAAGATTCAAGAATATTTGAGAAACTATGATGAAGTCAAAATTTATCCCATAATTTCTTAGGGAAATTCAAATTTGTGAAAAATTGAGTGAGTGGGAAAAACTTTTGGATTCCCGCCGATTTTCACCTATAAAAGAAGGAGGTACTTTTTACTTTCTGGCAATGAGTACTGTTCACATCAGATTAGAGAAAAGCTCCGAGTTTTAGAGAGAGAATAAGAGGTTTTTAAGTGGTGTTGATTCTATTTGTCTTGACTATTGCATACATGTTTTGAAGTGGTGCAGATTCTATTTTTCTTGATATTTCATACATGTTTTGAATTGGTGTCAATTCTATTTGTATTGAATATTACATATATGTTTTGAAGTGGTTCCAATTATATTTGTCTTGACTATTGTATGAAATTATTAGAGTGGTTTTGATTCTATTCTATTGTATTTAATTGAAAGATCAGAACGAGAAGAATCAGACTGGGAGCATCGTACTTAGGGTAATCGGACTGGTTGTTTTACATAGTCCAATAGTTTCTTACCTTTCTTCTGGGTAAAGAAAAGAAGAATTATTTTACAATTGAATACATTTGGTGAATTGAAAAGAAGCATAGGTAACATGAGATGTAACAAAACAAATGTATTACCCTATTGTGCTAAGAGGGTGAAGATGCACTAGTTGTATTGTTTCATAGTGCTACATGAGTGTAAGGTTACATCATACTCATTGTAATCCAAGGATTGATTTCTAGTGGATTTTATGGTATTGGATCATTTCAAAACCATACCAAGGATGTAACTATTCTTATTGAATAGTGAACCTTGTAAATGTGTGTGTTCCTTTGGATGTGTGTTGATTTTTTTCTCAATATGGAATTAAAATCTTTAACAGGAGACAAAGGTTGTTTCAATTGAATAGAAATATAAAAGAAAAACAGTGTCACAGATTCACCCCCTCCCCCTCTCAGTGATACAATACTCTGACTGGGTGCTTTCAATTGGTATCAGAGTCAGGTTCCCTTCGTTATTCTTTACTGATGGAGAACGTGAACTGTGTGAAAAGTAAAGGTGTTACGATATTTTATGGAAAGAAATATCATATCTGGAAAGATAGAATGTTTCCATATCTTATGTATATCAGTTATGATGTTCTTTAAGCTGCAACGGTTAGGTTTCCTCCCAATGATGATAGTGCTCCACTAACACCTGTTGATAAGAAGTTTCTTGAGAATGATGGAAGGGACAAGAATGATATATTATAATCACTTTATGAAAGTGAATTCTTGAGATTAAAAGGTTTTCTCATATCTAAAGGTGTGTGGGATAAATTTTAAAACATATACAAAGGTAATAAAAAAGTGAAGAAGGCAGAGTTACAAATATGGAGATTGAAGTATGAATATTTGAAGATTGGTGAACATGAATCTGTTGGGGAATTATTTACCAGGGTGAATGACATTGTGAGTACTATCAGATGTCTTGGTGAAAATATGAAATATTCTATAGTTTTTGAAAAGATCTTGATAATACTACCTGAAAAATTCGATGAAAAGGTTTCTTCATTGGAAGATAGAGATCTTGAAACATTATATCTTGATGATTTATATAGCACTCTTATCACTTATGAAATGAGAAGATAGAATGATATGAATAGAAAAAAATGTTTGATAGAGAAATTTCTTTCAAGGCTATAAAGAAAGAAAAGTAAAAGAAGATTATTATTGAAGATGAAGTTGGTGATTCTGACTCTGAAAATGAGGTATGTAAAAATCTCAATGAAATCCAATCCTTGTTTTCTATCAATGTTAAAAGAGGTATAGGGAAATACAAAGGTAAAATTCCATTTAAATTCTTTGAATGTGGAAGTGTTGGTCACTTTGTGGATAATTTTCCTTGAATAAAGAAAGAATAGGATAGTGATATTAAAGAAAAAAAGACAAGAATATTTTGGAAGAAAAAGGGAGATAGAGGAAAAGAAAATAAATTATTCAAATCAAAATGAAGATGTTTCTTGTCCAAAGATGATAAAGAAGAAGAGAGTGATTCTGAATCCTAAAACTGCATTGATTATGGTAATTAAAATACTTTCATTGTAACAATGAATGATGAAAAATTTGGAAGCAGTAGTTTTGAAGAAGAAGAAACTCATCTGGAAATTCATTTGAAAGAAGATTTGAAAGAATGTTTGAGAAAGATTAGAAGGCTTGAAAAGAAAAACAAAAATTAGGAAGATGAATACTCAAGAAACCAAGAATGTGTTGCTGGTGAGAAAGAAAAGTTGGTTAAAGAGATTGATGATTTGAATAAGTCTTTTGAAGATGAAAAGAATCATAATGTGCATTTGGAAGTGAAGTTGAAGGCAAAAGAAGATGAGTTGGAACTTGTCCAACAAAAACTCTCTAAAGATGAAAAGAAAATTCTAAGTTTCCAAAACTCTATCACTGAAGTTGGTGAATGTTCTCATAATGAGAAACTTGATAAGGTTCAATAAAATATACCTTCAAATAGTGAGAAGAATAATGGAACTAAGTGTGAAAATAATAATGATGGGAAAGTTATGTATGTGGTAAAAGTAAAGAATTCAGAAGTTACAACACATCCTGAGTTCGAAAAGTTTTTATCTAGATCTAGAAAAGTTTCATATACTTCTGATCCTATTGAGGATGAAAAGAAGAATAATAATAGAATTGAAAGTGAAAAGAATATAGTTGATAAATGTTTTCACAATTCAGATCAGTATAGAGGTTTCATAGGTAAATACTCTTTCTATGGGTATTGTTGGTATTGTGGAGGATTCAGGCACACAGTAAGTATGTGTTGGTTCAATAAACAACATTAATATCCCATAGGTTATGAAAAGAATATATTGACGGGTATTTAATCTCTTCAAATAAATAAAAATGAGAAGGTTGTCTTGATGAAATTTTAAAAGATTGAAGTAAAGATTGAAAATAGGTTCCAACCCTTGGAAACTATTTATGAAAGATATGAACAACCTAGACGCCTTAAAAAAGGATGTCTTGTTTTGTTACTCTCTCAACAAAAGATTCTCAATTATCAAAAGCCAAAGGAGGAGAATGAAAAGAATGGATAAAAGGTGTTTATTGTTGAAACTGCATTAAAAGACATAAAAGGAGAACTACCCTTGATACTTGATAGTGGGTGTTCGTCTCACATGATAGGATACATGAAATTGTTGAAGGATGTGAAAAATTATAAAGAAGGAAAAGTGATGTTTGACAGTGATGAATCATTTAAAATCAAAGGTGTTAAGTTATCCATTATTGGAAAAGAAAACATTGTATGTTGATGGCCTGAAACAAAACCTTCTAAGTGTCTCACAATTGTGTGATGAGGGTATCTTCAAGAAAGATGGATTTTTTGTAAATAGTGAATAAGATAGAAAGATTATTATAAGAGGCCAACGTATGAAAGGAAATTTGTTTCAGGTTAGTGATTCACAAAACTCTTGTTACATGAGTATGGTGGAAGAGAATAAATTATGGCATAAAAGGCTTGGAAATATGTGTCAGAGAAACATGATAAAATTATCTAAAATGGATAGTGTTCGAGACATTCCTGATTTTCCAAGAAGAATAGATTGGTGTTTCACTATCTACTAGAAAGAAAAAATTACAAATGTTGTGCATAAGAAAGTTGATATTTGTTCAAAACAACCCCTGGAGCTAATCCATTCTGATATATGTGGGCCAATGACAAAAAAATCAACACATAGAGATAAGTACTTAATTACTTTCACTGATGACTTTACTCGCATTATTTGTGTTATGTACATGAAACACAAATTAGATTCTTTGAAAATGTTTAAAATTTTTAGAAGAAAAGCCGAGAAATAATGTGAGTATTCTTTGAAGAAGTTAAGAGCTGATATTGGTGGTGAATAAAAAAATTGAAGAGTTTGAAGACTATCTTGATAAGCATGGAATTTGGCATGAGTATAGCTCTCCATACACTCCCCGAAAAAATGGGGTTGCTGAAAGAAAGAATAAAAGCCTGGTGGAAATGGGAAGAACCATGTTACTTGAGAATGACCTTTCTCATTACTTTTTGGGGAAAGCCTTGAGTATTTTTGTTTATATTCAGAACTTTTGTTTCTATAGGACTCAATCAGGTATGACTCCCTATGAATTTGTTTATGGAAAAAATATAAGTTTGAAGCACTTTAGAGTTTTCGGGATTCCTTTTATTATAAAGAAGAAAGGTGTAAACTATGGTAAGTTTGAGAAGAAATGTGGAGATGGAATCTTTCTCGGCTACACTACAGAAAGAAGAGGGTACAGATACTTTAACAAAGAAACAAATATAATTGTTGATTCAGTTTATGTAAAAGTTATTGAAGTATCTGAGGAAGATAAACATGATCAGGTGGACAATGAAGTTAAGCAAGTTAAAGAAGATAATTTTGATAAGGATGCAAATGATGGTAATCCTAATAAAGGTGAAGAACCGAACTCATTTATTTCCAGTGATGAGGGGTACAATAAAAAATCTTATCCAAGGTTGAGAAAACATGTGGAAGCACAAAATATAATTGGTGATCAACATCAGAAAGTTCAAACAAGAAGAACAACCAATTCCATTACACATACTTCTTTGTATTCAAAAGTGGAACTGAATTATGTGAAAGAAGCTTTTGAGTATTTATAATGGGTTCAAGTCATGAATTGATAATTTTATCATATTGAAAATAATAATACATGGGAACTCATACCCAATCCTGAAAACAAAAACATCATTGGCACAAAATGGGTTTTTTTCAGAACAAGCTAAATAAAAAGGTTGAAGTTATAAGAAACAAATAAAGATTGGTTTTCAAAGGGTATTCATAGATTGAGGGTATTTATTTTGATTAAAAAATTTCTCTAGTGGAAAGATTTGAAACAATCAGAATCTTTCTTGATATTGCTACACAACAAGGCTACAAGATCTTTCAAATGGATGTTAAATCTGCATTCCTTAATGGTGATCTTGAAGAAGAGGTTTATATTAAACAACCTTGTGGATTTGTTATTGGAAAGATGAAGGTTATGTGTGTAGATTGAAAAAGGCATTGTATGGCCTAAAACAAGATCTGAGGGCATGGTATTCCAAATTGGATACATGCTTAAGAATGATGAATTTTAAAAAGGAAGAGTGGATAGAAATATTTACATTAGTGAAATTAAAGAGTATTCCCTCATTGAAATTATTTATGTTGATGATATTATCTTTGTTGGGAATGATGAATGAAGCTATGAAAGATTTTCTTAAGAAATGAAGAATGTATTTGAAATGTCCATTCTGGGAGAAATGAAATACTTTCTTGGGTTAAAAATCTAGCAAAAGAAAGAATACATTTTCCTCTCCCAAGAAAAGTATGCAAAAGAACTTATCAATAGGTTTGGCATGGAAAATTCAAAACATGTTTCCACACCCATTTCAATGGGAACAAAGCTGAGTAAAGATGGAGAAGGAAAAGAAGTTGATCAAAAAGACTATCAGAAGCTGATTGGAAGTCTATTTTATTTTACTGCCTTAAGACCTCACACTGTGTATAATGTTACCTTATGTGCAAGGTTTCAAAGTGCTCCAAAAGAATCACATTTACTTTTTGGAAAAAAATTCTCAGATACATAAAAGGCATAACAAACTTTGGAATAAAATGTGATAGCTCAAATTGTATTAAATTGTTTTGGTATTTAGATGCAGATTGGGTAGAAAATGATGATGATAGGAGGTCCATATCTATTGAGGTATTCTTTATAGGAAAGAATTGTGTTACTTGGAATTAAAAGAAAAAAATAAGTAACTCTCAGTATGTATGAAGCTGGGTATGTTGTTTCTACTCAAGCCGCTACTCAACTTATGTGGTTGAAAACATAATTGGAATATTTACATGTAAAAGTGAAGTTACCCTTGCTCTTGGTTTGTGACAATCAAAGTACAATCTGTCTCACCTGGAATCCAGTGAAACATTCTTAGTCAAAACATATCGATATAAAATATTATTTCATCAAAGAGATTATGGAGAAGAATAAATTGAAGCTAGGGTATGTTCCAACATCGGAACAAGTTGCTGATATTTTCACAAAACCTTTATCAAAGGAATCATTCTCAAAAATGTGGTTGAACATGGGTGTCCAACCTCTTTCTCTTCAAGGTGTAGGTATGTGTATTTATCTTCTCTATCATCTTACCTTTGTATTGTTTTGTCAAGGGGGGGAATTTTTTTATTTCATAAATCTATTGCATAAAATAGAGAGTTGTGGGTAAGCTGTGAATTCAACATTGTTTTATGATTGAACTATTCTAACTATTTATTGGAGTGGTTATATGAAAATAAATTGATTTGTTTTCCATGAAGAATGAATAAAATAAAGAGGTTTTCATGATCATTTTTTGGGTATTTAAATACATATTGGGCAGGAAATGTTGATGATAGAATATCCACATCTATTGATGTATTCTTTCTAGGAAAGAATTGTGTTAGATGAAATTCAATGAAAAAAATTAGTAACTCTCAGTATGTCTGGAGCTGGGTTTTTTGTTTCTACTCAAGCCGCTACTCAACTTATTTGTATGAAAACACAATTGGAAGATTTACTTGTAGAAGTGAAATTACCCTTGCTCTTGGGTTGTGACAATCAAAGTAAAATCAATCTCACCAGGAATCCAGTGCAACATTCTTAGTCAAAACATAACGATATCAAATATAATTTCATCAAAGAGAATATGGAGAAGAATGAATTGAAGCTGGAGTATGTTCAAACGTCGGAACAAGTTGCTGATATTTTCACAAAACCTTTATCGAATGAATCATTCTCAAAAATGAGGTTGAACATGGGTGTCCAACCTCTTTCTCTTTACGGTTTAGTTGTGTGTATTTATCCCCTATTTCATCTTACCTTTTGATTGTTTTCCAAGGGGGAGAATTTTTTTTATTTCATAAATCTATTGCATAAAATAGAGAGTTGTGGGTAAGCTGTGAATTCAGCATTTTTTTTATGATTGAACTCTTCTAACTATTTATTGGAGTGGTTATAGGAAAAGAAATTGATTTGTTTTCCATGAATAATGAAGAAAAGAAAGAGGTTTTCATGATATTTTTTTTGATATCATAGTTTTTCTATTAATTATTCTTGTTTCCTACAAAGAGTTAGCTCACCTAGGATTAGAATTGTTGATATGTAATCCATTTCTTGAGTTACAAAGTTTAGTGATTTATGAATCTTGGTTGACAAAAAAAATACAAAGGGGGGATTTTTGGGACCAATATGATGATAATGGTAATTAAGTTTTCAAGAGTTGTCTTTTGTTTTCAAGATTGGTTTTGAAGAAAATAAATCACTTCACTTTTTTTAGCAACAATTGTTTTGGGTTTTGGTTTTGAAAAGAATTGGACTCTTGTTTTCAGAAATTTTTTCCTCATGATGAGAAGGAAATAAAGAAACAAGAATGACTGGAAAGTTATGATAATTTCCAATGTTAAATGTGACTATGCTTTTATGTTTTGAAATTCTCATAAATCATAAGTAAAAGTGATAGAACTTATGATGCAAGCTTGATGGAAGAAAGGGGAAAGTAAAAGCTGTGAATAGTGGTGACTATTGAAAATATATGAATGGTGGTCACTATTGAAAATCTGTGAATGGTGGTGACTATTAAAAAGATGTGAATGGTGGTGACTATTGAAAATCTATGAATGGTGGTGACTATTGAAAAATCTATGAATGGTGGTGACTATTGAAAAACTATGAATGGTGATGATGATGGGAATAGTCATGCTAATTGAATAGTCATGCCGATGAAAGAAGAGATGATCCCTATCATGCTGACATGGTAATGACATTATTTTCCATTGGACTCAAAGTCATGACGATGGAATAGTTGTGCCGATGGAATAGTCGTGTCGATGGAATAGTCATGCCGATGAAAGAAGAGATGATGCATGTCATGCCGACATGGTAATGACTTTGTTTTTCATCAGACTTAGAGTCATGCCGATGGAATAGTCGTGTCGATGGGATAGTCATACCGATGAAAGAAGAGATGATGCATGTCATCACGGCATGGTAATAACTTAGTTTTTCATTGGACTCAGATTCATTATGATGGAATGGTTGTACTGATGGAATAGTTGTGTCGATGATAGAAGAGATGATGCGTGTCATGCGGACATGGTAATGACTTTGTTTTGCATCAGACTCGGAGTTTTACTGATGGAATAGTCGTGCCAATGGAATAGTCATGTTGATTAAAAAAAGATTTGTACTGATAGAAGAGGAAAGAGTTGTGCCAATGAAAAAGAGGAAAGATTCATGCCGATGGGAATAGTCACGTCGATGGCATAGTCATGATGATGGGAATAGTCGTGCCGATGGGAATAGTCATGTCTATGGGAACAGTCATTGTGATGAAAATAGTCATGTCTATGGAAATATTCATGTTGATGTAAAAGAGGAAAGAGTTGTACCAATGAAAAGAGAAAGTGAAGAGATGATACCTATCATGCTGACAGGGTAATGAATTTGTTTTACATCAGACTCACAGGTGAAAGTGAAAGAAAATAGATGGTGTTGATTAAAGACCATCGTACCCAGAAACAATCGTACTCGATAACTGTACCCACATTTATGTTTTTCTAAAAGAAAATTGTTTTGCTTTTTTGGAATAAGAAATGGGTATGGCGATACAAATGAAAGAGTTGAAGATTGAGATAAAGCTTCGAGAAGATTTGAGAAGCTTCGAGAAACTGTGAAGAAGTCAAAATGTATCCCATAATTTTAAGGGGAAATTTAAATTTGGGAAAATTTGAGTGAGTGGGAAAAACTTTTGGATTCCCGCCAATTATCACCTATAAAAGGCGGAGGTACTTTTTGCTTTATGAAAATGAGTACTATTCATAGTAGAGGAGAGAGAATCTCTGGGTTTTAGAGAGAGAAGAAGAGGTTTTGAATTGGTGCCAATTCTATTTGTCTTGACTATTGCATACATGTTTTGAAGTGGTGATGATTCTATTTGTCTTGACTATTGTATAAATATTTTGAAGTGGTGTCGATTATATTTGTATTGACTATTAGATACATGTTTTTAAGTGGTTATGATTCTATTTTTCTTGAATATTGTATGAAAGTATTAGAGTGGTGTAGATTCTATTCTATTTTATTCAATTGAAAGATTAGACTGAGAATAATCAGACTTGGATCATCGTACTCAGGGTAATCGAACTGATTGTTTTACGTAGTCTAAGAGGTTCTTACCTTTCTTCTGGGTAAGGAAAAGAATATTTGTTTTACAATTGAATACATTTGGTGAATTGAAAATAAGCACAGGTAACATGAGATGTTACAAAACAAATATATTACCCTATTATGCTAAGAGGATGCACATGCACTAGTTGTATTGTTTTATAGTGCTACACAAGTGTAAGGGTACAACCTACTTGTTTTAATCCAAGGATTTATTTCTAGTGGATTGTATGGTATTGGATCATTTCCAAACCATACCAAGGATGTATCTATTCTTATTGAATAGTGAACCTTGTAAATATTTGTGTTCATTTGGATGTGTGTTGATTTTTTTCTTAGTAGAGAATTAAAATCTTTAATAGGAGGTGAAGGTTGTTTCAATTGAATAGAAATATAAAAGAAAAATAGTATCACTGATTCACCCCCTCCCCCTCTCAGTGATATAATACTATGAATGGGAACTTTTAGAAATGAATGGTAGGGTTGGTGGGTGATATCATGTAAGACTTAAGGAAGGGGGATGACATAGTAGTGGTGATGATTACGGGTGGTGGTAAGGCATGGTGGTGTGTGCGGGTCTACGAGAGGTGTGGGGGTGGTGTTAAGTTGGTTGGGTCGAGTTGAGTCATTTTTTTGAAACCTGTGACCCAAGCCAAACCGACCATGGATCAACATAAAATGAACCAACCTGTTATTATGAAATCTTGAACTCAACCCGACCTGACCCAACCTAACCCGGTCAGGTCGTGTTGGGTTGATCTGTTTTGATCCGGTTTGGACACCCCTATTCTCAAGAACACATGAACACTCACCTTGAACGATAATGGTCATAAACGATGATCCGCATGTGATTTATGAGGAATATGTGTCATCTTCATCCTCATTTTGATCAATTGTATCTTCTTCATTGTCTCTTTCACAAGGCTTAGTCCAATTAGTGAATTATGACCTATTTTCTCCAAACAAAGTGGTGAATGAAAAGGATTCCCATACAATACTTCAAAAAGAGGCATATGTATTGAGGCCTAATAATTATTGTTGTATGAGAACTCCACTAATGGTATGTGATACCTCAAATCTCAGTCTGATACTATTTAAAATAGTACATTGGGACATTTTACTAATTCTCATATATAAATTTTTGAAAAGTCTTCTATCATATTAGATTCATGAATGGGGATAAAATGGACCAACTTTGTGAGACATTCCAATATCACCCATATGGAATCATGTTTTTGAATCATCCTTGGTTGACCTTTTATAAAATCCATGGATATATACTCATGTTTCCATATAGGAATCAATAAGGACTACATCATACCCACTGGCCACTGGTGTTCTACCTTAACCCACTAATAGGTAAGGCATCTCAAAACAAACTCATCCAACTTTATTTTCATTCCATACCACAAAAATTATTATTTTATTTCCTTATACATATTTTTTATTACAGGATGAACATCCCATCTCAAATGGTGATAAGAATAAAGAATTTATTCTTAACAAGCTAATGGTATGACCATCCAATCATAAAACCACAACACTGGTCTTCTATCAAGCTTTAATCCCTCAATGTTCTCCCTAAAATTGAGTTTTTACCTCATAGAAATACATTTAAAATCCTATGTTGGTGTCTTTTTAACCTTCAAAACCATATCTAGAACAAAATAAACCAGAAATAAAACCACCACACTACCTTAGTCTTCAAAATCTAAGTGCATGTTGGTTATCAACAACATCAACTTCCATTAATCTGGAGCCTCTTTTGAAAACTAACTATATGAATTTTTACTTAATGCATCTGCCACATAGTTTCCTTTACCTGGTGTGTACATTAAGTCAAAGTTAAACATTTGAAGATAGTTCATCCATCTTATTTTTATCAAATTAAAATATTTTTTTGAGAAAATGTGTTCCAATATCTTATTATCCATAACACCATAAATTTCTCACCAAAGAGGTAATGATTCCAAGTTTTCAAATCATGGATCACAATGGCTAATTATAAATTGTGTGTTGGGTAGTTATTCTCATTCAACTATAACTATAATGATCCATAAGAAACAAAATGATCTCCCTCCAAGAGAACACACCCCAACCCATATCATGAAGCATTACAATACACCACATAACCTTATCATAATTCTAGAAATATCAAAATCAGTGCTGATGTGAGGTGAATTTTAAGATCTTGAAAAGATTTCTGACATTCATCATTTCATTTTAATGGATCATTTTTCCTTATCAAAACTATCATTGGTGAATCTATTCATGAAAATTCTTGAACAGAACATTGGTAATAACTATCCAAGCCAAGGAAATTGTGTATCTCAAAGACATTCTTTGGCGGTTTCCAAGATATCACAACCTTTATCTTCTTTGGATCCATAGAAACACCTTTTTCATAGATAACATGGCCAAGGAAATTTACCTCTTGTATCCAAAAATCACACTTTTAAAGTTTAGAATGTAGATAATGATCTCGCAAGATACCCAAAATTATTACTAAATATTTTTCATGCTCGGCCTTTTTCCTAGAATACACCAGTATGTCATCCACAAAAACCACCAAAAAATAATCGAGATACCTTTTAAATAATTGATTCATTAATGACATAAATACAT
The DNA here is from genome assembly GCA_963277665.1 of Viscum album. Lineage (NCBI taxonomy): Eukaryota > Viridiplantae > Streptophyta > Magnoliopsida > Santalales > Viscaceae > Viscum > Viscum album. The sequence continues at coordinate 1,233,858,891 of OY728159.1, read as the reverse complement.
TCAGTCCATTCTTAACACCAAAAAGGCATAACTACATACTTGTAATGACTATATCTACTCTTGAAATCTTACTTCAGAGTATCCTCCTTCCGAACCTACAATTGGTGATATCCTAAATGCATGTCAATTTTAAATAATCATTGGCCTCCCCTTGATCAAATAGATCATAAATGTGTGGAAGAAGATTTAGATTCTTTATTTTAATTTGGTTAAGATTATGATAATCCACACAAATCCAAAGAGTTACATCCACATTTTTTACGAAAATAACTAGTGTTACCTACAGAGTCATACTAGGCCAAATGAACCCTTCCATTTATAGATCTTCCAAATAGACTTTAAATTCCTTTAATTCTATTGGTTTAATACAATAATAAATAAGTTATATAGGATTATTCCCTAGTAAGATATAAATCATAAACTATACTTATCTTGTGGGTGGAAACCCTGAGAAATTATTAGGAAATTGATCAAAAATTGTTGGAAAACTGCTATTCCCAATATTATCCATTGATGCCAAGGTCAAAGATACCAATTGGTATGACATAGTTCCAACTACTGGTTCCAATAATCCTTTTCCACTTGCCTTTAAATTTTGATCTCCTCTAAAGAGATTCTCAACACCATCATCAATCGTAAAACTAACCCTTCAAGTATAACAATCAATGTGATCTTTGAGCATTTTTAACCAATCCATACCTAGGATTAAATCATAGACATCCATATCAAGAATAGAGAAATCCCAAATCAATTCATCCCTATCAAAATTTATAGAAAATTCCTTGCACAAAAAGGCTCAACATTATCATTGGACAAGAGGAGTTTGAAGTTTCAAAATAAAAGGAATCATCTCAATATATAAACTTGTATTATCAACCACACGAGAAGTAATAAACAAGTGGGATGTGCCCATATTGAACAAAGATTTCATAGAGGTAGAATTCAGAAGAATCATATATATCACTGTCTAAGGTCTAGATTTATTATCCATGATCATTTGATCAAATACATACAATTGCTTACTTAGTTCACTTTTCACTTTTTTACTTTGTTGAGATTATACTGGTTGAGGAGTCATGTTATTCCTAGAATCACCATGGCTTTCTTGGTTCTGCTAATGAGAGTTATTTTGTTGCACTCGTCTTATCAAAGCATGTGATGCCTAAGAAGCATGAGATGTGTCCTGATCATCTGACCTCGGATCATTGTGACAATAACGATGTAGATATCTCATATTATTGAAATTGTGGCATACTCTAGGTGGTGTTGTACAATATTGCTTTATGTGACCTAGATAACCACATTTAAAACAATCAGTCTTACCGTTTGGTTTAGGATGAAGATTCGCTGACTCTGCCACCTGATTCTAAGTCAAACCACCACCTTAGATATAGGTGTCCCTCTTTATGCTTATTCCCAGCATTAGAGTTCCCACCATTTCCCATAGGTATCAACATGTTTTCTCCACCAGTATATCATGAGATATCCCTTTCTACCACTGTTTCTCTATTGATCATCTCTTTATAATCTAATATACAAAGCAAAACAATCTTTGAATGAATCTCTATCCTCAACCCCAATTAAAAATTGTGTGCCTTTTGGGATTCACTTGCAGAAACTTTGGGTGAAAAGAATACTAAATTTATAAATTTAGCTGTATACTCTGTCACTGTGATGTTCTCTTTCTTCAAACTAAAGAATTTTGTTGTTATTACAATCCAAAAAAGTATAAGTATAGAATTTTTTGTTAAAAAATATTCAAAATCCTCCCATGTAATTCCTTGGACCGATTTATCCTGAATAGCTAAATCCCACCAATGGAGTGTGTGATCTTCCAACATTTATGTTTCCAACTTCACTTTGAGGTCTTTTGGTGTCCCAAGGAAATAAAAGATTCAATTCATTCTATTCAACCAGACATCCTCTTTATCTGACTCAGAATTTCCCCAAAAGATAGGTGAATTCTATTTTTGAAATTAAACCAAATGGTCCACCTACCAAGGTTCATCCTACCTATTACCTATGACCGCAACTTGAAAATATTGAACAATACTTTGAACCAATTGTTGGTTCAACCATGACTCAAGTGCAACCATATTCTTAGTAGCCTCTTCCGGTTTGTTTCTACAATTCCTTGGTGTCATTCTCAATAACCAAAACAAAATTCATTTAGTCTCACTCTCTAGCAACATAAGCCTTAGTAATTTTAAATTTATAACATCACACATATTACAACAAGGATTTCCAAAATTCAACAATTTCTACTTTCAAACCTTTTTTGAAAATTCCACCATGATTTTTGAAAATCAAACCATTTTCAAATATTTTTAAAAATCAACACTTTTTCACCACATAATAAATCATTTACTTAAAATAAATTATGAAATCCTATTGGTAATTCATTAATATCAATGTGTGTCATGCTCTTTGTTGGGACCACTTTGTGTATAAGGTTGTATTTGTTGTCAATAGTTGTCAATGAAGATCAAAATGAAGGAGATCAAGAAGTACTCCAATGAAATGGAGGAATGGAAATTCATATGATTGGTGTACTGATCATAAGTTCAGAGAACATGTGTTAAAGGTGACACATTGATTACAACAGTGAATAATAGTGAGATATAATCCATCTGAGGATGATTAAAGAAGAATAGGGATTTGATGAATACCATGAAATTCCTCATGATTGCATGAGAACCATGTAAGAGACTTCTTGAATAATTGAATCATATGTTTAGCATGAAGTAGAGAATGACGGTTGAAGAAGAAGACAATGTGCGAGGGATTGGAATTTTGAGATGGCCATGCACTTCACATTGTATCAAAATATGATGATGCTAAATCTGATCTATCAAAGGATATATATCGTGATAGTGGAGTTTGTGTTGAAAGAAGAAGAGTTGTTGAAGGATACATATAACCGAAAAGAAGTGTTTTTTGAGGTGATCGTGCTTGTTGACAAAGCAAACAAACAATATACAAATTTGTTGACAAAAGAGATTCCATGGTGGCATGTCGAGTTCAAGGGTTGTGGTTAATGATCCATGTTTGATTCAAGAACATCGACAAAAGAATGGATGATCTGGAGGAGGTACAAAAAGATCAGATATAAGGTGGCGCCATTTTCTAGTGTTTGCCAAATTTTTTTGCCTGAAAATTGAAAAATAGAGAAAAGTGGTTTTGGAAAAGAGACTTGCGTGCTGTGTACTTGAAGAAAAGGGAACATGCGTGCCTAGTGTTTTTCAAGATCAGAATATGGAAAAATGGCAAAGGAAAAAGGGTCGTGCAAGTATTGGGTTGGTCACACAAGTGACCTGCGCACCGTCAACAGACTTGCGCGCTGATGCCTGGGAGGATTGGAAACTTGCGCACCTATTGTTTTTCAAGATCAGAACATCAAAATATGGAAAAGGAAAGAAGGTCGTGCAAGTATTGGTGTGGTCGCGCAAGTGAGTAGCGCAACAGAGGCTAGGGCGGATGAGCTGTGCGTCAGAACCTGTGCGCCGAGGGAAGACTTGTGTGTCGCCGCGTAGGGTATCTTAATGCCTATAAATAGAGGAGAACCCCTCATCATTCTGGATAGAGTTCAAGACTTATAGATTGTTCAAGCTCTCATCACGTATGTGGTTGATCCACGCAAGTGGTTGTTGGATCGCGCAAGTAGAGGCTGTGCGCCGGTTGTTGGTTGCATGCCCAAGGCAGTTTGGGAGAGAAAGGAAGTGAGTCGCTCAGGTTTGAAGTTGAAGGAGGAGGTGTCGCGCAGGTGTTTTGGTGATACTTGTGCGCCAGTTTGAACTTTCGCGCCGAAGACTTGCGTGTCATATTAGGACTTGCGTGTCGGGCTTGGAGAAAAGCGCCAGGTGCTGTTGGAGTACGCCCGTCTTTTTGGAGCTGCACGAAAGATGAAAGATTGCTTGATACCTTCAGTGCAACATATGATGTATTCATTTGCAAAGATGGAAGAATAGTGAACAATTCAGTTTTATGAAGAGAAGTGATACCGCACACACATGACTGGTGTGTAACATCCTCGTTGTGCTTTGCGAAGAGAAGAAGAACGGTTCATGCAACTAAACTCAGATCTTCACAGAAAGAGGGGAATATATCAATACACTCAGGTGTTAGTATTGGGAATCAAAGGAAGAGAAGAAGAAGATTTAGTGCATTCAGTTATTTCACTAAATAAGAAGCTTTAATACAAAATAGCATCAACTCAGTACTATAATGCAAGCATTGTCTCGTGCTGAACAGGGGATGAAGACTTCAATGCAAATCTATTGAGGAGACCTTCACGTCTATAAACTGAGCGGGGCTTCACAAAAGGCAGTGAGCTAGGGGCAGTCAACGGGAGTGACCCGAGGGAAGAAGTGAGATATCCCTAAACCTTTGTAAAGGCAGTGAGCCTGGGACAGAGTGACTTTGCCCGAACCTTTGCAATCCAAAGAAAGTGAAGTATAGTGGAATTTGGTACGACCGGAAACTTGTCAGCGTATACTTCTTGGACGTAGCCCTTAGTGGTGAACCAAGTAAAAATTGTTGTGTCATATCTTTACATGTGAATGTTTCATTACTGACCATATCCATTATATAGGTTTAACTAGTTCCTACCAACGTGGGAACAAGATCCACAACTTTAAAAAGAAAAAGTTGACACCCTGATTCACCCCTCCCCTCTCAGGGTGTCCCGGTGTCCTGCACTCTTATCATGGGCTAAACCCATGAAGATGAGGTTATAACTCCTAAAAGTGTCTCAAAATACTCATGTACCCAAAATCCTTGGTAGCTTGAAGTTTATCTTAAATAGGTCAGTTGTGTATTTTTATGCTCTACATTTCAAGTTCTTGTGATCCTACTCCTTGCTAATAATACAACTCAAGGACTAAACTAAAAGGAATTTCAACTCCATGTTTGAACAAACTGACACCATTTATAATATCTCACCCCAAACCCATTGGATTGGGAATAGGCATTGTTGTTATTGGCCTTAGGTGACATACCCAAGACACCAAAGGCTAGAAATAAATTTCAAGGGCTTAATAATAATTGGGAAATGATTTTTCTATGAAAATAAAACAACTAAACCATGATAACCATAACAATCAAACCTCTATATGATTCATGAGTATAAAATACAACTGAATCAAAACCAACTAAACCAACAACAATATCATAGTACAAGCAGAATCAAAGTGATATAATCAAAAGAACAAACATATGACAAAACCCAAAGACACCGACTAGAAACTATCAAATTGCTTCAAAATCCAAATATGCATGCCTCGCCCAAGGTATCAAGAAGCATCAGTAAAGAATTAGGTTACCTTTACCTTACCCATGTCCTGATATATAATATCTGTAAATGCACCAAAGTTCCCAAGTAGGGGTGAGTATAAAACTCAGTAGAATTTCCCCAATGACATCACTACTCATTCCACTAGGATAAATCTTGTTAGCACAATTTATATAAAAACAGTTTAAAATCATTTCAATAGTTTGTATCAAAACCAAAGTAGTTCCAAGGAAAACCATTTCACAGACATAAAACCCTTATTTCAAATCCATTTGGAATACCCATTCACTACTATAAAACAGACCTTTAACAACATTATCCTTTATTAGCACTATAAAAAAACACAGAAAAAGGTTCCCTTTATCAGTGCTTTTTTTAGTTCTGATAAATGATACCCTTTATCACCACTTTATTTTTAGTGCTAATAAAGGGTACCTTTTATCACTGCTTTATTTTTAGCACTGATAAAGGGTATCATTTATCAGTGGATTTTTAGCACTGGTAATGGTCTCGATCATCGGGAGAGTCCCACATCAAAAGATCACATGAGAGGATGCTCTTTTATATATCATTTTGTCATAGTCATGGCTCGAAATCCTACTACGAGGATAAGTTCCCGCATACACTGCGCACACATATGAGCCTTCCACTGGCCCACGAGGGCCTTGGCCCACCCTATGCATAACCCAGCCCATTGTCCACCTTCTTATTAGAATCCTATAGAACCGTACCCAATCCAATGGAAAATATTTTTATACAAACTAATAAAAAAATACAAGTATTAAAAAAAATAAAACAATTAAAATTAAAAATGGATAAATTTAAAAAAATATTTTTTTAATTAAATAATTATTAATACATTTAATATATATTTATATATTATAATATATTAAATATAGATATATAAAATGATTAAAATAAAATAATTAAACAAGTAAAAATTAAAAATGATTAAATTAAGAAAAATACTAAAAAAATTATCAATCAAATAGTTATTGATAAAAATGAATAAATTTAATACACATATGTATAAATTATAATATTAATAAATATTATATATTAAATATAGATATATAAAATGAATAAAATGAAATAATTAAACAAATAAAAAATAAAAATGAGTTGGTTAAGAAAAATACTAAAAAATATTAATTAAAAATGAATAAATTTAATATACATATATATATTAAAATATTAATAAATATTATATATTAAATATAGATATATAAAATGAATAAATTGTAATAATTAAACAAAAAAATTAAAAATGAATAAATATGTAATAATTAAACAAGAAAATTAAAAAAGAATAAATTGCAAAATTATTAAAAAAATTATCATGAAACAATTATTAATAAAAATGAATAAGTTTAATATATATATATATATATATTAATTATATATAGTAATAAATAGTATATATTAAATATAAATATAGAAAATGAATAAAATGTAATAATTAAAAACGTATTAACGTCTTATTTATTTTTAATGGTTTTTATACATAATTATTCATTAATAAATTTAATATAGAAATATATTCATATATATTTATATATATATATATATATCAATATATATAATATTTCCAAAAATATAATTTTTATAATACAAAATATTTATCCTTACATTAGATAAGTCAAATATTTAGTGAAGAATGGTTTATAATTAAAAAATAATACTAATTAAAAATATTGACTAATTGTACTGGGTAGTGGACATTAATTGAATATTGTTTGATTTTTCAATTTATCAAATATCAAACATGTGTTACATTGATTTCACATACATATATGTAATTAATTCATTTTTATATGCAACCCACACACACAAATATTTACGTAATTAATGAAATCTTATATAGAAACACATACACTTAATATTTATGTAATTTATTCAAATTTTATTATTCATTTTATAATTTCATTTAGTAACATGATACATTTAATATATTATGTTTTTAAGTGGTAAATTTCATTTATTTATTTTTAATATTATTACAGTTGGGAATTATTTATTCATTTTTAATTTTTTTTTTGAATTTAATCATTTTCTAATATTTATTTATATTTATTTATTTACTATGTTTCAATATTTTCAATATTTATTTATCTTTATTTCAATATATATCCATATTTTTTTAATAATTTATATTTAATTAATAAAACTTATCCTTTTTTCAGTATTTTTAATGTATACTCATTTTCAATTATTCAATTTCAGCCATTTTCAACATGCATGCATTTAAGATTATATATTCCCTGAATAGATTGAATGGCTTCTTTTTTATTGATTTTTGATAACCCCCCCCCCCTTCAAGGGATAAGGGGGAACCCTTACAAGGCCCGTAGGCTTAGAGACTACATGGAATGTAGGCTTATGAGACATTACCTGACCCGAAGATCTTAGGGAATTCAACCAGACTATAACTACAAGGAATTGCCCCTCCCTAGAATCTGCATCATGATGGTAGCTCTCCACCTTTGCATGGTCGTCCGATTAAGCTTTTCGTGCAAGCACGGGCTGGTCCCGATGGCATTGTCATACCCTCTCATTCTTCCAAATCCATTGGTTCTGCTCTAGTGGGTGTGCCTGCTCTGAATTCTCACTACTGGAAATGCAGGATTTTCTAACGGTTTAGAACTGTTGGGAAAGGCTGCAGAACCGTTGGTATATGTTATACCAACGGTTCTACAAACTGTAGGGAAGTAAGCCGTTGGGAAAATCTTTTCCCAACAGTTTACAGTGAACCGTTGGGATAGGGTGGAGAAAAATTACCATATCCCAACGGTTCTGGAAAACCATTGGGATAATGTGCTGAAAATTACCAGGTTTTCCCAACGGTTTGGCCAAACCGTTGGGAAAAACCCAAGATCTCCTCTTTCCCAATGGTTTCTAAACTGTTGGGAAAAGTGTTTTGCCAACGATTCCTAGAACCGTTGGTAAAACAAAACCCAAAAATCTATGCCAACGGTTTCAAATCGTTGGCATAGCCTCTGCTAGGGAAAATTGCACAGCAGCTCTACAATTTGCCCAGCAGCTCTCCAATTTTCCCACCAGGTCTCCAATTTTCCCACCAGGTCTCATTTTGTGGGTTCCCTCTCATTTTCAATCCAATTATTGTACCTGCAATAAACTAACACATACATGTACCTGCAATAACCAACTAACACTTACATATAGAGAACAAATTCATACACATTTAACATATAATGCTGGAACTATACAGATAAATAATTAAATTAGAATTCATAACGTAATTATAAACATACATAATTCATTTAGAATTCAATTTAAAATTTAGATGACAATTATATGTGGAATCCGAAAGTCAATTCATAATTTGATCAGTTTTTTGTATACCATATATTTTTACCTGAAATGATGTCCATTTTAAACAAAATACATGCACCTAGAGTGCTATCGGCCACACCGCACCTCGGATTGAGGCGGGGTTGACTCGTACATGACACATATGACCCATGGATCGTTGTGCTAAAGTATCGACACAATCTGAAGGTGTTTGGTCGGTTTTCCATATGCCAGTTGATGTTTTTCAATTAAAATGACGTCTTTTTGAAACAAAAGGCGAACACTTTTAGTGGTGTCAGCCACACTGCATCTCAGATTGAGGCGGGGTTGATTCGTACATATCACATATGACCCATGGATCGTTCTCCTAAAGTTTCAACGGAAACCGAATGCGTTTGGTCGGTTTTCCATATGTACTTAAAATGTTGTCCATTTTAAACAAAAGAGAGCCACTTAGAGTGATTCTGGTCACATCGTGCCTCCGATTAAGGTGGGGTTGACTCTTACACGTCACATATGACCCATGGATAGTTTTTCTAAAGTATCAACACAATCCTAATGTGTTTGGTCGGTTTTCCATATGCCAGTTGATGTTTTTCACTTTAAATGACGTCCTTTTGAAACAAAAGACAGACACTTTGAGTGGTGGCGGCCACACCGTGACTCGGATTGAGGCAGGGTTGACTCTTACATGTCACATATGACCCATGGATTGTTGTTCTAAAGTATCGACACAATCCGAATGCGTTTGGTCGGTTTTTCATATGCCAGTTGCTGTTTTTCAATTAAAATGACGTCCTTTTGAAACAAAAGGCAGACACTTTAAGTGGTGTCATCCACACCGCACCTCGGATTGAGGTGGGGTTGACTCGTACACGTCACATATGACCCATGGATCGTTTTTCTAATGTATCAAAACAATCTGAAAGCATTTGGTCGGTTTTCTGTATGTCAGTTGATTTTTTCAATTAAAATGACGTTCTTTTGAAACAAAAGGTAGACACTTTGAGTGGTACTGGCCACAACGTACCTCGGATTAAGGCGGAGTTGACTCGTACACGTCACATATGACCCATGGATTGTTCTCCTAAAGTTTCAATGGAAACTGAATGTGTTTGGTCGGTTTTCCGTATGTACTTAAAATGTTGTCCATTTTAAACAAAAGAGAGCCACTTAGAGTGATTCTAGCCACACCGTGCCTCATATTAAGGCGAGTTTGACTCTTACACGTCACATATGACCCATGGATTGTTGTTCTAAAGTATCGACACAATATGAATGCGTTTGGTCACTTTTCCGTATGCCAGTTGATATTTTTCACTTAAAATTACGTCCTTTTGAAACAAAAGACAGACACTTTGAGTGGTGTCGGCAATACCGCGCCTCATATTGAGGTGGGGTTGACTCTTACATGTCACATATGACACATGGATCGTTGTGCTAAAGTATCAACACAATCCGAATGCATTTGTCGGTTTTCCGTATGCCAGTTGATTTTTTTCAATTAAAATGACGTCCTTTTGAAACAAAAGTCAGACACTTTGAGTGGTGGTGGCCACACCGCGCCTTTAATTGAGGCGGGGTTGACTCGTACGCGTCAAATATTTTCTCCAACTCACACAAAATTAATGGGGCATTTTTCAACATTTTTTGCAAGAAATACTTGGACAACTTCTTAGAACAAAGATCTCTAAACAAATGGCACAACCAAATAATAGCCACCCTTACATTATTGGACAAAAGATGACGGATTTCTATTGGAAGAAACTCATGTAGTAGAACGTGATAATCATGAGTCTTCAAAGATTTTAGCTTCAACTCTCTTCTATTGACCCATTTAGATATGTTTCTTGAATAGCCATCAGGAACTATAATAGTCTCTAATACTTCCAGAAATTGTTTTTTTCGTAGGTGTCATCACATAAGAAGCACATGGAAGTTGCCATTTATTTTCACTGATATGCATGGGATGCAATTCTGATCTTATGCCCCAATCCACCAAGTCACACCGAGATCTTAAATCATCTTTTGTCTTCCCCTTGACATTTAGAAGAACCTAAAGCAACATTTCGCATATATTATTTTCAATATGCATTACGTCTAAGCAATGACGTAACAAATTGTTTGACCAATAAGGCAAATCAAAAAAGATACTCCTCTTCCTCCAATTGTAATAGGTTTCAGTGGAAACATTCTTTCTCTTTCCAGATTTCATTTGACCCTTCCCGAACAAAAAACTGAAATCTTTCAATTCATTAAGCATGTTAGTTACAAACATACGCTGAGGTGGATCATCGGTCTCTATGGTATTATCAAATCTTCGACGATTCATTCTATATGGATGATCATTTGGAAAGAATTGTCGATGTCCCATAAAACTGAAACTACAGCGATGTTTCAGTCTTCTGGATCGTGTATTCTTCATACAAACTAGACATGAAATTTTTCCCTTCGTGCTCCATCCAGACATCATTTCATAAGCCAGAAAATCATTGATCGTCCACATAAGCACAGCACGCATCTGAAATATGTCTTTCAAAAATACATCGTATGTGCACACACCCACATCCCAAAGAAGTTTCAACTCTTTTATTAAAGGTTGCATGTATACATCAATATCAATGTCGGGATCAGAAGGACCAGATATGAGTATACTTATGAAAGTGAAAGGTTTTTTCATACACAACCATGGGGGAAGATTATAAATGTGTATAAAAACTAGCCATGGGTTTTGCGAAGTAAGAATCTACCCAAATAGATTAAAACTGTCGCATGAAAGACTCAGCCTCACATTACGCACGTCAGCTGCAAAATCAGGATGTCGAGCATCAAATCTATTCCATGCAAATCCATCTGCAGGATGAACCAACTCATCATTAGTCTTCTTTCTCTTGGTATCATACCATCTCATTTTTATTGATATGTCATAATACATAAAAAGATTCTGGAGTCTGGGGATCAATGGAAAGTGCCGCATTACTTTTTATGGAACGTGGGATGGTGTTCCATCAGATTTTGAGTTCCAGCGGGATGTGCCATATTTTATAAAATCATTTCGTTCAGCGGTTTCCTCCCAGAATAAACTGCAATCTTTTGGGCAAGCATGAATTTTGTTTCTTGAAAATCCAAGTTCCTCAACTAACTTCCATGCCATATAGTGGTTTGAGGGAATATCTGCATCATCTCTAAGTAAATCCTTCAAGAGGTTAAGAATGTAATCGATTGTTGTATTAGAAATCCCATACATAGTTTTCCCATGAAACAATCGGATTAAAAATTCCAGCTTTTTCATTTTATCACATTGTTGATATACTGGAGTCATGGCAACATCATTCAATTTTTTCACCCTATAAATATCATCATTTTCACTAGATGCATCAGCTGTCCTCATATCAAAGTCTTCTTGAGTCGAAATCCATTATTTTTCATGATGACGAATAAATGGAAACCGATCATCTAACAAATTCTCCATTCCAGTCCTTTCATTTCGATCATCACCAATTTTAGATTTAATTTTCTCCCCATTGTGATACCACACAAAGTAGTTTTCTTGAAAACCATTTTTGGTTATGTGGTAGTTGACTTCTTCACGGCTCAACCAAAGTCTACCAACACAATTCGAACATGGGCAGTGTATACGACCACTATCTGAAGCATTGTAAAATGAAAAATCTATAAATCTCTCCAAATTGTTTTGAAAATAGCTTGATATCTGATCGGTTTCATACATCCAACTTCTGTCCATTCTGTAAAAAGAATTTATAGAAGTCATTTTGTCATAAACAATTCAATGGGATTGAACTTTAATAGAAATATATTTAAGTAAATGATAAAGGAAGGAGTTTCTAGTTGATGTAGTGAACTATTAAAACAATGTAAAGATATACTAATTAATTCAGTTATGTGTGCCTAGATTTGAGGTGAGATGTGTTTTGTAATTTTTTCATTTATCACATACCAAGAAGACACCATAGACCTGATAAAACATTGTTCAAGATATTACAAAGTGAAGGCTTTTCATGAAAGATGCAGAATGTGTAAAGAGAGTTTTTTAAATAAGTTATTGATTCTAAAAAATGGAAATATTGTGAAAAGTTAGTACATTTCATAACACCCAAACTAAAGTCCACAGAAAGTACCATATCACCCCACTAAAAAAAAGGAAAACCACCTACCCCACTACCCAAACCATGTCAATTACCTCAATGAGGGCTTCTATGTCTGTATTTGGGAAGAGGTTGAAGGAGTCTAACCTAGATGGGGGAGTTGTAGCCGATCAGATGGAAGACCTCAGGTTAGGGTTCACCTGTGCGGGGGCTTCTGGAAATCGGGGGAAATGCAGAGTTATTTGCTTCTGTGTAATCGGGGGTGGGCTGTCCATGGGTTTGACGGGGTTTTCCAGGGGTATGGGGTGTCCAGGGGGTGGGAGGGCTATCCAAGAGGGTGGCAGGGCTGTCTAGGGGGAGGGGGTGTCCAGGGGGTGGGCAGGCTATCCACGGGGGTGGGGGGGGGCTTTCCAGGGGGTACAAGGTTTCCAGGGGGTGGGGGTGTCCGGGGGGGGTGGGGGGAGTGTCCAGGGGGTGGGTTGGCTGTCCACAGGGTTGGGGGTTGTCCAGTGAGTAGGGGGTGTCCAGGGGGTGGGCAGGCTTTCCACAGGGGTGGCGGGGTTGTCCAGGGGGTACAAGGTGTCCAGGGGGGTGGGTGGACTATCCACGAGGGTGGCAGGGCTGTCCAGGGGGTAGGGGGTGTCCAGGGGGTGGGCGAGCTGTCCACAGGGGTGTGACTGAGAGCTATGAGATTTAATTGGGTTGTTATTCATGTTATGAAAAACAAAAGATGGGTGTTAAGGATTAGAATAGTATTTTTTAGTGAAAATCCAATTTGGTAGGATTAGTGACTTGATAACATGATGGTATCAAGTTTGAAATTGGGAAAATGTTGGGGAATTGGATTCTAAAAGGCTCCCACAACCTTCCAAGTATATATTATTTCTAGAAAAATGTGTTGTGGGAGAAGGAATTCATCCTATATAGTTGATGTCACTTTTAGATCATGTGATGCCTTACTCATCAAGATGACTAGACAAGAACCAAAACCAAAGAGGCCTCAAAACTATCAAAATCTCTAGAAGTGATGAATTCCCCTTGCTTATTGGTGAACTATGGAAGTGATGACTTCCCACTTGCACAGCCCCCCCTCCCCACCTCACCCCCAACAGACTCCCCCTGCACAACCCCCCTCCTATCCACCGACTGCACAACCCCCCCCCCCCCCCACATGCACCCCCACTTGCACAACCCCCCCCCCTCCCCCACCCCCACCTACACAACCCCCTCTCATCCACCCACTGCACACCCCCCCACCTCACCCCCCAACATACTCCCACCTACCCAGCCCACCCCCAACCTACACACTCCCCTCCCTCCCACCCACTTGCACAGCCACCCCCCCCCCCCCCCCACTTGCACAACCCCCCTCCCCCCACCCCCATCTGTACAGCCCCCGTCCCCCCACCACCACCTGTACACCCCACCCCCCACCTTACCCCCAATAGACTCCCACCTGCCCAACCCACCCCCCCAACCTGCACACTCCCCTCCCCCCACCTACTTGCACAGCACCCCCCTCCACTTTCACCCCCCACTTGAACAGCCCCCCCTCCCCCACCCCCACCTGTACAACCCACCCCCACCCCCCACCTGTACAACCCCCACCTCACCCCCCAAATACTCTGACCTGCCCAGCCCACCCACCCCCCCCCCAACCTGCACACTCCCATCCCCCCCACCCACTTGCACAACAACCCCCCTCCACTTGCACCCCCACCTGCACAACCCACCCCTCCCCCCACCCTCGCTTGCACAACCCACCCCCACCCCCACCTGTACAACCCCCCACCACAACACCCCACTAGAACACCCCCTCCCTCCACCTAAACACCCCACCAGCACACCCCCTCCCCCCACCTACTGCACCCCCAGCACCTCCCACCAGAACAAAAACATAAAACAAAAACAGAAAAAAAAAATTGATTCACACATGACACCAGAACAAAAACAGAAAACAAATAACAAATAGAATTGAAATTGTTGGGTATATCATACTGCAAGAACCTTAGGTTTAAGCCAAATAAAAATAGAAAAGAAAAAAAATAGATGAAAAACATTAAACATAACGTACTACTTACATATTTGAAGTGTAGAAGAAAACAACTTTGTGATTGAGTATGGATCTGGTGGAATGATTTTCCAAGTGAGAGAGATCTTAGGTCTCAATTTTAGCAGTTCAATCATGTGGATGGGATCTCTGGTTTGCTGGGATTTTAGGGGAAAAATTTCCCAATGGTTTTAACAAGTCGTTGGGAAAGGTGAGATTTACCAACGGTTTGTGTAAACCGTTGGTAAAGCCTTCCTAAGTCATGGTCTTTAAAAATAGTTTTACAAAACCGTTGGTAAAGGGAGAAAAAAATTTAGATTTCCCAACGGTTTCTTCAAACCGTTGGGAAATACTTGTTTTATACCCCTATACAAACGGTTAACAAAACCGTTGGCAAACAAGCGTTGGGAAAACCCAACTTCCCAGTAGTGTCTCCTCTGGGGATGCTCCTTTTTTGTAGAGTCTGTTTGGGGAAACTACATTGATCATGTGTCCTGAAGGCCTTGAGGTGGTTCAAAGTCCTTTAGGTGGCCTGAAGGTCTTGTGGTGGCCCGAAAGTCTTACTGGCTTGAAGGCCTTGGGTGGCCTGAAGGCCTTGAAGGACCTGAAGACCAAACTGGTGGTCATGGTGGAGATGACAGAAGCAGAGGCAAAGATAGAGGGAGTAGTCTCCAGTGGATATGTGGTCATAGTGTTTGCACTATGTTGTGGAGGTTGTAACACCCCGATCTTCCATGGTATGCTCCTCTTTGAATAATAGAGCAGCGTGTGTTGTACGCAACCTCGAGTTTTAACACACCGCGACCAATAAAAGTAGCAGTTATGAATAGTAATACCCACTTTTTGAAATTATATAAATTTTATATTTCAAAATGGACTTCATTTTTGGATTCGTAATATCGAAATTATCCTATGTTGAATTTTTGGTATTTTTCTGAGAACTTCCAATTTTTGATGAATAGTGAAAAATACTTAAAAACAACTTTTTTAATCAAAATAATTTATAGTGATAAATTATAAAATTGAGTGGTTATAAAGTGTAATTAGAATATATTTTTACCATTTTATCCAATGGTGGTCATTATAATTAATTTCACTTTGAAATTGGACATAAACAATTGTCAAACTTTTGATTGATATTCTTTCTTAAAACGCGCTATTTGTTGTGACAGCGAGAATTAATTATTAAATTAATTAATTCAACTTATATGTTTTGAATTTTGTAAAATACACATCATTTTTGAATTAGAAATATCAAATATATCTTAGGGTTAATTTTTGGTGTTGTTCTAAAAAACTTCAATTTTTGATGAATAGTGAAACCACTAAGTGGTAGTTAAAAAAACTGATTTTTCATTTAAATGAAATTTTACCACCTCTGTGATTTTAATTTACAAAATACAACATAAATAATTGTCATTAGGAAGTAAAATGTGGTTCAATGGGATTAAAATAATTTTTGGTGAATAATAACTTTTAAGTTCTATTAATCGCGATTAAAGGTAATTAGTGTAACTTAAGGTAAAAATAATGTTATAATAATATGAAATTACCTTTACACTTGTCCTAACCTTATTAGGTGATTCATGTCCGACCAATACAATCCATGGGTCAACTTGGGGACCCCATGGAGCCACTTGGGTAAGAAAATGACATTAATAACATTTTATTTAAAGTAAAAATAAAATCGACACAAACATGTGTTGTTTTACTAAAACAATTATTACATGGGGTTATATAAGTTAAATTTTCGACTATAAATATTAATTGGAAAGATAAAAAAATTTCCTACATCATTATATTTTTTTTATAATTTTTATACATTAAATAAATTAAATTTTTTATGAAACCGTGATAATGCAGCGATTACCTCATTAATTAACGATTTAAATAAAATGAAAATATAATGTAAAATATAAGACTTACACTTGTCAAAAACCTATTGGATGGGTATATTTAGAACCCTTATCACCTTATCCTCGAAATATATAATTTTGGGACCTTTGAAATACGAAAAGTACTTCATAATAATATAACATTTCATTACTTTCCAAGAGTTCCCCTCTTCTCCTCTTATAAAAGGCCCCCACCTCTACCACCTTATTCACACCTTCAAAGCCATTTTTCTCAGCCAAACTCTACCCAAATACTCTCTAAACTTCCCTCTATTACTCCTAGAAGCCTCACTTTGGGCATAATTCTTCCCAAGGAAGCCTTTGTCTCAAATCAAAAAGAGTTACCCGATTTTAAGGTAATGTCTTCTCTTATGTTATTTTGTTTTATTTTGATTCTCCAACCCCTTAAACTCTTTTTATTCCTTTATTTTGTAAAAAAACCAGTATCTTAAATATACTATGATGTTTTTATAAGAATTATTTGATTTACACTTACACACACCTTCGTCTAATGGTTAAAGAACATATTGTTTCTGTTGTTGGCGAATTTCTGCCTCACAAAATGATGATTGTTCAATCTTCTTTTAACACCTCTCATGGTGGCCATTAAGATGTCACTATATTTGTATATGATATATATTATTTTTATGTTTTCCTTATGCTTCTTTATTTCTCATTTATGGCATACCTTTATGATTTCCATTATGGGTAAACGTGATAATTTCATTTTAGGAAGTGTGGACTACCGCCCCCTCAAAGTGATTTGAATCGTTAATGCCATATGTGGGACATATAAAGGATGGAGTAAATGATATTATATATGATATTATAATTTAATTATAATACACCTTTATATCATTATGATTTCATTCCATTAAATATGAAATAGAAATGAAAGTAGCGTTCATGCGTACGTACGGCTTACCGTCTCCATGAACGGTGCATTTCATTTCTTACCTATAAATGTTACGTAATATTATGAATGAATGTATATACTGGATATATATTATATATATTATATCTACATCATGAATATAATTCTGGATATAATGGATATTTTACCACATGAACAACTTTTAATTATAAGAAGTTTATTTTTGACTCAAGTACCAAAGATCGACAAAACGACCGTTATTAACATAAATAATTACATAATTTTCATAACATGGTAATAAGTGATATAAACGGAATAATAAACTTGAAAAAGGTTCTTAAGAAATTATAAATTAACTCTAGTTTATTATTGAGGAGGTTAAATAATGGTCGAGTCAAGTCGGACACGAGGTAAGGGACTTTGTCTCAATCTCCATTCATTGAGGCATATTTTGTTTTCTTCTATACGGTGTATAAACCCCTTTGACTTTTACATTTATTCAAAAGGAATATTTTTATACGATTCGTTTTACAAACGACAAAAAGGAATGTTTCTCTTGTCATACGTATGCGGCGACAACGACTTCTCCGCCTTCGTCACCATTATTTGAGTTTCGGCTTCCTCTGCAAGCCATAACTTTTTTTAAATGCAAAATAATTACAAAGTTTTAATTTTATTTTATTTTGGTATTGAAAAGGGTTTTGAAAGTGTTTTTTTTATATTAATGTGTTGTATTGATATATTGTGATTGAAATGTGTAAATGTTATGTTTCCTTTATGCATGTTTTATGTGATACGATTATGTTATGGATTATGATATGTTTAAACCTGTTCATATGAGGAATGCATTGGACTTAATAAGTGACGGGTGGAGCCTACTATAGCTCCTCGATGCATCGGTAGGTCTCATGAGACAAACTATTGTCTTGGCATGAGGCCTTGACAAAATCATATTTGTAGTCTTGGCACGAGGCCTTGGCTACGTGGTTATGATAGTCTGGCATTATGCATTCCATCATTATGAAAGTGGTTATTGATATTGCATGTGATTATTTGATCATTAGAATATCCATATGAATAAGTAAATGGCATTATTTCATTTTACTTTTTCTATATTATGCTCAAGTTCATGTTTAAAAGTATTTTTTTTAGTTATACATTGCCTTAAATGTTTATGTTTATTTATAAAAGCTTTCGCAATATTGTTATCCTTACTGAGCATCTGAGTTCACCCCTTTCAATGTTTTAATTTTTCCAGGATGTGAAGAAGTATTTTATGAATGACTTGAAGGGATAATATGAGGGGATATGAAGAAAAGATGTTGTTTTAGTTTTTTATTACTTTATGATGTAATGTAAAACTTATGAATCTATCTAGTGTTTCCAAGGCTACTAAACTAATCGGTCTTTCGAGACTTGATCTTTTGTGATCATGCCAATGTTATACAATAATGAACCGACTCTGGGTAACTAGGGTCGGGGCATTATAGTTGGTATCAGAGGCAGTTTAGTACTAACCTTGGAAGCTAGATTTAGATAAACTCTGATTAGAGCACATAGCCCTAAGATAGACTTTGAGGATTAGTATAGAATAAATTCCTAGAATTTTGGTATTATAGTGATTTTGTGAGTTTTCCGAGCAATACATTCCTATCTGGATACGAGCAGGTAGAGGCGGCTCTGGCACAGATGTACCTAGGGGTAAAACCTGAAAACAACGCTTTGAGCTAGACTCGAATGGGAACTGGTGCACGACAACAGGCCTTGCTGCACTCTTGGTTACGACACTCCCGGGGGATATGCTTAGGATAATTATCATTTTCTTTACAAAACATTATGAAGGGTTTATGATTATATACTTCCTCAAAGAAAACATTTTTATGATTATAGTTCAATTTATGTTAAGTGTTTTACAAGTATGGAATTATGTATTTTGATTCATAAACTAAACTAGTTTATGTCATTGTTTATAAATGGCGCCTAGTGGGAGGAATGGAAACCGTATCAATGCACGCACTCCATGTAGGTATTTCCCTCCTGCTCAAGATAATTATAATGGATTTGGTGACACAACTAGTGCTGATCAGCTTATCACCATACTGGGACAACTCACTCGGGTTATGAATAATAACCTTACTCATATGGAGCACCCTGATCCGCAACGTGGAGGATCAATGTTAGACCGCTTCATGAGGAAACAACTGCCAATATTTAATGGGGGTACAAATCCATTAGTATCTGAGCAATGGATAAACTCCTTAGAGAAAATATTCCACGCCTTGGGGAGTAGCGAAAGGGAGAAGGTTGTCATGGCAGTTTACCACCTCACTGGAGATGCTGATCAATGGTGGTCACTGATTCAAAACACAAAGGAAGATGAAGAAGTATCAAGTATGTAATGGAGGGAGTTTAAGGAAATTTTCTTAGAAAGATACTTTCCACATGACCATCGAGCATATATGGAAAGGAAAAATCTGAGTCTGAGGTAGAAGGAGGATGAGAATGTTGCAAAGTATGAGGCCAACTTTACAAGGTTAGCAAGACATGCTGCAGATTATATACGTAACCCAAAAAGTAAGATTGATCATTTCTTTGATGGGTTAAAACTATTTCTCCATCGATCCTTAGTCTCACAATCTTTCTCGTCGTACGAAGATATTGTCTCATGTGCTATCAAGATAGAAAAGGAATTCTCTAAATCTTATGACAATAAAGTAAAGCAAGAGAAGAAGAGAACGATGGAACAAGAGACTGATAAAGGGAAAAAGGGAAAGAAGGATTTTCCATTATGTGATAATTGTGGGAAGAATCATCCCGGTACTTGCCTAAAAGGAATGGGAGTTTGTTATAAATGTGGAGAAAAAGGTCATCAGGCTCGTGATTGCTAGGGAAAGAAAGAGGCTATCAATGTTGAATGATACAATTGTAGGGAAATGGGGCATTATGCAAATGAATTCCCTAAGTGCCAAGGAAACTTACATCAGAAAAGGCCAAGGGATCAAGGCTAAGCTTATGTTGTTACTACGGATGAAGTTGAATAATTATTATATTTGTGTTTTTGGACTCAAGAACTATATTATGGTTATAAGAATAATGTGATATATATAAGGATTGTATTACAGTACTTGTTTTTTTCATTAAGGTTTTAATATGATGAAGGTAATCATATTTTTATATGTGACAATAAGAGAAACTTTACTTTGTTTAAGGAATCTGATGATACAATTGATTTTGGAATTTAGAGACCTTTTAGAGAAAGTTTGGACAGAGTTATTTTGGATAACTATAAAGGTTGGAATGGATTAATTTGAACTTTGGATAGTATTGTTTAAGGTTAAAACATTTATGAAGATTATTTTTGGAATATTATAATACTATAGTTTTAGGAAAAAGAACAACTTGCAGGTTGGGGGATAACCCGTTGCGTCGGACAAAGCTGTAGGAATCAAACCCACAACCATAGTCTGACAGGCCTTTATTACCTACCAGTAGACTACAGGAAGTCCCTGGTTATTACAAAAAAAGTTTTACTAATCTAAATGGTATGTGTTAATTTTTGGAACCTTATACAATTATGATAAATAGAATATTTTTGAGTTCTATTACCTTTTGGAGTGAAAGATGGGTTTGTGGTAAAAATTTATTAAAGAATGAAAGTCTACATGACAAGTAAGTATATTTACTTATGTTCTTAGTAAATCTCCTAAATAAATTACTCAACTTTATGAAAGGTAACTTAAAAAAAATTGTCAGTTAACTTTTCCAATTGGGGAATCAATGAGCGTTTAACCAATCACAAGTTTGTGATTTTCTTGTAGTTAACTTTCCCCTAATTCTGTTTTATACCACTCTCCATCAGACCTTGATGGTTTTTTTTACTCCATATCCATATTTTCATAAAATCCTAGTATGGGCTATCTCGGGTGACCTTTGTACTTCTTTCTTTCTTTTAAAGTTATATTTTTATTAACCCTATTTCCGATGGGGGTTTTCCACAAAGGTATTTTCCATTTTCAACCTTTTATTTTCAAAGAAAAATTTTAAATTGTGAGGACACAATTTATTAAAGGAGGGTAGAATGGAACACCCCAAGCTTCCATGGTACGCTCCTCTTTGAATAATAGAGCAGCGTGTGTTGTACGCAACCTCGAGTTCTAACACACCGCGACCAATAAAAGTAGATGTTATGAATAGTAATAACCACTTTTTGAAATTATATAAATTTTATATTTCAAAATGGACTTCATTTTTGGATTCGGAATATCGAAATTAGCCTATGTTTAATTTTTGGTATTTTTCTGAGAACTTCCAATTTTTGATGAATAGTGAAAAATACTTAAAAACAACTTTTTTAATCAAAATAATTTATAGTGATAAATTATAAAATTTAGTGGTTATAAAGTGTAATTAGAATATATTTTTACCATTTTATCCAATGGTGGTAATTATAATTAATTTCACTTTGAAATTCGACATAAACAATTGTCAATCTTTTGATTGATATTCTTTCTTAAAAACATGCTATTTGTTGTGACAGCGAGAATTAATTATTAAATTAATTAATTCAACTTATATGTTTTAATTTTGTAAAATAGACATCATTTTTGAATTAGGAATATCAAATATAGATTACGGTTAATTTTTGGTGTTGTCCTGAAAAACTTCGATTTTTGATGAATAGTGAAACCACTAAGTGGTAGTTAAAAAAACTGATGTTTCATTTAAATGAAATTTTACCACCTCTGTGATTTGAATTTCCAAAATCCGACATACATCATTGTCATTAGGAAGTAAAATGTGGTTCAATGGGATTAAAATAATTTTTGGTGAATAGTAACTTTTAAGTTCTATTAATCTTGATTAAAGGTAATTAGTGTAACTTAAGGTAAAAATAATGTTATAATAATATGAAATTACCTTTACACTTGTCCTAACATTATTGTGTGAGTCATGGCAGACCAAGAAAATCCATGGGTCAACTTGGGGACCCCATGGAGCCACTTGGGTAAGAAAATGACATTAATAACTTTTTATTTAAAGTAAAAATAAAATCGACACAAACATGTGTTGTTTTAATAAAACAATTATTACATGGGGTTATATAAGTTAAATTTTCAACTATAAATATTAATTGGAAATCTAAAAATATTTCCTACATCATTATATTTTTTTATAATTTTTAGACATTAAATAAATTAAATTTTTTATGACACCATGATGATCCAGCGATTACCTCATTAATTAACGATTTAAATAAAATGAAAAGATAATGTAAAATATAAGACTTACACTTGTAAAAACCCTATTGTATGGGTATATTTAGAACCCTTATCACCTTATCCTTGAAATATATAATTTTGGGACCTTTGAAATCCGAAAAGTACTTCATAATAATGTAACATTTCATTACTTTCCAAGAGTGCCCCTCTTCTCCTCTTATAAAAGGCCCCCACCTCTACCACCTTATTCACACCTTCAAAGCCATTTGGATTGGCCATACTCTACCCAAATACTCTCTAAACTTCTCTCTATTACTCCTAGAATCCTCACTTTGGTCAGAATTCTTCCCAAGGAAGCCTTTGTCTCAAATCAAAAAGAGTTACCCAATTTTAAGGTAATGTATTCTCTTATGTTATTTTGTTTTATTTTGCTTCTCCAACCCCTTAAACTCTTTTTATTCCTTTATTTTGTAAAAACACCAGTATCTTAAATATACTAGGATGTTGTTATGAGAAGTATTTTATTTACACTTACACACACCTTCGTCTAATGGCTAAAGAACATACTGTTTCTATGGTTGGCGAATTTCTTCCTCACAAAAAGATGATTGTTCAATCTTCTTTTAACACCTCTCATGGTGGACATTAAGATGTAACTATATTTATATATGATATATATTATGTTTATGTTTTACTTATGCTTCTGTATTTCTCATTTATGGCATGCCTTTATGATTTTCATTATGGGTAAACGCGATAATTTCATTTTAGGAAGTGCGGACTACCGCCCCCTCAAAGTGATTTGAATCGTTAATGCCATATGTGGGATGTATAAAAGATGGAGTAAATGATATTATATATGATATTATACTGGAATTATAATACACCTTTATATCATTATGATTTCATTCCATTAAATATGAAATAGAAATTAAAGTAGCGTCCATGTGTACGTACGACTTACCGTCTCCATGAACGGTGCATTTCATTTCTTACCTCTAAATGTTACGTAATATTATGAATGAATGTATATATTGGATATATATGATATATATGATATCTAAATCATGAATATAATTCTGGATATAATGGATATTTTACCACATGAACAACTTGTAATTATAAGAAGTTTATTTTTGACTCAAGTACCAAAGATCGAAAAAACGACCGTTATTAACATAAATAATTACATAATGTTCATAACATGGTAATAAGTGATATAAAAGGAATAATAAACTTGAAAAATGTTCTTAAGCAATTATAAATTAACTCTATTTTATTATTCATGAGGTTAAAGAACGGTCAAGTCAAGTCGGACACAAGGTAAGGGACTTCGTCTCAATCTCCATTCATTGAGGCATATTTTGTTTTCTTCTATACGGTGTATAAACCCCTTTGACTTTTACGTTTATTCAAAAGGAATATTTTTATACGATTTGTTTTACTAAATGATAAAAAGGAATGTTTTTCTTGTCATACGTATGCGGCGACAACGACTTCTCTGCTGTCGTGACCATTATTTGAGTTTCAGCTTCCTCTACAAGCCATAACTTTTTTTAAATGAAAAATAATTACAAAGTTTTAATTTTATTTTATTTTGGTATTGAAAATGGTTTTGAAAGTGTTTTTTTTATATCAATGTATTGTATTGATATCTTGTGATTGAAATGTGTAAATGTTATGTTTCCTTTATGCATGTTTTATGTGATACTATTATGTTATGGATTATGATATGTTTAAACCTGTTCATATGAGGAATGCATTGGACTTAATAAGTGACGGGTGGAGCCCGCTATAGCTCCTCGATGCATCGGTAGGTCTCATGAGACAAACTAGTGTCTTGGCACAAGGCCTTGACAAAATATTATTTGTAGTCTTGGCATGAGGCCTTGGCTACGTGGTTATGATAGTCTGTCATTATGAATTCCATCATTATGAAAGTGGTTATTGATATTTCATGTGATTATTAGATCAGTAGAATATCCATGTGAATAAGTAAATGGAATTATTTCATTTTACTCTTTCCATATTATGATCAAGTTCATGTTTGAAAGGATTTTGTTTTAGTTATACATTGCCTTAAATATTTATGTTTATTTATGAAAGCTTACGCAATATTGTTATCCTTATTGAGCATCTGAGCTCACCCCTTTCAATGTTTTAATTTTTCCAGGATGTGAAGAAGTATTTTATGAATGACCTGGAGGGATAATATGAGGGGATATTAAGACAAGATGTTGTTTTAGTTTTGTATTACTTTATGATATAATGTAAAACTTATGAATGTATCTAGTGTTTCCAAGGCTACTAAACTAATCGGTCTTTCGAGACTTGATCTTTTGTGATCATACCAATGTTACGCAATAATGCACCGACTCTGGGTAACTGGGGTCGGGGCGTTATAGAGGTAGTGGAGGAGTAATATGGGAGAGGGTGAAGAAATTGTTGGGACCAAGATGATGATAAAGTTGATAAAGGTTTCAAGAGTTGTCTTTTGTTTTCAATATTGGTTTTGAATAAAATAAATCACTTCACTTTGTTTTGGAAACAATTTTTTTGGATTATTTTTTTTGAAAATAATTGGACTCTTGTTTTTATAAAGTTTGTCCTCAAGATGATAAGGAAGGAAAGAAACAAGAATGAATGAAAATTTATGATTCTTTTCAATGTTAAATGTGAAGATGCTTTTCTGTTTTGAAATTCTCATAAATCATAAGTAAAGTGGTAGAACTTATGATGCAATCTTGATGGAAGAAAGGGGAAAGTAAAAGCTGTGAATGGTGGTGACTATTGAAAATCTATGAATGGTGGTCACTATTGAAAATCTGTGAATGGTGGTGACTATTGGAAAGTTGTGAATGATGGTGACTATTGAAAATCTATGAATGGTGGTGAATATTGAAAATCTATTAATGGTGGTGACTATTGAAAATATATGAAATGTGGTGACTATTGAAAAACTGTGAATGGTGATAACGATGGGAATGGTCATGCCAATTAAATAAGATATAATGCATGTCATGCCGATATGGTAATGTCTTTTTTTGCATTGGACTCAGATTCGTGCAAATGGAATAGTCATTCCAGTGGAATAGTCGTGCCAATGGAATAATCATACTGATTAAAGAAAAGATGATGCATGTCATGCTGACATGGTAATGACTTTGTTTTTCATCGGACTTAGAGTCATGCGGATGGAATAGTTGTTCCAATGGAATGGTCATGCTAATGAAAGAAGAGATGATGCATGTCATGCCTACTTGGTAATGACATTGTTTTTCATCAGACTCAAAGGCCTACAGGCAATGAATTCTATAAGGCCTATGGGCCATGTAATACTTACACCTACGGGTCTTGTAAGGGTTCCACATCACCCCTTGGAAGGTAGTTTATCAAAAATCAATAAAAAAATGAAGGTATTCGGGCCATTGGATGGAATAGTCGTGTCGATGGAATAGTCTTGCCAAAGGAATAGTCTTGCCGATGAAAAAAAGAGTTGTACTGATAGAAGAGGAAAGAATCATTTTGATGGAATAGTAGTGATGATGAGAATAGTCATGCTGGTGGGTAATGAATTTTTTTTACATCGGACTCATAGGTGAAAGTGAAAGAAAAGAGATGGTGCCGATTAAAGACCATCGTACCCAGAAACAATCGTACTCAATAATTGTACCCACATTTATGGTTTTCAAAAAGAAAAATTGTTTTGGTTTTCTGGAATAAGAAATGGTTATATCGATACAAATGAAAGATCTGGAGATTAAGATGAAGTTTTTAAAAGATTCAAGAATCTTTGAGAAATTGTGACGAACTCAAAATGTATCCCAAAATTTCATGGGGAAATTAAAATTTGAGAAATTTTGAGTGAGTGGGAAAAACTTTTGGATTCCCACCAATTGTCACCTATAAAAGGAGGAGGTACTTTGTACTTTCTGACAATGAGTACTATTCACAACAGAGGAGAGAGAATCTCCATGTTTTAGAGAGAGAAGAAGATGCTTTGAAGTGGTGTTGATTATATTTGTCTTGACTATTGCAAACATGTTTTGAAGTGGTGAAGATTCTATTTTTCTTGATTATTTCATACATGTTTTGAATTGTTGTTGATTCTATTTGTATTGAATATTATATACATGTTTTGAAGTGGTACCAATTCTATTTGTCTTGACTATTGTATGCAAGTACTAGAGTGGTGTTGATTCTATTCTATTGTATTTAATTGAAAGATCTGAACGAGAAGAATCGGACTGGGAGCATCGTACTCGGGGTAATCAGACTGATTGGTTTACATAGTCCAAGAGTTTCTTACCATTCCTATGGGTAAGGAAAAGAATAATTTTTTTACAGTTGAATACATTTGGTGAATTGAAAAGAAGCATAGGTAACATGAGATGTTACAAAAAAATGTATTACCCTATTTTGCTAAGAGGGTGAAGATGCACTAGTTCTATTGTTTCATAGTGCTACATGAGTGTAAGGGTACATCCTACTCGTTGTAATCCAAGGATTTATTTCTACTGTATTGTATGGTATTGGATCATTTCCAAACCATACCAAGGATGTATCTATTCTTATTTAATAGTGAACCTTGTAAATGTTTGTGTTCCTTTGGATGTGTGTTGATTTTTTTCTCAGGAGGGAATTAAATTCTTTAACATAAGGCAAAGGTTGTTTCAATTGAATATAAATATAAAAGAAAAAGAGTGTCACTGATTGACCCCCTCCCCCTCTCAGTGATACAATACTCCAACTGGGCGCTTTCAATTGGTATCAGAGGCAGGTTCCCTTCATTATTCTTTGATGTTGGAGAACGTGAACTGTGTGAAAAGTAAAGGTGTCTTGGTCTTTTATGGAAAGAACTATCATATCTGGAAAGATAGAATTTTTCCATATCTTATGTATATCAGTTATGATTTTCTTGAAGATGAAACTATTGGGTTTCCTCCCATTGATGATAGTGCTCCACTAACACCTGTTGATAATAATTTTCTTGAGAATGATGGAAAGGACAAGAATTATATATTATAATCACTTTATCAAAGTGAATTCTTGAGATTAAAAGGTTTTTCCATATCTAAAGGTTAATGGGATAAATTTTAAAACATATACTAAGGTAATACAAAACTGAAGAAGGTAGAGTTACAAATATGGAGATTGAAGTATGAATATTTGAAGATTGGTGAGCATGAATCTATTGGGGAATTCTTTACCAAGGTGAATGACATTGTGAGTACTATCAGATGTCTTGGTGAAAATATGAAATATTCTACAATTGTTGAAAATATCTTGAGAATCTAACATGACAAATTTTATGCAAAATTTTCTTCATTGGAAGATAGAGATCCTAAAACATTATCTCTTGATGATTTACATATCACTCTTATCACTTGTGAAATGAGAATATAGAATGATATGAAGAGAAAAACAATAGTTGATAGAGAAATGTCTTTCAAGGATATGAAGAAAGAAAATTCAAAGAATATTGTTACAAAAGATGAAGCTAGTGATTCTGAATCTGAAAATGAGGTATGTAAAAATCTCAAAGAAATCATATCCTTGTTTTCTAACAATGTGAAAAGAGTTACAAGGAAATACAAAGGTAAAATTCCATTTAAATTCATTGAATTTGGAAGTGTTCGTCACTTTGCGGCTAATTTTCCATGAAGAAAGAAATAATAGAATAGTGATATTAAAAAAAACAAGAAGATTTTGGAAGAAAAAGGGAGACAGGGGAAAAGAAAAGAAATTATTCAAATCAAAATGAAGAAGTTTCTTGTCCAAAGATGATAAAGAAGAAGAGAGTGATTGTGAATCCTAAAAATACATTGATTGTGGTAATTAAAATACTTTCATTACAACAATGAATGATGAAAAATTCAGAATTAGTAGTTTTGAAGAATAAGAAACTCATCTTGAAATGCATTTGAAAGAGGATTTTAAAGAATGTTTGAGAAAGATCAGATGGCTTGAAAAGAAAAACAAAAAGTTGGAAGATGAATACTCAAGCAACCAAGAATGTGTTTCTAGTGATAAATAAAAGTTTTTTAAAGAGATTGATGATTTGAATAAGTCTTTTGAAGATAAAAAGAATCGTAATGTGCATTTGGAAGTGAATTTGAAGGCAAAAGAAGATGAGTTGGAACTTGTCCAACAAAAACTCTCTGAAGCTGAAAAAAAAAGTCAAAGTTTCCAAAAGTCTATCACTGAAGTTGGTGAATGTTATCATAATGAGAAAAATGATAAGGTTCAATAAAATATACCTTAAAATAGTGAGAAGAATAATGGAACTGTTTCTAAAAATAATAATGTTGGGAAAGTTATGTATGTGGTAAAAGTAAATAATTCAGAAGTTACAACACATCCTAAGTTCAAAAAGTTTTTTTCTGGATCTAGAAAAGTTTCAAATACTTCTGATCCTATTGAGGCTGAAAATAAGAAGAAGAATCGAATTGAAAGTGAAAATAATATTGTTGATAAATATTTTCAAAATTCAAATCAGTATAGAGGTTTCAGAGGTAAATACTCTTTCTATGTGTATTGCTGGTATTGTGGGGGATTCGAGCACACATCAAGTATGTGTTGGTTCAATAAACAACATTACTATCCCATAGGTTATGAAAAGAAAATATTAAGGGGGATTCAATATCTTCAAAGAAAGAAAAATGGGAAGGTTGACTTAAAGAAATTTTAAAAGAATGGAGTAAAGATTGAAAATAGGTTCCAACCCTTGGAAACTATTTGTGAAAGATATGAACAACCTGGACACCTTGAAAAAGGATATCTTGTTTTGTTACTGTCTCAACAAAATATTCTCAATTCTCAAAAGCCAAAGGTGGAGAATGAAAAGAATGGATAAAAGTTTATTGTTGTTGAAAATGCATTAAAATACATAAAAGGAGAATGAACCTGGATACTTGATAGTGGGTGTTCATCTCATATGACAGGAGACATGAAATTTTTGAAGGATGTGAAAGATTATAAATAAGGCACAGTGGCATTTGACAGTGATGAATCGTTGAAAATCAAATGTGTTAAGTCAGCCATTATTGGAAAATAAAAAGATGAAATATAAGAAAACATTGTATGTTGATGGCCTGAAACACAACCTACTAAGTGTATCACAATTGTGTGATGAGGGTATCTTCATGAAAGATGGATCTTTTGTAAAGAGTGAATAAGATGGAAAGATTGTTATAAGAGTCCAACGTATGAAAGGAAATTTGTTTCAGGTTGGTGATTCACAAAACTCTTGTTACATGAGTATGGTGGAAGAGAATAAATTATGGCATAAAAGGATTGGACATATGTGTCAGAGAAACATGATCAAGTTATCTAAAAGGGATAGTGATCGAGACATTCCTGATTTTCCCAGAATAAGAGATTGGTGTTTCACTATCTACTAGAAAGAAAAAATTACAAATGTTGTGCATAATAAAGTTGATATTTGTTCAAAACAACCCCTGGAGATAATTTATTCTGATATATATGGGCCAATTACAAAAATAATCAACACATAGAGATAAGTACTTCATTATATTCAGTGATGAATTTACTCAAATTACTTGTGTTATTTACATGAAACACAAATTAGATTCTTTGAAAATGTTTAAAAGTTTTAAAAGAAAAGCTGAGAAAGAATGTGAGTATTCTGTGAAGAAGTTGAGAACAGATAATGGTGGTGAATAAAAAAGTGAAGAGTTTGAAGACTATCTTGAGAAGCATGGAATTTGGCATGAGTATATCTCTCCATACACTCCCCAAAAAAATGGGGTTACTGAAAGAAAGAATAAAAGCCTGGTGGAAATGGGAAGAACCATGTTACTTGAGGATGACCTTTCTCATTACTTTTGGGGGAAAGCCTTGATTATTGTTGTTTATATTCAGAACCATTGTTTCTATAGGAATCAATCAGGTATGACTCCCTATAAATTGTTTTATGGAAAAAATCTAAGTTTGAAGCACTTTAGAGTTTTTGGGATTCTTTGTATTATAAAGAATAAAGGTGTAAACTATGGTAAGTTTGAGAAGAAAGGTGGGGATGGAATATTTCTCGGATACACTACAAAAATAAGAGGGTACATATTCTTTAACAAAGAAACAAAAAGAATTTTTGATTCAGTTGATGTAAAACTGATTGAAGTATCTGAGAAAGATAAACATGTTCAGGTGGATAATGAAGTTAAGCAAGTTGAAGAAGATAATTTTGATAAGGATGAAAATTATTGTAATCCTAATAAAGGTGTAGAATCAGACTCATCTATTTCCAGTGATGAGGTAGGTATACAATCAAAAATATTATCCAAGGCTGAAGAAACATGTGGAAGAATAGAATATAATTGGTGATCAATATTAGAAAGTTCAAACAATAAGAACAACCAATTCCATTTTACATACTTCTTTGTGTTCAAAAGTGGAACTGAATGATGTGAAAGAAGATTTTGAGTATTTATAATGGTTTTAATCCATGAATTAAGAATTTGATCATATTTAAAAGAATAATACATGGGAACTCATACCCAATCCTAAAAACAAAAACATCATTGGCACAAAATGGGTTTTTCAGAACTAGCTAAATGAAAAGGTTGAAGTTATAAGAAATAAATCAATATTGGTTTTAAAAGGGTATTCATAGATTGAGGGTATTTATTTTTATTAAACCTTTTCTCTATTGGAAATATTTGAAAAAATCAGAATCTTTCTTTCTATTGATGCACAACAAGGCTACAAGATCTTTCAAATGGATGTTAAATCTGCATTCCTGAATGGTAATCTTGAAGAAGAGTTTTATATTGAACAACCTTGTGGATTTTTTATTGTAAAGATGAAGGTTATGTGTGTAGATTAAAAAAGGCATTGTATATCCTAAAACAATCTCTGAGGTCATGGTATTCCAAATTGGATACATGCTTAAGAATGATGAATTTTAAAAAAGGAAGAGTGGATAGAAATATTTACATCAGAGAAAGTCAAGAGTATTCCCTCATTGCAATAGTTTATGTTGATGATATTATCTTTGTTGGGAATGATGAACGAAGCTATGAAATATTTTCTAAAGAAATGAAGAATGTATTTGAAATTTCCATGTTGGGAGAAATGAAATACTTTCTTGGGTTACAAATCTAGTAAAAGAAAGAATACATTTTACTCTCCCAAGAAAAGTATGCAAAAGAACTTCTCAATAGGTTTGGCATGGAAAATTCAAAACATGTATCCACACCCATTTCAATGGGAACAAAGCTAAGTAAAGATGGATAAGGAAAAGAAGTTGGTCAAAAAGAATATTAGAAACTGATTGGAAGTCTATTGTATTTGATTACCTTAAGACCTGACATTGTATATGATGTTACCTTATGTGAAAGGTTTCAAAGTTCTCTAAAAGAATCACATTTACTTTCTAGAAAAAAATTATCAAATACATAAAAGGAATAACAAACTTTAGAATAAAATATGATAGATCAAATTGTATTAAATTGTTTGGGTATTTAGATGCAGATTGGGTAGGAAATGATGATGATAGAAGATACACATCTATTAGGGTATTCGTTATAGGAAAGAATTGTGTTACTTGGAATTCAAATAAAAAAATCAGTAACTCTCAATAGGGATGAAGCCGGGTATGTTGTTTCTACTCAATAAGATACTCAACTTATGTGGATGAAAACACAATTGGAATATTTACATGTAAAAGTGAAGTTACCCTTTCTCTTGGGTTGTGACAATCAAAGTACAATCACTCTCACCAGGAATCCAGTGTAACATTCTTAGTCAAAAAATATAGATATCAAATATCATTTCATCAAAGAGAATATGGAGAAGAATGAATTGAAGCTGGAGTATGTTCCAACATCAGAACAAGTTTCTGATATTTTCACAAAACCTTTATCGAAGGAATCATTCTCAAAAATGAGGCTGAACATGGGTGTCCAACCTCTTTCTCTTCAAGGTTTAGGTATGTTTATTTATCTTATCTCTCATCTTACCTTTGGATTGTTTTGTCAAGGGTTAGATTTTTTTTTATTTCATAAATCTATTTCATAAAATAGAGAGTTGTGGGTAAGCTCTGAATTCAGAATTGTTTTATGATTGAACTATTCTAACTGTTTGTTGGAGTGGTTATAGGAAAATAAATTGATTTGTTTTCCATGAAGAATGAATAAAATAAAGAGGTTTTCATTATCATTTTTTTGGAAATCATTGTTTTTCTATTAATGATTCTTGTTTCCTACAAAGAGTTAGCTCACCTAGGCTTAGAGTTGTTGATATGTAATCCATTGCTTGATTTATAAAGTTTAGTGATTTATGAATCTTGGTTGAAAAAAAATACAAAGGGGGGGATTGTTGGGACCGATATAATAATAAAGGTGATTATGGTTTCAAGAGTTGTCTTTTGTTTTCAAGATTGTTTTTGAAGAAAAGAAATCACTTCACTTTGTTTTGGAAACAATTGTTTTGGGTTTTTGTTTTGAAAATAATTGGACTCTTGTTTTCAGAAAGTTTAACCTCAGGATGAGAAGGAAAGAAAGAAACAAGAATGAATGGAAAGTTATGATATTTTCCAATGTTAAATGTGAGGATGATTTTATGTTTTGGAATTCTCATAAATCATAATTAAAAGTGGTATAACTTATGATGAAATCTTGATGGAATAAAGGGGAAAGTAAAAGTTGCGAATGGTTGTGATTATTGAAAATCTGTGAATGGTGGTCACTATTGAAAATTTGTGAATGGTTGTGACTATTGAAAAGTTGTGAATAGTGGTGACTATTGAAAATCTATGAATGGTGGTGAC
The DNA here is from genome assembly GCA_963277665.1 of Viscum album. Taxonomy (NCBI): domain Eukaryota; kingdom Viridiplantae; phylum Streptophyta; class Magnoliopsida; order Santalales; family Viscaceae; genus Viscum; species Viscum album. The sequence goes on along the minus strand of OY728159.1, from coordinate 1,233,825,356 downwards.
TATTTAAAATCTATGAATGGTGGTGACTATTTAAAAACTGTGAATGGTGATGATGATGGGAATAGTCGTGCTGATGGAATATGCATGCCTATGAAAGAAGAGATAATGCCTATCATGCTGACATGGTAAAGACTTTGTTTTTCATTGGACTCAAAGTCGTACTGATGGAATAGTTGTGCCGATGGAATAGTCGTGTTGATGGAATAGTCATTCCAATGAAAGAATAGATGATGTATGTCATGCTGACATGGTAATGACTTTATTTTTCATCAGACTTAGATTTGTGCTAATGGAATAGTCATGCCAATGGGATAGTCATGTCGATTAAAGATGAGATGATGCATGTCATGCCGTCATGGTAATGACTTTGTTTTGCATCGGACTCAGAGTTGTGCTAATGGAATAGTTGTACTCATGGAATAGTCGTGTAAATGAAAGAAGAGATGATGCATGTCATGCCGACTTGGTAATGATTTTGTTTTTCATCAGACTCAGAGTTGTACTGATGGAATAGTCATGTCGATGGAATATTCATGTTGATGAAAAAAGAGTAATTATGATGGAAGAGGAAAGAGTTGTGCCAATAGAAAAGAGGAAACAGTCATATCGATGGGAATAGTCAAGTCGATGGAATAGTCGTGTCGATGGGAATATTCATGCCGATGGGAATATTCATGCCTATGGGAACAATCGTTCTGATGAAAATAGTCATGTCGGTGGAAATATTAATGTTGATGTAAAAGAGGAAATAGTTGTGTCGATGGAAAGAGAAAGTGAATAGATGATTCTTATCATGTCGACAGGGTAATGACTTTGTTTTACATCAGACTCACAGGTGAAAGTGAAAGAAAATAGATGGTGTCGATTAAGGACCATCGTACCCAGAAACAATCGTACTCAACAATTGTACCCACGTTTATGTTTTTCTAAAAGAAAATTGTTTTGGTTTTTTGGAATAAAAAAATGTTATGGCAATAAAACTTAAAGAGATGATGATTGAGATGAAGTTTCGAGAAGATTTGAGAATCTTCAAGAAACTGTGAAGAAGTCAAAATGTATCCCATAATTTTAGGGGGAAATTCAAATTTGGGAAAATTTGAGTGAGTGGGAAAAACTTTTGGATTCCTGCCAATTGTCACCTATAAAAAGAGGAGGTACTTTGTACTTTATGACAATGAGTATTGTTCACAGTATATGAAAGAGAAGCTCTGGGTTTTAGAGAGAGAAGAAGAGGTTTTGAAGTGGTGCCAATTCTATTTGTCTTGACTATTGCATACATGTTTTGAAGTGGTGTCGATTCAATTTTTCTTGACTATTTCAGACATGTTTTGAAGTGGTGTTGATTCTATTTGTATTGACAATTACATACATATTTTGAAGTGGTTATGATTCTATTTGTCTTGACTATTGTATGCAAGTATTAGAGTGGTGTTGATTCTATTCTATTGTATTCAATTGAAAGATTAGAATGAGAAGAATCAGACTTGGAGCATCGTACTCAGGGTAATCGAACTGATTGTTTTACATAGTCTAAGAGGTTCTTACCTTTCTTCTGGGTAAGGAAAAGAAGATTTTTTTGACAATTGAATACATTTTGTGAATTGAAAATAAGCACAGGTAACATGAGATGTTACAAAACAAATGTATTACCCTGTTATGCTAAGAGGGTGTGCATGCACTAGTTGTGTTGTTTTATAGTGCTACACAAGTGTAAGGGTGCATCCTACCCATTTTAATCCAAGGATTGATTTCTAGTGGATTGTATGGTATTGGATCATTTCCAAATCATACCAAGGATGTAGTTATTCTAATGTAATAGTGAACCTTGTAAATATTTGTGTTCCTTTGGACGTGTATTGATTTTTTTCTCAGAAGAGAATTAAAATCTTTAACAGGAGGTGAAGGTTGTTTCAAATGAATAGAAATATAAAAGAAAAATAGTATCACGGATTCACCCCCTCCTCGTCTCAGTCATACAATACTCTTAATGGGAACTTTTAGAAATGCATGGTAGGGTGGGTGGGTGATGTCATGAAAGACTTAAGGAAGGGGATGACACAGTAGTGGTGATGATTATGGGTGGTGGTAAGTCAAGGTGGTGTGTGCGGGTCTGCGAGAGGTGTGGGGTGGTGTTGAGTCGGTTGGGTCGAGTTGAGTCATTTTTTTCACAACATGTGACCTAATCCAAACCCACCATGGGTCAACGTAAAATGAACCAACCTGTTATTATGAAATCCTGAACTCAACCCAACCCGAACCAACCCGACCCGGTCAGGTCAGGTTGGGTTGATCTGTTTTGGTCCAGTTTGGACACCCCTATTCTCAAGAACACGTGAACACTCACCTTGAATTATAATGGTCATCAACGATGATCCGCATGTGATTTATGATGAATATGTGTCATCTACATCCTCATTTTGATCAATTGTATCTTCTTCATTGTCTCTTTCACAAGGCTCGGTCCAATGAGTGAAGTATGACCTATTTCCACCCAAAAAAGTGGTGAATGAAAAGGACACCCATAAAATACTTCAAAAGGAGGCATATGTATTGAGGCCTAATAATTGTTGTTGTATGAGAACTCCACTAATGGTATGTGATACCTCAAATCTTAGTCTGATATTATTTAAACTAGTACATTGTGACATTTTACTAATTCTCATATATATATTTTTGAAAATTCTTCCATCATATTAGATTCCTAAATAGGAATAAAATGGACCGACTTTGTGAGACAATCCAATATCACCCATATGGAATCATGTTTCTGAATCATCCTTGGTTGAACTTTTATAAAATCCATGGATATATACTCATATTTCCACACAGGAATCAATAAGGACTACATCATACCCATTGGCCACTGGTGTTCTACCTTAACCCACTAATAGGTGAGGCATCTCAAAACAAACTCATCCACCTTTATTTTCATTCTATACCACAGAAATTATGCTTTTAGTTCCTTATATATATTTTTTATTCCAGGATGAACATCCCATCTCAAATGGTGATAAGCATGAAGAATTTATTCCTAACAAGCCAATGGTATGACCATCCAATCATAAAACCACAACACCGGTCTTCTATCAAGCTTCCATCCCTCAATTTTCTCCCTAAAATTGAGTTTTGACATTATAGAAATACATTAAAAATCATATGTTGGTGTCTCTTTAACCTTCACAACCATATCTAAAACAAAAGAAACCAGAAATAAAACCATCACACTACCTTATTCTTCACAATCTAAGTGCATGTTGGTTATCAAGAACATCAACTTCCATTAATCTAGAGCCTCTTTTAAAAACTAACTATCTGAATTTTTACTAAATGCATCTGCCACATAGTTTCCTTTACCTGGTGTATACATTAAGTAAAAGTTAAGCATTTGAAGATAGTGTATCCATCTTCTTTTTATCGAATTCAAATATCTTTGTGAGAAAATGTGTTCCAATCTCTTATTATCCATAAACACCATAAATTTATCACCAAAGAGGTAATGATGCCAAGTTTTCAAATCATGGATCACAATAGATAATTCCAAATTGTGTGTTGGGTAGTTATTCTCATTCAACTATAACTACCATGATCCATAAGCAACAACATGATCCCCCTGCATGAGAACACACCCCAACGCATATCATAAAGCATCACAATACACCACATAACCTTGTCCTAATTCTAGAAATATAAATATCAGTGATGATGTGAGGTGAATTTTAAGATCTTGAAAATATTTATGACATTCATCATTCCATTTTAATGGATAATTTTTCTTTATCAAAACTATAATTGATGAATCTAGTCATGAAAATTACTGAATAAAACATCGGTAATAACTATCCAAGCCAAGGAAACTGTGTATCTCAAACACATTCTTTGGCGGTTTCTAAGAGATCACAACCTTTATCTTCTATGGATCCATATAAACACATTTTTCATAGATAAAATGGCCAAGAAAATTTACCTCTTGTATCCAAAAATCACACTTTTAAAGTTTGGAATATAGATGATGATCTCACAAGATACCCAACACTATTGATAAATATTTCTCTTGCTCAGCCTTTGTCCTAGAATACACCAGTATGTCATCCACAAAAACCACCACAAAATAATCTAGATACCTTTGAAATATTCTATTCATTAATGAAATAAGGACATTCGGTGCATTCTTAAGACCAAAAGGCATAACTGCATACTTGTAATGACTATATCTACTCTTGAAAGCTAACTTCAGAATATCCTCTTTCTGAACCTACAATTGGTGATATCATGAATGCATGTTAATTTTAAATAACCACTGGCCTACCCTCTATTGATCAAATAGATCTTCAATGTGTGGAAGAGGATGTAAATTCTTTATTATAACTTGGTTAAGATTATAATAATCTACACAAATCCAAATAGTTCCATTTGCATTTTTTCACAAAAAGAATTGGTGCTATCTACAGAGTCGTACTAGGCCGAATGAACCCTTCCATTTATAAATCTTCTAAATAGATTTTCAATTCCTTTAATTCTGTTGGTTTCATCTGATAAGAAATAATTTATATAGGATTAGTCCCTGGTAAGATATCATTCATAAACTATACTTCTCTTGTGGGTGGAAACCCTGAGAAATTATCCGGAAATTGATCAATAATTGTTGGAAAACCGCTATTCCCAATATTATCCATTGATGCCAAGGTCAAAGATACCAATTGGTATGAGATTGTTCCAACTACTGGTGCCAATAATCCTTTTCCACTTGCCTTTAAATTTTGATCTCCTCTAAAGAGATGCTCAACACCATCATCAATCCTAAAACTAACCCTTCAAGTATAACAATCAATGTGATATTTGAGCATTTTTAACCAATCCATACCCATGATTAAGTCGTAGACATACATATAAAGCATAGAGAAACCCCAAATCAATTCATCCTGATAAAAAGTTATAGAAAATTCCTTGCACAAAAAGGCTCAACATTATCATTGGACAAGAGGAGTTTGAAGTTACAGAATAAAAGGAATCATCTAAATATATAAACTTGTATTATCAACAACACGAGAATCAATAAACAAGTGGGACGTGCCTGTATTGAACAAAGATTGCATAGAGGTATAATTTATAAGAATCATACATATCACTGTCTAAGGTATCAATTTATTATCTATGATCATTTGATCAAATACATACAATTTCTTACTTAGTTCACTTTTCACTTTGTTACTTTATTGATATTGTACTGGTTGAGGAGTCATGGTATTCCTAGAATCCCCATGGCATTATTGGTTCAGCTAATGAGAGTTATTCTATTGCACTCCTCTTATCAAAGAATGTGATGCCTAAGAAGCATGAGATCTATCTCGAGCATCTGACCTCGGATCATTGTGACAATAACGATATAGATAGCCCATATTATTCAAATTTTGACATACTCTAGGTGGTGTTGTACAATATTGCTTTATGTGACCTAGAGAACCACATTTAAAATAATCATTCTTACCCTTTGGTTTAGGAGGAAGATTCACTGACTCTGCCACTTGATTCTAAGTCAAACCACCACCTTAGAAAAAGGTTTCCCTCTTTCTTCTTATTCCCAGCATTAGATTTCCCACCATTTGCCATAGGTATCAACATGTTTTCTCCACCAGTATGTCCTGAGATATCCCTTTCTACCATTGTTTCTCTATTTACCATCTCTGTATAATCTGATATACAAAGCACAATAATCTTTTAACAAATCTCTAGCCTCAACCCTGATTAAAAATTGTGTGCCTTCTGGGATTCACTTGCAGCAACTTTGGGTGAAAAGCAGACTAAATTCATAAATTTAGCTGTATACTCAGTCACTGTGACGTTCTCTCGCTTCAAACTAAAGAATTTTTTTGTTCTTACAATCCAAAAAATTATAAATATAAAATTCTTTGTTAAAAAAATATTCAAAATACTACCATGTAATTCCTTGGTCTGATTTATCCTGAACTGCTAAATCCCACCAATGGAGTGTGGGATCTTCTAGCATTTATGTTTTCAACTTCACTTTGAGGTCGGTTGGTGTCCCAAGGAAATCAAAGATTCAATTCATTCTATTCAACCAGACTTCCTCTTTCTCTGACTCAGAATTCCCCCAAAAGATAAGTGAATTCTATTTTTGAAATTAAACTGAATGGTCCACCTACCAAGGTTCATCCTACCTATTACCTATGACCGCAACTTGAAAATATTGAACAATACTTTGAACCAATTGTTGGTTCAACCATGACTCAAGTGCAACCATATTCTCAGTAGCCTCTTCCGGTTGGTTTCTACACTTCCTTGGTGTCATTCTCTATAACCAAAACAAAATTCATTTAGTCTCACTCTCTAGCAACTGAAGTCTTAGTAATTTCAAATTTATAACATTGCACATATTACAACAAGGATTTCCAACATTCAACAATTTCTACTTTCAAAGCATTTTTAAAAATTCCACCCTGGTTTTTGAAAATCAAACCATTTTCAAATATTTTTAAAAATCAACACTTTTTCACCACATCATAAATAATTTACTTAAAATAAATTATGAAATCCTATTGGGAATTCATTACCATCAATGTGTGTCATGCTCTTCTCATTGGCTAAACCCATGACGATGAGGTTATAACTCTTAAAGGTTTCTCAAAATACTCATGTACCCAAAAATCCTTGGTAACTTGAAGTTTATCTTAAATAAGTTAGTTGTGTATTTTTATGCTCTACATTTCAAGTTCTGACGATCATACTCCCTGCTACTAATACAACTCAAGGACTAAACAAATATTTTCAACTCCAAGTTTGAACAAAGTGATACCATTTATAAAATCTCACCCCTAACCCATTGGATTGGGAATAGGCATAGTTGTTACTGGCCTTAGGTGACATACCCATGACACCAAAGGCTGGAAATAAATTTCAAGGTCTTCATAATAATTAGGAAATGATTTTTCCTTTGAAAATAAAAAAACTAAACCATGATAACCATAACAATCAAACCTCTATGTGATTCATGAGTATAAAATACAACTGAATCAAAACCAACTAAACCAACAACAATATCATAGTACAAGCAGAATCAAAGTGAAATAATCAAAAGAACCAACATATGACAAAACTCAAAGACACCGACTAGAAACTATCAAACTGCTTCAAAATCCAAATATGCATGCCCCGCCCAAGGTTTCAAGAAGCATCACTAAAGAACTAGGATACCTTTCCCTTACCCATGTCCTGATATATAATATATGTAAACGCACCAAAGTTCCCAAGTAGGGGTGAGTATAAAACTCAGTAGAATTTCCCTAATGAAATCTCTACTCATTCCACTAGGATAAATATTGTTAGCACAATTTATATAAAAATAGTTTAAAATCATTTCAATAGTTTATATCAAAACCAAAGTAGTTCCAAGGAAAACCATTTCACAACCATAAAACCCTTATTTCAAATCCATTTGGCATACCCATTCACTACTATAAAATAGACCTTTAACAACACTATCCTTTATTAGCACTATAAAAAACACAGAAAAAGGTGCCCTTTATCAGCGCTTTTTTTAGTTTCGATAAATGATACCCTTTATCAGCACTTTATTTTTAGCGCTAATAAAGGGTGCCTTTTATCAGCGCTTTATTTTTAGCACTAATAAAGGGTATCATTTATCAGTGGCTTTTTAGCACTGATAAAGGTCTTGATCGTCGGGCGAGTCCCACATCAAAAGAGCACACGAGAGGATGCTCTTTTATATATCATTTTTTCATAGTCATGGCTTGAAAGCCTACTACGGGGATAAGTTCCCGCATACACTGCGCACACATATGAGCCTTCCACTGGCCCACGAGGGCCTTGACCCACTCTATACATAACCCCACCCGTTGTCCACCTTCTTATTCAAATCCTATATAACCAGACCCGGTCCAATGCCAAATATTTTTATACAAACCAATAAAAAAATACAAGTATTAAAAAAATAAAACAATTAAAAATTAAAAATGGATAAATTAAAAAAATCATATTTTTTAATTAAATAATTATTAATAAATTTAATATATATATATATATATATTATAATATATTAAATATAGATATATAAAATGATTAAAATGAAATAATTAAACAAGTAAAAATTAAAAATGATTAAATTAAGAAAAATATTAAAAAAATATCAATCAAATAATTATTGATAAAAATGAATAAATTTAATTTTAATATATATAGATTATAATATTAATAAATATTATATATTAAATATAGATATATAAAATGAATAAAATGAAATTATTAAACAAATAAAAAATAAAAATGAGTAGGTTAAGAAAAATACTAAAAAATATTAATTAAAAATGAATAAATTTAATATACATATATATATATATTAAAATATTAATAAATAAATTATATTAAATATAGATATATAAAATGAATAATTTTTAATAATTAAAAAAATAAATATGAATAAATATGTAATAATTAAACAAGAAAATTAAAAATGAATAAATTGCAAAATTATTAAAAAAATTATCAATGAAACAATTATTAATAAAAATGAATAAGTTTTATATATATATATATATATATATATATTAATTATAAATAGTAATAAATAATATATATTAAACATAAATATAGAAAATGAATAAAATGTAATAATTAAAAACATATTAACGTCTTATTTATTTTTAATAGTTTGTATACATAATTATTCATTAATACATTTAATATAGAAATATATTCATATATATATTTATATATATATATATCAATATATATAATATTTCAAAAAATATAATTTTTATAATACAAAATATTTATGCTGACATTAGACAAGTCAAATATTTAGTGAAGAATGGTTTATAATTAAAAAATAATACTAATTAATAATACTGACTAATTGTATCGGGTAGTGGACATTAATTGAATGTTGTTTGATTTTTCAATTTATCAAATATCAGACATGTGTTACATTGATTTCACATACACATACATAATTAATACATTTTTATATGCAACCCACACACACAAATATTTACATAATTAATGAAATCTTATATAGAGACACATACACTTAATATTTATGTAATTTATTCAAATTTTTTTATTCATTTTAGAATTTTATTTAGTAACATGATACATTTAATATATTATGTTTTGAGTAGGTAAATTTCATTTATTTATTTTTAATATTATTACATTTGGGAATTATTTATTCATTTTTAATATATTTTTTTGGAATTTAATCATTTTCTAATATTTATTTATATTTATTTATTTACTATGTTTTAATATTTTTGATATTTATTTATCTTTATTTCAATATATATCCATATTTTTTTAATAATTTATTTTTAATTAATAAAACTTATCCTTTTTTCAATATTTTTAAAGTATACTCATTTTCAATTATTCAATTTCACTCATTTTCAACATGCATGCATTTAAGATTATATATTCCCCGAATGGCCTGAATGGATTCTTTTTTATTGATTTTTGATAACCCCTCTTTCAAAGGATAAGGGGGAACCCTTACAAGGCCCGTAGGCTTAGATATTACATGTCATGTAGGCTTATGAGACATTAAATGACCCGATGGTCTTAGGGAATTCAGCCAGACTATAACAACAAGGAATTACCCCTCCCCAGCATCTGCATCGCGATGGTAGCTCTCCACCTTTACATGGTCATCTGGCTAAGCTTCCCGTGCAAGCACAGGCTGGTCCCGATGGCATTGTCATACCCTCTCATTCTTCCAAATCCGTTGGTTCTGCTCTAGTGGGTGCACCTACTCTGAATTCTCCTCTGGGGATGCTTCTTTTTTGTAGAGTCTGTCTGGGGAAACTACATTAATCATGTGGCCCGAAGGCCTTGAGGTGGTTTCAAGGCCTTTTGGTGGCTCGAAGGCTTTGTGGTGGCCCGAAATCCTTACTGGATTGAAGGCCTTGGGTGACCCGAAGGCCTTGAAGGACCAGAAGACCAAACCGGTGGCCCGAAGGCCCAAATAGGTGGATAGTTTCAGCTGCTACAATACCGAATAGTAACTGCTACAGTACCTGCTACAACGCCCACTACCATACTGCAACAGTAACCTAGAAATTATCCCTCCACTTGTTTTTGATCTTGGGTCTCTTGGATGCACTTACCGAGTCCTCACCAACTGGGTTGAGGCTCTTGTGCATTAAGATTATATATTCATTATTAATGTTAAAAATATATTTGTAAACAAATATTTATAAATAAGTATATTTATAAATGTATATTTACTATATTTATAAATTTTTATATTTATAATTATAAATAAATAAATATTATTTTTTAAAAAGGTATTTATATAATTATATATATTTATATTTATATTTATATAATTATAAAATTATAATAATTTTATTTAAATAATGAATATATTTACTATATTTATATTTATATTTATATTTATATTTATATTTATATTTATATTTATATTCATATTTATATTTATATTTATATTTATATTTTTATTTTTATTTTTATTTTTATTTTTATTTTTATTTTTATTTTTATTTTTATTTTTATTTTTATTTTTATTTTTATTTTTATTTTTATTTTTATTTATATTTATATTTATATTTATATTTATATTTATATTTATATTTATATTTATATTTATATTTATATTTATATTTATATTTATATTTATATTTATATTTATATTTATATTTATATTTATATTTATATTTATATTTATATTTATATTTATATTTATATTTATGTTTATATTTATATATTAAATATATATATTTATTATATATATATATATATTAAATTATATAAATATATAAAATGATATAATATATAAATATTATTTTTTTAAAGTATTTATCTAATTATTAATAAATAATTATATATTTAAATAATTATAAAATTATAATAAATATATTTAAATAATGAATATATTTACTATATTTATATTTATATATATATTTATAATATACATATATGATTATATAAATATATATAACGATAAAAATATATTTATAATTATAAATAATTAATTATAAATATATTTACAATTATAAATAAATAAATATAATTGTTTAAGAAGTATTTATATAATTATAAATAAATAATTATATATTTAAATAATTATAAAATTATAATAAACTTGTTTAATATAAATATATATAATGATATAAATACATTTATAATCATATAAAATTATTTATAAATATATATATAAATGTTTTTATTTATAATTATAAATATAAATTCTTTATCATCCCTAACATTTTAGCACTGATAAAGATTCATTTTATCAATGCTAAAAAAACACCAATAAAGATTACTTTTATCATCACTTATTAATTTAACGTTGATAAAAGATATTTTTATCAGTGCTTTTTTGGAAGCACTGATAAAACCCTCCCATATCTATTTAAAAGAATCCTAACTGCACTGATTTCAATCGTGATTCTTAATATTTCTTTGAACTTCACTGCTGCAAGTGCTCATCCTTGACTTTCCCTCAAATGAATCAAGCGTCAAATCTAAGTTATGTTATTTTTTTCTCCTCCACTCTCATTACTTGCTTGTTCAGGTTCCGTGGTTTATGTTATTGTGGTGTTTTCTTGGCTCGGTGCTATCGTGGGTTCTAAGTTTTGGGTATCTACTCCTTCTCATTTTACTCTTACTGATTTTACAAGCATGGATGATCAAAATGTCCACTTTTGAGTTCAATGATCCCCTTACAATTTTTTTGGGTTCCTTCCACAGACCATCTCCAACCCATGGTATTTTATCATGAAAACGATAAAATGTCACAGGTATTTTTCTCAAACATTTTTAATTCCTTATTCTATTTTAAAGTGGAGGTATGGTGTAGTGCTATATTTGGTGTTGCACTATTGCAGTGCTATCTGCTTTTTGGTTTTCCCCCTTTTTCCTGCTGATTTCATTTCAAATTTGTATTTATTTTTGTAATATAAAAATTATAGCATAAAAAATGATGCATTGGTTAGAGATAATTTCATTGTGTATATTTTATTTTAAATCAAAGGTTACTAAATTTTAGTTATCTGGTTTTGATATGGTCTTAGGAATTTTAGGTCTTCAATTGGTTTCTTCCCCTTATTTTTTATGTTCCTATGCAGCGAGTTGTGAAATCTATACATTGATAATATCTAAAATTTTAAGCATGTTCTTGGGTGGGATCTAGTTATACCTACTTGGTCATTTATTGTGTATTTTCTTTTTTTTCATTGTACTACTCTTTATGTATACACTTGAGTATGGTAGGTTTTCAATCTTTTGGTTGATCTGGTTTGTTGGTTGTTATTACATTCGCACTTGGGAAGATACTTTGTTTTTCTTGGTGATTTTGTGTGTGGTGATTTTATATAAGGGTTCCCACTAAACCATTAAAGTGGTTTTCCTAATAATAAAAATATTTAATTTTGATTGAATTAGTGGGTTACAATATAGAAATTAATTGATCATATAAATATCAATCCAAATGAGGCATAATCATTACTTTTCAAATACCCTTATGTTAATCTACACAAGGCAAAAATTGTGGTGTATGTATAGTTTTAAGTTTACTAATGACAATCCAAAAAAGGTACTAAACATGGAATAGGAAATAACTAATTCATCCTAGTATTAAACTAGGTAAAGTATTAATCATAACATTAGTTATAGCCAATTCTTAGTTATAATAAACCAAAGAAGGCATAAGGTGTGACTCAAGCACTAATTAAGATGTTCTAATAGAGAAAATGAAATATTCTCATTTAAATCAATTTTCTACATTTAAAACCCAACTCAGTAATAACCTTTGTTAAGGAAAAGAGTTAATTTAAAGTTAATATGAACATGCATAACTCATATTTAATGAAAATGAAGTTTTACACTTTTGTTCTTTAAAATATAAAAAGAACATGTCCTATTAGTAATGTAAAATTATTATTTAGTAAAACAATTTAAAAAATGAAAATACCTAAGGTTGTGGTTTCATGAAAAAATATTTATTTATGGTATTTATATAAAACCAAATCCATACATGATTCTTTAAGTAAACAAACACATTTAGTACTAAATTTTTTTAGTTTAGTTTCAAAAAATCAAACAAGTTGATGATACTTAATAAGTTATCATAAAAAATTGTTCCTTCCCACTTAATTAACCCATCCATTATCTCATCACTGATGCAATCACTAAATCAAGTTTAAGTATCATTCATTGACTTATAATTCATTTAGGTTATAGTGAAAGGAAATGAATTTATTTTCAATACAAGAAAAGGTACAAAATTTAATACTTAACTAAGTATATTCATACCATTTAAACTCATCATTTAAAACTAAATTCAGGTTTACTAAAATTTCTCAAGATATCAGAACATAAATATGTACCAAATAGTAATTTCCTTTCATGAACAAAGGTCTAAGACATGTGAATATTCATGTTACTTTATCAAAATAAAGTGAGGAAACATAACCCAAACATATGATAGCTACATTCCTTTATGGGTCTTAAAATTATTTAGAGCTTATAGGATTTATAAGCATGAACTTATATAAATGAAAGAATGTAAATAATTAAAGAATATAAGTCCAAAATTTAATTTCATAGAATAAATAATTTTAAAACAAGTAAAGATGTTTAACATACTTTACACAATAAACCAAGCATAAATATATAATGTGAACAACACACACGATGTGGTTTCTATCTCATCATACCCAATATCATTCAAAAACATTATTCGGCCCTCCTCTAGCTAAATTTTCACTGAAAATTCTCAGTTTCACCTATCTATGAACTATCTCATCACTCTTTCACAATTACTAAACAACCCAAATTGTCCCATGATCTTATAAACACCCATAACAATGTACAAACTTGAAACTTGGTGTAACTTCATGGTTGGTTCCTTGCTAAAAAACTAAATCTGTTATCATTCTATCACCCCAGATATTAGAGAACCTCCAATTCGACTCACACTCAGATAAATTCAAATCAAACCTAAGCCTAATATCACATACAGACTTCATCAAACACTGTATGATCCTTTGGAAAATATTTTTCAATGTTATTAATATTTGTAAAACCTTCTTGATGTTGATTCTTTAATAAATTATATGACAAGTGAAATCTTGGATTTGTGGCTTCTTGTGTGATATTTGATGAAACTAGTTTTTGATAAATGAATATTCCCTTGATTTAATTTTGAAAGAATCTCATGGGAACCATGATATTTATACAGGTAGTCTAGGATAGTCATGTTAGAATTTAAATGGTTAATTTAATCATGTATTATAAAAAATGTTTTATTTGTGTTAGCTTTATAAAATGTTTATGATATTTTTAATAACCATGATTTGATTTAGACTAGGTGGTGGCCTAATGAGCATTTTTATGGTCATGATTTTGAAAACGTAAACTTGGTTTTAAATGTTAAAGTGAGTTTTGAAATGAAAAAACTAGGTTTTCCCTTAAAATGAACTAAAATGGATTCATTGTTTTGAAACTCATGGAGTGATTTCAAAGTGAACCTATAAAGTTTTAAACATTTCAAAGTGTACATATTTCCATGGAAATATTTTAAAACTTTTAATTTATTTTTTATGGTTTCTGAATATGATTTTAAATTTTTTCACTCAATGCTAATAGTTTTTATAGAAAAGGGGGTTCGTATCCCATTAAGTTTTTTGAAAAAAAATGGTCAATTTTCATGTGTAATTTAAAAAAAATGGATTTCATATGGGGTTCTAAAATTTCAAAAATCATCCTTTTGAATTTTGAAAGTGGTTTTGATATGATATTTGAAATTTTAAATTAATATGTGGTGGTTTAAAAAAATTAGTCTCTTGCAAAGTATTTTGTAAATCAGTTGGTTTCAAGATGGAATTTAGAAAATTTTCATAGTCATAAGATCATTAATTTATTATTCATTAATATATTTCCCTAAACATAAATTTTTTGGAATCTATCCACTTATTATTTCATTAATTATAGGTAATATTATTTCTATGTTTTACTCCTTTTATACAAACTAGGGGCCTCACTATAGTATCTGAAATAAGCGGGACTAGGAAATCATGCATCTGTTTCCACTAGGAGAGCATATTGTAGTCTTGGTGAAATAATTTTTCTATTCAAGGGATAGTGGTTCATGTATAATCGGTCTAAGGTGATCATGTATCTCAACCCATTGGGAATGGGAAAAGGGGTATAAAAGAGTAAGGGAATTGTGAACATGTATTGTATGATCAACTCATCTATCAAATCATTGTGTTCCTGAGAAAATTTTCAGCTTTAGGAAACAAACTAAGAAATGTTGTCTAGTATTGCACCAACTCCCAACTCAGGAACATTTAGATTTAAGGAGACAACTTTAATCCTCATCAGTTTCATCTCTCAAATAGTTATTATTTTATTTTGTTGCTTGAGACCCATCCTTCATCTCTTCTGGACATGCACCAATGTTGTTTGAACTACTCTAAGAAGTAGTCATTGCATATCGGGTATCGGTGATCATTTTGGATGAATTAAAAGGATAAAAACTACCATGGTGGATTAATTATTTTCTTTAATTCAATTACCCATTTCCTTCAAATCATACTGAAATTATTTGAAACAATCAAATGTTGTGTTCCCCTTATTAGAATTATCTATGACTTTCACCTTTGATAATGAATATATTATGTGTATTTATTTATTTATTGTAAAAAATAAGTATTTTATGAACCTAATAGGATGGATATGAATAAAAAATGAATGCACACTATTCATATTACAAAAAAGTATATAGATGGAGTTAAATATTTCATCAAGTTTTCAATAGAGCATGCATACAAACCTTCTCAAATCCTTTTTTTGTGTTTACATTATTGTTATTCAAGAAAAATTAGTCTGGAAAAGTTGGAAGAATATATTATTTGTCATAAAATAAATTAGATCTATAAACGTTGGACTAAACATGGGTAAAATTGAAAGTTCTCACCAATTGGGATGATACTATGGTTTATGGATCATTTGATATGAATACCAGTGTAAATGATGATGGAGATCACATTGAAGAAATGATAATGGAAATTGAAGGTGACCTTCATGATTTTCCAAAGTTGTTTGAGAAGTTAAATATTTGTGATAAGAGACCATTGTATATTGGTTGTACTAAATACAAAATATTTCCAACTGTATTGAATTTATATAATTTTAAAGCTTACAGCAGATAGAGCAACACCAGCTTTACATAACTACTTGGTCTCCTGAATGATATGATACTAAAAGTAAATGAAATTCCATATTGAAAATATGATGCTAAATGAATGTTATGTTCAATAAGAATAATCTCTAAAAAATACATTCTTGTCCAAATGATTTCATATTGTTTCACAAGGACCATGAATCACTTATAAAATTCCTTAAGTTTTGCACAGATCGATACAATAAAAATTAATCAAGTCCTTAGAAAGTTGTATAGTAATTTACTATCATTCAATAGTTTAGAAGAATATATGGATGTTAGGAAACCATGAGATAATTTACATGGCATACGGATGCAATAATTAAATATGGGAATATACATAATCTTATAGATTCAACTCAGTATAATAAAATTGATTATAAGTGTCTTAAATTTAAAAATTAGCCAAAAAAACTTTTTTATTGCATTATCTACAAATGGAATAAATTTTTTTGGTGTACAGAGTAGTACTCATAGTACATGGACCGTCATATTGGTAAATTATAACTTGCTTCCATGGTTATGCATGAAGCACAAATACATTATATTGTCTTTGCTTATATCAAGGCCAAAGCAACCTGAAAATGATATTGATGTCTATTTGGCACCATTTATTGAAGATCTAAAATTGATGTGGGATATAGGTGTTATAATGTGTGATGTTCATAAAAGTGAATAATTCGCATTAATGGTCATGTTGTATGGGATGATAAATTATTTTCTTGCTTATGGAAATTTTTCAAGATATATAATTAAAGGAATGTTGGGGTGTCCCATTTTGTGAAGAATGCACACACTCAGTTTGGTTGAAACATTCCTTAAATATTGTGTTTTTAGGATGTTAGAATTTTTTACCTCGATGACATAAATATTGATCCTAGATGACAACATTCGATGGGAATACCGAAAAAGGTACAACACTGTCTCCACTAATAGGTGATAAATTATTCGATAAAGTAAAATATATTGACACTGTTTCTGGTAAACTATTTTCGAAAACCCTTAAAAAATTAGGTTGGAAAAAGAGATCAATTTTCTTTGAATTTCTGTATTGGAATTATTTTCACATCAAACTTTTTATTAATGTCATACATGTAGAAAAAAATGTATTTTATAGTTTTATTGGCATATTACTAAATGTTCTTGGAAAAACAAAAGATGGAATCAATTATAGGTTGGGCATAATTGAAAAGGGGATAGTGGAAGAGTTGGCACCAGTGAAGGGTAAAGGGCATACTTTTCTTCCCCCGACATCTTACACTCTATCCAAATAAAAAAAATTGAAAATTTTCATTTTCCTTAATGGTGTAAAAGTACTAGAGGGATATTCATTGAATATCAATAATTTCATTTCAATGAATAATTTGAAGTTATAGGGACTAAAATCACACAAATGTCAAGTTTTGATGCAATATTTTATGCCCATTGCTTTACATTACATTTTGTCTAAAAATGTACAACATATATTAACTAGACTCTAATTATTTTTCAAATCCATATACAACAAATTTATAGACTTGAAAAAGTTTTCAATCATGGATAACAAGGTTTAAGTCATATTATGTGAATTAGAGATGTTATTCCCATCATCATTCTTTGATGTAATGGTCCACCTAATGGTTCACTTGGTTAGAGAGGTTCAACTATATGGTCATGTCCATTACAGATGGATGTATCCCATTGAATAGTATATGAATATCTTGAAATGTTATGTTAAGAATCAAATTCATATAGAAGGTTGTATTAAAAAACAATATATTTTTGAAGAAGTAGTTGAATTATGTACCAATTACCTATCAGATGTTGATAGCATCGGTCTCCCAAAGTCTTTTCATAATAGATGCCTTATGGGATAAGGGATTTTTAGAAGAGATGTTTTTACAATTACCATCACAGAGTGGGAGCAAGCACACCTTTACATTTTACATATTAGTGAAGATTCTGATCCATGAATTGAATCCCATAAAGAAATTCTTAGAGATTTGAATCCATCAAGATATAAAGAATGGATATCAAATACACATAATAAATAGTTTATAGGATTTTTTTTGAGATTATATTTATAAGGAGTTATCTGAAAATACTAATTCAATTGTCAAACAACTTTGATGGATAGCCAAGGGACCAAATGAAAATGTTATATCTTACACTAGTTTTTTAATCAATGGTTATACATTCTGTACAAAAGAACATGATGACTGTAGTACGATGCAAAATAGTGGAGTTATGCTTGTGGTAGAAGCAATGCACATATCTAGTTCCAAGGATATAGATTCAATTTATGTGAATATGTCATATTTTGGTATTATCGAATAGATATACAAGTTGGATTATATAACATTTCAAGTGCTAGTTTTCTATTTCAAATGGGTTAACAATAGGACTGTAGTAAAAGTTTATGAAATGGTCTTTGTGAAGGTGAATATCAATGTAGAGGGGGAAAAGGGTAAGCCATTAATAATGGAATCACAAGTAGTGTGTGTATTTTATGTCTCAGATCCAGCGAATAAGAATTGGTCAATTGTCATGTTGGTGACTAAAATAACTAGAGAATTAGATGAAAATTAAATCGAGGATGACCCTTTCATTGTGAGATCACAATAAGTTCATGGTAGTCCCAATGTAGACAATTTATTGTACCTTAGAGGGGGCCATAAAGAGGGGATTTGGATTCTTGATAGAGGATCCAAATCCATTCAACCTTTAAAATAAAAAAATATATTTCAATGAGAAGGTTAAATTGGTTTTTAATATACTATGTTTTTCCTCATAATATTATCTATTCTCTATTGCATTAACATAATCTAAATTAAATGTTTTACTACTCATACAAACAATGTCTTTTTCACATGCTGATGTTACTAATCCTGGGGAAGAATAGACTGTTGATGTTGAAACTACAAAATTATTAGGGGATCAATAGCATGTTGATGAAAAAAAATTAATGATGCAACATCACAATGTTGAATAAAATTATAAATTCAATAAGGGTGTAAAATTTGAGGTTGGATGGAATCATCATGACTAACTTGTTGTCCCCAACAAGTTAATGTTAATTAGTTGTGTTGGGGTCATAATGAGTATGAATGT
The DNA here is from genome assembly GCA_963277665.1 of Viscum album. NCBI lineage: Eukaryota > Viridiplantae > Streptophyta > Magnoliopsida > Santalales > Viscaceae > Viscum > Viscum album. The sequence continues at coordinate 1,233,806,050 of OY728159.1, read as the reverse complement.
GTTGACTGATATAGATTCATGGCACCAAATCCAACCTGTAATGAAGGAAACCCTTTGGGAAGATATAAAAGAAATGTTACGATATAATTTCTCTATTTTATTGAAAATTTATATAATGAAATCTTGATTTAATTTTCATTATTCCTTACATAGTTCATTTATTTTAGAATATTTTTGTAATAAATATGTCTTAATGGCCGCTAGAAAAGCCCATAAAGGCTTTAGGGATCTTCTTACCAAGTTTCATCCTAGGGATGTTGAGGGGAAAGTAAAGCTCCACCCACTAGTTAGTTATGAACACATTATAAAGTAAGAAACATGGAATGCTTTCATCAATTTTTGCGATGTAAAATAATTTTAGGTGATTTTTAGTCGATAATATATTATTTTACATTGTTTATTTTATCTAATTTGATTCAAAATTGTTAATTTATGAAATAGAAAAGAGTATTGAAAATAAATAATGTGCATCAAAACCAATGTACCCTTATCACAAAGCAAGGATGAGGTACGCTTCACTAGAGAAGAAATTGGTATGTATTTTAAATCAACAATAAAAATTTTATATGATATGAAAAAACATATGTTTCTTTGTTTATATGCATATTGATGAATCAAAATCTGAATCCACTTCCATCCCACGTCATGTGTTATGGAAGTAGGCTCTTATAAATAAGGAGGGTAAACTAGTTGATGAAAACACAAAATTAGTATGGCAAACATGTGTAATTATGACATAATAGTAATTCATTATTATTTATAACAGTATTACATAAGAATGTTTATTTATGTTCATATGTTTATTTATATGGTTTAGACACAAGAATCAATAATGACCATACCAGAAGAAAAACTACCTTCAGTAGCTTTGAAGTGGTTGGAACAATATGGTCACATTAGAGGAGTAGGTTTTAGAGTGTATTCTCAAACATATTTCAAGAAGAAAAAACCACAATAAGATATATATAAGATGATGAAATTATTTTGGACACAAATAGATGCTTTGCAGGATATTATTGTCTAGTCTAGTTTGGAAGACCAATATATGATAAAGGATCAAAGAGAACCAGTGGTGGAATAAAGATTCACACATAAAAAACCAAATGACTCTGCTAGATTTGAAGCTAGTCATTCCCTTCAACCACATACCTTATCCGAGGTAATAAATTTTTTGATTACTCTTTCTCTTAAATGTGAATCAAATAAATTCTGATAACTTTATATTGTTAAAATTCTGTAGGGTAATGTTATATGTGATTTCTATCTGTCAACACCCATGCATCGCCTTGTTGTAAGGGGTATGATGTTTAATATATTGAGAGAAAATCTATACAATAAATAACTCACAAAATTTCACTTGAGTGTAGGGATAGAGGTAGCTTAAGAATTAACCATTGAGTTGCCTGTTCCACTTGATGATCTAGATATTAAAATAGTCAATGATGTTATTGTAACTTTCATGACATGGTAATAAAATCTTATAAAGATACATGAGGCGTGTATTTAACAAAAAATTTCATATAAAAAACCTATAAAAGTTGATGAAAAAATGTATAAAGTGAGGTATGGTATTATATACAAATAAAGTGATGGGGAAATGGAAATTCAGATCAAGACAATCTACTGAATCGACCAAGAAATCAAAAGGACCTTATGGGAGTATCTTCCCCCCATCAGTTCTAGAGTAACATTTAATATCATTTCAACATTATATAGAGACCACATTTAAAGATGGAAATATGTCTCACAATCCATATGAAGAAGAAATATGTGTAACTTTCATTATAGGTGTAGTTGGTCTCAAGAGTATAAATGAGATTCTCAAGTTTGAATGGCTAGGAGTCTCAATTATGAATAAATTAATAAGGTACATTTTCATAATACGTTTTTCTAAAAAATGATATAATATGTTCATTAAAGTTAGAAAAATATTCATATTTTCTAAAGGGGTTTATATTAATACTATATAATGGAAAAATCATGTGAAGTATGATTTGGATTCATTATGTCATGACCCGTCCCCTGGGGACCGTATCGTGACTACCCCAAGCCCACCTTCCATAGGCTAGGAGCTGGAGACTAGCACCAAAGGCATAAATCCCTAAACTAGAAAGGCATTACCATTATAACTGAAAACAAACACATCATAGTACACAACTATAATAAAAACACTAAGTAAAATTGTATACAAAAGAAGCGCTGGAAAGTAAAAGGAGATGAAAATACAAGCCCAATAGGAAAGTACAAGTACAATTGAAAGAAAGTACAACTGAAGAAAAGTAAAGAAGCTACTGGGTCGCCCTCTGGGGTTCCTACCTGAAGGGTAGGTAAATATGGCCTCCTCATCACTCTCGTCTTTCCGTCTCCTCTGTGTACCATCAGACCGAGTGGTCCACCTCCGGGTACCATCCAGTCCTACTACTCTCTCCCTCAGTCAGCATTGTCCGTCGTCTGCAACCAACACAATGAGGTGCGGGCATAGCCCGTGTAGGCGTGAGTATAATGATACTCAGTAGGGACCCCGAGACCCTCAAGGAACCACAAAGTATGAAATCAACAGATAAACGTTACTTAGGTATATGATCATACATATACCTAAGTTATCTAGTAACCCATCTCAATCATGAGGAAAACACAAAAGTCATTGACTTAGCTCAAACCAGGATTTTTATTATCGAAACCACGACTGGTGGCGTACTCCTCCTCTATCGAGTACAGTGGGTCTACCACATCACACATAGGCGCTTCCCACTATCCTTAGACTACTGAGGTACTCCTCCTGTCGAGTATTGTGGGTCTGCTATGTCACATAGAGGCGCTCCCTACCATGGGTCTGTCGCGCTCACACAAAGGCGCTCCCCCTCGTAGCCTGCAGAGGTACTCCTCCTGTCGAGTACCGTGGGTCTGCCGTTCTCACACAGAGGTTCTCTCCACCATGGGTCTACCGCGTCACACAGAGGTTCTCCCCACTGGGCTAGTCGAGTCACTCCGAGTCGAATCGGTCAAACAGTCGTCAGCTCTCAACCAGCTACTAGGTCTCTGTACTCTGTATGATCGCCTCTGGAAGGATCTGTTTCACGAGCTACTAGTCGATACTCCAACTGTCATGAAGTGCCACGAAGAAGTATCTAAAAGGTCTTCCACATCATAGGGGTCTCAACACAACAGACGGCATGTTAATCGGATGTCTGGTCTGTTAGTTATTAGCCTTTTTGTCCCGGGGGCCCGGTTGGATTCGTGCACGATCCAACCTGACTGTAACTCAACTATACCCCAAACTCCAGTGGGGTATTATCAAAGGGACGGCTTCGCTCCAAGAATACTGGCACCACTGACGGTTCGTCAAATAGACATATTGTGCCAAAGATATGACCCAAGAAGGTATGGGGTCAATACTGGGCCCGGGTCCGGTCCGACCCGGTTGGACCGACTCACCCAACCTAGTCTGGGTCGACCCAGTTAGACTCATTGGGTTAGACCCGTCCCATTGGGTGGGTCAGCCTGTTAAGTTTGGCTCAGTTCACTGGGCCCGGCCCAGCGGACTGCGGGGGTGGTTCGGCCCGGACTCGGGGCCAGTTCGACCCAGAGCGTTGCGAGGGCGCGGCCCGAAGTGGCTCATCTCGGAGGGCGCGAGGGATCCAGGATGCCGTCTTAGCCAGGAGCGTGCGGGTCGCGTGGAGACCGGCTAGGGGGTGGTCGGGCAGGCCGTGGTAGGGTGCCGGGCAGGCCACGGGGGCGGCAGCAGGGCACCGGGCAGGCCACGGAGGTGTCGGGAAGGGCGTGGCAGGGCGCCGGGAGGCCGTGGGGGCACCGTAAGGGTGTCGGGCAGGCCGCAGGGGCGCCGGATAGGGAACAACAGGGCGTCGGGAGGTTGCGGGGGTGCCGGCAGGGCGCCGGGCAGGCCGCGGAGGAGCCAGGCAGGGCGCGGCAAGGCGTCGGGAGGCCGCGGGGGCGCCGGCAGGGTGCCGGGAAAGGCACGACAGGGGCACCGAAAGGCCACGGGGGAACCATCAGGGTGCCGATCAAGGCACATCAGGGGTTCCGGGAGGCCGCAGGGGTGACAGCAGGGCGCCGGGTAGGTCACGGGGGCACCGGGCAGGGCGCGGCAGGGGTCGAGCAGGCTGCGGGGGTGCCGGGCAGGGCGCCGGAGGGGTCATGGGCAGGCAACCTGGGCATTGGGCAGTGCTTCGGGGGGGGGGGGGGGGGGTCGCGGGCAGGCTGGTTTAGCGAAGCTTGGGCCGGATCGGGCCGGCGACACAATTCACAGAGGTCGCGGGTAGCGCGGCCTTTGTCGTTGCCGCCTCCGTCACCTCGTCGTTGATACGTCACTATCTCGTAGAACGTCACAAGAAGAGAGAGATCGACGGAGGATGTCGGGCCATGTTAGGTTGGCCCGCACCCTCCATGTTTAGGGATATATCATTTGGCTCATCATGAGAAGAAGATGATCAATAATACGTCTGCATCAATCCCTTATTATCCTTTGAAGAAGGTAAGAAAAAGGCACAACTTCAACAAGTAATAAACCCCCTACCTTTTGATTCGTCGTTCGTCGTTCGTCGTTCGTCGCATCCACCACACGTCTCAAATCCCGAGCTATGTCGGCTCGTTGACGTTTCGGAGGTTAGGTCGGTAGGTGTTTGAGTAGAAGAAAGTTGAAGAAGAATCGTCGCCAGCGTTCTTCACGTTCTTCTTTGGGAGGGGCATTCTTCGTTGGAGAGGATAAGTTTCTCCAAGTGCTCTTCCTCTCCCAAGTTTCCACCAAAATGAAAGTGCCCAAAATAATATTTTGTCTATTATTTTAATCGTTCGCACAAAATTCAAAAAGGTGAATTAATTGAAAAGGCTCCTCCAATTTAATTCATTAGGTTGGTACATTAATTGGGGAGTTGGCACAAATTCAAAAACTAGGGGAGGTGGATAGGCTCTCCCTCATTAATGAGGGAGAGTTGAGAGTTTATACTCTCCTCCCATTAGTAGGCGTCGGGTGGTCCCCACCCCTATTATTTAAATGAGAGGATATGGTCTTGGGTGGTCCCCACATCGTAACCTCTCACAGGAGGTTAAATTTGGGTGGGCCCCACCACCATAACCTCTCATGGGAGGTTAGGGTGTGACGATCCCACCTCCAACTCCCAAGTGGAGGTTTTAACCAACAATCACACACATGGTAGCTTAAAATAAAATAAAGTTTTGTAAACTTTATTTTATTATTTTTTATAAAAATACAAAAACTAAATTTTATTCTTCACCATCTGCCATCGAGGTGAAACCCTTCTTAAGAGAATATTGCCACTGCGAGTTCAACGGTGCCCTCAGATTTCAGTTCCGATCACCGGTTCAAAAATTATAAAATCCTGCTCATACGTTTACTGAACGTACCCAAACAAAACTTCAGAAATTGATTCCGGGCACACCAGGCCTTGGAATCAAGCACTGTAAATTTTTGCAAACTCGTAAAAATACCATCTATTTAAGAAAAAAAATATGGAATTCTTGGGTCTTTACATTCTCCCCACCTCAGGGATTTACGTCCACATAATCTACAACTCGAACTATGGGAACAAATGGGGGTACTAATCATGCATCTGAGCCTCCCGATCCCATGTGCTCTCCTGGAGGTTCTCATGCTACCAACGTACGCGCACCAGAGGTATCGGCCGTCCATGTAGGACCCTCTCCTGTCGATCCTCAATCTATACTGGAACCTCTGTAAAAGTTTCCCCATTATCGACTTCCAGCTCTCCATGGTCGATGATGTGGGAAGGGTCGTGCACGTATCTCCTCAGCTGAGATGCGTGGAAGACTTCGTGCACCTGGTGAAACTGAGGTGGAAGAGCTAAGCGGTAAGCCACCTCACCTACTCTAATGAGGACCTGGAAAGGTCCGATGAATCTCGAAGATAACTTGCCTCCTCGGCCAAATCTCCGTAGACCTCGTCGAGGTGAGACTCGTAGAAATATGTGGTCTCCATCCTCGATCTCTCGAGGTCTCTGTCTCCTATCAGCATACGACTTCTTCCTACTCTATGCAGTCTTCATCCGCTCCTGGATGATTTGAACCTTCTACGTAGTATCTCGTACCATCTCTGGTCCCACTAGTACTGACTCCCCAGGGTCAGTCCAGCACAAGGGTGATCTGCAAGGTCGACCGTACAAGGCCTCAAAAGGTGTCATCCCTATGGTGGAGTGATAGCTGTTGTTGTAAGAAAACTCCACCAAAGGCAAGTGATCCTCCCAACTGCGACCGAAGTTGAGGACACATGCACATAGCATGTCCTCGAGGGTCTAAATTGTCTGCTCAGTCTGACCATCTGTCTGAGGATATAAGGCAGTGCTCAAGTTAAGTTGTGTCCCGAAAGCCTCATGCAACCCCTTCCATATTCAGGAAGTAAACCGTGTGTCACAGTCAGAGACAATAGAGAAAGGTACTCCATGTAGTCACACAATATACTGCACATAGAGGCGTCCCAAGCTCTCTATTGAACCCTGCTCTCTGATCAGTAGAAAGTGGTCCGACTTGGTGAGTCGGTCGACGATCACCCAAATCGAGTCATGACCCATGAATGTACGTCGAAGACCCATCACAAATTCCATGGATATCCCATCCCACTTCCACTCTGGGACCTCTAAAGGCTGAACTAAGCCTGCTGGTACATGGTGCTCTGCCTTCACTTGCTGACAAGTGAGGCACCATGAGACAAACTCTGCTACTACCTTCTTCATACCTGGCCACCAGTGTTGTCATCAAAGGTCCTGGTACATCTTCACCACTTCTGGATGTACCGCTAGAGGGGATATGTGGAACTCCCTCAACACTTCCTCCTGAAGTTCCACTGGTACCAAGGTACATCCTCTGAAGAGGATGATGTCCTCCCCACCTTCAGAAAATCCATCAGGTGCCTGCCCTGTGGATATCTGAGCACATCGTGTCTCGCAGCCAGCATCCCCATGTTGTGCCTCCTTAACTCGTTGAAGAAGTGTGGGAGTGACTGTAGGAATTTTTCTCCATCTCTATCCACAAAGGATATCTGTAAAGCAGCCAGCTGCTTTGTCGCCTCTCTTAGCAACTGTATACCAGTCCTCCTGCTGAGCGTATCTGCAACAACGTTACCCTTCCCAGGATTATAGACTGTCTCTAAGTCATGGTCTTGGAGGAACTCAATCCAGCGTCATTTTCTTGGGTTCAGGTCCTTCTGAGTAAAGATATACCTGAGACTCTTGTGATCAGATTACATGGTAAAACGCTCGCCCATCAGATAGTGCCACCACATCTTCAAGGTGAAGACCACTACTGCTAACTCTAGGTCATGGGTAGCATAGTTCTTCTCATGTTGTCTCATCTGCTGAGAACCATATGTGATCATTGCTCTATCCTGCATCAGGACACACCCAAGTTCGGTCCCTGATGCGTCGCAGTAAACTACGTACCCTACGCCCTCTTCTGAAAGCCTCAAGATGGGGGCACTAGTCAGCCTCTACCTCACCTCCAAAAAGCTCTGTTGGTGTCTCTTCGACCACACAAAGGGTTTCCTCTTCTTTTTCAAGGATGATAGTGGTGATGAAACTCTGGAGAAGTTTGGAATGAACCTCCGATAGTATCCAGCCAAACCCAAGAAACTTCGTACCTCCATCACACTCATGGGTGGCTCCCAAGAAAGTATCGCCTCAATCTTCGCTGGATCCACTGCAACTCCAGCCTCTGAGATGACGTGTCCTAAGAAGTGAACCTCTTGAATCCAAAACTGTCACTTCGAGAGCTTACCATAAATCCAGTGCTCTCGGAGTGTGCCCAATACTACCTGAAAATGGTAGGCATGTTTCTCCTCAGTAGTTGAGTAGATCAGAATGTTGTCGATGAAGACTATGACAAAGCGATCAAGGTATGGCTGGAAGATCATGTTCATGAGTCTCATGAACACCGTTGGAGTGTTTTTTATTCCAAAAGGCATAACCAAGAACTTTTAGTGGCCTTAATGACACCTGGAGGTCGTCTTCTGTACATCCTCATCTCGAACTCTGAGCTGGTGATAGCCTGATCTGAGGTCTATCTTCGAGAACCATCGTTCTCCCTTCAGCTGATCAAAGAGGTCATCAATCCTTGAGAGTGGATACTTGTTCTTCATGGTCACCTGGTTCAAGCGATGGTAGTCAACACAAAGCCTCAATCTCCCATCCGCCTTCTTGGAAAACAGAATCGGGGCTGCCTAGGGAGAAACACTGGGTCGGATGAATCCATTCCCCTGCAAGTCCTCCAGCTATACCTGAAGCTCATGAAGCTCATAGGGAGCCATCCGATATGCTGTAGTAGATATTGGTGTCGTCCCGGAGTCAATGTAGAAGTCCACCTCTCTACGAGGAGGTAGTCCTGGAACATCGTCAGGGAAAACATCCGCGTACTGGTCCACCACTACAGGATAGCTTGGACTCTCCACATCAACTGCTCCAAGGGTAAGGCAGACCAACTGATGAGTGATTGGTTGAAACCTCCTCCGAGTAAGTCTGTCATGTGCTGTAAAGGTTCCCTTCTCGACGGTGAAGGTAAACCTGGTCCCATCCGTGCAGACACACCACACTTTTCGCCTAATACAGTCAATCTGATCATGGACTATAGATAATCAGTCCATACCCAAGATGACGTCGTAAGGCCTCGACGCCGCTACTAGGAGATCTCAGCCGAAGCTCTCGCCCCCTAGAGTAATTTCGCACTGCCGTCACTAGTGTGCAATCGTCTAATCAGCTCCTATAGGAGTCTCTAACCATAAGGATCAAGCCAACGGCTCCGTCGGAATCTCCGAGCTCCGAATGAGGGCAGCGGTAATGAAAGAGTGATCGACACCTGTGTCTATAAGGACTACAGCTAAGGTGGAGTAGACACAGATCGTACCTCGAATCATCTCTGGAGCACCATGATCATAGGCCTCAACTGCCTGAAGTTGAGCTCTCCCCTTTCCACCCACTCCCTGCGGTCAGGGTGGGCCTCCTGGTGGTGGTGGTGGTAACACCTCGTAACATCATCCACCACCAGCTACACATTCAGGTCCTCTGCCACATCTTCAACCTCCCTGCAGACCGCCTCATTTGAACCTATGCCTCTACCTGGGAGGTCCCTCAACTATCTGGTGATCATCTGAACGACGGGTCGGACAGTCACGAGCCATGTGACCATGCCCGTCGCATGAGTAACACTGCCTGCTACTGGCATGTGTGTCTCTACTCTGTGTGCCTTGCACAAATGATCTTGAGTCATGCGATCGACCACATGTAGGTCTGGTCCTCTTGGACCTCTGCAACATCTGTCTACTGCCAGATGCAGAAGACTCTGTTGCGTGTCAGCTAGTAGTGGGTCTCATTGATGGTGACTTCTCATCAAGGAAACTCTCCACTAAGAGGGCTCTCTATAACACCCTCTCATGCGTTGGTATGCTGAGGGAGATCATTGATGCTCTGATCTCTCGCCTAAGCCCCTGCTCAAAGGTCTGAGCCCTGAAGAATGGGTCCTGCACCATATCTGTGGAGTAGTGTGAGAGGTTGGTTAACCTCACTGAGTATTGTGCCACCGTCATGCTACCCTACTGTAGATGTAGTAGCTCCTATATCTGCACTATTCGGAGAGTGGCTGGGACAAACTCTGCCTGAAACAGGCTCTTGAAGTCTACCCAAAGTAGCGTCGCCTCATCATGAACCTGAAGCATCAAGATCCACCATATGCCTGCTGCTGCCTGAAGGAGACTCGCGGCAAGGATAATCATAAAGTCTACTGGTGTACCTACTAGCCTGAAGACTCTCACCATAGCCTCCATCCAATCCTCAGCCGCCTGTGGGTCCATATCTTCCCTGAACCTGGGAGGCCTCTGGTGCTAGAACTCGTGCAATGCGCTCAAGCAGCGTGCAACGTCTACTGCTGGGGATGGTGGCATCGGTGGCCCAACAGGAAGTAGTACCATTGGTGCCTCTGCTGGTAAAGGGCCCTACACCGAGGCCTCATCACTCGGTGGGCTGTCAGTACATATGACTCTCGGGGCTCTAACTGGTCATCCGCAGAGAGGAATACTGAACGAAACAGATGTGACACGGTCAAAAGATTATACATGGTGAGCTGACCTAGTTGAGCTGACTTAAAGAAAACTTCTGGAAAAATGCGCGCAATCAGTTTTTTCATGCATTGAGTCGGAAATCAAAAGTCAGGGTCCTGGTGTATGGATACGCCAGCCGCCCACACCAACACTGGACTCCCTGGACTGAAAACCACACTTAATACCCTTAACACTATTGCTTCACAAAAAAGAAAGATCAGAGTTCTAGGTTCTGCGGTAGAACTGACTCCTCTGATACCAATTTGTCACGACCCGTCCCCCGGGGCCCGTATCGTGACTACCCCAAGCCTGCCTTCTATAGTAAAGGGGCTGGAGACTAGCACAAAAGGCATAAATCCCTAAAATGGAAAGAAATTACCTTTATAACTGAAATCAAACACATTAGAGTACACAGATGGAAGCAAAACACTAAGTAAAATTGTATACAAAAGAAGTGTTGGAAAGTAAAAGGATCCGGAAATACAAGACCAACAGGAAAGTAAAACTGAAAGCAAGTACACCTGAAGAAAAGTAAAGCAGCTATTGGGTCATCTTCCAGGCTTCCTACCTGAAGGGTAGGTACATATGGCCTCCTAAGCACTCCCATTTTTTTTCCTCCTCCGTGTACCGTCACACCGAGTGGTCCACCTCCGGGTACCATCCAGTCCTTCTACTCTCCGCCTCAGTCAGCGTTGTCCGTCGTCTACAACCAACACAACGAGGTGTGGGCATATCCCGTGCAGGGGTGAGTATAACGATACTCAGTAGGGACCCCGAGACCCTCAAGGTCTCACAAAATCCAACAAGGATAAATCAAAAAGTATGAAATCAGCGGATAATAGTTACTTAGGTATATGCCCATACATATACCTAAGTTATTTAGTAACCCATCTCAATCATGAGGAAAACACAAAAGTCATTGACTCAGCTCAAACCAGGATTTTTATTATCAAAACCATGGCTGGTGGAATACTCCTCCTCTATCGAGTACAGTGGGCCTACCGCTTCACACAGAGGCACTTCCCACTATCCTTAGACTGCTGAGGTACTCCTCCTATTGAGTACCGTGAGTCTGCCATGTCACACAGAGGTGATCCCCACCATGGGTCTGTCGCGCTCACACAGAGGCGCTCCCCCTCGTAGCCTGCTGAGGTACTCCTCCTATCGAGTACCATAGGTCTATCGCACTCACACAGAGGCGCTCACCACTGTGGGTATGCCATGTCACATAGAGGCACTCTCCACTGGGCTAGTCAAGTCACTCCGAGTCGAATTGGTCAAGCAGTCGTCAGGTCTCAGCCAGCTATTAGGTCTCCATACTCTGTCTGCTCACCTCTGGAAGGATCCGCTCCATGAGCTACTAGTAAATACTCTAACTATCACGAAATACCATGAAGAAATATCTCAATGGTCTGCCATGTCATAGGGGTCTCAACGCAATAGACGACGCGTCAATCAGACGCCCGGTCTGTTAGTTATTAGCCTTTTATTATGGGGGCCCGGTTGGATTCATCCACGATCCAACCTAACTGTAACTCAAATATACCCCAAACTCTAGTGGGGTATTCTCAAAGGGACGGATTCTCTCCAATAATACTGGCGCCACTGACGGTTCGTCAAACAGACATCTGGTTCCAAAGATATGGCTCAAGAAGGTATGGGGGTCAGTAGTGGGCTCGGGTCCGGTCCGACCCGGTCGGACCGACTCAGCCCAACCTAGTCTGGGCCAACCTGGTCTAGGTCGACCTGGTCAGACTCGCTGGGTCTGACCCAGCCTGTTGGGTGGGTCAGCCTGCTAAGTTTGGCCCGGTTTGCTGGGCCCGGCCCAGCGGACTGCGGGGGCAGTTCGGCCTGGGCTCGGGGTCAGTTCGGCCCGGAGAGTTACGAGGGCGCGGCCAGGTGTGTCTTGGCTCGGAGGGCGCAAGGTAGATGAGACGCCGGCTCGGACGGGAGCGCACGGGTCACGCAGAGTCCGGCTCGGGGGCGGCCACGGCAGGGCGCCGGGCAAGTTGTGGGGGCAGCAGCAGGGCACCGGGCAGGGCACGGCAGGGCACCGGGCAGGCCGCGGGGGTGCCGGGCAAGGCACAGCAGGGTGCCGGGAGGCTGAGAGGCCGCAGGGGCGCTAGCATGGTGCCAGGTATGGCGCGGCAGGGGCGTTGGGAGGCCGCGGGGGCGTTGGGCAGGCCGTGGGGGCATCGGGCAGGCCGCAGTAGGGGCCGGGCAGGCCGTGGGGGCGACAGGAAGGGCGTCGGAGGGGTTGTGGGCAGGTGGCCTGGGTGCCGGGCAGCGCGCCGGGGGGGGGGGGGGGGGCAGGCAGGCCGGTTCAGCGGAGCTCGGGCCGGTTCAGCAGAGCTCGGTCTAGCACGGGCCGACGACACGATTCGTGGAGGCCGCGGGTAGCACGACCTTTGTCATTGCCGCCTCTGTCGCCTTGTCGTTGATACGTCGCCATGCCGTAAAACATCACAAGAAGAGAGAAATCGACGGAGGATGTCAGTCCATGTTAGGTTGGCCCACACCCTCCGCCTTTAGGGAGATATCATTTGGCTCATCATGAGAAGAAGATGATCAATAATATGTCTGCATCAATCCCTTATTATCCTTTGAAGAAGGTAAGAAATTGGTACAACTTCAACAAGTAATAAACCCCCTACCTTTTGATTCATCGTTCATCGTTCTTCGTTCGTCCCGTCTACCGCACATCTCAAATCCCAAGCTGTTTCGGCTCTTTGACATTGTGGAGGGTAGGTCGGTAGGTGTCCGGGTAGAAGAAAGTCGAAGAAGAATCGTCACTGGCGTTCTTCGTGTTCTTCTTTGGAAGGGGCGTTCTTCATTGGAGAGGATAAGTTTCTCCAAGTGCTCTTCCTCTCCCATGTTTCCACCAAAATGAAAGTGCCCAAAATAATAGTTTGTCTATTATTTTAATCGTTGGCACAAAATTCAAAAAGGTGAATTAATTGAAAAGGATCCTCCAATTTAATTCATTAGATTGGCACATTAATTGGGGAGTTGGCACAAATTCAAAAACTAGGGGAGGTGGAGAGGCTCTCTATCATTAATGAGGGAGAGTTGAGAGGTTATACTCTCCTCCCATTAATAGGGGTCGGGTGGTCCCCACCCCTATTATTTAAATGAGAGGTTATGGTCTCGGGTGGTCCCCATGTCGTAAACTCTCGCGGAAGGTTAAATTCGTGTGGGCCCCACCACCATAACCCCTCATGGGAGGTTAGGGTGTGGTGATCCCACCTCCTACTCCCAAGTGGAGGTTTTAACCAACAATCACACACATGGAATCTTAAAATAAAATAAAGTGTTGTACACTTTATTTTATTATTTTTTATAAAAAACCAAAAATGAAATTTTATTCTCGACCATCTCCCATCGAGGTGAAAGTCTTCTTAAGAGAATATCGGCGCTGTGAGTTCAACGGTGCCCTCAGATTTCAGTTCTGAGCACCGGTTAAAAAATTATAAAATCCCGCTCATACTTTTACTGAACGTACCTGAAGAAAACTTCAGAAATTGATTTCGGGCACACCGGGCTTCGAAATCAAGCGCCGTAAATTTTCGCAGACTCATAAAAATCCCATGTATTTAAGAAAAATATTTCCATGGAATTTTTTGGTCTTTACACATTAATTCCTCTATCATTTCTATGCCAGAAACTTCTTTATAGAAGGAAGAAATAGAGAAGAAAAAATGATCTAAATGATGTGTTTGAGAAAAAATAACATACGATAGGCTCTTTTTTATGCCCATAATTCATGAAAAAACTCTAAAATATGATCATATAACATATATTTTTATTTTTTCATTACTTATTTGTTTTATTATGAAGCATTGGATGTTGGTTTCATTCAATCTAGATACCCCAAATATATATTTTTTGGATCTAATGCATGGATATCCAACAAACTGACGACATGTGATGTGTATTGTTAATTTTTAATACACTACAGTCAACATTTTATAGATAAAATTCAAATTATATGTTTCATTTTGTGTTTTAACAATAATTTTATTATGATATGTGGTAATTAAATATAGGTTAAACCATAGAATGAAGTCAATGATTGAACATAAAAAGGCCTGTGGATTGCTTCAAATGGAAGCATATTAAGGTATTATAAAAATATTTAACTATCAAAACATATTTCAAAACAATTTACTTATTTTTTCCAATGTTTTTATAGTGTTCTATGAATGATAATGGAAATAATTGTGGATATTATGTTTGAAAAAATATGAGAGAGATCATAAACCATGAAAATATCAGTATCCCCAGACAGGTAATTTCCAAAGGTAATTAAAATTTCATTAAAAATATTTCTTAATAGTTTTTTGTCTATATTTTCTCAATACTACCAATATTTCTGAAAACCTTCATACTCAAAAGAATAAGTAAATTTGTTTAAAGATGAGAGAGCAGTGTATATGGTGTCGGAATGTTTTCCAAAAAAAATTAGGTGATTAAATACTATGTTTGTGATCTAGTACAGGCTATAACCTTAGAAATATATTTGGGGTGTAAAGCATTAATATCAGAATGCTTATATATTATTTTAATCTATTTCTCAGGGAGAAGTATAATAGGGGAAATCAATTTATTTATAAATGAGCAGAAAACATGGTGTCATAATGTATATAGGCATCATGAAGAGGTGACTTCCTACTACTTATTTAGTTAATTTTATCATCATTTTATCTACTTTTTTAGTTAATTTCCTTATCATTTTTAGAATAAAATTAGATTAATTCCCTATATAGGGTTCTATCATGGGTGGTGGTAAATGATAGAAGAAAATAATAATATATTGGTTTCACTTTGGTGGGCGGTGGAATTATTTGGGTTATTCAATAATCAATTATATTCATAATATAATATCACAAATTCTTGTTAAATCCATACAAGTAGCACATTATGTTTACATTAGTGAAATGGATTGACTAAAACTGATTCTTTTGAATGTACGTGATGTGAAATTAAATCACCCAACCATTATGTAGCATAGAATCCCACAATCATTACATGAGTATAGGTGTTTAACCTATCCTTATTATGCATATTGATACTTTTTCACCATATCACCATAAAAAATGTGTCCATTGGTCCATCACTAATATGCATGTGCGCATTCATTATGTAAAATGATCCATGTTCACAAGCTCATTAATAAAAAAATCATCATCATTATCAATAAAAAAATAAATTAGAATAGGGATGTTCCCATTTTTGTGAACAAATAATGATAATTTTATGTTAGAGTTTATCATCACAAAAAAATACTAAAAAGTATATACTAATTTATAGCATAATCCAGGAAGACTTAATGGATGTGCTAGATTTTATTGTCATTTGGATTCTATAAAGTTCCATAATGACATTTAATACTATCAAAAGGGGTAAACAATTTATAATGTATTTTAGTGTCTTCTAAAAATACATAATGGGTCACACTGAATTTTTTTCCATCAAAGAAGTTAAATGGTTTATCATGGAGTTTTTACTCTCTATGATGGTGAAAGGGAAAGATATATTTTATTATGTTCCATAAAAACTCCAATGTAAATATTTATTTTAGTTCAATCCATGAACACTAATAGTTTTACACTGATCGTTAATATTTTCTAGGAATAAATAAATAGATACACTAATTTCTAGTATAATACAAGAATATATAATGTGTTATACTAGTTTTTTGTAGCAGATAAGAATGAAATTTTTTATATATGAGTTTTACACCAACCTAAAAGGATAAAAGTTTTTATGGAAATTTTTTGTAATATGTAAATGTTATGTTATTGTAAAGTGGTTAAATATATCATGTTGTTGGGATTGAGCTTCTAAAATATCTCATATATATCCACAATGGGTGAATCGAAAATGTTATAGTTTGGAATCATAGTTTAAAACAATGGGACTGGGAATGCTAATTATCTTTGACAAATGAGTGTTATAATTTTAAGTTGTGATGAAGGAAAAATATTTTAATGTAGAAAATGTGGTGTTCAAAAACAATCCTTTATTATGAGATATATAGTTTAGAAAATTTAATAAATAAATATCATATAGGTAATCATCATTTATATAGGATGTTATTTCATACAGTTTAAGGTCATGTGGTAAGGACCACTAAAGGAAGTTTAATTTTATATTCGATGGTCCGATGTATTTTCTTTTAGGGTCATGTAATATTGACTAAATTTATTTTATTTTTTGTTTCATATGGTCAAGAATAATTATATTATAGTTTAATGATATATAATTAGAACAAAATGCCTTTTAGTTGATTTTCTCATCATTTTATCTACCTTTTTTAGTTAATTTTATCATCATTTTTATCTAATAATTATTTTGATAATTTAAATAGATATCGTGAATAAATTAATTTTTTGACAAGGATGATTCACTCTTTTACTATGATCATGCACTCAATAAGGATGATTCACTTGTGATGATGCAATTTCTTTTTATTCTCAAATGTATTCAATATTTCGGGTTATCAAAATACAATATTATTAGATGACCCAAAATGTTGATTGATGTTTATCCACTAAATGAGGATAATATTCATTGTTAATATATATAATATTCATGTTATTTATTATTCATAAACAACATTTTAGTTCATTTTACACTTTGAACATCATTTCACATTATGATTGTAATACCTTCTTAAAATGCACTATTATGTGGTACATTTTTGAACATCATTTGAAGTACCCAATGATTCATGTGATTTTAAGGAATGTAATTATCCATATTTTAATTTTATATTTTGGTAAATTTATCTACACTTCAATATGATCATGTTTAATTCAGGAATCAATGGATAATTCATGGAAGAATATGGGGATATTTTGTGATGAAAGGAAGCAATTCTAGAGAAGGAAGATTGGACACCATCCCACTGATGAGAATGTGGGACCCACATTACAAACCCAATGAATGCCAAATTTCTTTGGATTCTATAATACATGTATAGGAACAAATCACTCTTCGGTATACAATGCTAATTCTGCCTCCATAGTGTTCATTTAGGTGGCCTAAGTTAGAGATAAAATTATGGGCCAGATTCTGCGGCCCAGAAAAACATCACACTAATATGATCATATCTCGGAATCCATAACTCCAAATGGGCCCAACTTTTACAGGAGGTTATAATAAATCCGTATCTCCATTTTATTCTTCTATGGACCACTCTGATTCGGCCATCTAAAAGGACTTACAAGCACGTCTGTTCGGTGACGGAAAGCTGGCTGCCACCTCGGGTCAAGGGTGGAAAAATCAACTCTCCCTTACTTTCCACCCACCTATGGACTACCACAATTAATTGAGGAGACTTGGACTGTTGGAGGCTCTACAAAAGGGCTCAAAAATTCCTATTTAAGGCAATGGTTTTGGAGTATTGAGGTATCGTTGGTGCTTTGTTCAATTGTAATGTTATGCTGCAATTTTGTTGTCTCAAGTTTGTCTTTCACATGTAAGTTGTTCGATTCACTTTAGTTTCTTAATAAAATCTCTTCTTTTCCTCTTATTCTGTTGTTATTAATATTACTTTGATACCGTTGGTTAATGGTGTGAATTTATTTACACTAAATCTTGTGAAATTATTCACACAACGGTGGAGTGATCATTTTATTTTTGTTGTTTTCTTTACTTCTCCATTTCCTCCCTCATGAGTCTACTTTCCACTTCCATTGAAACCATGGGATCAATGGAGGGCTAACCCACTTATGGGTTGATCCAAGGGAGTAGCAAGGGGCTAGATTGGATGTTATTTATCACCTCATTAATTTATAATCACTTCTTTAATTGAGATTTTTATTTGATGATTTTTAAACTCCATCGTCCTTGTTGAATTTAAGGCCACACACTTCAAGTGCTAATACAAACCTTTACCTTGAAGTGCTCAAAACTTTGATCCTTCAAGTGTATTGGTTATTAGTATTAAATGGTTTAGGATTTAAATCAATAAGTGATGATTTTGTTTTATCTCCTCAAATGAACCCATCTCAAATATAATAAATTGAAATCATTGAAAAGGAAATACGTCCAATCCACCCCGAGCAATAACCTAGGATCAACTCATTCTTTTAAATTGAATTCACTTAAGTCTCTTAGAGTTCCTTTAAACCCATCTAAAATCAACCCAAGTTGGCCACTTCATAGCCAAAAATAGTCCATAGAATGTACGTGTCCATAGGTTACTTCTTAGGTCTCTGAGGATTCGACAACCCAAGCTAAACTACAAGGATAGTTCTACCTTCATCTCTTGGGTAAATTTGAGCGAGAATAAAATTTTGGAACCATTTCTGAGGACCCAAGTAAGTCATATAAACACCCATTATATTCTCCCCCATTTCTTCTTTTCTCATCCAAATTCTCTTATCTTGTCCCTTTCTCGTTTTTTTTCCTTTTGGCGCATGTCCGCCTACACCCGCGATCAATCAAACTGTCTAGTTATGGTGGATAGTCATAGGGTTGGGGAGTCAAGTACACCAAGGGAACTATTTCCCTTAGATTCTAATATTCCTAATACTTTGGAGTCCAAAATTGAGCCAATTTCAATGTAAGGTCTTCAAATAAACCAACTCATAAACCCGGGTGGGAACCAAAATGGAAACCCAAATGAGGCAGCCCCAAACTTGGGGAATGAAATTGATCAAACCATGAATAACTACCTCAAACCTTCCTGAACCAATGCCCCCTCATGAATTATACACAATTCCCTAGGAGATGCCAACTACATATTTAAACCCCATTTCCTAAACCATCTTCCCACATTCCATGGAATGGAGTCCGAGATGCCCTACCTTCACATTAAGGAGTTCAATGACATTGTAGAAACCATGCGTCCCCCACATCAACTAGAATCAGCTAAGATGAGGCTATTTCCTTTTTCTTTAAAGGATCAAGCTAAAAATTGGCTAAAAAATTTGAGACCATCATCCATAAACTCTTGGGACCAACTACAAAGAGAATTTTACAAGAAATACTTTCCTCACCACAAAACAATTTCACTTAAAAAGAGTATCCAAAACTTTTTTGAAAAAGAGGGAGAGTCATTCTATGAAACATGGGAGAGGTTCAAAGACACTCTAAACATGGTTCCACACCATGGTTTTTCTATTCCTGAACAAGTGAGAATTTTCTATCAAGGGTTGGGTCCGGGTAACAAACAATTCATTGACATGATGTGTAATGGAACCTTTAAAAACAAATCCCCAAATGATGATTATGAGTATCTAGAAAGCCTTTCTGAACAAAACCAAACATGGGGAACTTCACCTTATTCTAAAAAGCCACAAAGAACTATTGGAATTCATACACTTATAGAAGAGGAAAGCCTTAGGGATAAACTCGCAGCACTCTCTAGGAAGGTTGAAGAGATAGACCTTAGGAAAGTCCATGAAATCCAAACTGTTGACCCTGTTT
Source organism: Viscum album (assembly GCA_963277665.1). NCBI lineage: Eukaryota > Viridiplantae > Streptophyta > Magnoliopsida > Santalales > Viscaceae > Viscum > Viscum album. The sequence continues at coordinate 1,233,786,537 of OY728159.1, read as the reverse complement.
GCACAATTTGTGACAAACATGACCATAAGATAGACAAATGCCAAACCATTCCATCCATTAAGGATGTTCTCTTAAGAGGAACCCCAGTGTAAGTAAATGCTTTGAACTTTCAAAAGCCTCAATACCAAAACACCTTCAACCCAAGGTATAATGACCACCCAGGCTTCCACTGGAAAGATAACCAACAACCTAGCCAACCATAGGGACAAAATCCTTACCCCCATCAGAACTACCAATCCCATAACCAGTTCCAAACCCAACCTATCCAATACCAATAGTCACCGGTCCATTTTCAACAAACCATCCCACCTCCAAAATATCCCCTCGGGATAAACCAATCTTCTCAAGAACCAACCCAAACTGTTCCACAAAGCCTACTAGAAAAACTATGCAAACAAATGGAGAGGATGAACTCGGAGGTATCTTCCCTAAAACAAGAACTTCAGACCATCAAAACTGGAAAGGAACCCATGCCTACTCAGGCGGTACCATCCTCAACTTCAATGTGAGAGTCAAGTTGTGCTCAAACAACTCATGAACAACTAAAGGTTGTGACTATTTTAAGAAGTGGGAAATCAATTGAGAAACCTGAACAACTAATTCAGAACCCACCTGAAGATTCAAACTTGGAAGAAAATTAAAATGAACCACAAGATCAAACTGAGGAAACTGATAACATTGTCAAGGAAACAACTCTTCAACAAACAACCCCACAACCTGCACCATTTCCTCAACGCATGAGGGGGAAACCCAATCCTGAACTGAGTGAAACGTTGAGGGAAATATTTTCACAAGTCAAGTTGAACATACCCCTTCTCAATGCAATCCAAACCATACATGCCTACTCAAAGTACCTTAAGGACTTGTGTACTTTTAAAATAAATTTTTCATATAAAAACCAAGTCCTTTTGGCTGCTAATGTGAGTACCACCATTAAAGGGACCATTCCTCCTAAGTTGAAAGACTCGGGTTTCCCTTACATCAATGTTGAACTAGGAGAGAGCAAATTTTTCAAGGCCTTTTGTGACCTAGGTTCTAGTTTCAATCTCATCCCTTATGTTGTGTGCTGCCAGTTAGGACTAGAATAACTCCAACCCACATCTGTCACACTTCAACTTGCTGATCGTAGCATTAGGGTTCCAAAGGGTATTTTAAAGGATGTTCTGGTAAATGTTGAAAACTTCATCTACCCTGCTGACTTCATTGTATTTGACAACCATCCAAACTTAGGAAATAAGGAACAAATCCCAATCCTCCTTAGTCATCCATTCCTTGCAATAATAAACTCTGTTATCCGAGTCCGAAATGGGAACATGACCATCACCTTTGGGAACATGAGTATAGACTTGAACATCTATAATGCAAGCTCACAAATAGGGGATGATGAGGAAATTCATGAAGTAAACATGATAGGAATCATTGAAAATGAATCCATAGAACATCAGGGAATATTTGATGAATGTTTAAGTCAGGATGAGATTGATTTCCTTTGTTCATATGAAGGAAGTTTATCTCCTTGGCTTGAATCATTTTTAAATTTCTCTTATGATGAAGTATTAGGTCCAACAATCAGTGAAACCTTTCAAGAAACCACTTTCATAGAGACCACTCCAAATTCCTTCCCTAAATCTGATCAATCCAATCTAGTAGCTGAAACTTCTACATGTGGGGAATCAATCCTATCTGAAACTCTAAAAAAAGAAATTGAACTTGATCCAATGTCCTGATCTTCTATTGAAATTCCGAACCAACCTGATCTTGAATTGAAGTAACTTCCCGCTACACTCAAGTATGCTTTCCTAGGGGACAATCAAACACATTCTATTGTCATTTATTCTTCTCTTGAATCCAACCATGAAAGGATGCTTCTAGATGTCCTTATGAAGCATAAGAAATCCATTGGTTGGACCCTTTCTGATATTCCTGGGATTAGCCCGCTTATTGGGACTCATAGGATTGTTCTGGAATCTGATTCAAATCCATGTCGTCAACCTCAACGGCGAATCAATCCTAATCTCATGGAGGTATTAAGGAAAGAACTTCTGAAATTGTTAAAATCTGGTATCATATATCCCATAGCTGAGAGTGAATGGGTGAGCCCAATCCAAGTGGTTCCAAAAAAGGCTGGAATCACAGTGATAACCAATGAGGATGGAGAGATTCTTCCAACAAGGGTGAGTAGTGGATGGAGGGTCTGCATTGACTATAGGAAGTTAAACTCATTCACCAAGAAGGATCATTTCCCCTTATCATTCATTGACCAAGTCCTTGAGAGAGTGGCAGGTCATGCGTTCTACTGTTTCTTAGATGGGTACTCAGGGTATAATCAAATTGAGGTCTCCCTAGAGGATCAAGGGAAGACTACATTCACATATCCATTTGGAACCTTTGCTTTCAAACGCATGCCCTTCGGGTTATGCAATGCCCCTGGAACCTTCTAACGGTGCATAATGGGAATCTTCTTAGACATGGTAGGGAATTTTCTAGAGGTCTTCATGGATGACTTCTCTATGTTTGGGGATAAATTTGAGGGATGTCTGAGGAATGTAGAGAGAGTCTTTTCAAGATGTGAAGAAAAGAATCTAGTCCTAAACTGGGAAAAATTCCATTTCATGGTTAAAGAGGGACTAGTTTTAGGTCATCTGGTCTCAGGTAGGGGGATTGAAGTTGATAAATCCAAGGTTGACATCATTCGTCACCTTCCATCACCCAAAACTGTCAAGGAAGTGAGGTCTTTCTTAGGACATGTTGGTTTCTATAGAAGATTCATCATGGACTTTAGTTCAATCTCTCGTAGCCTTTGTGCTCTCCTAGTAAAGGATGCTCCATTTGTTTTGGACAGAAATATGTGAGGGTTCATTATCAACCCTCAAATCCTCTCTCACCTCTCCTCCCATTATGAAATATCCAAATTGGAACCTTCCTTTCGAACTTATGTGTGATTCCAGTGACTTTGCTGTAGGAGCTGTGTTAGGACAACGTTGTGATAAAACTCCTTATGCCATTGCTTATGCAAGCAAATCCTTAAATGATGCCCAAATCAACTACACCACCACTGAAAAGGAGTTACTTGCTATTGTGTTTGACTTAGAGAAGTTTAGTTCCTACCTCTTAGGATCCCCCATCACTGTGTTCACTGGCCATTCTGCACTAAAATACCTCTTCCAAAAACAAGATGTTAAGGCTATACTGATTAGGTGGGTCCTTCTCTTACAAGAATTTGACCTCACAATCAAGGATAAAAAGGGTGTTGAAAATTTTGTAGTTGATCACCTCTCTAGGATGGAATTCAAAGATAACTCAAATCACCTTTCTGTGTCTGATTCATTTCCTGATGAACACCTATACTCTGTGAGTGACTACCCTTGGTATGCTGACATAGCCAATTTCTTAGTTACAGGAGTCATTCCAAAATTATTAGGGACTCAAGCTTGAAGGAAATTCCTTTCTGATGTTAGACACTACGTGTTTGATGATCCATACCTCTATAAGTTCTGCCCTGAACAAGTCATTAGGAGGTGTGTCCTAGAATCTGAACAAGAGTCCATCCTTAAATTCTGTCATAGTGAGGCATGTGGAGGTCACTTTTCCTCTAAGAAAACATCTTCTAAGATTCTTCAATGTGTTCTCTTCTGGCCCACCCTCTCAAGGGACTCTTACACATTTTTTCAAAGTTGTCCTAGGTGTCCACAAGTAGGGTCCATCACAAAAAGTAATCAAATGCCACTCACTCCCATCTTAGTGGTTGAAATATTTGACTGTTGGGGAATTGATTTCATGGGTCCCTTCCCAAACTCTAGGGGATACCTCTACATACTCTTAGCTGTTGATTATGTCTCAAAATGGGTTGAGGACATTCCCACTAAGTCCAACGATCATCAAGTTGTGATTCAATTTCTAAAAGAGAACATATTTTCTCGATTTGGAATTCCTAGGTCTATAATCAGTGATCGAGGAACCCATTTCTGCAACTTCCCATTCTCTTCACTCATTTCTAAGTATGGTATTTCTCATAAATTGTCCACTGCATAACATCCTCAAACCAATGGTCAAGCTGAGTTAGCGAATAGGGAGATTAAGCAAATTTTTGAAAAAACTGTCAACCCATCTAGGAAATATTGGTCTGAGAAACTCTTGGATTATCTTTGGGCATATCATACAGCATTCAAAACTATCCTAGGAATGTCACCATATAGGTTGGTTTATGGAAAATCATACCATTTACCTATTGAAATTGAGCATAAGGCCTTTTGGGCAATTAAGAAAATGGATTATGACCTCTCATTGGCCGGAACAAAAAGGAAATTAGATCTCAATGAACTAGAGGAATTAAGGATGGAGGATTATGAAAATTCAAGGATCAATAAAGCTAGAGTTAAAGCCTACCAATCTAGGAATATCAAGGTCAAACATTTTGAACTGGGAAAACTTGTGTTCTTGTATAGTTCAAAACTTCATTTACACCTGGGAAAGTTAAGGTATAGATGGTCAGGACCTTTCATAGTGCATCATGTGTACCCCCCATAGGGCAGTAGAGATTCAAGATCCCACAATTGGTTACATTTTCAAGGTCAATGGTCAAAGGTTAAAACCATTCATTGAATCATTCAATAAACAGGAAATAAAGGTTGAGTTAACTGAGCCAACCTATGAACCAGGAAAAAATTGATAGATTTAGGGACCATGTCGGGATAACAACGTTAAACAAAGCGCTTCATGGGAGGAAACTCATGGTTTTAAAGTTTCCTATCATTTTTTTGTTTTAATAAAAATTATATTTTAAATAGGATTAATTAATCATTTTTATATTTTAAAAAAAAGACTGTTGACCTGTTCTTCTATTATGAGTATGGATGGGTATGAAAGGGGAGCACCGTATTCATCTGTGTCACGTGGTGTGATCCCTAAGTAATACCTTACCCAGAAAATTAAAATAATACAATGTATCATTAGTTTGATTAAAAAAACAGAAAAACAGGAAAAACTATAAAAATGATGATACTTGCAATTAAATAAGTCGTTGTGTTGTTGTTTTTTTGTCTGGTTTGTTCTTCTTTTGGTTCAGGTACTATTTTGGGTGATACATGTTCAATCAAGGAGGTGCCTACATCCCCCAAGAGATCAAAGGACTAATTTGGAGCAGTAAGAACTTCAACTTCAACCACCAGGTGATTTCATTCCATGATCCTCAGTTTCAATTTCCTTTTTGAAATTCCATTATCTGCCTCTACTCCTTCTAAATTTTCATTTCTTCAAACACTGGGGACAGTGTTGTTTTAAGTTGGGGGAGATAAAATAAAAAAATGATTTTGTGTAAAAAAAATGAATGATTTGAAAAAAATGTGTAAATGGAAGGAAAAATTCCTTTAACTTTGAACATGGTAATACACATTGCACACTTTGAAACTGAATATCAAATAATTTAGCATACCCTAATTCTGATTTTAATCCTTGTATAATTTCATGAGCATAGATTTTGGAAAGTGTGGTTGTCCAATGTGATATTTCATCATTTATATTTTAATCCAAATAAAAAAATCAAAATGCGCGTCCTTTGGATAGTGGGGTATTAGTTTAAGTTAATGGGGTCCCCTAAATAAATATCATAATTTTGGTGATCATTTTAGTTTAATATGAGTATTCAAAAAAAATTAAAAAAAAAATTGCACATAGAGCAATGAAGTGACCTAATGCGTGGCTTTCGGCACTTGGGGATCGTGACTCCATAGTTGTCTGGCCCAGAGTTAGTAATTTTATCTCTATTTTTGGTAATTTGAATTTTTTTTTGACTGAGTTAACTCGAGATGATGCTTGAGTATGTGGGATTCACTTGGTGCCCTAAGGTCTTTGAGCCTGGGAGTCATCGGCAAAGTCTCTCTACAGGGGTTGACTCTTTTGAGTGCAACTTCAATTACCATGGAAAAATTGAAAAAAAAAACAAAACAAAAAAAACAAAAAAAATAATATAATAAAAAAATGAATAATCATCTTAATATTGAAATTTGATTCCACCTAGCGCTTCCATCATTCCCCCCTTGAATAAAAATGAACCCCCATGTCTATCGTGATGCACAACACATCCTCATACTTAATTGATATTGGATGAAATATGGAAATGAATTTAAACAAAGGAATGGGATTGGGATTGGGATCTACTTATGAAACTATCTTGTATTAAAATATTTTGATGGGTTTTATGATTGTTTGGTATAAGGTTTTATGGTGATCATTTTGTATTAAAATGTTTTTGGAAAAGGGAATTCGAATTTCATATTGTTGAGATATATTTTGCCCGGGACTAGCAAAACTCAAGTTGGGGGTGTGTTTAGCCACTAAATGAGGATAATATTCATTGTTAATATATATAATATTCATGTTATTTATTATTCATAAACATCATTTTAGTGCATTTTACACTTTGAACATCATTTCACATTATGATTGTAATGCCTTCTTAAAATGCACTATTATGTGGTACATTTTTTAACATCATTTGAAGTACCCAATAATTCATCTGATTTTAAGGAATTTAATTATCCATATTTTAATTTTATATTTTGTTAAATTTATCTACACTTAAATATGTTCATGTTTGATTCAGGGATCAATGGAGAATTCATGGAAGAAGATGGGGATATTTTGTGATGAAAGGAAGCAATTCTAGAGAAGGCAGATTGGACATCAGCCCACTGATGAGAATGTGGGACCCACATTACAAACCCAATGAATCCAAAATTTCGTGATATTCTATAATACATGTATAGGAACAAATCACTCCTCATGATCAAATGCTAATTATGCCTCCATGGTGTTCATTTAGGCGGCCCAAGTTAGAGATAAAATTCTGGGCCAGATTCTGCGGCCCAGAAAAACATCACACTAATATGATAATATCTCGGAATACACAACTCTAAATGGGCCCAAATTTTATATAAGGTTATAAGAATTCCGGAGATACATTTTCTTATTCTATGTCCCACTCTGATTCGGCCATCTAGAAGGTCTTACAAGTGCATCTTTTCGGTGAAGGAAAGTTGGCTGCCACCTCGGGTCAAGGGTGGAAAAATCAACTCTCCCTTACTTTCCACCCACTTATGGCCTACCACAATTAATTGATGAGACTTGGACTATTGGAGGCTCGACCCAAGGGATAAAAAATTCCTATTTAAGGCATTGGTGTTTGAGTATTGATGGATATTTAGTGCTTTGTTCAATTGTAATGTTATGCTACAATTTTGTTGTCTCAAGTTTGTCTTTCACATGTAAGTTGTTCAATTCACTTTAGTTTATTAATAAAATATCTTCTTTTCCTCTTATTATATTATTCTTCATATTACTTTGATACTTTTGGTTAATGGTGTGAATTTATTCACACTAAATCTTGTGAAATTATTCACACAACGGTGGAGTGATCATTTTATTTTTGTTGTTTTCTTTACTTCTCCATTTCCTCCCTCATGAGTCTACTTTCCGCTTTCATTGAAACCATGGGATCAATGGAGGGATAACAAAATTATGGGTTGATCCAAGGGAGTAGAAAGGGGCTGGATTGGATGTTATTTATCACCTCATTAATGTATAATCACTTCTTTAATTGAGATTTTTATTTGATGATTTTTAAACTCCATCGTCCTTGTTGAATTTAAGGCCACACACTTCAAGTGCTAATATAAACCTTTACCTTGAAGTGCTAAAAACTTTTATCCTTAAAGTGTATAGTTGATTAGTATTAAAGGGTGTAGGCATTAAACCAATAATTGATGATGTAGTTTTATCTCCTTAAATTAACCCATCTCAAATATAATAAATTGAAATCATTAAAAAGGAAATACGTCCAATCCACCCCGAGCAATAACCTAGGATCAACTCATTATTTTAAATTGAATTCACTTAAGTCTCTTAGAATTCCTTTAAACCCATATAAAATAAACCCAAGTTGGCCACTTCATATCCAAAAATAGTCCATAGAATGTACGTTTCCATAGGTTACTTCTTAGGTCTCTGAGGATTCGACAACCCAAGCTAAACTACAAGGATCGTTCTACCTTCATCTCTTGGGTAAATTTGAGCGAGAATCAATTGCACTGTAGGATAAAAAGACACACTGGAATCAACCATACCTCAAACCAATACATGTGGTACCCAGTATGACTCAAATTTTGTGGTTTCGATTTAAAATTGACATTTTATTAATGTATTTTTTCATATTTATGTTTAATTTATTTCTTTGTAGTATTACTAACATATGAATTGTTTTATTATATAGATGGATTATTTTTCTCAAGTTGGGGTGGTTTGTTTGAAGTTGCTCGTGCTCATGAGAGATTGTACTTTGAGGCTGAAACTGGGATAATGGAAATAAGGAAATGGGTCAAGAATGTATACAGACATCATAAAAAAGGTGAATTCCTAATACTTATTTAGTTAATTTTTTCACCATTTTATCTATTATTTTTAAGTTAATTTCCTTATCATTATTATCACAAAATTATTTAGATTTTTTCATAGATCTTTTAGGAAGTCATATTTTTTCTTCAATTGTCTGAAGCAATCTAGAAAAGAGAGAACATGTTGCTTTTGGATGCGGCGTTTCAGGTAGCATGGGGTTTCCTCTTCCATCCAAATGGAAAATTTATTTATTTTCATGGTAAAAATAGTTCAAATAAAGACACACATCACATAATCAATCATCCACACCTCAATATAATACATAGTGTTCTCATTATGACTCAAACAATATATTTTTAGTTTATAATTTACATTTTAGTTCAAAACAAACATCACATACTCAAAACTAATCAAACACATTTATATTGTTTTTATACTTTATTAAAATTATCCATAAGTAATTTTTGATGTGTAATAGTCATTTTCACCTCAATCTGATGCACAGTGTCACCAGTATGACTCCAAGTGTGTCTTTTTATTTAAAATTGACATTAATTTTAATAAAAAAGACAAGTGGCATACTCAAAACCAAGAAAATTCATTTGAATTGTTTTTATACTGTAGTTCAATTTTCTATAAGTCATTTTTTATATTTAGGAATCATACGCACCTTAATTCGATGCATGTTGTTCCCAGTATCACTCTAAGAGTGCCTTTTTATTTAAAATTTATATTAATTTTAGTAAAAAACACAAGTGGCGTACTCAAAAACAATAAAACTCATTAGGATTGTTTTTATACTTTATAAAAATGATCTATAAGTCGTTTTTTATGTGTAGGATTCATACTCACCTCAATCAGATACACGGTATGCCTGGTATGACTCCAAGTGTGTATTTTTATTTAAAATTGACATTAATTTTAGTAAAAAAGACAAGTGACATACTCAAAACTGAGAAAACACATTCATATTATTTTTATACTTTAGTAAAATGATCCATAAGTCACTTTTTATGTTTAGGAATTATCTAAACCTCAATATGATGCATGGTGTTCCCATTATAATCAAAGTTTCCATTATCAGTTTAAAATTAATATTTTAGTTTAAAAAGTGTGTCACACACTAAAACCCAAGAAAATGCACTTAGATTGTCTTGATAATTTAGTAAAATGATTCATAAGTCATTTTTTATGTGTAAGAATCAGACTCACTTTAAATTGACACATGATGTGACCGGTATGACTCAAAGTGCATGTTTCTAGTTTAAAATGACATTTTAGTAAAAAAGACAAGTGACATACTCAAAACTAAGAAAACACATTAATATTGTTTTGATACTTTAATACAATGATCCATAAGTCATTTTAGATATGTAGGAATCAACCACACCTCAATCTGATGCATAGTGTGACCGATATGACTCCAAGTGTGTCTTTTTATTTAAAATTGACATTAATTTTAGTAAAAAAGACAAGTGACATACTCAAAAATGAGAAAACACATTCATATTGTTTTGATACTTTATAATTAAAAAATATCCATAAGTTATTTATGAAATTTATAAATAAGTTTAACCTTAATCTAACACACAATGTGACCGGTATAACTATAAGTGTGTCTTTTTATTTAAAATTGACATTAATTTTAGTAAAAAACACAAGTGACATACTCAAAACTAAGAAAACACATTCATATTATTTTAATACTTTAATAAAATGATCCATAAGTAATTTTTTATTTTTAGGAATTATCTTCACCTCAACCTAATGCACGATGTGCTCAATATCACTCTAAGTGTGTCTTTTTATTTAAAATTGACATTAATTTTAGTAAAAAACACAAGTGACATACTCAAAACCAAGAAAATGCATTCTAATTGTTTTGATACTATAGTAAAATGATACATAATTCATTTTTTATATTAATCATCCTCACCTCAATCTGATTCATGGTGTGCCCGTTATAAGTCAAAGTGTTCGTTATCAGTTTAAAATTGACATTTTAGTTCAAAAAGTGTGTCACACACTGAAAACTAAGAAAACATGCTTGGATTGTCCTGATAATTTAGTACAATGATTAATAATTCATTTTTATGTGTAATAATTGGTCTCATATTAAATTGACGCATGATATGACCAGTATGACTCAAATTGCATGTTTCTAATTTAAAATGACATATTAGTAAAAAAGACAACTGGCATACTCAAAACTAATAAAACACATTCGTATTATTTTTATAATTTAGTAAAACAATAAATAATTCATTTTCGACATGTAGGAATCATCCACACCTCAATCCAACACATGGTGTAAACGGTATGACTCCATGTGTGTCTTTTTAATTAAAATTGACATTAATTTTAATAAAAAAGACAATTTACATACTCAAAACCAAGAAAACATATTTGGATTGTTTTGATACTTTATTATAATGATCCATACATCATTTATGATGTGTAGGAATCATACTCACCTCAATACGATGCACAGTGTGACCAGTATGACTCTCAGTGTGTCTTATTATTTAAAATTAACATTAATTATAATAAAAAACACAAGTGACATACTCAAAACTGATAAAACACATTTGTATTGTTTTGATACATTTTGAAAATGATCTATAAGTCATTTTTTATGGGTAGGAATTAGTCTCACCTCAATTTGACACACGGTGTTCCTGGTATCACTCCAAGTGTATCTTTTTATTTAAAATTGACATTAATTTTAGTAAAAAACACAAGTGACATACTCAAAACTGAGAAAAAAAAATTCATATTGTTTTGATACTATAGTACAATGATTCGTAAGTCATTTTTGATGTGTAGGAATTAGCCTCACCTCAATCCTATGCATGGTGTTCCCAGTGTAGCTCGAAGCGTCTGTTATCAGTTTAAAATTGACATTTTAGTTCAAAAAGTGTGTCATGCACTGAAAACCAAGAAAACATGCAAGGATTTTCTCGATAATTTAGTAAAATTATTCATAATTCATTTTAAATGTGTAGGAATTAGTATCACATTAAACCGACACACGGTGTGACCAGTATGACTCAAAGTATATGTTTCCAGTTTAAAATGATATTTTAGTAAAAAATGTAAGTGGAATACTCAAAACTAATCAAACGCGCTCATATTATTTTGATACTTTAGGTAAATGATCTATAAGTCATTTTTTATGTGTGGTAATTATCATCGCCTCAATCTGAAACACGGTGTGATCAGTATGACTCTGTGTGTGTCTTTTTATTTAAAATTAACATTAATTTTAGTAAAAAAGACAGGTGACATACTCAAAACTAAAAAAACACATTTGGATTGTTTTGATACTTTAGTAAAATAATCTATAAGTTATTTTTGATGTGTAGAAATCAGATGCACCTCAATCTGATACACAGTGTGACCAGTATGACTCAAAGTATTTATTGTCAATTTAAAATTGACATTTTAATTCAAAAAGTTCCACTCACTGAAAACTAAGAAACCATGCTTGTATTGTCTTGATAATTTTGAAAAATGATTCATAATTCATTTTTGATGTTTTGGAATTAGTCTTATGTAAAACTGACACATGATGTGACTGGTATGACTCAAAGTGAATATCTCTAGTTTAAAATGACATTTTAGTAAAACACATAAGTGACATACTCAAAACTGAGTAAACACGTTCATATTATTTTGATAATTTATAAAAATTATTCATAAGTCATTTGTGACAAATAAAAATTAACCTCATGTTAATATGACACATGATGTTATCGTTGTGACTCAAAGTGTGTGTTTTCAATATATGAGTGTCATTTTAGTTTAAAACACACATCACATTGCCAAAGCTGAGAAAACAAGATCAAATTATTTTCTCATCATTCTATCTACTACACTACAGGAAAATTACAATTTCGCGGTAGATATTTTTGGATATGGGGGCGGTTTAAACCGCCGCTATATGCTTCTGTGGCGGTTTCCCAAAACCGCTGCTAAATTGTGTGTTGGGAAACTATTGGAGGAGGTTAAAGCAGTTTAGCGACGGTTTATGAGAACCGTAATAGTTGACGTAGCTAAAAAAATAAATCCCCTACCTGGAAACACCGCCGCTAAAAACATTATAACCACCGTGAAAAAAGTGCGGAAGATAGGACACTGTAGCGATGGGTAGAACCACCGCTAAATTTAAGACCACAACAGTAGTTAAAACCACCGCTAATAGAAAAATACCAACATTTAGCAGTGGTTTTAACCACCGCTAAATATACCTATTACAGTTAGCGTCGGTTAGTACTTCCACTAAAAACATATTTACAAAAAAAAGAACCAGTTTCTGCAGCCCTTGTACCAGTGCCCTAAAAAAACCATTCCAAGAATACCAAAAGACCAACAGAATACATACTACAGTCAATATGAAAAGAGATGCTTAACTAATCACAACCAAATGCATCATTCAGTGGGTAAAGGAATGCAGATAAACATATCAAATGGCCATTAGACCTTTAAACAAAATTATAAACAAGAATGTATGTCATATTTCATGAAAACAATGTCAATCCTAGGTTCAACCTATTCCATATATACCAGTTCCAACACTAACATAACCATTAATATCAACATACATCCCACTATCATTGGTGCTAACTATTCCAAAAACTCAGGCCTCCCTACCCATACCTCATCAACCAATAGCCATCCCAAGATCACATAACATTATATATAAAGGCCTACATCCAGAGAAATAAAAAGACAAAAAACATTGAATAGAGTCAATATGGGATCTAGTCCCTAAAATAACAATTCATCCATCATAAGAAAATGGGCTTACTCGACACCATAAATTTATCTTTAACGAACTAATTGTTCAATTAAAGCCTTGGATTAATCAATTTATTTAGGATGTGTTGCTAATATTGAAAATATAAATTAACTAGAATGTATACCAAAAAATATTCTTGTTTAAATAAAATTTAAAGAATATGTTCACAATAATATGCCTCTAATATTAAAAACAACATGAACTTTCAGCTTCATTCTCTTTATCCAATTCCATTTACATATTAATGAACAATTTATATAAACATGCATTAGGAATCAATTTATTTCCATCAAATTATAATTAATAATATAGTATTAAAAAATCCAGATTTTATTATTTTGGAAACCAATTATAACCAAAATTACATTGCACAATTATTTTCATCATATTATACTTTAGGGGAACTTGGGTTCATATCCAATCCTTGGTTGAGTTCACATACAAATAAAACCAGAATTCAATTCAAATGACACATTTTGATGCTCTTTAGGGTTAGATGATTCATTCACTAATAAGTTAGCATTAGGATGGGAGGTAGTGATTGTGGTTCACTTGTGATTTTAGAGGCATTTGTGAGATTGTACTAGATCAAGAAGCATTTAATCACTTCTCATTTAAAATAGAGATCATATGAAAATGGTAGGAGGCAACACATGGAATTCATTGTGGGTGTTTGAGTTTTATTATGGGAGACTCCTCAATTAGGGAATCAATGATTGTAGAGGCATTTGTGAGATTGTACTAGATCAAGAAGCATTTAATCACTTCTCATTTAAAATAGAGATCATATGAAAATGGTAGGAGGCAACACATGGAATTCATTGTGGGTGTTTGAGTTTTATTATGGGAGACTCCTCAATTAGGGAATCAATGATTGTAGAAGCAAAGGATGTTGTCACCGATGTTTATGGGGTTTTTTGGGATTATCGAGAGAGTCATGATAGTGGAATTCTATTTGGAATTTCCTCTACAGTATCAAGGAATTCATGATTTTTACATGTCTCTTATATTCAGTTGTACATTCTTGATCAAAATTATGTGATCAACTATGAAGAATTTCAGTTGGAGCCTTACCCAACATTTTGTGGAGCACTCGGTGTGAATCATGGACTGTAGTGATAAAATGTTTTGAAGAAAGCCGATGTCACTTGTTAGAGTCATATGGGAGTATGGACGTACGCATGAAGAGTCTTACAAGTGATAATATGATGTGCAAACTCAATAGACCTAGTTTTTTGGGTGTGAAATATAGAGGCACTACCCAAGGATGATAAATCCTCAGAGGGGAGATTATAATGACTTGAAGTTTTCCAGGGGCCTTAAGCCTTACATTATACCCTTATTTAATTGTTTCTAAGATATTATTTTATTGGGTAAATTCTTAGGTTGTTTGTTTTTGGGTTTTAAGATTTATAGAGGCCTCTAAATGGTTGCATGATAGGAACATGGTCATGGGAAACCATGTGGTTCTCCCCAGAAAACCATGTGTCTTGGTTGAAGAAGGATACTAGGTGGGGAATGGTTAGAACACAATTAGATATGATCATGAATCATTTACCTTATATCTCGGAATAGAGGAAAAAATAATTGTTAGCACAAAATTTACCAAATGAGAATATTCATTCATTGATGATGTGCTAGAATCTCATATTCAAATAAGGAAGAATATAGAAAAATGAGTCTCAGGGAAACTAGAAAAGACCAAGAGTATCATGAATACTAGGGAAAGTAGAAAATTTTGATGTTCAATATTTTTAAATGTTATAAATGGAAATGTAGTAGTAAATGCATTGGTCTAGAAAATGTAGGATAAGTTATTATAATGAAAAAATGAATTTAGGAAAAATGAATCATAAAAAAATGAATCATCACAATAAAGAGTCGACATATATGGTTCATACCACACTTAAGAAATCAAGACATAAAAGGAAACATCAGAAATCAATAAAATACATAAAAGGAAACATGAGAAATGATACATATACAAACTGATTGTTACAATATTTGTCCAACATATCAACAATACTACTAATCATTTTCGGATGATGAACACATATCGTCACCCTCTCCACCTCCATCTCCACTTCTTGCTACCACTTATAAGAACGTTATATTGAAAATTAAATAGTGTTGCATATTTATATTTAAACTTAAA
This sequence comes from Viscum album, assembly GCA_963277665.1. NCBI lineage: Eukaryota > Viridiplantae > Streptophyta > Magnoliopsida > Santalales > Viscaceae > Viscum > Viscum album. The sequence goes on along the minus strand of OY728159.1, from coordinate 1,233,771,193 downwards.
ACCAATAAAAGTTTTCAAACTAAATGATTTTGATTTTTTGTGATTTACTTTCTCACCACCAGTCGATGCAATACCACCAAGGGAATATCTACTCATCTGCTGACGTATATCAGTCAATGATTTCTGCAAAGTGGATATTTGAGCCCCCTGGTCTTAAACTGTGTTTCATAGAGAAATAATCTCTCTCTGAGCATCTTCGGGTATGGACTGACTACAACTATGAGTAGATGAAGTTGCAATCCCCAGTGGCCTTCTAAATACATCAGATGGTACGGGTCCCAAACCCATCCCACACACTCTACTAGGATGCTCCTTCCCAAGAACTTTAGCAATCGGGTCATCCTGGGAGACTGAGTAGGACTTCCCAGGATTGGCATTCCATAGTTCTTTAATTTTTACCTAAAAATAAAATATCAATATATATTAACATAGTAAAAACTGATAATAAGTTATTATAATGAAAAAATGAGTTCATACCCCAACTTATTTGGCAGACTCATTAACAAAACTTCCATCATATTTTTTGTGAACATTCAACCACACTTAAGCTCGGGATGATTCGTTCCCTAAACTCTGTGACTGCATTAAACAAAGATAAATCATCAATTTAATATATTAAACAGATAATATTATCTTATAAATATTTAAACTAATGAAAATATTACCAGAGCCGATCAGCTTCTAGAAAAGCTTTTTGACCCTGCAGTGTGAGGGATGACTTGCTTAGCCTGGCTTGATGCATTCTTTCTTGATAGATCCTGAAATAAATAAAATTAAATTTAATAGTAATTTATTTAATTTCATCTCCTATTCATATAAATTTATAAATTTAAAATGAGGTTAATATAATAATATATATTTAAATACCATCTGCTTCTCATCACGATGTCTGTCAACAAAAACTTTCCAATGTTCTTTGGGTACCCCATTGGGTAGATTCTCGTACATTTGTTGGACGATCAATTAAGTATCATTGACATCACTCCACAATCTCCATTTGAATTATTTCCATTTATTACCAAGATTTTTCAACATCCACTTTCATGCTATCAAATCATCAACTGTAAAGTGTAAAAACATTTGTATACATAAATTCATTTTGAACATATTAATAACATGACATTCAATTACACCATAATGTATTAAAATTACCTTTATTTGGGAATAAAAAAATTCATTTTTCCAACTTGGAGGCATATTCCTCCAATCATCATAAGAAATAGGAAGGGAAATGGGCTCCGCTGCCAGTTGGCCTAGAATTTAGCCAAGTAATCCCACAGTGTCATCCGTAGGGACCCCATATGAATAAAATGGGACAACTATCTTCTCTCCATTCATATTCCACACATCTGCACTTTTTATATTTTTTTCCATAGTGGAATTTTTTTCATCTTCAATGAACAAACAATTAGTATAAAAAAGTGCAATAAATTTATTTATATTAAAATTTGTACCTATAACAGTGACCCTTCAGTATGCCCATGATGAACTAGAAGTGGCATGTCACTGCCCCACTGCTGAGGCTACTGAAGGGGGAGTCAAAGACTCATATTCTAAAGGGATGCTCATAGAGGGTGTGAGAGATGGTGCATGGGGAGATGGTGTAGGGGGGACATGCAGCTAGTGGCTCAGATGTCGTAGGGAGGGAGACAGATGAATCGTCATCTATCGCAGTAGTGGATGAAACAGTGTATCACTTCCTACTTGGAATTTCTGTCATTTAATCAAATAAAATTAAGTTCAAAACATATATTTCAAAAAAAAATTCAGCAAAAAAATTTAAAAATGATAATATATGCTTAGTACTAACAAACAAAATATATATAACAATGATAATGAATGACTGCACAAATGAAATAAGTGGTTTCTGAATGAATAAATAATTGTACATAGAATAATTTTCCCCTTCAATAATGTCAGTTTCCTACTCCATTAATTCGTCCACTTCATTCATCCTTACTAGACTAATATTTTCAATATCATGATGGACAAATAATTCAGCTTATTTTTGTTTATGAGATTCAATTTCAGAGGTCAAATCTTCCACTTCATCACCCATATCATAAAAATCTCTTTGTATTATGTGAGAAACTACACTCCACCCTTCATCCACAACATCATTCACATAATATACCATTTTTTTCTTGCAATGATAATATGTATGGATTATACAGTTCATGATCACCAACATCCATCAAGAGAGAGAAGTTCACAGAAGTAAATTGCAAGGAATCTCTTTTAACACCTCTGATAATATCGAACCAATTGAATTTGAATAAAACAACTGAAAAAATACTATGGTAGTTTAATTCAATAATATCATTTATCTTTCCATAGTATCCCACTTTAGAAAATGTAAATATACCACTATTCTGTGTTTTCAAACTCTCTTCTCGATCGACTGTATGAAATCTAAAGTCATTCACGTTGTAAGCGTCGAACTTTCTAACTTGTTTTAGAGGACCTCGAGCAAGAAACTTCAAATATTTTGACAAATCTGCTCAATTATTAGTATTAGAGATCTAAAAAAATAAATATACTTTATTATATTTACAAAATATATGTGTCAAACTAATATTCGTATTTATTGCAATATTTATGAACTTACACGTCGTGCAAACCATTCTATAATCTCTTTATTAACAAACTTTGTTATATATTTCTAATTTCATGTGTGGACTCTCATTCATATCTTTATTTGTATCCACAACTCTTCAATAAATGGATCTAAAATTTCACTATTTAGCAGCACATATCTATGTGCCTATAATAATTCCAATTCTGTCAGTGTCACATTTGAGGTCCTCCCAACTGATCATCCAGTAGAAGGAAATATTTTTGATTTATGATGTATTTGAGATTTATTTGATGTTTCAGCAACACGTCTAACTCGATTAAATCTTGTCTCAATATCATCCAAGTATCTATAAAAAAAGGTAAGACACTCCTCAGATAAATATCCTTCAGCAATAGAGCCTTCTGGTTGAGCTTTATTTCTCACATATGATTTTAAATACCCAATATATCTGTGAAATAAAATAAACATAATTATGCATTTAATTAAGTGCCAAAAAAAATTTACTTAACTGAAAAACATATAAATAAAGTACCTCTCAATTGGATACATCCATCAATAATGAATGGGGCCTCCGAATTTAGCTTCCTCAACCAAATGCACAGTTAAATGCATCATGACAGTAAAAAACAACGGAGGAAAGATCATCTCCATTGCACAAAGGGTTAATACAAACCTCTCCTGGAGGTTGTTAAGAAGAAATGGATGTAGATATTTCTCACATAGTTGTCTAAAAAATGTGTATAATTGGAGTACAACAACAGTAACTTTTTCAGGTAATAATGTACGCAATGCCAATGGTTGTATCTGTTGTAACAAAATATGTGAATCGTGACTTTTCAATCCATGTAACTTATGATTCTTCAAGTCAAAACACCTCAAGATGTTACTTGAATACCCATTTGATACCTTCATATTCTTTAAAAATTTAAGTAATGTATCTTTATCCCTATTTTTCAATGCAAAAAATGTCGGAGCATACTTTTCATTCTCATCTGGATAGAGATCACGTTTTATGTTCATTACTTGTAAGTCTTTGCGAGCATTGAGATGATCCTTCAACTTTACATGATCATTAAGAAATGTGAAAATCAAATTGTCATAGACATTCTTCTCAATATGCATCACCTCAAGATTATTACACAACAAATTAAATTCCCAATACCGAAGTTTGAAGAATATACTTTTTTTCTTCCATTGTTGTGTTCTGATTTAACTAGACGATGCACTTCGAACTCATTTCCCTATATCATTCAAATGATGAACCTTCCCAAATTTTGTTTCAACATTTTCAAGTGGTGACAATATTTTATAACCAATTCAAAACTTTTGGAGGTGGTCTACGATCAATGAAACCGTTAAATTTTGATCTGTTCAGCCGAAATCTTTGAGATGCATCGAGAAATCTTTGATGGCATAAGAAGCACCATTTTCTACTGTGAGATATCCATTTGGGCTCAAAATCAAATTTACAAACAGGATAAGACAAACTCGTGTAAATGTTCCAACCAGATAAATTCCCAAGCCTAGGGAAGTCACTAATGGTTTACATTAAAGCAGCATGCATTTTGAATATTGTTTTAGAAGAAGCATCAAATGTCTCAACACCGTTGCTCCATAACTCCTATAATTATTTAATAAAAGGATGAAAGTATACATAAATATCATTTCCAGGCATTTTTTTCCATGAATAATCATCGAAATGATAAAATATGTTTGTTTTATACACATCCACGAAGGCAGATTGTAAGGGATCAAAACAACTGGTTAAATGCTATAACTGGTACTCAAAGTACCAAATGGGTTGGATCCATCAGCAGCCAATCACAATTGAACATTCCTAGGATCAACTGAGAAATCTAGATGTAATGAATCAAATGTCTTCCATGATTGTGAATCTCGTGGATGTCTCATTAACCCATCATTGTTATTATCTACAGAATGTCACTTCATGTGTTCGGCGGTTTTCGATGACATGAATAATATTTTCAATCGAGGCATTAAAGAAAAGTAGCGCAAATCCTTTGCAGGTGTATTCATTTTCTTTTTCTTCATGAAAGTATGTTGATTCAGAATTCCAACATCACCCATTGAATACCATCTAGAAGAAGAACATTTTTTTCAATTCTATCTACTTGAATCCTCTTTCCAATAAAGCATACAATCATTGGGACACACATTTATTTTTGTATAATTCAGACCAAGCCTATTAACAACTCTTTTCATATCATAAAAAGGCTCAGGTATTTTTTCTTTAGGAAATGAATCACACACCAATTCCAATATCATGGACATTTCCTTATTTGTAATTCCACATAGACATTTGATATGGTACAACTTCAGTAGAAAAGAAAGATTTGAATATTTCAAACATCCACTATACAACTCTTGATTTCCATCGTCAACTAAATCATGGAATGTATTTTCATCAGTGAAGTTTTCTCTTACATTTGTCTCCATAGAATCAATAGGATGATCCAATGATATGTTATAATATTGATCTGGTTGTGTTACAATCTCAAAAACATCACTCGTCATGTTGCAATTTTTATCACCCTCATCTGGTTGTTCTGTTATGTTTTGATGTTGATAGTGGTGCCTTGCAGTGCCGAATGCATCATTTATGAGGTTTTGCATTTCATTTTCCATTGTCGACGAAGTTGGGAGCTCATTCTGTGGATTAACATCAGTGCTCAACCTTTTTATAACATTCGATTCTCCATGCCAAATCCAACACAAATATTGACCAGGGAATTGCTTCAGTATGAAATGTTCATAAACTTCATCTATCTTCAACCATCTTCTAAATTTACATTTAGGACATGGAAATTTTATTCTCCCTTCAACGGATCAATTGGAAATTGAAAAATCTAAAAACTCCTTCAAACCTTTAACATACTGAGGTGTGTTCCTCAGTAACGTGATCCAGCTTTTATCCATGTATATCACAATGTGCCTACACAATATTAAAAAAATTAAAACACATAGTTACTACTAAATAGTGAAATATATTCATATATACTAGTTGAAAAAAAATATTAATATGTTACATAAGGTTTTCCTATATAAATACATATGGTAAATCACCCACTAGAAAACCAAAGCATGCAAATTAAAAAGATCTATAAAATAAGACGAGAACAAGGATCCCATCCCTATAGTTTTTTGTATGTCGCGCTCCACAAAAATCGATGGAAAAACTAATGATGCCATTACTTTGATATCACTAAGGTAAGGGCTTGATAAATCATATAATAATTGAATATAATTTAGGAATATGTAATGGAAACAAAATCTTACCTTAAATTAGTGGCCTCGAATTATGATTCAAAGAGTTGGGTGTGGTTTGAGGTTGAGAATTTTAGAACATGTGGGGTATCATGGTGAATTGTTATGGGTAGTAACATGTTGTGACCCTATGTGTGATTAAATTTTTCAGATCTGGGGTGGATCATGGAACATTAATGGGGGTTGAAACATAATGTGGACCTCTATCATAAATAAATTGTAGTTGGCCCTGAGATGATTTCCTTTTAGTATCTAAGTATATAGGTAAGTATACAATGTATTATTTGACCCATTGGTGGGTAGGTATAAGTGGAATAACAAGGATATGAAAAATCCATGTCTTCTTTGAAATATATAGGTTGGGTTGTCTTCTTTGTTTCTCTTGGTCCTAGTGTGGACTGTCTTGTCATGGTAGTGAAGTCTTACTATGGAGATGGAAATTTATTAGAATACATGGTTTGAATTGGATGTTATTGTGGAATGTAGAAAAATATAATAAATTAAATTTTAATATTGAGTGATTGAAATTATAGATCCTCAAGAGATATGTCTTAGGTCAAACCCTATGTTGTACTCTGTAAAAATCACAAATATTTGTCGAGTGTGTGCAAAAAACATCATAAAATTATCATCATTTTGGAGTATACAAATAAATCAATCAATATTTCATTTCACTTTGTAAATATTTTATCCATTTCAATTAAAATTTAAAAATATAAAATAAATGAAACCATTGATTGATTATCCCTTTCTAATGGAAGATATTTTTTACTTATTTTCTAGGCAGCGAGGGGAGTCTTGAACTCAAAATATGAAGAGATGGAATTTAAGGAGCACATTGTTGACTTAAAGGAGGATATAAAAAAGAAACCACTTATAAAATCCTTATCTTTAGAAATCAGATAATTTTCCAACTACTTTTTAAAGTTTCATAATGAGGTGTTTGAGACACAAAAAGCCCATCCATACTAACTTTGAATACAACATCACAGAGGTGGAAACTGAACTACTCAAAAATTCTCTCCTAAAAAATTACACAATCCTCCTATATTTCTTAAATGAAGAACCAGCACTTGAATTTGATCAATTAAATAGAATGGGATCAATTCCAGATTTTATTATTTTTCATTTAAAAATTTTTTTAAATCCAATTCACAATCCTAATTATTCTTTTCTTAAATCAACACATATGTCTTGTTTGATGAGTGCTGGTGATGAGTATTATATGAGAACCATCAAGGAGAATATTTTAGTGGAATTTGAAGATAAAGAAGTTATAGAGGTAGTGAATGTATATTTAAAATCCCATTACAATTAGGTGTATCATGCGTATTTTAATTTGTTATGTTTTAATATTAATCAAATGAAATTGTTAAAAGATTTTTCAAATTATTTTCAGGTATAATTGGAACTTTTTAAATCATACCTAGGAGGTGAGCTAGGGCTTCGGGGGGTCGACAACGACGGGCGGTGAGGCGCGCTGATGGGCGGCGAGGTCACCGGCAGCACAGGTGGGGATTCGATCTAGGGTTCGGGGCTTGCTAGGGTCGGGGGGAGAAGGTGGAATCATGGGGTAGTATTAAATATTGTGTATATTAATAATTTTTTCCTACTTTATATGTTATTGTTGGCCCCGAATTAGGATTCAAAGATTTGGGTATGGTCTAGGGTTGAGAATTTTCAAACATGTGGGGTATCATGGTGAAGTGTTATGGGTAGCAACATGTTGTGACCCTACGTGTGATTAAATTTTTCAGATATGGGATGGATCATGAAACATCAATGGGGGTTGAAACATAACGTGGAGCTCTAGGGTGGACATGGAACATCCTTGGTGATCCACTATAGTCCAGGAGGGGGTCCACTTTCTCCAACCACCGCTTTCATGCATGGGAATTTTTTATATTTTACTTTGGATTTTTAAAAATATATTTCCTTTTCCACTTATATAACTAGGAAATGATAGAGGTGAGTCATTTGGGAATGTTTATTTACACCCATTATTTATATTTCTAAAATCTTATTCAATGTCATATTGATGAGTCATTAATTGATTTAGACTCTTAGATGGTAGGATAACCTCATTAAAACCTCAATCATTGTTATCTTTGTTTTGTTTAATGGAATATCACTCCAAATCTCTAACTTAGGTGTTTTTATAGGTTTTGAAATATCTATTGATTAAGGATAAATAAAATGACTATATTTTAGGGGTTAACTTCTAATGATAATAAGTAGGTGATAGTTAAAAAATTTCTCCATGCATTATTTGTTTTCTATTTTTTTCGTATATAGATGTTGTCCATGTTAAAGATACAGAAGCAGTCTATTTATGGTTAATGAAAGTGGTTGCTGATGAAGAGATGAAAAAACACTACTTAGAAGATAATGAATCAATTATCCTATGAAAAACGTGTTCATCTTCAGTTCCTCAAGAAGGAATGAATATAATACTAATTTACTAGAAGTCCATAATATACTTTTAATATCAATTAAATGTTCATAGAATAAATAATAAACAATACATATAGAATTTCTCATGCTTTATATGTTTTTTTATTCTAATATGATATAGTCATGAGTGATTATAAATCACCATGTCCCTAGGGAATGTAGTATTTGGATGTCAGAGGTGACTGACTATCCCAGAGGGTAGGAAAGTATTATGCATGGAGTGGTTTTCCCTTTAATAATCTACTATGGTAAAATATTAAAGTAAATAACTCAATAATCATAAGTAGTATATATAAAAGATAAAAATATAAATTGATTTATGAAACTAAATCTATTTTTTTCAAATTAAGAATTAATCTAGGGTATATATAAAATACATCCCAATTGAAAATTTCATATACAATAAAACTAAAATAGCTAGAAAATAATATAATAAAACCCCTCAACATGACATAAAAATATATAAATTCAACTTGATTATGTCTCCTAAAATCATCTCATACCTATTTAGAGTTTTTACCCTTACCTGCATCACCATGCATTTAATATTTATTAACTCAAGTTGTGTATATAAAGGGTGTAAGAAATAATTCCAATAAACCCTTAAATAACCAAAGAATGAACAATTTTAATTTTATCATATATTATAGGGGGAGGATATTAAATTATTTAATGAAATCATAAAAAGATGGTATTTAAGGAATTTTTCACAAACCAAGTCATCCATAGAACTTGTATACCAATATTAGCTAATGTCGGTGGATGTTATAAACACCCACCAAGGAGTATGGTATCAAAAAACATGGCTCATGTAAGTTTTATAAAAAACACATGGAAGATAGTATATCCCCATCAAACACATGGAATATAAAAAAACATGGTACCAAACACAAGGCCAATCCAAAATCATGGATCAAATCATGTCATATAATGTCAATTCCAAATGCATTGCCTCTTGTAAGCATAATAATATATTAGAAAATAAATAATGAAAAAAACACATTACCAATAATGGCGGTGAGGCACACTGAGGGGCGGCGAGGTTCACTGAGGGGAGGTGATCACGGGTTAATACCGGAGAAGGGGCGGCGAGCTGGGTCGGGGGCGGCGAAGGGGGGGCGGCGAGCATGGGTCTTCAGGGGTCGCAGGGGTTGAGGGGAGAAGGGGCGGCGAACTAGGTCTCCGGGGTTGCGGGGGGATAAGGGGGAGAATGGGGGTCTCACGGGGGTCGGGGGGAAGTGTCGGCACTGTAAAAAAACACAGTTTAGCGGAGGTTTATTAAAAACCACCGCTAAACAATTCTTAAAAAAAATTAGCGACGGTTTAGTGAACCACCGCTAATAGACCACCGCTAAGGCCTATTTTTATTATAGTTCTATTACCTAATTAATTTCCTTACATTTATATCTTATACTTATTTGGTTAATTTTCACAAAGATAATGCTTGAAGACAAACAAGAAATGTTTTGACGTGCAAGAATCAACTACAACTCAATCTAATACAAGGTGTTCCTATTATAACTCAAATTTTAGTTTAAAATTGACACTTTTTGTTAAATTTATTTATTTTTCGTATTACTAACATAAGAATTATTTTATTGTACAGGTGAATTATTTTTTTCAAGGTGGGTTGGTTTGTTCGGCAATAGCATGAGTGGGGTTTGAGGGCCAAAAACAAAGGAACATTGATGTTTTTGAATGTATGTGATAATTTGTACTTACTCATATAATTGTACAAACCAATGTTTGAAATGTGTATAATATAGTGTTTTTTTCTTGTATTTTTGTTGTAAATTTTATTTCATTTAAAATTTGTGTTTATGCCTACTTTTTGTTGATGTTTCCACTCTTATATTGTGCTATAAATTTAACAGCATGCTATAATACTCCAAGATAGGGAAGAAGAAGATATCTAAGGAGAACGATGAAGAATGAGAACTTACTGGAAAATTTGGGCCTCCAACACACTTAGATTCTCCTAGGAATCACTCCTAGATTGAAATTAATTGTCTTCGCAGCCTTAAGAGGGAGAGGAATTCATGTTATGGACATTTTAAAGGGGAAATGAGGGATTAAGAAGGTAAACCGAGTTAGATCCACCTTTTTTGATCTAATTTTTCACGGTGTATGGTTAGGGAGCACGATTAGAAAAATCGTGTGTTAACCATGCATGAGACATAGCCTCAAACCACACCTCACACAGTTGTCTTGCACGATTAGAAAAACCACGCACCAATCATGTTATTCTCCACTATCCTGCATTTTATGGTTTCTCCAGGGAAGATGCACAGTTTGGTAAAACAATGTGCATACCTAGTGCCCATTATTTCAATTTCATTGTTTTCTAGAGGTTTTGTACAGTTTCTACTAACCGTGCTCAAACCGTGAACCTCCATAAAAGCTACAAAAATATTCCAAAACTCCTTTAAAGATCCTAAAACTTAACCCAAACATTATATATACTTAAAATACATAAATAGAGGGTTAAGTACCTGAAATTGGGGTTGATAAACCCTTAAAGAGTAAAATTAATGTTGTTTGAAGTGTTTTGTCAATATCCATACTATTTATTGTCCAAGGAGTTCTTGAGTGAGTGTTAGTCATTATTAAAGATTCAATCACACTAATGAAGGTAAAATGAAATTGTGTTCATAGATTATTATATTAATACCTATACACAAGTACAATAAGAGGTTATAGCCATCGACATTGCCATCATATCATTGAATGGCATGGAAACGGTATGCAAGTCTATATCCACGAGCATTGCTCGTGGTTAAAAATCGTGGCTATATGGGATTTGATGTGGAGGTTGGTCAACATATAACCTATAGCCATAGTCAAAGGGATCATGGTAATAGGGTCCATGTGGACCAACCTATTACCATGGTCTCCTTGATTATGGCTATATGGTATTCTCAAAATAAATATATGGAATCAAGTTTCAAACCCATGCCTCATTATGGTCTTCAAACAACCAGTACTGGAATTTTTAATTTTAGTGACTGCCAAAAGTAATCACCTTATATTAAAAAATTTATTGTTTTAGTTCCACTTGACCATGCTTAATATATTTATAATATTCAGAAGTTATGAATAATTAAAAAGTGTCACTTCTCTCACTTATAAAAAGGCACTTTATCTCCTCACTTATTCACAAAATTTTAGCAATATATCTTGAAAAATACCTACCAAAATACCTTATAAACTCTCATATACATGTATTAAATGTTATGGTCTCTCCAAAAGACCAACCAATAAGTGTTAAGGTGTAATGAAAAGGTGGTTTTCCAAAGAAGAGGTATAACTCTTAATCGAGCTCTTTCATGTTTATTTCTTATTCTACATCCTTAAAAACTATCATAAAAATTTTTATATAATAAAATTAGTGTCTATAATATAATTAAATTTTGTTATGTTTATTTTATAACAAATTTTTGTCTCTTTTTTTATCCTATGGGGAATGAAAACATTGCACGTGCATATGTGTGGGCTACCACCTCCACGAAGTGATGTGTTTTGTTTTTTATCACCACCTCACATAGTTGGTTATTATGATATATTTAATAAATATATATGATATTTATGAAATAATTATGTTTATATAAATATAATATAATATCAACTGTCTTACCCTTCCATCAGTTGTAAAATGGTAATGTTGTTTGTGCGTACATGTGGACTGCCACCTCCATGAAGCGATGCGATTCGTTTCTCATTTACAAATTACATGGATGCTCATAAGGATGAATATAATGAATAAATATGATATTTATAATATTATTATGATTCTAAAAAAGATAAAGTTTTATCTATTTTATTTCTATTTCATCTCTTATAAAAATAAAAATGTTGTTCATGTGTACGTACAGACCATCGTCTCAATGAAAAGACATGGTTCATTTTTTATGAATGCCTGAAATGGTTTATTTTAAAAGTTTATTTAATGTATAAGTATAATAATTACGACATGAATAAGATTATAAAACCATTAACCCTTAACCATGGTCAACCTATAAAGGTTTTTTTTAATTAAAGACCAAACAACCTCAAAACATATAACGTAAACTTAACCTATTTAGTAACTAAAAAAACATGGTAATAAATAAAATAAAATGAATAATGATAATAGAATAAAAATTAAAAAAATTATTAATAAAGTAAATAAATAATATAATTTTATTATTCAGGATTTATATAATATAAGAAGCTAGAAGGGACTTGAGGTAAAGGATTTTTCTTTAAAATCTACTTTTAAAGTTATACTTTCAACTCTTTTTACTTCATATTCATATTATTTTAAAATTTGCATGAATGTTATTATTTATTATTAAAATGATGATACAGGTCATTTTCAACTAATGTTTACTTTATTTACAAATTTTTTAAAATTAATATTTTTAAAGTTTATTATACAGGTTATTTTTTACTTTCTTTACAAAAACATGAAAACAATGTATTAATTGTCATTTAAAACATGAAAGAAACTTCCCATTGTCAAGAAATTTCTTTAATTTTAATCTTAATTTTTAATTTCCCATGTTTATTTTCAAATATAATATTTTTCTCATTATTATGGGAATTTTTAGTTTTTAAATATATCAAAATAAAAGGATCTTTATTTATATTTTTATGATAATGTAAAATGTTTTTTCTTATGGGTTCAAATGATATTTTCAAGGGTTTTATGATGAAAAATTGCAAGATTAAAAAAATTCTCCAAGATACTTATTTCATTCTTGCTAATGTTTTTTATGGAAATCTTTTAATTTCATGAGGAAATAAATGGTTACGAACTTCTAAAGGTAAAAGGTTTGTTTTTAAAAGATAGTTTTCATGATTTATCATATACCTCAAGATGAATTAATAGTTTTCCTATGATTTATAATGGGTTTTAAGGGTTTTCTTTGATCAATGGTTGATTTTAATATGTATAAATTTTTTATTTATGTGCTCAAAGTTTTATTGTGGAAAAGGTAAATATTTTCATGGGTTTTCATGTTTTTCACTAAACCAATTGGTTTCCTTTATTTTTTATATCCCTTACTAAGTTTTTTTTGCTCATGCCACATTTTCAAATATTTTTCATATGATATAAGGATGAGTAGGAATAAAGGTTAAACTTTCTGATTTGGACTCATCTTAAAAGAAGAAAAAGTGTCTTGAATAAAACATGGATGTGAACTTAAAGCCTTATTTTTATGGAAAAATGTATAGTGTGTGGAAGTTTCCACTTTATTATGTAATTTTTTTCCTAATTCTCTAAAACTTTAAACCTAAAATATCATGGGAATGTGAAAATGTGAAATCCTTGTTGTTAAACTCATATTTATGGGTTGTTAAAGTAACAGGTTGTTTTAGTTGGTATCAGAGTAATATTTTCATAACTTTTGAGGTTAGGAGGATGTTAAAAGACACTATTAAGAGAATAATATATATAGTTATATTATCACAACATAAATTTTTAGTATTTTCATGTTTCTTCATATATTATATGTCTATTCAAAATGGTTTTCCATATAGGAAACAAGGCAACTGAAGTAGGAAGACATCAAGGGGATAATAACCTTCCAAATTAGTAACCTAGAATAATTGGAATAGAATAGTTTGTAAAAGTGTTGATTTAGTTGATATAGGGCATTAATGTTGGCACCCATGAAAGATAAATATTGAATTATTCACAAATAAACATTTCTATAATAGAGCATTTCATAAAATAACATCGTTCATCGCTCGGTGGATCTTCAGACCCAGTGAAAACTGAATGATGAATAAATGAATTATAGAAGATATTTAAAGTTTTGGGATGTATGGAATATTAAAATGTAATTATTTTTATTCATCGTTTTAAAGGTTTAATTGATCAACAATGGTCTATGATTAATAATACTAAAGAAAATGATGAGATTGATGTCATGGAGTGAAAAAAATTTAAAAATATTTTTCTTGAGAAGTATTTTACTAATGTTATTTGGATTAGAATAGGAAGAAAATTTCTACAATTGAATAAAAATGAAAAAGACTTGATGGTTTCTTACAAAGAAAATTTTACTAGATTGGCCAGTTATACACCAGATTTCATCCTAAACCATGAAAGTAAAATTGATATATTTTACACAAGCATGAAACTAAGTTTAATAAGTGTATTGACCTCTCATGAATTTGAACATTATGAGGACATTGTTCGATGTGATGAGAAATATGAGATGGATTTTTCTATCACTTACACACCTTATGACAACATGAGTAAGAATTGGTCTATATGGAAGGTAATGGAGTCAACTAGAAGATTTATAGGTAAGCCCCTCAAATGTTACAAATGTGGTAGAAGACATTTTAAATAATTTTTCCATAGGATTAAGAAAGATTTACCAATGTGGTAAGCTCAATAATTTGGATCATGTCTATAAGTAAAATAGTTATGATCAAACCAGTAATGGGAAAATAGATAGTTAACCAATAGTGACATTTTTTAATTCCAATGAGTTGGGTTATTATGCTAATTCATGTCTAAAGTTAGTTACTCAAAGTGTTAATCATCAAGATCAAAAATAGAAAGGTGTGGTAAAATATTTTTATGTTACTATGGTAGATATAGGACCCTCAAATGAAGTGGTGACAGGTATATTACTTGTTTATTAAGATTATGTCATTGTCTTATTTGATTCAGGACCTACACATTCTTATATATCTAGTAAATTTTCAATTAAAATAGAAATATCATCCTCATAAATGATTTCATAAATTTTGGTAAAAACTCTTGGAGGTAGTTTAAAGGCAATAAGAATTTATAAAAATATTCTTGTTATTATATATGGAATGATTTTTCCTATAAAACTTATTGTATTTCCCTTTGTAGAGTTTGATGTTATTTTAGGTGTGGATTGACTTTTAGTTTAACATGCTAAGATAAATTATAGAGCTAAAGAATTTATTTTTCATAATGAGTTTTAGTTTGTATATAAGAATGGATTCATACCTTTAATAACATATTAAGAATCTAAGAAACTAATTAAAAATGGGAGTGAAAGTTATCTTACACATATTGTTGAAAGGAAGTAAACTGTTCAAATTAGTGATGTGCTAGTAGTAAATGAATATATAGATGTATTTTTGGATGATTTTTATGGTTTAATTTATAATTGTGAGGTTTATTTTACTATTGAATTAGTTCCTGATGTTAAGACAATTTCAAAAAACACTTATTAAATGGATCCAGTAGAGCTTTTGAAATTGGAATAGCAGTTATAAGAGTTTTTTTATAAGTGTTTCATTCATCCTATCACTTCACTTTGTCAAACAGAAGGATGGTTCCATGAGAATTTTCATCGATTATAGATAACTCAATAACATCATTTTAAGAACAAGTATTTATTGTCTCATGTCAATGACTTTCTTGATCAGCTTCAGGGTGATCAACATTTTTCAAAGATTGATCATAGGTCTAGGCATCACTAGATGAAATTAAAGGAGGAATACATTCTGATAATGATGTTTTGTGATAGGTATGGTCATTATGAGTTTTCAGTTACACTTTTTGGGTTGATGAATACACCTACTATATTTATAGATCTTATGAATAAAGTTTTCCATTAGTGATTGGATAAAATTTTGGTGTTTTCATTAATGAAATTTTGGATTATTCTAAAAAATATGAGGATTATGAAATACATCTAAGTATTATTCTATGGACTTTAAAAGAAAATTATATGTATAGAAAAATTATAAAATGTGAATTTTGGTTATAGCTGATTTCATTCCTTGGGAATATTATTTCTAAATATGAAATAATTGATGATTCTGTTAAAACTAACATAATAGAAGAGTGGAAAAGACCTATAAATGTCACTTATATTTAAATTTTTCTTAGATTATCGGGTTACTACTGATGGTTTATTGAAAAATTTGTTCGGTTATCTAGATCACTAACCAAGTTAACTAGAAAAGTAGTTAAATTCATCTAGACAAATGAATGTGACGGATGCTTCCAAAAATTAAAAAGGAGATTGTGTAATGATCAAGTGTTATACTTGACAATAAGAAATGATGATTTTTTCATATATAGTGATGCTTTGTTGAAAGTCCTTGGTTTTGTTTTATTTAGAATGATCGAGTGATTTTTTATGCATCACATCAATTGAAAACCCATGAGTTGAATTACCAGACACATGACCTTAAACTGGCTACAATAGTTTTTACTTTAAAAATTTGGAGACATCATTTATATGGGGAGAAATGTGAAATATATACTGACCATAAAAGTTTAAAGTATATATTCACTCAAAATGAATTGAACATGTGACATAGAAGATGGTTGGAACTGATAAAGGATTATGATTACACGATTCACTATCATCTAGGTAAAGAAAAAAAGTATCTGATTTTTTGGGTCAAAAATATAATGCACCATTAGCTGTGATTCATTTGGAATATGATACTTTGGTTAATGATTTAATGAATGTTGGTCTAAAAATTGTGTATACATGAACCACCACTCTTTTGGTTCAGGTGTCGGTGCAATTATCTTTGTCAGATGTAATTAAGCATGCTCAAAAGGAAGATTTTGGTTTTCATGAAAGAGTAAAGTTATTTAAAAAGGGTAAGTTTCCTAAATTTAACATTTACAAAGAATTTGTTATAATATTTTTAAAGAGTTTGTTCATGACAAGTTATCACTAGTTGAAATTTTTGAGTGAAGCTCAAAGATCTCTATTTTTTCATCCTGATAACACTAAGATGTATAGATACCTTTGATAATATTATTATAATGATGTAATAATGGAGTATATTACTGATTTTACCTTGAAATTTTTGGATTGTCAATATGGTAAATTTGAGAGACAACTATCGAATGGTATGCTTCAGCTTTTAGCAGTGCCTAAATAAAAATGAGAGAATATATGCATGGATTTTATGGTGGGATTTATAGGATGTATCAAGGTAATAACATGATTTGTGTTATTATTGATTGATTGACTAAATCTATGAATTTTCTTTTAATTTGAGATAATATATATTTGGATCAAATTTATAAACTCTACCTCAAAGATATGATCATATTACATGGAGTCCCTCTCTCTATTGTAGTTGATCGTAATCCTAGATTTAACTCTAATTTTTTGAAATGAATTCAAAAGTTATTGGTTGATGAATTAAATCTCAATACAGCTTTTCATCCTCAATCTGATAGACAGTCAGAGTGAATGTTTCAGACTTTGGAAGATATACTTAGAGCTTTATCATTATATTTCTAGAGATGTTGAGATCAACATCTTTTATAAGTTAAATTTTCTTATAATAATAGTTTTTATTCAAATATATAGATGGAACCTTTTGAGGCATTATATGGAAAGCGGTGATGAACTCCATCATGTTGGGATGAATTCAGTGAGGAAAAGTTGTTGGGACCAGAACTGGTAAAAGAAATGGTTAAGAAGAAAATTATGATTCAACAACACATGAGGACAGCTCAAATCAGGTAGAATAGTTATGCAGATAACTAGAGGAAAGGCCTTTTATTTGAGGTAGATGGTTATTTTTATCTTGAAATATATCCATGGAAAGGTGTTATTCATTTTGGTAAAAAGGTAAAGTTAAGTTTGGGGTTTATTAGACCATATAAAATTCTAGAAAAAGTGGGATCAATTTCTTAATGAGTAGCCTTACCTTCGAGTTTATCTCAGACACGTGATATGTTTCATGTTTTTTGTTAAGGAAAAATTTATCAGATTCATCTCAAGTTTTTATCCCTGAGGTGGTATATTTGAAAAAGAATCTTTCCTATGAAGAAAATCTAGTTTATATTTTAGATCATAGAGAGTAGGTATTGTGGAATAATTTTATTCACTAGGTTAATGTTTTACATAAAAATTACATAATGAGGAAGCAACATGAGAATAAAAAAAATCATGAGGGAAAAATATCTTCTCTTATTTAAGTACTGAATAAAATTGTGAGGATACAATATCATAAATTTAACGCCCTAAAACTCTAAAATAATAACATTTTATTTGATAGCATGTATGACACACAACACCAAGCACTTAAAAGAATATAATATCCAAATACTTTACAATATAATTGATATTTCAAATAAATTCAATATATTCTATAGATTTAAATTCATGAAACACTGAGTTATCTTTCATCGCACAAAACAATGAATTTCTCCGATGACTTGAATTACACGCAAGACTAAGTTTTACCAAAAAACAATATATTATCAAAACATCATTATTTAATATAATATGATATAACCTAGTTTTTAAATTAGAGGTTATGAATAGTATTAAAAAACTTATGAAAATATATTTTTTATAAAAATATAAGATAAATTCATTGGTTACCAATTTATTAGAAATAAAAATATAAACCAATTGAATATAAAGGATATATTTTTATTTTTATGCTCCCAAAGGCATTTTGTATTAATAAATTAAATTAATTAATATTATTAAATGATATTAATGAAATTTATATATATTCACTACTAGAAATCTCACTTATCCCAACGGTTCCAAACCTTTGTGATAGCCCCAAAACCATTGGGATTGGATATCCCAACAGTTTAGGAAACCGTTGGGTTTTCTGCCATTGTAGTAGCCCTATACTGACTCTATTCCAATAGTTTTGCTCAAACTGTTGGTATATATATATACCAATGGTTCAACAACTATAGCACCTCCTTGTGTACCAACAATTCTTGAAACTGTAACCCTACTGCCCAGCAACCTTGTATACCAACGGTTCTTGAAGTCATTGGTATATATATACCAACGGTTCAAGAACCGTACCACATACTATCTAGTTGCCTTGTGTACCAATGGTTTTTGAAACCCGTTGGAATATATGGGGGTTTCCACTGTATAACAACGGTTTACACAACCGTTGGTATATCCTCCTCCACCCAAAAAAAACACAGGTCCATATGATATTAGCAGAAAAACATCCTACCCAAGGGAGGTGTAGTAGAAACAATATACCTGCTCTGAGCAGATTGTGAGGCTAAAAGAATTCCCTACTAAAAAATTGATACAATAGGGGTATGCATTTTGTAGAAAGTAGAAACCAAAGTCTTGTTTCCAAAAAAATGCATGAACAAAACTTATAGACAAGTTATGGAAAATAACATTCTTGAAATTCAAATCAGATTTTTACAATTTTGACAGCAATAATGTTGTGGCAACAATATAAAAATCCCTACCATGACTGAATCGATAGGGACTTTTCGGGCCTTATATTTACCATTGTCCAAAGGTTGTACCATATAATTTAATATAGCCAAATCTGATTGTTTACCCTGTAATTTGGTTTCCATATCCTTTATATAAGCAGCAGGAGAGAGAATAACCCTTGAATCTTTGTAATCCAATATTCTATATAAAGAAACAATAGAAATTTCAATAGATTGAGTTTCATTAGACAGAAATTATTCATCCTTACCATTTTCTAGAGCAGAAATACACTTTCTAATTTCCCCCATTCAAGTGATGTTGGGGCCCTTTTGGTTTTGTATTTCAATGAGGTGACTGCCTCAAGTTTGTATTTGCCTCCACAACCCTTGTAGGCCTTCACTTTCTATTTCTTCCACATACTAAAATAAATATTCTCTTTTATAGATATGTCCTTATCTACATAACTATCATCGGTTTCTTCATCAACATACTCATCCCCTGATCCATTATCAAAATAATCTCTAAAATATCCAATATTAGAAAGGTGGGCCTCACTTACCAAGTCAGTACAAGACATATTAGGCTTATTAATTTCTTGCAGTTCAGGAGAGTTCACTGACCTAAATTCATCACAAGGATGGGTTGGAGTAGTCTAAGGATTGATCTTTGCACACCCATCCATCTTAGGGAAAAACTCACTGTTAACACCTTCCTTTTCTTATTCCTCAGAAGTCTTATCTACAAAATCATGTTTTTCATCCTCTATAGGATTTTTTATTTTCATGTGCAGGCTGGATATCCCATATGTAATTCCAAATTCATCATCATGTGACTAAAATAACCATAAAATTATCCTTAAATGGAAATATTCATAATGTACTTCCCATTCTAATTGATCCCTATTCCTTGTGATCTAACCTTCCCCGGTGTCCTATATTTCATTCAAGCAATACTTCCTCAAAGGTAAATTTCCCCCATGTGACATATCTCAATGGTCAATATTCCTAGAAATCCTTTACTTCCATAATAGTTCTTATTCCCTAAAATTCATGGTAGGGGATGTATAAGTTCTCCCATGGTATCCCTTTACACTGAGTTTTAATTTTTTATATTTTTTATATTGTTTATCATTATCATAGTTTGTAGGTTTTTATTTGGGATTTCTACGATTATAGTACAATCTTTCATGAAATTTCATAATGGGTTGTCTGATGGTAACCCTTACCCCAAAAAATTAATTATTCTCATGCCACTTGTTTGAGTCATCCAAATGATATCCAAGATGAGGATAATGAAGTTAAGACATGTAAGGCCTATTCCCATTTTGATGGTTTGATGGTAGAAAATACAGATCTTATAGGACACTGGTGTTACTACACTTGTAGGGTTTATACATTCTTTTGGATGGTGAGTCGGCCAGAAGCGAGGTATTTTGTATACTTGAAGGCTGTGAAAACTAACCCAATGATAATTTTGGATGGTTTGAGTCAAAATACATGATACATGTTACTAGAATGACACATTGGCAGTAAAGTCGAATCCATGTAAAGTCGAGTTGAGGATAATCTTCTAGGACCTGAAGGTCCTTTCCTAGAATGTGCATTTTTTAGAGGTTCCATAAATTCCATAGGTGAGAGGGGTTGGATATCAATGTAACCAAGTGTTTTATAACCCATATAAATTCATGGAATATTGACTATGGGGCTCTAGTCACCCAATTCCTAGAAGGGGAGCAGATATATGATATAGAAAACTAAAGGTTGTAGGAGTGGTGGTTCTATCCAATCAAGGGACAGAAGTAGGAGTGTTTAGTTATCCTAGTTCATCTAAATACAGCTTCTAGGATTAGATAAATAATGGAATATGTGTCATAAATCATGGGACTCATGTTATGGGATTCATAATTATGGTTTAATATGGAAAGGATTTCTATATTTTGAATAATTATTCAGAAGGGTAGTTCCATGTTGTAAAAGCATATTAACCATAGATGGAGTTAGTGGCATGGTTATCATGTGGATATGGAAGAGTGAAGGGAGAATCAAAACATGTACATATTAGGTGATCTCACAAGATCCATTGTACAACTAATTACATTCTTTAAAAAAAAGTGTCACACAAGTATAGGTGTTGTCCCTAAAACCACAAATCTAAGAAGCATCAAAACCTTTTGTCAAGATAATCCATGAATGATGAAGTGAATCATATGATGGTCCAATATTTGAGAGGTTGTGGATTGATGGGTGTTTTGAAATATACTCTAGGTGATATTGCCACTAGTTTGAGGAGACTAGACTAGAAACATTGGAATGGTATCGTACAAAAAATATCCATTTGGTTGGAATATTTTATAGGATCTATAGGGTATCCATTTTGTTGAAACATAGCCCGATGATGATTTCATGTAGCTCATTCCATAAATGGCGTATTATGATGTTTCTGCGTCAAGATTATACATGTTTCAATGATATTTCATTATGTTCAGGGAAGAAAATTCCAAAGATACTCTATAGTCTATAAAATGAAAATTTATTATTCTATCATTAGTAAAGTCTTAAATGAAGTCAACCAAATCCATGATAAAGCTGGAAGATAGAAAAACCAAGTCTAGGTTTTCTGTTATCTTTCAAAGGTTGTTTATGAAGACTTTGCTGAATTCCAAATCTATGAAAAAATTGTCAAAATATCATCAGCGAAATGAAAGGACCTCCAAAAAGTTATTGGGTCCTGAATGGACTGGAACTGAGGCTAGATTTATTGGTAGAAAAAGTTAATGTATATCTTAGTGATGTTGAAGGAAGATTTCAATGGGAGTATATTTCCAATGATGTCTAACTTTCAAGTTGTTAAAGGTTCAAATGGAAGTTATTAGAGTTTGATGTACCATCTCTTGAAATCTATGGAAGCTCAGTGGAAGATTCTTTAGATGAAAATTTTACTAAGAGTATATCCATGGATATTGTACGCAACACAGTCACATGATTGGACTTTAATTGTTTCCAACATAACTCAGTCTTGTTTTCTTTGGGAGAAATTCCATGTAGGGAAGCAGTAAAATTTGGTGTCAAGCAACAGAGATATAAAACCAGTAGGGGGTGAGAGGCACGCACTTGGGATGTTATACGTAACCGACCTAGATGAGTTTTTGTCGACAAAGACGACTGAAAATGAACAAGACCAGCCATCTGCAGATGTCAACAAAGTCAGTTGGCAGATTCAAAGTTACGGGCTGACAAGGAAGGAGAAATTGCATATGGACTCAAACTAGGTATGAATTAATAGGGGAGGAATAGGCACAGAGGATTCAAAGAATGAGTTACAAATTAGTACGAAGCGAGGTGCAAACTTGATGTTTGTAAGATATGAATTTGATTTTGTTGTTGGGACTACTGACATGGAGCTGCATTTTAGCCTTTGCAGGATTCATAGTAAGGAGCGAGTTCTAAGTGACCAGTTCTATGGTGAAGGGTTGGCATTGCATGGGATGTGGTCTCGATTTTCGACTCAGCCACAACAGCCTCGGGATAAACCGTACAGAAAAATTGTAAGGGATGAGGATGACTACAACATCGGAAATAACACGATCAAGTTACATCGAATGTATGGAATACCTACGAGATCCATATTCAATACATGCAGCAATTATGTTTTAAATCTATGTCCTCAAATCATTACTTCCATCTGTAGGTTTGTTGCAGCTTTTCCGGGGCTATCAAAGGAATGCAACAACTTGGGGGCATTTAGGTGGGTTGTTACGCTGTTAATGGAGGCCTATGGGGTTGCAAAGGTTATCACCTGTTTAGCTGAAAATTTCTTATGTATCAAGAAGTTTCATGGTGATATTCATCATGCATATGCTAAAAGATTATCATGGGGGAGAAGGAGTGAGGATCAAAATTTATGAGGATGCTTCAAACAGTTCCATATGTGCACAGAAAGATACTGGTTGTGTAGTTGTGGCTTTAGTTGGTAGTACTTACCAGTGGGTTGTGCACTTGGCTTCCATTGGAGGGGTTTTATTATAAAATCAAGGCATTGATTCACAATTAATTTAATTATGTTTAACATTTATTCCAAAACTTATTCATCACAAATCAAATTCAATAAGTTAAGCAACTAGATCAACATAACTATCATTGTGATTTTTTGCAGACAGTGCACCTCCTTTAGAGGGGTTTTATTATAAAACCATGAATTTATTTATCAAACGAAACAATTATATTAAAAAACACTTATTCAATATATGCAATTCAATATAATTAAGTAGAATTAAGAAAGAAGCTAAATTCAATTTAAAGCATTCTTGAATTAAAAAGGTTAGGACAGGGACCCTACCTCAAGGTGGAACCAAGCGGTTTATTTCGCCTTTTGGAGCTTTCTAACTAAAAGCTACTGCTCCCCCACTGGGTATATGCACCTTCACACACATGCAAGGACACATAGCCCCTATGCACACACCTGCATGGCCATGAGCATGTGCAAGGGGATCCTTGCACATGTGCTTATATGCATATACCAGTCTCCACTCACCTGTGTATGCATTTATATATATATATACATGGTTACACCTAGCCCCATGCGTGCATAATCACTGCCATGGTTGACTACACATGTAACGGGGGAACCCACATACATATAATTACTTACCTATGCACACGCAAGCGAGTCTCCCTTGACTTAGCAGCTCGAAACCAACGACCAGGGATCAATGCACTACATAATGGATACTAGGAACCTTAAAACACATAATGGATGCTACATAACCAGTGAGAAAACAACCAACAGCATTAAATTCTTACCTCAGTTGGCATCGGAGAACCAAATCCACCTGAACCAACACGAAAGATCCATTTCCCTACCGAAAACATGATATGGAGTAAAAAACACTGAAAGCTCCAAATACACGAGGTGCGAGACAAGTAGTAACCATAGATTCTTACCTCGGATCAAAGCTAGAGTACTGAAACAATATGAACCCCTTCTAGCCCCCTTTGCATAATATAACTACCCTATGTCCACAGAAAGCAGTAAAAGACCAAAGTGGCCAATGTGATAAAGAAAATAAAATAAAAAATAAACAAAAACATACCTGTCACCTGTGACTATACACATCATCTCCCAACATATAAGAACCAAAACGCCCCATGGGCCTCCCCTCTACAGCAAGCAACATACAACGGCCTCCCCTTCTATGCAATTCCAGTAGCCTCCCCTCTCCAATTCCATTACTACAATTCCAACAAGCAGCATATAGATGCCTCCACTCTAGAATTATAGTACAAACCTACAAAATGATGATGAAAATAAAAAAACACTAATGCAGACAATATACAATGATGAATACAACACCTGAAAATGTAGAATTTAAAAAAAACACTCATGAAGATAATAAAATGTACAGAATTCAAAAAAACACTCATGAAATGTATATGATGGTTGTGTGGGGATTTATTTGGGAATAAAATAAGACAAAAGAGAATGTATTCCCTTCTTCTCCTTCAGGAAACCACTTTTATCTAGGGAATCATGGAAAATATTCCAAGATGTAGAGATTCTTCCCTTATTTTGAATTATCAACATAAAAAACATTTGAATTCCATGTGTATAAAGAAATTAGTAAGAGCCTCTATAGACCCTTAAACACTAAGTCTCCAAGTAGATAAGATATCGATTGGGATGTGAGTGGTCAAACATATGTCTTATAATTGGGATGATATGTGTATGGACTAGATGGGGGTTTAGATCAAGTAAAATATTCCTAAGAGGATTGGGCCTTGTAGTGATAGGTGTGGAAATTGTACGTCTAGTGTTTGATGAGGAAATACTTATGAGGATGGATTGGAATATTGGTGGGTTCTTAGAGTGAGATGGTTCCTATGAGTTTATAAAATGTATTATGAAATATTTTACTCCATTTAATGATTCAATAGTTCAAATAAAGAGATGAAGGATGAGATGCTAGTGTGGGTATTAGGTATTTTTGGACAGATTGGCATCATAATGCCAAGAGGCTTGGTGTGATTTATCTTAGGATGGAACCTGGTTAGTGGGGCTGGTTTATAATACATGATTTTTATGAGGTTCTTGACTGGATTTTTAAGAATATAATTAAGGAATGGTCGACATGCCGAGAGAAGCCTGTAGTGTTTGGGATGAGGATTATGGTCAGTGAGTAGTGACTAGGACGGGTCTGAGGGACCCTAGAGGATTCCCATGTGGATGAGATAAGAATGTAGATGGGTTCGACATAGTGTGCTTTTGTGACTAGGACAATCATGAGGTGAATAATCCTCTTTTTCTAGTTGGATGATGAGATGTGAATCGAGGCATGGGATAATCCTCGAGAGATGAGTCTAGATTATGTGACTGAGAGGATATAATAGGATATGTTTGATAGGATTGGGTGAGTGTCCAACCCATGTGAGGATGATACAATGTATAGAGACTCTTGGAGACACTTGGGGTTATTTATTCTATCTCATGGAAACACTTGGGGTTATTTCATGACTCCAACATACTCTAGAAATGTTCCCTCACAATGTTTTAGAAAAAAAATTCCATCTCATGGAAGACCCCAAGGATACTCTAGCTTCCAATGTTTCCTCACACTCACACCTTATGGTATTAAAATATACAAGTGACATACGTCAACTAGTCAGGATAACATAACTACCCTCCATCCGTAGAAAGCAGTAAAAAACCTAAGTGGCCAATGCGATAAAGAAAGTAAAATAAAAACTAAACAAAAACATACCTATATCCTCTGACTATACATGTCACCACCCAATATATAATAACCACAATGCCCCATAAGTCAAATAATGTTCCTGTAAGCAAGGGGGAAATAGTTCCATTTAATAATCTCTTCATTTTTCATTATATTATTTTTATAGCACGTTGTTGGAAACACTATACTAGTACACTTAACCGATGAATATGCATATCTGCTACATTAGTTGAGTTAAATATTGTGCACATAATCTTCTTCACTATGGAAAGAACCTCACAGGGACCACAATCAATGTTTGGTAGTTGATCCTACTCTTGAACCTGGTCGGGCACTAGTCCATGAACCAGATGGTCTACTTGGTCATAAGGGTGTAAACCATTTCATTATACTATACTAAGAATAAAGGTGTTGGTATCTTTTCTACCAGCAATGGGAATTTCTTAATTCTTGAGTGCCAATTGACTTCAGTTCCTAAGTTAATGGCCCCTTAACTATCAGTAGATGTCAAGGGGTGTCTCCCATGGGTGTCTTGTGGTGTGTAGTGTCAATATATGATTTTTTTGGTGATTTTGTATTATGGGAAATGTGTATTTCATGGTCAGTTTAATAAATACATTGTTCAATTGGAAAATACACCCATATTCAACAGAGACATACCCACTTTTGATAGAGAATACCATCCAAATAAACAACTCATAAATCTGAGACCAACATTTTAATTTACCAATTCCAATTACTTAATATATATAGCACCGACCTATGTTTCGTGAACCAGTCAATTAAACAGAAAGAATCTTAATGAAAATACAACCTCATCACATATATATCATGATTAACAAAAAAATCCAACACAATATCAGGTCTAATAGGGGTCTATTGAGGAAAATATGAGGGTTTTAAAAAATCATGAACTTTTTATTGAATGCATTGTTATAATTAATGGTTTACAACCTGTGAATATAACCCTACATTTCTAGAAGACTCTGTTTTCAAAAAAAATCACAATTTACCCAATAATTAACCACACCATGAGTTGGTTACTACCCAAACCTCTAGAAAATGCATGATTAATATGAATGGTTATCCTTAACTAGAAGTACCCATCAAAAACCCTAAATAAATTTGGGATAAATGGAGGGAGGAGAGGGAAACAAGAGAGGGGGATGTCGCTCGGGGTGTTCGGTTGTGGGGGGTATCACATGTAGCTAGATAGGGGACTGGGGGACGTTAGAGGAGGAGAGGGAGCCAAGAGGGGAGGGGGATGTCACCAGGAGAGGGAGCCGAGAGGGGAGGGGGAAGTCATCATAGGAGAGGGAGCCAAGAGGGGAAGGGGGAATGTCGCCGGAGGAGAGGGATCCGAGAGGGGATGGGGTCGGGAGGTGGAGGCAGAGTCGGAGGCTAGTATGTTGAGGAGATTGAGGTCGGGGAGGGGAGGAGAGGACCGGGAGGTGGAGGTTGGGGAGGGTTCAGCGGGCGGGGGATGAAAAAATAGGAGGGATCCTGAAATCGGGTGTTTTTTTCAATTAATAAAAACCGTAAGTATAAATTATCTTTTCCAATGGTTTTGTTAAACTGTTGGGAAAACCTAGCTAAAATTATCTATAGCAACGGTTCTATTAGAACTGTTGGTATAAGTTATTTTTTCCAATGGTTTCAGCAAACCATTGGGAAATAAGTGTTGGTATAAGTTGTTTTTCCACTAGTGATTATATATTCTTTCAAATATTTTTTATATTCATCCAATAGATTTTATAGGCATAAGATAAGAACAAACCCAATTTTATGCATAAAAACCCATATTTTTCTAAAGATAATTTTACCACCTTTTAATGAAGAACCTATCATAAATCTGATTTTTGGTACTTTTATAAATTTTATATGTCAAAATAAACTTAATTTTTTAAATATTAACATAAAAAATATCTTATAGTGAGTTTTTTCTATTTTTCTATGAGGTTTCATTTTATAATGAATAGTGAAAAATACAAAATTTTAATTCAAAACTGTTTTTTTTTCTGATTTATTTATAAGGTTAAATTATATTTTTTATTGGTTTTAAAGTTTATTTATATCAGTTTTATATCAATTAATACAATTTAGGTCATTAGAATCAATTTATCATTGAAATTTTATATAAACACATCTCAATCTTTTGAACATTTTTACTTGGAAAACCTGCTTTGTCGTCCAGTCTATGGGATTAAATTTAAATTAATTTTTACCAAATTTGTAATTGTAATTTAGAAAAATGGATTACATATTTGGAATAATAATAGTTTATAATATCTAATAATTTAAAATTATTTTTGATCAAAAATATTAGTGAAATTAATTAAAATTAATTACAGCGATTAAGAGGAAAATTAACTTAATAAGGGACTAAACCTTAAACTTAAGAAACAAAATGACCTAGAGACTTGTCCAAAATACATTTTACATTCATATTTAGACCCTATAATACTTTGGATATAATTTTTACCTTTATTTTATCCACTTGATATGAGAAAAATTTGGGTCTAATTCTATTTTAAAAAATTTACAAGAATGTCACTCCACCTCCACTATAAAAAGGCACTCACTCCTCCCACTTACTAACACTTATAAATCCCTTTTAATAACCCAAAATATATTAAAATAAGCTCCCAAAATCCTTATCCTCATCCTAAAATCCTCCCATTGCTCATAAATCCAACCAATTAAGTCTTTTGGTATAAACCAAAAGGAGTTACCCAAAAACGAGGTAATATTCTTCAACGATCACTTTCATTTTATTTCCTTTTACATCCCCTAAAATTTTCTTATTACATGATTATATAATAACCGAATTATAATCAGTATACTTATATGTTTTTATTATAAGGTTTATACTTACACTTACACACACTTCCATCTAATGGGTAATGAACTTACTGTTCATGTGTACGGCAGACTACCACCTCGCGAAACGATGATTGTTTGTTCTTCCTGTACCACCTCTCATGGTGAGAATATGATAGACACAATATTTTTATATGTTATATATGATATTTATAGTATATTTATACTTATTTAATTCTTATATAATATATACCTTAATGCTTTCCATTTTGTGGGAATATGATAACATCGTTTGTGGAAGTGTGGACTACTGCATCCTCAAAGCGATGTGATTCATTCATGTTATACATTAAATGTATAAACTATTATTTTAATGAAACTATGTTAGATATATGATATAAATATTATTTTTTAATGATAATATACATATACATATATATATATATATATCACTTACTTTTTAAATATGATAAATAAATGGAAGTAGCGTTCATACGTACGTACGGCATACAGTCTCCATGAACGGTACATTTCATTTCCTATCTCCAAATATTATGGATTATTATAAATAAATATATAATGAATATATATTATATTTAAATCATGGTTTAAATTCCATATATTATTAAATCATGATCTAATTAATATGAACAACAATTAACAAGTCAAAACATACTCGAAAAAACTAGGCAATTAACACCCAAAATAGAGAAAATAATGAAAGATTGTTAACAAATGAGTAATAAGATATTATAAGAAGATAATATATGATATTATAAATATTAGTATGATTATGGTATAAGTTATTTCCATGTTTTAAACCATTATATAGGAATTTAAAGTATGTTCACTCAAAAGGAAACGCAAGGTAAGGGATTTTCATCTCATTTTTTATATCTGTGAGATAAATATCATATTCCCCACTTAATTATGTTGTGTGGTGTGTATACTAACCATTTTGGTATATTATATCATGAATTATTTTATCTTAATAGTATTTAAATTTTCATTTGGTGACTATTAATTTTTAGGTTTCTGATTCAAATGTTACCACAGTTGTAAGAGATTTTCATCTCACTTTTTACATCCGTGAGATATGTGTCATATTCACCCCTTACTTCTTTTGTTTAGTGTATTTACTACCTCTTTATTTATGTTATATCAGGAATTATTTTATCTTCGTGGTATTTAAATTTTTTATTTTGTGACTATTATTTTTGGGGGTTTCGGTTCAAATGTTACCACTGTTGTAAGGGACTTTGTCTCAAATTCCATTCTTTGAGGTATACTTTATTATTATGCACATAATGTCTTATATATGGTGTACATACTACCACTTTTACTTGTAATATAATGATTCATTCATTCTTAATGGTATTGTTGGTTTTAATTTGAATTATTTATTATAAGGGTATTTTAATTAAAAGTTACCAAGTAGTAAAGAATTTCATAACCCGATTCATTTTCATTGGGTTATATTACTTACTCATTTTCATTAATATTATAATATTATGTGTGTAATAAATTTTTACTATTTTTTGTTGTATTTATACTTATTTTATGTGTATTTACATTTGACACACATAATATATTCATTTATTGATTATCACATCAATGTTATGGTCTTTTTAAGGGTTTACTTCACAATCTCATTTTGTTCATGATTGTTTACACTTGAATTTACATTAAAAAAATTATTTGATCATTATTTAATAAAAATTTTCATTTTAATATCCTCTAGTTATTAATGACCTTTTCTAAGTAATATTACCTTTTTCCACTCTTTGGTGCTCAAATTTTTTTAGAAAATGTTTTTTAAGAAAACCTGACTGTATTTCTCTCTTTACTCAGAGAACCTATTTTCTTCTAAAAAACCTATTTTCTAAAAATGTTTTCAAAAATGTTTTTAAACATTACAAAATTATTTATTAAGTAAATTTTTACCATTTTTTTCTTTTACAAACATTTTCAAAGGAATCTTCTTTCCACTTTCTGGATATGGCACTTTTCTAACCTTTTTACCATGAAAAAGGAATGTTTTGTTTGCCTTGTATGGCCAATATAAATTTACCCACTATCATTTCTTCAAATCTTACTTTTCAAGTTTAAAATTTTAATTTAAAAAAATGTTTTTAAAATTTATTTTCAAATAAAATTATTTTCAAAATGTTTTTAAAAATGAAAATAATATTTTTCCTCAAGAATGTTTTCAAAAGATCTTTTTATAGTATTTCTATTAATCAAAGACAACAACCTTATATCCTTACTCAACTTAGGATATTTTGTATTAATACCATCCTTATTACTCCTATGGATGGTTTATGATTGATTTGTCTAAGGATGGTATTGATATTCACTTCCTTTATTCATTTGTTAGTCCCCTTGAAATATTCAATTTTCTATGATTATTGAACATTGAATTTACCCTAAATATCCATATCATTTATCATGGATATAACTATTAACTAAACCATATTCCATTTTTATATATGGTGTGTACTTGATAGTTATTGATTAACTGGGGAAATATGGATAAATCCACATCTTTTACTCAATGCAGATATTTGATAAGGCACATTGTTCATGAATTAAATTGATTATTTGATATATGAGGAATACTTTGGATAGTTACAACACGAGTGGGTACCGGTTATATATTTCCCCTTAATGCATCGATAGTCTCATCAGAAGAATCAGTTGGATGGATTAAGCTAATAGGGTGTTCACCCAGTATGTTATAAACCATCTTGTGAAAGGTCTTGATAGTAAAGTTACCATGAACCTAAGAAATATGGCGTCCAATAATTAAGCATTTCCTTCATTTATATTAAGTTATTATTATCCATGGGATTTTTTTATTTGACATTATCTATGGATGCATTTCATTCTCATTTCATTGATTAAATGACATGTGTTTAAGTCATTTTTCTTTCCATGTTGATTATGCCTTATCTAGTTATTTGAATGGCATGTGTTTTCAGTTATTACCTTGGAATATTATTTATCCATTTAGTCTATTGATTACATGACATGTGTTTTTAATTATTTAACTTTCCATATTTACTATTCTCATTGATTCATTATTTTTTTTCTATACTTAACCCTTATTGAGAATTTGAGATCACCCTTATTTTTTTCTTTTCCCTAGGAATCCAGGAAGTTTACTAAGAAAGGTATTCAAGGATACGCTAGACGGAATAAAGTTATTATAAAAAAAATTATGTTTTAATGTGTGTATTATGTCATAATATAAGACTCATGTATGTATCCAGTTTACCAAGACTACTAAACTATTCATCCCTTTAGAATGTGATTTACTTGTATCTTATGTCAATGTAATGGTAGTAGACACTGGATCTGGAATTTCTAGGGTTGGGTCACTGTAATTGGTATAAAAGCAGGTTTAGTAGCAACCTTGTGAACTATATTTAGAAAAACATATATTATAGAACATATCCCTAAGATAGAATTTGAGGATAAATATAGAATAATGTCCTAGAATTTTGGTAAGGTAGAGATTATGTGGGTCTTACTAGAAATACATCCTTGTTTGGATACTACAAGTTGGCATGGTTCTAGTACAGATGTACCTGGGGGTAACAACTTTAAAGAGGTGCATTGGGTCTGACTCAAGTGTAACTTGGTATATGAAAATGGGTCTTACTGCACACCTGGTTTGACACTCCTGGGGGATATGTTTAGGATAATTCACATTTTCTTTACAAACCATTATGAAGAATTTGAATAGATAATGAAGATGAATGAACTAGGTTAAACCTAAGGCATTTTAGATTGAAACTAAGGTTTCATGATTTATATATCTATCACGACCTGCCTTCACCGAAGAGAGGGAAGGGACAGCAGATTGCCAAGCCCTTCCTTCTTTAAGTTGAAGGAGAGATAATGACCCCAGATTCCCGCCTCTAGTAGGCCCCGAAGTGGCGACTAGCACCAAGGGTATAACATTTTCACAAAATGGGAGGCATTAACCTTTTTAGTTAACCAAGATTGGGAGAAGGAATGAGTCAACACCAAACACCACCAAGTATAGAAAACTCAAGGTAAAAACCAAACTACATGCATGTTTTAATAAAAATAAATAAAACTGAACAAAGTACAAGAACTCCAAAGTACAAACCAACAGGAAAATGAAAAGGCGAAGCAGAAAACAACAGCGACCAATATCAACTCCAAAGTCCAAACTAGTAAGGTCTCGCACGGCCTCCGAAGTCCTCCTGACAACCTAAAAGTAAATGTAGGGTGATCATACAAAGTATAATCAGTAGGAAAAACCTATAGCTCTCGTGCACAAGTGGGGAGACGTACTAAAGTCCCGTGAGAAGCAGAAGAACCAACATCTATCAAGGAGTCTATCCATCCCACCTCACCGAACACGCTAAACAAATAACACAAGTAGTAAGGTAATAGTAAAGAACAAAACATTTGGGTACCCTGCACCACCATTTCCCCCACTAGTTAGCTGCTCATCCCTAACGGCAAATGTCGTGACGCTACCACGCTCTTCCTAACCGCACACACCTAGGCCTCACAACCATCCACATCCCCACCCACACACACCTGGGCCTCACAACCACACATCCCTACCCGCACACACCTGGGCCTCACAACCATCCATCCCTGTCCGCACACACCTGGGCCTCATCCCGAAGAAACCTGGGAAAAAAAACCATAACCAAAACCCCTACCCGAAAACACCAGGGCCTCATCCCGAAGATTCTTGGGAAAAAAACCTTCCTGAAGAGTCCTGGGCTAACAACACACCAATCAAAACCTACCTGAATAATCTTGGGTGTAAGGTCACCTCCATCCATCACAACCGATGGTAGAGGGAGCAGGAAGGAGAGTAACTAGGGGAAACACCCTTCCCCGTGAAATGGGGAGTCCGACACTAAGTTCCCAATGCAGGTGGGGTGAGACTAAACACAAAACATATAGTTACATATATATATCAACACACATCCCAACCTATGGATCCTCAAATAGATACAAGCAGGTGCACAAGCAATGCTGCCTCAGAAAACAGGCACACAACAAACAGTTCCCGGTTTTCCCATTCAAGTTATCATTTCATAACAGTTCATTATGAGTTAATCCATTCACTATTGGGAAACTAATAGGCATAAATACAGATAAAACAACAATAAACCAGGAAGGAAAACCATCGGGTAATTTAAGCATTCACACCCGGTTCTCTTGTGAAGTCACAACAACAAAGGGATCAGTGAGATCCCTCAAAGTACTGGAACCAAAGCAAAACCCAAAAAACCATTGGTTATCCCACATTAATCCATTACTATTCCACCCAGTTCATTATTAACTTTCCACTTATTCATGTTCACAACCCAACCTGCAACCCTGCTGCCAAACACCACCGCAGCCACGCAACAACTCATGCCATTCCAACCACACCATTCACAGCCCCGCTGTTCACCCATCCATAACTGATCCATCCCAACATTCATAATTCATTCTTTTATATTATTTAGTTCAACTGGGGTGATCACACAAGGTTATGGGCATTCATATTCAAAAGCTGAGTTTAAGTGTTTAACCAATTCATACATGATTCCCAAACACCAGACAAAGCATAAAATAGAGCATAGCATAGGTGCACAAACAAAGGCCCCCAATGGCCGTGATTTTCAGTAGTCCTAAGCCCATTAAATTAATAACAAAATCATAGGGAAAGCATGGATAAAATCATGTAACAACATTAACAAACTTCCTCCTCCCCGTTATTTAACTGGTTGTTATCTTCATTACAGAATTGATTAACTGCCTCGTGGGAACCATAGAACACCCACCCTGCATGATACACAAGGAGGAGAGACAAAGTTAATATCCCTACCTGATTGATCAAGGATCGAAGTTTAATTCCTCGCATGGAAACTGGAAACAGGAGTAGCAGAAACTCTACAGAACGCGATCAAGGAAAAACTTTGCGGGGGTACAACTCGTCCGGAGGAAGGGTATTCCGAGTGCAAGGTGATAGAGAAAAGGAAACGTAGGGAGAAGAGAAGCCTTTAGGTTAAAAAGAGGAGATATAGTGTCCCCAGGATGGTTAAGATATGGATAAAAACTCGAAACCATGGAAGAAGCGGGATCGTGGGTTGACCATGCAGCTGGGCCACCCCACACGTCCAACCAAAAAGGTCCCCACCCTTCGAGGCAGTTAAAACCGACGCACACCTCCTTATGCCCTATAGGAATTTCTGAAAACGTTGTTAGAGTTATGACCAAAAGGCATGATTTTTCTTTTAAGGAGGGTACCTCACCAATCATTTAATTAATCGTTATTAATGGGCTTTAAAACAGGCTTAAAGGGGTCAAAATACGGTTTAAAACCCAATTCACGCAAAAAGGAGGTGCTACTGGAAAAACCCATAGAGGTGGGAAAGAGATATCGGTAGGAGAGAGCTACCGGTAGGTGAGAGCTACCGGTAGGCGAGAGCTACCGGTAGGCTAGAGCTACCGGTAGGCGAGAGCTACCGGTACCCCAAGGTCACCGGTAGGCTAGGTCTACCGGTATATCAAGCTACCAGTTGGCCAAGGCTACCGGTAGGCCGGAGCTACCAGTAGGACGAGCTACCGGTAGGTTGAGGCTACAGTTAGGCCAAGCTACTGGTAGGTTGAGCTACTGGTAGGTCGAGGCTACCGGTAGGCTGAGTTACCGTTATGAGTCTTAACTTCACCAAGAAGCTAGGATGGCCTTCCAGACCACCCAGAACACCTCCAACATCAAACTTTCACCAAGTAATGGATCCCCAAAACCCCGGGCCATTACATCAGATACTTCTCAAACTATTCTCATCCCCAAGAATATAAGAACAACCCAGAAAGGAGAAAAGAGGGGTCCAAACAACCACCCTCTAAAGATAATTCTCAGGGGAAAACCCCTGAGTTGTTCGAAAGCTGGAAGAGAAACCCCCCTACATCCAAGAATACTCCCCCAAGGGTTACCACCCCCAAACATCCTCAATAAGCACAAGGATCACATTTTCCAATACATGAGTTAGGGAGTCCCTTCCTATATGTTAGGATATTATCCGCTTTGGGAAGCACTAACTCACCCGCACGGGTTTAATCGAATCCACATTAATGCGTCCTGATTAGCAGTCAGGTTTTCCCATCATCACACATTCGGACACACATACACAGAGAATAGGGAACAGATCATCTAATAGCTAAGAAAAACAAGAATTTCATATATTAAAGCACAAGGTAAAACATCTCAACAAAACTCAAAACAAAAACAACAAAGAAGTCAAAACAGCTCTGGGTACTGAACGCGTAACTGGGCCTCCCGCTCCCAAGTGCTCTCCTCGAGGCCATCGTGCCTCCACAACACTCGAACCATGGGGATGGTTCATCCACGAAGCACTTTCTCTTTACGATCCTTGATCTTGATTGGTCGTTCTATGAAGGTCGCATCGTCTTCGACATCTAACTCTTCCCAATCGATGATGTGGGAGTCGTCGTGTAGGTATCGACGAAGCTGGGAGATGTGAAAGACATTGTGAACTTTCTCCAACTGAGGTGGCAACACCAACTGATATGCCACCTCACCAACTCGTCCCAGCACCTCGAAAGGTCCGATGAACCTAGGGGAGAGATTACTCCCCTTCCCAAACCTTTGCTGCCCACGTCAAGGGGAAACCTTCAAGAACACATGATTTCCAACCTCGAACTCCAAGGGCCTCCTCCTACGATCAGCATAAGACTTCTGCCAGTCTTGGGCTGCCTTCATCCTCTCATGCACGAGCTGAACCTTCTCAGTGGTGCCCTGCACCACTTATGGACCAAGAACAGCTACTTCCCTAATCTCTGTACAGCAAACGGGTGAACGACACGGCCTTCCATACAAGGCCTCAAACGGTGTCATACCAATAGTGGAGTGGAAGCTATTTTTATAGGCAAAATACACTAGAGGAAAGTGTTGTACCCATGATCCCCCAAAATCTAGAACACATGCCCGCAGCATGTCTTCCAACGTCTGGATCGTTCGTTCTGTTTGGCCATTTGTCTGAGGGTGGAAAGTAGTGCTAAGGCGTAGTTGGGTGACAAAGGCATGTTGTAATCCCTTCCAGACTCGTGAGGTAATCCGCGTGTCTCGATCGGAGACAATAGATCTCGGAATCCCGTGCAACCGCACTACCTCATCGACGTACCTCTGGGCTAAGGTGCTCACCGGGCTCGACTCCTTAATCGCCAAGAAGTGAGCTGATTTTGTCAACCGATCCACCACTACCCATATGGCATCATAGCCTCCCTGAGCCCTGGGTATCCCTATGAAAAATTTCATCGAGATGTCATCCCACTTCCACTCAGGAACATCTAACGGTTGTAACAACCCTCTAGGAAAACGGTGTTCAGCCTTCACTTGCTAACACACCAGGCACTTAGCCACAAACTCTGCCACCGCCCACTTTACCCCGGGCCACCAAAACTGCCCCCTCAGGCCTTGGTACATCTTTGAGACCCCAGGATGTACCGCTAAAGCCGAGCCATGGAACTCACGGATAACACCTTTACGCATCATCTCTGAAACAAAAATCCTTCCACAGAAAAACATCTGATACTGACCATCCTCCGACCATCCCTCAGGAGTATTTCCCGGATAAACACGATCCCGCATCACTTCCACCTCTGAGTCCCCCCACTGAGACTCTTCCACCTACACCACTAAGGAGGAAACTGCATTTATCTGAAATAGACAACCTCTTCCACCTTCCACCCTTGCATCCAAATGCAGGGCCACTAACTCTTCCATCGCTCTCCAAGCATCTACAGATTCCCAAACTACTTCCTTCTGTGATTTCCTGCTTAGGGAATCAGCCACAACATTGCCCCTGCCCTCAGTATAAGAGATCTTGAAGTCGTAATCTTGGAGGAACTCAACCCATCTCCGCTGCCACAAGTTAAAATCTCGTTGGGAAAAGACGTAACACAAGATATTGTGATCTGAGAAGACCACAAAGCGCTCTCCGATGAGATAATTCTGCCACAACTTCAATGTGAACACCACGGCTGCAAGCTCCAGATCGTGGGTGGCATAGTTACGTTCATGAGGACGTAACTTCCTAGACCCATAAGAGATCACTCCTCGCTACTGCATCAGCACACATCCCAATCCAAGGCTAGAAGAATCACAAAACACTTCAAACAACACCCCTTCCTCTGGTAATCTGAGCACTGGAGCACTAACAAGCTTCTCTTTTAGGTAGCCAAAAGCTGTCTGGCACCGGTCGCTCCACACGAAGGCCTGGTCCTTCCTAGTCAAAGTCGTCAACGGAGTTGAAACTCAACAGAATTTGGGCACAAACCTCCAGTAATAGTCTGCCAAACCTAGGAAACTATGAACTTCTACCACATTCTTGGGTGTTTCCCATGAAACGACTGCCTCGACCTTCGACGAGTCTACTGCTATTCCCTTCTGAGACACTACGTGTCCAAGGAAATGTACCTCTCGCATTAAGAACTTGCACTTAGATAGTTTCCCAAAAAGTTAGTGGTGTCAAAGGACTCCCAAAACTACCCTAAGATGCTCAACATGCTCTTCCTCTAATCTTGAGTAGATAAGGATGTCGTCGATGAACACCACAATGAACTGGTCCAGAAACTCTCGGAAGACAGAGTTCATGAGGTTCATGAACATAGCCGGTACATTTGTAATGCCAAACGGCATGACCACGAACTCAAAGTGGCCATATCTGCACCTAAAAGCTGTCTTCGAGATATCACCTTCCTTCACTCTCAACTGGTGGTATCCAGACTGCAGATCGATCTTAGAGAACCAACCTGCTCCCCTCAGCTGGTCGAAAATATATTCTATCCTCGGGAGGGGGTAACGATTCTTGATCGTCATCTGATTCAACCTTCATTAGTCTATGCACAATCATAGACTACCATTTTCCTTCTTTATGAACAAAACTGGAGCAACCAACGGCGACACGCTGGGTCGAACAAAGCCCTTCTCCATCAGATCGACAATCTGAATCCGCAACTCCCACAACTCAGAAGGTTCCATCCGATAAGGATCCATCGAGATCGGATGGGCACCAGGCTGTAATTATATCCCAAACTCAACATCACGTTGAGGTGGTAGAGTCAGAACCTCATCGGAAAAGACATCATGGAATTCTCTTACGACCACTGGGACATCCATCATTCCTACGTCCACCGAATCCATTGACATCTCGTCCATAATAGAAAGGAGTGGCTCCATGTGTAGACTCCCCTCCTGATAACTCCGCTCCCCAAAAAAAGTCACACGTCGTCCATACTCATTGGAGAATTCAATCCTTATTTGATAGCAGTCGATGATGGCATGCACGGAGAATAACCAGTCGATGCCTAGAATGACATCGTATTGCTACAGCTGTAATGAAAGAAGGTCTCCACTGGACTGATGCGGTCCCAACATCAGTATACATCCCCGGAAAAAGTAAGATACGCTATTCTGACCCCCAACTGGTGTTATCAACACTAGGGTAACAAAAATCCTCTCGGTATCCAGACCCAGAGTATGGGGTAATTCGGGCGTAACGAAGGAGTGCGAAGCTCCCGAATCAAACAAGGTAGAAACAAGAGTGCTGGATAAACTGATCGTACCTTGAACGACCTCTGGTCTCATCGGAGCTACTAACTCTACGGCATGCAACTGTCCACACCCATCTCCTCCACCTCGCTATTGTTGACCACCTCCCCGACCACGCCCTAGTCGAGGTCCCTAAGGAGCACCCTGGTGTTGGTATCCTCCCGCAAGGTCATCCCTCGGAGGGCCAGGGGCCTACTGCTACTGTTGGAAAGGCCTCACCGGCAACGGATGCTACTGAGGTGGGTGATAAAACTGCCCACCTCCACCATGTGGAGCTCGAGTCAGACACCTGCTCTGGATGTGCCCAAAAACTCCGCAAGAGAAACACTTCAGTCCTGGCCCTGTGGAAAAGGGGCGAGGTCCAGAAGCTCAGGACTAGAACTGATGAGGCCTAAGCCCGAGTAGTAAGGGAATTATTATTATTATTATTAAATTTTTCTCCCCAAGGTTCCCCAAATCAAATAAAAACACAATCATTATGATGCATTTACCTTCCCTAGGGTCTCTACCCTGCAATAAATGTAGTCTCACTTGGTCTTTTGATAGGCTCAGAGTCCTTGCATCGAATCACGGTGGCCCTAAAATACCATGTCCTAGCCGGTCCTCCCTGACCTATTTTATGAACTAAGATCACCTAACATTGTTTCCCTACCATCCCATGCAATCCTCACTGTGCCTAACTCCAGACTCCATCCTATCCCTCAACCTCACCTCTGATACCATTCTGTCATGACCCGCCTTCACCGAAGAGAGGGAAGGGACAGCAGATTTCCAAGCCCTTCCTTCTTTAAGTTGAAGGAGAGATAATGACCCCCGTGTCCCGCCTCCAGTACGCCCCGGAGTGGCGACTAGCACCAAGGGTATAACATTTTCAAAAAATGGGAGGCATTACCCTTTTTAGTTAACCAAGATTGGGAGAAGGAATGAGTCAACACCAAACACCACCAACTATAGAAAACTCAAGGTAAAAACCAAACTACATGCATGTTTTAATAAAAAAAGAAAACTGAACAAAGTACAAGAACTCCAAAGTACAAACCAATAGGAAAAGAAAAGACGAAGAAAAAAACAACAGCGACCAACAGCAACTCCAACGTCCAGACTAGTAAGGTCCCGCACGGCCTCTGAAGTCCTCCTGACAACATGAAAGTAAACGTAGGGTGATCATACAAAGTATACTCGGTAGGAAAAACCTATAGCTCTCGTGCACAAGTGGGGAGACGTACTAAAGTCTCGTGAGAAGCAGAAGAACCAACATCTATCAAGGAGTCTATCCATCCCACCTCACTAGCCACGATCACTAAATGACACAAGAAGTAAGTTAATAGTAAAGAACAAAACATTTGGGTACCCTGCACCACCATTTCCCCCACTAGTTAGCTGTTCATCCCTAACGGCAAACGTCCTGATGCTACCACGCTCTTCCTGCCCGCACACACTTGGGCCTCAAAACCATCCACATCCCTACCCGCACACACCTGAGCCTCACAACCACACATCCTTTCCCGCACACACCTGGTCCTCACAACCATCCATCATTACCCGCACACACCTGGGCCTCATCCTGAAGACACCTGGGAAAACAAATCATAACCAAAACCCCTGCCTGAAAACACCTAGGCCTCATCCCAAAGATTCTTGGGAAAACAACATGCTCGAAGAGTCCTGGGATAACAACACACCAATCGAAACCTACCCGATGAATCTTGGGTGTAAGGTCGCCTCCAGCCATCACAGCCGAGGGAAGAGGGAGTAGGAAGGAGAGTAACTAGGGGGAAACACCCTTCCCCATGAAATAGGGTGTCCGACACTAAGTTCTCAATGCGGGTGGGGTGAGACTAAACAAAAAACATACGGTTAAATATATATATCAACACATAGCCCAACCTATGGCTCCTCAAACAGATACAAGCAGGTGCACAAGCACTGCTGCCTCAGAAAATAGGCACACAACAAATAGTTCCCGGATTCCCCATTCAAGTTATCATTTCATAACAGTTCAGTATGAGTTAATCCCTTCACTACTGGGCAACTAACAGGCACAAATACAGATAAAACAACAATAAAGCAGGAAGGAAAACCATCGGGTAATTTAAGCATTCACACCCAGCTCTCTTGTGAAGTCACAACAACAAAGGGATCAGTGAGATCCCTCAAAGTACTGGAACCAAAGCAAAACCTAACAAACCATTGGTTATCCCACATTAATTCATTAAAATTCCACCCATTTCGTTATTAACTTTCCACTTATTCATGTTCACAACCCAACCTGAAAACCTGCTACCAAACACCACCACAGCCACGCAACAACTCATGCCATTCCAACCACACCATTCACAGCCCCGTTGTTCACCCATCCATAACTGATCCAGCCCAACGTTCATAATTCATTATTTTATATTATTTAGTTCAACTGGGGTGATCACACAAGGTTATGGGCATTCATATTCAACATCTGAGTTTAAGTGTTTAACCAATTCATACATGATTCCCAAACACCAGACAAAGCATAAAACAGAGCATAGAATAGGTGCACAAACAAAGGCCCCCAACGGCTATGATTTTCAGTATTCCTAATCCCATTCAATTCATAACAAAATTATAGGGAAAGCATGGATAAATCATGTAACAACATTAACAAAATTCCTCGTCCCCGTTCTTTAACCGTTATTATCTTCATTACAGAATTGATTAACTGCCTCATGGGAACCATAGAACACCCACCCCGCAGGATACACAAGGAGGATAGACAAAGGTAAGATCCTTACATGATTGATCAAGGATCGACATTTAAGTCCTCGCATGGAAACTGGAAACAGGAGTAGCAGGAACTCCATGGAATGTGATCAAGGAAAAACTTCGTGGGGGTACAACTCATCCGGAGGAAGGGTATTCCGAGAGCAAGGTGATAGAGAAAAAGAAAACTAGGTAGAAGAGAAGACTTTAGGTTAAAAAAAAGAGATACAGCATCCCCGGGACGGTTAAGATATGGAAAAAAACTCGAAACCTCAGAAGAAATGGAATCGTGGGTTGACCACGCAGCTGGGCCACCCCACACGTCCAACCAAAAAGGTCCCTGCCCTTCAGGGCGGTTAAAACCGACGCACACCTCCTTATTCCCTACAAGGGTTTCTGAAAACACGGTTAGAGGCATGAGCAAAAGACATGATTTTTCATTTAAGGAGGTTACCTGAACAATCATTTAATTAATTGTCATTAATGGTCTTTAAAACAGGATTAAAGGGGTAAAAATACGGTTTAAAACTGAATTCGCGCAAAAAGGAGGCGCTACTGGAAAAACCCATGGAGGTGGGCGAGAGCTACCGGTAGGAGAGAGCTACAGGTAGGCGAGAGCCACTTGTAGGCAAGAGCCACCGATAGGAGAGAGCCACCGGTAGGAGAGAGCCACCGGTAGGCGAGAGCCACCGGTAGGCGAGAGCCACCGGTAGGCGAGAGCTACTGGTACCCCAAGGTCACTGGTAGGCTAGGTCTACCGGTAGATCAAGCTACCGGTTGGCCGAGGCTACCGGTAGGCTTGATCTACCAGTAGGCCAAGGCTACCGGTAGGCCGAGCTACCGGTAGGCCGAGGCTACCGGTAGGCCGAGCTACCAGTAGGTCGAGGCTATCGGTAGGCCGAGCTACCGCTATGAGTCTTAACTTCACCGAGAAGCTAGGATGGCCTTCCAGACCAACCATAACACCTCAAACATTAGAATTTCACCAAGTAATGGATCCCCAAAACCCCAGGCCATTACAATATCCTAAAAATGATCATATTCTTTTCTTGTTATGACTATTGTTACTCACACTATGATTTCTAGTTTTAATCAGTGGTTGGAATTAGAAGTATTTATGTTAACATTGAACATGAAGGATGAGGTGGTGACAATGAGAAACCAAATGAGGTGTTTATAGGAGTGAAAGATATTGTGTTTATGCCTAATTAGTTTTCCTGAAATATGATTAACAACATATACCTTAACTAACTCCCAGACTTACAAAATAAGAGAAGTATGGATTTTTCTAAGAGATCGAGTGGTGGAGACCATATAGAAAAGAAGTATTGATTTCTCTCATGCAAGAAATTTGGAAGGAGACACCCAAGAAAGTGTCTCAATGGAATGGGGAAATTCTTTATGTGTGGGAAAGGACATGAAGAAAATAATTTCTAAGGAAAAATGAAGAGTATG
The DNA here is from genome assembly GCA_963277665.1 of Viscum album. NCBI lineage: Eukaryota > Viridiplantae > Streptophyta > Magnoliopsida > Santalales > Viscaceae > Viscum > Viscum album. The sequence continues at coordinate 1,233,727,346 of OY728159.1, read as the reverse complement.
ATAAGAGGAAATAAATCTTATCCTAATGATCCATTTATAGTCTGTTACCTTAACTATAGGGAACTTGGGAACGACTCGAGTCAATTCCCTCTTCTAATGGATAAACTCTAGACCAAGGAATGAACTATGTGGAAATAAATGGATGAAGTATTTATGTATTGGGGTTGTATTGAAAACCTTAGTTAAAAGGAAATTTAATGATTAAATTTCAAGGATTTCTAATATATTTATTTTGGGAATTATATTAATATGGGTTTAGAAAATGATAAATTATATATTGGGTGAAAACCCATCAAATCAGGCAAGGTCGTGGGACTTGAACCCATGACCTAAGGATGATAAGGGTTTCATACCTAGCATTGGCCTACATGATATCCTGGTTAATGTGTAGTTAATTTTAGTTAAACAATTTGATAAATAAATATTAATGATGAACCAGTAGTGTTACTTTTAGGTTTAGATATTAATTTATTAACCATAATGGTTTTGTAAAATAGTTAGAGAAAAATATAATGACTTGTTTTATGGGTAATATGATCCGCTAAAAGAAGATTTTAGTGCTTAAAAAAAGAAAAAAAGAGGGTTCATTCTAGGATATCCATTTCCTAAAATAAGGGATGAATTAGAATTTGATAGAAGCATAACCAAAAGATGGAATTGTTCATATGAAATTGAAATGTATCAAGTAAGTATATTTCCTTATATTGTTAGGTAGTAAAATAATTACTCAACATTAGAAAAATTATTAGGAAAAAATGTGTTCCTAATACCTTAATTTTTGTTGAACCAATGGTCATTTAAATCATCACGGATTTATGGCTTTGAGGCCCTCAACTTTCCATTGATCATTAACTTGTTTGTGATTGATGACCTCAATCACCCTTATAAATATTTACACTTTTCCTCCATGTACGTATCTCTACTTACAACTATTTTTCTCTTACTTAGAGACGTAGTTATATGTTAGTCCATGCGACCTTTGTACTTATCATTCTCTCTTTTCTAGAGGATATTTTACAAACCCTTCTCATGATGTGGGATTTAAACATAGGAAATATCAAACAATTTATTACCAAGGTTGAGTTTAAATTGATAGGACACAATTTAATTAAGTTGGGGAGAATTTAATGCCCCAGAATTCTAAAATAAGAACATTGTATTCGATAGAATGTATGATACGCAACACCAAGCGTGTAAGGGAATATAATATCCCGAGACTTTACAATATAATTACTATATAAAATAAATTTAATATATTCTATAGCTTTCAATGCACGCAAAATTGAGTTATCTTACGTCGCACGCAATAATGACTTTCTTCGATGACTTGTGTTACGTGCAAGACTGAGTTTTACCAAACAACAATATATTATTAAAACATTATTATTTAATATGATATGATATAAACTATCCATTAAATTAGATGTTATGAATACTATTAATAAACTTATAAAAAATATGTTTTATAAAAATATAAGATAAATTTATTGGTTACCAATTAATTAGAAATGAAAATATAAACCAATTAAATACAAAGGGTATATTTTTATTTTTATGCCCCCAAAGGTGTTTTGTCTTAATAAATTAAATTAATTAATATTGGTGAATGATATTAATGAAATATATATATTATATATTCAGTAAAATATTTTTTATTTTCATCCAATATATTTGATAGGCATAAGATAAGAATAAACTCAATTTTACAAATAAAAACCCATATTTTTTTAAAGATGGTTTTATCGTCTTTTAATGGAGAACCTATCTTAAATATAATTTTTGAAAATTTTATAAATTCTATATGTCAAAATAAACTTCATTTTTGGAATTTTAACATAAAAATATCTTATGGTGAATTTTTGGTATTAATCTATGAGCTTTCATTTTTTATGAATAGTGAAACATACTGAAATTCCCCCTAAAATTGCAAGGACACAATATTTTTTGTGAGGTTTCATTCTGTGAGGTTTCACTTACTTGATTCATTTTTTAATCCCCTTGAAATATTCAAGTTCTTATTATCACTAAACATTTAATTCCCCCTAAATATCCATATCATTTATCATGGATATGATTATTTCCTAAATCATATACCATTTTTATATACTATGTGTACTTGGCGGTTATTTTATTAAATGGGGAAATATTGATAAATTCGCATCTTTTACACAATGAGGATATTTGATATTGTTCATGAATTAAATCGATTATTTGATATATGAGGAATGATTTAAATAGGTACTACATGGGTGGGGCCTAGTTATAGATAACCCCCCAATGCATCGATGGTCTCATGGGAGGAATCAATTGGCTAGCCTAAACTAATGGTTTTTTCACTCAATGTGTTATAAAACATCCAATGAAAGGTCTTGATAGTAAAGGTGTCATGTACCTAGAAAACATTATGTCCAATAATTAAGCATTAACTTCATTTAGATTTAGTTATTATTATCCATGAGATTTTTACTTTTACATTATATATGAATGCATTTCATTCTCAGTTCATTGATTAAATGGCATGTGTTTCAGTTATTTTCCTTTCCATATTGATTTTACCTTATCTAGTTATTTGAATGGAATGTGTTTTCAGTTATTACCTGGAAATATTATTTATCCACACAGTCTATCAATTACATAGAACGTGTTTTCAGTTATTTACCTTTCTATATTTACTATTCTAATTGATTGATTATTTCTTCTGTTATACTTAAACCTTATTGAGCATTTGATCTCACCCTTATTTTGTTTCCTTTCCCCAAGAATCTAATAAGTGTACTAAGAAAGATAAGGATAAGCTAGATGGAATAAATTTATGATCAAAAAAATGTTGTAATGTGTGTATTCAATTGTAATACAAGACTCGTGTATATGCCTAGTTTACCAAGACTACTAAAATGTTTGGTCCTTTGGGATGTGATTTGCTTATATCTTATTCTAATGTAATGGTAGTAGACACTGGCTTCGGGATTTCTAGGGTCGGGTCATTTCAATAAAGGGAGGAAGAATATAAAAACCTAGGTAAACCTAGTAATGAATCAATATTATAATTTATAAGTACTCATTTTATATATTAATATTCAATATAATTTTATAAATAATTTTATATGATTTTTCAAATAAAAAAAGAAATGGTTTTATTCTAACATAAGTATTTTCCATGTATTATTTGATTTTATTTAAAAGTTAGATTTATAAATTTTAGAAATTTAATTTGATAAAATAGAATTCTTTTTTATATCATCATATAAAATTTATCTTAGGGTAATTTTTTTGTATTTTTTTGAAAATATTGATTTTTGGGTGATTAGTGAAAATATCATTTTTTATAAAAACTGTCATTTATTTTAAAGTATATAAAAAGTTTCATTCTATTTTGGATTGATTTTAAAGTAAAATTATTCTCCATTTACTAAAAATAGTCCAATTAATTTCATAGGAATCAACATTATACATGATTTTGGTATAAATTCATTTTTAGAATTAAAAATGCATTTTTCAAGAAAATTGTTTTTCATTGCATTTTGCATTATTTTATTAGAATTAATTTCTTCTGCTTATACATATTGAATCTTTAAAAATGTATTTAACATTTGGAACCATGAGGTTAAAATTTATTAATGAATTCAATTTTATTTTTTCATAAATAATAGTAACCACGGTAAATTGTTATCACCATGGTAAAGGGAAAAGGAGGTTGGTTAGAGTTAAAACTTTGTGATAAGGTCACAAAATCACATATCAATTCTTATTAGATAATATAATTTAGGCCCTTATCACCTTAGATTCTAAATTTTACTATTTTAGTGCCACTTGACTGTGAGTAAGACATTTATAATATTTAAAAGTCAATAATAATTACAAGAACATCACTCCCCACACTTATAAAGGATCACCCCATATCCTGACTTTTTCAAAAAAAAATGAGCACTATATATCAGCCAATAACTACCCAAATACCTTAAAAACTCTCCTAAATGTATCTTATATGTTATTATCTCTCCAAACTACCAACCTAGAAGGCTTAATTTGTAAACCACGTGAGGTTTTCCAAATAAGAGGAATAACTCTAGACAAGTTCTTTCATATTTATTTCTTCTTCTACCTTCTTTAAAACTATCATAAGCATGATGATATAGTAAAATAAGTATCTCTAATATAATTAAATTTTACTATGTTTATGTTATAACCCTTTTTCATCTCTTTTCCATCCTATGGGGAATTAAAACATCATTTGTGCGTACGTGTGTACTACCACCTCTACGAACTGATGTGTTTCATTTTTTATCACCACCTCACATGGATGGTTATTATGATGGATTTAATAAATATATATGTGTGTGTTTGTGTGTGATATTCATAACATAATTTTTTTTCTATAAATATAAGATAATATATACCTTATTACCCATTTTTATGTGATAAAAAACAATTTTATTAAATATTTTATTGATAATAAATGATATAATTTCCTCACATTATGCTAAATATGATCAATTATGAAATATTTGGGATTAGATCATTCATTTGCAAATTTGATGAAAAATCCAGTTTTACCCTTTTAAAATTCACTGTAGTATTTTAGGAATAAATATTGTTATGTAAAATATTTTGACTTAAAATTTTGTAACTATGTTCCTGACTTAATGGGATACAAATTATATTTAGGACATGGGTGTTGGATTGTACATTTGAGTGGAGTAAATGGGCCATGAAGATAAAGTTGGACAGAACCATCCAGATTGGACACCACTTCACTATTTTGGTTTTATATTCCTCATATGGACTTGGATTGAGCCCAAATTTGGAGGGAAGCTCGGGGACATAATTATAAAAAAATATTCCTTATATAAGTCTGGAAAATTCATGCGTTTTGGAGGTAAACTATGCGGTTAAACTTGGAATAAAATATTTTTCCAAGTTTTCATTTCACACTTAAAAAAGTTATGTAACCCTATCCCTCAAAAACTCTATTTAAATGGGTTTTTTACTCTTTGGGAGGGCTGGTAGTTTCTTTGGGAAGGTGTTTCCAAAAGGGTGTCTCTTGGGATCCCATCACAACTCTTGGAAGAAGTAAGTATTTGTGCAAACATCACTTCTAAAAAGGCTCTCCTCTCTCACCTCCTCTTTGTATTTCTTTTCTTTCATGTTTGTATCTTGAATTTTTCTTCAATTAATCTTCTATGTTCTTACTTTTTCTTATTCTCTTAATATTATTAATTGTGTTGGAATAAAGAGTGGAGATGAGATTGGGTTCTTCCCTTTCAATCCTTGCTCATGAAAAACATCTCCACGATGACCACACCGCCCATGGAAGAGTAGTTTTCTTAGTGATCGATCTATCTTCTACCCTCTTCATTTAATTATTTTGAATAATTGAGATACTTTAATTCACTTAATATGATCCATGAATTTTGTTTTTAAATTATAAGAAACTAGTTAATCAATTGAATAATTAACACAAAAACACGCGAGGTTGATATTTTGTGTAAATTGTGAGAGTGCGATCTTAATCGGTAATACAAGACCACACGGGATAAATTTGTAGAGTTAAAATATAATCCCTAAACACAATTCATCATCATTTATAGAATGGATATGTTCTCTAATTAACCACTGACCATAAGCTAACCTTATAACAAAAATCAATGTAGGGTGTTGTGATTGCGTGTTCCGAAGCTAGCCTAGGGTTTAAGTAATTTCGTATTTGTGGTTAATTTAACTCTCATAGGGTTCGAGGGTTAACAAATTAGGGGATCATAATTAAGTGGATATTTATTTAAATGATAATTATTAATAATTAAATGAAGAGGTGGAGTTAGATCGATTACTCCTTTTAAAATATTTTCTAAAAAAACATCTTCTTGTTGCGTCTTTTAAATAAAACTTCATTTCAAAATTAAAAACAAAAAAAATAAAATCTTCTTCCAGCAAACTTCTTCAAGTTTTATAAACTATAAACAACCCCCCCCCCATCATACTTTCAATTAGTGTTTTAATTCTATTCTATTTTATTTTTTATAATACCTTTAAGAAGTTGTTTTAATTTACTTTCTCCTTTGAGAGACGACCTTGGTCAGCCACTCTGTTGCACCTAAGTACCCAAAAATCACTAATCATTTGAGGTAACCCACGACAACACCTTTAAAATTGGCACTATTTATGGGGAGGCAAGTAATTATTTCAACCAATTAGAGGTATTTATTTTATTTTACATTTTATTCTCTTCCTCTCTTATTTCTTCCTTCTTTACGCAATCTGAATTTTTTTCTTCTTCTTCTACTTCTTTTTGGACCATCAACTCAAACTTCTAATTTTTATTTTACTATGGTCCACTTTCCTTCTTTTCATTTTTATTTGATTTATGACACAAACTAATCCTAAAGATCTCTTAGATCTTAACCCTGAGATTGAACGCAGTCTTAGGGATTGAATCAGACATTCTCAGCCTACAGGAAGTTTCAACATTCAAATAGTTGGAGGATTTCTCTGCTCCAAGAACATTGAAATTGGAAACAACTCTAATTACAAAATAAAACAAGAACCAATGGTTTAAAATAATAGAAATGAACTTAATAGAACTATTAGAGAATTGGTTGCACCAGATATTAACTATCAACCAAATTGTATTGCATACCTGAATCTCGAATCAGACTTTGAACTGAAATCTGGGTTAATTCATCTTCTTCCAAAGTTTCATGGATTATCTGGTGAGGATCCAAACAAACATTTGAAATAATTTAATGTGGTTTTCTTATCCCTTAAACCTAGAAATGTTTCTGAAGATCAAATCAAACTAAGAGCATTCCCATTCTCACTTAATGGAGCTGCGAAAGATTGGATGTATTATTTATAACCTGAAGATGTAAATTGTTGGAACGATTTGAAATGTATTTTCTTGCAGAGATTTTTTCCAGCATCAAGGAACACTTCCATCCATAAGGAGATATAGGGGATTAAGAAAGCCCAAGGGGAGTCAATTAATGAGTACTGGGAGTGATTCAAGAAGTTGTGTGCAAGCTTCCCACATCACCAAATTAGTGAGCAACTCATTATCTAGTACTTCTATGAAGGACTGACACCTATAGAGTGGAGCATGGTGGATTTCACGATTGGAGGATAATTGGTGGACAAGACACCAGTAGTTTCATGTGCTTTGATCGACAAAATGGCCCAAAAATCCCAAAAAAATTGGCGATCGAGGTACACCACATGTCAGGGGATTACATCAGGTAAGTCCTTCTTCTCTTGAGAGTCATTTTATTGATACCAAGTTAGAAGAATTGACAACTATGGTGATGCGTATTTTTTTAGAACAAAAGACATCCCAACCCCCTCCTTCAAGGACTTGTGGAATTTTCACTGAGAAAAGCCACCCAACTGATTGTTTCCCACAAATACAAGAGACAGAGGATTGTGCAGCAGTATTCCCAGGGAGACCATATCAGTAGCAACAACAAACATACCCCCAAAATAATTTTGATTCATTTTATTCAACATACAACCAAGGGTGGAAGGATCAATCGGACATGTGGTATGGCTATGGACAACAACAAAGGCCCCCTTTTCAACAAAACTTCCAGCAGCCTCTGCCTTACCAGAAGAGTTTCCAATAACCCCAAAGAAGATTTAAATCCCAAGCATCAATAAGTTAGAAATAAGGGAATCCCTCTCCCAAGGTAGATTCTAACACTAATGACCTTTTGAAGAAAATTGTTTTTAATCAACAGAATGTGATGAAGAGTCAAGGTTTGAAGCTGAGGGAGTTGAAGACTCAAATGAGCCAGATTTTCACTGCCCTCCATGAACTGGTAAGTAAGAATTATAAAAATATACCATCCCAACCTACTCCAAATCCCAAGGGGAATGTCAGTTCCATCACATTGAGAAGTGGGAAGCAAACAACTGATACATCTGCACCTATTTTTCCACCTGGATTCACCTCAAATCTGGAGAAGATGCATTCCATACCAACTGATGAGCAATCCAAGGAGAAAGATAATGGTAAGAAAAATATTGATGATTTTCCTCCTAAAACCCTTCCATTTACAAATAGAGTTTTAAAAACAAAGAAGATGATTGAAGAGGCGATGCAAAAATTAGTTTTGGATACATTCAAGTGTGTGGAGATCAACATCCCTTTACTTGAATCCATTAATAAAATCCAAAGGTATGTAAAATTCTTAAAAGAACTTTGTACCAATCGAAGAGGGCTCAAGGGAAATGAGAGGATCAATATTGGAAGGAATGTTTTAGCACTCATTACACCAACTCTAGCAGTGCTGAAAAAGTGCAAGGATCCAAGGACATTCACCATCCCATGAACCATAGGGGAGTATCACTTTTATGATACACTTTGTGATTTGGTAGCTTCCATAAATGTGATGCCTCACTCTGTATTCTCTTCTTTGTAGGTTGGTGAGCTGAAACCGATGAGAGTAGTGGTGTAGTTATAAAATAGAGCTACAACATATCCAGTGGGAGTCCTTGAGGATGTACTTGTTCGGGTAAGAGACATGATCTTTCCAGTAGATTTCTACATATTTAACATGGAGGATGGTCAGGTAAGTTCTCATTATCCCATTATCTTAGGTAGAACCTTCCTCAAAACTGCAAAAACTATCATAAATTTAAATGAGGTTACACTTTCCATGGAATTTGGGGATGAAGTTGTGATATTTAATGTTATGTATTCCATGAAGTACCCCTCAGAGGATCATTCTACATTTTTTATCTCCCATTTTGAACCAAAAAATAAAAACCCCATGGAATTTGATTGTTCTATGCTTAGGGGGATTATGAGTATTGGTTCTAGTTTGATGTCTAAGATTACTTCCACACCAATTTCTAATGCACAAGACTCTCTTAGATTTGATTTTGAAATGGAATCATATTCTGATTTTGATCATGTGAACTCTAATTATGACGTGGTTGTTGAGTATGCTGATGGATTTGATGCTTTATTCTTTGATTTTGATGATTTATATTCTGATACTGATGCTCTTTGCGCACATATTTCAGTTCCTTCTATGTCTCCATACATACACCACCCCCCTACACTGTAACTCAAGCCATTGCCACCAAATATCAAATACTCATACTTGTTAAGTGGTGGGAAATTACCTGTTATCATTGTTAACAATATCCCTTTTGAACATGAAGAAAAACTTTTGAATATTTTGAGGGAGAACATCAGGGAAATTGGGTGGACCTTGGTTGACATATCAGGTATTATCCCCTCTATTTACATGCATAGTATTCTTTTGGAGTATGGGGATAAACCGGTTAGGCAGCCACAAATAAGAGTCAATCCAAAACTTTTGGAGGTTGTTAAAAAAGAGGTTGAAAAATTTCTCGAGGTAGGTATAATCTATCCCATTTCAGATTCCCAGTGGGTGAGTCCTATTCAGGTTGTGCCTAAGAAAAGTGGTGTTACGGTTGTAAAAAATGATAAAGAGGAGTTATTTCCAATGAGGGTACAAAACAGTTGGCATGTGTGTATTGATTATAGGAAACAAAACCAGTCCACTCACAAAGACCATTTACCCCTCCCATTTATTGATCAGATGCTTGAGAGACTAGCTAGTGAGACACACTATTGTTTCTTGGATGGATTTTTTGGATATTTTTAGGTTCATGTAGCTCCGTAGGATCAGGAGAAGACTACATTCACCTGTCCCTTTAGCACGTTTGTCTACTGAAGGATGCCATTTGGACTTTGTAATGCCCCAGGTACCTTCTAGAGATGCATGGTGAGTATTTTTTCTGATTTTATTGAGACCTGCATGGAGGTATTCATGGATGATTTTACAGTGTATGAGTCTTCATTTGATGAATGTCTAAGTAGTTTGGGAAAGGTGTTGAATCATTGTATTGAGAATAATCTGGTCTTGAACTTTGAAAAGTGTCATTTCATGGTAGAGCATGGCATTTTCATAGGGCATGTAGTGTAAAAACATGGGATAGAGGTTGATAGATCTAAGGTAGATATTATTTTATCCTTACCATATCCTTCATGTGTGCGTGATGTTAGATCTTTCCTAAGGCATGCAGGATTTTATCGGCACTTCATCAAAGATTTTAGTAAGATTGCTCTTCCTATGTCACGATTACTTCAAAAGGATTCTGATTTTGTGTTTGATGATTCTTGCAGGACTTCCTTTGATGAGATAAAGAAGTGTCTGACCACTCCACCGATTATACAGCCCCCACAATGGGAGATTCCTTTTGAGCTTATGTGTGATGCCTCCAACTTCGTGGTTAGAGCTATCTTATCTCAGAGGGTGGAGGTACATTCACATGTGATTACCTATGCATCGAGGACACTGGATTTAGCCCAATCAAACTACACAACCACAAAAAAGGAGTTTCTTGTTGTTATATTCTCTTTAGATAAATTCCATTCATATTTATTGGTCTCTAAAGTAGTTGTTTTTTCTTACCATGCATCTCTAAGGTACCTCTTGAAGAATCCAGATGTAAAGCCCCGGCTAATCCGATGGATGCTTCTTCTTCAGGAATTTGACATTGAGATAAAGGACAAAAGGGGGTCAGAAAACTTGGTGGCAGACCACATGATTAGGCTTACTCACACACTAGAGGATGACACCATATACCAGGTACCACTTCGGGACACTTTCCCCGATGAGCATCTTTATTCCATCTCAGGTACGCATCCTTGGTATGCAGATTTAGTTAACTACCTTGTTGCCTCTGAAATACCTACAAATTTAAAGAAACATCAAGTTCAAAAATTAAAGAGTGAGTCAAGATTTTATGTTTGGGATGATCCATACTTATGGAACATGTGTAGTGACCAAGTTATTAGGAGGTGTGTTCCTGATCATGAGTTTGAGTCTGTTCTACAATTCTATCATACACTTGCTTATGGTGGATACTTTGGACCTCAATGGATAGCTAGGAAGGTTTTAGACTTTGGATTATATTGTCCTAGATTATTCCATGATGCTCATGTGTATTGTAAGTTGTGCTCACGTTGCCAACACATGGGAAACATTTCTAGGAGACACGGGATGCCCCAATAACCCATACTATTCTGTAAAAATTTTGATGTACGGGGCATCAATTTTATGGGTCCTTTTTTCTAGTTGATTTGGTTTCCAATATATTTTGGTTTTTGTTGATTATGTGAGTAAATGGGTGGAGGCTAAGGCCATCAGGACTGATGATTCTCATGTTATTGTGGGCTTTTTCAAAGCGTAGATTTTTTGCAGGTTTGGAGTATCGAAGGCCATCATCAGTGACCAAGGGACACACTTCTACAATCAAAATTTGGCTCCCCTCCTTCATAAGTATGGGGTGACACACAAAACATCAACACCATACCACTCCCAAACAAATGGTCAGGCTAAGGTTTCAAATCGTGAGTTGAAACAGATTTTGGAGAAAATCATGTAGCCAAATATGAATGATTGGAGCAAGCACTTGGATGATGCGCTATGGGAATATAGGACAGCATACAAAACTCCCATCGGTATGTCCCCATTTTGGATTTTTTTTGGGAAAGCGTGTCATCTCCCTGTGGAAGTTGAGCATCGGGCTTATTGGGATATAAAGAAATGCAACATGGATTTGGCCCAAGCTGGGATCCAAAGGAAGCATCAAATTCAAGAGCTTGAGGAGATTTGATTGTCTTCATATGAGAACTTAAGGTTCTATAAGGAAAGATCCAAAGAAGATCATGACAAAATTATCCAACAAAGAGAGTTTCATGTTGGAGAGAAAGTCCTTCTCTACAGTTCATTTCTGAAGCTGATGCCTAGTAAGTTGTGTTCCAGGTGGTTAGGTCCTTATGTTGTGACTAATGTTTTTTCTTATGGTGCAGTAGAGATCACACAAGAGGACACAAGAAGGAGCTTTACAATCAATGGGCAATGTTTGAAGAGATACATTGAGGGACTTCTTACTGATGCAGTGGATTTTATCACACCGCATGACCCCATCATCACTTGAGCATATCAGGTTGTTCCTAACCCTTTAACTTTTTTATTATTTGTCCTATTTAAAATTATACATTTCATGTGCATATATCATCGCATGGGTTCACATTGAGGACAATGTAATATTTTAAGTGTGGGGGAGGGAACCTTTTAGTTTAGTAATTTCAATTGTTTTCCTATTTAAAAAAAACAAAAAAAAATTGTGTGTTTTTCAAATTTTGTGTGTTTATTTTTTAGTTTTTTGTGTGTTTTTGAAACTTTTGAGCTGAAATGATTATCATCACCATTTTTTAAATCCATATCAATAAGTGAAACAATTTATCCCTTGAAACTGATCTTAAATGAATGCTGAAAATTACTTTATTTCAAGTTCAAATATTTAGTAATTTCATGAAAATTACACTAAATTTTGAATCCCATGACACATATCACTATCTTTATATTTGAAATCACTTTCCTGCGAGGATTCTGAACCATTCATTTCATATTCTTCACATTCACCTCACTTCTTGAGAGAACCAAGCTATGCTTGATTTAACCAGAATTTGATTTATTCCTATAAAAAATTAAGGTTTTGAGGTACTTATGTTTAAATGATTAAGGAATTTTTCTGGTATTAAAGCCCCTATTTCAAAGAATATTTTTTTTATAATAGCCTACCTTTAACATTTAATCCTTGTATCCCTTATAATCCATGAACATCCTGTTAGGTTAGCCACATTACAAGCCAATTTTTCCTATCCAACCAACTCTTGAAGTGAAATTGCATAATCTAGTTGAAATAAAGTGTGGGGGAAGTTGTCTTGTGTTGTGCCCACATTCTGTGATAATTTGGGTGGAAAATTAAATTTTGAAGAGATTTGTTTGCTGCTAAATAAAATCATCATATTGAAAGTTGTGCCTTATCTATAGCTTTCATGATAAGTGAAGTTGTGCCTTTCTGGATCTTCTAATAGACAGAGAAAGTTGTGCCTATCTGAAGCTTTCAAGAAAATCATGTTTGAGAAGATTGACATTTTTACTGCTAAAATGTTGAATTGTGTGCACATCCCTTTATTTTTCATGATGATGAACATGAATCTATGCTATGTGGATTGAGGAGGAGACCATATTAAAGTGAAAATTATATTAATGCAATTTTGCTTCAAAAAGAGTCAAGCCATCCTCATTCAGCCTCAGAATTTTTCACATCTTAATCCTACCAACCGAAATCCATAGAACAACCCTGAAAATTCCTCATGATAAACATATGTCCTTGACTCACATCGGGTGGAAATGTAGGAATTTATCAAGCCTATGGTGACCCTTGTATGAGTTTGGATGATAAAGACATTTCTAAAAATTGACATCTGTGTGATAAGAGAAAATTCAATTGAGGTAAGTGTTTTTTGCATGGGAGGATAAATAAAGTAGAAATATATTAAATGATATAAATAGAGAACTTGAAATAATGGTTTTTATGAGTCATGATATCTTTTGTTTCTTAGTGTGGAATTTTTGGATCTCAAGGATATGTGTTTTAAAATTTGTTTTGATTTGATATTGATGTTTACTTGATATGAGGTTTTTCCCAGGAGTGCAAAAGCGTAAGTGTGGGGGAGTTGATAAAACACAATTTTATTAAATATTTTATTGATAATAAATGATATAATTTTCTCATATTATGCTAAATATGATCAATTATGAAATATTTGGGATTAGATCATTCATTTGCAAATTTGATGAAAAATCCAGTTTTACCCTTTTAAAATTCACTGTAGTATTTCAGGAATAAATATTGTTATGTAAAATATTTTGACTTAAAATGTTTTAACTGTGTTCCTGACTTAATTTTATACAAATTCTCGTGCATTTGAGTGGATTAAATGGGCCATGAAGACAAAGTTGGACAGAACCATCCAGATTGGACACCACTTCACTATTTGGGTTGTATATTCTTAATCCGGACTTGGATTGAGCCCAAATTTGAAGGGAATATCGGGAAACTAATTAGAAACAAATCATACTTCTATAATGTTGTCCAATTAACACTTTTTGGAGGTCAAATATGCAGTGAAACTTGGAATAAAATATTTGGCAGAATTTTCATTTCACACTTAAAAAAGTTATGTAACCCTGGCCCTCACAAACTCTATTTAAAGGGGGTTTTCACTCTTTGGGAGGGATGGTAGGGGATTTGGGAAGGTGTTTTTGAAAGGGTGTCTCTTGTGATCCCCTCACAACTCTTGGAAGAAGTCAGGATTTTTGAAAACATCTCTTCCAAAAAGGCTCTCCTCTCCCACCTCCTCTTTGTAATTCTTTTCTTTCATGTTTGTATCTTGAATTTTTCTTCAATTAATCTTCTATGTTCTTATATTTTCTTCTTCTATTAATCTTCCTAATTGGGTTGGAATAAAGAGTGAATATGAGATTGGGTTCTACCCTTTCAATCCTTGCTCATGCAAAATGTCTCCACGATGACCACATCGCCCATGGAAGAGTAGTTTTCTTAGTGATCGATCTATCTTCTACCCTCTTAATTTAATTATTTTGAATCATTGAGATACTGTAATTTACTTAATATGATCCATGAATTGTTTTTTTAAATTATAAAAAACTAATCAATCAATTGAACAATTAACAAAAAAACACGCGAGGTTGAGATTTTGTGTAAATTGTGAGAGCGCGATCTTAATCGGTAATACAAGACCACTTGGGATAAATTTTTAGAGTTTAAATATAATCCCTAAACACAATTAATCCTCATTTAAATAATGTATATGTGCTCTAATTAACCACTGGCCATAATCTAACCTTATAACAACAATCAAAGCAGGGTGCTGTGATTGCGTGTTCCGAAGCTAGCCTAGGGTTTAAGTAATTTCATCTTTGTAGTTAAGTTAACTCTCATAGGGTTCGAGGGTTAACAAATTAAGGGATAATAATTAAGTGGATATTGATTTAAATGATAATGATTAATAATTAAATGAAGAGGTAGAGTTAGATCGATTATGCCTTTTAAAATATTTTCTAAAAAAATATCTTCTTGTTGCGTCTTTTTAATCAGACTTCATTTCAAAATTAAAAACAAAAAAAATGTAATCTTCTTCCAGCAAACTTATTCAAGTTTTATAAACATTAAACAACCCCCCCCCATACTTTAAAGTAGTGTTTTAATTATATTCCATTTTATTTTTTAGAATACCTTTAATAAGTTTTAATTTACTTCCTCCTTTGAGAGATGACTTTAGCCAGCCACTCTACTGCACCTAAGTACCCAAAAACCACTAATCATTTGAGGGCGCCCACGATAGCACCTTTCAGTATGTTGGAAAATGATAACGTCGCTCGTGCCTGCGTGTGGACTACCACCTCTACAAAGTGATGTTATTAATTTTTCATTTCCACATTACATGGATGGTCATAAGGATATAATAATGAATAAATATGATATTTATAATATTTATTATGATTCTTTAAAGTTAAAACTTTATCTATTTCTTTTCATTTCCATTTCTTTGAAAAATTAAAATGTCATTCATGCGTACATATGAACCTCTCCATGAAATGACATGATTCATTTTTTATGACCGCCTTAAATGGATGGTTTTAAAAGTGTATTTAATGTGTAAATATAATAATTATAATATGGATAAGATTTTGAAACCATGACCCCTTTATTGTATTCATCCTATAGAGGTTATTTTAAAAATTAAAGACTGAACAACCTCAAAATGTATGATGTAAACTTAACTAATTTAGTAACTAGATAAAACATAGTAATAAATACAATAAAAAAGAATAGTTATAATCTAATAAACATTAAAAAGATTATTAAGTAGGTAAATAACTAATGTAATTTTATTATTCATGATTTAGATAATGTATGAAACTATATGAGACTTTAGGTAATAGATTTTTCATTAAAACCTAGTTTTAAAGTTTTCTTTCCTACTCTTTTTTCTCCATATACATAATCTTTTAAATATTTCATAAATGTTATTATTTATGCTTAAAAGGTTGCTAAATGTCATTTTCAACTATTTTTTAATTTCTTTACAAAGTTTTTAAAAGGAATATTTTCAATTTTTACCTTTCAGATTATTTTTGATTTTCTTTACAAAAGCATGAAAATAATGTTTTTTTAAGTTTATGGCATGAAAAAAATTTCATGTTATCATGAGATTTATTTTCTTTAGAGATTCATTTGAAAGTTTACATGGTTATTTTCAAAGAAAATATTTTTCCCTTTATTCTGATAATTTTTAGTTTTTAACAATATCAAAAGAAAAAGACATTATCCATATTTTTATAATAATGGAAAATGTTTTTTTCTTATGGGTTCAAATGATATTTTAAAGGGTTTTATGATGAAAAGGTGAAATATTAAAAAAAAAATCATGATATGGTACTTTAGCATTATATATGATGACAAGTGGACCCGATATGGCTCTTTAATGCATTGGGAAATGATTTGGTCTTCAAAGGCAACAAATGAGGGAGATAACCAGGTAGGTTACTTTTATAGAATTAACCAGGATTCAGTTATTCCAACACTGATTAAAAACAAATGAATATAATTTATGAATATTATGCTCAAAGATACTCATTTCATTCTCATTAAGTTTTTTTATGGAAATATTTTTATTTCATGAGGAAATAAATATTTATGAACTTATTAAGGTGAAAATTTTGTTTTTTAAGGAAAGTTTTCATGAGTTCTCATGTACCTAAAGATTAATTCATGGTTTTCCTATGATTAATAATTGATTTATAATGCTTTCTTTTATCAATGGTTTATTTTCATATGTGGAAATGTTTTATTTATGTGCACAAGGTTTTATTGTGGAAAAGGTAAACATTTTCATGGGTTTCATGTTTTTCATGGAATAATGGGATTCCTTTGTTTTTTATATCCATTTCTAAGATTTTTATTCACATCCCATGTTTTAAACTATTTTTTATAGGATCTAAGGATGAGTAGGAACTATAAAAAGGTCAAATTTATGCTTTGGAATTGTCTTAAAAAGAATCAAAAGTGTCGTGAATGAAACAAGAGTGTAAAATTAAATCCTTGTTTTTTTAGAAAGAATACACATTGTGTAAAACCCCAAGTTTTTCTAAAAATAAATTGAAATTCATGGAACTTTGTTTTAAAATAAATATTTATAACTAGCCTTTAAAACATAAATTTTCCAATTCTATGTTTTGAATTTCAAGAAACTGTCATCGGCAATTGTGTTCAGTATGTTATTTGGAGTCTATTGGAACCAACTTGTTTTTTGGTGAATAGTAACATACCCTTATGAATATTAATATTAATAGTAATATGACCCTAATTAATAGTAAATTGTATTATTATTTTATTTTATTAAAGCTTTAAGATAATGACATCTTGATTAATTTTTCAATGTGATATAAAAGCAGTTATAGTTTTTAAATAATTAATTTTTGAATTAAGTATTGTTTTATTTAAAAATTAAATTAAAAATATTTAGAAAATTATTTTCAAAAAATGGAATTAAATTTTGAAATCTACACATTTATAAATGGTTAGGGTGGATTTTGGGAATTTTTCTGAAACAATTGATTTTTCAGTGAATAGTAAAAAAATACAGTTTTTTGCGGTGTGTTAATTACAAAATTAATGATGCAATAATGATGTCATAAATTTGTTAGACTTTTGTATAGTTAAATAAGATTTTAAGTGTCCCAATTTTCTTATACCATGGGAAAATACCATGGTCAAACCCATGGTTTTGCAAATACCACCCATGAGGTGTCCCTTGAAAATTATTAAAACATTCCCTTACTTTTCCTATAAATACCAACCCATTCCTTCATTAACTTCATTCCCAATTCCTCATAAATTAAGATCTCACCTCCTTACCTTCCTAGTAGTCCTCCCAAGGTTTACTCAATCCCACAAGGTCCCAACCTTCAAGTTCTAAGGGTTACTCTATAAGGTAAGAAAATTCTCAATTTCTTTCTTTTTTCCATTCAAGTTCTCTTTTATGCGGTATAACTTTCAAGTTTCCATACCATGTTCTTATTTACTTATTATTCTTGATATAATCTATATTATGATTCATTTATGGATGGTTGACCCTTGTCCCTGTTGTACATCTCGTTCCCCTCGTTGTTTGATTTTCATGATCACAATCACCTTCTTGTTTATCTAACATTGTGTTTTAAGTGTTGTGAATGATAGGCAAGAGATTTCCAAAGGAATGGCCTAAGAAAGCATCTCAAGTGGACTGAAATTCAGTCCACCGGCCAACCGGTGTGATAGCACCGACCAGCCGGTGGACCTAGCAGAGGCATTGCCCACTGCCAGGCTCCACCGGTCAGCTGGTGGCTCTGTCACCGGCCAGCCGGTGGCATCCAGCAAAACAGTGGTTGCTACTGTCTTGCCACCGGCCAGCCGGTGGCTCTGGCACCGGTCAGCCGGTGGCCCCTGGAAAAGAAGAACAGCTACTGTCTTGCCACCGGCCGGCCGGTGGCTCTGGCACCGGTCAGCCAGTGCCCCCTGGACAGGAATCCTATGCCATTTTGCAAACACCGGCCAACCGGTGGGACTGTACCGGCCAGCCGGTGGCCCAGTCAAACTAGCCGTTGCAGCTTTGACCAGGCTGCTCCACTTGCCTCCCAACGGCTCCGAAATCCTTTTCAACGGCTCCAAAGGCCTCCAACGGCCATATGAGGGTTCCCCCTCTATAAATAAAGGACCTTGAAGCCCCGGAACTTCACCCAAGCCACCGGACACATTGTTGATCATTTTGGCGAACCTCCGGCGGATTTCCTCAAGGAACCCAACGTGCTCCAATCCAATTCCACATCCAAGAGCACCATCAAAGAAGCTTGGAAGTGGCCTTCAACATCTCCATCCATTCAAAGGCGCCCAAGACTTCCTCAAATACGATTTTTATTGTTTATTCTTTTTGAGCTTAATTTTGGGTTTGTGCCTACAAACCCCAAACCCTTTTCTCATCCCCCTTTCTTTTGGGTTTCACACCACCATTAAGGTGTGAAGAGGTTTCTTCAAGCCTTTCCTTTTAAAAGGCTTGTGTTTCGGTGAGCTAGCCCTCACCCGTTAAAAAGGCTAGTGGGTTCTTGCTATTCCATTGAAAGCAAGTGGGTTCTTGCTCAACCATAAAAAGCAAGCTGTAATAGGTCCTAGTGCTACCTCAAAGCCTAGTGGGTTTCTTGCTAAAACCATTGAAAAGCAAGCGGTAGGAATCTCTCAACGGTTGAGTTGGGAGCGGAGACGTAGGCCGGGTTTTGGCCGAACTCCGTTATCAATTTCTTGTGTTTTGCCTTCTTTATTTCCGCTGCATCTTAACTTTGAATTTTAAATTGTTAATCATTTTTTTAAAAGGCAATTCACCCCCCCCCCTCTTGCCATCTTCCTCGTTTGTTCCGACCCAACAATTGGTATCAGAGGAAGTATTTGAATAATTTCCTAACCGGTTTCAAATTAAAGATCCTATTTTTTTGATGGCTTCTACCGCTTCTTCCTCTCAATCCCCCGAAGGACATTCTTTGGATCGTGCTCCATTCTTTGATGGAGTCGATTATACTTTTTGGAAAACCCGTATGTCAACTTTTCTTAAAAGCATTGGTTATCCTATTTATAAAATTGTTATGCAAGGATTTTCCCTCTCCTCTCCCGATGAGTCTAAATGGACCCCCAATGACATTGCTTTTTTTGAGCTTGATGGGAAAGCCATGAACGCTCTTCATTGTGGTCTTGACCGTAATGTTTTTAATTGTATTTCTTCTTGAACTACTTCTTACGATCTTTGGAAATTTTTAGAACTAACCTATGAAGGTACTAGCGAGGCTCAAAAGCAAGAACCCGCTCAAAAGCTAGAACCCGCTCAAAAGCAAGAACCCGATGCAAAATCCGTACCCGCTTGCCCACTTCACAAGAAAAGGGCCAAGAAAAAGAAGGGAAAGAAGAAGGCTTCAAAGGAATCTTGGAGTGATAGCTCCTCCTTCTCCTCCTTCTCCTCAAGCGACCAAGGTAAAAAATGCTTAATGGCAAATCATGAGGTATCATCTTCCGACTCTTCTTCCTCGTCTTCTAGTTCTTCTAATTCTTTCAATCATTTGTCATATGAAGAACTCCAACACGTTAGAGATCAATTAGAAAATGGTTTTCATGAACTTTCTTCAAAATTTGTCGCTTTGAAAAAGAATTTCAAAAAACTCTCCTCTGAAAAAGAACAACTTCTCAAAGAGAAGGAGGAGTTGACCCTTAAAATCCAAAACCTCCCGGATATTGATTCCATGGAATCAACCATCAAGGACCTTAGAGAATCCTTAGCCAAGTTCACCCAAGGTGAACAAAATTTGTCCAAACTCTTAGGTTCTCAACGAGTATCTAGAACCACCAATGGACTTGGCTACACCAATATAGCTTCCTCCTCCCATGCACCAACTGTTTTTGTAAGGGGAGCTCTAGTTTTAAATTTTGTAACTATTGCAAAAAACCCGGGCACCTTATTTATGAATGTAACTGTAAAAACGCCCGGTATGGCCAACCCAAGTCTATTTACTATAGTGACGAATTTTATAGGAGAAAACCCGCCACGAGACAAGTTTGGATTGAAAAATCCCTTCTTGCGAGTCTCTCCGGGCCTAAAATCGTCTCTTTTCAAAATCCCTCTCCCCGGTGATTTGTTGTTTTTATTTAGGGGGAGTTAGGATCGTTTAAGCCCTTTTAATTTCAATTTCAAAATTTTCGATTCCAACTTTCAATTTCAACACTTGGTTTCAAATTTTCATTCAAAATTTTCATTTCAAATTTCAAATGGTTTTTGATTCAAAACTTTCAATTCAAACTGTTATTCAAATTTTTCAATTCAATTTTCAAAATTTCAATTGATTTTCAAATCCCATCTCTTGATTTTCAATTTTCCCTCAATCAAGTTTTATGCCCCATTCTATTTTGATAATCACAAAGGGGGAGAAATTTCTTGATTTATTGGGGGAGAATCTTTTCTCTCATGCTTAGTATTTATTTTCAATTTATCATTTAAAAGCATGCCTTTCATTTATGTTTTTACTTTAATTGTTTTGGTGATTGTGATCATCAAAATAGGGGGAGATTTTTGTACATCTCGTTCCCCTCGTTGTTTGATTTTCATGATCACAATCACCTTCTTGTTTATCTAACATTGTGTTTTAAGTGTTGTGAATGATAGGCAAGAGATTGCCAAAGGAATGGCCTAAGAAAGCATCTCAAGTGGACTGAAATTCAGTCCACCAGCCAACCGGTGTGATAGCACTGGCCAGCCGGTGGACCTGGCAGAGGCATTGCCCACTGCCAGGCTCCACCGGTCAGCCGGTGGCTCTGTCACCGGCCAGCCGGTGGCATCCAGCAAAACAGTGGTTGCTACTGTCTTGCCACCGGCCAGCCGGTGGCTCTGGCACCGGTCAGCCGGTGCCCCCTGGACAGGAATCCTATGCCATTTTGCAAACACCGGCCAACCGGTGGGACTGTACCGGCCAGCCGGTGGCCCAGTCAAACTAGCCGTTGCAGCTTTGACCAGGCTGCTCCACTTGCCTCCCAACGGCTCCGAAAGCCTTTTCAACGGCTCCAAAGGCCTCCAACGGCCATATGAGGGTTCCCCCTCTATAAATAAAGGACCTTGAAGCCCCGGAACTTCACCCAAGCCACCGGACACATTGTTGATCATTTTGGCGAACCTCCGGCGGATTTCCTCAAGGAACCCAACGTGCTCCAATCCAATTCCACATCCAAGAGCACCATCAAAGAAGCTTGGAAGCGGCCTTCAACATCTCCATCCATTCAAAGGCGCCCAAGACTTCCTCAAATACGGTTTTTATTTTTTATTCTTTTTGAGCTTAATTTTGGGTTTGTGCCTACAAACCCCAAACCCTTTTCTCATCCCCCTTTCTTTTGGGTTTCACACCACCATTAAGGTGTTAAGAGGTTTCTTCAAGCCTTTCCTTTTAAAAGGCTTGTGTTTCGGTGAGCTAGCCCTCACCCGTTAAAAAGGCTAGTGGGTTCTTGCTATTCCATTGAAAGCAAGTGGGTTCTTGCTCAACCATAAAAAGCAAGCTGTAATAGGTCCTAGTGCTACCTCAAAGCCTAGTGGGTTTCTTGCTAAAACCATTGAAAAGCAAGCGGTAGGAATCTCTCAACGGTTGAGTTGGGAGCGGAGACGTAGGCCGGGTTTTGGCCGAACTCCGTTATCAATTTCTTGTGTTTTGCCTTCTTTATTTCCGCTGCATCTTAACTTTGAATTTTAAATTGTTAATCATTTTTTTTAAAGGCAATTCACCCCCCCCCCCCCTCTTGCCATCTTCCTCGTTTGTTCCGACCCAACAGTCCCCTCTATTTTTAATATTTTCTAAAACCATGTTGCGTAGCCGTTAGGCTGCCGAATTTTTGTAAGGGATTTCTCAATTATTCTTTTATTTTGAATTCCTTTCTAATTATTTCTTCATATATTCTTACCCAAGTGGAATGAAATATACATAAATAATGTATATTTTTGATGTTATCATGTTCATAGAAAATTCATCATCATTATTTTTCTCCTCTTCCACTTATTCAAGGAATAAAAACATTGTCTGTGATGTGTCGAATTACCGACATCATGGATGATGTGATTTCAATTTACATTAAATCTTTAAAGTATAGTTATGAAACCATTTTTATGGTTTAAAATGTTATAATATATGTATTATATCTCATCCATGGTTCTTTAATTCTTTTTAACACATGGTTTTAATTTATAAAATGAAATGAGGTCGTTATTATCAAAGAACCACTAAAATGATCTAAACGAACATCATTAATGTTTTACATTATGAATCATCCTCATGTAAGAATTCAAAATGATAAATGGTATAATTTATTTTACTGGATATATTTAAATATTACTTCATTTCAATTATTTGATTTTCACTTCCAATCAACAAGAACATCCACCATGAACCAATTATAGAAAACATGTAAAGAACTCACCCAAAAACAGTGCAAGGAGAAAAATACTAACAATAAAAGGGTAAAATATGAAATGATAATATAAGATTTTATAAACATGAAAATTTTTCTGTAAAATAATAATTACACTCTTTTAACCATTATACAGAAAGTTTAAACAAGTTGTAAGTAAGACAAACCCGAGGTAAGGGAATTCTTAACCTGATTTCCATTCTTTGGGTTAACCTTCTACTTCATTATTTATGTTCTATTTAAATTGTTTGTCTGATAGGTTTTGTTTATATTATGTATTATTATGTGTATTTACAGTATATATACATACACCATTCACTATATTAATTATCTCTTCAATTGTATGATATTTATAAGGGGATTTTCTTTAAAAATTCTCTTTTTAAATTCGGTTTTACGAAATTAAAAAGTAATGTCTTTATGCTATTATTCATGTTGTGTGGTTATTTTTTGGTTCTTGGGCATTGTTTATGATTAATTTTGGGACCTATATCTCCCTCTAATGCATTGGTTATGTGTATGTTGTAGGTCGGACTTATGGTTACTCCAAGTGTAACTGCGATGGTTACACAAAGTAAGGTAGCTGTGAGGGTTACAAGTTATAAGGTAGCCAAGAATGGTTACAAGATTATGTAATTATTTCCCCAAGATACCTCTATGATTATATTTATGTTCTCATATTTTGTGTGGATCTTGTGCAAATCTCATGTTACACAAAGTAATTATATATGGGTGACAAGCATGTCTTTTGTAAATGCTTTCATACGTTACGAGTATTCATGGATTAATGTGCTCATTCCTTCATTTCCATCCCTTACTGAGCTTTTGTGCTCATCCCAAGTTTTTAAATGATTTTCACAGGTTAATGGAAGTGTAATACAAGGAAGGAATCCATGTTAAATGTTGAATAATTTTCAAGGAGTCATGTTTAAGTTTTAATGTTTTATATTTTGAAAAAAATGGAAACTGTTTTTATGGTATCCACTCTGTAATAATGTGTAATGTTATGAATGTATTGTCCTAATTCTCTAAATCTCTAAACTTGAAAAGATCCTCAATGTAAAAGGAAGTGTTTTCTTGACTAAATTCAAGATTATGTATGTAATAAGGTCAGGTCTTTATAGTTGGTATCAAAGGATGGTTTAGATAACTTTAGGGGTTAGGGTGATGTTAATAGAATACCATAAATTATTTTCACTCTATGTTTAATTTGAAATGTTTTATCATTTAAAGATTAACATGTTGCTTCATTTAATATATATTTGTTCAGAATGGTTGTACGCAGAAGGAACAAGGATGCTGAAGAGGAGAGGCACTGACAGAATGACATCCTTCCGGAACTATAGCCCGGAATGGTAGCGATTGGAACCGAGCAGTTTGTAACAGTAATGGCTCAGTTAATGCAGGAAATAAATGGTGGTGGAATCCATGAAAGATAAACAATAGAGGTACCTCAACGGAACATTACAGTAGTGGAACATTTTATGAGACAACATCCTCCTATATTCAATGGATCTTATGACCCAGTATCAGCTGAAGGATGGATCAAATACCTTGAAAAGATATTCGATGTTATGGGATGTTCAAAAAATAAAAAGGTAAGTCTTGCCATTTATTATTTTGAAGGGGAAGATGTTTAGTGGTGGTCAATGGTAAGGAATATTAGGGGTAGATAGGATTTTGATACCTTAGAGTGGGATGAATTTAAAAGTCTTTTCCTTGAAAAATATTTTCCTTAGGTGGTGAGACTTAGAATGGAGAAGTAATTACTTGAATTGAAATAGAAGGAGGAAGATTCAATGGATGTGTATGAAGTGAACTTCACCCGACTGGCGAGGTATACTCAAAATATTATTCTAGATCTTGATATAAAAATCAACCACTTTTACTCAGGATTGAATCCAATGTATCGAAGGGCGTTGGCCTCCTGTGAATTCAAAAGTTATGAGAAACTTGTCTGATGTGCTGAGAGGGTAGAGGTGGAGTTTTCTGATGATCAAGTGTATTTTGGAAATAAAGAGAAGCAGAGGTCCAAATGGCAAGAAATGGGTAAGAATCAACCAAAGAAATCTTATGGTAAGAAAATCCAATTTCCAGTTTGTGAAAAGTGTGGAAAGAAACACCCTGGAGAATGTCTTAGCAAAACTGGGAAGTGTTTTAAATGTGGTAAGTTTGGACATATGGCTTGATATTGCAATGAAAATGATCCTAAGACTGTAAAGTGTTTTAAATGTGGTGAAATGGGTCATTATGCAAATGTCTTCCCAAAGAGAGATCTGAATGATGCAAAGAATCCAGACTACAGGTAGAAATGTGTAGCAATATCCTTTGCGACTACGTCAGCAGATGTCAGGCCATCCAATGAAGTTGTATCAGATACTTTATTTGTTCACTCAGATTTTGATAAAGCTTTGTTTGATACAGGGTATACACATTCCTTCATCTCTGAGAAAGTTTATGGTAAATTGGAAATATCACCTCAAAAAATGAGACCCGAACTTGTTGTTAAAACACCAGGGGGAAATGTTATAGCAAAGAGGAATTATAAGAATCTTTCTATTATGGTATGTGGAAAGACATTACCTTCAAACCTTGTTGTTTTATGCTTAGTCATGTTTGATGTTATTCTGGGAATGGATTGTATTTCTGATTATCATGTTGATATTGACTGTAGAGCTAAAGAAGTTGTTTTTCAAAAAGAGTTTCAGTTTGTATACAAGAATAAACCCATACAAATGATAACATATCAGGAAGCTGATAAACTATTGAAAGATGGAAATGAAAGTTATCTTTCTCATATTGTAGAAAACAATGGAACTATTCAAATTAATTATGTGCCAATGGTAAATGAATACCTTGATGTTTTTCCGGATGAGTTACTCAGTGTCATACCTGATCGAGAAGTCAAATTCACAATTGACTTAGTTCCCGATGCTAAGCCAATTTCAAAACCCCCTTATCGTATGGATCCAATAGAACTTCTTGAATTGAAAAATCAGTTGCATGATTTTCTTTACAAAGGCTTCATTCATCCTAGCACTTCACCATGGGGATATCCTCTTTTGTTTGTTAAAAAGAAAGATGGTTCCATGAGACTTTGCATTGATTATAGAGCTTTGAATAACATCACTATTAAAAACAAGTATCCTTTTCCTCATATCGATGACTTGTTTGATCAGCTCTAGGGAGATCATTACTTTTCCAAGATTGACTTGAGATCCAGATACCATCATATGAAGGTGAAGAAGGATGACATCCTAAAAACAACCTTTCGTACTAGATATGGGCCTTATGAATTTTTTGTTTTTCCATTTGGATTAACTAATGCACCTACTGTATTCATGAATCTTATGAATAGAGCATTTCATGAGTTCTTGGATAAGTTTGTGGTTGTATTTATTAATGACATTCTGGTATTTTCTAAAAATAAAGAGGAGCATGAAAAACATCTAAGGGTTGTTTTGTAAACTTTAAAAGAAAAGAAACTGTATGGAAAATTCAGAAAGTGTGATTTTTGGTTGCAACAGATTTGTTTTCTTGGGCACATTATAAATAAGGATGGAATAATAGTTGATCCTACCAAAACAAAAGTATTTGAGGAATGTCCAAGACCCACAAATATTACAGAGATTCATAGTTTTCTTGGGTTAGCAGGTTATTACCGACGGTTTGTTAAGAACTTTGCACGGTTATCTAGCCCGATAACTAAGTTAACAAGGAAAGGGGTTAAATTTGTTTGGACAAACGAATGTGATGTTTGTTTTTAGGAACTGAAGAAGAGATTGGTGAATGATCCAGTTTTGGCCTTACCTTCCTAGAATGGTGAGTTTGTCATCTACAGTGATGCTTCTTTGAAGGGACTTGGTTGTGTTTTTATGCAGAATGATTAGGTAATTGCCTATGATTCGAGACAACTTAAACCTAATGAGATAAATTATCCCACACATGATTTGGAATTGGTAGGTGTGGTTTTTGCTTTGAAAATATAGAGGCATCATTTATATGAAACCAAATGTCAAATATATACTGACCATAAAATCTGAAGTATATATTCACTCAGAAGGAATTAAACATTTGGCAGAGAATATGTCTAGAACTAATAAAGGATTATGACTGCACGATCAATTACCATCCTATAAAAGCAAACAAAGTGGCAGATGCCTTAAGTTGGAAACATCATGCATCATTAACCATGCTACATTTGGAACATGATCCCTTGATAAATGATTTGATGAATTTTGGATTAGAATTTGTTGGTTCATGGAATACCTTTGTTTTGTTTCATGTTTCAGTGTAGTCTTCGTTGTCAGACAGAATTAAGAAAGCGCATAAAAAAGACCGTGAGCTACAGAAAAAGGTAGAATTGTTTAAAATGGGTAATTTTCCAGAATTTAATCTTGATAAAGATTGTGTTTTAAGATTTGGTAAAAGGTTGTGTGTACCTTGTGATTCCCAGTTAAAGAAAGAATTGTTGTGTGAAGCTCATATTTCCCCATTATCAGTTCATCCAGGCAGTACTAAGATATACAGAGACCTTCGGAAGTATTATTGGTGGGATGGAATTAAAAGAGATATTTCTGATTTTACCATGAGATGTTTGACATGTCAACAGGTTAAAGCAGAGAGACAGTTACCGTAGGGGATGCTCCAGCCTTTTCCAGTGCCAGAGTGGAAATGGGAGAATGTATCAATGAACTTTGTGGTAGGACTACCAAAGACTTCTTGAGGTAACAATGTGATTTGGGTTATTGTTGATTGGATGACAAAATATTCACATTTTATATCTATTTGAGATACAATGTCATTGGATCAGCTTTCTCGATTGTACCTCAAGGAGATTTTCATGTTACATGGAGTTCCTCTTTCCATTGTATCTGACCGAGATCCCAGGTTCACTTCTAACTTTTGGAAGGGACTTCAGAAGTCGTTGGTCACAGAGTTAAATTTCAGTATAGCTTTTCATCCTCAATCAGATGGGCAGTCAGAACGAACGATTCAAACTTTGGAGTATATGCTTAGATCTTGTTCAATGGACTATCAGGGAAGTTGGGATCAACATCTTTCTTTAGTTGTGTTTTCTTATAATAATAGTTTTCATTCCAGTATTTAGATGTAACCTTTTGAGGCCTTGTATGGGAAGTGGTGTCGTACTCCAGCGTTTTGGGATGAAGTCAGTGAAAGAAAGTTAATGGGGCCAGAATTAGTAGAAGAATTGGCTAAGAAAGTGAGGATGATCTAGCAGCACATGAGGACAGTGCTAAGCGGGCGGAAAAATTATGCCGATAATAGAAGGAAATACTTCTCTTTCAAGGTAGGTGACCAGGTTTTCCTTAAAATCTCTCCTTGTAAAAGTGTGATGCATTTCGGTAAGAAAGGGAAGCTAATTCCACGATTCATCGATCCTTTTGAAATCTTGGAGAAAGTTGGAATAGTTGCATACTGCGTAGCTTTGCCTCCGAGCTTGTTTCAGGTACACATTTTTTTTCATGTTTTGATGTTGAGAAAGTATGTGTCAGATTCATCACATGTCTTGATCCCAGAAGCAGTTCAGCTAGAAGAGAACCTTTCTTATGAAGAGAAACCTGTTCAAATTCTTGATCAAAGGGAACAGGTATTGCGGAATAAGGTAATCCACTAGGTAAAGGTTTTTTGGAGAAACCACATGGTTGAAGAAGCAACATGGGAGTCTGAAAATACTATGATAGAAAAGTACCCTCATATGTTTAATAAGTAAATAAAATTGTGAGGACGCAATTTCTAGAAGGTAGGGATAATGTAACACCCCAAGTTTTTTTAAAAATAAATTGAAATGCATGGAACTTTGTTTTAAAGTAAATATTTGTAACTTTCCTTTAAAACATAATTTTTTTACTTCTATGTTTTGAATTTCAAGAAACTGTCATCTGCAATTGTGTTCAGTATATTATTTGGAAACTATTGGAACCAACTTGTTTTTTAGTGAATAGTAGCATACCCTTATGAATAGTAATATGAATAGTAATATGACCCTAATGAATAGTAAATTGTATTATTGTTTTATTTTCTTAAGGATTTAAGATAATGACATCTTGATTAATTTTTGAATGTGATATAAAAGCGGTTATAGTTTTAAAATAATTAATTTTTGAATTAAGTATGATTTTATTTAAAAATTAAATTAAAAATATTTAGAAAATTATTTTCAAAAAATATACTTCATTTTTTAAATCTAAACGTTGATAAATGGTTAGGGTGAATTTTGGGAATTTTTCTAAAACAGTTGATTTTTTGGTGAATAATAAAAAATACAGTTTTTAGTTTCGATGTGTTAATGACATCATTAATGATGTAATAATGATGTCATAAATCTGGTAGACTTGTGTATAGTTAAATAAGATTTGAGGTGTCTCAAGTGGCTTATACCATGGGCAAGCCCATGGTTTTGCAAACACCACCCATGAGGTGCCCCTTGTAAATTATTAAAATATTCCCTTACTTTTTCAATAAATATCAACCCATTACTTCATCAACTTCATTACCAATTCCTCCTCAACTAAGCTCTGGCCTCCTTACCTTCATATTAGTCCTCCAAAGGTTTCCTCAATCCCCCAAGTTCCCAACCTTCAAGTTCTAAGGGTTACTCTATAAGATAAGAAAATTCTCAATTTCTTTCTTTTTCCATTCAAGTTCTATTTTATGTGGTATAACTTTCAGGTTTCTATACCATGTTCTTATTTCCTTCTTATTCTTGATCTACTCTATATTATGATTCATTTATGTATGGGTGACCCTTGTCCCCTCTCTTTCTAATATTTTCTAAAACCATGTTGTGTAGCCGTTAGGCTGCCGAATTTTTGTAAGGGATTTCTCAATTATTCTTTTATTTTGAGTTCCTTTATCATTATTTCTTCAACACTTCTTAGCCAAGTGGAATGAAATCTCCAAAAATAATTTATATTTTGTATGTTCTCATGTTCATGGAAAATTCATCATTATTTTTCTCCTCTTCCACTTATTCAAGGAATAAAAACATTGTTTGTGATGTGTCCAATTACCGACATCGTGGATGATGTGATTTCAATTTTCATTAACTCTTTCAAGTCTGGTTATGAAACCATTTTTATGGTTGAACCAAGTTATAATATATGTATTATATCTCATCCATGGTTCTTTAATTCTTTTTAACACATGGTTTTAATTTATAAAATGAAATGAGGTCGTTATTATCAAAGAACCACTAAAATGATCTAAACGAACATCATTAATGTTTTAACTTATGAATCATCCTCATGTAATAATTAAAAATGATAAATGGTATAATTTATGTTATTGAATATATTTAAATACTACTCCATTCCAATTCTTGGAGTTTCACTTCCAATCGACAAGAACATCTACCATGAACCAATCATAGAAATCATGTAAAGAACTCACCCAAAAACAGTGCAAGGAGCAAAATACTAACAATTAAAGGGTGAAATGATGTTATGAAATGATAATATAAGATGTTATAAACATGAAAATGTTTTTTTAAAATAATAATTACACTCTTTTAACCATTATAAAGGAAGTTTAAATAAGTTGTAAGTAAGAGAAACCCGAGGTAAGGGAATTCTTAACCCGATTTCCATTCTTTGGGTTAACCTTCTACTTCATTATTTATGTTATATTTAAATTGTTTATGTGATAGGTTCTGTTTATATTATGTTTTATTATGTTTATTTACAGTATATATACTTACATCATCCACTCTATTAAGTATCTCTTCAATTGTATGATATTTATAAGGGTATTTTCTTTAAAAATTCTCTTTTTAAATTCAGTTTTACAAAATTCAAAAGTAATGTCTTTATGATATTATTCATGTTGTATGGTTATTTTTTGGTTCTTGGGCATTGTTTATGATGAATTGTGGGACCTATATCTCCCTCCAATGAATTTGGTATGTGTATGTTGTAGGTCGGCCATATGGTTACTCCAAGTGTAACTGCGATGGTTACACAAAGTAAGGTAACTGTGAGGGTTACAAGTTATAAGGTAGCCAAGAATGGTTACAATATTATGTAATTAATTCCCTAAGATACCTCTATGATTATATTTATGTTCTCATGATTTTTTGGATCTTTTTAAAATCTCATGTTACACAAAGTAAGTATATATGGGTGACAAACATGTCTTTTGTAAATACTTTCATACGTTACGAGTATTCATGGACTAATGTGCTCATTCCTTCAATTCCATCCCTTACTGGGATTTTGTGCTCATCCCAAGTTTCTAAATGATTTTCACAGGTTAATGTATGTGTAATACAAATAATTAATCCATGTTAAATGTTGAATAATTGTCAAGGAGTCATGTTTAAGTTTTAATGTTTTATATTTTGAAAAAAATGGAAACTTTTTTTATGGTATCCACTCTGTAATAATGTGTAATGTTATGAATGTATTATCCCAATTATCTAAAGCTATAAACTTGAAAAGATCCTCAATGTAAAAGGAAGTGTTTACTTGACTAAATTCAATATTATGTATGTAATAAGTACAGGTCCTTATAGTTGGTATTAGAGGATGGTTTAGATAACATTAGGGGTTAGGGTGATGTTAATAGAATACCATAAATGATTTTAACTCTATGTTTAATTTGAAATGTTTTAGAATTTAAAGATTACCATGTTTCTTCATCTATTATATGTTTGGTTTGAATGGTTGTACGTAGAAGGAATAGGATTCTGAAGAGGAGAGGCACCGACGAAATGACATCCTTCCAGAACTATAGCCTGGAATGGTGGGGATTGGAACCGAGCAGTTTGTGACAGTAATGGATCAACTAACGTAGGTAATAAATGATGGTGGAATCCATGAAAGAGAACCAATAGAGGTACCACAATGGAACATGAAAGTAGTGGAACATTTTATGAGACAACGTCCTCTTGTATTCAATGAATCTTATGACCCAGTAGCAGCTGAAGGATTGATCGAAGCCCTTGAAAAGATATTCGATGTTATGGGATGTTCAGACAATCAAAAGGTAAGTCTTGTAATTTATTGCTTTGAAGGTAAAT
This sequence comes from Viscum album, assembly GCA_963277665.1. Taxonomy (NCBI): domain Eukaryota; kingdom Viridiplantae; phylum Streptophyta; class Magnoliopsida; order Santalales; family Viscaceae; genus Viscum; species Viscum album. The sequence goes on along the minus strand of OY728159.1, from coordinate 1,233,695,377 downwards.
ATGATCAGTGGTGGTAAATGTTAAGGAATATTAGGGGTAGAGAGGATTTTGATACCTTTGATTGGGATGAATTTAAAAGTCTTTTTCTTGAAAAATATTTTCCTAAGGTAGTGCGACTTAGAATAGAGAAGAAATTATTTGAATTGAAATAGAAGGAGGAAGATTCAGTGGTTGTGTATGAAGTGAACTTCACCCGATTGGCGAGGTATGCTCCAAATCTTATTCTGGATCCTGATAGCAAAATCAACCTCTTTTACTCTGGATTAAAGCCAAGGTATCGAAGGGCGTCGGCCTCCCGTGAATTCAAATGTTATGAGAAACTTGTCTGATGTGCTGAGAGGGTAGAGATGGAGTTTTCTGATGATCACGTGTATTTTGGAAACAAAGAGAAGAAGAGGTCCATATGGCAAGCAATGGGTAAGAATAAACCAAAGAAATCTTATGGTAAGAAAATCAAATTTCCATTTTGTGAAAAGTGTGGTAAGAAACACCCAGGAGAATGTCTTATAAAAACTGGGAAGTGTTTTAAATGTGGTAAGTTTGGACATATGGCTCGAGATTGCAATGAAAATGATCCTAAGACTATAAAGTGTTTTAAATATGGTGAAATGGGTCATTATGCAAATGTCTGCCCAAAGAGAGATCTGAATGATGCAAAGAAGCCAGACTACAAGCAGAAAGGTGTAGTAAGATCCTTTGTGACTACGTCAGCAGATGTCAGACCATCCAATGAAGTTGTATCAGGTACTTTATTTGTTCACTCAAATTTTTCTAAAGATTTGTTTGATACGGGGTATACACATTCCTTCATCTCTGAGAAATTTTATGGTAAATTGGAAATATCACCTCAACAAATGAGACCCGAAATTGTTGTTAAAACACCAGGGGGAAATGTTATAGCAAAGAGGAATTATAAGAATCTTTCTATTATGGTATGTGGAAAGATATTACCTGCAAAACTTGTTGTTTTACCCTTAGTCAAGTTTTATGTTATTCTGGGAATGGATTGGATTTCTGATTATCATACTAATATTGATTGTAGAGCTAAACAAGTTGTTTTTCAGAAAGAGTTTCAGTTTGTATACAAGAATAAACCCATAAAATTGATAACATATCAGGAAGCTGATAAACTATTGAAATATGGAAATAAAAGTTATCTTGCTCATATTGTTGAAAACAAGGGAACTATTCAAATTAATGATGTGTCAATAGTAAATGAATACCTTGATGTTTTTTCGGATGAGTTACCCGGTGTCATACCTGATCGAGAAGTCGAATTCACAATTGACATAGTTCCTGATGCTATGCCAATTTCAAAACCCCCTTATCATATGGCTCTAATAGAACTTCTTGAATTGAAAAATCAGTTGCAGGATTTTCTTGAAAAAGGATTCATTCGTCCTACCACTTCACCATTGGGAGCTCCTATTTTGTTTGTTAAAAAGAAATATGGTTCCATGAGACTTTTCATTGATTATAGATCTTTGAATAACATCACTATTAAAAACAAGCATTCTTTTCCTCATATCGATGACTTGTTTGATCAGCTCCATGGAGCTCATTACTTTTCCAAGATTGACTTGAGATTCGAATACCATCATCTAAAGGTGAAGTAGGATGACATCCTGAAAACAACCTTTCATACTAGATATGGGCATTATGAATTTGTTGTTATGCTGTTTGGATTAACTAATGCACCTGCTATATTCATGAATCTTATTAATAGAGTGTTTCATGAGTTCTTGGATAAGTTTGTGGTTGTATTTATTGATGACATTCTGGTATTTTCTAAAAATAAAGAGGAGCATGAAAAACATCTAAGGGTTGTTTTGTAAACTTTTAAAGAAAATAAACTGTATGGAAAATTCAGCAAGTGTGATTTTTGGTTGCAACAGATTTCTTTTCTTGGGCACATTATAAATAAGGATGGAATAACAGTTGATCCTGCCAAAACAAAAGTAGTTGATGAATGTCCAAGACCCACAAATGTTATAGAGATTCATAGTTTTCTTGGGTTAGCAGGTTATTACCGATGGCTTATTAAGAACTTTACACGGTTATCTAGCCCGATAACTAAGTTAACATGGAAAGGGGTTAAATTTTTTTGGACAAAGGAATGTGATGTTTGTTTTCAGGAACTGAAGAAGAGATTGGTTAATGCTCCAGTTTTGGCCTTACCTTCCCAGAATGGTGAGTTTGTCATCTATAGTGATGCTTCTTTGAAGGGACTTGGTTGTGTTTTGATGCAAAATTATCAGGTAATTGCCTATGCTTCGAGGCAACTTAAAACTCATGAGCTAAATTATCCCACACATTATTTGGAATTGGCAGCTATGGTTTTTTCTTTGAAAATATGGAGGCATCATTTATACAGAACTAAATGTCAAATATATATTGACCATAAAAGTCTGAAGTATATATTCACTCAGAAGGAATTAAACATGAGGCAGAGAAGATGGCTAGAACTGATAGAGGTTTATGACTGCACGATCAATTACCATCCTGGAAAAGCAAACAAAGTGGCAGATACCTTAAGTCGGAAACATCATGCATCATTAACCATGCTACGTTTGGAACATGATCCCTTGATAAATGATTTGATGAATTTTGTCTTAGAAGTTGTTGGTGTAGGGAATACCTATGTTTTGTTTCAGGTTTCAGTGCAGTCTTCATTGTTAGACAGAATTAAGAAAGCGCAGAAAAAAGACCGTGAGCTACAGAAAAAGGTAGAATTGGTTAAAATGGGTAAGTTTCCAGAATTTAATCTTGATAAATAGTGTGTTTTAAGATTTGGTAAAAGGTTTTGTGTGCCTTGTGATTCCCAGTTAAAGAAATAATTATTGTGTGAAGCTCATAGTTCCCCATTATCAGTTCATCCGGGCAGTACTAAGATGTATAGAGACCTTCAGAAGTATTATTGGTGGGATGGAATTAAAAGAGATATTGCTGGTTTTACCATGAGATGTTTGACATGTCAACATGTTAAAGTAGAGCGACAGTTATTGAAGGGGTGCTCCAGCCTTTGCCGGTGCCAGAGTGGAAATGGGAGAATGTATCCATGGAATTTGTGGTAGGACTACCAAATATTTCTCGAGGTAACAATGTGATTTGGGTTATTGTTGATCAGCTGAAAAAATCTGCACATTTTATATCTATTCGAGAAACAATGTCTTTGGATCAGATTTCTCGATCATACATCAAGGAGATTGTCAGGTTACATGGAGTTCCTCTTTCCAATGTATCTGACTGAGATCTCAGGTTCACTTATAACTTTTGGAGGGGACTTCAGAAGTCATTGGGCATAGAGTTAAATTTCAGTATAGCTTTTCATCCTCAATCATACGGGCAGTCAGAAGGAACGATTCAAACTTTAGAGGATATGCTTCGAGCTTGTTCAGTATACTATCAGGGAAGTTGGGATCAACATCTTTATTTAGTTGAGTTTTCTTATAATAGTAGTTTTCATTCCATTATTCAGATGGCACCTTTTGAGGCCTTGTATGGGAAGCAGTGTCGTACTACAACGTTTTGGGATGAAGTCGGTGAAAGAAAGTTTATGGGGCCAGAATTAATAGAAGAAATGGCTAGGAAAGTGAGGATGATCTAGCAGCACATGAGGACAACACAGAGCAGGCGGAAAAATTATGCAGATAATAGAAGGAAAGACTTCTCTTTCGAGGTAGGTGACCATGTTTTCCTTAAAATCTCTCCTTGGAAAAGTTTGATGCGTTTCGGTAAGAAAGGGAAGCTAAGTCCATGGTTCATCAGTCCTTTTGAAATCTTCGAAAAAGTTGGAACAGTTGCGTACCGCGTAGCTTTGCCTCCGAGTTTGTTTCAGGTACACATTGTTTTTCATGTTTTGATGTTGAGAAAGTATGTGCCAGATTCACCACATATCTTGAGCCCAGAAGCAGTTCAGCTGGAAGAGAACCTTTCTTATGAAGAGAAACCAGTTCAAATTCTTGATCGAAGGGAACAGGTATTGCGGAATAAGGTAATCTACAAGGTAAAGGTTTTTTGGAGAAATCACATGTTTGAAGAAGCAATATGGGAGTCTGAAAATGCTATGAGGTAAAAGTACCCTCAGTTGTTTAATAAGTAAATAAAATTGTGAGGACGCAATTTCCAAAAGGTGGGGATAATGTAACACCCTAAGTTTTTCTAAAAATAAATTGAAATGCATGGAACTTTGTTTTAAAGTAAATATTTGTAACTAGCCTTTAAAACATAACTTTTCCACTTCTATGTTTTGAATTTCAAGAAACTGTCATCTACAATTGTGTTCAGTATGTTATTTGGAGTCTATTGGAACCAACTTATTTTTTGGTGAATAGTAATATACCCTTATGAATAGTAATATGACCTTAATGAATAGTAAATTGTATTATTATTTTATTTTCTTAAGGCTTTAATATAATGGCATCTTGATTAGTTTTTCAATGTGATATAAAAGCAGTTATAGTTTTTAAATAATTAATTTTTGAATTAAGTATGATTTTATTTAAAAATTAAATTAAAAATATTTAGAAAATTATTTTCAAAAAATGGACTTAATTTTTGAAAGCTACATGTTGATAAATAGTTAGGGTGAATTTTGGGAATTTTTCTGAAATAGTTTATTTTTCAGTTAATAGTAAAAAATATAGTTTTTAGTTTCGGTTTTTTAATGACATCATTAATGATGTAATAATGATGTCATAAATCTGGTCAACTTGTGTATAGTTAAATAAGATGTGAGGTGTCTTAAGTGTCTTATACCATGGGAAAATACCATGGTCAAGCCCATGGTTTTGCAAATACCACCCATGAGGTGTCCCTTGGAAATTATTAAAATATTCCCTTACTTTTCCTATAAATACCAACCCATTCCTTCATTAACTTCATTCCCAATTCCTCCTCAATGAATATCTGGCCTCCTTAACTTCCTAGTATTCCTCCAAAGGTTTCATCAAGCCCCCAAGGTCCCAACCTTCAAGTTATAAGGGTTACTCTATAAGGTAAGAAAATTCTCAATTTCTTTCTTTTTCCATTCAAGTTCTCTTTTATGTGGTATAACTTTCAAGTTTCCATACCATGTTCTTATTTCATTATTATTATTGATTTACTCTATATTATTATTCATTTATGGATGGGTTACCCTTGTCCTCTCTCTTTTTAATATTTTCTAAAACCATGTTGCATAGCCGTTTGGCTGCCGAATTTTTGTAAGGGGTTTCTCAATTATTCTTTTATTTTGAGTTCCTTTCTCATTCTTTCTCCATATCTTCTTACCCAAGTGGCATGAAATCTCCAGAAATAATTTATATTTTGGATTTTCTCATTTTCATGGAAAATTCATCATTATTTTTTCCCTCTTCCACGTATTCAAGGAATAAAAACAGTGTTTGTGATGTGTCGAATTACCGACATCATGGATGATGTGATTTCAATTTTCATTAACTCTTTCAAGTATGGTTATGAAACCATTTTTATGGTTGAACAAAGTTATAATATATGTATTATATCTCATCCATGGTTCTAGAATTCTTTTTAACACATTTTTTTAATTTATAAAATGAAATGAGGTCGTTATTATTAAAGAACCACTAAAATGATCTAAACGAACATCATTAATGTTTTAACTTATGAATCATCCTCATGTAAGAATTAAAAATGATAAATGGTATAATTTATGTTACTTAATATATTTAAATACTACTCCATTCCAATTCTTGTAGTTTAACTTCCAATCGATAAGAACATCTACTATGAACCAATCATAGAAATCATGTAAAGAACTCACCCAAAAACAGTGCAAGGAGCAAAATACTAACAATTAAAGGGTGAAATGATATTATGAAATGATAATATAAGATTTTATAAACATGAAAATGTTTCTTTAAAATACTAATTATACTCTTTTAAATATTATACAGGAATTTTAAATAGGTTGGAAGTAAGACAAACCCGAGGTAAGGGAATTCTTAACCCGATTTCCATTCTTTGGGTTAACCTTCTACTTCATTATTTATGTTCTATTTAAATTGTTTGTGTGATGGGTTCTATTTATATTATGTTTTATTATTTTTATTTATAGTATATATACATACACCATCCACTCTATTAATTATCTCTTCAATTGTATGATATTTATAAGGGGATTTTCTTTAAAAATTCTCTTTTTAAATTCGGTTTTACAAAATTCAAAAGTAATGTATTTATGCTATTATTCATGTTGTATGATTATGTTTTGGTTCTTGGGAATTGTTTATGATGAAGGATGGGAACTATATCTCCCTCAAATGCATTTGGTATGTGTATTTTGGAGGTCGTTCGTATGGTTACTCCAAGTGTAAGTGTGATGGTTACACAAAGTAAGGTAGCTGTGAGGGTTACAAGTTATAAGGTAGCCAAGAGTGGTTACAAGATTATGTAATTAATTCCCCAAGATACCTCTATGATTATATTTATGTTCTCATGTTTTGTGTGGATCTTGTGAAAATATCATGTTACACAAAGTAAGTATATATGGGTGACAAGCATGTCTTTTGTAAATGCTTTCATATGTTATGAGTATTCATGGACTAATGTGTTCATTCCTTCATTTCCATCCCTTACTGAGCTTTTGTGCTCATCCCAAGTTTTTAAATGATTTTCACAGGTTAATGGATGTGTAAGACAAGGAAGGAATCCATGTTAAATGTTGAAGAATTGTCAAGGAGTCATGTTTAAGTTTTAATGTTTTATATTTTGAAAAAAAATGGAAACTGTTTTTATGGTATCCACTCTGTAATAATGTGTAATGTTATGAATGTATTGTCCCAATTCTCTAAAGATATAAACTTGAAAAGATCATCAATGTAAAAGGAAGTGTTTTCTTAACTAAATTCAAGATTATGTATGTAATAAGGTTGGGTCCTTATGCAATGTGTGGAAGTGTCTTCTTTATTATGTAATTTCTTTACTAATTCTCAAAAACTATAAACCTAAAAGAAAATGATAATGTAAAAAATGTGAAATAATTAATATTAAACTCATATTTATGGGTTGTTTAAGTGGTGAGGTGGTATGTTGTGTGTGTGTGTGCGTGTGTGCGTGTGTTATGGGTCTGCGAAATAAAACGTTCATTGTGTTTTGAACTTAGGCCTCTAGATCATTCTCCAATGACCTCTTTTACTACATTACCACTAATATTGCTTATATATACATGTAAAAATATTTATGTGTGTGTGTGTCTATGTGTGTTTGTAAGGGTCTACAAAATAAATTTGTGGTCGCATTTTGAACCTAAAAATAGGTTCCCCATTCAAAGGATATATCCATAAGCATTGTCGTCCATGTATATAGGGTCTTGGTTCATAGGATATAACTACAGACATTTATTACCATGGATATAAGGTCCCTTCCCATGTATATTTTCTATTCCCATGAAATTCTAGTAGTTTTTTCCATTCTCACTTCACCTTATAGCCATGGTCCATCCTTCTAATGTTTATAGGTCTGTGACTATGGCTTTTTTTAATAATGATAACATATACAAAATAATAATCCAAAGGAATCAAGGAATAAAATAAATCTTTTGTAAAACCATTGAAATTGATGAGCATGAGAACATAACCATCTGAGTATGTGAAGGAGAGAGTGTGTAATTCCAACACTTAGGAGGGAGACACAATGGTATCACATCCTTCTTCAATGGAATCACATACTTCTTGAAACTCTTTGTTTATAATTTTATACTACAATTTCAAACTCATTACAATTGTTAAGGAGAGACAATATTTTTTAAGCAGTGTTTAATACTATCTTATTACTTTAAGGGTTCTCCCTAAATTGAAAATAGAAAGTGTGAGAAGTGAAATATCACCCACCCATCATCAAGAACTATTTGATCTTCAAGAATCGGTGGACCATGTTAAAATTTCTTAAAATTGCTCACTAATTACCATTTTCCTAAATTCAAATGATATAATTTAAATATATAATAAGGGAGTGAAATAACCTTAACCATCAACAAGACACTCCAAGTATAAAGAGATCAATACTATAGATCCCCTTTTATTAGTTCTAGAAAACCCCTTTATCAACGCTAAAAAAGCATTGATGTTAAAAGTGTTGATAAAAGGATGTCCATTTTATCAGTGTTAAAAATAGTGTTGATAAAAGAACCCTTTATCGGTGATAAAAAGCATTGATAAAGGGTCCCTTTATCAGTGCTAGAAATAGCACTGATAAAATCCATACTGTTGTAGTGTGCTGCTAAAATTATAGCACACTAAAGTAGTAAATAAAGAATTTAATTAAAATAAAATTTATATAACAAATACAAGAAGAAAACCCCATTTTATATAAATTTCACACATTAGTTTTTACAATTACATAAGTATGTACAATTTATCACAAACATTTAAAAACATCAATGTTTCATTTTCTTTGGCCCCCAACCCCCTCTAAAAAGAGAGTGATCGTGCTATTAGTTTCTGAATAAAGCACACCATGTCGAGAAAAAGAGTGAACCTATATAAGAAAATAATTATTATGTTAGTAATACTATAAAGAAATAAATTAAACATAAATATGAGATAATACATTAATAAAATGTCATTTTTAAAATAAAACCACACATTTTGAGTCATACCGATCACACCGTATATCGGATAGATGTGTGGTTAATTCTTAGATGTCACAAATGACTTATGGATCATTTTCCTAAAGTATCAAAATTATTTGAATGTGTTCACTCAGTTTTGAGTATGTCACATGTCCTTTTTACTAAAATGTGAATTTAAACTGAAAATACACACTTTGAGGCATACTGATCATATTGTGTGTCATTTTTATGTGTGACTAATTCCTCCAAGTCACAAATTACTTATTAATTATTGTCCTAATGTATCAAGATAATTTGAGCATGTTTTCTTAGTTTTCAGTGAGTGACACGTGTTTTGAACTAAAATATAAATTCTGAACTGATAACATACACGGCGGATAATTCATACATGTCATAACTGAATTATGGATTTTTTTTCATAAAGTATAAAACAGTCTAAATGTGTTTTCTTAGTTTTGAGTATGTGACATGTGTTTTGAACTAAAATGTCAATTTTAAATAAAAACACACACTTTGAGTCATATCGGTCACACTATGCATCGTATTGACATGTGGTTAATTTTTACATGTCACAAATTACATATGGATCATTGTCCTAAAGTATCAAAACAATATAAATACATTCACTCAGTTTTGAGTATGTCATGTTTTCTTTTTACTAAAATATCAATTTAAACTGAAAACACACACTTTGAGTCATATCGGTCACATCATTTATTAGTTTGATGTGAGACTAATTATTACAAGTCAAAAATGACTTATGAATCATTTTCCTAAACTATCAAGACAATATGAGCATGTTTGATTGGTTTTTAGTGAGTGGCACATGTTTTGAACTAAAATGTCAATTTTAAACCGATAGCATACTCTTTGAGTCATACCAGGCACACCGTGCATCATATTGAGATGCAGATGATTCCTACACGTCAAAAATTACTTATGGATTATTTTCCTAAATTATCCGAACAATCCAAATGTGTTTTCTCAGTTTTGAGTAAGTGACATGTGTTTTGAACTAAAATGTTAATTTGAAATAAAAACACACACTTCAAGTCATATTGGTCACACTGTGCGACAGATTGGTGTGTGGTTAATTCCTATACATCAAAAATAACTTATGAATCATTTTTCTAAAGTATAAAAACAATTCAAATGTGTTTTATTAGTTTTGAGTATGTCATGTGTCTTTTTTATTAAAATTTCAATTTAAACTAAAAACACACATTTTGTGTCATACCAGTCACATCATGTGTTGGTTTTACATTTGACTAATTCCCACATGTCACAAATGACTTATAAATAATTTTCCTAAAGTATCATGATAATATGAGTGTGTTTTCTTGGTTTTTAGTGAGTGACACGTGTTTTGAACTAAAATGTTAATTTTAAACTAATAACATATACTTTGAGTAATATCAGGCACACCATGTATCAGATTGAGGTGCAGTTGATTCCTACAAATCAGAAATGACTTATGAATCATTTTTTTAAAGTATCAAAACAATATAGATGTGATTTATTGGTTTTGAGTATGTTACGTATCTTTTTTATTAAAATGTAAATTTTAAACTGAAAACACGCACTTTGAGTCATACTAGTCACATCATGTGTTGGTTTGATGTGTGACTAATTCCTACACATCAAAAACAACTTATGGATAATTTTTCTATAGTATCAAGAAAATATGAGTATGTTTTATTGTTTTTTAGTGAGTGATACATGTTTTGAACTAAAATGTTAATTTTAAACTGATAACATACACTTTGAGTCATACCGAGTACACTATGTATCAGATTGAGGTGAGGTAAATTATTACATGTAACAAATGACTTATGGATCATTTTCCTAAAGTATCAAAATAATATGATTTTTTTTTCTCAGTTTTGAGTATGTGACGTGTGTTTTGAAGTAAAATGTCAATTTTAAATAAAAACACACTGAGTCATATCGATCACACCATGCATCAGATTGACATGAGTTTGATTCTTACACATCACAAATGACTTATGGATCATTGTTCTAAAGTATAAAAATAATCTAAATGTGTTTTATTGATTTTGAGTATGTCATATGTCTTTTTATTAAAATGTCAATTTAAACTAAAACTGTGAACTTTGAGTTATACCGTTCACATCATGCATCAGTTTGATGTGTGACCAATTACTACATATCAAAAATGACTTATGAATCATTTTACTAAATTATCAAGAAAATCTGAGTTCATTTTCTTAGTTTTTAGTGACTGATACATATTTTGAACTAAAATATCAATTTTAAACTGATAACATAAGCATTGAGTCATACTGGACACACCATGTATCAGATTGGGATGAGGCTAATTCATAAATGTCACAAATGACTTACAGATCATTTTCAAAAATTATAAAAACAATCCTAATGTTTTTTCTCAGTTTTGAGTATGTGATGTGTGTTTTGAAGTAAAATGTCAATTTTAAATAAAAATATACTTTGAGTCATATCAGTCACACCATATGTCGGATTGATGTACAGTTGATTCCTAAACATAAAAAATGACTTATGTATCATTTAACTAAAGTATCAAAACAATTTAATTTGTATTCTCAATTTTGATCATGTCACGTGTCTTTTTTATTAAAATGTCACTTTAAACTAAAAACACGCACTTTGAGTCACACCAGTCACATCATATGTTAGTTTGACATGCGTCTAATTACTACACATAAAAAATGACTTATGAATCATTATATTAAATTATTAAGATAATATGAGCACATTTTCTTGGTTTTTAGTGAGTGTCATGCATTTTGAACTGAAATGTCAATTTTAAACTGATAATATACACTTTGAGTCATAACAGGAACACCGTGTATCAGATTGAGGTGAGGATAATTCCTACACATCACAAATGACTTGTGGGTTATTTTCCTAAATTATAAAAACAATATAAATTTTTTTTTGATCAATTTTGAGTATGTAAGATTTGTTTTGAAGTAAAATGTCAAATTTAAATAAAAACACATTTTGAGTAACATCAGTCACATTATGTGTCGGATTGATGTACAGTTGATTTCTATATGTTACAGATGACTTATGGATCATTTTAAAAAAGTATCCAGACAATATGAATGTGTTTTCTTAATTTTGAGTATATTACATGTCTTTTTTACTAAAATGTCAATTTAAACTGAAAACACACACTTTAAGTCATATTGGTCACATTGTGTGTCGATTTGACATGAAAATAATTCATACACATCACAAATGACTTGTGAATTGTTTTATTAAATTATTAAAACAATCTGAATGTGTTTTCTCAGTTTTGAGTATATCATGTGTTTTTTGAACTAAAATGTCAATTTTAAACTAAAAAAATACACTTTGAATCATACTAGGCACACTGTGTATTAGATTGAGGTGTAGTTGATTCATACACATCAAAATTTTGTTATGGATTGTTGTTCTAAAATATCAAAATAATATGAATGTGTTTGTTCAGTTTTGAGTATGTAGAATGTGTTTTGAACTAAATTATCAATTTTAAACTAAAAACATAGACTTCGAGTCATACCAGGCACGCCATGTATTGGATTAAGGTGTGTTGACTCCTACACTTCACAAATTATTTATGAATACTTTTTCTAAAGTATCAAAATAATATAAATTTGTTTTCTTGGTTTTGAGTATGTCACGTGTGTTTTGAACTAAAATGTCAATTTTAAACTGAAAACACACACTTTGAGTTATAATGAACACACTGTGTATCAGATTCATACACATCACAAATGAATTATGAATCATTGTCCTAAAGTATCTATTGGACCCTTCATAATATTGTATTTTTCATAATCATAAATCATTTCAATATACAGATTCTACTCTTTTAAGCAATTTTAATATCTCTATGTGAATCAATTTTGTCATACAGAAACATATACTTTAATAAGTAAATTTCTTATAATTCATGAATCAATATGTTTACAAGTGTATTTTTACATTTAATTTGATTAAAAATTCATCTTGTAATGGTATATGCAAGACAGACTCTTCACAATCCTTCTTGCATTCCCTAAGACCGAAGTTCGACTCACCGAAGTCGACACACCAAAACTAAAGTTTGACTCACTGAATATGACACACTAAAACTGATGTTCAACTCACCGAAGTTGACACACTGAAACCGAAGTTCGACTCACCGAATATGACATGCCGAAACCGAAGTTCGACTCACCGAAGATGACACACTGAAACCGAAGATGACACACCGAAACCGAAGACAACACACCGAAACCGAAGTTAACAGACTGAAGTTCGACAGACCGAAGAATTACAGACCGAAGAATGACAGACCGAAGAATGACAGACTGAATAATGACAAACCGAAGTTTGAAAGACCGAAACCGAAGTTTGACAGACCGAAGTCGACACACCGAAGTTCGACAGACCGAAGTCGACACACCAAAGTATAACAGACCAAAGTCGACACACCCAAGATAACACACCGAAGATGACAGACCAATGTTATCAAAACGAAGACAACAAACTGAAGATTACTCACTGATTGATATAAATAACTGTTTCCATTTTATTAATTCAAATTTATTTCTAACGGTCATATGTAGAAAAATTAATGTTTTTGACATTATTTAATGTTGTCTGTAGGAAAATCCATAGACAAGTACGAGGTACATGCACGTGTGAAGATCCTTATGAATAGAGGATATGGGAGTATAAATGGACCTCATCTTTCATGTTAAAAAAAGACGACGACGATAGTAGCAGTACAAACTGAGACACAGACTGTGCGAATATGAAAAGGGAATAACTAAGCGCCTGAGATTACAAGAATACTGTGACAAGATATCTTCACCACAAAGGCTCAATATACATCAAGACATCAACGAGTTGAACCTTTTCACTCCCTGAAGCTGTATTAAAGAAACTACGATACTCTGTTCTGAAGACATATTCCAGAAGAAGACTCAAATACCAGTTTCTCAACATTCATTGATTCTAGAGCCTTACTTCACAACACACAAAGAATTCTTAACTCTATTTTCATCCTTAACTCTGTTGTGTTTTATATTTTCTATTTGAGCAGTGTGTATATTTATTTATATAACACACACTGTATCCTGAACATAACTGGAGGATATAAAACTATCCTCATACACAATCACTTATTTCATTTGTTTCCCATGAATTACTATGGTAGAGGTCAAGTGTGACCTCGACAGCTGGGTGTGATATTGTAAACCCTGATCTAGGGTGTGGATCAAAAGTTTATTTATATAAAATGATTGGTGATAGGTGATCACCAAGTGAAGAGGATTAAGTCTCTGCTTGAGACTGAACCTCTTGTTTACATTGTTATGCTAATCTTCAATTACTCTGTTTTTTTTATCTGCTGCTTATATTTACTAAAACATAAAATTGTTTTTGCTTACACTTTGATAGTTAGTTTTGGTTAGTGTGTGTATTTGTTTACTTCAGTAGAATTGTATCAAAAGTTGAATTAGTATTCTACACTGATTTATCTGAGGACTAATTACCCTTTGAGAAACCCACTGACCAATTGAACATTTACATTTCTAATGGCTTAATTAACTGGGCCAGTTTTAAAATTGGGGATTTTCTTAACTATAAAGTTTTTAACAGAAATTTTAATTGGAAATCAATTCACCCCCTCTTGAGTATCCACTCCGACCAACATTTGGTATTAGAGGTTTATTTATTTTCAAGTTTTTCAAATTATTTTCAACTGTGATTTTAGTTTTATCTTAAAGATCTTAAAATTTCTGTCATATCTAAATTTTCAGTTCTTTAAATTTTAAGTAACTATGGAAACTAGAGTTGAGGGTGTTGCTACTAACAGACCACGTTTCTTTAATGGTAATAAATATGCTCAGTGGAAATTAAAAATGAAAATGTATCTAGAGAGTATAGGACCTGAAATTTGGGACATAATTGAAGAGCACCATATATTTCCTGCTATTGCTAGGGATACATGGTCTCAGTTGACCAAAGATAAATATAATAATAACTTTAAAGAAATGAATTCCTTGTACTATTCTCTAGGTGATGATGAATTCAATAGAATATCTGCTTGTAAAACTGCATATGAAATTTGGGATACTTTAGCTTTTTCTCATGAGGTAACAACTAATGTTAAAGAAATGAGGCTAAATACATACACTATTAAATATGATAATTTTAAAATGAAGCCTGATGAACCTATCTCTAAAATGTATCTCAGGTTCAACAAAATAGTGAACACTATGAGTCTTCTTGGAAAACCGGTGGACAGTAAGGACCAAATCATGAGACTGCTTCGATGCCTACCTGGCAGATGGAGGGGAACTTCTGTTTCTATCCGAGAATCTTGTGATATAAGCAAGCTTCTAGTGAAGGAACTAATTTGAAAACTTATGATGTATGAGGAAGAACTTAAGGTGAATCAAGAAGAATATGAGGAACCAAGGAAGAAATCAGTAGCATTCAAGACTACTACCTCAAAGAGAAAAAACAAAGAAAAAGATCAAGTTCCTGCAGACAGTTCCACTAGTGAAGAGTCAGATTCAGACAGTGATGAGGAGATAGCTCATCTTGCAAGGAGATTCAAAAAGTTTTACCGAAAAAAGAAATTCTTTAGGAAGTCAAACTACAAGAGAAATTATGATAGTAAAGGACAGTGGAAGAAAGACAGAAAATGGAATGACAACTCAAATGAAATAATCTGCTATGAGTGAAAACAAAAAGGTCATGTGAAGGTAGACTGTCCCAAGATGAAATTCAAGAATAAATATGAAGACAAGGGCAAAGGATATAAAAAGGCTATGAAAACTACTTGGAGTGATTTAGAAGACATCTCCAGTGGATCTGATGCTTCTGATAGTGAACAGAATAATCATGCCAACTTATGTTTCATGACAGAAACATCTGAGGTAACACTTAACTCTCCTATACATAATGCCTATTATTTTGGGAATAAGAGTGAGTCACACAATGATGAATATATGACTAAGGATGAACTATTTTAATATTGTCAAATTCTTGAGGATACCTTTAATGAGCTCAAGGACAAGTATAAATCATTAAAGAGATAACATGATTTAAATTCAAATTATAAGTCAAGTCTGGATATTGAGAAAGAAAAATGTGCTCAGTTGTTAAAATAAAATACCGAACTCAAATTATCAAATGAACAATTAAAGAAAGATATTGAAAAATTTACTGCTGGTAGAGATACCCTGACTCAGTTTCTAGGACAACAGATTGCCCCAAAATATACAACTGGTCTAGGATATCAACCTGGACAGAGGAGGATCATTAAAACTAAATTTATTCCAAAATCTAGACAATTCACTGCTAGTTCAAGTTCTGGACCATTTCATGAAAAACAATTCTCTAAAGGACCAAACAAAGTGTTTATGTCTCAAAATATATCTGATGATTATAGGAAATCTATGAGACAAGTATGGGTTCCCAAAATTTTACTTGCTAACCTCTCAGGACCCAAGAAAGTCTGGGTACCAAAGTTACCCCATGTCTAATCTGTTTTACAGGGATGTTGCCTAAAGAGTTCCTGTAAGACTCTATGGTACTTGGACAATGGATGTTCAAGACATATGATAGGAGACTACTCATTCTTTAGGAGCCTAATCAAGGTTGATGGTGGTCATGTAACTTTTGGTGAGAATGTAAAGGGAAAAATCGTCAGCTTAGGCCAGATCGATAACCCTAATATAGTATTAATTTCCAAAGTACTTTTTGTTGATGGATTAAAGTACAATTTAATTATAATCTCTTAGTTGTGTGATGATGGCTTCAATGTCAAATTTGAAAATGATGCATGTAATGTTTTTAATTCCAAAAATGATTTAATATTTACTGCTCTCATAAATGAAAATGTGTATGCTATTGACTTAAATTCTTTAGCTAAGAAAAATGTTTCTTGCTTAAATGTTTTTTATAAGGAATACTGGTTGTGGAACAGAAAACTAGGACACTTCAATGTGCACTCTATTAGGAAACTGACTAGGAAAGGTTTAGTTAGAGATTTACCTAAACTGGAATTCCCACTTAACAAAGTGTGCAATCCTTGTCAAAAGGGAAAGCAACACAAAGTTTCTTTCAAACCAAAGAAAGAAGTTTCTACTTCTCAAACGCTTGAGTTGGTTCACATGGATTTGTTTGGACCATCAAGAGTTTCAAGTTTAAATGGTAAGCACTATGTTTATGTTCTTGTAGATGATTTTTCTAGATACACTTGGGTATACTTTCTCGCTCACAAAAGTGAATCTTGTTCTTATTTTATCAAATACTCCAAGTCTATGGAAAACCTTAGTGGACTTAGAATTAAGACCTTGAGAAGTGATCATGGTCGTGAGTTTGAAAATCAGGAGTTTTAATCCTATTTCTCACACAATGGCTATAGTCACAATTTCTATGCTCCTAGAACACCTCAACAAAATGGAGTCGTGGAAAGAAGAAATAGTACCATTCAAGAAATAGATAGGACTATGCTTAGTGAATACAATTTACCTATTTATTTTTGGGTTGAAGTTGTAAATACATCTTGTTATACCATTAATAGAGTCTTGATTAGACCTGTTCTTAAGAATACCCCTTATGAACTTTGGAACAATAGGAAGCCTAAGGTTAACTACTTTAGAGTTTTTTGTTTCAAAGTCTTTATCCTTAACACTAAAGATAATCTTGACAAATTTTCTTCCAAGTGTGATGAAGGAATTTACCTAGGTTACTCTACAACCAGTAAAGCCTATAGAGTATTCAATAAGAAAACCAAATGTGTGGAAGAGTCAGTTCATGTAAAGTTTGATGAAACTGATCCACATGAACCCAAAACCTCTCTTGAATATCTTGAGGAAGATATGTCAATTATTAACCTTAATGATAATGATAGTGAATCCCCTATAAAAGTGACCAGTTCTGGGAATTTTCTAGAATCTGCACCTGTTGAGTCTGAATAAATAGACAATCATGAGGAGTCTAGTTCAAATCTTTCTAGAGGTATTAGAACTCTCAAGAATCATCCTTTAGATGTTGTAGTAGGTGATTTAAACCGAGGGACACAAACTAGAGCTTCTCTGAGAAACCAGGTTGAACATCAAGATTTTCTTTCACAACTTGAACCCAAAAATATTAATGATGCTATCAATGATGAATTTTGGGTGATGGTTATGCAGGAAGAATTAAATCAATTTGAAAGAAACAAAGTCTGGGAACTAGTTGAAAGACCTAAGGATACCTTGACAATAGGCACTAAATGGGTTTTTAGAAACAAAGTTGATGAGTCTGAAAAAATAGTTAGAAACAAAGCTAGATTAGTTGCACAAGGTTATAGTCAAGAGGAAGGAATAGACTATGAGGAGACCTTTTCACCTGTATCTAGGTTAGAGGCCATTAGGATACTACTTTCTTATAAAGCTCATCTGAATTTCAAATTTTATCAAATGGATGTCAAAAGTGCTTTTCTAAATGGGTATATAGTTGAGGATATATTTGTTGAACAACCCCCTGGCGTTACAAATCCCCATTTTTCAAATCATGTTTTTAAACTTTCTAAAGCTTTATATGGTCTAAAGCAAGCTACAAGAGCTTGGTATTATAGAATTAGCTCCTTTCTTATTTCAAAAAGTTTTACTAAAGGAATAGAAGATCCTACTTTTTTTATTAAATAGATTTCCAAAGATGTTTTGATGGTACAAATTTATGTAGATGATATAATTTTTGGATCTTCTAAAAACTCTTTATGTACTGATTTTTCAAAAATAATGCAAAATGAATTTGAAATGAGTTTAATGGGTGAACTTAAATTTTTCCTTGGATGTCATATTTTTCAAAATAAAGATGGTATTATTTTAAATCAAAGTAAATATACTAAATATATTTTAAAATCTTTTGGTTTGGATGGTAGTAAAGGTAGTGATACACCTATGAGTACCACTTGTAAGTTGGATGCTGATGAAGCTGGAGAATCAGTGGATAAAACCAACTACAGAGGCATGATAGGGAGTCTGCTCTACCTTAGTGCTAGTAGACCTGATATTATGTTCAGTGTACGCATGTGTGCTCACTTTCAAGATAATCCAAAAGAATCTCATTTAAATGTTGTTAAAAGTATTTTCAAATATCTCAAATATACTCCCAACTTAGGATTATTTTATCCATGAGGACCATCATTTGATTTAATAAGCTATTCAGATGCTGACTTTGATGGTTTTAAGATAGATAGAAAAATCACCTCTGGGACATGTCACATGTTAGGCAAATCTCTAGTATCATAGTGTAGTAAAAAATAGAATTATGTTGCATTATCTACTGCCGAAGCGGAATACATTGTTGTTGGTAGTTGTTGTGCACAAATTTTGTGGATAAAACACACTTTACTAGACTATGGATATCAATTCAAACATGTATCCATTAACTGTGACAACACAAGTGCTATTAACATTTCTAAAAATCTAATATCTCATTATATAACAAAGCATATTGATGTAAGACATCACTTTTGAGAGATCATTATCAAAAAGGTGATATAACTCTTGATTTTATTGGAATCGAACATCATCTTGCTGATATATTCACTAAACCCTTAAATTCTGAGAGAATGAATTACATCAGACATGAACTAGGAATGATAAATCAGTAACTGATCTTTGTAAAATCAATCTTTATAAAACCGATCTTTATGAAACTGATTTTTGTGAAATCGATCTTTATGAAAGTGATCTTTATGAAATCGATTTTGTGAAACTGGTCTTTATGAAACCGATCTTTATGAAACCGATCTTTGTGAAACCAATCTTTGTGAAACTGATCTTTGTGAAACTGATCTTTATGAAACCGATTTTTGTGAAACTGATCTTCTTAAAACCGATTCTTTGACACCGATATATTTAAGGGTTGTTGTGTAATTTTTGTCTGCTTTAAGTGAAACGATGTTGTTTTATCTCTTTAACCTTGCCGCGTTTAAATTTTATGTTTTACGATTTACAATCCCTAAATGATATATTAAGTCCAATCCATCTCGACCTTTCACCTTCTCCATAGCCGTAAATCCACCTACATTTAGTCACTCTCTCTCTCGACTCTCGACCTCTCAACACAGTTAGAATCTAAAGCTTCACCATGGCTAGGACTAAGCACACAATAGAAGAACCTCGAAAATCTCCTCCTGCTAAACGTCAGAAAGGTGAGCCCAATGGTACTAGAAAACCGAGCTTAGAAAGTCGGGTTGTTACAACTGAAAAGGAAGTGTCTGCTGAGTGGCTTCTGTCAAGAAAATCTTTTCTGCTAAAGGTACTGGAATCTCAAGGGTGGCTCGGTTGGTTTACCAACAATGAAAGACCCTATTATCCCCAGCTAGTGTATGAGTTCTATCAACATTTTAGTATAACACTGAATGAATTCAAGGCATCAAAGATGAGATCTATATTAAAGGGAAAGGAAGTGGTTTTCTCTTCGAAGGAATGGGTTGAATGCTTAGAGGTACCTCATGAAGGTGTCTATGCTGACTATCCTGGTAATATTACACCTTCATCAAATTTGTTTTCATATGAATATGATCTGAATGAGCTTACTAAAAATGAAGAATCCAGGAGAACTATTGCAAATGAATTTGAAGGATAAGTGAGATTGCTTTTTAAGTTCATACAACATCCAATCTGCCCTAGGAAGGGAGATTTCTCTACAGTGAAATATCAGGATGTGTTCTTGATATTTTTTTTGAAACATGGAATAAAGGTGAATCTGTGTAGATATCTTATGGTATATATTTTTGTTTTGATTAATCTATCTAAGAAAGAAACCTGCTTATACTATCCGAGAATGATTTCTGCTATGTTGAAGAAATTAGATTGTGTGGAAGATGGAGATGAAATGATAAATGCCTATAGTAGTTTTTGTCTTCATAAAAACATTTTTAAAAGGATGAAAATCTTATGAAACCCATGTAAGAGATGTTGGGTAGGAGATGAAGAAAGGTTGTATGAGGAATTCAATCTGGTTGACCATCCTTCTAGACCAAAGGACCAAGTTGATCTAAGTATCAAACCTAGAGATGTTCCTATCTATTCTTATGAGGAAGCTGAGGCTGAAGTGCCTAGGGAAGAAGAATCTCCTTTTGATGATAGGAGTGATCCTAATATCACTGAAAGTCCTAAGAATATGAATTTTGGACCTGCTAGTCCACCTATGGAACTGCCTTCAAGAGAAACTATTCTAGGTGATGAAGAAGAGGAAGAAACTGAAGTTACTAGAGTTGAAGGTTATGTTAGAAAATTAGATGAAAAATCTAATGATGATGATGATAATAATAATGATGATAGTGGTGGTGAAAAATGGTGATGATGGAAGAAGTGTTGAGCATGTGAGTGACTCTCTAAAAGTGGGACAACAAGTGGTTGACAGATCGAGTGAGGAATCTATTCATATAGCTGGTGATGGAGTAGAGCCTATTATTCTATAGGCTGATGATCATAGAGATGTTGGACATGAGGATAGACTACTTCATCCCAATGCTGAAAACCAAGATCTCATTTAGGAATTTAATGATATTATGGTTGTTGGCCAAGAGGAAGAGGATGTAGTTCCACTGCCTCAAATTGAGGAAGTACATGGTGAAGTTGAAATAGATGGAGCTCAGGCAGAACCTGAAGTTCAGTTGGTTCCTATCCCCAGACAAGGTATTATGGATAGAGACTAGGATAAAAAAATTGGTCATATTGATGTTATTCCTAAGACACAGGGACGAAGGGTAAGAATTGATACCGTTGAGCCAAGATATTGGACATGTGCTAGAGAGTGGGATAGTAATCCAGGATATATTCTTTTCGGTTTAGAATATGACTCAGATGAGGAAATGGTACCTAATCCTCCCGTTCCTAAAGTCCATGCTGACCCAGAGCCTGCTGCTCCTGTTCCAATAGTTTCACCTCCAGCAGTAGACCCAGTTGCTCAGTCAGTGCCTAGTGACTATGTCACTAAGGCTGATTTGGAAAAGTTTAATAATGAGATATGTGAGTTTGTTCTAGCTTCAATGGGATCCAGAAATGAAGCCTCCACATCAATAAGTATCTCAGATGCTGATGCAACAAAAATTGCAAGAATTGTGATTCAGGAGATTCAACCGAATCTTATTACTACAGAAGAAACTATTATTAGACACAACACTTTGCTGAGAGAAGAAGTAAGAAAGATGATCAATGAGCTGAATTCCTTAACCTCTGACTTCAAGACCTCCTTTAGTGGTGTTCTGGAAGTTCTTAGGAACTTGGTAAATCATCTACTCAGTATTGACTTGAAAAGGTTGAAAGAAGAGCTTGGAAAAATGTTGACTGGCCCATCTAGTTCCAGGAGTGGAAGAAGTGTTGTTGTTGATTTAGAGTCTCTCAAGGCTGTGATGAGAGAGGAGATTCAGAAACTCCATATTGTTTCAGATAAGGAAACCCTTGAAAAGGTACATCGGAATACAGATCTTGTGTACAATATGGTTAGACAATGCACCAATGAAGCCTCTGCAGCTTAGAAGGAAATTCGGGAAAAGGTGGATAAGTATTTCACTAAGATATATACCAAGCATGACCTCATCAACAATTTCAAATTTCTGGCAGAAAATCTTTGAATTCCCCCAGACATAGAAGATTTTAAAAAGAAATTTCTCCAGTTGAAAGAGTTTACACCTTTACTGAGTAAGTTTATGGAGAATAAGGATGACTTTGAGAAGGCAATGCAATATGGAGGAGAAGTCATTAATGACTTCATCAACCTGCTCAAACCATATCTGCATGTTCATGCTGAGGCTATTGTGGTCCCTACAGCTGCTTCAATTGGTACTGCCTCTCGGTCTCCTGCTCCAATGACTGTCTCTCAAGCTCTTACACATATTTGACCGATCATTACTGAGCAGTCTCCAAGTCGTGTGCTATCAGAGAGAAGGCCTAACCTTACAGCTACTGTTCCTACAGGTGTTGCTCTGCCTGGTGTTGTAATCAGATCAGCTCTATCCTCTGCCACTACTAAACCTTCTCCTTCCCCATTGGATCCTTCAGACAAAGGCAAAGCTCCTCCGCATCCAAAACCATAATGATGGATTGTTTCTTTTTGATAGGGATTTTTTCTTTTTGTTTGTCTTGTACTCTTATGATTTTGAATGAAAAATCTTGTGGTGTCTTTCTTTTATCCTATTTTTCCTTTCTGCTTTTCACTTTTTGTCAATCCCAAAAGGGAGAAAAAGTCAGGATGGCATATGAGAAAGGGGTAGAAAGTAAGGATGATGAGAAAAAAAGGGTGGAATATACTCTTATTAATCCATCTAGTGAGGGGGAGATCTGTTTTAAATAAATTCTAGCAATTTCAAACTTTAGTTATATTGGAAAAATATATTCAGCCATGTTTATTCTATATATTTTCATATATGCCATAATTTTTTATTATCAAAAAGGGGGAGATTGTTGGAACCTTCATGATATTGTATTTTTCATAATCACAAATTATTTCAATATACAAATTCTACTCTTTTAAGCAATTTTAATATCTCTATGTGAATCAATTTTTTCATACAGCAACATATACTTTAATAAGTCAATTGCTTATAAGTCATGAATAAATATGTTTTTAAGTGTATTTTTACATATACTTTGACTAACAATTCATCTTGTAATGGTATATGAAAGATAGACTCTTCATAATCCTTCTTGGATTCCCTAAGACTGAAGTTCGACTCACCGAAGCCAACACACTGAAACTGAAGTTTGAATCACCGAAGATGACACATCGAAACCGAAGTTCGACTCACCGATGTCAACACACCAAAAATGAAGTTCAACTCACCGAAGATGACACACCGAAACCGAAGTTCGACTCACTGAAGATGACACACCGAAACCGAAGATGACACACCTAAACCGAAGATAACACACTGAAACCGAAGTTAACAAACCGAAGTTCGATAGACCGAAGAATAACAGACCAAAGAATGACAGACCGAAGAATGACATACCGAAGTTTGACAGACCGAAACCGAAGCTCGACAGACCGAAGTCGACAAACCGAAGTTCGACAGACCGAAGTCGACACACCGAAGTATGACAGACCAAAGTCGACACACCAAAGATAACACACCAAAGATGACAAACTGATGTTATCAAACCGAAGACAACAGACCGAAGATTACTCATCGATTGATATAAATAATTGTTTCCATTTTATTAATTCAAATTTATTTCTAACGGTCATATGTAGAAAAATTAATGTTTCTGACATTATTTAATGTTGTCTGTAGGACAATCCATAGACAAGTACGAGGTACATGCACGTGCAAAGATCCTTATGCGTAGAGGATCTGGGAGTATAAATGGACCTCATCTTTCACATTAAAAAAGAGACGATGACGATAGTAGCAGTACATGCTGAGACATAGACTGTGTGAATACGAAAAGGGAAGAACTAAGCACCTGAGATTACAAGAATACTGTGACAAAATATATTCACCACAAAGGATCAATATACATTGAGACATCAACGATCTAAACCTTTTCACTCCCTGAAGCTGGATTACAGAAACTGCGATACTCTATTCTGAAGACATCTTCCAGAAGAAGACTCAAATACTAGTTTCTCAACATTCATTGAGTCTAGATCCTTACTTCACAACACAGAGAGAATTCTTAACTCTGTTCTCATCCTTAACTCTATTGTGTTTTATATTTTCTATTTGAGCAGTGTGTATATTTATTTATATAACACACATTGTCTCCTGAGCATAACTGGAGGATATAAAACTATCCTCATACACAATCACTTATTTCATTTGTTTCCCACAAATAATTGTGGTAGAGGTCAAGTGTGACCTTGATAGCTGGGTGTGCTGTTGTAAACCCCAATCCAGGGTGTGGATCAAAATTTTATTTATATAAACTGTTTGGTAGCAAGTGATCACTAAGTGGATAGGATTAAGTCTCTACTTGAGACTAAACCTCTTGTTTACATTATTGTGCTAATATTCAATTACTTTGTTTTGTTTTATCTGCTTCTTATATTTGCTAAAACATAAAACTATTTTCGCTTACACTTTGATAGTTAGTTTTGGTTAGTGTGTGTATTTGTTTACTTCAGTAGACTTGTTTCAAAAGTTGAATTAGTATTCTACACTGATTTATCTGAGGACTAATCACCCTTTGAGAAACATGTTGACCAATTGAACATTTACATTTATACTGCCTTAATTAACTGGGCCGGTTTTAAAATTGGGGGTTTTCTTAACTATAAAGTTTTTAATAGAAATTTTAATTGGAACTCAATTCACCCCCTCTTGAGTATCCACTCCGACCAACAGTATCAAAACAATTTGAATGTGTTTGCTCGATTTTGAGTATGTGATGTTTGTTTTGAACTAAAATGTAAATTATAAACAAAAATTATACACTTTGATTCATACCAAGCACACTGTGTATCGGATTGAGTTGTGGAAGATTGAGGTGTGGATAATTCCTACACTATTTAAGATAATGTTCATGATAGATATTTTGGTAAGTCATACTTTGCCTTAAACTATAGTAAAATCCCTTGGTAGATGAGAGCTTTTATTTGAACTACAAAGTCTCTTTCAAAATTGAATTAAAGAAAATTAGTGTGATCATAGATTTTGTAGATGCATCCTTATAATTCAATTCATGTTTTAGGCAGTATGTAGTTTCATATTCCATCTGAAAGGAACATGGTCTCTCTTTTTTGGATTGTTTCAGATAGTTGAAAGAAAAGTATGGATTCCCAAAAGATCTGATAAAAATAACTAAATAAGTATCAAATAAAAATGATAAGTAATTAACTTAAAAATGGAAGATAAAATAATGAAAAAATTAACTAAATAAGTAGTATGAATTCACCTTTTCATGATGTATGTATACATTCTTGGCCCATTTCCCTATCGCAATTATCTCATTTGTAGTCTCAAATTCCAGTCTCTCATGAGCATGAGTAGCTCCAAACATGTTACTAGCTCTATCATATCAGGCACACTGTGTATTGGATTGAGGTGAGTCTAATTTATACATGTAAAAAATGACTTATGAATCATTTTCTTAAAGTATCAAAACAATCTGAATATGATTTATTGGTTTTGAGTATATAACATGTTTTTGAATTAAAATGCCAATTTTAAAATAAAAACATAAACTTCAAGTCATACTGGGAATACCTTATACCGGATTGAGGTGCATTTGATTTTTACACATCACACCGTGTCTTTTTATTCTACAATGCATTCAACATTAGGGTTATCTAACAACATTACTATTTTCTAACCTGGAATATTGAATGCATTTCAAAATAAAAAAAAAAGTTCATCATCATGAGTGCATAATCCTTATTGAGTGTATGATCATAGTATAAGAGTGTGTCATCATTGTTGAAGACTTAATTTATAATTTTTTTCTCTGATCATTTTATGCTCTTAATAGAGAACAAAATGGTCATAGAAAAAGCAATTATATAAAAAGTCATTTCTTCGTTATTTCTATGAAAATTAAAAAAATAAGTATCAGATAAAAATGGCAAAGAAATCAACTAAAAAAGTATATAAAATAATGAGAAAATTAACTCAATAAGTAGTAGTAAGTCACCTATTTATGATGTTTGTATACATTCTGACACTATGTATTCTGGTCATTTGTTTTAAAAAATTATACCTCCTATTTTGAATATGAGGGATATCGACGGTCTTGGTAGTATTGAAAAAATACAAATAAAGGATTGATGAATATTTTAAATTAAATTGTAGTTATCATTGAAAATACATCTTCAGGTATTCTAGTTTATTGATGGAATACAATATATTTTCTAAATTTGAAAACATAATAACCACAATCATTGTCATTAGTTTGTTTTGGGCACTGCATAAACATTGAAAAAAATAAGTAATTTGTTTTTATATATGTTTTGATAGTGAAATATTATTATATATACCCTAATACTTATCTAGTTTTAGAAGTTGATAGGATTTTTATGCTCATGGACTATCCTCATGCCATGATTTTGATGATATTTAAACACCACCCTATAATAATAGAATCTCCATTAAAATATAATATAAAATGTATAACTTGAAGTTTATTTGAAAAATTTTACATGTAGTGTATTAAAAAATTATAAATACCATCATTTGTGGTCGGTTTTTTGGGTATCCATGCATTGAATCTAAAAAATAAATCTTTGGAGTATCCAAATTGATTGCAATGAGTAACCAATACTACCTAAAAATAAAAAGTAATTAGAAATAAAATAAATGAAAATAAATTTTATATGATTAAATTATAGAGTTTTACTCTTGCATCATGGGTATTAAGAAGAGTTTTTCATCTGTAAGTTTGATTTTAAACATTATGGACAGTTTTTTACTATTACTTCATATCGCTTTAGTTCCAATGAAAATATTTGTGTAGAAGTGATGTGAGGACTGATGAGTCTAAATTTTTATTCATGGATTTTCCCTTTAAATAGTATTGATATATACACCTACAATAAATATAAATAGCATTTATTCATAATTAACATAGTAGATCAACTATTGGACAAACAAATTATGAAAACACACCTCATGTATACATTTACAATTGAGACTCCTAGTCTTTCATGCTTGGGGATTTCATTTACATTCTCAAGACCAATATAGTTTGTAATGGACTCACCATATATTTGTTCTTTGAAATCAATTATAGTCGTATCACCACTTTTTAACATTGTATTTGTATTAAACTTTAATATTAGTAAATATAGAAGTTGAATGGGTGGGGTAAAGGTACATTCTGAAGATCTTTTTGATTGGTTGGTTGATTATTTTGATCATTTTAATTTGACCTTCCATTTCACAACCTTCACTTCTCCGTCTATAATAACATTCATTGGTTCAGAACTTTTTTTCATTAATTGATAAAGTTTTTGCACAAAAAATAAATTGGAAAGGAATACCTCCTTAATGACATGTATTTTTACATGATCAAACAAACATGCTATGAAAGTTACAATAGCACGCTCGACCATATGAATATCTAGATCATCAATTGGAACAAGTAGCTCGATACTTGGCTCATGAGATATGTGAATCACCACTCTCACATGACCTATTGGAAGTTTTTTATTGTGTAGATTAT
This sequence comes from Viscum album, assembly GCA_963277665.1. NCBI lineage: Eukaryota > Viridiplantae > Streptophyta > Magnoliopsida > Santalales > Viscaceae > Viscum > Viscum album. The sequence goes on along the minus strand of OY728159.1, from coordinate 1,233,667,636 downwards.
CTCCTTGGATATTTTACACAATACCCCTCGCAATAAGGTGATGGGTGGGTGTTGATAGATATAAATCACAATCATTTTCACCCTATAGAATATTAGCACAGTAAAGGTATTAGTGTCTTCACTACCACAAAACTGGATTTCCGCAGCTCCACCCTTTAACAGCATTAAAAAAAGTGCTGATAAAGGGGGTGCCTTTATCAGTGCTTTTTTTAGTAGCGTTGATAAAGGGGAAGCTTTATCGGCGCTTTTTCCTAGTGCTGATAAATTGTATATTTCAAAAAAAATCATAAAAAATAATATATTGATATATAAGTATATTTATACTGATATTAATATAATATATATTTTTTAAATATGTTTTAGATAAGGATAAATGGAAATCTAAAATTAATGTATAAGATATTTAGTAAAATTGGCTTATAAAATGTTTTTAAAAATGTTTTTAATTAATAATTTTGTAATTTTTATTGAGTAATAGTCATTTAATAATAGTTTGAATATAAAAAAATAAAAAATAATAATAAAAGATCAAAAATAAGTTGAAAATGCAACTCAAACTTCAAACGACCATAACTTTTGATCTGGTTGTTTGTTTGAGCTCTACAACATATCAAATCGAAACATGCGATGAGCTATACACGTTAGTGACCCAAGGGAACCTTCTGTCACATTTTTTGAGTCCAAAAAAGGCCCAAAAGACCTTCAAAACCGAGTTTTTAGTCGGGATGCCCCGATTTTTTAACATCTAAATAGCTATAACTTCTGATCTGGATGTCCATTAGGCTTGTACCACATATCATATCGAAGATCGTTTCATGTTATTCGATTTGACTAGTTTTGGAGTTGAAACTGACTTCTATATTAGAAATTATGGTCGTTTTAACATTCTATGGCTTTTTAGATACACATATATATGTATTTATTCATAAATGTGTGTGTGTGTCTATGTGTTGTATGTATGTATGTATGTATGTATGTATGTATGTATGTATGTATGTATGTATGTATGTATGTATTTATTTATTTATAAACACGCATAAGAAAACATATTTTATAAATGTATTTAAAACTAATTTTATAAATGTATTTAAAACTAATTTTATAAATATATATTAATATGCTAATAAATATACAAATAAAAAATTATAACTAAATATATATATATATATATGTGTGTGTGAATATATATATATATATATATATAATTAAATATATTTATATTAATATACAAATAAATATTAATATATGAATAAATATATTAATATATAAATATAACTATATATATATTAATATATGAATATATATATATATTAATATAACTATATATATATATATTAATTAAAATAAATATATATGTGTGTGTATTAATATAAATATATATGTGTGTATTAATATAAATATATATGTTAATATAAATATATATTAATATATGAGTAAATATAACTAAATATATATATAAATAAATAGATATAATAATAAATGAAAAGAAAAGTGATATGGTGGAGTGGTAAAGGCTTAAACGCGCAGGCAACAGGTCCCAAGTTCGAATCCAGGGGGAGGCAGGTCACGCGTGTGGGTGGGAAATTATGGTTAGTGTTGTTAAAGGGGGTTGGGGCGCTGTTAAAGGATTTGGGGGTCGTTGTGGCGTGCGGGTTGGAGTGGGATGGGGGCGTTGTTAAAGGGGGATTCAAGCGCTATTGAATCTCCTGCCCGAATTGTAGATTTTTTTAATGTTTTTTTAACTTTTATCAGCGCTAAAAAAAGCGCTGATAAAAGACCCATTTATCAGTGCTATTAAAGGGGGCTTCAAAGCGCTGTTAAAGCCCCTTCCTGAATTGCAGATTTTTTTTAATGTTTTTTTAACTTTTATTAGCGCTAAAAAAAGCACTGATAAAAGACCCATTTATCAGCACTTTTGTTTAGCGCTGATAAAAGACCTCTTTTATCAGAATTTTTTTATCACTGATAAAAAGGGTCTTTATCATCACTTTTTTAGCGTTTTTATAGGGGACCCCCCCCCCTATCTTCACCTCGATTAACAAAAAAAATTTAGCACTGTTAATGCCATTTTATAGCGCTGATAAAGGCCATATTTGCAGTAGTGCTTTCTGATTCACATTTCACAAAAAAAATTATGAAAAAATTGATTACCTCTTCTAAGACAACTCTTTTGGGGGAATGGCTTACCCCAAAGCTGGTGTAGGTGGGGGGTCTTCACATAATGGTTATTGTTGTGTTGTTTCTTCTCTTTGATTCCTTCACGTGACATTTTCTAACAACCTAGACTACCAATCATGTTTTTCTTCTATATTAGCTAATCATTCATTCATCTCTTCTATTTTCTTATCTTTATCCCCCTATTCATTTCTTTTATCAAAATATGTTCAGGGTGACACCCCAAAACCTGCACCTTTAATGCGGCCATATTATTCTGGCTACTTTAAGGCCACTGATAGTAGTCATTCATTGGGTACACTTGATGATGATTCTTATGTCTATATCAGATAAAAAATATAGTAAAATAAGTAATCATTGTTATGTAATACTGATTTAAAGCAAAAAAAATAGCATTTCATACTTACACGTGATTCTCATACTTATTGTATGTTTCATCTATTAGTATCTCATCTTTATTTACACGAGCCTCCTCTTATGGCACATAACATGGGATGGAAGTGGATTTTTATTTTGATTCATCAATATGCATATAAACAAAGGAATATAATTATGTTGTTATTTCATGTCGCATAAAATTATTACTATAAATTTAAAATATGTACCATTTTTTCAAGTGAAGCATACCCAATCCTTTCTTTACGGTAGGGGTATGTTGGTTTTACTAAACTTTGATTATTTTTAACACTCAATTGTTGTTTCATAAATTAATAATTCTTGATCAAAGTGATTAATACATGTATTGTAAAGCAATGTATTACTAATCATAGTGTACCTAAAAAGTTGTCTCCTCACGGTGACCTATAAACGCATTCCATGTTTATTGGTTTATCGAGTGTATATAAATTTTTGATGGGTGAGAGTTTATTTTCCCTTCAGCATCATTGCAATGATACTTCATAAGAATTGTCTAAAATACTTTATGAGCCTTTTCAGCAAACATTAATACAAATTTCATTTGGAAATCATCTATTACAAATACAATCTGTGGGGGAATATTGAAGAGTGAATCAATGTTTCATTATTTTATTATTTTATTTTTTAGTAAAATAAATAAAGTATATCTTAATATTACCCTAATATATTTCTAAATTAGTGCCTTAAGCGCGGGCACAATATTGTGTCGCGAATCTACATCAACTAGCATGTGCATTTAAGCGGTGAGCCTAATGTAACTATTGAACATGGCCTTGTTGGGGTTAATAAGCTGGTCATGTGCATTCTATCCAACCTCGAATTTGATGTCTTTGTCTCTCACCTTTATAATTTTTATTAACATCATCATGCTACAATTCTTCTATTTTTTTAGGACATAGGTTGTTCATCATCTACCATTTCCTCATCTTGAACATCATTAATATGTTGTTCCTCAGGATTGAGATCATTGACATGTGAAGAAGTCATTGTTTTTAGAAGTGGTTGAACATTTAATTTAGATTACATAAATGCGGTAGTGAACAAATAATAATATGAGGTAACTTGATGTATATTACAAAAAAAATAACTTTATTATCGAGATCTATTTTTGTAAAAGGTTGAAGGGATTTGAACCCTATATCGAGTATCCAAATCCCCTTATTTTGGTCCACTCTAACATAAAATACCTCATATACATTGAGAACACTATGAAATGATTGAGACGTCTCAATGAAACGGCCATCCTTAGTTGAATTTACATCTGACCATTCAGTGGTTTTGGATGATAATAGAATAATTGAACACATTCAGTAATAAGGATCCGGAACATAAAATACGTGTAATGTCTGTTATTCCATTATAAATGGTTCATATTTGTACCCAACCTTACTGAAATCCACTTTCATGAATCCCAAATAATCTATTTTAACTTCACTCTTATTATCAACCCACCTGCATTGAAAAATCGACACTTTGAATGTTGTATAATCCAACTCCTATACTTGTTTGATGATGCCAGAGTATGAAATATTCACATAAATTGGATTTGTTTCCTTATTACCAAATACATTCATTGCTTCAACCATAAGTGTAACCCTGCTATTTTGTATGGTACTGCGTTCATCATGTTCATTTATATATAACATATAACCATTAATTACATAACCATTATAAGATAATACATGCACACTTGGTCCTTTGGATTTCCATCAAATTCCTTCCGAAATTGAATCTAGATTTGTAGTTGACTCTTTAAAAATATGGTCTCAAAGCCATCCTATAAACTATTAATTATGTGTATTTTATATCTATCTTTCATCCCTTGATGGATTCAAATGTATAAGAATTACTTTATGGGTTTCAACATATGACATGACCTCTAAACTATTATGAAAAATGCAAAGGTTAGCCTTCTCCTACTCTGTAACAGTAATTGTGACAATATCTATTTCAAAAATTCCTTCACCCACAAGTCACTCGATGTGATGAGATTTTGGTAGACCAATGCCTTCCACATCGGACAGGTAGTCGGTACAAAATTCAATGGCTTCCTCAACAACATATCATCTACAATACAACCTTCTAACCGACTTTGATTTTTGACATACCCTTTCAAAATCTTCATATATCGTTCAATTTGGTACATCCATCTATAATGTACAGAACCACATAGTTGAATCTCTCTAACCAATCGAACTGTCATATCAAAGAATTTTGATAGGAAGAACATCTCTAATTCATATAATATGACATCAATTTCCTTTTCCATAATTAGAAATTTCATTAATTCTATAATTTTGTTGCATATAGCTTTGAAAAAGAATAGAGCTTGGTTAATGTATGATGAAAATTCTTGGAAAAATTGCAATGTGAAGCTACAAGAATTAGATCTTGCATAAAAATATAACAATACTGTGATTTCAAACCCTTTAAATTTAAATCAATCATTGACATGATATTCATTATATTTGATGAATACCTCTCTCAAACCTTTACATCATTTAAAAACTTTCAAAATTAATATCTCTATTACTTGGAAAGAGTGTAAATAGTTGGAGGAAGAAAAGTTCATTTTCACTCTTTATTAGTGCCAACTCTTCATGTATCCTCATGTCAATCATGTCCAAAATAGCATTGATTTTATCCTTCATTTTTTCGGGTGCATTTAGTAATGTGTACATGACATCGTCACATAAATTTTTTCCAAATGCATAACATCAAGAAAATGTCAGGCGTACAAACAATTATAGTATGGTAATTCAAAAAAAAACGAATCACTTTTTCCAATTAGTTTTTGTAATGTTTTTCAAAAAAGATTTACCAAAATCAGTGTCCATATATTTTACTTTCTCAAATAATTGATAAACTATTAATGAAGATGATGATGTACCTTCTTTTGAACTTCCATCAAATGATATAGTCTAAGATCAGTATTTATATCACCGGGGTGGAAATCTCTGATGTTCAAAAAATATAGTCTTCAATGAATGTTTCAACCTAATTGACTATATATTTTTTTCACAAATGGGATGCCCTTTAGTTCCTTTAATGTTATATCCTGACAATTTTCATAATCAATAAAGTCATTTATTATCCCGTACAACATGGATCTCAACCTAAAATCTTCATTTCTATAAGAATCATACAACATAACACTAGAATACCACAACAATTTCAAATCTTTGATCAATGGAACCAAATAAACATCAATATCATTACTTGGTTGTTTTGGTCCTGATATAAGCAGAGATAACATAATGTATTTTCACTTCATGCATAATTGTGGTGGAAAGTTATAATTTACCAATATAACCAACCATGTACTATGAGTGCTTCTTTGAAAACCAAAAGTATTCACTCCATATGTAGATAGCGCAAAACGAAGGTTTCTCAGCTTGTTTCCAAGTCCAAGATACTTGTGATCAATTTTCTTCCACTGAGGAGAGTCTGTCAGGTGATGAATTTTTGCATTTTTTTATTGTATCCACGTGTCATGTCAATTGCCTTGTAGTCTCATCACTTCCATATAGACACCTAAACCTTGGAATAATTGGAAAGTACTATACAACTTTTGTAGGACCTTATTCATCTTTCTTATATTGGGATGCACCACACCTTTGGCATTTTTAAGTGATTCATGGTCCTTGTGAAACAGTATACGATCATTTGGACAGACATGTATTCTTTCAAAGGTCATAACCTTTGAACATAACATTCATTTAGCATCATATGTTCGGAAAAAAAGCTCATTATCTTTTGGGATCATATCATTCAAGAGGGAAAGTAGTTCGGTAAAGATGACGTCACTCCATCTATTTCCAAATTTTATATTATATAGCTTTATTATGGATAATAATGTTGTATATTTAGCACAACTTGCATACAATGACGTCTTTGCACAACTATTTAATTTCTCAAACAATTTTGGACAATCACAAAGTTCATCTTCAGTTGTCATTGTCATTTCCTCAATACGGTCTTCATCATCATTCACACCTGTAATCATATCCTTGATACAATTTTCATCATTGTTCACACTTGTAATCATATCAGATTATCCATAAAACGCAGTGTTATCTCAATCACTAGCTACATTAAATCTTTCCCCATGTTTAGTCCAACATTTATAACTTTGATCTATTCCATGATAGATCAAGTGTTTTCCAACTCCTAGAGACTAATTAATCCTGAATTACAATAGCGTAAAACTGACAAAGGATTTGAGAAGGGTCATATGCATGATCGTTTTCAAACTTGATGAACTATTTCACCCCGTCCTCATACTCTTTTGTAATAGGATTGACATCCATCCATTTTTTATTCATATCCATGTTATTTGATTAAGTAATATTAATATTTAACAAAATAAATAAATACACAAAAAGTATGATCATAAAACCCATAAAAAGACATTCTTAAAGAATCATTTAAGCGGTATGAAACCATTATTCTTAGATAATAAGATTCGGATGATACGTATTGAGGTTGTTTTGTATTGGTGGGAAATGTTGAAGTAAAGGAATGTGTGGTATCTATAGAGTTACAAAGAATCTAATTAAATTGTCATCTATTGCGAAACACAGAGATCAAGGGTGGTTTTTGTAACTTTGATAGGTGGGAGTACAATAAGAGGGAGGAGTTGATTGAGGTTATTCTGTCTGGTAATGGAAGCCTTTCGTAGATGTCCATGACAATGAAAATATAAAAAGGATTGGTTCTTCTACTGGGTAATGGAAACAAATGGACAAAATTGTTTGATTTTAATCCATGGGAGCAGGAAGCATGCCTGGAACTTGGAGCGGATTACCATTTGTGCATTATAAAAACCATGCCTACTTATTATTTTAAATCGCCACCTCACATGGTAAGTGGGTGAAGTTTTTACAGAGGACAAATGGTCTTTTCATCCACATCCACATTCACTTGGGAGCTCCATGCAACCAGAGTGAGAAATTTGCAAAAGAAGATCTTATGTATGATTAATTCGATGATATCTCACATGATTAAATGGATAGGTGAGATCCAAAAAAAAACAGCGAGCTATTGAAATCAACAAGTGGGAGGAGTTGATTTTCATTCATTTCTTCACTTGGTGTGTGGCATATTGAGTGGTGTTTCAGTAACAGGATGCTTAGGAGTCAAAGTTGATCTTTTTTTAGATAATAAAAAAATTGATAGAACTAAATCACATGGTCTTGAGAACCTAATGTTTGAAGAAACTCTTGAATTTAATTGGGGCTTAACGAATTAAAGTGTGGGTCTGTCTCAATGGGATGAACCGATAAAGTAAATTGGAAAAAAAGATCAAATTGATGACTTAAATAAATCCAATGATGACCAGAATGAATGAAAATGAGACCAAGAGCAAGAACACAGTGAAAAGAAAGACACACACATCAACAATTTATGTTGAATGACATGAATAATTTTTTTTAAATAAATTAGGTGCAAACTAAGGGTAGAGATTCGATAAAATAAAATATAAATAGGGGTAATATAGGAAATTTGAAAAAACTAGCATTGTTTCATTTGTTACCTTTTAAATCACCCTGATTTTGAGGTGATTTGAAATCTTCAATCGAGAATAGACTGATTTCTCTGAGTTTCTCCCCGAAGGATTTCTCTCCATCTAACACAACCTCGCCAGGCACGTGAAATGAGTTTGAATCACTCCATTTTGTTTCCTTTCTCCCCAAATTGTCTCCACCAAACGAGTTGTGAAGGAAGTGGCAATAAATTTCTCATGGAGTTTGGATTGCACCATGATGTTCTCAACCCAGCTAAGAAAATAAATCAATTTCGAAGGCGATGGATATGTAAGGAAATTTCGTGGGTCGATTAAAGAGGAGCATGAATGGCGTGAAGCCGATGAGCATGCAAATTGAGTGATGTAAGATCAATTAAAGTGGAGTATAAATAACCACACACCTTAGGTTTTAAGATGATCAATTCATTCGAGAAGTTCAAGGGGGAGTGACGATAGAGGTGGACTTCCATGAGAGCTTGAATGACATGAAGAATAAAGTTATGTTATGGTGGAATAAATAAGATAAGGGATGATTTTATCAGCACTTTCTAAAAAACGCTGATAAATATGTGTTTTATCAACGGTAAAATCATAAACGCTGATAAAACATCTATTTTTCAGCATTTTTTTAGTGTTAATAAAGTTGTATCTTTATCATTGTTAAAAAAACACTAATAAATACATACATTTATCACCGCTATAATTATTACGGTTATAAATATTGTTTTTTATAAGCTTTTATAAATAAAATACAAAAAATATTAAACGAATATATATTAAATATGTATAATTTCTAAAAGAATGTAAAAAATATTTTACATTATTAATGGATATATAAAAAATGCATTTAAATGGATTGATTATACAGATTTCAAACATTTTAAAAATATTACAACTTAATAAATAAAATTGAATGAATATTAATCATATAAATTAAAAACACGCTAAGAGTATTAAAACTTAGCAAATAATTATGTATAGTTCGTAATATTAACTACATTGGTTGTAAACGCGTACAAAAATGAAGAAAATACTAGAAAATACATTTAAATAAATTAATTATATAAATTTCAAATATTTTAAAAATATTACATCTTAATAAATATAATTGAATAAATATTAAACATATAAATTAAAAGAATATAAAGAATATTAAAATTCATTAAATAATTATATATAAATAAATATTAAAAACGAATAAATCCCAAAAATATTAAAAATTAATAAATGTTATAAACAAATAAATAATATTAAATGATTTTTTAAATGAATAAATTAAATTGAATAAATTAAAAAAATATTTAAAAGTGAATTTGTGACATTAAATACATTAATCATAGACACCTAAAATTAATAAATATATATTATTAATTATATAAAAAAATATTATATTGACTATAAAAATATTAAAATTAAAATGCATTTATGAAAATTAATTATATAAATTTCAAACATATTAAAAATATTAAAACTTAATAAATAAAAATGAATAAATACTAATCATATAAATTAAAAACATATTGAAAATATTAAAACTTATTAAATAAATATGTATAATTTTTTAAAAACATAAATTCAAAAAAAATTAAAAATTAATAAATATCAAAAATGAAAATAATAATATCAAATACAATATAATTAAAAATGAATAAATAAAATTAAATAAAATTTAAAAAATATTAAATATTTAAATTACAAAATTATTAAAAAATCTATTTAAATGAATTAATTATATAAATTTCAAATATATTTTAAATGTTAAAACTTAATAAGCAAAAATGAATAAATATTATTCATATGAATTACAAACATATTGAAAATATTACATAGTAAATAAATACATGTATATAAATATTATAAAATGATTAAATTTCAAAAAATATAAAAATCCATAAATATTAAAAATGAATAAATAATATTAAATTAAATAATATTAAAAATGAATAAATAAAATTTAATTGACAAAACTATTTAAAAAATGAATTTATAAGATTAACTACATAGATTGTAAACACGTACATAATGTTGAAATAGTGGGTGCCCTAGACCCAACTATGTAGTACTTTTGATTACCGTATCATGTGTACAGTTAGATATGCATGATGATATCTTACCATTATAGTGAAGACTTTTCTGCGTCCACTATAATAATGGTAATGTTCAAAGGTCAATTGTTGTGTCAAGAGGTTATAGCAGATCCCAGGCTATAATGAGAACCTTGAGATACAATGACATTGATCTTAAGTATATGTTCTATAGTCTAGATACATCTTACTGACTGGACACAATAGATGTCTGACTATCACGTGCTGGGGGCTCATAAGCATTGAGACTTCTTCTCATGAAGTTCGCACTTGGTGATCTCTAGTAGTGAGATCATGAGGATAGGCCCGCCAATAGGAACACCACATGTTTTGGGTTTCATTGGTTGTTCTTATCTACGGACATGTGTATTGGTCTCCTGACTTGAGACCATTACCAATGTATATCATTTAATTATGTACTTTGATGCAAGGCGAAAACCATGGCAGTAATGTCGTGGTGAGGTAGTTTGTGTCGGGTGCGTCGTTAGTGGTATGACGTTGATTGAATGGTCAAGAAAGGATTTGTCGCTTCCAAGTTTAGGAAGTTGTATATCTCAGGCCTGGTTGATCAGGATGGTGTTGTCTTCATAAGTCTTTGGCCAAAGCAGTAGAAAGACGAATCCATCAAGATAGATCAACAAATAATAAAGCAAGATAAGGACGATGACACAAGAGTGCGTCCTGCTTTATGAGATATTTAATGACAAAGAGACTATAGTACACAGTTAGTGTTCGTAGGATGGTAGTCGTTGTTATGACTATCCTTATCTCTTTAGGGGTCATGATGAGTTGCTAGACTCCGCTCTTGGTCTGTGGATTTTATTAACTGCTATCGAGATAAGGGCCTAGAGGGCCACACACAACAGCATCTTCAAGAATCCGCACCTATTCAGTGGAATAGGAACGTGGATACAGTGGGCCCCGCCACGGGGTCCGAGCGTTGTCCAAGTTGTCGATCACCAAAAGAATTAAATAAATTCATTAATATTCAAGTTACGAATATTTGAGATTGAATTTATTTAATGTATTTGCGAGTTTAGTAAATACAAGAAAAATATTAATCGAACGAATATTATTTAATATTCAAGGTTCGTTTAATATTAAGCGGGACAATGAGTCAAGTTAAATGGCTCATATTTTATCACATAATATATTTTATATATATTACAAGTATGTGATAAAATAATAAATAATATTGGCGCAGTTAAGTTCATCAAAATTATTTATGTGGACGTTGAAATATACGGGGGTCAGGGAACCCAACCGGGTATTTCTCAACGTATCTATAAATAATAGAGGAGTCTCTCTCTCTTTTGTGTGCAATTCACTATTCACTCATTTGCATGGAATGAGAGTTGAGAGCCTCTCTCTCCTCCTGCTTCTTAGAGAGAGAAGCACTCGATCCAAGAGTTCGGATCAAGTTTCTCCTCACGCATCGCAAGATCGATAATGCGTTGATCGTCGGGACGTCGAATATATCGTTGAATCGCCGTGCTAGCACCCGGAGTTCGACGATCGGCGTTCCCACGGATTTTTGAGGTGCGTGTGGATGATCTAGAGGGATCCTGTTAGGGATCCTTCGTGCAACGATCACCGTCAACATGTAGTGGTCGACAACGGCTTCGGATATGCAACGGGTATATTTTCTTTTTATTTTGTGCTCTTAATAATCTACGTGAGATCCTCGGACCTCTCCGGGGCTCGGATCGTCAGCAACGACAAGTACCGTCGTTCCGTCGACGAAAATTTTAAAATCTCTGGCCCACCGGCTTCCGCTGCGGCCCCCGGAAACCTAACAGTGGTATCAAAGGGGGTCACATAGATTTTCTGAGCCAAATAAAATTAATTTTCATGAAATTAAATAGAGGGTTTAAAATAGGTCATGATTGTTCAAACCGCGCATCGATCTGATTTCGAACGGCCAAGTTATGGCCAGTTTAATTTTTCGGATTGGATCGAAGGTGCGGTTTGATCTCGGGTTATAATTTTATTTCATCTTCTTGAACCGATTAAAATTTCAATTGGTTCATTAGAATTAAAATTAATTGTGAAAATTATATTTTATAAATAATATAATTTTCACAATAATTTTATTATTATAATAATAATTATTTTATTATTATAATAATGTAGTAATAATAAATTATTATTTCATTATAATAATTATATTATTATTTAATTTAAAAGGCTATCTATAGCCTTTAGAAATGTTAAAAAAAGGGGGGGTTAGACTTGATTGGAGGTCAAGTCTTCAAAATATATATAAAAAAGGGGGGACCCAAAAGCAAGACCCGCTTGGGTCTTGCTGCACTAATTGCAAAACACCTAAAGGAGGGGATCCACATGGAAACTTAAAACCAGAAAGAAAAAAAAATAGGTGCTGGGGGTCCGAGCGGACCCCCTCTCTCCCGTGCGGCACACTGTAGCGCCGCTGGGAGGCCACCCTGGTGCGACGGCCAGCCCAGGGGCCGCCGCACCCCAGCTGCCCAGCTGGGCGTCTCGCCTGCTCCGCCTCCCGTACAAGTAGGGCCGCCGGCAACTCCCTCCTCCTCTCGGCCATGCACCGGGGATTTCGACCCGGCGCGACGGACAAGCTAAGGGTCGTCGCACCGCCTCCGTCTGCACCCTTCCGGCCTCCGGCCCTCCCTCCTGCAACGCGACGCCCCAGCCGAGGCCTTCGCCCAGGCCATCGCTCCCCTCCGCCGCTTGCGCCACCCCAGCGCACAGCCCACCTCCATGCCAGCCGCGCCCCATGCAGACTCGTAGGGGCCGCTTCCTCCAGGTCGCCGCCCTCAGCCCGCCGCGCACCCTACCGAGCTCCCTCGTACGCCGCCTGCAGACCCCAGCCGACCCCCTTTCCCGGACCCCGTCGCCTACCCTACTCCTGGCGGACTAGACCCCTGTCGGCGCCCTCTCTCCTGCAGAACCGTCGGCGACCCGAGGTGCCTCCTCTGCCAGTCTCCCGCGCGGTGCACGACTATAGCACCGGGACACAGACCCGCAAAACCCACCTCAAGCAGCCGGTTCCCTAGCGTGCAGCCCTGCACTCTACCGAGAGAGGCGCTGCCTCCAACAGCGGTAGACCACGCAGCGGCTCCTCCCCGGGAGCACCCTGACCAAGCTTACCTGGCCGCCACCCGATCCTCCTAGCGGGCAGGTACCCCCTGACACGGGTTTAATCAAATCAATTAATATAATTAATTAATATAATTAATTAATTTAACTAATTAAATTAATTAATATATTAATTATAGTTAAAATAATTTTTAATACCCGAGGATTAAAATTAATTTAATTTTTGAAATTAAATTAATTAATTAATTAATTTAATTTTAAGTATTAAAATTAAATTAATTAGATGACAGATAATTAATTAAATTATTTGAATTTATTAATTCATTTAATTTAATTTAATTAAATAACCCTCGTACTTATTTATGCATTTTAATTTTAATCGCGCTTTAATTTTACCTGTCGTCTGGTCTTGAGCATCGACCACAGAATGTATGCTTTTAATTATTACTTTAATTAATTATTTAAATGCGTGTGATGATTGTAATTAATTAAAGACGGTTTGCGCATCATCTATTTTTCAGTTAAAATGTATAAGGGTCTGGGCGCCCAATAATTATATGATGTACATTTATTCTCGAGTTCCCCTCGCCTGCGCGCGAGTATCTTTGTACTTCGGACGAAGACGGCGAGCGACGTAGACCCCGCCAAGACGAGGCGATGCTCCAAATGAGAAGCAGACATACAGCACGGGTCGAGATGCATCAAGAGTCAAGCATACGACTCAGGTATGATGCACTTAGGTCGTTTAGATGCTCAAGACCAGTCAGGTAGTAGTTTTACCTTTATGCATTTATTTATTATTTTATGCATTTTAGAACAGCGGGAAAAATACATAAAATAATAGATAATAAAATGCATAAAGAAGTGGCGTATGTTTTTCTATTAAAGTTAAGTTGTGAGCACGACAACATAGATGAACAAGATTAATAGAAATGGATTACATTCGTCGAGAGAAAAACATAAAACCCTCAAAGAAAATATTAAGTCACCAACAGCCTTCCATCATTCAAGTTGAACAAAAACGGGTGTTCGAGGTGTCGGTTCATGCCTTAGCTGAGGGTGCCTCTTACTACCGGGGAGTTATTATTTGTGTGGTGGGTAGACTTAACTAAGATTGCAGAAAAGATATAGCCTTAGCTAGTTTGCTGTAATTTTAGAGGCAAGCGTTGAGTAAATCATTAAATGATTTTTGAAGCTGGGACTTCACTCAACAGATCAAGGAACTGCGAGCTAATGCGGTTGGCCAACCAAAAGCCTACCTTGGACCCTCCGAGTAGTGGCGTAGCCCTAACTTGTAGACTATGAGGTAGGTTCAGGGATCCTTGCCACTAGAATACTCAAGAGTATTCCGATTTTAGTACAGAGGGTTCCTAGAATTTGAAAAATTAGTGGGAGACATTTAATGATTAAATAATCAGTAATGTCACATTAGGTAATCACATAAAAGTACAATCTGCTAAAGTATATTTGTAGATAATGACAAGCAATACCACAATAGAACTGCGATAAACATTAGACAAAGTTAATGTCTAAACTAATCACGAATTTCCTAAATGCAGTATAGGCGCTTGCGCACATTACTACTACAATGGAAATTCAAGTTGCTTATGTCCCAACCTATTAAGACACCTCAGGAAGTGAGGGTGTAAAACTGCTTACAGGAGACTCATGAATCAAGCATATGATGGTTCTGTCATAATTATATCATCAACGTCTGATGTTAGTTGTGGTCGCTACATCAAGACTAAGATGATGATCACATGTAGTCTCATCTCCAAGATCCTTTCAAGGAGAAAGTGAAGCAAGATTTGAATGTGATGGTCGCACTCGGTATGTGTAAAGTGAAAGACGGTTCACAATATTTCATCCCATCCCATTTCTTATACCTTTTACACCCAATTACTCTAGTTTTGTTTAAAGGTACAAACGAACGGTATAGAGTAAGCGCTTCATTACCTTTAAGGTAGACATTTGTCAAGTAATAAGAATATTGGAGATAATGCCATCTTTTATTCTTATGGTGAATACATTGAATGACAAGGAGAAAAGGCTTGTGGCAAGTTACGCCAAAGGCACCTTCATCATGTCCTTCAATGAAAAGTGGTTAGTTATTTAACAGGAGGTTATTTGCATCACATAATGGAATAAATTCATGGAAGTTTAACTGAAATACAAGAAGCAAGTACTCGCTTCTCGTTCAGTTTATATTCATCGAATATATTAATGTTTTTAACATACTTCTTGGGTATTAAAATACAATATGATTTTCACATATATGTATTGAAATACAATAACCAAGTAAATCGAGAAACATTACTAGAAGTAAAGTGTCTTCTTCAAGTAGCTGAGAAAGGGTGATTCCTAAGTCAGCGGGGAGAAACACGTAACTTCTAATTGTCAAGTGATTGATTCAAATTGAACAAGTTGTGGAGTATAACCAAAAACATTTATCTCATGTGACCATTTGGACATGATGAGACATTATTCCATGTTTTGGAATGAATGTTTTTTGAGGTGACATACTCAACAAATAGTTCACTACTATTTGAATCAATGGCAATACATGATGAATATAAAATGTAAGACCTACCCAGTTGTGGCAATGTGATTCTTTGTCAAGTAAAACTAAAAGCGGACGTCAACTATATACCCAGTATGGTATTTAGACTCGGCACAGCTAAACACCTATGGTATAATTGACATATTTAGTTTAGACAAAGAAACCTTTAAAAATAAAGGTATGCCACAAAGCTTCCGAGGTCGGTTCAACATGAGAGTGTGAGCTATTCCAAAGAAAGCTAGAGGTGAAGATACTGTTGGGCGGAAAAAAAGGGAGTGATGGCAAGAGGGGGGGTGAATTTCCTTTTAAAAAATAATTAACAAATTAAAATCAAAGTTGAAAGTGCAGCGGAAATAAAGAGGCAAGACACAAGAATTGATAACGGAGTTCGGCCAAAAACCCGGCCTACGTCTCCGCTCCCAACTCAACCGTTGAGAGATTCTACCGCTTTCTTTTCAATGGTTATAGCAAGAAACCCACTAGACTTTACAGGTAGTCTAGAACCTATTACAGCTTGCTTTTAGTGGTTATGCAAGAACCCACTTGCTTTTAATTGGTTGAGCAAGAACCCACTAGCCTTCTTACAGGTGAAGGCTAGCTCACCTATGTCTCAAGCCTTTTAAAAGGTAAGGCTTGACCAACCTCTTCACACCTTAAAGGTGATGTGAAAACCCAAGAGAGAGGATGAGAGAAAGAGATGGGGTTTGTAGGCACAAACCCAATTTGATGCTCAAAATAAATAAAACAATAAAAACCGTATTTGGAGAAGCCTTGGGCGCCAATGGATGATTGGAGTTGAAGACGTGCACTCCCAAGCTTCTTTGGTGATGCTCCTTGGATGTGGAATTGTGTTGGAGCAATTGGGGTTCCCTTGGAGCAATCCGTCGGAGGTTCGCCAAATGATCAAAAATATGTTCGTTGGCTTCCGTATGGCTTGGTTAAGTTTCCTTAGGCTTCTGGGGGATCAAGGTCCTTTATTTATAGAGGGGGAACCCTCATATGGCCTTTGGAGGTCTTCGGAGCCGTTGGAAAGGGCTTCAGAGCCGTTGGGAGGCAAGTGGACCAGCCTGGTCAAAGGCCCAATGGCTAGTTTGACTGGCTCCACCGGCTGACCGGTACTGAGCCACCGGTTGGCCGGTGTGTGCAAAATGGAGAGGCCTTCGGGCTCAGGCTCCACCGGTCGGCCGGTGAGGAGGCCACCGGTTGGCCGGTGGTGAGGCAGAAGCTTCCTCTTCTGTGCAGGTCTCACCGGCTGACCGGTGCTGAGGCCACCGGTTGGCCGGTGCTGAGGCAGTAGCTTCCACTGTTTGGGCTGGGTGCCACCGGCTGGCCGCTGGTGTGACACCGGTTGGACGGTGGTCTGGACAGAAGGATGCCTTCTATCCAGGCCTCCATCGGCTGGCCGGTGCTCTTCCATCGGTTGGCCGGTGGACTGAATTTCAGTCCACTTTGCCTTGTTGCTTTCTTGGCCTTCTTGGCCCAATTCCTTAGCAACCTGAAATGATTCCTATCATCCAAAAACACTTGAAAGAGGATTAGATAAACAAGAGGGTGATTGTGATCATGAAAATAAAACCACGAGGGGTTCGAGAGGTACAACAATCTCCCCCTATTTTGATGATCACAATCACCAAAACAAGTAATGTAGAAAATGAAATGAAAAGCAAGCTTTAAAAGATTTTTCCCCCAATCAATCAAGAATTTCTCCCCCTTTGTGATTATCAAAATAGCACGGGGCATAAAACTTGATTGAGGGAAAAGTTGTTGAAAAACAAGATAGAGATTTTAAAACCAATTGAAATTTTTGAAATTTGAATTGAAAGTTTTGAATGAAAATTTGAATAACAGTTTGAATTGAAAGTTTTGAAAAGAAAATTGAATAACAGTTTGAATTGAAAGTTTTGAAAAGAAAATTGAATAACAGTTTGAATTGAAAATTTTGAAAAGAAAATTGAAATGAAAAATTTGATTTGAAAGTTTTGAATCAAGAATTTTGAAATGAAAAAATTTTGAAACCAAGTGTTGAAATTGAAAGTTTGAATCGAAAATTTTGAAATTGAAATTAAAAGGGTTTAAACGAACCTAACTCCCCCTAAATAAAAACAACAAATCACCGGGGAGAGGTTTTTGAAACCGAGACAAATTTTGGGCCGGTGAGACTCGCTAGAAGGGATTTTTCAATCCACACTTGTCTAGTGGCGGGTCTTCTCTTATAAAATTCATCGTTAAGGAAAATGGTTTTGGGCCTACCATACCGGGCATTTTTACAATTGCACTCATAAATTAAGTGCCCGGGTTTTTTGCAATAATTACAAAATTTAAATTGGGAGCTCCCCCTTACAAAAATAGTAGGTGCATGGGAAGAGGAAGCTTGCTTGGAATAGCCAAGTCCTTCATTGGTTCTAGATAAACGTTGGGAACCAAGCAAATTGTTCAAATTTTGTTCCCCTTGGGTGAACTTAGAAAGGGATTCCCTTAAATCTTTGATAGTTGATTCCATGGAATCAATATCGGGAAGATTTTGGATTTTGAGGGTCAACTCTTCCTTTTCTTTGAGAAGTTGTTCTTTTTCGGAAGAGAGTTTTTTGAAATTCTTTTTTAAAGAAACAAATTTGGAAGAAAGTTCGTGAAAACCTTCCTCCAATTGATCTCTCGCATGTTGGAGATCCTCATAAGACATGTGATTGAAAGAATTTGAATTTGAAGAACAAGAGGAGGAGGAGTCGGAAGAAGTTACCTCATGAAATGCCATTAGGCATTTATTACCGTTGTCGCTCGAGGAGGAGGAGGAGGATGATGTGGAGCTATCACTCCATGTGGCCTTGAAAGCCTTCTTCTTCTCCTTTTTTTTAGCCTTTTTCTTGTTGAGTTGGAAATCGGGCTTGTAATGGCCTTTCTCGCCACACCCGTAACATTTTACCTTGGGCTCGGATTTTTCGTGGGGTTGAGCCTTGCGGTCCTTGCGGGATTTCTTCTTTTTGTGCTTCTTCATGAACTTGTGCATCTTGCGGGCAAGATCCTCCATTTCGGAATCGCCGCTTGAAGAGGAAGAAGATGAGGAGGAGGAGCTTTCTTCTTGTTGAACTTTGAAGGCGATGTTCTTTGGCACTTTGACCGGTTTGCCTTCCTTTTCAGCTTGCCTCCTCATGGTGATCTCATAAGTCATGAGAGATCTGATGAGCTCTTCGACCGGCATGTTCTTGATGTCCTTTGCTTCTTGAATTGCCGTTACCTTTGGAGCCCATGAGCTTGGTAGGATCCATAGGATCTTCTTGACCATTGTTTCTGCAGAAATATTATCTCCAAGAGATTTTCTACCATTGCAAACATCAGTAAAACGAGTAAACATTTCAGAAATAGATTCGGATGGATGCATGGAAAAAGACTCAAAATCTTGACGAAACATGTCCAATCGAGTGTCCTTGACTTTGTTGGTCCCCTCATGGGTTACCTCCAAAAGTTTCCAGATTTCGTGTGAGGAGGTGCATGTGGAAACTCGATTGAACTCATTACGATCAAGGCCGCAATGTAGAGCGTTCATGGCTTTGCCATCAAGCTCGAAATTTTTTATATCGGCTTGAGTCCATTTGGATTCATCGGGGGAAGAGAGAGTGTAACCTTGCATGACAATTTTATAAATGGGATATCCTATGCTTCTAAGAAAAGTAGTCATGCGGGTTTTCCAATAATTATAGTCGGTTCCATCAAAAAATGGAGCACGACCCAAAGAAAAGCCTTCGGGGGCGAAAGAGGTTGAGGCCATCACAAAAAGATCTTGAATTTGAAACCGGTTAGGGAATTACTCAAATTTCCCTCTGATACCAATTGTTGGGCGGAGAAAAAGGGAGTGATGGCAAGAGGGGGGGTGAATTGCCTTTTAAAAATTAATTAACAAATTAAAATCAAAGTTGAAAGTGCAGCGGAAATAAAGAGGCAAGACACAAGAATTGATAACGGAGTTCGGCCAAAAACCCGGCCTACGTCTCCGCTCCCAACTCAACCGTTGAGAGATTCTACCGCTTGCTTTTCAATGGTTGTAGCAAGAAACCCACTAGACTTTACAGGTAGTCTAGAACCTATTACAGCTTGCTTTTAGTGGTTATGCAAGAACCCACTTGCTTTTAATTGGTTGATCAAGAACCCACTAGCCTTCTTACAGGTGAAGGCTAGCTCACCTATGTCTCAAGCCTTTTAAAAGGTAAGGCTTGACCAACCTCTTCACACCTTAAAGGTGATGTGAAAACCCAAGAGAGAGGATGAGAGAAAGAGATGGGGTTTGTAGGCACAAACCCAATTTGATGCTCAAAATAAATAAAACAATAAAAACCGTATTTGGAGAAGCCTTGGGCGCCAATGGATGATTGGAGTTGAAGAAGTGCACTCCCAAGCTTCTTTGGTGATGCTCCTTGGATGTGGAATTGTGTTGGAGCAATTGGGGTTCCCTTGGAGCAATCCGCCGGAGGTTCTCCAAATGATCAAAAATATGTCTGTTGGATTCCGTATGGCTTGGTTAAGTTTCCTTAGGCTTCCGGGGGATCAAGGTCCTTTATTTATAGAGGGGGAACCCTCATATGGCCTTTGGAGGTCTTCGGAGCCGTTGGAAAGGGCTTCGGAGCCGTTGGGAGGCAAGTGGACCAGCCTGGTCAAAGGCCCAACGGCTAGTTTGACTGGCTCCACCGGCTGACCGGTACTGAGCCACCGATTGGCCGGTGTGTGCAAAATGGAGAGGCCTTCGGGCTCAGGCTCCACCGGTCGGCCGGTGAGGAGTCCACCGGTTGGCCGGTGGTGAGGCAGAAGCTTCCTCTTCTGTGCAGGTGTCACCGGCTGACCGGTGCTGAGGCCACCGGTTGGCCGGTGCTGAGGCAGTAGCTTCCACTGTTTGGGCTGGGTGCCACCGGCTGGCCGCTGGTGTGACATCGGTTGGCCGGTGGTCTGGACAGAAGGATGCCTTCTGTCCAGGCCTCCATCGGCTGGCCGGTGCTCTTCCATCGGTTGGCCGGTGGACTGAATTTCAGTCCACTTTGCCTTGTTGCTTTCTTGGCCTTCTTGGCTCAATTCCTTGGCAACCTGAAATGATTCCTATCATCCAAAAACACTTGAAAGAGGATTAGATAAACAAGAGGGTGATTGTGATCATGAAAATAAAACCACGAGGGGTTCGAGAGGTACAACAGATACTTCATAAGATTAAGTCATTAAGGAATGTACCAATGAAGTATAAGTTTGGTCAGAAGATATGAGTTACTTCGGATCGGTAGGCCGAAGAATATCTTGACCAAGCAATCATCGATCATGATAATGTAGCGTGGAGTAATTCCTAACACTACTACAACCTGGGCCTTTATCAGCGCTAAAAACTGGCATTAACAATGCTAGAAAAGCGCTGTTAATGCCGGCGTAGATAAAGGGGGGGTCCCCTTTATCAGCACTTCTTTTAGCGCTGATAAAGGTCTCCTATATCGGCGCTTGACGGAGCGCTGATAAAGGGTTCCTTTATCAGCGCTAAAAAAACGCTGATAAAGGCCCCATCGCCTGCACCAAAAAAACAGTACCTACACACCTGAATACCTGCACAAAGTAGTACATGCACACCTGCACACCATAGCACCCACACCCAATATTTTGACCGACAACGGTATATACATTTACTTAACATCATGAATACAAAAAAACGCATTGCTATATACATTTCAAACATTGTTTTACATGGTTACATTTACAATTATTCAACAACAGTTATAAACATTCATGTTTCATCCTTTGATATCCGTGATCCGCTCTCGACGGTATTTGTTGCCGAACAAAGCATCCGAACTCAAGGAAAAAAATTCACCTATATAAGAAAACAAATATTATGTTAGTAATGCAATAATGAAAGAAATTAAAACAGTAATATGAAATAATACATTAATATGGAAATGTGAAACTAAAATATGAAATTTTAAACTCAAAAGTTTTCATTTTCATAACAATTAAAGGGAATAATGTAAAATCAATATGTTTGGTGTATGTCATTGGTGTTGTTTTCCAAAGTCTATCTCAATTTGAAACTGATATCAGACACTTTTAGTCATACCGGTCACGTCGTGCGTCGGATTGAGGTGAGGTCAATTCGTAAACGTCACAAATGACTCGTGGATCGTTTTCCTAACGTATAAAAACAATCCGAACACGTTTGCTCGGTTTTGCGTATATCATTGGTGTTGTTTTCCAAAGTTTGTCTCAATTTGAAACTGATATCAGACACTTTTAGCCATACCGGTCACACCGTGCATCGGATTGAGGTGCGGTCGATTTGTACACGTCACAAATGACTCTTGGATCATTTTCCTAAACTATCAAAACAATCCGAACGCGTTTTCTCGGTTTGGCGTATGTCAATGGTGTTGTTTTCCAAAGTTTATCTCAATTTGAAACTGATATCAGACACTTTTAGCCATACCGGTCACGCCGTGCGTCGGATTGAGGTGCGGTCAATTCGTAAACATCACAAATGAATCGTGGATAGTTTTCCTAAAGTATCAAAATAATCCGAATGTGTTTTCTTGGTTTGGAGTATGTCATTGGTGTTGTTTTCCAAAGTCTATCTCAATTGGAAACTGATATCAGACACTTTTAGTCATATCGGTCACGTCGTGCGTCGGATTGAGGTGCGGTCAATTCGTACACGTCAAAAATGACTCGTGGATCGTTGTCCTAAAGTATCAAAACAATCCGAATGCGTTTTCTCGGTTTACCGTATGTCATTGGTGTTGTTTTCCAAAGTTTATCTCAATTTGAAAATGATATCAGACACTTTTAGCCATACCGGTCACACCGTGCGTCAGATTGAGGTGTGGTTGATTCGTACACGTCACAAATGAATCGTGGATCGTCTTCCTAAAGTATCAAAACAATCCAAACGCGTTTTCTCGGTTTGGCGTATGTCATTGGTGTTGTTTTCCAAAGTTTATCTCAATTTGAAACTGATATCAGACACTTTTAGCCATACCGGTCACGTCGTCCGTCGGATTGAGGTGCAGTCGATTCGTACACGTCACAAATGACTCGTGGATCGTTGTACTAAAGTATAAAAACAATCCGAATGTGTTTTCTCGGTTTGGAGTATGTCATTGGTGTTGTTTTCCAAAGTTTATCTCAATTTGAAACTGATATCAGACACTTTTAGCCATACCGGTCACACCGTGCATCAGATTGAGGTGAAGTCAATTTTTACACATCAAAAATGAATCGAGGATTGTTGTCCTAAAGTATCAAAACAATCTGAACGCATTTGCTTGGTTTGGCGTATGTCATTGGTGTTGTTTTCCAAAGTTTATCTCAATTTGAAACTGATATCAGACACTTTTAGCCATACCGGTCACACCGTGCGTCGGATTGAGGTGAAGTCGATTCATACACGTCACAAATGACTCGCGGATCGTTTTCCTAAAGTATCAAAACAATCCGAACGCGTTTGCTTGGTTTTGCGTATGTCATTGGTGTTGTTTTCCAAAGTTTATCTCAATTTGAAACTGATATCAGACACTTTTAGCCATACCGGTCACACCGTGCTTCAGATTGAGGTGTGGTCAATTCGTACACATCAAAAATGACTCGCGGATCGTTTTCCTAAAGTATCAAAACAATCCGAACACGTTTTCTTGGTTTTTGGTGTATGTCATTGGTGTTGTTTTCCAAAGTTTATCTCAATTTGAAACTGATATCAGACACTTTTAGCCATACTGGTCACACTGTGCGTCGGATTGAGGTGAGGTCGATTCGTACACGTCACAAATGACTCGTGGATCGTTTTCCTAAAGTATCAAAACAATCCGAACGCGTTTTCTCGGTTTGGCGTATGTCATTGGTGTTGTTTTCCAAAGTTTATCTCAATTTGAAACTGATATCAGACGCTTTTATCCATACCGGTCACACCGTGCGTCGGATTGAGGTGCGGTCAATTCGTACACGTCAAAAATGACACGTGTATCGTTTTCCTAAAGTATCAAAACAATACGAACGCGTTTGATCGGTTTGGCATATGTCATTGGTGTTGTTTTCCAAAGTTTATCTCAATTTGAAACTGATATCAGACACTTTTAGCCATACTGGTCACACCGTGCGTCGGATTGAGGTGCGGTTAATTCGTACACGTCACAAATGACTCGTGGATTGTTGTACTAAAGTATCAAAACAATCCGAATGCGTTTGCTCGATTTGGCGTATGTCATTGGTGTTGTTTTCCAAAGTTTATATCAATTTGAAACTGATATCAGACACTTTTAGCCATACCGGTCACACCGTGCGTCGGATTGAGGTGCGGTCGATTCGTACACGCCAAAAATGACTCGTGGATCGTTTTACTAAAGTATAAAAACAATCCGAACGTGTTTTCTTGGTTTGTCGTATGTCATTGGTGTTGTTTTCCAAAGTTTATCTCAATTTGAAACTGATATCAGACACTTTTAGCCATACCGGTCACACCGTGCGTCGGATTGAGATGCGGTCTATTCGTACACATCACAAATGACTTGTGGATCGTTGTCCTAAAGTATCAAAACAATCTGAACGCGTTTGCTCAGTTTGTCGTATGTCATTGGTGTTGTTTTCCAAAGTTTATGTCATTTTCAAACTAAGTAGTAGGAATTCACTAATCTAAGGATATGAATCATAAGAAAAGGAGATCATAGATTCTCAATAAGTGTAAAGGAAGATATAAATGACCATATAAAGATAACATAAGTATTAGTAATTCACCTTTATTATCCTATTTGTTTACATTCTTCCATCAGGTACGATGCCCATTCGTTTCTAAAGAAATTTATATCATCTTCTGAATAGAAGTTTTTGCGACAGTCATAGTAGTACTGAAAAAATATAAATACACAAAGGATTAATAATTATTTTAAATAAAGTAGTAATTATTTTCAAAAATACCTCTTCAGGGATGCTAGTTTGTCCATGAAATACGATCTCTTTCATAAATTTACAAACATAATAACTGCAGTCCTTGTCATTTGTTTGTTTCGGACACTGCAGAAACATCGAGAAAAATAAGTAATTTGTTTTGATATGTATTTGTATAGTGAAATATAATTATATATACCCAGATACTTCTCCATTTATAGATCTTGTGGGCATTGTCATCCTTACGCCCTGGATTCATTCCAGCCTTTAGACGATATTCATACACCGCCCTATCATAACAAAATCCTCATTAAAAGATAATATAAATTATATAACTAGATATTTAGTTATAAAATGTTGGATCTAGTGTATTACAAATTGAAAATCTCCCTAGATATCCATGTAGTGAATCCAGAAAATAAATCTTTGGAGTATCCAAATTGACTGCAATGAGCATCCAATGTTCCCTAAAAACACAAAAAGAAATAAGTACTAATAGAAATGAAAATATAATTGATATGATTAAAATGTAGAGTTTTACCCTTGCAACGTTGGTATTAAAAAGATCATGTCAGTCGTAATTCTTCTTTGAAACGTTCTGAGCAGATTTGAAATCAATTCAGCCTGAAAATTAGAATCTATTTCTGTTCGTTGTGTAGAAATGGTGTGAGGACTAACGAGTCCAAATTTGTATTCATAGGAAAATCCCTTCAATTGTTTTTCATATATACGCCTGTGAAAAATATGAGATGTATTTATCCATAATTATCAAATTATATCAGATTCTGTAAAATCAAATCATGAAAACATACCTCATGTATACATTTATAACTGAGGCGCCTAGCCAATCGTATGTGATGATCTCAGAAAAAGCGTCTGCACTAACGAAATCTATTGTTTCCTCTCCGTACATATCTTTTTCAAAAAAAATTGTATGACTCTTTCCATATTTCATTTTAGTATCCACATGAGCTTGCAATGATATTAAATGTGGATATAGAACGGGCGGGGTGAACGCGCTCTCAGTAGATCGTTTTGATCGGTTGGTTGATCCAATGTTGGATTCGCTCTTTTGTTTTAGATTATCTATTTTATCCTTCTATAATAACATTCATCAGTTCATCCATTTTCTAATTTAATGTTAAAGGTTCTGCTTGAAAAATGAACTGGAAATGAATACCTCATGCTCGACATGTTTTTTTACAAGATTCGACGGCCATGCAATGAATGTTCCAACAGCTTTTTCCACCGTATGAATGTCATCATCGTCATTTGGCACGGGTAGCTCGGCGCTCGGCTCATGAGCTACGTTAATCGACACTTTGACATGACCGATTGGAAGTGGCATGGAGTGTAGCGTTTCATTCTGCATATTGAACACTGTAGCCCTCGCTACAAGGCGATGGGTGGGAGTTGACAGATATAAATCACAGTCATTTTCACCCTGCAGAATATCATTACATGAAAGGTATCAGTGTCTATGTGATTCACATCTCACAAAAACGAATATTATAACATTGATTACCTCGGTTAAGTCAGGTCTTTGAGGGGAATGGCTCGCCTCAAAGCTGGTGAGGGGTGGATCTTCTCGCAGGGGTTGTTCTTGAGTTGTTTGTTCTCTTCGCCTCTCCTCCATCAAACTCGTTAGCATCTTTCCCTGAGTTTGGATTAGTTCTTCAAGGGTAGATACTTTATCTCTCATTACATGCAATTCTTTAGTTTATTCATCCTCTTGTTTTTTTTTCTGAAAATATGTCCGGGGTGACACCCCAAAACCCACACCTCTGACGCGGCCATACTGTTCTGGCTGTTTCAAGGCCGTTGAAAGTATGTCTGCATCCGGTGCGGGTGTTGTTGATTCCTGTGACTATGTCAAATAGAAAATATGAAAAAAATAAGTAATCATCGTTATGTAATAGTGATTTAAAGCAAAACAAGTTTATATTATGTCATACTTACACATGTTTCCCACACTTTTTGTGTGTTTTCATCTATCAGTTTCCCCTCTTTATTAACACGAGCCTCCTTCCATAGAACATGGCGTAGAATGGAAGTGACTTGAGATTTTGCTTCATCAATCTGCATATAAACAGAAAAACATGGTTATAGTGTTGTTTTATGTCACATAAAATTATTACAGTACTTTTAAAATACATACGAATTGTTTTTCAATTGAAGCGTACCCCAACCTTGCTTTACGGTAGGGGTACGCTGGTTTTGCTGCCTGTTCTTTATTTTCAGCACTCAGTTGTTGTTTCATAAATAAAAACCTATCAATCAACGTGATGAATACAAGCAACGTTACACAACGTGTAACCAAACACAATGTACCTGAAAATTTTGTTCCCCACGACGGTTGCAAAACGCATCCCACGTTCCTTGGGATATCAAGTGTGCATAAAGAGGAGGCGGGTGTAGCTTGATTTTCCCTTCGGCATCTTTCAGATGATGTTTCGTTAAAATGCTGCGAAAGCCTCTATGAATCCTTCCTGCCAATTTGAAAACATATTCTTTGTGAGAAACATCTACTATAAATGCACTCTGCAAGAGATGATTAAGGGTTAGTCAATATTTCAATATTTTATTTTATTTTAATAAATTAAATAGATGATATCGTAATGTTACTGTAATCTCTTCCCACATTAATGTTTTCAACCCGCTGACAACATGGTGCCACGACTCTACGTCAATCGGCACGCGTTGTCGAGTGATGATTCCAATGTAGCTACTAAACATGGCTTTGTTGGGGTTTACATGCTGGCCTAGCTTATTCCATCCCACCTCATATTTGATGTGTTTTTCTCTTGCCTTAAGGATTTTTACTAAAACTGTCAAACTACGGCGCACCTGTTTTTTTTTTTGTTTCGATGGGGTTTCATCGCCTATCATTTCCTCAGTTTCTGCATCATCATTATGTTTCTCCGAAGCGCTAGCATCGACACTGACACCAGCTGCAACAGGTTGAGAGACATGTTGTACGTCAGCAGTGGGACCAGCTGCAACAGGTTGAGAGACCTGTTGTCTCTCAGAAGTGGGACCAGCTGCAACAGGTTGAGAGACGTGTTGTGTCTCGGGATTGGGTGCATCAGCAGGTGAAGAAGTCATTATCTGCAGAACTGGTTTAAAATTTAATTTAGATCACATAAAAGCAGCAGCGAACAGATAATAACATAATGTAACACAATCTATATTACAATAAAAATCAATAACCTGATTATTGAACTCCCTTTTTTAAAGGCTGAAGGGATTTGACCCCTCTATCAACTATCCATATCCATTCATTGTTGTCTCCTCTAACATACAAAACATCGTCTACATTGGGACCACTGCAAAATGATTGCGAAGTCCCAATGAAAGGGTCATCTTCCATTGAATTTTCATCTGACCCTTCAGCTGTTTTGGTCGATAACAGAACAATTGACCAGTTTCGATTTGCGGGATTTGGAACATAAAATACTTACACTGCCTGTGATGCCATTATAAATGGTTCTTCTTTCTCCCCTTCCTTACTGAAATCAACTTTCACGAATCCCAAATCATCTATTTTAACAGCACTCTTATTATCAACCCACTTGCATTGAAATATCGGAACTTGAAATTCCGTATAATCCAACTCCCATATTTGTTTGATGATGCTAAAGTATGACATATTCGCATAAATTGGATTTATGTCCTTAGCACCAGAAACATACATCGCTTCAGCCACAAGTGTAACCCCACTATTCTGCATGGTACTATCTTCATCATGTTCATTAGTATAAAATGTATAACCATTAACTACATAAGCATTGTAAGATAATGCATACACACTTGGTCCTCCGGCTAGCCATCGAAGTCGTTCCGAAATTGACTTTGGATTTTCATATGACTTCTTAAAAATATGATCTCAAAACCATCCTATAAACTGTCGATTATGTGTATCTGATATCCATTTTTCAGCCCTTTATGGATTCAAATGCCTAAGAATTTCTTTGTGGATTTCAACATATGGGTCAACGTCGAAACTGTTATGCAAAACATAAAGGTGGACCTGCTCCCGATCTGTAATATTGATTGTGACAACCTTTCTTCCAGAAATTCCTTCACCCTCAAGCCGCCCAGTGTGACGATATTTCGGTATGCCAATGCTTTCCACACCAGACAAGTATTCGGTACAGAATTCAACGGCTTCCTCAACAATATATCGCTCTGCAATACAACCCTCTGGCCGACTTCGATTTTTGACATACCCTTTCAAAATCTTCATATACTGTTCAATGGGGTACATTCATCTGTAATGTACAGGACCACATAGTCAAATCTCTCTCACCAAGTGGACCATCAAATGAACCATCATATCAAAAAATGAAGGCGGGAAGAACATTTCTAATTCACATAATATGACGGCAATTTCTTTTTCCATAGCTGGCAATTTCGCCGAGTCTATAACTTTGTTGCATATAGCTTTGAAGAAGAAACACAGTTTTGTTAATGTATGGCGGACATTCTTGGGAAAAATGCAACGTAAAGTAATTGGAATGAGATTTTGCATCAAAACATGACAGTCATGTGATTTCAGACCTTTTAACTTCAAGTCTCTCATTGACACAAGGTTACTGATATTTGACGAATACCCCTCTGGAACCTTTGCGTCATTCAAGAAGTTGCAAAACTGATATCTCTCCTGCCTGGAAAGAGTGCAAGCAGTAGGAGGAAGAAATGTTCATTTTTCACCCTTCACTGGTGCCAACTCTTCTCGTATTCTCATCTCAACCATGTCCAACCTAGCCTTAATTCCATCTTTTGTTTTGCCAGATGTATTTAGCAACGTGCCGATAACACTGTCAAATACATTTTTTTCTACATGCATAACATCAATAAAATGTCTTACATACAGACAATTCCAGTATTTTAATTCAAAAAAAATTGATCTCTTTTTCCAACCAATTTTCGTAAGGTTTTTCGAAGCCGGTTTACCAAAAGTAGTGTCCACATTTTTAACTTTCTCAAACAATTGATCGCCTGTTAGTGAAGACGGTGTTGTACGTTCTTCTGAACTTCCATCGAACGATGTCTTCCAAGAACGGTATTTATATCGTCGCGGTAGAAATCTGCGATGTCCTATAAACATGGTTTTCGATGAATGTTTCAACCTAATTGATTGTGTACCTTCTTCGCAAACGGGACAGCCTTGAGTTCCTTTAATGCTATATCCTGACAAATTTCCATAAGCAGGGAAGTCATTTATTATCCCATACAACATGACTCTCAAAGTGAAATCTTCCTTTCTGTAAGCATCATACAATGTAACACCCGAATCCCACAATAATTTCAAATCTTCGATCAATGGAGCTAAATAAACATCAATATCATTACCCGGTTGTTTTGGTCCTAATATAAGCATAGATAACATGATGTATTTTCGTTTCATGCATAACCACGGTGGTAAGTTATAATTTATCAACATAACCGGCCATGTACTGTGACTGTTGCTTTGAAAACCAAAAGGATTCACTCCATCTGTAGATAACGCAAGACGAAGGTTTCTCGACTCGTTTCCAAATTCAGGATACTCATGATCGATTCTCTTCCACTGAGGAGAGTCTGCCGGGTGACGTAGTATCCCATCTTTAATTCTTGTATCTGCATGCCATGTTAATTGTTCTGCAGTCTCCTCACTTCCATATAGGCGTTTAAACCTTGGAATGATTGGAAAGTACCATACAACTTTAGTAGGACTAGATTCATCTTTCTTGTATCGATAAGCACCACACTTTGGGCATTCTTTAAGTGATTTGTGGTCCTTACGAAACAGTATACAGTCATTCGGGAAGGCGTGTATTCTTTCAGAGATCATACCCATAGAGCGTAGCATTCGTTTGGAATCGTATGTTCGGCTCGGGAGCTCATTGTCTTCTGGGAGCATATCATTCAAGAGGGCAAGTAGTTTCGTAAAACTGTCGTCACTCCACCCGTTATATGCTTTCAAATTATACAGCTTTAGTATGACTGACAATGCTATATATTTAGTGCAACCAGCATACAATGGCGTCTTTGCACAAATGTTTAACTTCTCAAACAATTTTGGGAAATCACGAAGTTCATCTTTGAAGGTCCTTGTCATTTTCTCAATACGATCTTCATCATCATTCACATCTGTAATCACATCCTCCATACGGTCATCTTCATTGTTCATGTTTGTAATCATATCAGATGATCCATAAAACGCAGTGTCACCCTAGTCACTACTTACATTCGTTGTTTCCCCGTGTTTATTCCAACATGTATAACTTTGATCTATTCCATGACAGATCAAGTGTACTTCCAACTCATCTGGACTAATTTGTTTTGAATAACAACAACGTAAACACGGACAAAGGATTTGAGAAGAGTCACATGCATGATCTTTTGCAAACTTGATAAATTATTTCATGCATTCTTCATACTCTTTTGTCAACCGATTGGCATTCATCCATTCTTTATTTATATTCATCCTATTTGAAATCCATAGGATGAGTATATAGGTTAGAGGAGAAATGACTTCTCGAACCTTTTCTGGATAACCTAGAACTCCTTCCAAGGAAATAATGTGACCATGAAACAATACTTCTTAAACAAAATATAGGGAATTTATAATATTGTAATAAAGAAAAAGATCTCTAAAAACACCCAAAACAACCTCCAGATTATCGGAGTACTCCTCCTATATATTGTAATACACCAAGAAGTATTCTAAAAAACGAAAATGGAGGTGTCTAGAAAGATATTAAAGATCTAGTACATCAGTTCCATGAAATAGATAGAGCATTGGTGATCCCAAATGGAATTCATAAATACTTTAAATTTTCATATCGACTTTAAAAATCTATCTTTTGATCATCCTCTTCCCAAACCCTCAACTGTTGGTACCCTGATCTCTAGAAAATTTTCAAAAACCAATAGAACCTTATAAGATGGTCAAACAAATCATCAATTATAGGCAATATGTAATTATTCATTACTGTCACCTGGCTATGACTACGGTAGACTGTTAAAATTAATAGGCTATGATATGACTTCATTGAAAACAGAATTGGAAAATCTCATAGTGACATGATCATATAGATAGAACCATTTCCCTAAAGATCTTCTAGCTGATCTTTTAGCTCCTCTAAATCGGCCAGAGCCTTATGATGTGATGGAATGGAAAATGGGATCTTCCTGTGAAGAAAATAGATAGAAAACGCAAACACTCATTGGGGAGGTTATCCCATGAAGTCCTCTAGAAATGATTTTGTGTACTTTTCCATGACCACTGGAATTTCACATGAAGAACACTTCTCAACAACCCCAAGGAAAACCTTGGAAAAATGACATGATATGAACCATAACATAGAAGCAACTTGTCATACCCTCCATGGTTATAGATCACAATCTCCATAAAAGACATGGAATCTCCTGTTAAGAGTAAGTAACTGAACCCAATGGTGATAATAGTCATCTAGTGCACTAAATCCAATAAAAAAATCCAAGACGATAATGAGGTTGGAAAAGACCAGGTCCAAAACATGGAATTCCGAAATGTCCTCCATGCCAAGTACCATAACACAACTCTCAAAGAACATGAAACCATGACCATTTTTCCTACCCAAAAGGGTCAGGAAATACATGAAATAATTCATAAACTCTGTCGTCATAACCAAGTAATAAAAAAATATGTGAAATTAATGACTAGGATTCGCCATTTTGAAATGAAACCAATACTATAGAAGAATTAAAAAAAATTCACCTCGAATTGTGGTTGGACAAGATTATGAGTCCTCATGAATGACCTCTACTGCATTGATTTTTTCTGTATTAGACTCGTCTATGTATTATTTCCCTATTAAGAATCCCCCTTTCTTTTAGGATGCGATCCTCCACCATTTGAAGCCTCTTATTTTAACTAAGAGCCCTTAAAAAGTGGAGCCTACACCACCCATTAATGGAACACCATTGAGACCAATATTTCAATTAAAATATGCCTCTCACATCAATACCTTGGGAAACACCTAAAAATAGGTTGGTAGACTTAGAACAATAAGAATAAATCTGATATATTTCCTCAAACCCATCTCAAAATTAATAGTCATAAGATAATCGTTCGTGGGGAGATAAAGAGATACATGAACCAAATGAAAACACCAAAACATAAGAATAACTAAATAAATCTAATGAAATAGTGGGAAATCATAAAAACAACCCATAGTCAGGATCAAATCATAACCACAATCCCAAACCACCCATGGAAACTGAAGATTCAACGTGAAGAATAGTTGGCCAAACACTTACCCATTCCAAACATAATTAATTCATGAAAATTCAATTTGAATCACCTTAAGGAGGAGGACCCGGTGGAGGAGGAGAAGGAGGTGTCGACAGCAGAGGCACCAGAGGCAGCGCAGAGGCAGCGCGGAGGCAGGGCAGAGGCAGCGGAGGCACCAGAGGCACCGGAGGAGGAGGAGGAGGCCGCGGTGGAGGAGGAGGCAGCGGAGTAGGCAGAGGAGGAGGAGGCGCCGGTGGAGGAGGAGGAGGATGAGGCCGCGGACTAGGAGGAGGAGGAGGAACCGCCGGTGGAGGAGGAGGAGGACGAGGCCGCGGTGAAGGAGGAGGAGGAGGAGGAGGCGGCGGCCGGAGGAGGAGGAGGCGGAGGCCGGAGGAGGAGGAGGAGGCCGGAGGAGGAGGAGAAGGAGGAGGAGAAGGAGGAGGAGGCGTCCGCGGCGGCGGAGGAGGAGGCGGCGATAGCGGCGGCGGCGGCAGCGGCGCAGAGGAGGGCTTCCGCGAGAGCTTGACCCGGTGCAGGGAGGAGGAAGAGGAACCGCGGGTTTTTAACAAATCCACGTGAGCCTTTATCAGCGCTAGTAAAAAGCGCTAATAAAGGGTGTATTTATCAGCGCTAAAATGAAAAGCGCTGATAAATACAACCTTTATCAGTGCTTTTTTAGCGCTGATAAATAAGCCCTTTATCAGCGCTTTACTATTAGCGCTGATAAAGGCAGGCGCATGCCTTGCCCAGTTTTGTGGTAGTGTAAATGCATGTTACCTTATCTACATCACCGTGTTGACGTTCATAAGGAGGATCGATGATAAAGTCTTACATATTAACATTGATCAACAAACATGTAGCATGGAGAAATTCCTAAACGCATATGTTATACATCAAGGTTATGATGTAAGTTGTATCAATGTTGCAACTTGCGGAAACTTCCATCATATTTCAAAATGTGATTTGCAAATAACAGCGTAGACCCATAACCAATATGCCAACTAAAATGACAAATGGATTTCATATGAGTCATAGTATGATGGAAAATCCATTATGTCATACGACGTGTTTAGATGCAAAGTGTTTGTTAGGATTTAAACAAACTTGCATCAAGTTAAATACGTTGTGCATCTAAATTAATTATCCTAATAGTTTCTTAGGATAAATCCCTAAGATAGAAAAGATGTAAGTCAAGTATTAGACTACATTTCTATACAAGGGTGCACATATCTATTAGAGATAGTGGGAGCTGAATTGACTTAGACTTAGTCAGTGCTCGAGATGCACAAATGGTTGGCATAGGGAACAAGTTCCACAAGTACATGTGGAATAGGAATGTTCCAGAGACACATACTGCGTAGGAAGAATAAAACCATGGTGATGGTTTTATATTCACCGCAGTCGGTGATATATTATTCATTGAGAATAATAAATCCTACAAGTAAGCAGTATATGGCAACGAGCTAAGATTGGCAGGATCAACTAAAATTCAATAATGGATTCTATGTATCAAATTGCAAAGGGGCTTATAAATTGAATATTGCGGTGGGTATTCAAATGAAATGATACATGGATGGTACAGGTATGGTACCAATAAGGTTCGATTGGTTATACCAAGTCGATATGCCTAAATCTATTAGAATTTTACTTGTCATAGCCAAACTTCTAAGATCCTTTTATTGGTCATTGGATGTCAAGATCATCTTTCGTGGAAGGTGTCCATACGACGCAACCAGAAAGAGATGATGACATCAAATGATGCCAATAAGGGTTGCAAGTTACTGAAATCTAGTTTTGGATTAAAGTAAGCAACAAGATCTTAGAGAACTCATTATAAATGAATCTTTGCCTTGTGTCTACCAAAGGTTAGTGGGAACGCCAATGTTTTCAAGTGAAATATGTTCGGCAACATATGGAAAACAGATTTTGATCTTACAGTTAGATAAGATCAGGTTAAAAGAAATTATCCAATGATTGACTTCAAGTAGCAACCTAAGTTCTAGGGAACAGGATCCACTCAGGTAGATCCAAAGGTTGTTTAGTCCTAGTCAATCATACATATAGTGACATTGTATTGAATAAATACAAGTTGGAACAATTCAAGTTTATAATTGTTGCTTATGTCACATGGCTTAATCTCTCCAGGTTAATATGTTCGGAGCATGTGTATAGATTAAAATTGTGAATTGATACCATATGCTTTAGTGATGGATCAATCACATATGCCATATTATGTACAATAATTGATACTGCTAGGATATAATTTATTATAGGCAGATATCAATTAATTCCAGGAGCACTGCAATTGATGCAGTTAGAACTATCATCTTGTACTTTAGTAAGTACAAATGACATGTACCTGGATTATGGAGAGGAAGGTATACTAGTTATGGTGGGACACAAACTAGTAATCCTTAGATCAATTTGATCTAGTATCGCAGTCAGGCAAAGGAGATGAGCGAGTCAAGCTCATAAAATCTTGTGGTAGTCATACCTACAAATACCGAGTACGTTGCAGCTTCTAAAGCAGCTAAGAAGCAGTTATAAATTGCAACAAGTTATTCCAATTCTTGGATTCGCACCTAGTGAGAAAAGTATTATCATAATGATAATTATGATATTTTTACTAGCCAAGTTGTCAAGTTATGACAATGGACAAAAGTAATATACTCGGGGATACCCTGTCTTGAGAAGTTTTACTCAAGCATATGAGGTCGCATATAGCAGATATGCCACGTGGCGAAAACATGGCAGACCCAGCAGTTAAAGCCATTACTCAGCAGAAGCATGATATTTATCATGTGAGTAGCTAACAAGTTTAGTTAGCAAGTTGACTCTAGTGCAAGTGGGAGTGTTGAAATAGTGGGTGCCCTAGACCCAACTATGTAGTACTTTTGATTATCGTATCATGTGTACAGTCAGATATGCATGATGATATCTTACCATTATAGTGCAGACTTTTCTGCGTCCACTATAATAATGGTAATGTCCAAAGGTTAATTGTCGTGTCAGGAGGTTATAACAGATCCCAGACTATAATGAGAACCTTGAGATACAATGACATTGATTTTAAATATATGTTCTATAGTCTAGATATATCTTACTGACTGGACACAGTAGATGTCTGACTATCAGGTGTTGGGGGCTCATAAGCATTGAGACTTTTTCTCATGAAGTTCGCACTTGGTGATCTCTAGTAGTGAGATCATGAGGACAGACCCACCAATAGGAACACCACGTGTTTTGGGTGTCATTGGTTGTTCCTATCTACGGACATGTGTATTGGTCTCCTGACTTGAGACCATTACTAATGTATATCATTTAATTACGTACTTTGATGCAAGGCGAAAACCATGGCAGTAATGTCGTGGCGAGGTAGTTTGTGTCGGGTGCGTCGTTAGTGGTATGACGTTGGTTGAATGGTCAAGAAAGGATTTGTCGCTTCCAAGTTTAGGAAGTTGTATATCTCAGACCTGGTTGATCAGGATGATGTCGCCTTCATAAGTCTTTGGCCAAAGCAGTAGAAAGGTGAATCCATCCGGATAGATCAACAAATAATAGAGCAAGATAAGGACGATGACACAAGAGTGCGTCCTGCTTTATGAGATATTTAATGACAAAGAGACTATAGTACACGGTTAGTGTTCGTAGGATGGTAGTCGTTGCTATGACTATCTTTATCTCTTTAGGGGTCATGATGAGTTGCTAGACTCCGCTCTTGGTCTGTTGATTTTATTCACTGCTATTGAGATAAAGGCCTAGAGGGTCACACACAACAGCGTTTTCAATAATCCGCACCTATTCAGTGGAATTTGAATATGGACATAGTGAACCCCGCCACGGGGTCCGAACGTTGTCCAAGTTGTCGATCACCAAAAGAATTAAATAAATTCATTAATATTCAAGTTACGAATATTTGAGATTGAATTTATTTAATGTATTTGCGAGTTTAGTAAATACAACAAAAATATTAATCGAACGAATATTATTTAATATTCAAGGTTCGTTTAATATTAAGCAGGACAACGAGTCGAGTTAAATGGCTCGAATTTTATCACGTAATATATTTTATATATATTACAAGTATGTGATAAAATAATAAATAATATTGGCACAGTTAAGTTCGTCAAAATTATTTATGTGGATGTTGAAATATACGGGGGCTGGGGAACCCAACCGGGTATTTCTCAACGTATCTATAAATAAGAGAGGAGGCTCTCTCTCTTTTGTGTGCAATTCACTATTCACTCATTTGCATGGAATGAGAGTTGAGAGCCTCTCTCTCCTCCCGCTTCTTAGAGAGAGAAACACTCGATCCAAGAGTTCAGATCAAGTTTCTCCTCACGCATCCCAAGATCCACGATGCGGTGATCGTCGGGACGTCGAAGATATCGTTGAATCGCCGCGCTAGCACCCGGAGTTCGACGATCGGCATTCCTGCGGATTTTTGAGGCGCGTGTGGACGATCTAGAGGGATCCTGCTATGGATCCTTCGTGCAACGATCGCCGTCGACATGTAGCGGTCGACAACAGTTTCAGATACGCAACAAGTATGTTTTCTTTTTATTTTGTGCTCTTAATAATCTACGCGAGATCCTCAGACCTCTTTGGGGCTTGGATCGTCGGCAACG
Source organism: Viscum album (assembly GCA_963277665.1). Taxonomy (NCBI): domain Eukaryota; kingdom Viridiplantae; phylum Streptophyta; class Magnoliopsida; order Santalales; family Viscaceae; genus Viscum; species Viscum album. The sequence goes on along the minus strand of OY728159.1, from coordinate 1,233,630,015 downwards.
ACAAGTACCGTCGTTCCGTCGACGAAAATTTTAAAATCTCCGGCCCACCGGCTTCTGCTGCGGGCCCCGGAAACCCAACACATAAATGAAGAAAATATCAAAAAAATGAATTTAAATAACTTAATTATATAAATTTCAAACATTTTAAAAACATTACTACATAATTAAATAAAATTGAATAAATACTAATCACATAATTAAAAACATATTATAAATAATATTTAGTTTATAAATATGTATAAATTTTAAAAATTGAATAAATTCCAAGAATATCATATCGAAAATAAAAAAAATACATTAAATGTGAAATAATATTAAAAATATGAATAGTGCATTCAATACATACACATGCATATATGTATATCCCACATACATACATAGATATGAATATATAAATTCAAATATCACATACTAATAATACATATTCATTTATATTTACATATAACTGTTTAAATTATTAAAATATACATTAATATATCGTGTTTATATTGATTATATTGATTATGTAATTAACATGTATAATTAAACATTGATTTTCGAATATAAATATGATAATTTTATATACATTGATAATTTTTTTATTAAAAGTTATACAAATCTTTTATCACCATTAGGAAAAACACTGATAAATCGGAGCCTGTTAAAAAATACGTTGATAAAAGGTACCCTTTTTATCGATACTTTTTTGAGCCGATAAAAATGACATTTATCAACGCTTTTAGTTCGATTGATAAAAGTCACCAGTGTATATGATGCGATCTGTGATATTGAATGTCTAGAAGATAAAAAATATAATTTTTACATCGATCCCTATCCCCCTTCCCGTTCTCCATGTCTCTTAAACGACATAACGATAATGTCTGTTGTTATTTTTCAAGCTATTGAAAACGGCCGGCTTATTTCATCGGTCCTAATAGCACTGGATCGCGCCCTCTGGCCACAAGAGCGTGGGGCGTTTCAGTCATTACGATACTTGGGCGCACCTTCTCCAAAAACCCTCCTGGATAGAGGAAACCCGCGTAAAACCCTTCCAACCCGGTTTGAGAGCTGCTCCCCACTCCTCAGCTCACTTCCAACCCGTTTGCTGCTTCTGGAAGAGCCCTTTCATGGCCTCCGTTGCCCTCCGAAATAATTCGAGGCGATTAGTTTCGCTCTCGCCTCAACTATACTCTTCTTGTGGCGGATCCACCCATTCACGCCATTCCATCACCGAATCGCTGTCTGGAAATGAGAGCTCATTTCTCAACGGGGGCTGGAGATCCATGGGCACATTTGTTCGAACGTATGTTGAGAATAAGCTCGTTAGTTATCTTCGAATGCTGCTATGTTTTTTGCTTATCCATCAGCTGGCCTTTACTGCCTACACTTGAATTGCATTTGCTGTTTCTCCAAATGGTAATAGTTGAATGTTCAGGTAAGCATCGATAGTTGAATACGAGAAATTTATGCGAATCAAATTTAGCGCGCCTGTAGTAAATTTTGCTGAGTTAAATTCGCGTATTTTGACGGTGCACGTTTCATGCCATGTGTCATAACATTTTTCAATTTTAATTAATCAAGGCTAGTATATTGACGAAGTGACAGACCCCTGGGGACGGGTGTTCACCACCGTGAACTGCATGTTAGCATTAACCACAAACAATGACCTGGCTGTTATGGATGGATTCATCTCTACTAATCATAATCTTTTATAAGGATTTATGGTCTAGACCTTTTAGACAGAAAAGAAAATTCAACGGAAAAGAGATACAGCAGAAAGAGAGGATAAAAAACCCTAACTTGGGCTCTTGAAAAACCATAATCTGGGCTCTCAAAAAACCCTAACCTGGGTTCTCAATCCATTCCTTTAAATAATGTACACTGTAGCAGCCTTAACCATGGATATTCATAAAAAAAATATAAATAAATAATTGTTATGCCTTAACTGCCTTCTTTAACCTGGTAGTTGGAACACATACACCAAGTTCACTTATGTGACTAAAGAATCTTGAGTTTGGCAGTGGCATAGTTAGGCAACCGACAACATGCTCTCCAATGGACACATATTGAATGCTATGCTCTGTTCAAAACTCTGCCGTGGACGAAATGCATATCAAATTCAATATGCTCTTTCATGACATATAGGATTTGTAGAAGGAAATCTCCTTACCTCAAGGTGAGGCGGAGGCTCTCTTTTATAAAATGAGAAAGAGGAATACATAAAGAGGTATTCCGATGTGGGACTCGGAAAATACCCAGAAGAATAAAAAGGGTTTTAACACTTCCCCTCAAGCTGGACATGCCCAGCTTGGAACACGAGTCCCACAGAAGAAAGACAACATCAAGGAAAGATTAGACACACTCCCCCTCAAGCTGGGTCGCAGATGCTGTGGATGCCCAGCTTGGAATTGAGCGAGGCGAGGCAAGCTCCCGGGAGGCCTTTGGTGAAGATGTCAGCAAGCTGGTCCGCCGTGGGGATGTGGCTAAGACTGACATGATCGTGCTCCAGGTGGTGGCGAAAAAAGTGACAGTCCACCTCAATATGCTTCGTGCGTTCATGGAAGACGGGATTCGAAGTAATCTTGGTGGCTGCCTGATTGTCACACCAGATGTGAGCAGATGTCTGCGGAGGAAAGCCAAGCTCCTGGAGGAGATGTCGAAGCCAAATGATCTCTGTAGTGACGATGACCATGACTCGGTACTCGGACTCCGCACTGGAGCGGGAGACGACTGTCTGTTTCTTGCTGCGCCAGGAGATGAGGTTGCTTGCCAAGAATACGGCAAACCCAGAAGTGGATCTCCGAGTAGCAAGGCAACCGACATAATCTGCATCACAAAAAGCCTCAATATTGAGATGAGCATGATGAGAGTAGCGTAGACCACGGGCAAGATCTCGTTTGATGTATTTGGCGATGCGGATGACAACATCCAATGAGAGGTGGTCGGATGCTCCATAAATTGGCTCACTTTGCCGACAACGCAGACAATGTCGGGACGAGTCATGGTAAGATAATTGAGTTTGCCGACTAGTCGACGGTAGCGCTCTGGGTGTGAATACGGTTTGGTGGAGTCATAAAGAGACCGTTCCCCAGGCTCTAGAGGAGTGTCGACAGCAGTGACATGTGTCAGCCCAACATCATGCAGAATATCCAATGCATATTTCCGTTGTCATAGGGAAATGATGTCCGAAGAATAGGATACCTCGATGCCTAGGAAGTATGTGAGAGGACCGAAATCCTTAGTGTGGAAGTGCTGGTGAAGATGACCCTTGAGTTGGGTGATGCCGTTACTGTCGCTGCCGGTGATGATGATATCATCCACATAAACGACTAACAAGATGCAACCAGCGTAAGTCGTCCTGTAGAACACAGTGTGGTCTTTCATGCTGCGAGAGGGCCCAAAGTTGAGGACGACAGTGCTGAAGCGGCCGAACCAAGCACGAGGAGACTGCTTGAGGCCGTAAAGAGAGCGGCGAAGTCGACAGACTTGAGACTCGACGCCGGAGGCACAAAATTCAGGGGGCTAAGACAGATAAACTGAAGGTTCCGGGCGCAGCGGAAGCGCGTGGGTGGATGTGCCCACTTGGCCTTTTGTCATTAGCAATGATCAATCCGGGATCAATACGACGATAAACGCCAGTCTCCACGGATCGAATCACAGAAAAAGACAAAGAAGATGGTTCGTCCCGGAACCACAAACAAGGATTGTTACAGGTTGATTATAATTAATTTAATTAATTATAAAGAAATACCTTTTGAGTGTTCTTTCTTCGTTGATGTTCTCGATCACGTTGTCGATATGATTCGTCGTTGCGTCGCAGAAGCCAAGTGTAGACTCCCTCTAGCGGTGATCCACACGTGTACCTCGTATCTCTGGACGTCGCCAAAGGATTCTCCGGGTGCTAGCATGGAGAAGCCTTTGCTTGCGTTGTCCGCCTTAGATCGTCTTGATCCGATGGAAGAGGATCTCTCTCGGTCTTGAGAGCATTCTTGGAGGAAGAGGTTCTTTCGGCCTTGAAAGAATTCTCCAGAGATGTTGTGCACAACGATTCTCTTGTGTGTAGGAAAAGAGTTGGGGTTGTGAGGATATTTATAATCGGGTGTGTGGGGTTATAGAGTTATGACAATAAATAAACGCGTTACGCGTTTTATTTATTTCATTGACTCTTATTTAAAAACTCCCATGTCGAATAGATAATTCCTTGACATGCGCCCACGCTGATTATAATAAATATCATTTAAAACAATATTATATCTTCAAAATCCCGACTGGAAAAACTACACGGCGTGTAATAATAAATACACGACGTGTACTTGTTTTTCATTGAAAACTACACAGCGTGTACATTAAATGTACACGGCGTGTATATCTTGTTTTCATTTATTCATTTCATTTCCAAAATAAAACTACACGGCGTGTACATTTAATAATATACGGCGTATACTTGTTTTATTTTATTTTTCCTCCATCATTTAAAACAACTTAGGCTTCCTTGAATAATTATTAAACCACGTACGGGAATAATCTTTATTCAACTTGAGATACTTGGATACACTTAGTGTGTGACCCTTTAGGCCTCTTTCTCGTTGGCATTAGGCAGGCTTGCCTAAAGTCCAAGATTACTGTCTAGCAATGGGTCAAGGCACCCAAGAGAAAGAAGTTGACGCCGTATTGACGTATCACCTCATACGAACGCTTACTGTGTAATTTAATCCCTTTGTCTCAATATCTCATCAAGCAGGTTTCATGGAAGTGTCATAAACCTATATGCTTGATCCGTCGTTCTTTGACTACCTGAAATAAACTCGTCGTTTACACCATGGCCATGGAATTTAATGTGACAGTTCTATTTCAATCAAAGGGCCGAGATATCAACTTCCATAAATGGAAGGGACAAATCCTTCCTCGACTTATCCATTAACAACATGTCACTCGTGACGCACCCAACGTACCCTACTTCCCGCTAACTGTCTGCGTGACGGTTTTCGTCAGTAAATCTAAGTGCGCGAGTCATGACATGAGTTAATGATAATCTTCCAGTCTAAGGACCATTACACACGCTTGCAGATAGCAATATCCGATGACACCAAGACATGCAGAATTACTACTGGCGGGTCTGTTCTCATAATCTCCCATCTTGGAGATTACCAAGTGCGAACTCCATGAGAGAGAGTCTCGTCTTCTTACGAGTACTCGCACATGACGGTCTGTATACTATGTGTCCTATCATAGTATGTCATCCAACCGCAGAACTTTATTTAAGAATATTGTTATAGCATTTCAAGGTTCTCATCATAGCGGGGATCTGCTATGACCTTATTAATGCAACAAATTTTCCAGGACATTATTATATTATAGTCATGCAGAACAATGAACAATATATAATAAGTGAACATTCATGTAATCAAAGTACAAAACAGTTGGTTCTGAGGACACCAACCCTTACATAAACCTCTTCCTCAAGAAATCCATGGAGGAATGCATTTTTGACATCCAGTTGATGAAGAGCCCAGAAATGATGAGCTGCCAGAGAGATGAATAACCGGACGGAGGTCATCTTGGCAACTGGAAAGAAGGTATCAAAATAGTCAATACCGTAAGTCTGGGCGAAGCCCTTGGCCACAAGGCGGGCTTTGAGTCGATGGAGAGTGCCGTCGGGATTCAGCCTGACTATGTACATCCATTTGCATCCAATCGCCTGTTTGCCTGCCGGAAGGGGGACAAGATCCCAAGTATGGTTTTCTTCCAATACCTGCAACTCACGACTTAGCCGGATGTTTGCCATAGACAGGGCGGCAGAAGCAGCGGAATGGGCTAGAGTAGCCGAAGATGGATCAGGTCCGGCAGGGGTCCGAGGATCATGACTTAGCCGGATGTTCGCCATAGATAGGGCCATAGATGATGGGAGAGTGACGACTGAGGAGGGGGCCTCCTGGACTGCTGTCTGACCCCACCGCAGGTGCTGAGATGGGCGCCCATGAAGTATCCAATATCGAGCAATCAGGTGGCCGAGGTTGCCACAGTGTTGACAGAGGGGGCGTGGACGACCCCTCATACGACCACGACCACGAGGGCCTGAGCGGCCACTGTCACGACCGACGAGGCAGGTGGAGGCAGTGATCATCTGGGACAGAGTTGAAGAGGCTGCCATGGAGGAGAGGGACAACCACCGAGGAGGTCAGAAGTAGCGGGATGCTACGAGGCGCGACCGGTAGAAGGCGGGGCCGGTGGAAGTCGGGAAGCCGGGAAGCCGGAATGTCGGGCAGTGTGTGGAGCCGCGAGATGCAGCGGACAACGGGAGGGACGCCGGGAGTCGGTGCAAGCTGTGCGCAGGAAGAGCCGGGAGGATGCCGGTTCGTCTAGAGGGAGCCGCCTGGACCGGTCCGCCTGGACTGGTTCGCCGGGAGGGAGCCAGTTCTGGAAGGGAAGAAACCGGACGGGCGGGCGCCGACGCGAGGGATCCGCCGGGAAGGGATCAACCGAACGGAGATGGGTCGGCGCGAGGGATCCGCTGGGAAGGGAGTCACCGGACGGAGAGGGGCCGACGCGGGGGATCTGCCAGGAAGGGAGTAGCCGGACGGAGATGGGCCGACGCGAGGGATCCGCCGGGAAGGGAGTCACTGGACGGAGCGCGCAGGGAGGGCGGGGGTCGTTGCGCGGGGATGGCTAGAGCCGTCGCGATGGAAGGCTGCCTGGGTAGCGTCGCGTGCACAGGAGGAAGGCACAGGAGGGCCGTCGGGAAGATCTGTGGGAGTCGGGACCGCCGGGAAGATCCAGGGAGGGCGACGGGAGGCGCGGGAGGTGCAGTCGTCGGGAAGAGCCGGGAGGGCGCGCGGGAGCCGGGAGGGGCCGCGACAGAGGGTTGCGCTCGGGAGGAGCCGCGACGGAGGGTCGCGCTCGGGAGGAGTCGTGACGGGAAGGGCGTGCTTCGGGAGGGAAGGCGCCGAGGATGGTGGGGGGGGGACCGGGCTGCACCAGGGAGATGCTCCGGGCAGGATGCGCCGGGGAAGGAGGGTGCAGGAACGCAACGGGGAGGCGGGGCCGGACTGTGCCGGGAAGCCGCTGGAGAGGGCGGGTCGGTCTGTGCCGAGAGACCGCGAGAGAGGCGGGGCCGGTCAGTGCCGGGAAGCTGCTGGGAGGAAGGGCTGAGATTAAGTTTCCTCTGATACCATGTAGAAGGAAATCTCCTTACCTCAAGGTGAGGCGGAGACTCTCTTTTATAGAATGAGAAAGAGGAATACATAAAGAGGTATTCCGATGTGGGACTCGGAAAATACCCAAAAGAATAAAAAGGGTTTTAACAGGATTAAATGTCAAGGCGGCAACACTAAGATTATCTCACCATAGCAATAGAGTTTGCTTTAGAGGAAATTATAGCTCATGCAATAAATATTAATTCACATTGGCGCGCGCCATGGCGCGCCATTGCGCCATGGCTAGCGCCAGGGAGTGGTGCGCCGCGCCATGGCTTCGCCATGGCTCATTTAAGATGGCTCACTGTGGCGTGCGCCATATTGCGCAATGGCGCGCGCCATGTTGCGCCAATGGCGCGCGCCATTGAGCCTTTTTGATTTTTTTTTTGTATATTTTTAACCTACTAACTCTTACGCCCCGATTGAAAATACCTCTTTTGAGGTCAAACAACAACCTCCCCTTTCGACTCTACGCAACACTCTTCCCATGAGCGTAGCGACCCAGCCGGTGTTGGACCACATTGACTGCCACGATCAAACCGAGATCCCTCGACCGCCGTGACCCAGTCGACCACGACTTAGCCGAGCTCCCTCAACCACCGCGACTTAGATACGCAATGTTGTCCAGAGCAGGTGCACCTTCTGTGCGAATCAATAACTTTTTTTGTTTTTAATTCAATTTTATTTATGTTGCTCGCCCCTTATTTTTTTTCGAATTACTCCTGTTTTTTTTTGAGATATATGGTTTTTTACTCCTGTCTTGGTTTTTTTGAGATATATGGTTTTTAATATATATTTCAGAAATTGATATATATGATTTTTTGAGATATATAGTTTTTAATATTTAATTCTAGGTGTCATTGTTGACTTCATTTGTTTTTTTGATGTATGGAATATGAATTATTGACATAAATCTTTGTTTTTTATATATAAATTGTATAATTTATTATTTGTTATTGTTGATATATGTATACACCTCTTTTGTGCACCACAAGTTAATATTGCCACGCGCCGTGCGCCGTGCCGTGCCGTGCGCTTTTGCGCCGGGGGCTCTTGTCGCCGTTGTGTGCCATGCGCTGTAAATAACTATGCACATGCTAATTCACATGCTAAATCAACAAGAGATCTGTATTCCGATTTAGTGCTTAATCTAGACACAGCTCTCCACTTTTTAGAACTCCATGCAATTAAAGAATCTTTAAAGAAAACACAATAGTCACCCACTGATTTTCTGTCATCAGGGCAGGTTGCCCAATCAGCATCCATGAAGCTGCAAGTAGAGGATGGCAAATGGTTTAATGTATAGCCCCAGGTCTAAGGTCCCTTTCAAATATTTTAAGAGTTGTTTCACAACTAGCCGATGAGTATTAGCAGGAGAACTTGAAAATTGATCCAGCTTGGTATCTATAAATCTATCAGGTCTAGTATGGGTGAGATATTGTAGTTTACCTATTGATTGCCTGTAAACAGATGGATTAGGCACAAGTTCACCCTTCCGCTAACCATTTGGTGTGTGGGACATGCTGAAGCATCCAGCATGCTGAATTTTTGAAGCTGCTCAATAAAATATTTTTCTTGACTCATATATAGCCCCGTCTGATCCCTATAGGCTTTAATACCAAGGAAACATTGAATAGGACCCCCAAGTCCTTCAAATCAAAAGCATCACTCAGTCAGTGCACTAAACTGTCAATCAATCCAGCATCATTTCCAGTAACAACAAAATCATCGACATTGATAAGCACACGTTTGACTCAACATCTACTCTAATAAATGATGATGAATCAGATGTACGGTTTTGAAAACCCCAAGTAATGAGAGTGCCTTCACTTTTTCAAACCATGCCCTTGGAGCTTGCTGGTTGAAAGGTGATTTACTTTCTTCAGAAGTCTGGCAACTTGGAGCTTGCTGGTTGAAAGGTGATTTACTTTCTTCAGAAGTCTGGCAAGGGAAATAAAAGATGAATAACAGTTGGGAAGTAGTATGTCTTATGTTGTCTCGCAAACACAAAACTGGACATGTAATGTATGTGCATAGCTAGTGTTTTTGAGCCTCTGAAGACTTCGGCAATACTTGGATTGTTAATAGGATGACTTTTTCTCTTTTTTTATTGTCACAATTTAAGTGGTTATTGGAAGATGCTCAGAATCAAGGCAGCTATCTAATTTTCGGTCGTGTCCCACCATTTTTGAAAAATCAGACGAGCCCTGCTCTCACTTTCTCAGAGCTGTAGTTTTGAATTTGTACCTTTGAATTTAGCTTCAGCGATCTGTTTTCCATTCACCCGGTGGGGTCATTTGGCACAACAAAGCTGATGTCAAAATCAGTTACCTGCGATCCAGATTTTTTTTTCCAACTTAACACGACTCACCTTCCCAAGGACGGGCATGTTAAATGCGACCACCATTAAAAATATATGTTGTTATATGGCCATGATACCTAGCTTCAATTGCAGTTTGTTTATCACCAAAGGTTTAATTCAGATTTTAGGATTTATCGCAATACTGCCTGCTGATTGTTTAATTTGCTAAGCTTCATGCTAAGGGTCAGCCGCTTATGCATCTAGTTTCAGTGATCGCATAATTATGTTTAATAAATCAATCACTGCCGATGCTGACAAATATCTGATTGTGCTTGTCAGCATTGAAATATGCATTCTGATGACTAATGGTGGTTTTTGTGTGATAGTTAAGCCTACAGTTCTTTCAATGCAATATAATAAAAAAAATCATTCACTTAATTGACAGCAATCTACACTAGAGGAAGCAAAAGCTTCCTAAGAGAAAGTAAGTGTGAAATCAGCAAACTGAGATTCAGAGAGAGAGAGCCTCCTAATCTCTCTATGCGCCTTATTTTTATTCCTTGGCTTCATCCTTAATCTACAAGCCATAAATTAAAGACTGTCCCAAACTTGCACACAGTTAGAAGACTGCCTCAAAACTTTTCCTTGAATTCATCCTCACAACGTCTTACCTGATCATGAAATCTGCCACAATTGGTAATGTGTTGTTTGGTGATGAAAATCTTCCTGCTTTTTTTGTGTCGTTTTTTTCCTGAAACATTTCTTTTGTTTTTGTGCTGGCAGTAAATCTCATGTTAATATTGGAACCATTGGACATGTTGATCACGGCAAAACTACATTAACTGCTGCAATTACAAAGGTTGGTTGCTGGTGCATTTTCCATGCGTCAGAGACAGTGATTTCCCATTTTTATTACTTGATGCATTTACCTGCCTTTCTTTAGGTTCTAGCAGAAGAAGGTAAGGCTAAGGCTGTAGCATTTGATGAGATCGATAAAGCCCCTGAAGAGAAAAGGAGAGGAATCACAATTTCAGCGGTTGGTATATTATTTTGCATCGATCATTCCTTGACCATAAATTAGATATGGTTCTAGGTTCGACTTGGGTTTGCTAGAAAAAATATATCATTTTAGTATTTCCCAATTGGTTTGTTTGACAGGCGCATGTCGAGTATGAAACTGTTAAGCGGCACTATGCGCATGTTGACTGCCCTGGACATGCAGACTATGTTAAAGTAAGCTGTAATCATGACTCTAAGAAGGAATTCCTCTAAGTTGCTTTTGATCCCTTAACTGCATTATATTTTTACTTTTAGCGTACATGCCTTGTTCTTTTGTATCCAACATCATCCGTTGTCCTCTTAATTGCTAGAGCATGCAAGCTCTTTGTTTGGTGATTAGTGGGAATTTTTTTATCTTGTTCGTAGTCTTCACTTTCTTCTTTATTATTATCTTTTTTATTACTATTATTTGTGTTTGAGACTGTTCTTCCAAGCCTATACAACTTTTGAAACATGAGTCTAGAATATATAATGTTATGCAGAGAGGTGTACACAGGCCAGACCTATCCGGTTCGGGCTGGGTTTTTGCTTTGGAAATAGGAAATAATTCATGGCCCGAACCGACCCATTTATTAACCGGGCCTTGAAAAAAAGCCCAAAGCCTGTCCTGTTTAAATTTGTTTGGCCTGAAGCCTGGGCCGTTTATTAACCGGACCTCAAAATACAATTATATTAAATGAAAAGAATACAATAATCACAATTTTAAAATAATAAAAACATAAAATCATGATTTTATTTGAAAATTATTATTATTATAATATATCATTATTAGGCGGGCTGGTCACGTGTCGGGTCACTAAATGTGGGCCAAGCCTGACTTTAAATAATGACCAATTTATTATCCGGACCACAAAATTTAGCTCCAATAATACATTTCTATTGGGTCAGGCAGGTCCCTGGGCCCATGCACAGCTCTAATTATGCATGTCACAAACCTGGGGAATGTATGAATCAAAGAGGATTTAAAGTTTGCCAATTTTCATGCCCAAATCAATTTGATTTTTCTAATTTGTTCTTTTTATAATGCAACATGGCTTATCAAACCTTGAAACTTCTCATGTCAATAAAATTCAATGGATTCCTGCAAATTGTTACTTGGACCAATTTCTTGGGTTTTGCCAATGTTACAGAAGTAGATAACGTTTTTGGTGAATTTCAGAATATGATTACTGGTGCTTCTCAAATGGATGGGGGGATTTTGGTTGTTTCTGCCCCTGATGGCCCCATGCCACAGACAAAAGAACACATTCTGCTAGCACAACAGGTTGGCATCATTTTTTGTTTGTCTGACTGGGTCTTACCCATCCTCCATTCTTTTAGAGTTCAGTTGTTCTTTTAAGGATAAATTTTTATTGTTTCCTATACAGGTTGGTGTGCCAGCACTGGTGTGTTTTCTAAATAAAGTTGATGCTGTGGATGATGAAGAGTTGCTTGAACTTGTGGAAATGGAGCTTCGTGGTAAAGTGACACGGAGTTGATCTTTTCATGTTTTGCCCCTAACTTTCCCTGTTTCATTTAAGCTGATATACATGGCAGAGCTTCTTTCCTTCTACAAGTTTCCTGGGGATGAAATACCCATTGTTCGAGGTTCGGCTTTGTCCGCTTTACAGGGAAATAATGAAGAAATAGGGAAAAAAGCTGTTTTAAAACTAATGAATGAGGTTGACAACTACATTCCTGATCCTTTACGTCTACTCGACAAGCCATTCCTGATGCCAATTGAAGATATATTCTCTATTCAGGTAACTTTTGATTCATTGCATAAATGGAGTGTTACATTGGCTCAAGAATCATTTTTGGTGTAATATTTTTCATGTTCCTGGTTCTGCTAAATGGGCTCTATCTTTTCTGAAATTTGTGTAAGTAGAGACAGCCATCTTTAGTGCCCAATTTTTTTCTTAGTTCTCTTTCTTCTGCATCCAATGGGAAACTGTGGGATGGTCATTTTTTGATAGACTGTCATGTGAATAATAAAGTTGTAAGTGGTGGTTGCTATGTGTTTTTTTTTTGCTTATGAGCCTTTCCTTGACATTTCTCCTGGTCATTTCTAAATAGTCAATTTGTGCGGGGCTTAAGTTGCACTCAACCTAATTTGATTTAATTTTTTTAAAGGGACGCGGAACTGTTGTTACTGGCCGTATTGAACAAGGGACTGTTAAAACTGGGGAGAGTGTTGAGATTCTGGGATTAGCGGTAATTTTGGAACCATGATTGATTTTTTTTGGCCTTTGATGTTATTGTTTTATAAATCTTGTGCACCATGCTGAAGTCCTCAGGAGCTGCGGTTCATTTTGTAGGAGGCTTCATTGAAAACTACCGTGACCGGCGTGGAGATGTTCAAAAAAATTATGGATCACGGGGAAGTAAGTGACTGATTTGAAACACTTAAACTTTTCATACGAGTTATCGATTTATTGATGGGTTGGAGCATGTTACTAGGCTGGGGATAATGTGGGTCTTCTCTTACGTGGTATTAAACGAGATGAGGTGGAACGAGGTCAGGTAACGACTGAAATTTTTTCTGTTGAAAACTTTTAGCAGGAATTTTATATTTGAATGCAGACTTTGTTTCCCTTTGTGATATTTGAGTTACTATTCCTTGATAGGCCTGTTGTACGGTTTACCTACCGTAGGAAAGGGAAAGGGAATGATATAGTAAGGGATAGAGTGTAACTGCCTAACTGCCTGGTGGTTGGGTTTTATAACCGCTAGGGGCAGATATGTAATTGTCTTGTTTTTCTGTTATAAATAGGAGGTAGGTAGGGTGTAAGGGGCAGTCTGGTTTTACAATTTGTAGTCAGGGCCTGAGAGGGAGGGACCTCCAGGAGGGGAAGCAGAAGAATTTATGTTTCCATGTATGCTATATTGAATCTGTAATTGAAATTCTGGTTTGAATCATTTCCTCCATCTCTCTTCTTAGATTTCTCCTATCAATTTGGTGCTTTCATTGAGAGGAATTTCTAGTGAGAGAAACTAGAAGTGAGAGAATCTTGGATAGAAGATTCTGAAGCAGATTTTAAACTCAAGAGCTGAGGTTTTATGTCCACTCGGATGGAAACTCGAGTAGCTGGTTTGGAGACTTCTATTACCGGTCTTGGAGTATCTGTAGCAGAATTACAAGTTGAAATTCAGCGACAAGAGGAACGGCAAGAAAATGCGATGCTTCGTATTGAGTCACAAATGAAGGAGATGATGGCACGGCAGGTTACGACTCAAGAAGAGAAAACAGAACAAGAAAGAAATAGAGGGAAAACAGTAGAAAACAAGGGAGGAAGCGGTTTCAGGAATCCTGAAGAAGACAACAACGACCGAGAAGTAGAATGAGAGGAAATACGGTCTATAGCAAAACCTGTAGAATTGCCTATTTTTTCTGGCGAGGATCCTGTATCCTGTCTCTTGGATAGTGCGAGCAGAAACATATTTTTTGCTACACCGAATTCGTGAGGGAATGAAGGTACCTCTGGCTCAATTAAGTATGGATGGAATGGTACAATATTGGACTATATCCTTGAGATCAGTCAATCCGACTCTTACCTGGACACAGCTGAAGGAAGAGCTACTTGGCCGATACGGTAATGCAGCTGAGGAGGATCCTGTTATATTTTTGAAAGGAATACGGCAGACTGGTTCAGTAGATGAGTATATAGAAGAGTTTGAACGTGTAGCGTTGCGTATTCCAGATTTAACGGAGCGCTGGTATGTGAGCATGTTTATTGGAGGATTACGACCAGAGATTGGGAGTTCTGTCTTGACTCATGAACCTCAAAATAAGGTTCGACTTCTGACCTTGTCCAGGCATGTGGAGAGGGAACTGATTGTGCAGGGAGTAATTAAGCAGCCTGAGCCGAGAGGAAGGGGAATACCCCTAAGTAGCCAGAATCGGAACTGGGAATTGAATTCTGTGAGACCAAATTATCCTACAAACACTGTGAACAGGGAACGAAAAATAGAACCAGAACCAAGAGGGAAGGGAGTAAAAAGTCTGTCCAGGGAAGAATATGAAGAAAGGAGGGCAAAGGGATTGTGTTATGCTTGTGGCCAGAAATACCAACCTGGACATAAGTGTCCGGAGAAGAAATTTAAATTGATGATATGTGAGTATATAGAACCTAGTGAAGAAATTGACAAGGATGCAATAATTTCTGAGACAGAAAAAGGAATTGCAGAACAACAGGAGGAAGGAGCCTGGGAAATGCAAATGCAAGGAACAACTGCTTGTGTTGAAGAGAAAAACCAGGAGAAGGGGGCTAAGTCTATGATGCTAGAAGGAAGCATTGATGAAGTACCAATGTTGGTACTCATAGACAGCGGAGCCAGTCATAATTTCATTTCTAGAAGGCTGTTAAAACAATTTTCTGCACATGTTCTAGATACCAAACCATTCAATATCCGGTTGGGAGATGGACAAAGGGTGCAGTCAAGGGGAATTTGCAAATCTTTAAGAGTGGAGTTGGGAAAAAAGGAATTTTTTGTCGATGCTTATATTTTTGACACAACCAGACCAGATCTAGTTCTCGGAATAACCTGGTTGGAGACTTTGGGTTATGTTACTATGCATTGGAAAGAGATGACGATGAGTTTTTGGTGGCAGGGAAGGCATGTCACCTTTAAAGGCGTACGACCATCTTTACATGGCGCAACTGGGGCTCTGCAGGAGTTCCTTAGGGGAATTAAATATCAGGTCCAAGGGCTGTGTTGGAATGAACTTGGAGAGTTAGGACAGGAAGAAGACCCATTGTCCAGTATCCAAATGCAGCAGCTTCAAGAAATGTTGGAAAACCATGGAACAGTCTTTGAAACTCCACGAGTTCTTCCACCAAAAAGAGAAACATATCATTCCATCAGATTAAAGGAAGGGACTGAACCAATTAATATCAGACCATATCGACATGCTTACCATATGAAGAATGAGATTGAAAAACAAATTCAGGAACTGCTTAAGCAAGGAATGATAAGACCCAGTTCTGGACCTTATTCCAGTCCGATTATTTTGGTCAAAAAGAAGGATGGTGGGTGGCGGATGTGTGTCGATTACCGGGCTTTAAATCGGCAAACAGTACCGGATAGATACCCAATACCTGTAATTGAAGAGTTATTAGATGAGCTCTTTGGAGCAAATTTTTTCTCTAAAATTGACTTGAAATCTGGATTTCATCAAGTCCGGATGCAGGAAGAGGATATAGAGAAAACTGCATTCAAAACACATGAGGGGCACTATGAATATCTTGTCATGCCCTTTGGATTAACAAATGCTCCTGCTACTTTTCAGGCAACAATGAATTCAGTATTCTGACCCTTGCTTCGGAAATCAGTGTTGGTATTTTTTGATGACATTTTGATTTATAGTAGAAGCTGGGAGGAGCATATCAGGGATTTACATAAAGTTTTACAGACCATGGAAGAAAATATTTTGTTTGCTAACCTTAAGAAATGTGCCTTTGGCAGAAAGTCTGTGGAGTATTTGGGGCATATTATTTCAGAAAAAGGGGTATCCATGGATCCTAAGAAATTGCAGTCCATTAACTTGTGGCAGTGGCCTAAGAATGTTAGGGAGGTTAGAGGATTTCTCGGCTTAACAAGATACTACAGGAAATTTATAAAAGATTATGGGAAAATTGTTAAGCCCCTTACCGTTCTTACCAAAAAAGACGGTTTCCTATGGACTCCTGCAGCTCAGGAGGCTTTTGAACAATTGAAGCAGAAAATGACAACAACCCCTTTTCTTAGCATGCCTAATTTCTCTAAAGAATTCGTAGTAGAATGTGATGCTTCGGGCGCTGGTATTGGTGCAGTATTAATGCAGGAAGGGGTCCTCTTGCTTATTTTAGTAAAGCTTTATCTGAGACCAACTTGACAAAGTCGGTGTATGAGAAAGAGTTAATTGCTTTAGTTCAATCTATACAACATTGGAGGCAGTATCTTATGGGAGGCAGTTTAAGGTCTTTACTGATCACCGGAGTCTCAAGCATTTATTGAGTCAACGGGTGGTTTCAATGAGCCAACAATGTTGGCAGGACAAGTTGTTAGGCTATGATTTTGAAGTAATCTATAAGCCTGGACGGTTAAACAATGCTGCTGATGCTTTATCTCGGAGTGTTGGAGAAAAAGAATGTTCTCATCTATCCATTTTCAGACCAACTTGGTTGGATCTTCAAACAGTTAGGCAGGAAGTACAGCAGGATAAGACTATACATGCAATTATACGAAACCTACATGCTGACAGCACTTCCAAGCAGGGGTATTCAACTAGAGGGGATCTTTTATTCTATAAGAACAGGCTGGTTCTTCCTAAAAATTCAGATATGATCCCAAAATTATTAAAGCACTTCCATTCATCACCTATTGGGGGGCATTCGGGTTTTTTAAAAACCTATTAACGTCTAGCCAATGGAGTATATTGGATGGGAATGACCCGGGACATTCAACACTTTATCAGGTCTTGTGAAGTATGTCAACGCCACAAATATGAAGCAATGGTTCTTGCTGGATTCTTACAGCCTTTGCCTCTACCAAATTTGATTTGGGAAGAGGTATCAATGGATTTTATTACAGGTCTGCCGAAGTCAAAAGGATATGATGTTATTTTGGTAGTGGTTGATAGATTAAGCAAATATTCTCATTTTCTTCTATTGCGCCATCCTTATACGGCTAAAACAGTAGCTGAAGTTTTTGTGAGGGAAATAGTCAAGTTGCATGGAATTCCTTGTGCTATTGTAAGCGACATAGATCCACTTTTCACTAGCTTATTTTGGCAAGAGTTATTCAAGTTACAAGGAACTATTCTTAAAATGAGCTCTTCCTACCATCCTCAAAGTGACGGGCAGACCGAAGTAGTAAATCGCTGCTTAGAAACATATCTCCGATGTTTTTCTTCAGATCATCCTAAGCATTGGGCGACCTGGCTTCCGTGGGCAGAATATCATTATAATACATCCTATCATACATCCGCCGGACGTACTCCGTTTGAGGTTATATATGGACGACATCCACCACATGTTTTTCATTATACCAAGGGGGAAGCAGCGGCATAAGCAGTGGCTGAAACACTATTAGAGAGAGATGAAGTTCTCAAACAGTTGCGTGAAAGTCTACATCGGGCACAACAAATAATGGTGAAGAATGCTAATCGACATAGGAGACATGTCACATTCAAGGAGGGTGATCTCGTATGGGTCAAACTACGGCCGAATCGTCCTGGGGTACGTTTGAAGATAAATCCCGAGTTGGCTGCACGCTATTTTGGACCTTTTGAAGTTTTGGGAAGTGTTGGGCCAGTTGCTTATCACCTCAAACTACCGGCAAATAGTAGGCTCCATCCTGTATTTCATGTTTCGCAACTCAAGGCTGCAATTGGACAACAATCAGAAAATGCAGAATTGCCCCCAGAATTTATTGCTGACCGAATCTTCCCTATTGCAATTCTAGCAGATAAAACTCAGGGGAGGTCTCTTATGTGGTTAATACAGTGGAGTGGTAAAACTCCAGATGAAGCAACTTGGGAAGAAGCTGAGAAGATTAAAATCCAATTTCCAAGTTTTCACCTTGAGGACAAGGTGGTGCTTCAAGGGAGCGGTAATGATAGGCCTGTTGTACGGTTTACCTACCACAGGAAAGGGAAAGGGAATGATATAGTAAGGGATAAAGTGTAACTGCCTAACTGCCTGGTGGTTGGGTTTTATAACCGTCAAGGGCAGATATGTAATTGTCTTGTTTTTCTGTTATAAATAGGAGGTAGGTAGGGTGTAAAGGGCAGTTTGGTTTTACAATTTGTAGTCTGGGCCTGAGAGGAAGGGACCTCCAGGAGGGGAAGCAGAAGAATTCTGTTTCCAGGTACACTGTATTGAATATGTAATTGAAATTCTGGTTTGAATCATTTCCTCTATCTCTCTTCTTAGATTTCTCCTATCATTCCTTGTAATGCTTAGAAAACTGTTACTGATTTTTTATGCAATGTTTTGTTGCTTCGCATTCTAAAAATTATTTTAATGTAAACAACTTTTCAATGGACACCTTTTGAGTTTTAGGTGGAGATACCCACACATGTTGCCACACATAAAATCCACTATGCTTCTGCGCTAGAGGGTGGGAGATTAAGCTATAAAAGGTTGGGTTTTAATTACCCAAAAATTGTGGATTGAATAGGAGGAAGTAAGGCCCCATTTGGTTGAGGTGGGATGGAGGAATTGAAAGGAAAACAGGGGCTTCCTTCATTGCACATGTTTGGTTGATGATTGGGGTTTTCATGAAAACCCTACTTTTTCTTCAAATGAAAGAACATGTTTCCTCCCAAAATATGGGAAGGGAAAGGCATGAAAACTAAAACTAAAACTAAAACTAAATGATTTTTATTTACTTTTAATTGTCTATTCATTATTATAATATTTATTATATATATTTTAATTGTAATCTATTAGTTTATTAATATATAATTATTTTAATTATATTAAATTACTTTTCATTCCATCAATAATTAAACATCATCTTTTAATTTTTTTAATGGAAAGGAAAGAAAAATTAAAACATGATGTTTGGTTTGCCGTAGTAAGGAATGAAATTTAATTTATAACAACAAACCTTAAACCCAATTAAATGGGGTCGGCTACATGGATCAAACGTCGTCAATTATTGAAGACTATATTTTCATTGAAACCATTTAGAATAAAATCATCTTGTATGATCTATTTAAGAGTCCTTTTAGGTCTATCTCCACCTCTTTTAATAAGTGAATTAGACATTAAACTTACCTTATTAACAGGTGCATCCTTAGGTTTTCTTCTAACATGTCCAAACCATTTTAATCTAGTCTCAATCATCTTGTCGCCAATTAGAGACACTTCAATTTTCTCTTGAACACATTCATTTCTAATTCCATCCATTTTAGCATGTCCACATGTTCATCTTAGCATTTTAATTTTCGATACCCTTATTTTTTGTTCAAGATGTCTCGTTAAAGGCCAATACTCACTACCATATAAAATAGTAGGTCTAATAACAGTCCTATAAAATTCACCCTTCAATTTCAAAGGACTTTTATGATCACACATCACCCTAGAAGTCTCTCTCCATTTTATTCATCCAATTTGCATCCTATAAGAGACATTTGCATTAATTGTTAGGTCTCGAAGTGGTGATGACAATGGACACGAGGGGGTGAATTGTATTTTTTTTAAAAATTAATCAAAGTTTAAACTTTAAGAACAAAAAGTGATCGGTTCAAATATTAAACAATTCTACCGCACCAATATATCAGAAGAGAGAAAATAAAAAATGTAAGAAAGTAAAAGATGAACACAAATTTTTTATAGTAGTTCAGATCTAAATGAACCTACGGCCACTCTTCACACAACAATCCGGTGTATGACACCCACTAAGGTATATCACTTTTGAAGAAGAGTTACAACTCTTTACATTCGTCTTTTTCACACCTGGAGGCTTAACCCAATTCCTGTCTTTTACGGGTTCAGACAAAAACTCAGTCTTTTACAAGAGAATACCTAACCAAGATTTTTAAAAGCTCAATCTTAACCTCTTGCCTTTTTTGGGTTTAACGGAACCCGGCCTTTTATGGGTGGAAACCTAACCCAGTCTTTTACAGGTGCAGACCAAACCTAGACTTTCAGAGGCAAAGTCCTAACCTTTTTTATGTTACGGGTCAAGAGAAACCTAGTCTTCTAAGGGAACAAACTAAACCCAGACTCTTACAGGTGCGGTTCTTTCCTCTGCTGTTTTACAGGTTAAGCGAAACCTGATCTTCTAAGGGGAAGACTAGACCCGATCTTCTAAGGGGACATACTAAACCCAAACACACCTTTTGTAAGGGTAGTATAACTCTGTGCACGTCACACTAAGCGCGGACAAAATAGCACAGACAGTTACAACACAATGAAAGAATAAAACAATTTAGCCCAGTGAATGATTGTCAATGAAAATGCTAGCGTTTGGATTAGGCAATGCTCAAACCCTTCAAGATGTTGAAACATTGAAGCTCGAACAACCAACAATTTACTTCAGTAAGCAGTTGAACGATGAAGGTTTAGGACTTAGTTGCAAATTATGCATCACGTAAGAGTTAAAGCAGAGTCACATCTATGTTTCTTCACCGCATGCCTCAGTCTTTTTATACACCAAAATGACAATTATTTTCTTCACTTTAAAAGCCATGATTCCCCTTCATAAATTCTAACAATAAAATCTTCACGTGGAAGCGACTTTTAATTAGCTTCAATATACTATAAAAATGAAAACCATGGTGTAGAAATAATCTCATTAGGATAATAAATAAACAATTAATACAGTAGTAAATACATCCATAAAAGTTGGTAATAAATTCTTCGGAACACTCTGAATTTATGCGAGAGTAACTCTTCATATTTCAACCGGTTTGAATTTGAACATCTCAAGTTCCAAAATTTCTGCGTGAATATCCATACTCTTAATCTCATGTGAATCTCATTTAATTTTTCATAAAACAATCTAAAACCTGTTCGCATGACTTCTAAATAATTAATGACTAATTTTAGAATAAATAAAACATTAAAATATTCAAAATAAACTTGCATCAAATAAAAATGTGAAATATTACGTAAAACAAAGCATATTTTCAGATTTAGAACTAACCTGGAAAAACTCACATTACCCACGTAGGCAAATTTGACAACGCAGGTGATTTTCATGTATGCGATTTGATCACGCAGGCGAAATATCCACGTAACCAAATTCACGTATTTGAATTCCATGTAATCAAATCTGTCTATGTAGCACGTTTCACGTATCCAAATCCTTCACGTATTCAAATTTACGTAATCAAATTATCACGTATGCAAAATATCCATGTAAAGAATTCACGTAACGCAACCAATTTGTGTAAGCAAATTGTTCATGTAGGAAAAAATGAAAGAAATCCACGTAAGTGATTTTTCACGTAAGGGAATTTTGTGAAATCTGTACAGCTTGAATTCTTAAACTTCAGTTTTAATTTAGGCCATCTAAACGGAAGAATCAACTTTGGGTCTAGTTGTATTATATTTAAATAATTTTATCAGATTTTCAAATAATCACGAATCAATTTAATTGGACTTAACTCATGTTATGATAGGTTCTACGAACATACTACTTGTATATCGCAGAAGCTACCAGGAATTATAGAGAAAGAACTGAAGAAGATGATGGGGAAGAAGGAAGAAGAACTTGAGTGGCATGCAAGCTCTCCCGCCCAAGCCACTGGGGCCGTTTCCCAAGTTTCATGCCGAACTAACCGAAAGATTTCCCCCACCTCCACGTGGTCCCAACCTAACAAAATACTAACTGCATTCTAACAACTAATATTCCCGTACTATAATGATGCTTATACCCCTACTCCCCTATAGCAGGTCTCTATCACTGTCATCGTTCCGAAAAACCACCTTCTCCTCAAGGTGGTGGATCGTGCCAGCATGCCAAGCGACTTCCCATATCAGCTGTGCTCTAGGGAACTGAGGACAAGAGGTGCTAGTCAGACAGTTATGCCAAACAATCTTCCATATTCTTCGCCCTGTTCTAGCGCGTTGGGCCGAACCAAGCAACACCGTTGATTGAGGACCGAGCTGCTGCGGTCCTATATAAAGTGCCCGTACCGCAGGTGCACGCCACGCAATCTGCCAAACGCGTCGTTCGCCGTCATGGATCAGGGTTGGATTGACGAAGGTGAGAGTGCCTTTCGTCGCAATGCCTGCCCTCCTTCCATCGGGAAGGTCTCTGGTGTGGTGTCGTGAGCTTGGCTGTAAGTGCAACTGGTACCACTCGGCTTCTGGGTTATAAAAATTGTATGAACTTCCTTCATGAACCCGAAGATCCCATTCCGACACCGTGGGCGAGACCTGTACAGCTGGTGGTAGAATAATAAGAGCCCATGTATGAGCCGACTCAATCTGCTGTGGCTCGTGCTCCAGCATTACGAACTTTGAAGTGTCCGACTCCTTAATATGCGGCAGTTCTATCACAAATTGGGTAGAAATAGTGTCGTCTGGATTTTTGGGCAGCCTTTTGCTACAGCTGTGCGTCCCATGTAAGGGTGTATTTTTGGCCCGACGGCCCGAAAGCCTGACAGGCCCGGCCCGGAGGCCCGAGCGGCCCGGCCCGACAAAGCCCGCGTCGGGCCAGGCCGGGCTTGGGCCGCAGGTTCATCGGGTCGGGCCTGGGCCTATCCAAGAAGGCCCGCGGGCCAGGTCGGGTCGACCTGAAAAAGCCCAGCCCGCTGGCCCGTGCGAAGCACGGCTGTTGTAAAAACATTTAACGGGAAACTGTTGGTAGGGAGATTCGATCCCCCTACCTCAAGCTTCCAAGGCTGTGCTTGGACCAACTGGTTCTGGCGGTGCGCCTGTTATATTATCACTAGAATTTATATATATGTATATATATATCATTATATATCAACAAAAAATAATAACTAATATATATATTATATATTTAATAATGTGTATATATATATACATATTGTAAAATGGGGAAACCCACTTACCTTCAAGGTGAGGTGGGGCTCTTCTTTTATAGAATGAAAAAGCGGAATGTACAAGGGAGTATTCCGACGTGGGACTCGGAAACACCCATAATAATACAAAAGAGGGTTTAACACTCCCCCTCAAGCTGGACAGACCCAGCTTGGACAACGAGTCCCACAAAAAAGAATAAGATGACACCACACAAGACCCATAACCACTCCCCCTCAAGCTGGGTGTCAGATGTGGTGGATCCCCAGCTTGGAACTGAGCGAGGCAAGGCGAGCACCAGGGAGGCCTTTGGTGAAGATGTCAGCAAGCTGGTCGGCCGTCGGAATGTGGCTAAAGCTGACATGGTTGTGCTCCAGGTGGTGGCGAAGAAAGTGACAGTCCACCTCAATATGCTTCGTGCGTTCATGGAAGACGGGATTCGAAGCAATTTTAGTGGCTGCCTGATTGTCACACCATATGTGAGCATAAGTCTGCTGAGGAAAGCCAAGCTCCTGGAGGAGTTGCCGAAGCCAAAGGATCTCGGTAGTGACGGTGGCCATGGTACGGTACTCAGACTCGGCACTGGAGCGAGAGACGACCGTCTGTTTCTTGCTGCGCCAAGAAATGAGGTTGCCTGCCAGGAAAATGGCGAACCCAGAGGTAGATTTCCGAGTGGCAAGGCAACCAGTGTAATCAGCATCGCAAAAGGCCTCAATATGCTGATGAGAATGCTGGGAGTAGTGAAGACCACGGGCAGGATCCCGTTTAATGTACTTGGTGATGCGGATGACAGCATCCCACTGAGATGTGGTTGGATGCTCCATAAATTGACTCACTTTGGCTATCGCACAGGAAATGTCGGGTCGAGTCATGGTGAGATAATTGAGTTTGCCCACCAATCGACGGTACCGCTCGGGATGTGGGTATGGAGCCGAGGAGGCATAAAGAGACCGTTCGCCAGGCTCCAGAGGAGTATCGACCGCAGTGGCCTGAGTCAGCCCAGCATCCTGCAATATATCCAATGCATACTTCCATTGGCAGAGGGAGATGGTGACAGAGGAGTAGGAAACCTCGATGCCGATGAAGTATGTGAGAGGACCAAGATCCTTAGTGTGGAAGTGCCGGTGAAGATGGGCCTTGAGATGGGTGATACCCACAGAGTCGCTGCCGGTGATGACGATATCATCCACATAGACGACCAATAAGATGCAGCCATGTGGAGTCGTCCTGTAGAAGACAGTGTGGCCTTTCATACTGCGGGAAAGCCCAAAGTCGCTGACGACCGTGTTAAAGCGGTCAAACCAAGCACGGGGAGACTGCTTGAGGCCGTAAAGAGAGCGGCGGAGACGGCAGACACGAGATTCAGCGCCGGCTGCACAAAATCCGGGGGGCTGCTGTAGATAGATTTCTTCCTCAAGGAAGCCATGGAGGAATGCATTCTTGACATCCAATTGATGAAGAGGCCACCGATGATGGGCGGCGAGAGAGATGAATAGCCGGACAGAGGCCATCTTGGCAACCGGGGAGAAGGTATCAAAGTAGTTAACTCCATATGTATGAGCAAAGCCTTTGGCCACAAGGCGGGCTTTGAGGCGATGGAGAGTACCATCGGGATTCAGCCTGACCGTGTAAATCCATTTGCTGCCCACTGCCTGTTTGCCTGCTGGAAGGGGGACAAGATCCCAAGTATGGTTTTCCTCCAGAGCCTGCAATTCATCCCGCATGGCTGCGAGCCACCCGGAGTGAGATTTGTCCTCACCAACTGTGCGAGGTATAGAAACCGTCTCTAGAGCGGACAAACCCCTGTAAGAAGATGCAAATAGAGGAGTACTCTGGCAGGAGCGAGTACCTTTCCGTAGGGCAATGGGCAAGTCCGCGGGTGGCGGAGCAGGAGCAGCGGACGAAGCGAGAGCATCAATGTCACTGGCCGGAACGGGGAATACAGTCGAAGGACGGCGGGAGTAGACCTGACCAAAATGGGTGTCAACAGGGGTTGACGCCGGTGGAGGATGGATGAGGAGAGGAGGACAATCATCGAGGACAGGGTCAGGAGGAGGAGAGGTAGGAGGAGGCAAATCCGGAAGAGGCTGGATGATGAGGGGAAGACAGTCATCAATGGCAGAGTCAGGAGGGGGAGAGGGAAAGGAGAATGGAGAACTTTCCACAAAGGAGACATCTGCGGAGATGACATACCGGCGAAGGTCCGGGGAGAAGCAGCGGTATCCGCGCTGAGTGCGGGAATAACCGAGGAATATGCAGCGGAGAGATTTGGGAGAGAGTTTGGTGCGGCCAGAGCGAGTGTCACGAACATAACACAAGCAGCCAAACACTCGAAGAGGGAGGGAATGAAGAGGGAGAGTGGGAAAAAGAGCCCGAAAGGGAGTCTCCCCCTTAAGGATAGAAGAAGGAAGGCGATTGAGGAGGTAGGTAGCAGTGAGAATGACATCGCCCCAAAAGAGCAGAGGCACCTGTCGGTGGAAGATGAGGGCACGGGCAGTCTCGAGAATATGTCTGTGTTTCCGCTCGGCCACGCCGTTCTGCTGGGGTGTATCAGGACAGGAGGTCTGATGAAGGATGCCATTCGTCCGGAGAAACTGCCGAAAAGAAGTGGAGAGATACTCCCGCCCATTATCCGAGCGGAGACATTTGACCGAGATAGAAAAACGATTTTAATTTCATTAAAAAAGGTTTGGAAGGTGGAAAACACTTCGGAGCGTTCCCGAAGAAGGTAAAGCCACGTCATTCGCGAATAGTCATCAATGAAGGATATATAGTATTTATAGCCCAAATGACTCGGAACGGTACACGGGCCCCAAACATCGGAATGAACCAGAGCAAAGGGGTGGGAGGCCCGTGTATCCGTGCGAGGAATGTAGGAAGAGCGATGATGTTTTGCAAAAGAGCATGACTCACAATGAAAAGTAGGAGGCCTACTGAAGTCCGGAAACATCTGATGAATGGTGGATGCAGGCGGGTGCCCTAAGCGGGAATGAAGATCAAGTGCCCGAGAAGAGGTAGACGTGCAAGCAATGGGTGCGGGCCCCTCGAACATGTAGACCCCGTCTCGAAGCCGGCCTCGACCAAGTTCCCGGTTCGTAGTCTGCTCCTGAAACACAACACCAGAAGAGGTAAATATGGCCGCACAGTTATAATCCTTAGTCAGTTTACTGATGGAAAGCAGATTAAAGGGACTGCGGGGCACATGTGCCACAGAGGGTAGATGTATCGAAGGAGTCAGGGAGCAGGCGTCGAAGCCCGCTATGGGGATAGTGGAGCCATCAGCGACGGTGATGGCTGAAGAATCGGCATATGGGCAGTAAGACGTCAACATACCAGCATCACCGGTGAGGTGGTCGGAGGCACCGGAGTCCAGCAGCCATGCAGGGGAGCAATGGCTGACCAAGGCAGTGGGGCAAACAGTACGGGTCAGAGAAGCCGAGGAGGGAGTGGGGCGGACAGAGGCCGGGGGATCATGAGGTCGCCTGAGGTCGGCCATAGACAAGGCCAGAGACGGGAAAAGAGAGGCGACAGTCGAGGACACGTCCCGGACCGCGGGCTGTCCCTGCCGCAGGTGCGGAGATGGTCGGCCATGCAGGACCCAACATCGGGCGATCAGGTGGCCAAACGTGCCACAATGATGACAGAAGGGACGTGGACGACGTGAAACACGACCACGTCCCGAGGAGTCCGCCATGGAAGCGTCGGGAGCTGAGGCAGCGGGCTGGCGGGATGATCGGGCGCAGGACGTGCGCGTGCTGGAAGGGCCGCCGGAACGAGGGCGCTCGGCCGGGAGGAGGGCGCTCTGCCGGGAGGGTCCGCCAAGGCAGCGGGAGGCGCTGGAGGCGCTGGAGCTGCGGGAGGCGCCAGGCGAGGGTGCCGGGAGCGCACCAGGCGAGGGTGAGGGTGCCGGGGCGAAGCGGGGCGAGCCGCCGAGAGCGGGACGTCGAGGGCGGGGCGCCGGGGCGAGTCGCCGAGGGTGAGGCGCCTGGGCGGGATGCGCCGCAGTGAGGCATCGGGGCGAGGCGCCGGGAGCCGGGGAGCCGGGGAGCCGGAGACGCCGGGGAGCCGGAGACGCCGGGGAGCAGCGGGAGGTGCGGAAGGCAGCGGGTGGCCGTCGGGGCTTGGACGCCGACGGGAAGAACCGCGCCGGGAGGATGGAGGGCCGCCGGGAGGTGAGCCGCAGGGGCTGGGCGCGCGCACGGTGGGGCTGGCCGGGAGCGCCGCTGGGAAGGGAGCCGTTGCTGGGGTTGGTCGCAGGAGGAGCCGCGGGCGGAAGAGTTCCGAGCGGGAGGAGGGCCCGCCGGCGGTCGTCGCGCAGGAGCAAGGAGGGCCGCGACGGAGGAGGCGCGGGCCGCGGCGGGGAGAGAGAGGGCCGCCGGGGAGAGAGCCGCCGGGAGAGAGGGTCGCCGGGACGGGGGCCACGCGGGTGAGGGCGTCGGGAGCCGCGGGGAGCCGCTGGGAGGGAGCACCGCCGGGAAAGGGCAGGCCGGAGAGGAGCTGGACGAGAGGGCTGCACCGGGACAGGAGGGGAGGCCCGCCGGGAACGGCTAGGGCAGTAGGGAGAGAGGCGGGGCCGGGAGGATGCCGGGAATCCGCAAGGGAGGGAGGGTTCGGGAGAAAAATCCCTCTGATACCATGTAAAATGGGGAAACCCACTTACCTTCAAGGTGAGGTGGGGCTCTTCTTTTATAGAATGAAAAAGCGGAATGTACAAGGGAGTATTCCGATGTGGGACTCGGAAACACCCATAATAATACAAAAGAGGGTTTAACACATATAATTATAATGTGTGTGTGTATATATATACGACATATAATTATATATATATATATATATATAATAATGTATATATATAAACAAAGCCATTAATAATATATATCAATTAAGTGTGCCTTTTAAAAATCTATTAATAATATATATATATATATATAAACGATTTAATATAATATATATATATATATATATATATATATAAACAAAGCTATTAATATATATATATATCAATGATTTAATATTATATATATATAATAACTTGTTGTATATTAATAAAAAAATAACACTCACCTAATGATGTTCGTGCACGTTCCGCAACCTCATTAATTTTTTTTAAGTATGTTGCAACTTGCATATATTATATATACTATACATTTATAAATCTATTTAGAAAAAAAATTAACCCACCCACTGCAGTGCACCCCCCAATTTTTAATTATTATTTTTACAATTTTCTCATATTACACACACATATATATATCAATCATTTATTATATATTAAAAAAAATAACACTCACCCAATGATGTTCGCGCACACCTCCAAACTCATTATTATTTTTAAATATGATGAAACTTGCATATTATATATATATATATAAACAAATCAATAAATAATATATATACCAATGATATTATAATATATATATATATATATATATATATATATATATATATATAAAGCTATCAATAATATATATCAATTAAGTGTGGCTTTTAAAAATCCATTAATAATATATATATATATGTGTGTGTGTATCAATGATTTAATGTTATATATATAATAACTTATTTTATATTAACAAAAAAATAACACTCACCCAATGATGTTCGTGCACGTCCCCCAACCTCATTAATTTTTTTAAATATGTTGCAACTTCATATATTATATATAAATCTATTTTGAAAAAAAATTAACCCACCCACTACGGCGCACCCTCCAACCCCTAATTATTTTTTTACAAATTTCTCATTATATATATATATATAATAATTTATTATATATTAACAAAAAAATAACTATTCACCCAATGATGTTCGTACACCCCCAACCTCATTAATTTTTTTTAAATGTGATGAAACTTGTATATATTATATATACTATATATACATATATAAATCTATTTAGAAAAAAATTAACTCACCCACTGCTGCAGTAGCTGCGCACCCCCTAAGGCTGTAATTTCGTCCCGACCCGAATAAGATCGGGCCGGGCCGGGCCTACCCTGCAAAAAAAATTAAAAACCATTTAAAAAAATGTTTTAAATTAAACAAACGCTTAAAAATAATTTTCATAAATAAGTTAAAAAAATATTTGTAAAAAAACGTTTTAAATAAATGATAAAAAACGTTTAAATAACAACGCTTTAAACCCACTGCTGCGTACCCCTCAATCCCTAATTAATATTTTTTTTAATTTGCACATAATATATATAAATTCATAAACATATAAATCTATTTAGAAAAAAATAACAAATCCACCCACTGTAAAATGTTAATAAAAAAAATATTTTTACATAAAACATGTTAAATGTTTTAAAAAAATACATGTAAAAAACACGCGTTTAAAAAAACGTTTTAAATTAAACGTCTAAAAATAAATGTAAAAACATTTTAAACAAGTGTTAAAAAAATAGTTTAAAAAAAGGTTTAAATAAAAATGTTTTAAACGAATGTTTAAAAAAAGTTTTTAAAACAAACACTTAAATTAATTTTTTTAAAACAAACACTTAAAAAATACTTTTTACATTAAAATATGAAAAATGTTAAATGTTTTACAAAAATACTTGTAAACAACATGCATTTAAAAAAAATTAAAAATGTTTTAAATTATTCATTAAAAAATGTAAAAAAACGTTTTAAACAGATGTTAAAAAATGGTTTAAATAAAAGCTTTTAAATAAAAAAATTTAACAAACGCTTAAAAAATTATAAATAAGTTAAAAAAATTAAATGTAAAAAAATGTTTTAAAAAAATGTTAAAAATACATCTAAATAACAAGCCTTTAAACTCACCCACTGCTGCCCACCTCCCAAAACCCCTCATTAATTTTTTTTACAATTTGCAAATAATATATATAAATTCATAATATATAAATCAATTTAGACAAAAAAAACATATCCACCCACTGTAAAATGTTAATAAAAAATAAAATAAACATTTTTACAAAAAACATTCCTTTAAAAATAAATGTAATTTTTTTAAATAAATGTTAAAAAAATGTTTAAATAAAAACGTTTAAAACAAGTTTTAAAACAAACAATCATTTTGAAAATAATAAAGGCCCACCATGGCCCGACTCGAAAAAGCCCGGTCCGGCCCGAAAAAACCCGGCCCGAACCGATGGTTTAGGCCGGCCCGAGGCCGGGCTCAGGCCGCCTAATGGGGATGTTCGGGCCGACCTGGGCCGAAATTACACCCTTAGTCCCATGTTTGATAGGCCTCTCAGAGTGCGACGCGGACAACTGCGTTACCGTCGACAGGAACTCAGATGTAGTTGCAGGGGCTTCCCCAACGGAGCTACCAAAATCCTCAAGGAGCGCTTCTTTGAGCTGCGCCCAGGTGAATATAGTCGCAGATCCTTCGGATGTGGTAGAAAATTCCGGTAAAAACTCTCCCTGTAAGTATTTTTCCTGATTTTTGGTCACCCGGGCCAATGAAGCCCAAAGTTCTTGCATGTGAGTTGCCGTAGGCCGTCGCATTCGAACAGCGGGACGCTCTCAGGTAGGTGCGTATCCTTCGGTAGGGAGCGTGCGACGTGCAACGCCCCTGGTGGGTAGTCCCTCAGTAGTTTTTTTGCCCCCTTATTTTCCAAAAACAATTCGGGCACCCCCCATCCCGTGGACTGCTTGGGACGTCATCATGTGGTGCGTTCCCCATGGAACCATGTGATGCGAAAACGTCGGGAGTCGCAACGACAAAACAACTATTCAAAGAGAAGTAAAATGGGGGAAAAAAATGAGAACACAAAGATTTACGTGGTTCGAGAATAATTCCTACATCCACGGAGTGACAAAACTTCACTGTATGTCGAGAGCACAATTTTACAGAAGATCTCTCAGAATTTCTCACACACACAAAACACTAGCCCAAAATGGGCTAATGTAGAGGACGAAACACTATTCCACCAACAGTCGGAAAGTCCGCTGTGCTACAGTGAAAGACGGCTGGAAGTCCGTGTCGCTACAGTGAAAGGTGACCCAAGTCAAAAGTGCTACAGTGACTGCTGGCTGGAAGTCCAAGGAGCTACAATATTGTTGACTCCGAAGTCCGCACTGCTACAGTGCTTTGTCGGCGTCGGTCGGTTAGCTTTGCTACAGTGTTCAGAGTTGCTACAGTCTCCCCAAAATTTGGATCGGGAACCTTCGGCCCCCGGACCCTTGGAGCAGGGGCGCGTTGCCCCCTGCAACCCCAACGAGCTCACTGTGGAGATCGACCCGTGACAACTGCGGGCTGGTGCGTAGTACGGGCCACAAACATTCGGTCTAACCGGATCGGGCTACACCAATCCAACACCGTGGAACGCGAGTTGGTCAGGCGGGCCGCTACTGAAAAATCCAGCTGGAGCGGTGGACGCAAGCCGAGTGGAGCAGTGGTCGTTGCGGGGGAGCGGTGAGCCGGACACCGTAGCAGTGGTCGGCCGACGGGGCCTGGCTGAGCGCGCCAGATTGGAACGTGAGATGGAGGAAATAACAATGATGACCGAGAGTGGAGCCGTCAGGCGAAGTCGCGTCGCACGCTCAGTTCGCCTTGTCGGTTGGAAACGGTTGAAGGCACCGCGTGTCGTGCGTCCGAAGGAGTGAGCAGATGACGGTCACGCGGGCGCGCGTCGCAGCTGGATGGAGGCGAAAGCCGCCAGTAGTGCATGACGTCGCGGATGGAGTGGACGGTGCGTGCCTCTGGGAGGAAACGAGCCGACGGGGCGTGACTGTGTGGAACCTGGAACCAGAAGCAGTATGCGTCTCCTCCGAGTAAATTTCCAGCACTGTGTGGTTCGTCCGATCGAGATGATCTTCACCAGCGGTGCTTGCTGCCACATGACGTGATGAAGACGACTAATAGATATTCCTTCCCCGACTGGTATTCCTCCCTCCGATTGATCCAGTGGGCGGAAAAAACCAACAACAGCAGGTTGCTCCGCAAGACATGATGTGGCAGAAGAACAAAGTGGAAATGATTTGCGGTAGGGCGGCGGGGAACAACAAGTTGAACGGGGAAGCATCGACAGTGTTGCGTCGGAAGCGATGAATCCGACGAACAGAAAGGCAGGCCGGACCAATTGATAGGTACTACAAACACGCTACTTGTATATTACAGAAGCTACCAAGAATTATAAGGAAAGAACCGAAGAAGACGATGAGGAAGAAGGAAGAAGAAGAACTCGAGAGGCATGCAAGCCCCCCCCCCCCCAAGCCACTGAGGCCGTTTCCCAACTTTCACGCCGAACTAACCGAAAGATTCCCCCCACCTCCACGTGGTCCCAACCTAACAAAATACTAACCACATTCCAACAACTAATATTCCTCTACTATAATGATGCTTATACCCCACTCCCCTATAGCAGGTCTCTATCATGTTATCCCTAAAATACAGTAGGAAAACAATTCTGAAAAACTGCAGATTTCAGTGACTTACAACCTAATTTATGACATGATAACGATAGATTTGGAATTTGATTTTTAATGAAATGTAGATAATTTTCTTAGCTTTCCAACGCATCAACAATCACTCAATTTGGAGTTCTATAACCTAAGTTATGACCAAAACACAGAAGGTAACTCAATCTGGATATTTGGCTACATTGTTCACAATTTGGCTACATGGATTTTCATTTGGCTATGTGGATTTTCATTTGGGCTATGTGGTGACAGTACTTTGACTACGTGGGAATAGTGAAAATGATGTATAAATGATATTTAAAGATCTTAAATGTCATATTTAGCATAGGAACTCAACATGAAACTTATAGAACATGTTTTAAACAATCAAAACATCAAATCTAAAGATAATTTAAGCAAGAATTATAAGAATCAAAGTAAAACCCACCTTAATCGATATATAAGATAACAACTTAAAGATAACACTTAATAAAACTATAAGAAATTATAATTGCTCATGATTTGGTATTTTGTAATTATCAAAACATTATTAGTGAATGTGGTCTAAGGAGTCACTTCAATATTCTCTCCCTTTTTGATAATTATAGAACCAAATATAATTTAAAAAACTCCCCCCTTTTTGAAATTATCAAAAAGTTAAAATTTTAATAGAAAATCTTTTTCAAATATAATACATCTCCTTCATTATTTAACACAGTGTTACCCCACTAATTATTGAAAAGAAAAATAGATTGAAACAAGGGTAACTCCCTTAAAAACAGATTTAACCAACAACAAATAGATTGCATGTTATACAGTAATTTTTCAAGATAAAAGTGAATATAAATAGTGTAGAAAACATTCTTATATATGCAGCGTTCAAAACATGTATCAAGGGGCCACTATAAAGCTTTATATTGTTTGAACATTGAGTTGTATATAGTGAGCAAATTTGAAAAACTGTTTGTGAAAATCAATGAGATACCCTTTATAAAATAAATTTTTATACAAAGTGGAAGCTTAAACAGTAAGTAAACATCAAATTGTATATATGAGAAGTATTAAAACAATAAAATAATAAGCAAATGTATACAAAAATTAAAAATATTAAACTAAAAAGCAAATTTCAGATCACTATATAGATTTTATGTCAATATGAAAACACACTTTAATATCACAAGGAGTCACGAAACATGTTATAAGATATTCAATGAATTTTGCATGTAACCCAATGATAATAACATGCCATTAAACGATTACAACTGGAATAATTTATTCACTGATCAAATAAGGATATTAAACAGATTATAGTACATGCCAACATATGATATTTGTAACATAATTATAGTACACGCCAGCGAACAAAGCGGAATGAGAGCAGTTGGACAGGAAGGCTTTGGCCTTGGTTAGGATGTCGCTCGCACGGAATGTTGTGTTCAACATTAGAGAGAAGAAAACTGATGTTGAAGTTATGAAAGCATTGACTGAAATGTATGAGAAGCTAACAACTCTTAACAAAGTTTTCATGATGCGAAGATTGTTCAACTTAAGGTAATCGAACGGAAGGTCTGTAGTCGATCGTGTGATTGACTTCAATATGATTCGAGGGAAGCTCAAATTTGTTAAGGTAACATTCAGAGAACATTCATAGATGATGTTTGAGCTTTGCTTCTTCTTTCCTCACTTCCGGAGAGTTGGGATGCCATGGTGACAACAGTGAACAACTCCGGTGGGAAAGCATAACTTGTTTTTGATGACATTCAAAACTTGATCTTGAATGAGGAAGTGGAAGGAAGTTCAGATTTCGTCTGGAAGTGCTCTTAATACTACCGGACGAGGACAATTAGTTCATCAAACGGATCGTCAAAAGACAAAATCTTCAGAGGGTAAGTCTTAGAGAAGAAGTTAATCGATAGGTTCATGTCCTACATGTTGACTTTGTGGCTATAAGGGACATATCAAGAAAGATTGCATGAATCAGACAAATGCTTCTACTTCTGGACAGACAAACTCAGTCAGTACAACAGTCGGTGGGTCCAACTTGATACTGAGCATGATCATTCCAAAAGAGTCATGAGTTATTGACTCAAGAGCATCATTTCATTCAACTGGTGAGCGATGGTGCATGGTTGATTATGTACCGGGAAGCTTGGACAGAGTACATCTAGCGGACGATGAATCTCTAAATATAGTTGGGAAAGATGTTAGACATATTCCAGGTCTCCGAAAGAACCTCATATCAGTGGGACAACTTGATGATGCGGGTTTTTGGAATGACTTTTTCGAATGGAGTTTGGAAGACCGGTAGAGGTTTCATGGTCATTGCTCACGGAGTTAAGAATGGTACCTTGTATTTGTTAGGTTTCGTACGAATCTAATAACACTTATTAGACACAACGAAAACAATTAGAAACCAAATCTGAGGATCTTCCATGCAAGATAAATGAAACTGATTATAAAATATTGAAATGAAGAACTTGCTGTAAACGTGGGTACCGTACACCTAAGAATTCACTGCATCATCTTTGAACGCCATCACATGAGTTTGAGAGAGATCACTAAGTGGCACTCGAATGACGTCCCACCTCCGAAGGTCTCCACGAGTCAAACTGAATCTCTCGTCGCACGAGAGAGATCCATCCTTCCATTCACGATATGCTAGCATCTCATATGCAAATAAGGAAGATGAAGAGAGCTATGGGTCTCGGGGAGTTTTGGCCAAGCATGCACACATACTGCCATCACAGGACAATAATATATATAAAGCACTGAGAGCATTTCTCATGCTTCTGCATTTATTCATGCTTTTATGACGCATGAATAAATATTGATTCGGCCAACTCATGCATCCAATGCATGTATTAACTCCAATCTATTACATCTTATGTAACAACTTAAATAAATGATAGCTTTTAACGAGTTTGAGCCATTCAAATATCAACACTTAATATTTGGTTGCCCATCCGATTAAAGGTGACATGCATGATCTTGATATAGCCATGCATCATAGCCTGGTTATACCTTTAGGGAATATCTCCTTCGATCTCTCAATTGCACTAAAGCCAAGACTTTGTGCCATTTCATCTTATATTGAATCGTATACAATAACCTGTGAAACCGTATCCAAAACTCCTTTTGGATATCTTTTAAAACACTTTTGGAAAGTTATCATTAATTTTCATCTTGTATCACTTCATATGTAATACCTTGTGAATACCCATTCAAAACACTTTTGGATCAACTCTAAAACACTTTTAGAGTAGCTTTTTAAGTCAAACTCGATTCTCATTCAGTCAACCACAAAGTGCGACCCCACAGGCTTTCATAGCGTTGACAACATATACGAATCTCTAGATCCATATATGTAAGTGTTAAAATGGAGGAGCCAGTAACTCAATACCCAAGATGCCTCTCTAAGGGAGGTATTGGTGTTTATTTATAGTGAATGATAAAGATGACATAATATCTAAAGTCCGATGTGCGACTCTACTCAACTTAACCTCTAACACTCCCCCTCAAGCCAGGTGTGCCTAGCTTGGATACATAAAAAAAACAAAAAACAAACATTCCCACACTCTTGATACCCCCCCTCATAGAAACCAAGAAAAAAAAGGAAAAAAAACAGCAAAGAAGCTCGACGGTGATCTGAGCGTTGATGACGAAGCTCGACGGTGATTTAGGTAGCTCGACGGTAATTCGAGTGGTGATGAATAAGTCTGACGGTGATCTGGACGGTTGGACGGTGATTCGAGCAAAGATGAAGAAGCCTGACGGTGATTCAAGCATTAATGATGGAGCCCGACGGAGATTCGAGCAGAAAGCAGTAAAGGTTGTTGGGAAGACACAACTGTGTGAGTCGAAAAACTGTTGCGCGACTGTTGGAGTTGTGCTGGAAGGGCAACTGGGAGAAGCGGCCTGCCTGAGTGTATGTGCGCAGAATGGTCGACGTGCGGCATGACAAGAGGAACGACGCCTGGTCTTACTCACCAGGGAGTCGTCTGGGTCGCCTGGATCTGGACCGCGCCCGGAGTAGGGGGTCGCACGCAGAGGTGCTACTGGGCTGGAAGACAACGATTCAGAAGGAGGGGATGTGTCGCGTCGGGGGTGCGACGGCGTTTGGGAGGGCGCCGCTGCAGCTGGAGAAGGGGGCGCGCGGCGTTTCAGCGTTGTTCAGGGAAGGGTTGTCGTGCAGGGTGGAGGGGCAGCGTGTTGTTGAGGGTTGTCGCGTAGGAGGGGAGCTCCGTCCAGAGGTGCTGCTTGGGAGTGCAAGGACGACGAAAGAAGGTGGGGGTGTCGCGGAGGGAGAGGAGACGCGTGAGGGTGGTTCGTCGCACAAGGAGGGACGTCGAGTATGTTGGAGTTGGTGGCCTAGAATCAACTACTTTGTACTTTATTCATTAATAAATATCTTATCACATCTTGATTGTTCTTCTGCGTGACAATGTATGTGATAATGTCCTAAGGACAACTGTTGCATTAAAGGGTCATAGCGGATCCCTGCTATGATGAGAACCCGGAAGTGCCATAACACTGTTCTTGAATATATGTTCTATGGTCGGATGATGTTATTTGAGGGACACAAATAATACAGGCCATTAGGGGTGAGGACTCATAAAACTTTGAGGCATCTTCTCATTGTGTGCGCCCTTGGTAATATCCAGGAGGATATTATGAGAACGAGACCCGCCAGTAGGAAATCCACATTTCATAGTGTCATTGGATATTCCTATCTGCGGACGTGTGTATTGGTCCTTAGACTTTAAGATTATTATTAATGGGTATTATAACTCGCGCACTTAGATGTATTGACGAAAACTGTGACGACACACTGTTCGCAGCGAGGTAGGAGACGTTGGATGCGTCACGAGTGATACTGCATTAATAGATAATGCGAGAAAGGATTTGTCCCTTCTGTTCCTTAACGAAAGTAGATATCTCAGACCCTTTGATGGAATTGATATAGCCTAAATAAATCCATGACCATGGTAAGGTATGAGTGAGTTCAATTCCGGGAAGTCAAAAAAAGAATAATCGAGCACATGAGTTGATGGCACTAACATGCAACCCGCTTGATTAGAGATATCGAGACAAAGAGATTAAATTACACGGTAAGCGTTCGTATGAGGTGACACGTCATTGCGGCGTTAACTTCTTTCTCTATGGGTGCCTTGGCGTGTTGCTAGATGCCAACCTTGGATTTAGGCAGGCTCCGCCTAATGCCACTGAGAAAGAGGCCTAGAGGGTCACACACTAAGTGTGTCCATGTATCTCAGTTAAATATTAATTTAACAAGTTAAATAAAGATTATTTCCGACTGTGGTTTAATAATTATTTAAGGATGCCTAATCGCATTTATTTCGACACTAGTTATTTGAGAGAATATATTGTGGGCGAAATAATATATATTTATTAGCGAGTAATGCAGTTACATTTATTTAAGAAATAAATAGCCATTACTTAAGGTTTAATAAATGTGGTGGAGGAAATAAAGAAAATGAAAACAAGATAAACACGCCGTGTACATTGAATGTACACGCCGTGTAGTTTTCATGGAAAACGAGTACACGCCGTTTAGTTTTTCCAGTAAGGATTTTGAGGAAATAATATCGTTTTATTAAATGATATTTATTATAATCAGCGTGGGCGCATGTCAAGGAATTAATGACATTAGAGTTTTCAATAAGAGTTAATGAAATAAATAAAACGCGTAACGCGTTTATTTATTGTCATAACTCTAT
The DNA here is from genome assembly GCA_963277665.1 of Viscum album. Lineage (NCBI taxonomy): Eukaryota > Viridiplantae > Streptophyta > Magnoliopsida > Santalales > Viscaceae > Viscum > Viscum album. The sequence continues at coordinate 1,233,591,911 of OY728159.1, read as the reverse complement.
AATGAATGTACACGGCGTGTAGTTTTCATGGAAAACGAGTACACGCCGTGTAGTTTTTCCAGTCGGGATTTTGAGGAAATAATATCGTTTTATTAAATGATATTTATTATAATCAGCGTGGGCGCATGTCAAGGAATTAATGACATTAGGGTTTTCAATAAGAGTTAATGAAACAAATAAAACGCGTAACGCGTTTATTTATTGTCATAACTCTATAACCTCAAACCCGATTATAAATATCCTCACAACCCCAACACTTTTCCAGAGAGAATCGATGTGCACAACAATTCTGGAAAATTCTTTCAAGGCTGAGAGAACTCCTTCCTTCAAGAACGCTCTCAAGACCGAGAGAGATCCTCCTCTATCGGATCAAGGCGATCTAAGGTAGACAACGCAAGCAAAGGTTTCTCCACGCTAGCACCCAGAGATTCCTTTGGCGACGTCCAGAGATATGTGGTGCACGTGCGGATCACCGCTAGAGGAAGTTTACACTTGACTTCTGCGACGCAACGACGAATCACATCGAAACATGACCGAAAAATATCAACGAAGAAAGAATTCCATCAAGGCAATTCTTGTCAATTAAATTAATTAATTATAACAAACATATGATGATCCTCTCGATGGTTTCGAGACCCTTCTCTTTTTTTTTCGTTCTTCGTTCTATTTCGAAGATCCGAGGTTTTATTATCGTGACAGATCTCGGATTGAACGTTGTTTAGTGCTAAAATTAAAGTTGGGCAAACCCACCAACGCGCTTCCGCTGCGCTCGGAACCTACAGAGTAGGGCCGCGTCGGGGGTGCAGTGATGTTTGGGAGGGTGCCACTGCAGCTGGAGAAGGGGGCGCGTGGTGTTTCAACGTCGTTCGGGGAAGAGTCGTTGTGCAGGGTGGAGGGGGGCGGCACGCCGTCGAGGGTTGTAGTGCAGGAGGGGAGTTGCGTCTGGAGGTGCCTTTCGCGAGGGTGGTTCGCCGCACAGGGGGCGAACGACTGTAAAGGTGGCCAAGGGCCGGGACAGACACCCTCCTAGCGGGAGAAAATCCCTATGAAAAACCTATGTGGAGAGCGACAGTCCGGAGGGTTTTGGGTTAGACCTCCTCTGATACCATGATAAAATGGAGGCGCTAGCAACTCAATACCCAAGATGCCCTCTCTAAGGGTGGTCTTGGTGTTTATTTATAGTGAATGATAAAGATGACATAATACCTAAAGTCCGATGTGGGACTCGACTCAACCTCTAATAGCAAAAAGCCTCTAGAAAAACGCCAATGCTACTCAAGCTATAAAGGGATGTGGTGTGATCTCCATCAAATACAAGTATCTCTATACCTATGTTCACCAGTCTGCATCATATGCAAACATGCATCTCATATTTTCCCTTTATCCAAGACATTGTGTGACCATGAAACACGGAACATGTCAATCCCATATAGCCAACTCATATGTTCTTGATTGTAGACTGATCTGATTGGTGAATACATCGCATGTCATTCATCCTTATGGATAAGCACATCCCATGTCCCTTATCTTAGATATATATAATTTCTAGGTGCGGTCGCAGACTCCCACTGTCTATCTCAATCGAGGACTTCGATGTCATATTCGTTATACGAGAAGACAATTCCCATCTTGTTAAGCTCCAACTGGGGATATGATCAATAATATATCCAACCACCCCTGTATTAACTAAGTCAATATGCAGACCTGCGTAAGTAGGGTATTAAAATATGAAGTTTCTCATGCTAGGTATCTCGCCAACCTTAGGTAATGAGGACTCAAATATGATCCATGCATCTCTAGTATACCAAAGACATTTGTATGACACTCCATGTGGTATACTTAGTAGGCTATCCAACGCACACAATGAATCATATTCTTTCTTTTGTGCCTTATGAACATATTTTGTATCTCTATACAAGAATCTTACTCACGCTAACCTTAACATTTCTTCATAACCTATAACACTCCATGACTAACATTGGTTAGAGATAACTCAAAGTCGTATTTTGAGAGGTCAATTATCATTGCACTCCATGAAATATATATCTATATATACATTTATGTAGCTAACGTGAAGGAGTGATAAAATAGAGGTTGCCTCTAATATGATACATTTTAATATTCTTACACTCTAAACATATTTAACAAAACCAACATAAGCACCGGTTGATCATATCATATATGATAAACTGCCAGATCGGCCTCATGATTGCTGCACTTTTTGGGTTTTGTTAACTAATTACATCATATGTAATTCTTGTCACATCTCTATGTGGCCATTTGATAAAAACCCTCCCACTAAATATAACTCTTACATTTTTCTTTATCGCCACACCCTAAACTCTTCTAGGATAAAGTGATAACACTTTGTTACGGTGACTAATTTCACTCTTTACATTTCTCTTTACCACCATACCATAAACTGTTTTAGGATATAAAGTATAATTCACTTTTTCATTTTGAGTGGTATAATCCTTCAAGAAATAGCATCTTTTACGTTTCATGATAACTAAATGTAACTATTTAGATTTTTTTCTTTATCGTCTCATATCCTAAACTCTTTTAGGATATTGAGTAAAAACACTATCTTAAACTTGTATAATAGTGATATCCAATTTCTAAATGACAACTAAATGTAACACTTTACATTTTTCTTTACCATCACATAACCTAAACATTTTAGGATATTAAGTGGAAAACACTTGAACTTAATATTGGTGTTATCTTTTATTTGTTAATTTTGAACTTCTTTATGTCCAAAGATACTCCCACTAGCCTCTTAAACACTATATTCTTTTCAAAACATCTTGCTAAGACACACAAACCCTTTTGTGTTAGGAAATAACATATTTTTCCTTTTAATAGGAATATTTAACAAATAAACTATTGTTTTCATATCATATATATGATATTATATCTGTTTGGAACATTTTTCATTTAAAAGGAAACTTTATTAAAATATATCACCAATGGGTGGTGAGAACACATTCCCACATATTTTAACAAATACTTGTATAAACATTTTATCCTGAACAAAACACTTTTATCCATATCTTCTCAAAACATGCCGTATAAATTGATGAATCATAAACCATGTGTATACAATTAATCATCTTATACTTGTTCACAATAACTTTTTGTAATTGAACAACTTCTCTTATCATATACGAGAAATGAGATGAAGATACACATCTTTTACGTAGATTCATTAGAGTTTGATAAAATCCTTTACATTTAAATCCTCAATGTAGTAACCATTTACTTCATCTCATAAATATAAACTACAAGCTCAATCAATTCTTCCTTTGATTTTGAACTCCTATATATTTACAACACTCTGTAAAATATACATTCAGTATCACATACCTTTCAAAATTGAAAGAATTAATTTTTTTAACATCCATACCTGACATGAATATTCCATGAAGTTTTCAAAACTCCTTCGGGTATATCTTGGATAATCCAATCATATTGAATTATTATTCTTTCTTCCCGACAACCTTAGGTTTCAATGACATTGACTTATTGAAGAAACATTGTTGAACTTTTCAACCAACTTCTCTTCTTCCAGTTTGAACTTTTACCTACGTGTATTGTCTATACAGTACTTTAGAACCTAGACATCATATGCCCAATTTATATTTATATTTCCAACACTTTGAATTCAATCATATTGTCGGAACATTTCCATAAATGACAATAGGATAAATTCCCCAGCTGAGGCAAGTCATTCTAGTCCCCCCTTAAACTGAACAAATCATAACTATGTGTATCAAACACACCTCATCTCATTTTATTAAATAACTATTGTTTACATGCTGTTCTCAAGAGCTAGATGAGATAAAGTACACATCTTATGACAAGTTTATCCAAGCTTGACGTATCCAAGTTATCAATGCAGCAACACCTTTGCTCCATTACTCGAAAGTAAACTTCATGCTCCAATTCTTTTCATCTTCCAACCTTATGTATATTTAGAACACTTTGTAAAACACACACTTGATATCATATATCTATCAGAATAATAGAATTGATTTGCATAACCAATAGAGTATTTTGAATATCATTTGACATACCCAATCATATTGAATATATGTGACTAAAATTCCTTAAATCATTGATGCACCCAATCATATTGAGCACATGAGTGGAGACTAAGATTCTTTTGGTCATTTTGCATCCAATGCCTTTGAAACTTTAAATGTATCACTCTATGCTTCCATAAGCATCTAGATTTACTTGTTGAACAACTTCAACACTTGGTTAATGAGGAAAGAAGTGTTCTGACACATAGAATTTTCCTTAAGAATTTTTCTTAAATCACCAATCTTGCTTGAAAACTTTTCTTAAGTTATCAGTCTTAGGAGTAAATTACTTTACGCTTCTTCTTTCAAGGATTGATCACAAAGTTTAGCTTGATGACGATGATAATATTTATTTACAATAAAATTTTTTATTAGAGATGAGTGTCATGTATTATTAACCATTTAATAAGGACATTTATTAAATGGGCTCCCACTAAAATGATGACCCCATTTTGAAAATTCGTCATAACCATTAGTGGGTCAAGATCCATATTTCACTAAACAATGAGTCCGCTTTAGCATTCATCTCACCACTTAATTATTTAGGTAGGGCATCATTCCAATCATATTATGTTACGGGTCTAGTGTGTGTGTTCCGAAAATTAACAAAACAAGAGTTGAGAAGAGAGAATTAGAATGATAATACCGGTTTCCAGATGTTACAGCTAGGGAGATAGGGGAAAATACAGCAGGTTGCCGATGGAGAGACCACCTCCAGCGTTGCCAGCTGCTGTTGGGAGGAGCTTCGGGAGTCAGGCCTCTGGCCCCCGCCAATTCTGTTCCAACAGAATATGAAGTAGTATATTCACACCCCCCCTGCGTAGGCCTAGCCTTCCCTTTTAACCCTTGGCTGAACTAATTGCTGGATCCCACACCACTAACAAAAACTTTATTCCCCACTTTACCCCTACGCTGGTAAGTGTGCAGAATAGGGGGCGTGGGCGCTGTGGGGAAACACCCCTTGGACCGGACCCCGCACTGCTAACTTATTATATATGATTCTTGGATAGTTGTGTGGACAACCTCTCCAATCTATCATATGGATTAACTCAGCTCTATTCCTTTGGTATCCTAACCGTTAGGGCTTCCCAACTAAGTGTTACCCAAAGAAAACGTAAAAAAAAGCTAAGGATAATCTAGAGTCATTTATAGCTTATTTGCCTTGCACAATATAATCCAGGGGCACCCGATTTTGGCATGAAACTACCCAGTTGGATGATCCGAGGTCTTGACAAATGTTGTTTTGTAAAGAATCTCAAACTTATTATTTGAAGAGGATTTTAATCTCACCATCTTATCTCATGTTATTCCCTTTTATGTGTGCATGTTTTTAGTAATTTAGTTTGGAATCCTATTCCCACCACATAATCAATATGTTCAAACCATATTGATGTGTAATTCTTTACGCAACTCACAAGTTTATGTTAATTACCCAAAAATAGAAGTCAAACATATTCATATATATCCAGATGCATCATATGTATAAGGTACATGAACATTTTATGTAAAGACATAGAGTTATCCACATGAGTAAGCCCGGAGCGATAAATTTCCAACTCCATTCACCAACCTAGACAATGCATAAGCCTCCAGGTAGGCAGGTAGTCCGACCCCAATCCCCTCTACTTGGGGATACTCTACTCAAAAGAGAATCCAATCCATATGCACAAACTATATTCAATAACCAATTTTAAGTTCATAACTTTAGTTACAAATCAAGGTAAAGGTAAATGAAAAACTAAATTTATTATAGAGACATTCCTAGGATGTAACGCAAGACTCTATCTAGAAGCAATTTAACAATTAGACTAAAACATACACAACCTTCACATTTCTTAAACAATTTACTAAACATAAATATAAAAGGGAATAAACCTTAAATAAATGAACAATTCAAATATTTAAACATGTGATAAACATTTATGAACAATTCATAAATCAAAGCTAATTATAACCCATTTTATAATTTTCAACTTTAACATTACGAACATTCCATAATTTTGAATATAAACATTTTATATTCATTCCAGTATGAACCCTTTCATATTTATCATTATATGACATTTTTATTTTTAAATATATGATATTATATGAATTATAAACTATTTATAATCCAATTTTTATTACGTAAACATTTTACATAATCTAAATGCAATATATTATTATTTAAATCTAGATCATATCAATCATCAAAACACTTTTGATGTGGCTTAAATAATATCCAAATAAGACCCCATTTTATTTTGAACAATTCAAAATAATTAATTATGAACAATTTATAATTAAATATAAACATTTTATATTTTGACCTTATTTCATAATTTTTAACCCTTTATAAATTATTTTCTTATGATTTCTAAATAAACGCTTATTTCTAGATTATAAGACATGCCATATAATTTGGTTAAAAGGTATTTCAAATATTAACATTTAATATTTGGGAATTTAATTTAATCTTATACCATTTATGATTAATTAATTTATAAATCTTTTATAAATTAAAATATTCCAAAATACCTTTTATAATGATTTATAAACATTTTATAAACCATTAAAACCATTTAAGAATTTAAAAGCAATTTTTAAAATCTTTACTGTTTACCCTTGTGCAGAATCCATATTATGCGTAAGGGTATACTCCCTCCATCCTTACGTAGGAGGGAACCCCTACGTGAAGGTAAACTCTTTTACCTTCACGTAGGACTTTTGGAACTGTGGTGTAAAGGTAACCAACCGGTTACCCTTATGTGGTGTCGAGGAGTCCCACAATGTGTAGGTAAAACCATTTTACCTTGACATGACTTTGAAGAAATTTCGACCACCTTTACGCACCCTTAAGAAAATCGTGTTTACCCTTACGCAAACCCCTTAACGTATAGGTAAGCCACGGGTTACCTTTATGTGACCACTCACGTATGGGTAACGTCTTGGACACCCTTACGCAATTCAGCTACATAAGGGTAAGGCCTTGATTACCTTTACGCACCCCGATTGCGTAAAGGTAAATCGTTTTTTCCAGATTTTCAGAAAACTGAAAAACGATGCTCTGTTTTGGTTTTCTTCATTTCATCGCAAGATTTCATAAATCTAAATCATGCCGCCCCCTCCCTTTGATACCACTATTAGGTTTCATACGAATCTAATAACAATTATTCGACACAACATGAGCAATTAGAAACCTAATCCGAGGATCTCCCTTGCAAGATAAATGAAACTGCGTATAAAATACTGAAATGAAGAACCTGCTGTAAACGTGCGTACTGTACACCGAAGAAGCCACTGCATAATCTTCAAACGCCATCACATGAGTTTGAGAGAGATAACTAAGTGGTGGCCGAATGACGTCCCATCTCTGGAAGTATCCACAAGCCGAACTGAATATCTCGTCGCACGAGAGAGATCCATCCTTCCATTCACAATGTACTAGCATCTCACATGCAAAGAAAGAAGATGAAGAGAGCTATGGGTATCAGGGAGTTTTGGCCAAGCATTATCAAAACACACATACTGCCATCACATGACAGTAATAAGCATCTAGAGCATTTCTCGTGCTTCTGCATTTATTTATGCAAATGCACTTATAACACATGGATAAATATTGATTCAGCCAACTCATGCATCCAAATGTATAACTCCAAATCCATTACATCTTATGCAACAACATAAATAAATGATAACTTTTAATGAGTTTGAGCCATTTAAATATTAACACACTTAATATTTGGTTGCTCATCCAATTAAAGATAGTGGCATGCATGAAATCTTATTTCATGCATGCATCTCGATATACCATACACTTGATATAGCCATGCATCATATACAGGCTATAGCTTTAGGGCATATCTCCTTCCATATCTTACCAGACGGAGTGATGAAGTTGTAGCTATCTTAACGACTTCATTGGACGGTCCGATATTGTGGCATTGCAGGTTTGGTCACCTTAGGGAGAAGATTATTAAAGTTCTAGCGGCGAAGGACATATTCATACTCTATCACATGAACCTTGGAAGATGTGAGAGTTATATGTTAGGAAAACAAGAGAGTTTCCTTCAACTTGGATGGAAGAAAGCCAAGCAATTGAAAGTTAGAGCTTGTTCATTCCGATTTGTGGGGACTAGCCCCTGTTCACTCGTATGGAGGATCACTGTACTTTGTGACCTTCATTGGTGATGCTACTCACAAGGTTCAAGTTTACTTTCTCAAGAATAAATCTTACACGTTTCAGACATTTATTTAGTGGAATATTTTGGCCGAGAAATAGTGTGAAAGAAAATTGAAATGTCTCCATACAGACAATGGTGGGGAATACACCAGACACAACTTTCATAACTTCTGTAAGAAGAAGGGAATTAGGCATTAGAAGACTGTTCCAGGGACTCCACAACAAAATAGAACAACTGAAAGAATGAATCGGACTCTGACATAGAAAGCTCAAAGTACAAGGCTTCACTCGAGAATGCCCAAGGGAATTTGGGCAAAGGCCTTGAATACAACTTACTTGGTGAACAAAAGTCTGACTTCAGCTGTGGGACAAGAACTTCCCGAGGAACTTTGGTATGGTAAGCGACCAAAGATCAACCATCTCAAGATTTTTGGATATGTTCATATTGATGCTAAAGATAGTGACAGGTTGGGGGGGAAATCCAAAGTGTTTTCTTATCGGATATGGTGATGAGAACTTTGGTTATTGCCTATGGAATGATGAAAAGAAACAAGTCATCCGGAGCCGAGATGTTGTTTTCAATGAAGGACTTGTGGAAAGATCAGAATTTGGCTGAGAGGAAAGTTGAGGACAATTCAACAATCGAAGTTCATGGTGATCAGATGGAAGATACCGGGCAAAATTTCAGTCCAGAAAGTTCAAGGGAAACATCAAAGGCTGACACTTCGTAGTTAGGGTACCGAAAAGAGGTAGATCAAACAAACCGCTGATAGATGGTGGAAGTTCGGACAAACAAGTACCAGAGAGAGAACGATCGAACAAACCTTTTCCAGACAGAAGACTACCAGATAGAGAGGTTTAGACGGCCGAACCTGAGGCTGTGTTTAGGAGATCCATTCGTAAGAAACCTGTTCAGAGGATTGAGGCTGACATGAATTTCTTACTTCTTACGAACGCAGGGGAACCGAACAGTTCGGACGAAGCTGCTACTCTCAAAGACTCAAAACAGTGGGAGTCAGCCATGGAAGAGGAAATGAGTTCCTTAAATCTCAACAACACTTGGGAGTTCGCTGAGCTATCAGAATGAAAGAGAGCTTCGGAAAACAAGTGAGTATTTCATTTGAAAGCGGAAATTGATGAAAGTAAGAGATACAAAACACGGTTAACGGTGAAAGGTTTTCATCAAAAGAAAGGAATTGATTTTTCTAAAATTTTCTCGCCTGTGGTGAAACACACAACAGCGCCCCTCTACATGGTATCAAAGGGAAAATCCCGTTATTTTTTTTTGGTGGACTCCCAAACCGACTCTCCTTCCCACCCCTCTTGCCCTACGTGGCTCCCCTCCCGGCGCCCCTCTTGCCCTACGAGGCTCCCCTCCCGACGCCCCTCCCGCCCTACGTGGTTCCCATCCAGGCGCCCCTCCTGCCCTACGCAGCTCCCCTCCCGGCGCCCCTACCGCCTCCCGCCAGATGCAGCACTCGCGACACTTCCCGACGGCCCTGCTTCCAGACGCAGCTCCCGGCTCCCGCGGTACATCACGGCGGCCCCGCTGCCAGACGCGCCCTTCGTCGCCCTCCATCGACGCCTTCCGTCGCCCTCCCGTTGCCCTCCCGCTGCACATCCCGCCCCCCCCCGCTTCTCGGCTCCCGCCTCACCCACGATGCCCCTCCCTGATCGGACCTCCCACTGCGACCCTCCTCTCTCGTCGCGGCCCTCTCCTAGCGGCGCTCCCGACTCACGACGCCCAACCAGGCCTCCTGTTCGCCATCCCGACAGCATCTCTCCCCGCGGTCGACCTCTCTCCACGCCGGCCTCCTCGCACGACGACCCAACACTCTTTCCTCCCGGCGCGGATCTCCTCCTTGCATCGGCTCCCATCGCGGCACTCTCTCCGGCGGACCTCCGACGCCGACGCCCGACCATCCACCTCTTCCAGACGCGGCGCCCTCCAGTTGGTGACTGACCGCCTCTCCCTGCGGCCTCCCAGCTTCAACTGGCCCCGCCTCTCTGTGATCTCTCGCCGCGATCTCCAGGCCCCCGCAGGTTCTCCCGCTCGACGAACGACACATCTCTCCCGACGTCTCCAGTTCGCTGTGACCTCCCGCAATCCTGCTGGCTTCCCAGCAGATTCTCGACCATTGCCTTCGATGCGGTCTCCTGGATTCCCCACCGTCCTCAGCACTCCCCGACCCGCCTTCAACGCGGTCGCCCGACTCCCCCCGCCCTCATCGGTGATCCCCGACCCGCATTTAACGTGGTCTCCCGACCCCCGGCCTCCACAACGGTCTCTCGGCCCGCATCTCACGGTTTCCTAACCCCTGCCTGAGCAACCGTCCTCTTCTCCAGCCACCATTGCTCAGACTGATGGCTCTAACGCCTGTCTATCTCATCGACCGCTAGCTTGGATGCTCGGCTCCGATGTGTCCGAACATCACACAGGTGATTCTGGTATGTTCACTACCTACCATCTGTCTACTAGTGCTTCTACAATCACTGTTGCCAATGAATCAACAATCCCCATCGCGGGATTTGTCACATGCCTTTTGACTCCGTCTATTAGCCTGCCTTCAGTCGCTCATGTTCCTCACATCCCGTTTAATCTTCTCTCCATCAGCAAACTCACCAAAGACTTAAATTGTGCTGCTATTTTTACGTCATCTGGTGTTGTTTTTCAGGAGTGGTCGACGAATCCGGAACTTGGTCGATGTCATCTTAGGGTTGGGGTGTACATACTCGATATCCCACCACCTCTTGCTTGCTCATCCACCTCAGTCCGTGCCCTTGACCTTCATTCTCGCCTTGGTCATCCGCCGGCTAACATCACCGGGTGACATACGTTCCCCGATTGGACCCGCGTGCCGCGAATCCTTTCGACCTTGCTCATTTCGATGTATGGGGTCCTTGCAGGGTTCATAGCCTGTCCGGGTACCATTATTATATATTCTTTATCGATGACTACTCTCACATGACCTGACTCTACCTTCTTCGTGATCGGTCTGAAGTGTTTTCTACCTTTCAAACCTTCTATAATGAGATTCATACTCATTTTTCTACCTCTCTAAAATGTCTCCACTCCAACAATGGACGAGAATATTTATCCACTCCCTTTCAGCAGTTTCTCAAGGATAAATGCATTATTCACCAGACATCCTGCCCCGATACACCTCAACATAATGGAGTGGCCGAGCGTAAACATCGCCATATTCTGGAGACTGCCCGTGCCCTCCTATTCCACATGAAGGTGCCTCTCAATTTTTGGAGCGATGCCATCCTGACTGCTACCTACCTCCTAAACCGCCTCTCTTCTTTTATCCTTCATGGGGAGACTCCTTTTCAGACTTTGTTCTCTTCTCTCCCTCCTCACTCACTTTCACTCCGTGTGTTCGGATGTCTCTGTTTTGTCCGTGACACTCGTTCCGGTCTCTCCAAGCTCTCTCCTAAATCCCTCCGTTGCATATTCCTCGGCTATTCCTGCACTCAGCATGGATATCGATGCTTCTCTCTGGACCTACGACGGTATATCATCTCTGCCGACGTCTCGTTTGTTGAGAGTTCTCCATTTTCACTTCCCTCTCCTCATCCCGACACTGACATTGATGATTGTCTTCCTCTCATCATCCACCTTCCACTGATGTCTCCCCCTGCTGATAACCGTTTTGGTACGGTCTACTCTCGTCGCCCATCGACTGTACCCCCGTCCAGGCCGAGGACACCGTCGTCCCCGCTTCGTCCGATGCTCTTGTAGTGAGAGTTAGCCGATTCGTTGGTTTTATCCCAAAAGGAATACATTAGGAAATTCAATTTTTATTACGTAAACATTTTACATAATCTAAATGCATTTGATGACCGACGAAGCATAAGAAACATTCTCCATGTCACGAACTTCTTCGTTGGTTTTATCCCAAAAGGAATACATTAGGAAATTCATCGAAAGATTCATAATGAAAATTTGGAAACCTGTCTCAACTCCCCTTGCCGGACACTTCAAACTTAGTAAAACTTACCATCAACGGACGAAGAAGTTCGTGACATGGAGAAGGTTTCTTATGCTTTGTTTGTAAGAAGTTTGATGTACGCAATGGTTTGTACTCGACCAGATATTGGTTTTGCAGTGAGAGTTGTTAGCCGTTTCAAGTTAAATTCTGGAAGGAAACATTGAGAAACTGTGAAATGGAACGATACTTGAAAGAGTCAGAGGATGCAACTTTATGTTTTGGTGATGATGATTAGTTGAAAGGTTTTGTAGATGCAGATTTTGTTGGAGGCATGGACTCATAGAAAATTACTACAGGTTTTGTATTTACCTTTGGTGGAACAACAAATTGTTGGATGTATCGGTTGCAACATGGGGTTACTTTATCTACAACAGAAGCAGAGTATGTTGCTACTACTGAAGCATAGAGAGTTGATATGGTTGATACGCTTGTTGAAGGAACTCGGAAAGTGATCGGACAGAGGAATGTTATTCTGTGATAGTCAGAGTGCTATTAATCTTGCTCGCAACCTAGTGTTCCATGCAAGAACGAAACAGATTGATTTGAAGTATCACTTCATACGAAGTCAGCTGGAGGATAAAGTGTTAAATCTTCAGAAGGTTGAGAAGCAAAATCCTGCGGATATGTTTACAAAGGTGATAGTCCAAGAAAGTCTGTGGCAACATTGTGGCTCATTGGGACTCGGTTGATCGGACAAAGTGGAGGGCATTGTATGCATCAGACAGATGAAGAACTTAGGTGAATGAAAGAAGTCTGAAATCTTGAAACAATTTCCATGTGAGAGATTGTTGGGTTTGTGGAAGTTTCTTCAGGTTCATCGGACGGAGTTTTCCGGAAGAAGATCATCGGACAGAGTGGACAGATGTTTCTTACTTTGATGCTTCAGAGTGTTTGGGAAAAAGGTTTGTCACTAGGCAGAACTTCCATCAAACAGTGTGCATCAGACAAGGTTGAGTGGACATAGAGTCATTGGACTGAAGAATTCTGCGGTGAGGCTTCGATGATCGGTCAAAATTTTCACAGTCCGAGAGTGACAACTCATTTATGGGTTCTTGCTTGATGACCGACTGTTGGCAGTTGCAATGAATGATACAACAGTGTATCGGCGGTTGCTCAGGACAATGGAAGGTTGGCCACAAAACTCGAAGGTCTGTGTAACTTGTTGATCGAACAAAGACCTCTATAAAGAGGTGTGGTGGTTCCACTTTGAAGATATAACCGAATGTTTGTATGGACAATGGGTGTTCCTGACTGAATTGTCTGAGACCTAATTGTGGAGAGGAAGTGAGCGAGAGTTTTGTACTCTTTTTTATCTCCCATAATGATGTTTGCAGTGTGCATCAGATAAAGTTGAGCGGACATATAGTCATTGGACTGAGGAATTCTGTTGGCGGTTGCAATGAAAGATACGACAATGTATCAGTGGTTGCTCAAGACAATGGAAGGTTGGCCGCGAAACTCGAAGGTCGTTGTAACTTGTTGACCGAACATAGACCTCTATAAAGAGGTGTGGCGGCCCAACTCTGGTGATATAACTGAATGTATGAACAATGGGTGTTTCTGATTTAATTGTTTGAGACCTAATTGTGGAGAGGAAGTGAGGAGAGTTTTATACTCGTTTGTATCTCCCATAATGAAAGATGTTTGCAATGTTCTCCCGTAGATGTAGGACTTTATCCGAACCACGTAAATCTTGTTTGTCCATTTGTTTTGTTGTTTTTGTATGAAGTGCGATCGTGGAGTTCTGTGTGGCGATTAGGTTGCTTCTCATCCTAGTTCCAGTGCACATAACTCGGGAGGAGGTGGTTTTCAAACAAACTTTCCGTCCGATAACATTGTGAAGCTTTTCCGCTGCGCCGACTGAACTGATCGGACGGACGTCTCTGTCCGGTGAACGTTGTCTCGCCAGGTCTATCCATTGAAACAACTGATGAAGATCGTGTTGTTTCACTGGGGTGGTTTCTTGCCCCTTCAGTCTCAACTTTGTTCACCTTCGGTCCTAAATTAGACCATCTAAACGGATGAATCAGCTTTGGGTCTAGTTGAATTATATTTAGATAATTTCATTAGCTTTCCAAATAATCAAGAATCAACTTAATTGGATTTCTATAACTCATATTATCACTAAAATACAGTATCAAACAGTTTTGAAAAACTTCAGATTTCAGACTGAAAACATTCAAGTGACTTATAGGCTAATTTATGACATGATAAAGATAGATTCAGAATTTGATTTCTTCTAATGAAATGTAGATAATTTTCTTAGCTTTCCAACACATCAAGAATCACTCAATTAGATGTTTTGTATCCCAAGTTATGACCAAAATACAGAAGGTAATCGGATCTGAAAATTTGACTACGTTGTTCACAATTTGGCTACGTGGATTTTCATTTGGCTAGGTGGATTTTCAATTCGGCTACGTGGTCATAGTACTTTGGCTACATGGGAATTGTGAAAATCATGTATGAATGATATTTAAAGATCCTAAATGTCATATTTAGCGTAAGAACTCAACATGAAATTTGTAGAACATTTTTTAAACAATTAATGCATGGAATCTAAAGATAATTTTAAGCAAAGAATTATAAGAATCAAAGTAAAGCCTACTTTAATCAATATATAAGATAACAATAAGCGATGAGAAATTATAATCGTAGATAATATGTTATTTTGTAATTATCAAAACATAATTAGTGAATGTGGTCCAATGAGCCGCTTCAACATTAATATCTCCATCACATTGCAGAAATGAACCTAAATATTGAAAACGATCAAATTTTGAAATAACGTGGTCTCCTGATCTCACATCCATAACATTGCTAGACAATACTCCTAATCCATAACATTGCTAGACAATACTCCTAATCCATAACATTGCTAGACAATACTCCTAAAACGACACTCCATATATTACTAGTCCATCCAAAATATTAATACTGTGATAAAAAACTGATTATAATTAATAAAAATGTATAGTAAATATCAGTATATCAATATAAAATTTAAGGGTAAATAAAATTTTTTATTTATTTTTATCATGAATTTCTAAATATTTTCTCCCATTTCCTCTAAAAAATTGGAGGAAACAAATTCTGCTCTAAGAGGGAAACTAGTTGTCAACAGTCTTGGGGCGTGTGGGGCATCCGGGTTTTATCCAGCCAGGCGCATCAGAGTCCTGGGGTCAGGTACCACTTTCAAGGGAGGTTGGGCTACGGGCTGGGGAGCATGTTTGGATAGAGTTTCAAAAAAAAAAAAAAAAAAAATGAAAGAAAAAACTAGTTGCCAACTAAACAGGGTGAAGGGAAAAAGGCCCATCTTCCTTCCCTCAGAAAGGGTGCAACCGAACAGTTCATCCGAGAAAGATGCACAATGCTGCTGACAACTGTGGTTGCACTTGTGATTGAACTGACAGCTGATGACTAAAAACACTCTTTGTCTTGACAACGTGCTGGGCCATTACCTTCTTCCTCAAAAGGTACTCATTGAGGGTGTTGCGCTCACCCATATGAATCCTTATATCTACCCGTAATAACTCGATGTGAAACATTCTTCTCCATTCGAATCTGCTTTTTCCTTAAAGCATCCTGATGGAAATCCAATTCAGTTTACTGGTCTGTTAGAACACTGCCTCCCTGTCTCATAAACCTGTGATTAGAATGTGGCAATTACTTACTCTATCTGCCCGTAATAACCTGATGTGAAACATTCTCCTCCATTCGAATCTGCTTTGTCCCAGCATCCTGATGGAAATCCAATTTAGCTTCCTTGTCTCATAAACCTGTGATTAGAAGGTGGCAATCACTTTATCTATGCCTGCCTTTGATTTCACACCCGGCAGCTGTTCCTTGAGTCCATTCAACCATCAAAAGCCGCCAACTCTGAGAATGCTGGTTGATTTCAGTAGTTAAACGAGCCTTTTCATAACAGCAGTTCAAGGGAGTGACTTTATTCCATTTTGAAGTTTGTTTTTAGGTTAAATCTTATAAATACTCACAGCTAATTGCTATTTTTTCCTGATTTCACAGGTAGTCGCCAAGCCGAACAGCATAAAATCACGCAAAAAGTTTGAGGCAGAGTTGTATGTTCTGACAAAGGACGAAGGGGGTCGTCACACTCCATTTTTCACAAATTACTGTCCTCAATTTTTTTTCCGGACAGCTAATGTGACTGGAAAAGTGACATTACCTGAAGATGTCAAGATGGTCATGCCCGGGGACAATGTGACTGCAATTTTTGAGCTCATTTCAGCCATTCCTCTCGAAGCAGGTGTGTTTTATAAGCGTTTCCTTGGTTTCCCCCCTTGTTGTAGATTTCTTTAAAGCTAGTGTAGAATTGTTGTGAATAATATCTTTTGCATAATTGATCTAATACCCTAAAAAAATGAAAGACTTGGAAAGACTAGATGGCATTATTCATGTCAATAAGAGGCTCATTTCTTTTTGGGAATTTATCTAATAAGAACATCATAAGTATGCTGACTATCTTAATTCCAAGCCTAGTTTATCGAACTTTTCAATGGCACAAAATTCTATGGTACTTAGGTCTACATCAAAGTCTACCGTTAAGTATACCCTAACCGAGTATGAGTGTGACATGCAAACCTATCAATTGTTGAAGGGAAGAAGTCAGATGGGTTAGTGACCATTGTTAAAGGAACCGCCATTGAGATGTGGGGAAAGAATAGACTTAGAAATCAGGCCTCTTGAGAGTACTACAAGACCTTTGCGTAGCGGCCCTGCCACAACCTTGGGTGCCGACTGCTCGTCGTTTGGAAGTCCAGCCCCATGATGGGCTTCCATTGGCCGCTGCGAGTCATGAAGAAATTGGTGCACCTGTTCGAGCTCTTCCAGTTTGATGGAAGAACGATTTAGAGTCCGAGGAAGACTACTTCAAGCCACTGGCCCCCCAACAAACTCCTTAACATACCTGCCAACCTTCCACGACAACCTCAACTTGGAATAATTTTTGGTTTGGATTGAAGTGGTTGTAAAGTACTTTGATTTGATGGATATACTTGAGCATCTTCAGGTCAAATATGTGGCTTATAAGCTCTGTGGTGGAGCTTCTACATGGTGGGAACAATTGCAAAATAATCGTCGGCGACAAGGCAAGAACCCCATCCGTTCTTTGCGCCAAATGAAGGATGCCTTGAACCTTAAGTTCCTTCTAAACGACTATGATCAAGTGTTATATCAGCGGTACTAAGATTGTCGGCAAGGCGCCCGTACCATCTAGTAATGCACTCAAGAATATCATCGACTTTCGGCGCAAAATAATTTTCAGGAGATGGAGGGTCGACAAATCTCGAGGTTTATTAGAGGCTTCCGACCCTTTATTCTAGACCAGGTACAACCGATCGCTATGTTTAACCTAGATGACGCGATTACCTGTGCCCTGCAGGTAGAGGCACAACTTTAATGTCACCCTCGCTTGGGCTCGTCAACGACCCGAACTTGTAACCCAAATAGGTAGCAAAACTTTGGGATTAAGCCCCCACCTCAAAGGGAGGGCAAAACCCCTGAAGCAGCAGTTAAAACCGGTGAAGATTGGCTGAGACAGCCCGTTGCGGGCACTGCTAACAATCGCAATCAGCCTGGACAACACCCCAACCTTGGCAAAACAACAACTCGTATACTCGGAAGTTTGGCGACAAGTGCTATCGATGCCAATAACTAGGACACTTATCAAACAATTGTCTGAATCGAGGTCAGGTTAATTTAATAGCAGATGCTGAAAGAGCAACTTATCCCGAGTAAGAGGAGGAACAATACTTTATCAATCCGGAAGACGTCGTCGACGAAGTGCGGGAGATCCAAGTTGTGCAGTGCTTGGTGATGACTACTGAACTAACATAAGAGGTGATGAGTTTTGTTTGATCATCATATGACCATTGGCAGCGGAAGCAAACCCAAAACACAAGCAAATCCATCTCCAAGAATCTAACGTGCAAAGATATCTGAAAAACAGAGCATAAAACAATGTACCTCAAACACCTGAATATTGGAAACTTCCATCTTCTTCTTCGATAGAGCACATTTGATAATGATCATGAGGAGCAGCTGACGTATGCCTTCGTGGATCCACGAATGTTTCATGAGGACTCCCAAACGTCGAAGGGGTGCTAGCGCCTTCACTGTATGACACATGATGTTTCGGGAAGAAGAGAGTATCGACTATGGCTCAACAGCATCTCACACGCCCAACAAGAGAGGATCACATCCTCTTATATAGCCATCCTTTACACTCTTCGTTAAATGAAGAGCATCGACCATATGTAGCGGCTCGGGTGCCATCGCATGACATCCGAGCGCTTCATCTTGTTGGTGTTCATTCATTGAACACTTCAATGAATGCTGGATGCCATAAATGAACCAACTTTTTGGTTCAAAACCGATGAAATCGTGCAAGAGGACGTGGCAGGATACATGCATCACATGCATGCCTGAACGGTGTAGTCGTGACTGCCAGCCACTACTTACACATGTACCACTAGACATGAATCACGTTAATTTAGTATAGGTTACTTCATCTTTTCTTGATTCTCTGAAAAAGACTAACCAAGTCGATGAATACATCACATCATTCATCTAATAGATGAGTGCATCTCATGCCCCCCATTCAAGTAGTTGAACACATCATACGTGACTCAACTAAGAATGACCATGCATTTCCTCGATCCAATTCAATCAAGGGTCAGATGACTTGTCATACAAGTGGACAAATTTCATCTCGGTTGCATTCCAACCGACGCCATGATCAACAACATACCAAACCACCCCCCGATTAGTGAAGTTCATATTTTGACTTGCATAAGTAGGGTATCAAAGTATGAAGGTTTTCATACTAGGTATCTCGTCAACCTCAGGTAAGAAGGATTGATTATAATCATACACCCTTAAGTATATCGATGACAGTATGATATTCCATGAGATATGTAGAATGGGAAAAACCCCCTCGCCTCCTTACCTCAAAGTGAGGCTGAGGCGTTCTTTTATAATGAATGAAAAGGACCACATCGGACCACAAGTCCGATGTGGGATACAGACTCCAACACTCCCCCTCAAGCTAGGTGTACCTAGCTTGGACACATAATGAAAAGAAAGCAACAAAACAGACGCTAACACTTCCCCTCAAGCTGGACATGCCCAGCTTGATGACAAATACAAGACAAAAACAGAAGAAACGGAAATAATAAAATCGTTGTTGATGCTGCTCTCCCTCAAGATGGTAATGTGATGCTGCTGAAAAAAAAAGGATGGGTCATCGCCGAAAAAGTGCGGGGCCAGACAACAGAACGTCGGGAAATCCACACTGGCGGGTCGATTGTCAGAGCGTCGGGAAAATCCGCACTACGGGCCGGTCGTCAGAGCGCCGAGAAATCCGCTCGGGAGGGCCGGTCGTCAAATTGCCGAGAAATCCGCAATGGCGGTGCCGGTCGTCGAAGCGTCGGGAAAGCCGCAGGAGGAGGCCGGTCATAGGATGCGGTGATTCCGCCGGAGGCACCGGGCAGGGAGGCGGGGATTCTGCAGGAGGCACCGGGCAGGAAGGCGGGGATTCCGCAGGAGGCACCAGGAGGCCGACATGGAGGGAGCAACTGTCGATGCGCAGGAGACCGCCAAGGAGGAAGAGCAACGGACGGGGAACATGGTCCGTCGGAAGTCTCGCACAGGAGCTGCGGTCCGGTACGGTGCCGCGTCGAAGGCAGAGGGCCGGCTTCTGGAGGAGTCGGCAGGGATGGAGGCCTGCTTCTGGAGGAGCCGAGATGCCGCGGAAGGAGATGCGGGGCAGGGGGAGGAGATCCGCCGGTGAGGGAAAGCTGCCGTGAGGGAGGGCCTGCGCGACCGGGAGGAGCAACGGGAGAGATCCGTTGCATGGGAAGAGGAAGGCGCTGTCGCCGTGAATCTCGCACAGGAGCCGGAGTCGGGAGAAGCAGAGGCGCCGGGAGAATCGCGAGGGAGGTGCCGCTTGCACAGGAGGACCGCTTGGGGAGGGCGGTTCGTGCTGAGCGGGAGAGGCGGAGCCGACCAGATCGTCCGCCTGGAGAAGCGGGAGCGCTTGCGGGAGCCGGAAGACCGCCGGGGCGGGAGGCAGCAGTCGCCGGGCGAGAGCTGCGCATGGATCGCGATGGGAGGAAGAATCCGACGCGCTGATGAAGGCCGGGAGGGCGGGAGCTGCGCCGGGACGCGGGCATGGAGGACCGCCGGAGTGGGCGTCGTCCGCCGTCGAGCGCACCAGGGAGAGAAGCTGCGGCGTTGGGCGGTAGCGTCTGAGCGGGGCCGGTCTTCGCGCGCAGGGAGCAGTAGGGAAGATTCCTCCATGCGCCGGGACGCGCGCATGGAGGACCGCCGGAGAGGGCGTCGTCCGCCGTCGAGCGCACCAGGGAGAGAAGCTGTGGCGTTGGGCGATAGCGTCTGAGCGGGGCCGGTCTTCGCGCGCAGGGAGCAGTAGGGAAGATTCCGTCGGGATGGGTGGAGTCGGGAGGATTCCACCGGGATGGGTGGAGTCGTCGCGGCGCGCAGAGGGAGGATTCCGCCGGGATTGGGAGGGAGATCAGTCGGACAGAGGGGGAGATCCGCCGACAGGGGGAAGCAGGGAGGCTGCCTGGGATCGTGGACGAGCGGCGCTCAGGAGGGATAGCCGGCAGGGGGGGCAGCGGAGAATACCTATGGCTCGCTGGCCATGGAGGCCGCCGCCCCCCAACCGGGAGAAAACCTTAGAGGCCGACGGGAAAAAAAAAGAAATAAAATGGGAGGAGGAGGGTTCGAGATTAGGTTCCCTCTGATACCATGTAGAATGGGAAAAACCCCCTCGCCTCCTTACCTCAAAGTGAGGCTGAGACGTTCTTTTATAATGAATGAAAAAGACCATATCAGACCACAAGTCCGATGTGGGATACAGACTCCAACAAGATATATTTTAGCGGATTAATCCAAGTGATAAGTCTCTACTTATTACTTTATGAATCCATTCTTCATATCTCAATTACAACTCTCTATAATGAGTGCAAGAATCTATTCAAGCTAACCTTATCATATCATCATTGGTTAGAGAAACTCAATGTCGTGCTTTGAGGGGATATTATCATTCAACCGTTCATGTAAAATAAATTGCAGCACACATGAATGAATGATAAACAGAGATTGCCTTTATTATAATAACACAATACATTTAGAACCATTACAACCATTCTCTCATGTGTCTAACACCCAAAGATTCTACATGACCCTCTTGTTATTGCAGTGATGGTTTCGTTAACGAATCTACTACATTCTCCTGTGTAGCCACCCAATAGATTTTTACATCGCCCCTTTTAAAGATCTCTCGTATGAGATGGTATTTGCGTAGGTTGTTTTTGGTCCTTTGGTGAGACCGAGGTTCCTTAGCTTGAGCAACAACCCCATTGTTGTCACAATATAGCTCAATTGATCTCTCAATGCTAGGAACCACTCCAAGTTCGGCAATGAACTTCTTGATCTAAACGGCTTCCTTCGCAGCATTTGATGAAACGATGTACTCTGTCTCTGTTGTCGAGTTCACTATGGTGGATTTTTTGGAACTCTTCCAATTGATAACTCCACCGTCGAGGCAAAACACAAATCCAGATTGAGATTTTATATCATTTTTGTCTGATTGAAAACCTGCATTTGTGGAATCTCTAAGCACTTGCTTGAAGCAGAAAGTACAGGCTCAGGCGATTGATTTTCGAAGAGACTGAAAGATTGCAAAATCATGAAAAAATCGAATGCCAAAAGTACAATCGACCATCGAGTTCCTTGCAAGGAGACAGCAGCGTGAGTTGCAGGTAACTTTTAAGGAACAGACAGGAGCCTTTGCTGAATTTTCTGTACCCTAGTCTACTCCGGTATATTTTAAACTTATTAAGTGGAAATCTGTCAAAAAACTCAGAAACTTGGTCAAGAGTGAATGAATAAGGGGAAGATTGATTCGAATCAAGATTGGAAGGACGATGGCCAGATTTAATCCTAGTCCGAGCTTTGATAGAGGGAATAAGGAGAAGATAGATCTTGATCAGAACTTTCGTTTTAAGTGTGAAAGGAACGTAAGAGAAGAAGAATTGTGGGAAGAATTAAAAACTTTGGTTAATTGAGTAGAACTTCCTTTGCAGATTGTATGGATTTCGCACGACGAGATTTATTTCACGATTCACAAAACTTGCTATAATTTGTGCGTCGCAATCACACAATTGTGTATGTAAAAAATTATCCAGCATTGGCTCCTGTCATTGCTTTCGACTCGACCGGATTTGACGTGGGATGAGCTGAAAACTGAACTCCTCTGTCGTTATGGAACTGTGACTGAAGGCAATTTTTTGAAGAAGTTGAAAGGGATTTAATAAACATGTTTGGTGGACGACTACATCAGTGAGTTCAAGAAGGTGGCTTAATGCATTACTGGACTCACGGAGCCTTTTCATATCACTTTTTGCCTTGGCGGCTTGCGTCCAGAAATTGAGAGCACAGTAATGACACATGAGCCAAGAAACAAAGCAAGTCTGATATCGTTAACCAGGAATGTTGAATGGGAGCTTATCATAGAAGGCTTTATGAGGAATCAGGAGCAGAGAATCGGTAGGTTTTACCGTGGCAGTAGACCTATTAGCAGGGGAGTTGTTAAGATGATCTAGAATCCTTGTGGACAAGATAGAAACAAGGAGAAAAAGTTGAAAAAGGAGAGATTGGGCCTGAGTGGAACGGGGCCAGGAACATATCAAGAGCAGAAGAGAAGAGCCAAAGGATTATATTTCTCTTGTGGTATGAAGTATGAACCAACCAGCAAATGTCTTGATAAGGGGTTCTGTTTAATGGCATGGGAGTGTGTAGAACTCCAAGGTGACTGATGCAAGAACTGGAGGGGAGGTCTGTGAATTAGAGGAATAATTGTGGGACATGACATGCCAGACATTATCACCATGTGCTGTGGAAGGGTAAGTGGCCCGGGGCACAAAATCCATGCTGATGGAAGGTAACATTGAAGGTGTACCAATTCTGGCACTGATTGATAGTAGAGCCAACCATAATTTTGTTTTTAAGGCTCTACTGAAGTATCTGGATGCTCAGGTTACTGAGACTAGGTCACTTGAGATTTGGTTGGGTGATGGACATTGAGTAATTTCAAGTGGCAAGTGTGAAGTCCTTCGCGTAAGGCTGGGAGGCTGAAAGATTGAAGTGGAAGCTTTTCCGTTTGAAACTACAGGACTGGATCTGGTATTTGTAATGACATGGTTGGAAACTCTTGGGCACGTCACTACTCATTGGAAGAAACTTACTGATGAGTTTTGATTGCCAGGGGAAGAGAACTATTCTTCAGGGAATGCCGAAACGGCAGGGGTTATCTTTAGCTTTGCAAAAGCTTTTGGAAGGGGAAAAGTCTTTGCTCAAGGTCTCTAATGGGAATCTAGTATGGGAGAAGCAGCAGGGCAATCAGACTTATAATAAGATGTTTGAAGAACCCAATGAGTTGCCATCTCGGAGATCAACCGGTCATGCAATCAAATCAAGAGGAGAGCGGATCCGGATCCGGTTAACGTGACTTACACATCAATTGAAAGATGAAGTGGAAAGATTACAAGGACCCGGCCTTATTACATACATAATCTTGAATTTAGTCAAGAAAACACTTCCTTTTACATTGAGGATCTTTTCAAGTTTAGAGCTTTAGAGAATTGGGACATAATATATTCATAACATTACACATTGTTACAAAGTGGATACCATAAAAACAGTTTCCATTTTTTTCAAAATTTAAAACATTAAAACTTAAAACATGATTCCTTGACAATTCTTCAACATTTAACATGACTTCCTTCTTTGTCTTACACATCCATTAACCTGTGAAAATCATTTAAAACTTGGAATGAGCACAAAAACTCAGTAAGGGATATAAAAAGAAGGAAATAACACATTAGTCCATGAATACGTGTAACGTATGAAATCATTTTCAAAAGACATACTTATCACCTGTATATATATACTTTGTGAAACATGAGATTTCCACAATACCTAAGAACATAAGTAGAACCATAAAGGTATCTTGGGGCATTACTTACATAATCTTGTAACCCTCTCGGCTACCTTATAATTTGTAACCTTCACGGGTACCTTACTATTTGTGTAACCATCACGGTTACACTTGGAGTAACCATACGGCCGACCTCCAACTTACACATACCCAATGCATTGCAGGGAAATATAGGTCACACCCTTCATCATAAACAATGCTCAAGATCCAGAACATAATCATACAACATGAATATTAGCATAAAAACATTGCTTTTGAATTTTGTAAAACAAAATTTTAAAAGAGGATTTTAAAAGAAAAGTCCCTTATAAATATCATATAATTGAAGTGAGACTTAATAGAGTGGATGAAATATGTATATACTCTATAAATATACATAATTAAACATAGTATAATCAGAAGTCATCACACAAACAATTTAAATACCACATAAATAATGAAGAATAAGGTTAACCCAAAGGATGAAAATCGGGTTAAGAATTCCCTTACCTCAGACTTGTCTTACTTCAAACTTGTTTAAATTTCCTGTATAATGGTTAAAAGAGTGTTATTTGTATTTTACTGAAACATGTTCATGTTTATAACATCTTATATAATCATTTCACAACCTCATTTCACCCCTTAATTGTTAGTATTTTGTTACTCGCACTGTTTTGGGTGAGTTCATTACATGATTTCCATGATTGGTTCATGATGGATGTTCTTGTCGATTGGAAGTGAAACTCCAGAATTGGAATGGAAAGGTATTTACATATTTCCAGTACCATAATTTATACCATTTATCATTTTAATGTTTTATATCAGGATGATTCATAAGTTAAAACATTAATGATGTTCGTTTAGATTATTTTAGTGGTTCTTTGATAATAACAACCTCATTTTGTCTTATAAATTAAAACCATGAGTTTAAAAAATTTTCAGAACCATGGATGAGACATAATACATATATTATAACCTGGTTCAACCATAGAAATGGTTTCATGACCAGACTTGAAAAAATTAATGGAAATTGAAATCACATCGTCCACGATGTCGGTAATTCGACACATCACGGACAATATTTTTATTCCATGAATAAGTGGGAGATGAGAAGAATAATGATGATGAATTTTCCATGAACATGAAAACATCCAGAATATATATGATTTCTGGAGATTTCATGCCTCTTGGGTAATAAGAGATGAAGAAAGAATAAGAAAAGAAAGGAACTCAAAATAAAAGAATAATTGAGAAATTCCTTAAAAAAATTCAGTAGCCTAACGGCTCTGCAACATGGTTTTAGAAAATATTAAAAAGAGAGGGGATAAGGGTCACCCATACAGAAATGAATCATAATACAGAATAGATCAAGAATAAGAAGGAAATAAGAACATGGTATGAAAACTTAAAAGTTATACCACATAAAAAAGAACTTAAATGAAAAAAGAAAGAAATTGAGAATTTTCTTACCTGGTAGAGTAAAGAACTTGAACGTTGGGACCTTGGGGGCTTGAGGAAACCTTGGGAGGGCTACTTGGGAGGTAAGGAGGCCAAAGCTTCGTTGATGAGGAATTTGGAATGAAGTTAATGAAAGAATGAGTTGATATTTATAGCAAAAGTGGGGAATTATTTTAATAATTTTCAAGGGACACCTCATTAGTGGTATTTGCAAAACCATGAGCTTGCCCATGGTATTTGCCTATGGTATAAGCCACTTGGGACACCTCATAACTTATTTTACTGTACACAAGTCGACCAGATTTATTACATCATCATTACATCATTAATGATGACATTAACACACCAAAACTCAAAACTGTATTTTTTACTATTCACCGAAAAATCAACTATTTCAGAAAAATCCCCAAAATTCACCCTAACCATTTATCAACGTGTAGAATTCAAAAATGAAGTCCATTTTTTGAAAATAATTTTTTAAATAATTTTTATTTATTTTTTAAATAAAATAATACTTAATTCAAAAATTAATAATTTAAAAACTATATTTACTTTTATATCACATTTAAAAATTAATCAAGATGTCATTATCTTAAAGCCTTAAAAAAATAAAATAATAATACAATTTACTATTCATTAGGGTCATACTACTATTCATATTACTATTCATAAGGGTATGTTACTATTCGCAAAAAAAACAAGTTGGTTCCAATAGACTCCAAATAACATATTGAACACAATTGTAGATGCCCATTTTTGGAAATTCAAAACATAGAAGTAGTAAAATTATATTTAAAGACTACTTATTGTTGGAGTTTGCATCCCACATCGGACTTGAGGTCCGGTTTGGTCTTTACTATTTGTTATAAAAGCACCCCAAGGGCTCCTTTAGAGAGGCAAGGGGGTTTCTCAACCTACATGGTATCAGAGGGAACCTAATCCCGACCCCCCTCCCATCTATTTTTTTTATCCTGTTTAGGGTTCCTAAAAATTTCCCCAGTGGGGGGCGGCGGCTCTGCCAAAGGCCTTCAAGACCTAAAATAGCCGCCGCCCCTGGCCGGCCTCTGCGGGTTCCTGGTTCATCCCAGCCCGCCTCCTTCCTCCGACGCTGCTCCCTCTGACGTCGTTTTCCAGCCGACCTTCATGTTCTGTCCGGTGGAATCCTCTCTCACGGCGCCTCCTTTGCTGCGGCTCTTTCCTGCAGCCCACGACTCGCGGCTCTTTTCCGCGACGTCCCTGCCCACCCTCCTCCGCTGCGAGTTTCCAGCGTCTTCCTCACTGCGACGTCTCTCCCTCGCGATGCAACGCGATTTTCCGACGCCCTCGTCCAAGCGGCCTCGTCGCGCTGCTCCCTGCCTCGCCTCTCCAACGGCTTCGCTCCGCCCCGCGGCTCCCGTCTCTCCCGCGGCTCCCTCCCAGCGGAATCCCAGCGCAAGTTCCCGGCCAACCCCGTGTGACGGCTTCGCCCCTGTGCGCGCGACGCCCTTCCCAGTCGGCCCCTCTTCCAGCGCGGGTTCCCTGGCCGGCCATCATCCCGGCGACTGCCGCCTCCCGCCTCTCCCGTCGCGAACGATACAGTTCTGCGCAACGACCTTCCTGCACAGCTCCCTCGCGAGGTCCTCCAGCAGCCGACGCTCCTCCACCTCCATTTCTTCCCGGCTCTCCGGCGTTCCTCAAGCGGCGATCCTCTGCCCCGTCATCCCGCGCGGCTACCGCCGATGCTTTTCCCGGTGGACTCCCGACGCCCGTCGGCTCTCTGCCCTAGCAGATCGGCCCGCCTCCATCAGAGCGACTCTCCGACGTCTGCCCCTCTCCGTCCGGTTGCTCCCTTTCCGGCGAATCCCTCGCGCCGACCCTGCTCTGTCCGGTGCTCCCTTCCCGGCGGATCCCTCGCGCCGGCGCCCGCCCGTCTGGTTTCTTCCCTTCCAGAACCGGCTCTCTCCTGGCGAACCGGTCCAGGCGAACCGATCCAGGCTGCTCCCTCCATGCCGGCCTCCTCCTGCTTCTTGCGGAATCCCCGCCTCTGCCCGGCGCCTCCTGCGGAATCACCACATCCCATCGTCAGTGCCTCCTGCAGATTCCTCGATGCTTTGATGACCGGCCCTCCCGTGCGGGTTTCTCGGCGCTCTGATCGACCGGCCCGTATTGCGGATTTCCCGACGCTCTGACGATCTATCCACCGGTGTGGATTTCACGGCGCTCTGTTGTCCGGCCCGCACTTTTTCGGCGTTTACCCACCGTGGCGCAGCAGCTCGACCACTTAGGATCTGGGCCCGTTGGCGCCGCCATTTCCCGCAACACTTTTGCGGAATCCCCGCCTCCCGTTGCCGGCCCCTCAAGTGCGGTTTTCCCGGTGCTAGTGTGGATTTCCCGGCGTTTCATCGACCGGCCCTACTAATGCGGCATTCCTGGCGCTCCGTCAACCGGTCGGTCTGAGTGGTTTCTTCTGCTGCGCCCGCGACATCATCCATCCATCATCGTGAGGGGGAGCTGCGATCATGAGGGGGAGCATCATCCTTGCAGCTTTTATCTTTTATTCTGCTTTTTCTTGTTTTGTCACCAAGCTGGGTATATCCAGCTTGAGGGGGGTGTTTGCAGTCTGTTGATTGCTTTGTCTTCATTTGTTTGGTTTGTTTTTTCTTTATTCGTTCAAGTTAGGTTCACCTA
The DNA here is from genome assembly GCA_963277665.1 of Viscum album. Lineage (NCBI taxonomy): Eukaryota > Viridiplantae > Streptophyta > Magnoliopsida > Santalales > Viscaceae > Viscum > Viscum album. The sequence continues at coordinate 1,233,563,525 of OY728159.1, read as the reverse complement.
GCTTGAGGGGGAGTGTTGAAGTCTGCATCCCCCATCGGACTTGAGGTCCGGTGTGGTCTTTACTATTTGTTATAAAAGCACCCCAAGGGATCCTTTAGAGAGGCAAATGGGTTTCTCAACCTACACTTATAAATATCTACATTAAACAAAATTTCAAGCATTTCAATTTATTTTTAGAAAACCTTTGGGTGTTACACAAGTAGGGGAGTTGCTTGAGCATAGTGTCATAAAAAACAACACAAGTTTCTATCAAGGTTGTCAAAACGCAGCGTCGCGGACATGATTGCGCCTTCACGGTGCGAAGCGGCACCCGGCCGCTTCAGGCGGTTGGATCGTGGGCAGAACGCGATAGCGCCGCCTCACTCGCGGTCCCGACCGTCGCGTGACGATCGTGATCCCGGCCGTCGCTGCCGCGCCTGTTCTGGCGCCAAACAAATGCACTTTTTTTTGCCCCGTAAGCGGTCAAACCCGCTTCGCCCTCGCCCTACCCATCTTATTTCCCCCTCCTCCTGCCGCGATGAAGCCCTCCCTGCTGCACACACATTTATTTTTCAGCCGCACCTTCTTCTACCTCCATTTGCTGCTGCGCACACCCTTTTCTACATGGATTATTTATTGATTGTTTATTATATTTAGTTAGGAAAAAATGTGTATGGAAAATTTTATGGTTGCCTAAAGTTTGTATATGTTTCGTAGGAATTTAATCTTCATCAATGATCATAGTGAGCTCAAATTTCTTTCCTCTGGTCTATGATGCCGCTCCCACCCACCGACTCGTTTAGTTTTTTTTTATGTTGTATCTTCTGTTGCGCTTTTTTTCCTATTTCCCGCGTCTATCCCTCGGTTTTTTATTTTGTTTTATGTTTTTTTATTTTATTTGTTAGTTAAAATTTTCCATTATGTAGCCCCTTTTTATTTTATTTTTTGTTATTATATGTGTATTATTTTTATTATGATTTATATTTTATTTATCAAATTTTAATTTTTCATCATATATATCTATAAAATTATATAATTTGAATTATATTATTTGGCCCGTGATTGGATAAAAAGGCAGCCGCGATGCGATTCGGGTCGCCGCCATTTCGCTATAGGACCCCGCTGCGATCCGAGATGGACTACTATGGTTCCTATTCTAGTCCTATAATTCTAGTGAGGAAGAAGGATGAGGACTGGAAAATGAGCGTTGATTATACTACCCTGAATAAACTCACAATTCCAAATAGGTTTCCTATACCTTTAATAAAGGAATTGATGGATGAGTTATATGGGGTTAGATGTTTTACGAAACTTGATTTTAATTCAGAATTCCATTAGGTGAGAGTAAAAAAAGTTGTTGGGACGACGTCATTTCGGACTCACGAGTGACATTATGAATACTTGGTTATGCATTTTGGCCTAATGAATGCCATTTTCAAGCCCATCCTTACAAAAAAGTGTACTTGTGTTTTTTTAATGATCTACCAATATACAGTAGAAATTGGAATGAACACATCAAGCATTTGAATTGGGTTTTGGAGATATAGAAGAATAATATGCAGGTTAATTAGAAAAAGTTATTATTTGGGAGGAGATTTTTAGTGTACCTTAGGCATCTTCTTTCCCAAGGAGTGTCAATGGATTCTGATAGAGTTGTACAAGGGGAGGTATCTTCTTGCAGTGGGTAGGGCAGTGGCCGGTTGAGAATTCAATGAATTCTCAACCTGACCCTCTGTGCTGTACACTTACCAAAGGGGGAGGGTTTCAAAATAGTCAGGGCTAACTTTGTAATTTGGCTTTCAATTTGTTAGTTAGTCAGTTACTTTGATGTTTGGTTCGAGTGGGATATAAATAGAAGGGAAGGGAACCTGGGGCAGACATTTTGGAGATTCCAGTTGGTAGGCTCTAAGCCTAGGCTTGGGAGAGAGAAGTCTCTCGGGAGAATCCACAACAGGTTCTTATAATAGAATTCTTTTAGTACAACTGAAGTAGTTAGAGTTGTTTTTTTTCTAGAAGCTTCCTCTGGCAATTCTTTTGAAAAACTCTCTCTCTACTATAGTCTATCATTTTGGTGCTTTCATTGAGAGGTTTTTAGAGAGAGAGTTTAGAGAGAGGATTTTGAGAACATCAGTTTGAATCCTTCCGAATCGTTGTATGCCCACACAAATGGAGAATCAGATGAAAAATGTAGAAACAACTGTCACAACTGTGAAGTCTACCGTAACAGAACTGAAAACTTCAGTTTTGGAGCTATGATCGGATGTATGGGAACTCCTCACAGCGATGGCACGACTCGAGAAAGGAAAAATTGAAAGTCTGGTTCTAGATGACAGGAAAGGGAGTTTATCTGAGGAAGGCGGAAGCGGAATTCAGATGCAGGGGGGAATAAGGAGGACAGGAAGCGAATAACGTATGGATGAGAGTGAATATCGGGTCGAAGGAAGGGAAGAGTTTAGTGCAATTTCAAGGCGGTAGAAATGCCGTTTTTTTCGAGAGAAGATCCAGTATCATGGATTACTCGAGCAGAAACTTCTTAATTCACCAAACACGGGAGGAGTTTAAAGTTCCAATGGCACAATTGTGTATGGAAGGAGTAGCTCAGTATTGGATGGTCTCTTTAAAGTCAACCAGTGCTGAACTGTCCTGGACACAGTTGAAAGAGGAGCTGCGGCGCTGCTCGATAGGTATGGTAGCGCAACTGAAGAAGATCCTGTAATTTATTTGATGGGGCTTCGGTAGGCAGGTACAGTGGAGGAATATATCGATGAATTTGAGCGGATTGCCAAGCGGATTCCAGATTTTACTCAGTGCTGGTACATGAGCCTTTTCATAGGAGGATTAAGATCAGAAATTGGAAGTTCGGTGATTACACTTGAACTTCTCAATATGGCGCGACTGCTTACACTGACCAGAAGAATAGAGAGGGAGCTTATTGTAAAGGGAATCATTAAACAGCCAGAGCCACGCAACAGGAGGTTTAGTTCTGGAGGATCTGGGCGAGGTTGAACTTCAAATGTAGTGAAAATTGTATCTCCTGCAGAAGGGCAAGATAGGGAAAAGAAGGGAAATTTTGAGCCACGATGGAGAGGAGTCTGGAATTTGTCAAGAGAAGAATTTGAAGAAAGAAAAGCTAGGGGGCTTTGTTACACTTGTGGACAAAAGTTTAACCCTGGGCATCGATGTTTAGAAAAGGGATTCAAATTGATGGTTTGAGAATGTGTGGAGCCCCTGGAAGAGGTAGAACAGGAATCTGATGAAATAGTGGAGAAAGAAGAAATGATAGGGAATATACTGGAAATGGTGATGTTGGGGACGACGATCAGCAAGTATAAAGAGAGGAAGACTGAGAATACTAAGTCTATGTTGGTGGAAAGCAATATAGGAGGGGTACCATTGATGATTCTGGTGGATAGTGGGGCTAGTAACAATTTTATTTTAAGACAGATATTGGAATCACTTATGGTGCGAGTTTCAGAAACTAAGCCTTTTATGATCAGAATGGGAGATGGGTATCGGGTGATTTCCAATGGAATATGCAGATCCTTGAAAGCGGATTTGGGAGTAGAGGAATTTGAAATCGATGCTTACGTTTTTGACACCTCCAGACCAAATCTGGTAATGAGAATATCATGGCTGGAAACTTTGGGATATGTTACTATGCATAAGAAGAATATGACTGGAATTTATTTGAAAAGGGCAAAATATTTTGATACAGGGGTCTGTCAAGCATAAAGTTTGCCTGGATCATTATGAGAATATTTGGGAGCAGAAAAATGTGTGTTGCAAGGATTGCAGTGGATTTGTGCTGGAAATCTAGGTCTGGAAGATGTAGAGTTGGTACCAGATCAACAGTTGCAGTTGCTGGGAATGCTGCTCCAATATAGAACAGTTTTTGAGATATCCTCTGGATTGCCATCTAAGAGGCCAACTGATCATGCCATCAGAATAAGAGGGGGCAGATCCAGTCAATATCCGACCATACAAGTACACATACCATATGAAAAATGAGGTAGAAAAGCAAGTTTTTGAGCTCTTAGCACAGGGGTACATTCGGCATAGTATCAGTCCGTATTCAAGTCCAATAATATTGGTTGGAAAAAAATATGGAGGTTGGAGAATGTGTGTGGACTATCGCGCTCTGAATAAATTGATGATACCAGATAGGTTTTCTATTCCAGTGATTGAAGAGTTGATGGATGAGTTACATGGGGCAAAATACTTTACAAAGATGGATTTGAAATCTGGATTTCATCAAGTTAGAATGAAAGTGGAAGACAGAGAAAACAACTTTCCGTACTCACGAGGGGCATTACAAATACTTAGTAATGCAATTTGGATTAATGAATGCCCTGACCACCTTTCAAGCTACTATGAATGCTATATTTCGGTTTTTATTGCGTCGAGGGATATTGGTATTCTTTGATGATATACTGATTTATAGCGGAGAGTAGGAAGAACGCCTGGAAAAATTGTGTTCAGTATTACAGTATACGAAGGAGAATTCTTTGACTGCCAATGAAATGAAGTGCTCATTTGGAAAGAAACCAGGAGAATACTTAGGACATATAATTTCAGAATGTGGAGTGTCCATGGACCCTGTAGATGGTGAATTCCCCTTACCTCAATGTGAGGTGGAGATACTCTTTTATAGATTAGTAAATCTAATTACAAGGAGGGTAAGTCCGATGTGGGACTCAGAAATACCCCTTTAAACTTAAATGGGGTCCAACACTCCCCCTCAAGCTGGACATGCCCAGATTGGATAGAGTCCCACAAAGAAAAAAGATGACAAGACACAAGACCATCTCATCACAAGACCATCTCATACTCCCCCTCAAGCTGGGCCATGGAGGCTGTGAATACCCAGCCTGGTAGTGAGAGACTCAAGGCGAGCTCCTGGGAGACCTTTGGTGAAGAGATCGACAAGCTGATCTGCCGTCGGGATATGGCCGAAACTGATATGGTGCTGCTCCAGATGGTGGCGGAGAAAGTGACAGTCCACCTCGATATGATTTGTCCTTTCATGGAATATGGTATTCGAGGCAATCTTCGTGGCGGCCTGATTGTCACACCAGATATGAGCAGGAGTCGATGCTGGGAAACCAAGCTCATGAAGGAGATGACGAAGCCAGAGGATCTCAGTAGTGACTGTGGCCATGGCTCGATACTCGGCCTCGACACTTGATCGGGAGACGACAATCTGCTTCTTGCTGCGCCAGGAGATGAGATTACCGGCGAAGAACACGGTGAAACCCGAAGTAGACTTGCGGGTAGCGAGGCAACTGGCATAGTCTGCATCACAGAATGCCTCAACATTTATGTGAGCATGATGTGAGTACTGAAGGCCACGTGCAGAGTCTTTCTTGATGTATTTGGCGATGCGGAGGACAACATCCCACTTAGATCTGGTGGGATGCTCCATGAACTGACTGACTTTGCCAACGGCACAGGCAATGTCGGGACGCGTCATGGTGAGGTAGTTGAGTTTACCGACCAGGCGCCGATAGCTCTCGGGATGAGGAAATGGTTCCGAGTTGGAATGAATGGAGCGTTCCCCAGGCTCAAGGGGAGTGTCCACTGCCGTGGCTGTGCTCAACCCGGCATCCTGCAAGATATCAAGAGCATACTTGCGCTGGCAGAGAGATAGTGTCCGCAGTCCGGAAGACCTCGATGTCAAGGAAGTAGGTGAGGGGACCAAGATCTTTGGTGTGAAAGTGCTGGTGAAGATGCGTTTTGAGGCTGGCGATGCCTCTGGAGTCGCTCCCTGTGATGATGATGTCATCAACATAAACCACAAGCAAGATACAACCGTGCGTCGTCGTACGGAATAAGACTGTGTGATCTTTCATACTCCGAGAGAGGCCAAAGGCTGTGACGGCAGTGCTGAAGCGGCCAAACCATGCTCGAAGAGACTGCTTGAGGCCGTAGAGGGAGCGACGGAGACGACAAACATGAGAGTCGACACCAGAGGCAGAAAAACCAGGGGGCTGCTGCAGGTAGACTTCTTCGTCAAGAAAGCCATGGAGAAAAGCATTCTTAACATCCAGTTGATGAAGCGGCCAGTGATGATGAGCAGCCAGAGAGATGAATAGGCGAACAGAGGCCATCTTTCCGACTGGAGAGAAGGTCTCAAAGTAGTCGATGCCATATGTCTGAGAAAATCCCTTTGCGACAAGCCGGACTTTGAGGCGGCAAAGAGAGCCATCGGGATTGAGACAGATCGTGAAAATCCATTTACAGCCGACCACCTGTTTGCCCGCCGGAAGTGGAACAAGATCCCATGTATGGTTGTCATCCAGAGCTTGCAATTCATCCCTCATTGCGTCGAGCCACCTGGGGTGAGATTTGGCTTCACCAACTGTTCGAGAAATCGACACGGTCTCCAGAGCTGACAGACCCCTGTATGAAGATACAAAGAGAGGAATAGTCTGACACGAGCGAGTACCTTTCCGGAGCACAATCGGCAAGTCCTCGGGAGCTGTGACAGAAGCATCTGACGAAGCGGGAACAATGTTGTCCTCGGCCTGGATGGGAGGTACAGCGGAAGGACGACGAGAGTAGGTCTGTCCAAAGAGATGACCGGTCGGAGGAGACACCAGAGGCGGGTGAACCATGAACGGAAGATAGTCATCGATGGTATTGTCGGGATGAGGAGAGGGGAGAGTGAAAGGAGAGCTCTCGACAAACGATACGTCGACAGAGGTGATATACCAGCGGAGGTCTGGAGAGAAGCATCGATATCCGCGCTGAGTGCGGGAATATCCGAGAAAAATACATCGAAGGGATTTGGGAGACAGTTTGGAGAGATTGGAGCGAGTGTCCCGGACATAACAGAGACATCCGAAGACGCGGAGTGGAAGGAAGTGAGGAGGAATAGAGGGGAACAGGGTATGAAAAGGAGTCTCCCCCTGAAGGATGTAGGAGAGAAGACGATTGAGAAGGTAAGTAGCAGTGAAGATGACATCCCCCCAGAAGAGAAGAGGTACCTGGCGGTGGAAGAGGAGGGCACGAGCGGTTTACAGAATATGCCGGTGTTTCCATTTGACCACCCCATTTTGCTGAGGGGTATTCGGACTGGAGGTCTGGTGGATGATGTCGTGGGCCCGCAGAAACTGCTGAAAGTGAGTGGATAATTATTTCCACCCATTGTCAGAGCGGAGACATTTCACAGGGATAAAAAACTGTGTCTGGATCTCATGGTAAAAGGTCTGAAAGGTGGAGAGAACCTCTGTCCGATCTCGAAGAAGGTAAAGCCATGTCATACGAGAATAATCATCAATGAAAGAAATGTAATATTTATACCCAGATTGACTCGAGGTGGCACATGGACCCCATACATCGGAATGAACCAAATCAAAGGGTTTGGCGGCCCGTGTGTCAACTCGAGGAGAATATGATGTGCGATGGTGTTTCGCAAAACGACACGACTCACAAGGAAAAGATAAACGGGGACTAATATCGGGATAGAGCTGATGAAGTGCTGAGGCGGAGGGGTGGCTCAACCGAGAATGGAGGTCAACGGCACGAGCAGGGACAGACGCGCAGTCGATGGAAAACGGGTGGTGCAGGGGCCCGATGAGCCTTCTGCAGGAGATGATAGACCTGCGGGATATCCAGCGTAGACGGGCTGACGAGCATCTCAGTGGCCGTCGTGGCGTAGTCAGGTGCGAGGCCATTCAAGAGATTGAATAGGCAGAGCTGGTCCCGTTGAGTCTGCGCTTTTGCCGGAGTCTGAGGAATAGGCCAGAGTTCCTGCAGTTCGTCGCGGAGACCCTTCCATTCCATGAAGTAGTTTGGAAAGGTCCGATCCTGCTGGCGGATGTGGGAGAGACGCTGTAGAACGTCTGAGACTCGAGCCAAGTTATTGGTCTCGGAGAACATGACAATCAAGGAATCCCATAACTCTTTGACAGTGTTGGTAGTCCTGGTGACATCTTTCACGGATCGGTCCATGGAGTTGACCAGTAATGCGAAGATTTTGCTATCCGCTAGCTGCCAAGAGTCGAATTTGGGGTCAGTGATTGCGGGTGGGGGTTTCTCAAGATGAGAATGAAGTCCCATGCCGCGTAGGGACATCAAGACCGTCTTCCGCCAGACGGAGAAGTTTGTGGCATCCAGCCGTTCATCGACAAGCCGGGAGGAGGCCGTGATCAGGGACGGCAGAACAGAGGAAGCGTCCATGGAGGGCGGGCGCTTGACCTGGTTGCCGGGAGTCGCGCGGTGGAAGGGAGGCGGCCTGGAGATGTCGCCGGAGGGAGCAGCGACAGGGGGTCACGCTCAGGAGGAAACGCCGGGGCGAGTGCTGTCGCCGGGGGAGGGCGCCGCTGGGTGAGGGCTGTGCGGGGGCGAGGGCGCCGCCGGGGCCAGGGCGCGGGCGCTGGGCGAGGGCAGTGCGGGGGCGAGGGCGCCGCCGGGGCTAGGGCGCGAGCGCTGGGCGAGGGTGCGACTGAGGCAGGGGCGCCGCGTGGGCGCGGGCGCTGCGAGGGCTAGGGCGCGGGCGCCGGGCGAGAGCGCCGCTCCGGGAGAGAGGGCCGCCGGGAGGGGAGCCGCGCCGGGAGAGAGGGCCGCCGGGAGAGAGGGCCGCCGGGAGATAAGGGCAGAGCCAGAGGTGGGAAGAGAGGCGGGGCCAGACAGAACCGGGAATCCGTTGGGAGGGAGGGTCGGGATTAAGATCCCTCTGATACCATGTAGATGGTGAATTCCCCTTACCTCAATGTGAGGTGGGGATACTCTTTTATAGATTAGTAAATCTAATTACAAGGAGGGTAAGTCCGATGTGGGACTCAGAAATACCCATTTAAACTTAAATGGGGTCCAACAGACCCTAAGAAACTTGAGGCTATTAAACTGTGGAGGGTGCCCTAAAATGTAAAAGAAGTTAGAGGATTTTTGGGCCTTACTGGTTATTAACGAAAATTTATAAGAAATTATGAAAAAATAGCAAAGCCTTTGACGGTATTGACAAAGAAGGACGGGTTCTAGTGGTCCACTGAAGCACAAGGAGCATTTGAAAGGTTGAAAGACTGTATGACTTCTGCTCCTATTTTGTGAATGCCAGATTTTTCAAGACTTTGCGGTGGAATGTGACACTTCAGGCTCTGGTTTAGGGGCTGTGTTACTACAAGAGGGGCGACCACTTGCTTATTTTAGCAAAGTTTGTCTGATGCAAATTTGGCCAAATCTGTTTACGAAAAAGCACTTGTGGCGTTGGTGCTGTCTATTCAGCATTGGAAGCAGTACCTCATGGGGCGACAATTTAAAGTTTATACTGATCATCGTAGTCTCAAGTATTTGTTGAATCAAAGGATAGTATCAATGGATCAGCAGTGTTGCCTTGCAAAACTGTTAGGATATGACTTTGAGGTTATTTACAAACCGGGATGATAAAATAAAGTAGCAGATGCTTTATCAAGGGCAGAAGTTGGAGAAAACACGACAATGGCTGTTTCTCAACCTTGTTGGGAAGATATACATCTGGTAAGGAAGAGATTCTTCAAGATGAAAGGTTGAGAGAGATAATTGATACCTTGAAACAAAACAGAGCAGCTAGGCCAGACTACACTTTTTGGGATGGTCTGTTATTTTACAAAAACAGATTAGTATTGTCCCAAAAATCGATTTTAATTCCAAAATTACTGCAGTATTATCATTCATCACCTGCAAGAGGACATTTGGGCTATCTGAAAACTTATAAACGACTGGCTAATGGAGTGTTTTGGGCTGGAATGACTCGAAAAGTACAACAGTATGTTAGAGATTGCAGTATATGCCAGAAAAATAAGTATGAGACGCTTAGTTCAGTAGGTCTGTTACAACCTGTTCCAATACCTGATTTGATTTGGGAAGAGATATCTATGGACTTCGTGTCTAGGCTTCCAAAATCACAATGTTGTGAGGTAATTCTGGTCGTGGTCGATAGATTGAGCAAATATGCTCACTTTATTCCTTTAAAGCACCCATATACTGCAAAGATGGTTGCAGAAGTGTTTATGAAGGAATTGGTACGTTTACATGGGGTACCCAAAGCAATAATCAGCGATAGAGATCCATTGTTTACTAGTTTATTTTGGAAGGAACTCTTTAAGCTACAAGGAACTCTTTTAAAGATGAGTTCATCATACCACCCTTAGTCTGATGGTCAGACAGAGGTTGTGAATCGGTGCTTAGAGACTTATTTGAGGTGTTTCTCTTCGAACCATCCTAAGCAATGGGTAATGTGGTTGACTTGGGTTGAGTACTGCTACAACACTTCTTTTCATACATCTATGGGGAAGACACCATTTGAGATCATCTATGGCCGTAAACCACCACATATTGTTCAGTATGCTAGAGGTGAGGCAGTAGTTGAGGCAGTTGCTGCAGCACTGTTTGACCGAGATGAGGCATTAAAGCAACTCCAAGAAAACCTCCAGTGTGCACAACACCGTATGGTCAATTATGTCAACCACCATTGTAGGGAGGTGAAATTTAAAGATGGTGATTTGGTATGGGTTAAGCTGAGACCAAATAGGCCTGGGACAATATCTAAAATTAATCCGAAACTAGCTGCCAGGTATTATGGACCTTATAAGTGGAGGGACGTGTTGGTTCAGCTGCTTACAAACTCAAACTTCCAGCTAATACTAGATTACGTCCAGTATTTCATGTGTCTAAATTGAAGGCTGTTAGAGGTGCCCAACCTGCATAAAAAAATATTCCTGCTGTTGAAAAAGAAGATTATCGAGGGGCCATTTTAGCAGAAAGAATTCAGGGGCAAACACTACAATGACTTGTCAAATTGCATGACCAATCTGAAGACGAGGCTACTTGGGAGGACGTGAAGGTAATACAAATTCAGTTTCCTAATTTTCACCTTGGGGACAAGGTGAATTTTCAGGGAGGAGGTATTGATAGAGCTGTACAAGGGGAGGTATCTTCTTGCAAAGGGCAGGGCACCGGCCGGTTGGGAATTCAACCCCGACCCCCTGTGTTGTACAATTACCAAAGGAGGGGAGGGGTTCATAACAGTCAGGGGTAACTTTGTAATTTGGCTTTCAGTTTGTTAGTTCATTAACCAGTTACTTTGTTGCTTGGTTCGGGTGGGATATAAATAGAAGGGAAGGGAACCTGGGGTGGACATTCTGGAGATTCCAGTTGGTAGGCTCTAAGCCTAGGTTTGGGAGAGAGAAGTCTTCCGGGAGAATCCACAGCAGGTCCTTGTAACAGAATTCTGTTAGTACAACTGAAGTAGTTAGTGCAGTTTTTTTCCTAGAAGCTTCCTCTCGTAATTCTTTTAAAAAACTCTCTCTACTATAGTCTATTAGATTCTTAGAAGGTATTTTGCGTTCAAGCTTGACCTATTTTAGAGAAGGGTCTTTTTTTTGGGGCTTACAGGCTACTAAACCTTTAATAATTCTTACCAAGGACAATTTCAAGTGGAATAAGGAGACTTCTTTTGCATTTGGGACATTAAGGAGGTGTATGGCGACTACTCTTGTCATGAATCAACCCGGGTCGTCCCTGAACAGGACACACGAACCGGCTCATGGCAAGGCCTGAAGTGTGTTCCCGATCCCCACGGGCTGGTGACAAACGCCTACGCATCGAAAGAACTACATTGGAAATAATTTTACTCACAAAGATAATAATGACTAGAACCTATCAAAGCGAAGAGTAGACAACATGCAACATAAATTATACAAATAAACAAGTAAAACTCCGAACGAGTACACAACATCAATAGACAGATCTAGATACAAAAAAGGGAAAAACAGAAGTGCCATAGAGGCAATACATAAATAGTCCTCGAACAAAGCAAAAGATTGCAACACATCTCCACATGACATGCGGGTCAACACCCTACCATGTCACCATCATACCACAAACACGATTAGTTCAAAAACCCACCGCTGTGAAGTGGTGCCTTTCCCTTTCCTGCATCAGACATGACAAAGTCTGCATACACCCATTGAGTGCATGCAAGGTGTGAGCTCAACAGCCCAATAGGATCCCATCAAGTGTTCCATAAGAAGACTTTATTAAATAAATCAATCAATCATGCTCAATTTAAGGAAATAAAGTAGTAGGGGACAAGCTTTTCATAATCTTGCATAAAACAGGAAAAAGTAACCACTTTGCAATAGTTTTAAAATAAAGACATGAACAATTTTTTCACAGTTTTAAGCTAAACACGGTAATCAACCATTTCATTACAGTTTGCAAAGCATATATGTATAAATCATTTCGCAAACGTGAATCAATAATCAATCCTGAAAGGAAAACCTTTTTAAAACAATTTGGCACCATGACAAGGAGTCCTAAGGTAAATCAGGTAAGGGCTAGCTAGGATCCTCACACCTCAAGTGACCCAGGAAAATAAAACAAATGGGTGGGATCAGACTAGCATTAATGCACCAGATCTAATTAGAATTCCATAGTTTAGCGTGCTTGGCCTGAAGTAGTGTCAGGATAGGTGACCTTCTGAGAAGTCTCTTGGGTTGTGTGAGTGAGAACAAAACACACCGAAAGAACAAGTGTTGGCCTGTGAGGATAGTCATTATTTTGATACGTGACCCCAGTAGGTAGTAGCTTGTGGTGTGATGTGAAGACAACCAAGGTATTACAGGAGACTCATGAGGTCAGATGACTAGGTTCATGACTCGGGAAGGTTGGGTCGTGAAAACTCCTGTTTTGATACTTCCGGACTTCTTCAAAGAATTTATTGTAGAATGCGATGCATCGGGAGGAGGGCAGGGGGCTGTTCTCATGTAGGATGACAGATCTCTAGCCTATTTTAGCAAGGTACTATCAAAATCTAACCTAGTCAAATCAGTTTGTGAAAGAGTTGATGACTTTGGTTCATGTTACGCAACATTGGAATCAGTACTTGATGAGGAAACATTATATTATACGTACGAATCATAAAAGCCTCAAAGACATTGATAGGATTGCGGGGTCGCAAGGAGATTGGCAGGCTGGTGAGACACTGGCGAGGCTGGGCTGTTAGGCTGTTAGTGGGTGTGGAGGGGCAGCTATTAGATTTTTGGGGTAGTTACTACCAGGGGTACGGTATTGTAATTACAAGAGTAATATAGGGCTGAGTTGTTAGGTGGCAAATAGTGGAGTTGTTAGGCGGTTGTTGAGGTTATTAAATAGGGGCTGTTTGGGTTGGCTGGGGACTAGGGATTATCTGATTGGTCTTCAGCGGCAGCTGGATTCAAGAGGGTTAGGCTTCAGGCCTTGGGGAGTGGTATCCCAGGGGAGTCTCCTCATCTTCTTCTATTTCTTCTCCTCTTTCTCCTCCATATTCCTCTTCTTCTTCTCTGGTTCTGCTGTAATCAGGTTCAAGACATTTAATAGAAACTACTGATTTCTCTCTCTTATCTAAGTTCTTATCAATTGGTGCTTTCATTGAGTGAGATTCTAGAGAGAAAGATTCTTGAAGAGAGAGGTTTTGGTTCAGACACAGCTGAAGCATATGCGCAGAGGAAAATAACGACTCATAGGAGAAGATGCCGACGTAGCAGACGCAGAGGATCTTGATCATTCTTGATTAACAAGGGCTGAAGCCGACACATCATTCCGACTCCCTTGTGCATGGAGAATCAAATGCAAGAGATGATGTCGGAACACCTTCAGTCCGCACGCATGGAGGGATGACTATCAGCTGTGGAAACGTTGGCCACTAAGCTCAAGTCAGTGATGCTGGAGATGAAAGCAGCAATAACTTGGCTTGTTAAGAGCTCGACGAGGGGTTCTGGTGTGTTGGAGGGTTCTTTTTTGCTATCGGAAGCTAAAGGAAGAAGTCTGAAAAATACACAGAGGTGGATGGCAAGGAAATGCGTGATGAGCAGCGACACTAGTCACAAAACGTATAATGGGTTCAAATGATGGAGGTCAACGCTGCAAGTTCGGAAGCTGCTGAAGGAAGCTTGAATGTTTCCTGGTTCGAATGGGACAAGAACGACAAGGAGGAGCAAGATTCCTTTCCGGAACGACTTGATGAGGAGCAGACAAAGCCTCTGATGTTGAAGCGAGTGGAGGACGTAGTGGAAAGCTTGAAAATTTACCAGACTGCTCGGGAAAGGTTTGGAAAAGAGCAGAACGTCTCTCATCCAGTTTGGCCAGAAGTGAAACCTCAGGATACGCAACATGCTGGCAGTGACAGGATGACCTGTACTGCATTTCAAGCAACTAGCGAAGCAAAGTTTTCATTTCCTATAAGATCAATGCCTGTGGTCATAATTATTGTTTCTTTGGTGACGTGTTTCCTAAATCCAGTAGTACAAACCAGAGTTGCTTGGCTACTCTTGAGTTTCCTCATGTTAGCAGGTTATATACAAACTCTGCAAACTGAAACAATTGTGGGACAACAGGTCCACTTGCTGGATGCGCTAAACGATGCGCTGGAAGAGATACAACATTTGAAATTGGCGACAGGGCAGACCATGCCAAATAGTTTGCCACCAAGGACGATCATCCCTTACCTGGTGGGCAATCTGCAGTTCTATTCCAACTGCCAAGCACCACACACATTCCTCACTACACGGCAGTTCCAGCGACTTCAAAACCCACTCCTAGGGGTAGCAGCAACTGCAACAGCTTCAATAGCAGCGCCGAAAACCACAATAGCTCATCACATTTTCCACATTGAGGACAAAGTGGTCTTTCAAACGGGCGGGAATAATAGGATCTTGGGGTCACAAGGAGACTGGCAGGCTGGTGAGGTACCAGTGAGGCGAGGTTAGGCTGTTAGGCTATTAGTGCGTGTAGTGGTGTGGGGGGGGGGGCAGTATTGTCATTACAAGAGTAATATAGGGCTGGGTTGTTAGGTGGCTAATAGTGGAGTTGTTAGTCGGTTGTTGAGGGTATTAAATAGGGATTGTTTTGGTTGGGTGGGGACTAGGGATTATCTGATTGGTCTTCAGTGGCAGCTGGATTCAGGAGGGTTAGACCTTAGGTTTCGGGGAGTGGTATCCCAAGGGAGTCTCCTTCTCTTCTACTTCTATTTCTCCTCCTCCTCCATATTCCTCTTCTTCTGTGGTTCTGCTGTAATCAGGTTCGAAACAGTTAATAGAAACTACAGATTTGTCTCTCATCTAAGTTCCTATCACACGTGTTGAGCCAGCAAATATCTTCAATGGTCAACAATGTTGACAAGCGAAGTTGTCAGGGTGTGACTTTGTAGTTGTGTATAAACCTGGGAGTAATAATTGTGCAGCAGATACTCTATCAAGGGTGATGGAGAAGACTCTACAACTAGCAGTATCGGAATCATATTGGGTTGAAGTGCAACAGGTTAAGGAGGAAGTCGGTAAGGGTAAGGATTTGATTTCTATTACAACTGCATTGAAACAAGACTCAGAAGCTAAACTGTGATTCACTTTCCATAATGAAACGCTATTTTTCAAGGGAAGGATGGTGCTTTCAAAGAATTCACCTTTGTTTCCCAAGTTGCTACATCATGATCATACTTCTCTAATGGGAGCGCATAAGGGATTTCTGAACATTTATAAGAAGTTGGCTTGTGGTTTGTACTGGGCTGGGATGACTCAAACTGATAGAGCAAGAGAACCCTTCACTAAGAAGAGTATATTCCAGAATGGGCAAGGTGGTCCCCCCGCCAGCTTCAACAGCCTAACAAACTTGGGTGGGCTCTGCTGGAAGTTGTAAAGGGATTCCCATAGGTAAGTAGTTAAAAGGGGGTGAGGAGGGAAGTGGGAGGGCAGGCAGTTAGAAGTCAGTTCGGCCTGGGGCTTGGGCAGGTTTGAGGGAGAGTCCTCAACCTGAAGTTCTTCTTCTCCCTCCTGCCTATTTTCTCCTGCTGCTGTAATTCTGGCCGATAGTAGCCATTAATACAAATTTCTCATTGCTGCTTGGTGTTCATTCTCATCACGAACTGTGCTGAATTATGTTCATGAATGCGTGGTGTGCCAAATGAATAAGTATTAAACTCTTACACCAGTTGGGTTGTTGCTGCCACTACCTATTCCTGAGCTAGGAAGTATCTATGGACTTCATTTCCCGCCTTACTAAATCTTAAGTATGCTTATAACCTCACTTTAAAGCATCCCTATACTGCTAATATTGTGGTTGTACTGTTTATGAAATAATGATTAGATTACGTGGCATGCCCAGTGGTACAATGAGAGATAGGGACCCACTTTTTACCAGTTTGTTTTGGAAAGAATTGTGTAGGCTGCAAGAGACTAAGCTGAAGATGGGTTCTTCATATCATCCTCTGTTTGATGGTCGGACTGAGGTTGTTAACAGGAGTATAAAATCTTTTCTGAAATTTATTCTTCAGAACAACCCAGGCATTGGATTGTTTGGTTTTTGTTAGCTGAATTTTGTTACAACACGTCTTTCCATGTTTCAGCTGATACGATCCCATTTGAAGTTGTTTATGGAGGGAAACCATCTACTCTGACCCATTATACTGAAGGAGAGATAGCTGTTGAAGAAGTTGCAACTGCCCAGGTGGATAGAGATGAAGCAATACACCAGTTGAAGTCGAATGCACAGATTGCTCAATATATAGAGATTGTAGAAGTGGTAATCTCCATACCTCAAAGTGAGGCGGAGACCTTCTTTTATAGACTGAAAATACGGAATACATAAAGGGGTATTCCAATGTGGGACTCAGAAATACCCAGAATAATAAAAACAGGGTTCAACACTCCCCCTCAAGCTGGACATGCCCAGCTTGGAACACGAGTCCCACAAAAGAAAGATAACATCAAGGAAAGACCAAACACACTCCCCCTCAAGCTGGGTCGCAGATGCTGTGGATGCCCAGCTTGGAACTGAGCGAGGCAATGCGAGCTCCTGGAAGACCTTTGGTGAAGATGTCAGCAAGCTGGTCCGCCGCCGGGATGTGGCTAAGGCTGACATGATCGTGCTCCAGGTGGTGGCGAAGAAAGTGGTAGTCCGCCTCAATATGTTTTGTGCGTTCATGGAAAACGGGATTCGAAGCAATCTTGGTGGCTGCCTGATTATCACACCAGATGTGAGCAGATGTTTGCGGATGATAGCGAAGCTCCTGGAGGAGATGTTGAAGCCAAATGATCTCTATAGTGATGGTGGCCATGGCTCGGTACTCGGACTCCGCACTGGAGCGGGAGACGACCGTCTGTTTCTTGCTGTGCCAGGAAATGAGGTTGCCTGCCAAGAATATGGCAAACCCAGAAGTTGATCTCCGAGTAGCAAGACAACCAACATAATCTGCATCACAAAAGGCCTCAATATTGAGATGAGAATGATGAGAGTAGCGAAGACCACGAGCAGGATCTCACTTGTTGTATTTGGCGATGCGGAGGACATCATCCCAATGAGAGGTGGTCGAATGCTCCATAAATTGGCTCACTTTGCCGACAGCGCAGGCAATGTCGGGACAAGTCATGATAAGATAATTGAGTTTGCCCACTAGTCATCGGTATCGCTCTGGGTGTGAATACGGTTCAGAGGAGTCCTAAAGAGACCGTTCCCCAGGCTCCAGAGGAGTGTCGACAGCAGTAGCCTGTGTCAGCCCAACATCCTACAGAATATCCAATGCATATTTTCGTTGACATAGGGAAATGGTGTCCGAATAATAGGATACCTCGATGCCTAGGAAGTATGTGAGAGGACCGAGATCCTTAGTGTGGAAGTGCTGGTGAAGATGACCCTTGAGTTGGGTGATGCTGTCGCTGTCGCTGTCGGTGATGATGATATCATCCACATAAACGACTCACATGATGCAACCAACGGAGGTCGTCCTGTAGAACACAGTGTGGTCTTTCATGCTGCGAGAGAGCCCAAAGTCGATGACGACATTACTGAAGCGGCCGAACCAAGCACGAGGAGACTGCTTGAGGCCGTAAAGAGAGCGGCAGAGTCGACAGACATGAGACTCGGCGCCGGAGGCACAAAAACCGGGGGGTTGAGACAGATAAACCTCTTCCTCAAGAAATCCATGGAGGAATGTATTTTTGACATCCAGTTGATGAAGAGGTCAGCGATGATGAGCTGCCCGAGAGATGAATAACTGGACGGAGGCCATCTTGGTAACTGTAGATAAGGTATCAAAATAGTCAATACTGTAAGTCTGGGCGAAGCCCTTGGCCACAAGGCGGGCTTTGAGTCGATGGAGAGTGCCATCGGGATTCAGCCTGACTGTGTAAATCCATTTGCAGCCAACCGCCTGTTTGTTTGTCGGAAGGGGGACAAGATCCCAAGTATGGTTTTCTTCCAACGCCTGCAACTCATCCCGTATTGCGGCTAGCCATCCCGGGTGAGATTTTGCTTCACCCACAGTGCGAGGAATAAAAACTGTCTCCAGAGCAGAGAGACCCCTGTAGGAAGATACAAATAGAGGAGTACTCTGGCAAGAGTGAGTACCTTTCCGGAGAGCAATGGGCAAGTCCTCTGGTGCCGGGGCAGGAGCATCGGACGAAGCGAGAACGACAGTGTCATTGGCCGGGACAGGGGATACAGGTGATGGACGACGGGAGTAGGCCCTACCAAAATGGGTGTCGGCAGTAGGGGGAGACACCGGAGGAGGGTGGATGAGGATAGGAAGACAATCATCGATGGTTGAGTCAGGATGAGGAGAGGGAAGGGAGAACGAAAAGTTCTCAACAAATGAGACGTCAGTAGAGATGACATACCTTAGGAGGTTTGGTGAGTAGCAGCGATATCCGCGCTGAGTGCAGGGATAGCCAAGGAAGATGCACCAGAGAGATTTGGGAGAGAGTTTGGAGAGTCCATGACGTGTGTCTCGAACATAACATAGGCATCCAAACACTCAAAGCGGAAGGGATAGAGGAGGGTGAGAAGAGAACAGAGCCCGAAAAGGAGTCTCCCCCTGAAGAATAGAAGAAGGAAGACGATTTATAAGGTAGGTAGCCGTGAGTACCACATCTCCTCAAAAATGTAGAGGCACTTGTTGGTGGAAGAGGGGGGTATGAGCAGTCTCCAAAATATGGTGGTGTTTCCGCTCGACCACTCCATTCTGCTGGGGTGTATCAGGACAGGAGGTCTGATGAATGATGCCTTTCACCTGAAGAAAGTGCCGAAAAGGGGTGGAGAGGTACTCACGTCCATTGTTCGAGCGGAGACATTTAACAGAAGTGGAAAATTGGTTATGAATTTCATTGTAAAATGTGAAATGTGGAAAACACTTCAGAGCGTTCTCGGAGGAGGTATAACCAAGTCATTCGCGAAAAATCATCAATGAAGGATATATAGTATTTATACCCCAAATGACTCGAGATGGTACAGGGACCCCAAACGTCTGAATGAACCAGATCAAAAGGTTTGGAAGCCCTTGTATCCACCCGAGGGATGTAGGAAGTGGGATGATGTTTCGCAAAAGTACAAGACTCACAATGAAAAGAAGTATGTGGTCTGAAATCTGGATAAAGCCGATGAATGGTGGAGGCGGGGGGGGGGGGTGTCCCAATCGGGAATGAAGATCCAAGGCACGATCAGAGATAGACGTGCAAGCGACGGGTGTCGGTCCATCGAACATGTAGACCCCATCCCGAAGCTTGCCTCTATCAAGTTCCCGATTCGTAGTCAGCTGCTGAAAAACAACAGCAGAGGAGGTAAATATGGCAGCACGGTTAAAATCTTTTGTGAGTTTACTGATGGAAAGAAGATTAAAGGGACTGCGAGGCACATATGCCACAGAGGGTAAGTGAAGTGATGACGTCAGGGAGCATGCACCGAAACCCGCAATGGGGATAGTGGATCCATTTACGACGGTGATGGCTGATGGACCGGTATAAGGACAGTAGGAGGTCAACATACTAGCATCACCGGTGAGGTGGTCACAGGCATCTGAGTCGAGCATCCAGGCAGAGGAGCGACGACCAACAAGGGCGGCGGAAGCAACAGAATAGGCTAGAGAAGCCGAAGATGGACCAGGTCCGGCATGAGTCCGAGGATCATGACTCAGCCGGATGTCCGTCATAGATAGGGCCAGAGATGGTGGGAGAGTGGCGACTGAGGATGGAGCTTCCTGGACTGCTGTCTGACCCCGCCGCAAGTGCTGAGATAGGCGCCCATGAAGTACCCAACATCGATCAATCAGGTGGCCGAGCTTGCCACAGTGTTGACAGAGGGGACGTGGACGACCCTCCATACGACCACGACCACGAGGGCCTGAGCGGCCACCTCCAGGACCGATGAGGCGGGTGGAGGCAGTGATCATTTAGGGCAGAGCTGAAGAGGCTGCCATGGAGGCGTGGGACAACCATCGAAGTGGTCAGAAGTAGCGGGATGCTACGAGGTGCGGCCGGAAGTCACGCTGGGAAGGGCGCCGCTGCGGAAGGCAGGGCCTGTAGTCGCGACGGGAAGCCAAAGCAGAGAGCGTCGCCGGCGCATGCTGAGGAGGCAGCGGACAGGGAGGCCGGTTGGCGGCTTCGCGCGCAGAGGAGGAGGGCCGTCGGGAAAAACCGAGAGGGTGCTCCGTCGGGAGGGATGATGAGCGCAACCGCTGGACGGGACTTCGTCGGGAGGGACGAGGTGGGTGAGCGACGTCGCAACGGAGCAGGGCCGCTGGGTGAGGGTCGCAGGGTGCCGCTAGGATGGGAAGGGGGGCCGCGTAGGGCAGACCCAGGAGGGAGGGTGGTGGCCACGTAGGGCAGACCCAGGAGAGAAAAAAAACTAGAGGGAGGGCTCGGGATTATGTTCCCTCTGATGCCATGTAGAAGAGGTAATCTCCATACCTCAAGGTGAGGCCCACATTCTTTTATAGATTGAAAATACGGAATACATAAAGGGGTATTCCGATGTGGGACTCAGAAATACCCAGAATAATAAAAACAGGGTTCAACAGTGATCAACTAACAAAAGGAGGGTGGTAGCGTTACAAGAAGCAGACATAGTGTTTGTTAAGCGAAGGCCTCATCATCCAAAGTCAAACCTTTTCTAAAATATGTCCTAAGCCGATTGCATGATTTTATAGACCATTTCCAGTTTTTGGGAAGGTGGGCATCATTGCATACATGCTCGAGCTTCCTAAAGAGAGTAGAATTCATCTGGTATTTCATGCCTCCCAACTTAAGTTGGCTGTTGGAGACCATCGTATAGAGGAATTGAAAGTGTTCTGTTGTGGGAACAAATAACCAGATTTTACCTGAAGCAGTTATATCGACTAAAGGAGCTGGGCACAAACTTCAATGGCTGATTAGGTAGAGCGGACGACCTTTAAAGGATGCTACATGGTAAAATGCTGAATTGTTTCAAGCTCAATTTCCTTACTTCCACCTTGAGGTCATGGCGGTTCTTCAAGAGGAAGGGAATGATGAGATTATTGACCGCTCTAGTTCTAAAACACAAAATGTGAATAAGATACTCAAGACCTATTTGAGAGGGTAAGGATGGGAAATTAATGTTGAGAGGTAGAATGTTAAGTCCCTGAGTTAGTTATAGAATCTGAGAATTATATGTCATAGGGGATGAGGGGGGATTATTAGAGGATAACAACATTGATGCTTGGGAGGTTTTTGTTGGATTGGTGTAACTCGATCCAGTTTGGATGATGTTTGAGCCGAATGTTTGCGGCTTGTATTGCGCACCAGGCCGCAACTTCTGCGGGTCGAGCTCCGCGGTGAGCTCGTTGGAGGTTGCAGGGGGTAACGCGCCCTTGCTCTGGGGTTCGGTGGCCGAAGGTCGCCGACCCAAATTTTGGGGCACTGTAGCAACTCTAACCACTATAGCAGAGCTGACTGACCAATATTGACAGAGCACTGTAGCTCTTTGGACTTCCAACTGCCGACCACTGTAACACTTTTGACTTGGGTGGCTGCGACACTGTTGTGACACAAACTTCCAGCCACCTTTCACTCTAGCGATGCGGACTTCCTGTGCGGTTGGCGGAACAATGAATCGTCTTCCTCATTTTGTAACCCATTTCGGGCTAGGGTTTCCGTGTTAGAAACTCTGAGAGATCTCCTTATATTTGTGCTCTCGGTTTTCATAGTGATATTTCTGCCTCTTTGTGGACGCAAGGAACATTTCCCGAATCACGTAAAATCTCTGTGTCCAAGATCTTCTTTTTCTGTTTTTTTCCCTTTTCTATGAATCGTTTTTTTCGCTTCATTGCTCCCGACGTTTCCGCAACAGTTTTGACCTTGGCCAGAAGATTTTATTCTTTCCTGAACATTATGCACTAACGATTTCCCTTTCATATTATTCAATAAAATCCATCTTATTCCTCTGTTTTTCAACTGAATTGTTATCTCATGCAAGCACCTACAATCTTGTCAATCACCATGACTTTCTAATTTGAAACGACATCCATTCATACATCACTACGCCTGTTTTATATGAAAAATGGCGTCTTATATGTTTTGGTTGATTCTTGTGGCATCCTTTGTGCCATATGTCTTAACACCATGCCTCTCCTTCAACAAACCACAACATGACATTTGCATAAAGAATAATTTTCTTTTGTTCACCATAACCACGACATGTCTAAGTTCTCAATGGCGTTGTTTTTTCAAAAATCTTCAATTTTTTTAAACTTTCCTATAAGCTCCCACAATCACTAGTTTCTTCCATTTATCCCTTATGAAACATAAAATACCTAATTTATGTAAAAAAACAATTAAAATACATACATATTTGCACTATCTAAACCCCCTTGGACTTATATCTTTGTCCTCAAACATAAACCTCTATATCACCATAAAGGAAATTTATCATAATTAAACCTAAATACCATCTACAATGATGGTTAAAACAATTATCAATTATCAACGAAGTTTCTAGAATGACATGTAAACATATTTTCAATTGATCACTTTCCAAGCAATACTTGCCCATTCACTCTTTAGAAGTCAAACCAAACATTGTATCTGTATCCACATAATCAATCGTCTCTTGATATTATTTGTTATAATTAAGGCATGACGGGGAAAGGTTCGCTCGCCATATGTCAATCTAAGGTTCTATATTTTTTTTAAATGCCCTTTCAATGAATGGTCTTAATTGATTTTCATCCACATAGATAAATCTACTTTCTTTTAAATGAGCTTTGCTCTCCCTTGAGGCAATAGCTTCTCCACATAAATCGGACCACTCCACCATTTTTTTCAAAAGGTTTGCAAATTTCGAAGTTAAATCATTAACCAAACCCTTTGGCCCTCCTTTATTTCTTTATAGCATCTTTTGGAACTTATTCCATGTTTTCCACCATCTTTTCCCCACTTTTCTTCATTCCATAAACCTTTTCTTCTTTCTTTTCCCCTATGGCAACAACTTTTGAAACTTCCTTCTTGCCATCCTCTCAAATCACCTTCTCCTTCATCCTTGTTTTTAATTGTGATGGGTTTTGGAGGGGATAACTCTTATGCAAACGCAGCGAAAAACATCAATCAAAACCTATAAAGTTGCATTATCTTTCCATTCATTTGGATTGAAATAAAATAAATGAAGAATGACGTAACTTATGTTGGATTGGTGTAGCCCGATCCGTTCTGGATGATGATTGGGCCGAATGCTTCCGACCCATACTATGCACCAGGCTGCAACTCCGCAGTGAGCTCGTTGGGGGTTGCAGGGGGAACATGCTTCTGCTCTGGGGGCCGAAGGTCCTCGGCCCAATTTTTGGGGCACTGTTGCAACTCTTACTGATTATAGCAGAGTTGACCGGATGACACCGACAGAGCACTGTAGCAGCGCAAATTTTGACACGACTACTGTAGCAGAGCTGACCGGCGACACCTTTAGGGCACTGTAGCTCCGCGGACTTTCAGCCGCCAACCACCGTTGCACCTTGGACTTGGGTGGTCGGACACTATAGCGATGCAGACTTCTTGTCACATTTTACTGTAGCACAACGAACTTTCTGTCTGGTTGGTGGAATAGTGCTTCGTCCTTATTAGCTCATTTCGGGCTAGGGTTTTGTGTGTGATTGAGAACCTTGAAATTCACTGAAATTCTGGTCCTGATTATAGTGATATTTCTGCCTCTCCGTGGAAGTAGGGATCATTTTTCGAACCACTTAAATCTCTGTGTCCTGTGTTCTTCTCATTTTGTTTCTGATTTTTCTTTATCCGCAAACTTGTTTCGTCGTTGCAACTCCCGACATTTCCGCAACAACTTATTCTCTGATGATCCAAATCCGTCCAAGCTCTTCACCGTGGGCATGATAGCGGTCACTGAGAATCACCCAACAAACCCCTTCCTCCAAGGGTCTTTACGAGCCTGATATGTTGGAGTTTGGTACCCTAGAATCCGTTGAGTTTGTAAGTTCGTGTTGGGTAAAAATCGCCCAAGGTAACATGAAAGCATTTTTGGGTTGATTGTGTTTGTTGACAGAGAGTTTCCATGATTTGTTGTGGAATTCAAGAGTGATTGTTGAAAAACTGTGCTGACAAGAATCAATGACAAAGGAATGAACGATCTGGTGGTGGTCCAAAAAGAATGTATACAAGGTGGCGTCGTTTTTCAGTGTTTTTCAAATTTTTGGGCCTCAAAATCGAGAAAATGGAGAAACGTGTTTTTGGCAAAGGAAATTGCGCGTAAGATTGAAGATGGTTTGGAATGTTGTGCGCAAGGCATGTTTCAGGATCAGAACATCGAAATATGGCAAATGCATGAAGTGCGTGAAAGATGAGGTTGCGCGAAAGAAGTTTGCGCGCCCAATGCGAAGTCAAATGGGTTTTGCACGCTCGGAGGGGATCTTGTGCTATGTGTCGAATCTTCGGCACAATGGTCGGTGATGCCTATAAATAAGAGGTGGCCCCCTCTTATTTGAATAACTCAACATTGAGGAAATCGGAGCTCTGAATCGTGTAAGAATTGCGTTAAAGGGAGTTGCTCGTAAGAATTGGAGTTGCGCGCAAGAAATGAAGTTGCGTGTAAGATTGGTGTTGCGGGTAAGAAGGAAGTTGCGCGTAAGAAGAGGTTTTGTGCGCAAAGCCTAAAACTTGCGCACAAGGCACAGTAAAGGTTGTGCGAAAGGTTGGAGTTGCCCAGTAGTTCTGTGGTTAAGGGGTATTCATCAATTGGATGAAAGTGGAACTTAATGGTACGCTAAATGAGGTGTAAAACTTATTGATTCAAGAAATCAAATGAGGATCTTCTGAAGAGGTAGTGAGCACACTTCAGTTGAAAGAGCAATGGGCTTTTAAATTGTGATTGGTTGTAAACCAGCAGGGACAATTAGTTCGCTCCGAACATTGTCAACAACAGTGCGTTTTTAGTGGTTTTGGTACATCGACGCATTGCCGTTGTATGCTCTTTGAACGTAGCTCAGTGAGGGTGAACCAAGTAAAAATTGTCGCGTCTCGTGCATTTTTTAATTTTTGGTCATACTTTTCTTCGGGAAAGAGAGAAAAGAGTTTTGTTTAACGAAACAAGATCAAAATGGGCAATTGTTTTAATCTGTCATACCCTGATTCACCCTCTTCTCTCTGGGTATTTGACCTAGTGGACCTAGCAGTTTGATTACTAAAACATTAATAAATATCTTATCACATAATGATTGTTTTTCTGCGCAATATTAATGTGATAATGTCTTTAGAATATTCGTCATGTCGAAGGGTTGCAGTTTCTCGGTATAATGAGAGCATGAAAATGCTATGACAATATTCTTAAATAAGTCCTATAGTCTTGATACATCAATCTGATGAGACACAGATGATGTCTGATTATCAGGTGCTAAAGGCTCATAAGACATTGATATTTCTTTTCATAAAGTTTGCGTTTTGCGATCTCCGAAAAGGGAGATCATGAGGACATACCCGTTAATAGGAATCTCACATGTTTTATGTGTCATATTTCTATCTGTGAACGTTTGTATTTGTCCTTAGACTTAAGAATATTATTAATGTGTATGATGAATCACGTTGTTTGATGTATGGATGGAAACGTGCTGATATGTACTTGCGGTGGGGTGACATACATTACGTACGTCATAAGTGATATGACATTAATTGAACAAGTCAAGAAATGATTTGTCCCTTCTGTATTAATGGAAGAATATGTTTTTGGCCTTTTGATTGAATTGAAACAGTCTGATGAAATCTATAACCATGGTAGTTTATAAGCAAGTTCATTTCAAAAAGTCAAAGAAAGATACATCAAGCATATAAGGCGTTGACACAAGTATGCATCCTGTTTGATGAGATATCGGGAGACAAATGGATTATATTACATAGTAGCGTTTGTAGTGAGGTGTTGTTGTAGTTGTTACATTAACTTATTTCTTTATGGGTGCTTTAACATGTTGGTAGATGCTGATCTTGGACTTTAGGTAAGTTCATTTATTGCCACATGAGAAAGAGGCCCAGAGCACTAAGTGTTTCCGGAACCTCATGATATTCTATTGAATTTAATATTAAGAATAAATTTATTCCCGACATGTGAAATAATATCCATTCAAGTAAAGTTGATCATATAAACTCAATCACAAGATATTTGAGTTTAGAATATGAGTTGAATTTTATCTCTTTATTTATTCACGAGGTAATAAATAAATATTTATTCACCTGTTTAGAGAATAAATTAATATAAATATTTATTTAGGTGTGTAAATATTGAAATAAATATTTATTTACAAGTTTAGTAAATCTGATATTTTATGGGAGATATGGATCATGTTTAATAATTTGTTGGAAATGATATTAAATATATTGCATGTCATGTGTGTGTGTTTGATTGTAATTGTACCCCCAAACACCTAATATATATATTCCATATTATATCATTTTCTTCGTTAGATGTGTTCTAGAATTCTTTAAAGTCTTAGAGAGAAATCCACCCTTCCTCTCAAGGACATAGTGAGAACAAGCGATATTGTTGTGATTGACAACAAACGGCGTGAATCACTTGTCTCTTCCGTGCTAGCACCCAAAGTTTGAAGAATGACGTTCAGAGATTTGTGGAGCACGTGTGGATACATTTAGAGGGATCTTCGTTTGGATTCTCCTTTGCATGGACAACATGACAAGAATGACCACAAAAATCGATCAAGAGGTTTACCACGAATGAGGTAATTCTTATTTAAATTAATTATAAATTAATTGTGCAAGATCTTCTTTAGAGATTCCAGGTGCGTTCGTCAAGTTCTTCGGATTTTATTCATCGATATCGATGAAAAACCCAAATTGGGCATCCACCTGACGCTTCCAATGCGTCCTAGAACTTTCAGGACAAATCTCCCTATGCTCGGGAAGGATCCCCTCTTCCCCACAGTTTTGCTAGAACCTTTGCATTAAAGAGAGAGAGAGAGAGAGTAAAAGAGCTTCGACCTTGAGGAGATTCACAGTGTCTCAACCACTACTACACCCAATTATTGAACCTGTTTGTATAGAGATCTATAGACCCTCTTAGGAACTCAAACGATCGACCATATTAATGACATGTTTATAAACGTTTCATAGGTTACAACTCCTTGTAACCTTCAGTTCTTTAATGTTTAACGTTTAAACATTTGTTTGGGACGTTCAGACTCTAGATTATTATCACATAGTAATCAACTGAGAATGATAGCTTGAGGTTGGAGAAGAAGGCTAAACCACACATAAGCAAGTTGCATGCATAGCACCACGATGTGGTGATGCTCACCACACCGAGTTGTATCCTGTAGAACGATAAAATGAGAGAAACCAGAACCCCCAAAGTGTACTCTCTAGAGGAGCCCTTGGGGTTATTTTATAACAAATAATTAAGACCAAACCGGACCTCAAGTTCGATGTGGGATGCAGACTCCAACACTCCCCCTCAAGCTAGTTGAACCTAGTTTGGTCCCATAAAGAAAAAACAAACCAAACCAATGAAGACAAAACAATCAACAGACTGCAAACACTCCCCCTCAAGCTGGACATACCCAGCTTGATGACAAAACAAGGCAAAATAGAATAAAAGATAAAGCAGCAAGGTTGCTGCTTCCCCTCACGATCGCAGCTCCCCCTCAGGATGATGGATGGATGATGTCGCGGGCGCAGCAGAAGAAAACACATAGACCAGGCCGATTGACGGAGCGCCAGGAATGAAAATGTCGGCAAGCTGGCCTGCCGTTGGGATGTGGCTAAAGTTGACGTGATCATGCTCCAGGTGGTGGCGAAGAAAGTGGCAGTCCACCTCAATATGTTTCGTGCGTTCATGGAAGACGAGATTCGAAGCTATCTTGGTGGCTGCCTGATTGTCACACCAGATGTGAGCAGATGTCTGTGGAGGAAAGCCAAGCTCCTGGAGGAGATGGCGAAGCCAAATGATCTCTGTGGTGACGGTGGCCATGGCCCGGTACTCGGATTCCGCACTGGAGCGGGAGACGACCGTCTGTTTCTTGCTGCGCCAGGAGATGAGGTTGGTTGCCAAGAATACGGCAAACCCAGAAGTTGATCTTCGAGTAGCAAGACAACCATCATAATCTGCATCACAAAAGACCTCAATATTGAGATGAGTTTGCTGGGAGTAGCGAAGAACACAGACATGATCTCGCTTGATGTATATTTGGCGATGCAGAGGACAACATCACAATGAGAGGTGGTCAAATGCTCCATAAATTGGCTCACTTTGCTGACAACGCAGACAATGTCGGGACGAGTCATGGTAAGATAATTGAGTTTGCCCACTAGTCGACGATACCGCTCTGGGTGTGAATACGGTTCAGAGGAGTCATAAAGAGACCGTTCCCCAGGCTCCAGAGGAGTGTCGACAGCAGTAGCCTGTGTCAGCCCAACATCCTGCAGAATATCCAATGCATATTTCCGTTGGCATAGGGAAATGGTGTCCGAAGAATAGGATACCTTGATGTCTAGGAAGTATGTGAGAGGACTGAGTTCTTTAGTGTGGAAGTGCTGGTGAAGATGCCCCTTGAGGTGGGTGATGCCGTCACTGTCGCTGCCGGTGATGATGATATCATCCACATAAACTACTAACAGGATGCAACCAGCGGAGGTCGTCCTGTGGAACACAGTGTGGTTTTTCATGCTGCGAGAGAGTCCGAAGTCGGTGACGACAGTGCTGAAGCGGCTGAACCAAGCACGGGGAGACTGCTTGAGTCCGTAAAGAGAGCGGCAGAGTCGACAGACTTGAGACTCGGTGTCGGAGGCACAAAAACCGGGGGGTTGAGACAGATAAACCTCTTCCTCAAGAAATCCATGGAGGAATGCATTTTTGACATCCAGTTGATGAAGAGACCAACGATGATGAGCCATCAGAGAGATGAATAACCGAACGACCATCTTGGCAACTAGAGAGAAGGTATCAAAATAGTCAATACCGTAAGTCTGGGCGAAGCCCTTGGCGACAAGGCGGGCTTTGAGTCGATGGAGAGTGCCATTGGGATTCAGCCTGACTGTAAATCCATTTGCAGCCAACCGCCTGTTCGCCTGCTGGAAGGGGGACAAGATCCCAAGTTTGGTTTTCTTCCAAGACCTACAACTCATCCCACATTGCGGCTAACCATCCCGGGTGAGATTTTTCATCACCCACGGTGCGAGGAATAGATACCGTCTCTAGAGCTGACAGACCCCTGTAGGAAGATACAAATAGGGGAGTACTCTGGCAAGAGCGAGTACCTTTCCGGAGGGCAATGGACAAGTCCTCTGGTGCCAGGGCAGGAGCATCAGACGAAGCGGGAACGACGATGTCATTGGCCGGGACGGGGGATACAGGTGATGAACGACGTGAGTAGACCTTACCAAAATGGGTGTCAGCAGTAGGGGGAGACACTAGAGGAGGGTAGATGAGGAGAGGAGGACCATCATTGTTCCTCTCAAAGGCTCGTCTAGCCTCGCTCAGTTCCAAGCTGGGCATCCACAGAATCTGCCGCCTAGCTTGAGGGGGAGTGTGTCTAGTCTTGTATGGTCTTGTATGATGTTATCTTTCTTTTTTGTGGGACTCATTGTCCAAGCTGGACATGTTCATCTTGAGGGGGAGAAGTTGGAGCGACGGTCCTCCCGCGCCGTTCCTCCGCTCCCGACGCAGGCGCGACCCTCCCGGCGACTGCTTCCTTCCCCGACGTTCGAGCGGCTTCCCCTTTGCTCCTCTGTCCCCGACGTCAAGCTCCCCGGCGTCCTCCGCTGCGAGTCGGCCTCCCGTTCAATGACCTTCCTGCACGACTCCCGCGCGACAACCCTTCTATGCCAATTTCGGCCAGCGGATCCTCTCCTGCTTGCGGCCCTCCAGCGGCATCTCTCCCCGCGGCGCTCTTCCAGCCGGCGGTTCTCCTATGCATCCAGGCTCTTCCTGCGCGCGGCTTGCACCGAATCCCGGCGCCCCTTCCGCTGTTCGCTGCACCTCGCGGCTCCACATGCTGCCCGACACTGCGGCTTCCCGACTTCCACCGGCCCCGCCTTCTACCGTCCGCGCCTCGTGGCATCCCGCTACTTCTGACCTCTTCGGTGGTTGTCCCACGCCTCCATGGCAGCCTCTTTGGCTCTGCCCCAGATGATCACCGCCTCCACCCGCCTCGTCGATGAGCGGCTCGACGCCACCAACTTCTCCATTTGGCGGAAGACTGTTTTGATGTCTCTGACAGGAATGGACCTGGAGTGGCCTGTACCCCAGACACCGGCGGCTGCTCAGACTCAGAGGGACCAACTTTGCATCTTCAATCTTTTCAATGGCCTCACCCCTGAGTATGTCACGACAGCTACTGAGATGCTCGCCAGCCCTTTTACGTTGGATATACCACATGTCTATCATTGCCTGGGCAAGGCCCAACGGGCTTTTCCCCCCAACCACCCCCATCTTCGACCACTCAGCTCTCGTTGGTCGTGGCGGTGGCCGCTCAGGCACTCGTGGCCGTGGCCGTATGGAGGGCCGTCCACGTCCCCTCTGTCAACACTGTGGCAAGCTCGGCCACCTAATTGATCGCTGCTAGGTACTTCATGGGCGCCCATCTCAGCACTTGCGGCAGGGTCAGACAGCGGTCCAGGAGGCTTCCTCCTCAGTCGCCACTCTCCCACCATCTCTGGACCTGTCTATAGCGGACATTCGGCTGAGTCATGATCCTCGTACCCCTGTTGGACCCGGTCCATCTTCGTCTTCTCTAGCCCATTCAGCTGCTTCCGCCGCCTTTGTCGGTCGTCGCTCCCCTGCCTGGATGCTCGACTCAGGTGTCTCTGACCACCTCACCGGTGATGCTGGTATGTTGACCTTCTACTGTCCTTATACCGGTCCACCAGCCATCACCGTCGCCGATGACTCCACTATCCCCATTGCGGGTTTCGGTGCATGCTCCCTGACGTCATCAATTCACTTGCCCTCTGTGGCACATGTGCCCCACAATCCCTTTAATCTTCTTTCCATCAGTAATCTCACAAAAGATTTTAACTGTGCTGCCATATTTACCTCCTCTGCTGTTGTTTTTCAGGAGCAGACTACGAATCGGGAACTTGGTAGATGCCAACTTTGGGACGGGGTCTACATGTTTGATGGACCGACACCTGTCGCCTGCACATCTATCTCTGCTCACGCCTTGGATCTTCATTCTCGGTTGGGACATTCCCCCGCCTCCACCATTCATCAGCTTTATCCAGATTTGAGACAACATATTTCTTTTCATTGTGAGTCTTGTACATTTGCGAAACATCATCACACTTCATACATTCCTCAAGTGGATACAAGGGCTTCCAAACCTTTTGATCTGGTTCATTCAGACGTTTGGGGTCCTTGTACCTTCTCAAGTCATTTGGCGTATAAATACTATATATCTTTCATTGATGATTTTTTACTAATGACTTGGTTATACCTCTTTCGAGAACGCTCCGAAGTGTTATCCACATTTCAGACATTTTACAATGAAATTCATAACCAATTTTCCACTTCTATTAAATGTTTCCGCTCGGACAATGGGCGTGAGTACCTCTCTACTTCTTTTCGGCACTTTCTCCATGCGAAATGCATCATTCATCAGACCTCCTGTCCTGATACACTCCAGCAGAATGGAGTGGTCGAGCGGAAACACCGCTATATTTTGGAGATTGCTCGTGCCCTTCTCTTCCACCGACAGGTGCCTCTGCATTTTTGGGGAGATGCGATACTCACTGCTACCTACCTTATAAACTGCCTTCTTCTATTCTTCAGGGGGAGACTTCTTTTCGAGCTCTGTTCTCTTCTCTCCCTCCTCACTCCCTTCCGCTTCGAGTGTTTGGATGCCTCTGTTATGTTCGAGACACGTCCCGGACTCTCCAAACTCTCCCAAATCCCTTCGGTGCATCTTCCTTGGCTATTCCCGCACTCAGCACGGATATCGCTGCTACTCACCGGACCTCCGGAGGTATGTCATCTCTGCTGACGTCTCATTTGTTGAGAGCTCTCCGTTCTCCTTTCCCTCTCCTCTGATACATAAAATGAGAGAAACTGGAACTCCCAAAGTGTACTCTCTAAAGGAGCCCTTGAGGTTATTTTATAACAAATAATTAAGACCACACATGACCTCAAGTCCGATTTAGGATGCAGACTCCAACATATCCCAACATAGACCACGATTGTTCTAAACCACCATGCTGTGGTGGTGCTTTTAGTGCACCTTTCCGACTAATTGCTCGACGAATATTTAGCATCACTTGATTTCCACCGACTCACAATGATAATTCTCCATTTTGCATATCAAAAGGTCTTTCCTTTTGCTAAATTGGTCTCCCGAGTATGAGAGGTGTTTTCTTTTCTTTCATATCAAATGCAAGAAAGTTCATCGGGAAATAATACTCATCCCCTTTTACCAAAACATTTTCAATCAAGCTTTGTGGATATCTCATCATAGAATCCATCTATTGGAGAACTTTTTGCACTTCATCTCTAAACCCAACTTTCTAATCTTGAGTATGATATGATATTGACACTCACTCCTAGAGCACACAAAGCCTTTTCAAATTCAAAAGATCCAATATTGTGAAATATAGAAAAATTACCTAGATCCTATTGTTTTGTTGGCAAATTCCTTGAAACTAATATTGAACATTCTTCCATCAGACCAGTGGTACCCATCTCCTCAAGCTTTTTTTTTTAAAACCAACCCCTTCATTAACTTCACATAGGTGGACATATTTGCTAATGTTTCTGCAAATGGAATGTTAATATGAAGTTTCTTAAATTTTTTCAGAAATTTTGTTTTTCCTCGAACTTTTCCTTGTTTCATCCTCTCCTGGAATGGTAGGTTTGGTTTAAATGGTTGTGGACCTTCTTGCTTCTCTTGTTTCTCCTGTTTCTCTTTTCCTCTTTTTTCAACTTTTCAGCATCTTTCTCTTGCTGTTTTGCCACTGTTTCAGCATCCTCTTCCAGTGTTCTTCCACTTCTCAAGATAATTGCCTTCAATTCTTCTCGCAGGTTCTGTGTTATCTGACAACGTGCCTCGTTGTATTTCATTCAATTGGGCACCAATTTGCGCCATTGCACCTCTAGATTTCTGATCAAAACGACTTGATTTTTGAAAGCAGCATCTTGATTTTTTAAGAAAGCCTCTGTAGATGAACTTCACCAGTGACTCCTCCAATGAACAATATGGATTGCTATGATCATTATGCCCTTAATGTTGGAATCCAGGAATGCCTCTTTCTTGGTTGGTGAGTTTGTCCACTCCATTTACGGTCTCCATCCCTGAAAATTATTTTCCCTATTAAAACCAACATAATTAACATCTTCTATGCGTATACGTTGATTCTACCGCATCACTGACATGACCGAGACAATGATCTTCGTAAGACTGTTCACTTGTGCAGTCATTAACCCTATCCACAATGTGAGCTCCTCCTCTTTGTCGAACTCTCTGATTGCCATTGAAAATTGTTGCCATAAATTTCATCCAACAACTCGTATGACTCATCCAACAACTTCTTTGTCAAGGATCCTCTAGTGGCGGCATCAACAATTGACCTATTACTTTGAGACAATTTTATAAAATGTTTGAATAAGCAATCACAATTCAAGTCCATAATGAAGTCACTTTCTCAACGGTTCCTTAGACCTTCTCCCATGACTCATAAATTGACTCCACATCAAATTGATTTAAATTTAAAATATCGGCATGGAAGTTTATAGATTTAGTGGGAGGAAAAACCTTGGAAGGCAGCGTTTTATCATCACATCCCATCTAGTGATTGAATGTGGTGTCTTTGGTGTCACCTTTGCACAACCCGATTCCTCTCTTGATTTTGCTCAACTTCAGCCCGTCTCCTTTGTTGTCGAAGTCCTGCTTTCAGAATTGTAATCAAAGTTGTTCTTTCAGGATTCAGTGATCTTCTCCCGAGTCAAAGGTTCGTGCATCAATCTGCACTCAAAGCACGGACACACCAAATGTATTAAAAGGAACAAAAATTGAAAACAGAAAAGGAAAATTAATATTCTTGTCTTAATCTATCAAATCTAGTCTTCTCTAAGTTCAACTCTTCCCTTGTAGCGATGCTAAAGATTTGATGGGGCCACACAATGTCATTAAACCACACGACCATAGTAAATTTAGAAATTTATAATAAAACTTCTTACTTACTAAACTACAATAGTGCAGTACAGCGAATAAACTGGTGTTGAATCCCCAAAAAAGAGTGATCCCCGCCCGGGGTGGTACATTGATTCAAAAGTTAGGGCTATGAAACTGAGTAGTTTTATTAAATTAATGAAAACAAAATTAAAACTAAAAAAACTAATTTCTATGAGATGTGTCAGTGGATCATGAATCAATAAATCTAAATTAATCTAATGAATACTTGATTGTCATAGGAATTAGACCTAAATAAATTCTTGGTCCTATATCTATTCTTTATTTATCAAACCAGTTCATTCCTTGGCCCATTAATGGACTAATTCAACCACTGGGTGATCTAAAACCATATTTAAACATAGATAATCTCAATCTTATTCAATGATCATGAATGAAGCATAGATTGTCCAGTTTATATGCTAAATTGTAACCCTTTCACTCACAAGGATCACACAAACAAAATAAGAAATTTATTTGAAAGATGAACATGCAAACCCAAACAAATGTCATTGAGCATAAAAATCCAAATTCTATTGA
Source organism: Viscum album (assembly GCA_963277665.1). Lineage (NCBI taxonomy): Eukaryota > Viridiplantae > Streptophyta > Magnoliopsida > Santalales > Viscaceae > Viscum > Viscum album. Next base: position 1,233,528,607 of record OY728159.1, on the reverse strand, counting down.
ATCAATCATCCTTCAATCACATCTTGAGGACGGGGTTACGAGACGAACACTTGGTATCGGAGCCTTGTCTCTTAATATATTTTCCTAGACCTTCGACTGTCACATGAAAACATACCTATGAAACACCATATGCCGTCTATTAAATCTGACTCCATACTTTTCCAAAACTTGGAAACTCTCAAATAATGTTAGTAATAAATGTATCCTATTTGAATGACAAGTTTTTTTTTTTTGGGTGGTTGAACAGGACAAAGATTTGCAATGCGGGAGGGAGGAAGAACCATTGGTGCAGGAGTAGTTTCAAAGGTCCTGGCTTGAGGTATTTGAGCAGTGGTAAGCCCCTTAAGCCTTTTTGTTTTTCATTTTTTTAGCTCATCTGGGACAAAAAGGGGCGGAGGAGGTTTTTGTTTGTGCTCTCGGCGTCGTCCATAAGGTAAATTTTCTCAACCGACGCTTCAAAAACTGTATTTTTCACAACCTTCTGTAGTGCATTGATACCAAATATGTGATATTGTGATTGATCTTCCCTATTGAAAACATTTTGCTGCATGTTTTTCTAGGTATTAATGCATCAAGACTATAATACATCTTGAGTTGGAACAGGAAAACCCAGCATTCTTAATCTATGCATCATCTGTGCTTTACATATCAACTGGAACGACCCTAAAAGCTTTCACAACCAGCCATCCAGAGACCATTAGTGTAGAAATCTCTTTGATAGAAAGTATAAATTTTTAAAGTCCCCCCCCCCCCCCCCTAAAAAAGTCCACTCCAAGATTCCTCAAAAGTTTTTGGGAAAAAATTATCGGAAAATTCCACTGAATAGTTGGTGGAAGATTCATTTTGATAAATTTTAGTATGAAATTTCACTGAAAGTTTACCGGAAGATTACAATTTCTTACAATAGGGGATCAAATTGAAAAAAATGCAATTTAACCAAAATTTCCATCGATGAATTTCTATTGGATTTCCTAATATAAATTCCATTGAAAAATTGTAATGTGTTGGAGTCTGTATCCCACATCGGACTTGAGGTCCGATGTGGTCCTTTTCATTTATTATAAAAGAATGCCTTCGCCTCACTTTGAGGTAAGGAGGAAAGGGAGTTTTCCCATTCTACATGGTATCAGAGGGATCTTAATCCCGACCCTTCCTCCCAGCGGATTCCTGGTTCTGTCCGACCCCGCCTCTCTTCCCCCCCTCTGGCTCTGCCCTATTCTCCCGGCGGCCCTCCCTCCCGGCGGCCCTCTCTCCCGGAGGCTATCCCTACCGGCGCGGCTCCCTCCCGGCGGCCCTCTCTCCCGGCGACTCTCCCTACCGGCGCGACTCTCTCCCGGCGGCCCTCTCTCCCGGCGCGGCTCCCCTCGCTCAGTGGTGCCCTCGCCAGCGCCTCGCCCAGGCGCTCTCCCCCTCGCCCAGCGGCGCCTCGCCCTCGGCCTCGGCCTCACCCAGCGGCGCCTCGCCCTCGGCCTCGGCCTCACCCAGCGGCGCCTCGCCCTCGGCCTCGGCCTCGCCCTCGGCCTCGGCCTCACCCAGCGGCGCCTCACCCTCGGCCTCGCCCCGGCGCCTCGCCATCGGCTCCGGTGCGCCTCTGCGTCGCGCCTCGTCCCGACGACCCTCCCAGCGCGCGCTCGTCCTGCGCGCGATCCTCCCGCGGCTCCGTCCAGATCCGTCCCGGCTGCTCCGTCTAGATCGTCCCGGCGCCTCCTTCCTGGCGCGGCTCTCGGCTCCCCGGCGTCCCGGCTCCTCGACGTCCCGCTCGCGCTGGGGTTCCACCCCAGCGCGCTCCGACGACTTTTTTTTTTTCCGGCGTTTCTCCCGCACGCGACTCTCCAGCGGCTCCCCTTTTTTTTCTTTCTTTCTGGCAGCTTCTCTCGCCCGACGGTCCGCTGCTTGCCGGCCATCCCATCGACGGCTCCATGTGCGACACCTCCTGCACGCTCAATGGACTCCAGGCATTCCCTGCTGCTTCCTGCGCGCAAAGACCGGCTTGTCCCGGCTCCTCCAGCAGCAGCCGGCCTCCTCCCTCGCCGGCCTCTTCCTGCGCTCCTCTTCCGGTAGCCAGCCGACTCCAGTTTATTCCAGCGGCTGCCCGACTTCAAGTTTCGGCTCTCCGGCACCTCCTGCGGCATCCCCGCCTCGCCGACATCTCCCGACGACTCCCGAAAGCCGCATCTCTATCTGCCGGAACGCCCATTCGCTGGCGCAGCAGCTCGACCACCTAGGATTTGGGCCTGTTGGCGCCGTCAGACCCCGCAACAATTCTGCGGAATCCCCGCCTCCTGTCGTCGGCCCCGCAAGTGCGGTTTTCCCGGTGCTAGTTTGGATTTCCCGGCGTCTCATCGACCGGCCCCACTAGTGCGGCATTCCTGGCATTCTGTCAACCGGCCGGACTAAGTGGTCATCTGCTGCGCCCGCAACATCATCCATCCATCATCTTGAGGAGGAGCTTCGATCGTGAGGGGGAGCCGCAACCTGGCAACTTTATCTATAATTATGCTTTCTTTCATCTTGTTTTGTCATCAAGCTGGGCATGTCCAACTTGAGGGGGAGTGTTAGCGTCTGTTTTGTTGCTTTCTTTTCTTTACGTGTCCAAGCTAGGTACACCTAGCCTGAGGGGGAGTGTTGGAGTCTGTATCCCACATCGGATTTGTGGTCCGATGTGGTCCTTTTCATTCATTATAAAAGAATACCTTCGCCTCACTTTGAGGTAAGGAGGAAAGGGGGTTTTCCCATTCTACATAATGCAAAATTACAATCGAAACCTTCATTGGGATACTTTCTCCGAGGCACAACTGAAAAATTCCAGTGGAGGAATATATGATTATTTGAAAGACTTCATTGGGATACTTTCTCCCGAGGCAGAACTGAAAAATTCCAGTGGAGAAATATATGATTATTTTTGAAGACTTGAAAATCTAGTTTTTTCACTTGGGTCGAGTATTCCATTGAAAGTTTACCACCCTACTTTTGAATGGAATTTTCAACATATTTTATGGTGAAAAATTCTAGAAAACCATTCATGTCGGAATTTCATTTGAATTACAATTTTCTCATCTAATCCATTGTAATTAGTTAGTTTAATTTTATAGTTGATTTTTCTCTGGAATTTTCATATGAAATTTTTTACCCAATTTCCCATTGGGTTTTATCATTGTAGAATCGCACAGAATTTTCTAGTGCGTTTTTTTTGCTCGAATTTTCAGGTGAAATTTTGCATTCAATTTTTTCACCAGCCAATTTCATTGGAATATTCTAGTGTAATTTTCTATGCAATTTTTTTCACAAAAAATTTGATGTGCAATTTTCTAAAGAAATCTTCTTCGAGTATTTTTCAGTGAAATTTTTAGTGGTGCTTTCAAGTGAAATTTTGCATTTGTATTTTCTACTTGATTTTCTTATTGGAGAATTGCACTGTAATAATAACAATAACAACTTCATCATTTATATTTATAATAATAATAATTTCTATTATTATTTAGGGGTACAAACATATGAAACACCCCACCCCCCACAGGAGCATAAATGACTAGGGCTGACCGACCTCCAATGACTGTTATTAAAAACAATGCATGAAAGCCTTTTTTACAACAAGGCCCGAAGATCTTATTAACAGGGCTCAAAGGCCTCACCACCCCAATGACAACACAACTTAGAATACTAGTCAACAATTAAAAAACAAATAGAACTATGCACCAAAGTAGCTTGCCAACATGCCATTAAATCCCTACAGATCACTGACCACCAACGTAACAAGGGATAATAGTTTTCAGCTGACCCAGATAATATCCCTATAATTTGAATTCTAATCAAACTTGATTCCCATGTTGCACCAATACTCGAACCACGATGCCTTTTAGCAAAAAGCTCTCCAACAAATACACAAATGCTCAAATAGCAGGACTACAATAACACCATACAATCTGCCACGAACACAAGCATAACTGTGATCCAAACAAGAAAGAAGGCATGGATAATTATTGGTAATAAAATCATTTATTCCCAGATTCTTAATCTTCACATTCCTCATCCCAATCAAAGTGATTGGTTTCAGTGTGGGGAATTAAATAGATGGGCACAAACCATTTATTCTTTAGAAGTAAGTTGGAAGCAAACTTGAGGATTAGAAGCATCGGTAGATCTAGTGACTACGGTTCTCCATAAGCAAGAATAGTCTTTCCTATGCCTTGATTTCTTAGGTGAGTCGGTTATAAATCCTTTATCATCAACCATAGGTTTCTTGCCTCCAGTAATTGCGTCTTTATGTGAAGTCTCATGTTGCTCAGTATGCCTAAAGTGTTCATTGCCTCGTTCCAATTGTTTTGGAGTTTTTGTTGGATTGGTGTAGTCTGATTTGTTCTGGATGATGGTTGGGTTGAATGATTTCGGCCCATACTGTGCATCAGGCCGCAACTTCGCAGTGAGCTCGTTGGGGGTTGCAGGGGCAACGCACCCCTGCTTTAGGTTTCTGGGGGCCGAAGGTCCACAACCCAAATTTGAAGGTACTGTAGCAACTTTGACCATTGTAGCAGAGTTGACCGACCGACACAGACATCGGACATTGAAGTCAACAGGACTGTAGCGATGTGGACTTTCAGCTGCTAGCCATTGTAGCTTGTTGGACTTGGGTGACCGCGACACTGTAGCGATGCAGACTTCTTGCCGCCTTTCACTATAGCACAACAAACTTCCTGTGCGGTTGGTGAAATAGTGATCCATCTTCTTTATTAGCCCATTTCGACTTGGGGTTTCTGTGCATTGAGAACTCTAGAAAACTCTGTAATTTGTGCTCCCGGCTATAGTGAAATTATGCCTTTCCGTGGACGTAAGGATTATTCCCGAACCACGTAAATCTTTGTGTCCCGTTTTCTTCTCTTGTTTTTTCCCTTTTAACTGTTGCGTGAATCGTTTTTTTCGCTTCGTTGCTCCCGATGTTTTCCCAATAGCTTTATTCTCATCTTCATCATCAAAAACAATAACCCAATCCCCAACTATCTCACAAGAATTTAATTTCACATTCAGATCAATTTACTGGCCAATGAGAGATTTGTTGTTCTCTCTAACTTGTATGCGAGGATAAGTGAGTACAACCCTTAAAAACTTAGCATTCTTACTCATAAGGTAGTTGTGAAACATTACCACCTACAGTCTCTAAAACTTACACTTGATTATCAGAAATGTGGCCATCCCTTTCAATCTTAACACCAACAAATGGGAGTTAAGAATGTTGCAGCCTATATCTTTGGTGACCTTATCTAGGTGATTAGAAATTTCACCACCAATTTTCTTATCATGAACATTAGATGACAATTGGATATCAATTTTCCTTTTTATATCAGTGTTCTTCTCTCCACAACATTCACTCACATCATGCCCTCTAACATAATAAAAAGAATATACTATAGGTTTTGGGTGCAACATAAGTGTCCTTTGTCCCTTCATCCATGGTTCAAATATCGAAGCGAAGGAACTGGAGATCTATCAGCAAGAAATGCAGAAGAATTACCGGAGAAGGGAAGAGAAGGTGAAGAAGAAGTGGACGATCCTGCCATACGATGAGTGGCACCAGAATCCATAATCCATGGTAGAGTAGATTGACTTTGGAGCTTGTTAAAAGAAATACCTGATGGTACGATCAACCCAACTTTTAGTCTTAACTTACATGTAATCGTTGCTTTATATGATCAATGCAACACCCTGAGTTTTTATAAAATATATATTTTTCGAATAATTTAATTTCTTCGATAGCTTGCGCTTCACGCAACATCAAATTTTAACGAAACACGACATACATTTAAACTATTATTATTTAATATTATTGTTTTCACTTAGCCATTGGAATGATAGGTATGAATAGAATTAACTAAATTATGAAAATATATAGTTTACACATGTATATAAAATGAATTCTTTGGTGACCAATTGAAAATAAGAACCATTTAAAAACAAAGAAAATCTTTTTTCAAAACACTATTTTTATGCACACAAACGTGTTTTATCTTAATAAATTAAATAAATCACTTTTGGTGAATGATTTTAATGAAATGTATATTTTATATATCCAACCAAATGTTTAACATTCATCTTATGTGTTTTCTAGGCATGAAATAAGAATAAATTCAATTTTACACTTAAACACTGTATTTTTCTAAAAAGCAGTTTTGTCACAATTTATGCAGTTATTTTAAAATTAATTTTTGACACTTAAAAAATTTATTTGACAAAATAAGCATCATTTTTGAAATCTAAATGTCAAAATTAGTTTAGGGTGGTTTTTTAAGAATTTTCTGAAAAGATAAAATTTTCAGTGCATAGTGAAAAATATTGGATTTTATTAAAAAAACTGTCTTTTCATTCAAAGCATTTACAAACTTTATTTTATTTTAATATGATTTTAAAAGTAAAATTATTTAAATTATATATATATATTAATCTAATTTAGGTTATTGGAATCAATTTCATATTGAATTTTGATATAATTTTTTTAAACTTTCGAACATTTTCTCTAGAAAAACGCCTTCTAATCGGTTGGTAAGTTTAATTTTAAATTAAATTTTGTCACTTATATGAATGAAATTTGGAAAAATGAATTTCATATTTGGAATCATCATAATTTATATTATATAATAAGGTCAACTTATTTTTTTGGTCAAAATGAATAGTAAAAACAGTAAAAATTAATTAACGCGATTAAGGCTAAGACGAGTTTATTAGGGATAAAAATAAAAAGATAATGGGTAAAATGGCTTAGACACTTGTCCAACACTCATTGGCTAACCATATTTCAACCTTATCACCTTTAAGGTTTGAGAATGACTCATTTTGGAGTTTTGTGACATGTGAAAAACATGGGGATATCTTTTCCTTTTCAAAAAATTACAAACGTGGCACTCAACATACCTATAAAAGGCTGCTCTCTCCTCTCATCTACAAACTATCAAAGCCATTGCCAAACTCTACATAAATATCTTCCTTACTTCTCTCCCCTTATCCTAGAGTCCTTAGTTTGGTTAGGAAGCCCTTTTAAGAAGACTTTAGGTGTAAACCTAAAGAGGCTCTCCAAAGAAGGTAAAATTCTTAAACCTGCATTCTTATTTTATTTCTCCTTCCACCTCCTTTAATATTATTCAACTATGCTGATATAATAACACTAACATCTTCCATATACTGAGATGTTATTATGTTAACAACATAACTCATATCAATCTTCACTTTCATCAAATGGGAAACAAAACCGTCGATTATCTGTACGATAAACTGCCGCATTGTGAACCAATGTTATTCGTTTTCCATCGCTACCTCTCATAACTGGATATAATGATGAACTTAATGTTTATATATGATATTTACGATTTTATTATACATCTGGAATTATAATACCACATCTAATTATAAACGTTTTTATTTACAACGCACACAAGGAATAAAATACGCCCGGGGACCCGACCTCACGACGCACGCCCCAAGCCCCTCCCACCCTGCTCGCCCGAGGGGGCAACTATAATACCACATCTACCTTCTTACCTCACAACCTATGGAAAAACAATAATATCGCCCGTGTGTATGATGAACTGTCGCCTCGTGAATCGATGTGATGCGTTTTTCATTTTTGTTTTACTTGGATTATAATAAGGATATATTAAATGAATATATACAATATTTGTAACATAATTATACTTTATTTATGATATCACATATATCTTTTTACTTTCCATTTAGTGGGGGATACGATAACGTCGTTCGTGTGTACGGCGGACCATCGTCTCGCGAAACGATGTGATTCATTTTTTACTAACCATTTGCATAAAATGCAATAATGGTAAATTTAATAAATATATGTGATATATATTACATAAAAATGATTCTTTAAAGGTAATATATTACTTACATTTCTTTTGATTCATCCATCGTGAAAATGGAAACAATGTTCATGCGTATGTACGACCTACCGTCTTCACAAACGGTGTATTTTATTTTCTATCTCTTACTTATATGGATTACTCTAAATACATATATACTGAATATATTTGTTATTTATGTCATGGTTAATATCCCGAAGATGATGGAATCATGATTAAAGTAAGAGGATTGAAAATATCAAATCAAAACATACCCAAAATATAAAGTTATTACTCGAAACATGATTTTAACAAGGAATTGTTAACAAATAGGCAATAAAAGGTCATAAGTAAATCATATATGCTATGATATATATAAGTATGGTTCTGTAATAGATGTATAATAAACTTATATTTATTATAAAGGAGGTTCGAACGTGTATGAAGGAAGTCGAGACTTATGACAAGAGATTTCCGTCTCACTTTTTACTTATGTGAGATGCATTCTATATTCACAATCTATTTATTTTATGTGCTGTATATACTTTCCATGAATGTATTTTATGAATCTTCTCCTGAAAATTATGGGGATTTACATATCCATTTTAGGATCTATCTTTCATGGGGTTTACGGTTCAAAAGTTACCAAAACAGTAATATATTTTTGTCTCAATTTTCCCTCTTTGGGAAATACGTTATGTTATGCACCGACCTTTTATGAGGTGTATATACAACCTCTTTGATATGTAATATCATGAATTTATTTATTCTTATGATATTTTAAGTTCCATTTAGTGTTATTCTTTAATGGGGTTTGCGATTCAAAGTTACTAAAGTGGTAAGAGTTTTATGATACGATCTCATCATTTATCGGAATTGTTTATGTTTATGCTTTGGATGAGGAAATCTTGTGATCCATCTCTCAAGAAACACATGAATTTTCTTCTCCTCTGGTTATGTCATGAAAATACACGTTTTTCCTTCATTTTCCACTCTATGTACTCAAGAGTTCAAAAGAATGTTTTTAAGAAAAATTGTCTTTATTTCTCTCTTCGGTCGAAAACCCCTTTTTTGTCTTTCATATATAAGGCGAGCCGCGATGGTCCTATGGCAGACGATTGAGCAATGGAGCATGGAGCGGAAGTAGACCGAGGTAAGCATCGGGGCACTCCGCAGAAGATTGTTTATTTACTCCTGGTTTTCTTTACTTTTTATTTGATTTTGCTCGTCGCTTTGGGAGCCGTTACATTTCTTATATGTCATCTTTACTTCCTGCATTTTTACTCTGATTTATTATATTGTTGTTTGATTATCTGATCCCATGACATGGTACATGGGGTATAGCCTCCCCAAAATTCCACTTGAGACCCTTGTTGTTAGTCGAAAACCTCTTTCGTATAGGGAGGCACGTATGAGGCTACGTAGCATTCCGGCTCGGACCCAGTGATTCAGGTCGGGATGTTACAAAATGGTATCAAAGGGAGGTTGTAAAGAGCAAGGGAGAGAAAATCATAGATTCTTGATTAAATATGTTTTCAAAAACGTTTTAACATTCTCCAACATATTTTTTAAATGCATTCTTACCCATGTTTGAATTTTTACAAAGTATTTTAAAAAGAATATTCATGTTGTTTACAAAATAAGACCCATTTGGCTTTTACTAAAAATATGAAAAAATATCCATTTTGACATGTATGGAATGAATATAATTCCCCACTGTCATGACTACTTAACGTTTTAAAGATTTCTTTATAAGTTTCAAAAGTTTATTTTCAAAGAAAAGGATTTCCAAAACATTTTATGATTTTTTAGCGATTTTCAAACTGGAAAGGATATTCTTCTCAAGAAACATTTTAAATGATTTTAAAGTTTTTTTATAAGTTTAAGGTTATTTTCAAAGAAAAGGAATTTGATTTTTTTTATGTTTTAAAAAAGTGTTTTCCAAAGTGGAAATGTTATTTTCCGTAAGAAATGTTCAAAGTGATCTTTCAAAATCATTTTCTATCTAAGACGATATCGTTTGATGTTACTTATGCTTTACTGGGGATAAGATTGTATGATACAATCCTTATTATTTCTCTGAATGGTTGATGTTTATGTCGATGAAATGTTTATGAAACCCATTTATTTTTCATGGGTTATGATATGGTGAATTAAATAAATGTTTATGAAACCCGTTTTCTTTACACAGGTTATGATGTGAATATATAATGAATATTTTATGATATTATGGCACACATATGTATGTTTTTCATTATGTGATGTGTGAGACCTTTATCTCCCTCTAATGCATTGGGTAAAAATTTATATCTCATGAGATAACAATGAGAAACAAGTCAAAGAGTTTCATTAACTATGAAAAATAAGCGAGTCTTGAACCACTATGAGAAATAGGTGCGTCCTGAACCACAATGAGAAATAGGTGATGAGTCATGATCCATTATATTGATGGTCTTGGTAGTTAACGTTGACATATGAAATAGTTTTCTAAATTTATGATGGCGCCACACTTTTCTAACATGAGCAGATGGTTGATAATAGATTTATGACGATTTCTTACTTTTAGGGCTCATGTTTTCTGAAATGATAAATTTTTATACCATGACCCATGTTTATGATCTATGATAGTTTGGGTATGAACTTCATAAGTCATGTTCATGATCACATACCCTTATGCCTATCTTATGCCTTCATATGATTTTAGATTGATATCTCATATGTTTACCCTTACTGAGCATTTGAGACCACTCTTTCTTATGTTTTCTTTCCCAGGTTATGAAGAAGAGTTTAGGTAGGGAATGTCTAAGAAGAGTTCTATGTGTGAAGATCTTTATGAGAAATGTTGAAGATCTTTCACAAAATAAGAAGATTGTGTTTCTAGTCTCCAAAGACACTAAACTATTACGATCCTTGGGCGTGTGTTTATGAAATGTATTGGATATTCATCTAATAAGTCGTGATATTTATGTATGAAAATATTGGGCCCTTATTGTTAGTATCAAAGGATAAGTTTAGTTAACCTTTGGAAACTAGGATGAGAAAACCTTAGTGAGTTCCCTAGGGACATGTTTAAGGATAAGTCTAAGAATAATTCTTTGTATAGGAAAATATCCTAAAATATTGGTGAAGAATAGAGCGAGTGGTTTCCTAACAATACATCCCTATTTGGATACTACAAATGGATGTGGTTCTGACACAGATGTACCTAGAGGTAATAACTCTGAAAAAGGCACGTCGGACTTGACTCGAGCATTAACTGGCACATGACAACAGACCTTACTGTTCATCTGGTTTAACACTCTTGGAGGATATGCTTTGGAAATTCACTCTTTACGAACCATCATAAAGGATTTAGGTAATAACCATGAACAACTTAGTTTAAACATAAGGTGCCATATATTGTAAAGAAGGTGTCACGACTTAGACATCATATAACTGGTTTTTTATGATTATGTGGTTCCCCACTATGAATATTTTTTGCTCACACCAATCTTTTTGGTTTTAGTGAATGGCGGGAATCGGAAGGAACCGAGTTAACGTTGAATGTGATAGATAATGTGTTGATGAGAAACCAAATGGGATGATAAATGGAGTGAATGATATTGTTATTATACCTAATCAGTTATCACGATATATGATTAACAACTTTCACCTTAACTAACTCTCGGACTCACCAAAGAAGAGAAGGATAGAGTTCATTGAGAGTTTGGGTGACGAAGACCATAGAGGAAAGAAGATTTAGTTTCCTATATGTCGAGAATGTGAGAAGAAGCACTCTAGGGAATGTCTCAAAGAAACAAGAAGATGTTTTATGTTTGGAGAAGAAGAGCATATAATAAGCGATTGCTGAGGGAAAATGAAAAGTTCAGTTAATGCAGTGGATGAGAATAATGGTATACCTAAGACATCATCAATGGTTGAATGTTATAAATGTGGAAAGAATGAGAATTATATAAATCGATGTCCTAGAGGGGAAGCTTGTGAAGAGAATCAACAAGGTGGTATGAGTAATGATTATACTACTGATGATGAAGTGACCATGAATGTCATATGAATGACATGGGCTGCTCTAATAGTATTATTTATGTTAAATATGAGAATAATGATCTAATTGAGGTTGATGAATGTTAATACATGATTCATATTTCATATTGTAGGTAAGAGATATTAAGGAATAAGATGATGAAGCCTAGTTAATGGTTTAAGAATGAAGTGGAATGATTGAAGTGTTTGTGTATGAGAATTCAATAATCATGTTATATGAATCATGGAATATATAAGGATTTTTTTGTAGAAGTTTTTCATTAACTATTTGCAAGAATATGTTGAATGATATTGATAACCTAGGAAAGTGATTTAATGACAAGGTGATATTTTATGGAAAACACATGATTAGGGAAGATAACCCTTAACATGTTCCTGATATTGAGAAAATTATTTTTAGTGTGGATAAATAGATGATTGATATGGATAAAGTAAACTCGATAACATTGATGACCCCAGAATTGTTTAATGATTTGTTGACAAATGTTATCATTGTTGGAGTTTACATCTTTTTTGGATTTATGGAATATATTCAATAATATGTGGTTTTATTTAAGGAATGAGGGAGCATGTATGTTTTCATTGAGGTTTTTGGAAATTTTGGTTATTATTGTGTTTCAGGAGAGTATATGACTAAGGTATTCACATATTTGGTATGTGACCATTAAGAGTTACATAATGATATTTGGGGGATTAATGTTAAGTAGATTTTGGAAAATATAGTGATCTTCCTTATAAATTTTGAATTTTGGAAGGTTCATAAGATTAACCATTTACGGAATGGTTTAAGTTAAACTTTGGATGAGGTTTTAGTGATTAATGTATTGCTTCACCATATGAAGATTCATACATACTGGATAGCCTGTGCCGACCATTTTGTTATGATGATAACTAGAGATAAAAGGAATGACTTATCATTCTATTATGGATCTTGTGATCCATTAGTGCTCCAGGAATAAAAAATTCGTCTTTATTTCTTGGAGTAAGAGATAAAGTGGAAATTGATTGAAACACAACCAAAGGATAAATTTTTTCATATGATATAAAGGAAAGCTAATCCCTGGGTATATCGGTCCCTTTGAAATTCTTTATCATATCAGGACAGTAGCCTATCGATTGACACTTTCACCAAAACTCTCTCAAGTTCACGATGTGTTCCATGTATCTATCCTGAGGAAGTACATACATGATCCATCACATGTGATGAACTCAGAGGTCGTACCGCTGGAGAATGATCATTCTTATGAGGAACAACCGATTGAGATTCTGGATCATACAGAGAAGGTTCTATGAAACAAGACAACTCATTTGGTCAATATTTTGTTGTGAAACCATCGGTTTGAGGAAGCTACATGGGAACCTGAGGATGTATTGAGGTAGAGTATCCTCATTTGTTTATATTGGATTGAAAAATTCCATGGAAGAAATTCATTTTAAGGGGGATAAAATGTAACACCTTGATTTTTTTTATGAAATATATATATTTTCAAATAATTTAATTTCTTTGATAGTTTGCGCTACATGCAACACTGAGTTTTAACAAAACTGGACATACGATTAAAATATTATTATTTAATACGGTAGTTATCGCTCAACCATTGAAATGAAAGATATGAATATGATTAAATAAATTATGAAAATATATAGTTTATAAATTTATATAAAATTAATTCTTTGGTGACCAATTAATTAGAAATGAAAATAAGAACTATATGAGAATAAATGAAATCTTTTTCTAAAAAATTATTTTTATGCTCACAAATGCGTTTTATCTCAATAAATTAAATAAATAACTTTTGGTGAATAATTTTAATGAAATGTATATATTATATACTTAATCAAAATTTTAACATTCATCTTATGTGTTTTCTAGGAATGAGATAAGAATAAATCTAATTTTACACTTAAAAATCATGTTTTTCTAAAAAATAGTTTCGTTGTATTTTGCGCACTTATTTTAAAATTAATTTTTGACAATTTTCAGAAATTTATTTGAAAAAAATAAACTTCATTTTTGAAATATACATGTCAAAATTATCTTAGGGTGATTTTTTGTAATTTTATGAAAAAATAATTTTTTCAGTTAATAGTGAAAAATACTGACTTTTAATAAAAAAATTGTCCTTTCATTAAAAGAATTTACAATCTACATTTTATTTTAATATAGTTTTAAAAGTAACATTATTTAAATTATATATCAATTAATATAATTTAGTTCATTAGAATCAATCTCATGTTGAATTTTGATGTACAAACTTTTTAAACTTTTTAACATTTTCTCTTTGGAAAAACACTTTCTCATCACATTTGTGAGTTTAATTTTAAATTAAAATTTTCTACTTATGTGAATGAAATTTGAAAAAATGAATTTCATATTTTGAATTAGAATTTTTTATATTATATAATAAGGTTAACTTATTTTTTGGTCAAAATGAATAGTAAAAACTGTAAAAATTAATCACCGCGGTTATTGTTAAAACGAGTTTACCGGGGAGTTAAACTAAAAAGATAAGAGGTAAAATGACCTAGAAACTTGTCTCACACCCATTTTCTGGCCATATTTCGACCTTATCAGCTATAAGGTTTGGTAATGATCCATTTTAGAGCTTTGTGGCATGTGAAAAACGTGGGGACACATTTTCCTTCTCAAAAAATTATAAGTGTACCACTCACCTCACTTATAAAAGGTCACCCCCTCTCATTTCATCTTCACACCTTCAAAGCCCTTTGAATTATCAAATCCCTACCCAAATATCTTCTTTAATTCCCTAACCTCGTCATAAAATCATTAGTTTGGTTATGAAGCTCTCTTAAGAAGGCTTTAGGTGTAAACCTAAAGAGCCTCTCTGAAGAAAAGGTAAAATTCTTAAACTCTTGTTTTTGTTTTATTTATTTTTCCACCTCCTTTAATATTATTCAAAAAATGATGATATAATAGAAAACTTATCTCCCATATACTGATATTTTATTATCTTAACGACATGAAATATATCCATCTACGCTTCCATCAAATGTGAAACGAAATTGTCGATCGTGTTGACGACGGACTACCGCATTGTGAATCGATGTTATTTGTTTTCAATATTTACCCTACAGTTAGATATAATGATGGATTTAATATTTATATATTATATTTAGGATATTATTATACCTCTGTAATTATAACACCACATCTTCCTTCTTACCTCCCAACCCGTTGGAAAATAATAACGTCGCTCATGTGTACGGCGGACTACCGCCTCACGAATCGATGCAATGTATTTTTCATTTCTATTTTACTTGGATGGTAATAAGGATAGATTAAATGAATATATATGATATTTTTAACATAATTATACTTCTTTATTTATGATATCACATATATCTTTTTTACTTTCCATTCATCAGGAGATACGATAACGTCGTTCGTGTGTACGGTGGACTACCGCCTCGTGAAGCAATGTGCTTCATTTTTTACTAACACTTTGCATGAAATTTAACAAGGGTAAATTTAATGAGTATATGTGATATATATGACATAAAAATGATTCTATAAAGGTAATATATTATTTAACTTTCTTTCAAATCATCAATCGAGAAAATGAAAACAATGTTCATGTGAACGTACGACCTATCATCTCTATGAATAATATATTTCATTTTCTATCTCTAACTTCTATGGATTACACTAAATAAATATATACTGAATATATTTGATATTTATATCATGGTTAATATCCTAGATATTATGTTACCATGATTAAATTAAGAGGACCGAAAATAACAAATCAAAACATACACAAAAAAAACAAAGTAGTTATTACCCGAAACATGGTTTTAACATGGAATTGTTAACAAACGGATAATAAAAGATCATAGAAAATCATACATGGTATGATATATATAATCATGGTTCTATAATAGATTTATAATAAATTTATATTTATTATAAAGGAGGTTCGAACATGTATGAAGGAAGTCGAGAATTATGTTAAGGGATTTCCCTCTCACTTTTTACTTTTGTGAGACACATGATATATTCACCAACTATATATATTATGTGGTGTATATACTGCCATGAATGTATTTTATGATGCTTCTCATGAAAATTATGGGGATTTATATATCCATTTGAGTATATTTTTTTCACGGGGTTTACGGTTCAAAAGTTACCAAAGCGGTAAGAGATTTTTGTCTCAACTTGTTTTCTATGGGACATACACTATGTTATGCACCTAACTTCTTTTATGAAGTGTATATACAGTCCATTTGACATGTAATATCATGAATTTATTTATTATCATGATATTTTAAGTTTTATTTATTGTTATTCTTTCATGAGACTTATGATTCAAAGTTACTAAAGTGGTAAGAGTTTTATGATACAATCTCATTGTTTATCAAGATTATTTATGTTTATGCTTCTGATGAGGAAATATTATGATTCATATCTCAAGAAACTCATTACTTTTCTTCTCCTATGGTTATTTCATGAGAATATATGTTTTTCTTTCATTTTCCTCTCTTTATGTACTCAAGAGTTCAAAAGATTTTTTTAAGAAAATCATCATTATTTCTCTCTTCAATTAAAAAACCTTTTTTTGTCTTTTATATCCATGTTTTATAAAAATGTTTTAAAAAATGTTTAACTTTCTTTACAGTATTTATTAAAGTCATTCTTACCCATGTTTTAATTTTTACAAAGTTTTTAAAAAGGAATCTTCATGTTGTTTTCAAAACAACGTATGTTTGGATTTTATTGAAAATATGAAAGAAATATCTGTATTAACATGTATAGAATGAACAAAATTTCCTACAATCATGACCACTCAATTTTTTAAAGCTTCCTTTACAATCTTCAAAGTGTATTTTCAAAGAAAAGGATTTCCAAAATATTTTATGAATTTTTAGCGATTTTCAAAGTGGAAAGGAAATTTTTCTCAAGAAATGTTTTAAATGTTTTTAAAGATATCTTTATAAGTTTACAAGGTTATTTTCAAAGAAAATGATTTTGAAAATATTTTATGTTTTAAACAAGTGTTTTTCAAAGTGCAAATTCTATTTTCCTCAAGAAATGTTCCAAGTGATATTTCAAAATCATTTTCCATCTAAGATGGCATCCTTTGATGTTATTTATACTTTACTGAGGATAAGATTGAATGATACCATCCTTATGATTTTTATGGGTGATTAATGTTTATGTCTATGAAATGTTTATGAAACCCATTTATTTTTCATGAGTTATGCTATGGTGAATTGATGAAATGTTTATGAAACTTGTTTTCTTTACACTGGTTATGATGCGATGATATGATGAATGTTTTATGATATTGTGGCACACATATGTATGTTTTTAATTATGTGATGTGTGTGACCTATATCTCCCTCCAATGAATTGGGTAAAGCTTTATATCTCATGAGATAAAAAATGGGAAACAAGTCAAAGAGCTTGATCCACTATGGGAAATAGGCGAGTCCTGATCCTATATGGGAAATATGGGAAACATGCGCATCCTGATCTGTAATGGGAAACAAGTGATGAGTTCTAATCCACTATGTTGATGGTCTTGGTAGTTAACTTTGACATATTAAATGGGTTTCTATATTTATTACAGTGCCACACTTTTATTACATGAGATTATGTTTGATGATTGATTTATGATGATTTCTCGCTCTTAAAGCGCATACTTCCTGAAATGATAATGTTTTATACCGTGAGCCATGTTTATTATCTATGATAGGTTGGGTTTGAAATTTATAAGTTATGTTCAGGATCACATACCCTAATGCTTATCTTATACTTTTTTATGATCATAAATTGACATCTCTTATGTTTACCCTTACTAAGTATCTGAACTCACCCTTACTTATGTTTCGTTCCCCAGGTTATGAAGAAAGGTTTGGGTAGGGTATACCTAAGAGGAGTACTATGTGAGAAGATATTTGTGGGAGATGTTGAAGATCTTTTATGAAAAAAGAATACTGTGTTTCTAGTCTCTAAAAACACTAAACTATTACAGTCATCGGGCACATGTTTATGAAATATATTGAATATTCATTTAAAAAGTTGTGATATTTATGCATGAAAATCCTCTATTCTTATAATCAAATCATCATGTCCAATGAAAAAAATAGATTACTTGATTGGATTAAAATGATGGAATCAACATAGGAGGATCTTCACATGTAATTTATAATTAATTTATGAGCAGATATAGAATTACCTCAACTTGTAATTCAACTTTCATTGATGATCCAGTTAACTAGACCTTGTCATACCATCATTTCACTATAGGATCTAAGTGCATAATCCATCTAACGATGATCCACATATGCACCAAAATATATGAACATCGCTGTAGAATCATTCGGTGCTAACACGACCGATCTCGATCGCTTGTATTGTCCTTGGTTGATCACAGTAGTATTCTTCTTGAAGGAGGAAGAACTCTTGGTGATCTCTCAAAGTATTGAGAGAGAAGGAAGAGAGAGCTCATTTTAGATCTCTATATCTATCTCTAGACCTTTAGAGAGTCTCTCTCTATCCGCTGTTCACACCAAAAGTAATTTGTAAAGTGATATAATTAGATATTTATTATGGAAAGTTTAGGGTTGAAATATAACATACAATTACCATACCAACTTTAATATTCTTAGTTAGACCTATGTCCATAAATAATAATAATATTATTTTTAATCGCTTAACATGTGAAACACATTTAAGAATATATCAATATCATTTATACCTTTTCCAATTGGACCATTGTGCTTGGTCCGCTTCTGTCATCGACATTTATCCATCATTAAATAATGACTATTTATTTAATAAATGTCACTGCATTATTATAAAATAAATATAATAAATTTTATATTCATAAAACTTGAAAATAGATATTTATTATTATTATTATTTAACTCACTTATCATTTAAAATAACTTTTTTATTAAATTATGGAAATCAACTAAACCCGAATAAATATTTTTTATTATAACTTGTTAAATTTAATATCAGAACTTAACTGAGATTATAGATACACTTAGCGTGTGACCCTTTATACCTCTTTTTAAGTGGCATTAGGCATAATCACATAAAGTCCAAGGTTAGCATCTAACATCATGCTAAGATACCCATAAATAAAGAAGTTAATTTCATAAGGTCTTCTAAACTCCTACGAATATTTACCATGTAATATAATACTTTTACCATGATATCTCAAATCAAGTGGGTTGCATGTCAGTTCCATCAACCAATATGTTCGATGTATCTGTCTTTGACTTTCTGGAAATGAACTTGCCTATCGAACACCATGACCATGAATTTATGCAGGCTGTTCCATTCCCACCAAAGGTTCTAAGATATCAACTTACATCAAGGGATGGAAAGGATAAATCCTTTCTCACATTACCCATTAATGGAATATCACTCGTGGCGTACCAAATGTATCCTACTTAACCACAAATATATATTGTCACAATTTTCATCAATACATCAAAGCATGTGAGTCATGATATCCATTAATTATAATATTAAAGTCTAAGGATCAATACATACATACACATATAGGAACATCCAATGAAACATGAAAATGTAGATTTCCTATTAATGAGTTTGTTCTCATAAACCCCTATCTTGGAGATTACCAAGGAAAAACACCATGAGAAGGTGTCTCAATGACATATGATCCTCCTACCCATGGTATCCTGTATTGTCTATTTCCTATTAGACAATATCATTTAGCTATAAAACAAGGTTCAAGAGTAATATCATGGAACCTCTAGGTTCTTATCATTGCGGGGAACTTCTACAACCTTTCAACGCAACATATATTCTTAGGACATTATCACATATAAGATACATGAAAAGGAATAATCATGATGCGATAAGAAACTTCATTAAACATGTAATCAAGTACTAAGAAATTCGGTTCTAGGGTACCAACTCCAACAGACTCCCACTTGTACTAAAGCCAACTAACAATAACTTTCTTTCCACTAGCTATCAC
Source organism: Viscum album (assembly GCA_963277665.1). NCBI lineage: Eukaryota > Viridiplantae > Streptophyta > Magnoliopsida > Santalales > Viscaceae > Viscum > Viscum album. The sequence goes on along the minus strand of OY728159.1, from coordinate 1,233,508,743 downwards.
ATGATACTTTTGTTGCTGCTGAGATAAATATCTGGTCAATTGGTCCACTAAATTTTCCTTCATGGATACACTTCTCACCACAAATTCACCTCGTTGAGAAAAATCCCTCAAGAGATGAAACTTTTGGAGTATGTTCTTTTTCTTTTGGTACGACCTCGACTCTTTGGAGAGAGCCACCACTGCATTGTTATCATAGTAAATCGTGATAAGGTCTTTTCTTCTAGGTACCACATCATTCTCTTGAAAAAAGTTATGAATCTGAAATGCTTCCTTGGATGCATCTAAGACACAACATACTCATACTCCACTATAGAATTGATGACAAATGGATGCTTTGAACTCTTCCAGATCATAGATCTTTTGTCGAGGAAAAAGATATATCCATACTGTGACTTCAGATCATCCCAATCTATCTAAAATCTAGCATCTATATAACTCATAGAAACTATCTCTTCATATTTTCCATACACCAAGAATATATCCTTAGTTCACCTCAGATACTTATGGAAAGCCTTGACATCAGTCCAATGATGTTCATCTAGATTTGGTTGATATTTTCCTACCATGCTCAAAGCATAGGAAACATCAAGCATCATACACAACATGACATACATGATGGATCATATCGTAGAAGCATATGAGATATTTCTCATTCTAATTCTTTCCTCTTGTTTCCAAGGACACATTTTCTTAGAAATATGTATATTATGTGACATTGGAACCAGTCCTATCTTGGATTGTTCTATACTGAACCTATTCAGTATATGGTCAATGTATGTACCTTGAATTAGTCCAAGAATCCTCTTGGGTTTATCATGCATGACCTTTATCCCTAGAATTCATGCTTCTTAACCTAAGTCTTTCATGGAGAATCACTTTCTTAACCATACCTTAACCACTTGTAAGGCTGGTATATTATTTACAATTAGTACTATATCTTCAACATATACTACTATGAAAATAACTTAACTCCAACTAAAATGATTGTAAACACATGGATCACATTTGGTCTTAATGACACCAAATTCATTTATGACTTCATCGAAATGAATGTTCCATGACATGGATGCTTGATTTAATCCATAAATGGATCTATGCAACTTGCATACCTTTTTGGAATTGATTAGGGTTAGAAACCCTTCTGGTTATTTACACATCCTCTTGAAGTTTTCTATTACAGAATTCAAATTTCACATCCATTTTCCAAATCTCATAGTCATTGTAAGATTCTATGGCTAACAAACCTTTTATGGATTTAAACATGGAAACTCTAGAAAAGGTTTCTTCATAGTTAAATCCTTGACATTGTCTAAACCCTTTAGATTCTATATATGCTTTATAGGTGTTTATATTACCTTCCATGTCTATATTTTTCTTGAATACCTATATACACCCAACAAGATTTACATCAACTGGAGGATCAACCAGAACTCAAACTTGGTTTTGATACATGAAATACATTTCATAATTCATGACTTTCTACCACCTTATAGTTTCTAAGATCTCTACTGCCTCATTATAGGAGAGAGGATCATTATTGTCAACCAATAATGAGTCACTTTCACCAGTTATTAGAAAACCATATCTCTTTATTTGTCTCACCTCTCTAGTTCTCCTATATAGCACTTGTGTTTTAGGAACAATTTCTTCCATGGAGACTTGTGGAATCAGTTCATGTACCAACACTTGTGTATCTTGAGCATTAACTTCATCGAATTCGATCTTTCTCCCACTATCCTCCTTGAGGATGTGATCATTATCAATAAAGACGACCAGTCTTATGATAATCACTTTCTTGTATGGAGGGTTGTATTAGTAGCATCCCCTTGTTTCCTTGGGATACCCTATAAATATACACTTTCTACCTCAGGGTGCTAGTTTGTTTCTTGATCTAACCTTAACAAATGCCTTGAAACTCTATGCACAAAAATGTGACAAAATGGGTTTTTTCCACTCCATAACTTAAAGGAAATACCATTTTATGCTTTATTAGGCACTTTATTTAGTAAGTATGATGCCATATGTAATGCATACCCCAAAAAAGGATAATGGATGGATTGTGTGACTTTTCATTGACCTTACCATGTCCAACAAGGTACAATTATTCTTTTCAACAACACCATTCCACTATGGTGTATAATGTGGAGCGAGTTATGATAAAATCCCATACTCCTGTAGAAAGTCAATAAAGTCTTGATTAAGATATTCACTACCTCGATCCGATTGAAGTTTCTTTATCTTCTTACAAATTCGATTCTTAACTTAATTCTTGAATTCTTTGAAACTCTTAAAGTATTTAGACTTATACCTCATCAAGTAGATATAACCATAACTGCTCAAATTGTTGGTAAAAGTAATAAAGTATGAGAATCCATCTCTATCCTTTACTTAAAAAGTTCTACACATATTAGTGTGTACTAAATCTAGAAGCCCTATGACCCTTTCAACTTGAACACTGAATGGTGATTTAATCATCTTTCCTTGTAAATAGGCATAACATTTTCACGTGGATTAAGCTTAAAGGAGTCTAAGTAACCATCTTAATAGATCTTTGTCAAACAATTCTCATTTACGTGACCAAGGTGGCAATGCCACAATTAGGTGTTATATGAGTCACTCATATTTGTTACATTATCAATTTCCAATATTTGTTTTTTGTAATCTATTACATAAATACTATTACTCAACTATGTCATACCATAACATATGCTATTGTTATAAAAGTAGGAACCCTTATTTCCAAAGGTGAAAATAAATGGATCCATATCTAAACAAGAAATAGAAATAATGTTTTTGGTAACACTAGACACATAATAAAAAAATTTTAAAACTAAAATCAATAATGTCGGTAATGTGAGATGGTAATATCCAATGGATAAAACAACCAGCCACACTCCATTAGTATCATGTAGATCCATCTCACCTCTTACAACCTTCTGAAATCTACTTGGTTCCTATATTTTTATACAAATATGAGTATTGCATGCATTATATAATTTCTAACTTGTAGATATAGAAATATCACATTCAATAATGAACACACCTAAAGCATCCCCTTGATTTTTTGGATGGGTTAAATTTCTCTTCCAGTGGTCTTGATTTCCACATGCAAAACATACCACATCCTGTTGCTTTCCTTGCCTCTAGATTTTCTTCTTCTTAGAAGGATGGTTCTCTGGATCCTTAGACTTGGAATGAGTCTTTGGCGTCTTTATCTTTTTCTTACTCTTCTTATTCATCATAAGTATAGTGGATTTTTCATGCCCCATGTCTTTATCAACTTGGCAAATAAGTGTAAGAAGTTTTGAAAGTGTCTTCTCACTACTTCTCATATTATAATTCACAATAAAACCATAGAAGTTTTTAGGTAGTGAGGACATAATGAGATCTATGCGTAGCTCATTAGGGATCTTAAAACCCAAGATTTCCAGGTGCTCAATGTATCCAATCATCTTGATTAAATGTGGTACAGATGGCACCAAATCACCAAGATTTCATGTGAAAAGTGCATTAGAGATCTCATATCACCCTGATCTCCCCTTCTCTTGATAGAGATCCCAAAGGTGATAAATGAAGCTATATGCATCCATATACCAATATTTCTTTAAAAGATCATTGTACATGGAGGATAATATGAAACATTAGACATCAATTATTTCATACACATGTTTTATATAGATATATACTTTTTCCTCACTAGCCTCTTTAGAAAGGAACTTAGGAAGCGGGGCTTCCAACATGTACAATTTCCATTCCTGGCGTAGTATAACACATAAAAATCTATACCATTCATAGAAATTTCTGCTGGTGAGAAGGTTATCCTTCTTTAATATGGATTATCGTGATATTTTTGAAGTCGTTTGATTTTCTATTTCTACAAATTAAGAGCAGATAATTAGTACTTGTTTGATTACATAAAAAAATTAATAAATTTAAATTTAATTAAATTCCATTAACCTTCCACTTTTTTTCAAAACCCAATATCCATCCCCATTAGTTTCGAAATATCCCATCTCTTAGATATTCTAGTGGAAAAGATCAATATTTCCCTTCTCATAACCTAGACTTGGGATTGATAGGTTATTTTAAGGGGTTTAGGTAGACATAACTTGCTAACTACATTAACTCATAGTTCTTTGATCCATTGAGTGGAATCCCCAATCTTGAAATCATATCTTAAGGACTTCCTCTACACTTGAATCTTAGTTACACCAAGTCCTTGTTGGGAATATAACCCTTGATGTAGACCAAGTTAGGTTAACCCATGACTTCAAGCTAAAAATTCCATGATAATTGAAAGCACCTCAACTTGGGTTGGTCAAGCACTTTGAACCATGAGTTTTTTTTTAAATTAAGTAGTGTAAGGATATAATAAATTAATATTTTATTTGATGGATTTTTATCCTTATTCATAAATCCCATTTTATATTTTCACATTCCATGTTAATATAAATTGGATTTTAGTTAAGTGATTAACCATTTCTAATAAAACATTTACGCATAATCTGGTTATATTTTATTCCATCTCACATGCTTGTCAATTAATTTATTAGGTGATCACACAACATTCAAAAACATAAATAATTAACTATGAAATTGACATAAATAAAATATAGGCGGTATGATCACGAGATTCTATAATGGTTATTTTATCTAGTGGATGATAAACTAACCCTTGACCCTAAGGGAAAACACCTTGAACCATAGCATGGTTTGTGTTGTAGTATTTCACCTTTGGATCCTATGTATTGCCTCAATTGGTTTCACCTTGGCTCCTTGACTCAAACCGTCTCCTCTCACATGGGAGCTCCATCTTTACATAAGCTTTTACTCACATGCAGGTGTGGGGATCCAATGGATTGGATAAATAGGATTTACATAAAATAAATCGTGGGCATGCAATCCCTTATATAATAAGGAGGAGGGGATGAATCGTAGGCCATCAAATTTAATTTAACCATAATAAATTAAAAGAAAACACTATGTTCTAATCTCATGATCATCCAAAAGCATCATGTAACAAGAATACATTTACAATATTGTTTTCAATTACTTTGATTCATTATTTAATTAAGAAAATGCGCTATGAATTAATCTAATTAATTTAATTTATCTTAATTCCATATAAGCATCCTTAACTCACCATCATCTATTAATTTCATTTAAAATTAATTAAGTACACATGTGTACTTGGAGGAAACAGTGTGTTCTTATCCAAATTTGTAACACATAAATAGATTTAATATATATAATTATAAATCCTAAGCCATGGCATGTACTGTAAAATGAATGAAACATGAAACACATGTGTATATGATTAATTATATATTTAATTTTTCTTTATGAAAAATTGGGCACACTCTCTGTAGTAGACTACACGTGTACAAAATCACATGACATGTACTGTCTTCTTCTCGTATCCATAACACACGCCTTGGGTTTTTTTTGTTTTGCTTGCCAAAAATGAGTTTGAGGTACATGATGTGTAGTCCAACTTACATGGCGTGTAACCTTGTAGTTTCATGGATAATTTATCCCTATTTCGTGTATCCAATACACAAAACACTAGGACAACCAGTGTTCTTATCTATGAGAAACCTGGGACTACATGTCATGTACAGTGGTTACAAGATGTTTAGTTTTTCATGCCGTGTGCCAGTCGGTTTGGATCTATAGAAAAATCCATTTTTGTCAGATCTTAGATCTGATTACCTCATATGTATCCAACTTTATCATGATATCCAGACGTGAAAACAAAAATACATAGCATGTATGCAGTAAGTACACACCATGTACTCTGGTTTTGTCTAGGTAGAGCCTTTGGAACCTCCAGATGGTATCAATCAAATGCTTCTTCATTTTTAATCATCAATATATTATTGGTTATGTTATCGAGAATAAAGAAATGGAAGATACGATTATTTTTAGATATTAAAAAGAATCATTTTAAGTAAAAGAAAACACAAATACATGAAAATAAACAATTAATAATAAATAATTATAAATTAAACATGTGACCCTTCTGATAAAACTTGTAGGTTCTGGGTGCAGCGGAAGTATCCTTTGATGATACGACCAACTAGACTTTTAGTCTTAATTTACATGTAATTGTTGCTTCACAAGATCAAAACATCATGTACAATGAAAATAGTAGATTACTTGACTAAATTAAAACACTAGAACAAGAATATAAGGATCTTCACATGTAATTTATAATTAATTTATGAGCATATATAAAATTAACTCAACTTGTAATTCAATTTTCATTGATGACCCAATTAACTAGACCTTGTCGTACCATCGTAGTGTTGAAAATTCCAAGTGTAAATTCCCTCTAGTGGTGATCCACATATGGACCACAATCTCTAAACATCATCGTAGAATCACTGGGTGCTATAACAACCGATCCTGACCACTTGCATTATTTTTTGTTGATCACAACAATATTCATCTTGAAGGAGGAATAACTATTGGTGCTCTCTCAAAGTTTTGAGATAGGATAAAGAGAGAGATCATTCTAGATTTCTAGAACCATCTCTAGGGCTTGATAGAGTCTCTCTCTATGTGTTATTCACAAAAAAATTATTTTGGAAAGTGATATAATTAGATATTTATTATGGAAGGTTTAGGGATGAAAAATAACACACAAGACCCTTACCAACTTTAATATTCTTAGTTGACCCCATATCCATTAATAATAATATTATTATTATAAATAACTTTACATGTGAAAAATATTTAAGAATATATAAATATCATTTATACCATTTAAAATCGGACCATTATGCTCGGTTTTCTTCCCTCATCAAAATTTATTGATCATTGAATAGTGAATATTTATTTAATAAATGTCACTTCATTATTCTATGATAAATATAATAAATATTATATTAAAAAAACTTGAAAATAAATATTTATTATTATTATTATTTAACTCACTTATCCTTTTGAATAACTTGTGATTAAATAATGGTGATCAACCAAATTCGAATAAATATTATTTATTATCACTTGTTAAATTCAATAACAGAATTTAATTGAGATTGCAGATACACTCAGTGTGTGATACTCTAGGCCTCTTTCTCAGTGACATTCAGAATAATCACCTAAAGTACATGGTTACCATCTAGAAACATACCAAGATACCTATAAAGAAAGAGGTTAATGTTGCAATGACATCTAACCTCCTATGAATGTTTACCATGCAATGTAATCCTTTTATCCTGATATCTCAAATCAAGAAGGATGCATGCTGATGCCATCAACCTATATGCTCAATGTCACTTTCTTTGACTTTCCAGAAATTAAATTTCCCACCGAACACCATGACCACGTATTTATGTAGTATGTTCTATTCCCATCAAAGGTTGTGATATATCAACTTCCATCAATGGATGGAAGGGATACATCATTTCTCTCATTATCCATTAATGCAATATCACTTGTGACGCACCCAACGTATCCTACTTAACCACAAACATATGTAATCATAGTTTTCATTAATATATTAAATCACGTGAGTCATGATATCCATTAATGATAATATTTAAGTATAAGGATCAATACATACATATGCATATAGGAACATCTAATGAAACATGGAAATGTAGATTTCTTGTTCATGGGTATGTTCTCTTAACCTCCCATATTGGAGATTACCTAGGGAAAACACCATCAAAAGGTGTCTCAATACTATATGAGCCTCCTATACCTAATAGCCTATATCATCTGTGTCCTGTCAGAAAATATCATCTAGCTATAGAACATGGTTCAAGAATAATATAGCAGAACCTCTAGGTCTTATCATAGTGGGGAATTTCTATGACCTTTCAACGTGACGTATATTCATAGGAAATTATCATATACAAGAGACATGGAAAGGAACAATCATGATGATATAAGAAAATTCATTAAACATATAATCAAGTAATAATAAAATTGGTTCTAGGGAACCAAATCCAACAGACCCCCACTTGCACTAGATCCAACTGATATTAACTTTCAGTCCACTAGATATCACATTATACCTTTTCCTCAGAGGAGATAAATCCTTGGTTAAGGGGTCCATTATGTTTTCCTTCATGGATACACTTCTCAACACAACTTCACCTCATTGAGAAAAAATTATCAAGAGATGTAACTTTCGAAGTATGTGATTTTTACTTTGGTGTGACATTGATTCTTTGGAGAGATCCATCACTGTAGTGTCATCACAGTAAAATGTGATAGGGTATTTTCTTTTAGGTACCGTATTAATCTCTTAAAAAATGTTATCAATCCAAACCATTTCCTCAGCTGCATCAGAAGCCACAATATACTCATAATCTATTATAGAATCAAAAAAAATTGGTTGCTTTGAACTCTTCCAGCTCACAAATTTCCTTTAGAGATAAAAGATATATCCAAAATTTGAATTCATATCATTTTGATCAATTTGAAAGATAGAATCTATATAACCCCTGAAAACTAGCTCTTCATCTTCTCCATACACCAGGAACATATCCTTAGTTCACCTCAGATACTTAAGGATAGCCTTGACATCAGTCTAATGCTGTTTACTTGGATTTGGTTGATATATTCCTACCATTATCAAAGAATAAGCAACATCAATCCTCATAAACAACTTTAAATACATGATGGATCCTATCCCAGAAGTGTATGTGATATTTATCATTCTCCTTCTTTCCTATTGTGTCTGAGGATATATTTTCTTAAAAAGTGTATACCATGTGACGTTGGAACCGATCATCTCTTTGATTGTTCTTTACTAAACCTATTATATATCTATTCAATGTATGCACATTGACTTATTCCAAGTATCCTATTGGATCTATCATGTATGATCTTTATTCTTAGAATGCATGCTTCTTAACCTAAGTATTTCATGGAGAATCACTTGGTCAACCATGCCTTAACCTCTTGTAAGGATGGTATATAATTCCCAATTAGTAATGTGTCATCAATATATAATACCATGAAAAAAACTTTACTCCCAATAAAAATATTTTAAACACATAGCTCACATTCATTCTTAATGAAACCAAATTCATTTATGGCTTTATTGAAATAAATATTCCATGACCTGGATTCTTTTTTAAATCCATAAATGGATATCTGCAACTTACATATCTTTTTAGCATTGATTTGGGTCAAAAACCCTTATGGATATGTTATGTACACATCCTCTTGAAGGTTCCCATTAAGGAATTCAGTTTTTACATCCATTTTCCAAATCTAATAGTCATGGTAAGCTACTATGGAAAAAAAATTATGATAGATTTAAACATGGAAACCATAGAAAAGGTTTCATCATAGTCAATAACTTGATGTTGTCTAAACCCTTTAGCCAGTAGTCATGCTTTATAGGTGTTTACTTTACCTTTCATGTCTAAATTTCTCTTGAATACCCATTTACACCAACAGGATTTACGCCAACTGAAGTATCAACAAGAACTCAAAATTGGTTTTGATACATGAAATCCATTTTATAATTCATGACTTCTTTCCACCTTGCAACCTCCAAGATTTCTACTACCTCATTATAGGAGTGAAGATCATTATTTTCAACCAATAACGAGTCACCATCATCAGTGACTCGAAAACCATATCTCTCAGGTTCTATCTCCCCTCTAGTGATCCTATGAAGCACTTATGTTTCATGAACAATTTATTCTATGGGGACTTTTTTGAGAAAAGTGAGCACTAAGGCTCCTAAATTAATAAAAATTAGGTTACACCAAATGAAATGAAGGTATTTTACATTTATCTCAATCAAGAAGAGGAAGAATGTCAGTAGGCACACTGCTTAGATATTTTTCCTATTCTTTAGTGATTCCTTTGTTTGCAAGGCCATCTGGTATGTGATTCGCTTCCCGAAAAGTGTGAGTGATGATGTAATTTAAAGTAGAAAGTCAATCCAGACATTTGATCCACTTTCTTGTGAATTTCCATGAAATATGTGTTTGACCCATTCTCATGGCTTGAACGATGGTCATCGAATCACATTCCAAACAGATATTGTTCAAGTTCCTTTGATAAACCTTGTTGACCGCTTTGATGACGCCCAACATTTCTACTTATAAAGAGGTTGCATGCCAACACATGAACATGTGAAAAACATGTTCCTTTACACTCTATAAATTAAAGGTATTACTATTTTATGCTTTATTTGGTACTCGATTTAGTAAGTATGATGCCGTATGTAATTCATATACCCAAAAAGGATAATGGATGGCTTGTGTGGATCATTATCAACCTTACCATATCCAATAAGGTATAGTTATTACTTTCACTAACACCATCCCATTGTGGTGTATAAGGTTGAGTAAATTGCATTAAAATCCCATACTCCCATAGAAATTCAATAAAGTATTGGTTAAGATATTCACCACCTTGATCTAATCAAAGTTTCTTTATCTTTTTACCAAGATGATTCTAAACTTTATTCTTGAATTATTTGAATTTCTCAAAGGATTCAAACTTATACCTCATCAAGTAGATATAACCATATCAACTCAAATTGTTTTTAAAAGTAATAAAGTATGATAATCCACCTATAGCCTTTACTTGAAACGGTCCACAAACATCAGTGTGTACCAAATCTATAATCTCTGGGGCCCTTTCACCTTAACCACCAAATGGTGGTTTGGTAATCTTTCCTTGTAAAAAAGTATGGAATCTTTCAAGTGTCTTAAGATCAAAAGAGTCTAAGTAACCATCTTGATAGATATTTTTTAAATGATTCTCATTTATGTGACTAAGGTGGTGATTCCACAATTGGGTGTTATATGAGTCACCCATATTTGTTTCATTATCAATTTCCAATATTTGGTTTTCATATTTTATTACATAAATATTGTTATTCAACTATTCCATACCATAACATATGCTATCTATATAAAATAAGGAACCATTATTTCTAAAGGTGAAAATAAATCCATCCATATCTAAACAAGAAATAGAAATAATGTTCTTGGTAACAATAGACACATAATAAAAATTCTTTAAAACCAAAATAAATCTTGTTGGTAATGCGACATTGTAATATCCAATGGATAAAACACCCAGCCTCACTTCATAGACTTCCTGTAGTTCCCCCTCACCTCTTGCAACCTTCTGAAATATACTTGGTTCCTATATTTGGATAAAATGTGAGTACTAAATACATTATATAATACCAAATTTGTAGATATAGAAAGATTACATTCAATAATGAACACACCTAAATATTCACCTTTCTTTTTTATATGGGTGAAATTCTTATTCTAGTGGCCCTACTTGCCACATGAAAAACATACGACATCCTATTCCTTTACTTTCCTATGGATTTTCTTTTTCTTGGAAGTACAGTGCTCCAGATCCTTAGACTTAGAACGAGTCTTTGATGCCTTTGATTTGTTCTTCCTCTTCTTATTAACCATAAGTATACTTGGTTTATTATGATCCATGTCTTTATCATCTTGAAGAATAAGTGTAAGAAGTTTTGAAAGTGTCTTCTCACTAATGCTCATATTATAATTCATAATAAAACTGGGGAAGTTTTTAGGTAGTGAGTACGTAATGAAAAATGTGTGAATATCATCAGAGATCTTAAAACCCAAGATGTACAAGTGCTCAATGTAGTTAGTCATCTTGACTAAATGTATCCCATATGGAACCGACTTTTAAAGCTTTCACATGAATAGTGCATTGGAGATCTAACATCTCTCTGATCTCTCCTTCTCTTGATAGAGATCCTAATGGTGAGATACGATGCTATACACATCCATATCCTCATATTTATTTAAAATCTCATTGTACATGGAGGATAATATGAAACATTGGACTTCCATTGAATCATCAACATGTCTTATATATACATATACTTCTTCCTCACTAGCCTCTTTGTCAAGGAACTCAGGAAGTGGTGATTTCAACATGTACAATCTCCATTTGTGGCATAGTATAATGTGTAAGCACCTATACAATTCCTATAAATTAATGCCGGTGATATGATTATCCTTTTATAGTATGTATTGCAATGATATTTTCGAAGTTGTTTTATTTTCCATTTCTAAAAATTAAGATAAAATAATTAATACTTGTTTGATTACATAAATAGATTAATAAATTTAAATTTAATTAAATTCCATTAATCTCACACTATTTTAAAAAAACCCAATATCACTCACCATCAGTTTCTAAATATCTTAGATCTCATATATTCTAATGGAAAGGATTGATATTCCCCTTCTCATAACCTAGACTTGGGTTTGACATGTTATTTGAAGGGTTTTAGGTAGGTGTAACTTTCCAACTACATTAACTCACAGTTCCTTGATATGTTGAGTAGACTCCCAAATCATGAAATCCTATTTTAAGGATCTCATCTACACTTTACTATTGGTTATACCAAGTCCTTCTTGGTAATTCAATCCTTGATGTAGACCAAGTTAAGTCAACCAAAAAATTTAGGCTAAAATTCCACGATAATTGAAAGCACCCCAACTTGGGTTGGTCAAGCACTTTGAACTATGAGGTTGTTTCTAACTTAAGTAGTAGAAGGATATATTGACTTAATATTTTATTTGATGGATTTTTATCCTTATGCATAAAGAACATTTTATATTTTTACATTCCTTGTTAATATTAAGTGTATTTTAGTTAATTGATTAACCATTTCTAAAAAAACATTTATGCATAATCTGGTTATATTTTATTCCATCTTGCATGCTTGTTAATTAATTTATTAGGTGATCACAAAGCATTCACAAACATAAATAATTAACCATGAAACTGACATAAATAAAATATAAGTTCCATGATCATGAGATTCTCTAATTATTAATTTATCTAGTGGATGATAAACTAACCCTCTACCCTAAGGGGAAACACCTTGAACCATAGCTCAGTTTGTGTTGCAGGATTTCACCTTTGAATCCTATGTATCGCCTCAATTGGTTTCACCTTATATCCTTTACTTGGAGTGTCTCCTCTTTCATGGGAGCTCTATCCTTACATAAGAGTTTACTTACATTTAGGTGTGGGGATCCAATGGATTGGATAAATAGGATTTACATAAAAAGAAACTGTGGGCACGCAAGCTCTTACATAATAAGGAGGAGGGGATGAATCGCAGACCATAAAATCTAATTTTACCATAATAAAATAAAAGAAACCACTCATATGCATGAGATTATTCTAATATTATGATCATCTACAAGCATTATGTAATAAGAATACATTTTCAATATTGTTGTCAATTACTTCAATTCGTTGTTTAATTAAGAAAATGCACCATAGATTAATTTAATTAATTCAATTTATCTTAATTCCATTTAAGTATCCTTAAATCATCATCATCTATTAATTTCATTTAAAATTAATTAATTACATAGGTTTGCTTGTAGGAAACGGCGTGCACTTATCCAAAATTTTAACACAGAAAGAGATTTAATATATACAATTATAAATCTTAAGGCATGGCATGTAATGTCAAATGAATGGTACATGGAACACATGTGAATATGTTATATATTTAATTTTTCTCCATAAAAATCTGGGCACACTCTCTACAGTAGACTACATGATGTGTACAAACGTACACTATGTGTACTGTCTTCTACCCGTATCCATATCACACGCCATGTGTTTGTTCATGTTGCCTATTGTGGATGAGTTTGAGGTACATGGTATATAGTCCAACATACACGGAATGTAACTGTAACATACTAGAATTCCATGATTTTTTTATTATATAGGATTATTCTGAGACTAGGTGCTTAGACGACGTGCGATTCCGAAGCCCGGTGTTCCCGGAATGGCCCATCGAAAAATGTTAAGTTTTAAATAGTGCGTATGAGTGGTTTTCCTGAAAAAGTGGAATAACTCTTAAACATATTCACGGATCAGAAATTTTAGGGCACCAATACATTTAGTATGATGGATTTACCCTAGGTGCGACTTAAGTTTGTTAGTGTGGGCCTCTAGTGAGAAAACCTAAAAATGGCATAACCGTAAATAAAATAATTTAAATAAAAATTATTTTATTTTATAATCCTCATAACTCTCAAACGGCGACTCAGATTGAAAATTTGAGACCACCGTTGAGTTTGTGAGGGTGTGCTTTCCTTAGGCAGAGCCTAACATTGGACGGTACGGGTCAACAGTGGAAAGTAGTTTTTGGCTGTAAATAAAATAATTGAATAAAGATTATTTTATTTTCAAATACTTATAACTCATAAATGGTAACTCATATTGGAATTATAAAAGTACCATTAATCTCGTGAGTGTGTTCTTCCCTTAGACGGAGCCTAACATCATCCAAAGTGGGCCAGCTGTGAATGCTGGTTTTTGGGACGTAACTGTAAATAAAATAATTTTAATACAAATTATTTTATTTTCAAATCCTCATAAATAACAAACGGTAACTCATATTAAAAATCTGAAACCACCATTGAGTTCTTAATGAGATGTTCTCCTTAAACACGACTTAAACTCGACCGACGCGGGTCAAGGGAAAAAGATAGTTTTCGGAATTTTTGGAGGAAAAATAAAATAACTTAAAAAGTTATTTTATTATATTTTTATTCTTCGTTACACAACGACTCATCAACATTGCGGTGTAGCGATGAAGAAACACTGAATCCCATTAAATAACCTCATTAATGAATTAGTGTGGCGACGCTACAACGCACACACGTCTTCCTTCTTTAGTTAAATAGGGAATTCAGGGTTGACGAACAACCCTAGAATTCCTCTGACAAACGATGAAGGAAACCTCACCAACAACAAACATCGGTGAATCAGAAAATGGTGACGAAACTTTGGAGAGTGTATTCAGGACCAGATATTGACAGATGACAATGGATGATCATCCCCGACCAATCTTCATTTACCCAGGTAGGGGTTAAATTTGTGTAATTATTGTTCCCCTATTCTTCCCTTCTAAATGAAGAATGCAGATCAACTCAATAACTAGTTGATCCGAAGATGATTTCTTCTTGCGGGATTGGGAATAAATATAGCGGGTTGATGTTGGGGATTTAAAAATCTTAGATATTGAATTATACTTCTTGACCCCACTGACAAGAATAGATCTGGGACAAAATGAACAAAGGCTCAAATTATTCATTAGATGTTCTTTGTGATTTCCCCTCTCTCTTTCCTTGTTCTTTGCCGACGGACCCACGAGGTCGCGTCCGACTTTTTTTAGAGGTTCAAAGTGAGATTGGATCCCTGGAGCGACGAAAAGATAGTCTTGAGGCCATAGCAATAAAGGAAACAACCTGAGGATCACAACAGTGCTTTCAGAACAGAAATCAGACTACCACACCGACAGTGGCAACCCACAAAAGGAGGGCCAAATGCGGCAACGTGGGCACCCGATAGCGGAGGCCGTTGGCTCGACGGATGGAAGTGGCAGGGACCTGTGGCGACATGGACGTGGGTGGTGATGAGGGCCGCAACCAGCGTGGGCCGCGGTGGAGCAGGGGTGACGCAGCGCAGCGCTGCGTCGCCAGGTGGTGGCACGTGGTCAACAGACCACGTGTGGAGGACCCGACCGACCTAAGGCCGAATACATAGCATTGGGGGCCACAACTTGATGCCATAGTGGAGGGGGAAGTGGCTCCATCGAGCCGTTTAAGTGGAGTAGGGACGCGATACCCGCTGCGTCCTGGGTGGATCGGACCGGCCCCCCCAACGGGAAGGGTTTGAGCAGTAGGCCATACCTGAGATTGGGCCGGGCTGGAGGAGAACTGGCCCGCCATTATGGACCGACATGGATGGAAAATTGGTCCGTTGGGGTGTCCCGGTGGGGCAGTATTGGTCCGACCAAGTCTGACCGGGCCGGAGAATACGGACAGGGTTGCTGGGCGACCCAGTGAACTGGACTCACGACCGAACTAGGCCGGGTACAGTAAGGCTCAATGGGCCAGGCCAGATCAGGTTAGCCCAGACCCAACCGGGATATGTTGGTTCATCCAGACTGGGTGGGGTCATGCAGGACCCCTGGACCGGGTTGGTTGGGTCAGTCTAACTAAGTCGGACCGGGCCCGGACGCAACCAGTCCTGGTTTACTAAAACGCTAATATATTTCAAACTGGGTATCCGATTGATGCACCATCTGCGACATTGGTACCCTTGAGACAAGACTATCCTTTGGGTATACACTAAGTGAGTTTTTGTGTCATTTGAGATATGACTGATGGCCTGAGGAGTAGATTCTCCCGGAATCAAGCATTCTGGAGAGTGGGAATCCTAAGGCTGGATGTGACACGAAGGATATGATGAGTGGGACCTTGGTAGTCCAGTAGCAGAGCAGACCTCAGTGGTCCAGTAGCAGAGCGGTCCTCGGTGGTCCAGTAGTAGAGTGGACCTCAGTGGTCCATGAGCAGAGCGAACCTCAATGGTCGAGCAGACGAGGGGACCTTAGTGGTCGAGCAGCCGAGCGGACCTCAGTGGTCCAACAGCTGAGCGGACCTCAGCGGTCCAACAGAAGAGTGGAACTTAGTGGTCCATCAGCTGAGCAGACCTTAGTGGTCTAGTAGTTGAGCGGACCTCAGCGATCTAGCAACCGAGTAGACCTGAGTGGTCCAGCAGCCGAGCGGACCTCAGCGGTCCAGCAGCCGAGCGGACCTGAGTGGTCTAGCAGCAGAGCAGAACTCAGTGGTTTAGTAGCCAAGTGGACCTCAGTGGTCTGGTATCCAAACAAACCTCAGTGAATCATCAGGGATAAGTCCCTTATTAGTACATAATGATTCAGTTTTACGACAGATATTCTTACCTTTTATACTTTGAGTTATACCTAGTGTGAGCTATCTTTGCTTTGTGGTCTTTGTTGTCTGGTCTTTGCTTTGTGGTCTTTGCTGTATGGTCTTGATTTGTGATCTTTCTTTTTTGGATTGGGGTCCTTACTGAGTATTGTGTTACTCACCCCTGCACAAGATTCACCCACACATGTCGTGTCTCGTGCAGGTGATCGATGATTCGACAAAGACCTTGGTGGTACAGGACAATGTGGTGCTCAGTGAGATGGGACTGAGGAGTGTACTTCTATGGCTACAGATAGCTACCCTTCATCTACCCTTTAGGTAGGGTCTTGAGCAGATGAACCGTGGAAGTTGTACTTTCCTTTACGGTTTTGGGCTTGTATTCTAGCCCCTTTGTACTTTTAGTTTGTAATATACTCTCAGTAGTTGTCTTAGTGATAGTTGTGGTTTACTCTGTGTTTACTTTCCATAGTTTGAGTTTTGTGTGTGTGTACAGGTTTAAAGGCAATGCCTTCCCTTTTTGGGATATGCCTACTCGGTGCTAGTCGCCAGTCCTTGGCCTATGGAAGGCGGTCTTGGAGTAGTCATGGAAAGGGCCTTGGGGGATGGTTCGTGATAGTAACCTTGGAGTTTCAAGAACCATCCATCCTTAAGTCATGTATCTGATACACTATATGATGGGACACCCTGTGTTCTTGGCTATGAGAAACTTGGGACTACACATCATGCACAGTGGTTATAAGAAGTGCAGTTTTTCATGCCGTGTGTTGGTCTTTCTGGATCTATCGGTTGATCTGTTATTATTAGATCTTAGATCCAATTACCTTGGATCTATCCAACTTTATCACATGATCCATACATGAAAACAAAAATACACAATGTGTATACAGGAAGTACATGCCATGTACTCTGGTTTTATCCAAGAAGATCCTTTATCACCTCTAGATGGTATAAATCAAATGCTTCTTATTTTTTAATCATAAAAAAATTATTAGTTATGTTATCGAGAATACAGAAAGTGAAGAGATGACGATGTTCAGATATTAAAACAAATCATTTTAAGTAATAGAAAAAACAAACACATATAACCAATCAATGGATAATAAATAATTATAAATTAAACATGTGACCCCTTTGACACCACTTGTAGGTTCTGGGTGAAGCAGAAACATCTTTTGATGGTATGTCCAATTCAAATTTTAGTCTTAATTTACATGAAATCATTTCTTAGCATGATCAAAACATCATGTACAATGAAAATAGTAGATTACTTAACTAGATTAAAATTTTGGAACCAAAATAGGAGGATCTTCACATGTTATTTATAATTAATTTATGAGTAGATGTAGAATTACCTCAACTTGTAATTTAGATTTCATTGATGATCTAGTTAACTATACCTCATTGTACCATCATTTCTCTACAAGTTACAAGTGTAGAATCCCTCTAGTGGTGATTCATACATGGATCGCAATCTATGAACACCACCATAGAATCACTGGGTTCTAGAACATCTGATCCTGATCAATTGGATTGTTTTTTTATTGACCGCAACAATATTATTTTCGAATGAGGAAGAACTCTTGGTGCTCTCTCAAAGTTTTGAGAGAGATGGAGGAGAGAGCATATTCTAGATCTCTAGATCTATCTCTAGGGTTTGAGAGAGTCTCTTTCTATATATTCTGCACAAAAAATATGTTTTGGAAAGTGATATAATTAGATATTTATTATGGCAGGTTTAGTTGAAAAATAACACACAAGCCATTTACCAACTTTAATATTCTTACTTGACCCCTTGTCTAATAATAATAATAATAATAATATTATCATTAATATATTTACATGTGAAACACATTTAAGAATATATAAATACCATTTATTCCATTTCTAATCGAACCATTATGCTCGATCCTCTTACCTCATCAACATTTATCAATCATTGAACAATGACTATTTATTTAATAAATTTCACTGCATTATTCTATGATAAATTTAATAAATATTATATTCTAAAAACTTGAAAAAAAAAATATATATATATATTATTATTTATCTCACTTATCCTTTCAAATAACTTGTGATTAAATTATTGTGATCAACCAAATCCAAATAAATATTATTTATTTCCACTTGTTAAATAAAATGCCAAAATTTAACTGAGATTGTGAATACACTTAGTGTGTGATCCTATATGACTCTTTCTTAGTGGCATTAGGAATAATATCCTAAAGTCCACAGTTAGCATCTAACAACACACCAAGACACCTATAGTTAAAGAAGATAATGTCACGATAACATCCAAACTCCTACAAATGTTTACCATGTAATATGATCCTTTTATCATGATATCTCAAATCACACAGGTTGAATATTGGTGTCATAAACCCATATTCTTGATGTCTCTTTCTTTGAATTTTTGGAAATTAAATTGTCCACCAAACACCATGAACATAGATTTATTTAGGCAGTTCCATTCCTATCAAAGGGACCGAGATATCAACTTCCATCAAGGGGAAAAAGGGATAAATCCTTTCTCGCATTATCTATTAATGAAATATCACTCATGACGTACCCAATGTATCCTACTTCACCACAAATATATGCCATAAAAGTTTTCATCAATACATCAAATCACACGTTTCATGATATCCAATAATGATAATCTTAAAGTCTAAGGATCAATATATATATATATCCTTATATAGGAACACCCACTGACACATAAAAATGTGGATTTCTTATTAATGGGTCTATTCTCATAACCTCCTCTCTTGGAGATTACCAAGGGAAAACACCATGAGAAGGTGTTTTTGTCATGAACCATCCTGGGTACCCTGGTAACCCGATAACCAACCCGGTCTTGAAATGGATCAAAGGGAATTCCCAATACCCACGGGTTGGCGATTAGAACCTAAAATCATACAAAATGAAAGTGGAAATGGTTTTGCCACAAAAAATGCAGAAGAAATCTAATAAATCAGTATGCATAAAAATGAAACTCTAATGGGAGAAGTGTACCAGAAGTAAAACAGGTATGAAAACCCAAATTACTACAAAAAATTACCAGTAAAATAGAATAGATAAAAAAACCAATTCCCAACATACACAACTCTCCAAGTCCAGTGATAAACAACTAGAACCACCTCTAAGTAGTGATTTACCCCTGCTCAAAATTGGGAGGAGATAATCTACAAACACCCGAAGACATAGGTAGGGTGTGAGATAAAATCCCAGTAGGGTCTCACCAAGGATTCCGTAACAATATTTCAATATCAAATCAACCAAATAAATTTCTTTCAATTTTCAAGTAAACATGTTTTTCATTTCAAGATCATATTTCAACAAATCATGCTTTACATTTCAAATGATGGAAAAATGGTACTTTTCACAAATGTATTAAATAAAAACTTTTATATAAAATAGTTTATATAAATCATAAGGCATGTAAAACAGTTAACAACATTGGTATACATTTATATATCATATATAAACAAGCAAGAAACATGGTAATCTTCCAAGAGGTACGATAGTTCCAGGTTATGGGATCCTCACACACTCATGTGATAAACCGCAATGTGTACACATGTCACCCGAAACTGGCAAGAGGGGACTCATCTATATCCCAATGGAGAAGAAAGACATGCTGAAAAAAGTTTTTCTAGTGTTGTAAAGCATCAATCCATTGCTTGGTAAATTCAACCTAGTGTGTTTGTCCCAATAACTCACTAACAACCCAGGATTTCATGTGCTCTAGTACAATTCAATGATGGAAAATTTATTTTAAGCAACCTTAAAATACAATTAAGTCCCATTCCCCCATTTCAAAACAATACCAATTTCTATTTAAAAACTAAAATTGGTTTTTAATAAAAAAACACTCCTTTTTATCAAGATAAAACCCCAAGGTTTCTATCAAAACCATTTTTACAAATAGAGATTTGAAATCAATTCACAATTCAATTTCCATATCTACTTTTATAACTAAATTCAACAATTTAATTTCAACAATTTCCATCAATTTCACAAAACCCCCCTAATTAAATGGAATTGGGATTTTCAAAATTTTGCATCAAATTCATTCAACAATTTAAATTTAACAATTTAAATTTCATCAATTTCCATAAACACACCCCAATTCAGTGGAATTGAGGGTTTTGTAATTTCACACAAAAAACCCATTTTTAAAACCCAAATTCAATGGAATTGGGGTTTTCCAACAAACTAATTGAAAGCCATCTAATCAAAATCAAGAAATTTCATTTAATTTAAACGATTAAAATTAAATAAATCAATTTAGGGTAAACATAAATTGGGAATCATTATGGAACCACCTACCTTGGAATCAACAAATCTCATAACACCAAAACCCTAATCAGGATTTTCCAAACAAAAAAAAAGATCATAGAAAAAATAATCAAACCTAGGTTTAAGATAAAAAAAGGGTATTAGATCCAAAAAGCAACATGGGGATCCATGGAACCCCAGGGAGGAGAAGAGAGATTGCGGGAGATAGAGATATGGGTGAGGAAACTAACTGGGAGAAGATCGAAGGGAGTTTCTCAAGCTTCTAATCACTTCTAGGAGGGATCTGAAGGATCAAAAACTACTCTTGGATCCTCCCAAGGAAGAAGAACTTGTACAGGTTCATGATAGTTCTGAAAAAAACTAATATTGGGGGTTCATGATTTTTAATTTAGATTTTAGAATTAAAGAAACCCCATGCACGATTAGCTGGGCAGAGCCACACGGTTTGACAGACCATGCGGACTAACCATGCACCAATTTTAAATGGGCCGCATGGTTTATCCTAAGAGGGAGCATGACTTAACTAACCTCGTACCAACCAGGAAAAATCCCACTGCCTTGGGTTGCATGATTTTATTTGAGAGGGCACATGGTTTGGGAAAACTGTGTGCCAATCGTGCACTAGCCTAAAATTTTCAAAACTCTTAAAATTTCATCCCGAAACAACCCCAAACGAAACCCAACAAAAAATTGGTAAAAATAGGGGTTTAGAATACTTGAAAATAGTAATAAGATGTTACAACCTCCCCACCATATAAACTTTATATCCCTATAAAACCTACTTAGAAGCTTCCATGCCAAAAATATGAGGCCACTACCCTCTCATCAGTGCCTCCATATCCCACGTCTCATGATTATTAGAACCATGCTTCCACAGAACATGAACCAAAGGTATTGTCCTCCCATGAAGTACCTTGGTTTCAGAATCAATTATCCTGACTGGATGTTTAGTCACAGATAAATTAGGTTCAACCTCAAGATCATGCCATCTTAGAACATGAGATGGATCAGATAGATACTTTTGTAGTTGAGATACATAGAACACATTATATATTGACGTCAGCTATGATGGAAGTTCTAAATGGTAAGTGACTTTTCCAACCTTCTCAAAAACCTCAAAAGGTCCCAAAAAACAAGGAGTAAGTTTCCCTGGCCTCCCAAGATGTTGATGAACCAACTGGGGTGAAACTTTCAAGAACACCTAGTCACCAACTAAAAACATCAATGACCTATGGTGATGATCATCATAAGAATTATATCAGATATGTTCCATCAAAATCCTCTGACAAATCAACTGAATATTTTTTATCGTCTCTTGATCCAATCTTGGTCCAACCAAAGAACTTTCACCAGCCTCCAACCAACATAATGGAGATCTACAAGGATGACCATACAAGGCCTAAAAAAAGACATTCTAATCACAGACCGGTAAATATTGTTATAAGAAAACTCAACTAGTTCTAAATGATCGTCCGAAGATCCACCAAAGTCAAGAACATAGGTGCAAATCATATTCTCAAGAATCTATATATCTCTTTCTATCTGTCCGTTTGCCTACAAATGGTATTCCATACTTAAATGAATGTGAGATCCCAGTGACTCCTGAAGGCCTCTCAAAAAATGAGAAGTGAACTGAGGATCCCTATCAGAGAATATAGCACATGGAACTACACAAAACTAAATAATCTATTTCACATAGAGACTTACAAACTCCTCAACTTTGGCTATATTATGAATGTGTATAAAGTGAGCTAACTTGGTCAACCTATCGTTCACAACCCATATAAAATCCTTCCTTCTATGGGTATGAAAAAACCCAACCACAAGGTTCATAGAGATGTCATCACACTTCCAATTAGGGGCTAGAAGTGGCTAAAGAAAACCTGAAGGTTTTTGGTGTTCATCCTTAACATATTGATACATATAAAAATGAGAGAGAAAATTATCAATGTCTCATCTCATACCTATCCACCAATATTAACACCGCATGTCATAGAACATCTTCATGGTTACTGGGTGCACATCCCAATGGGAATTATGGAAATCCCTCATAACATCTTACCTTACCACTAACAGAACAAAAAAAAATTGTTTCTGAAAGAATAAAATTTCACCTTTGGGGAATGACCATTCAGAAACGGTCTCCCCACCATAAAGAGAGTCTCTAATTCTACCGAACTCATCATCAAGATTCCGTTTCTAAAGAATTATCTTGAGAAGAGTGGATGTCAACTGAACACTGGCCAAATAAGACTCATCCCCTGATTCCTAGACTCTAATATGAAACTGTACAAAGAGATCCATCAAGTTCCACTCTTCTAAATATTCTTTCACTGTCTTGGTCAGAAGTTTCCTACTCAAAGAATCTGCAACGAGATTCCATTTCCTCGGGGTATAGGTGATGTCAAAGTCAAAAGATTTAAGGTATTCCAACCAACACCTCTGGTGGAGATTCAAATATTTTTGGGAGAAGATATAACTCATGCTATTTTGGTTTGAAAACATGGTAAACCTTTCTCTGTATAGGTAATGCCACCAACTTTTAAGTGTGTTCATTACAACTTCAAGTTCAAGGTCATGGGTCAGATAATTCTTCTCATGTGGCCTAAGATGATGAGATCCATAGGAAACAACATGATCACCTAGCATAAATACTCATCCCAAACCTAACCTCGATGCATCACAAAATACCACATATCCATACTTGGCCTCTAGAAGAGTCAACACCAATGCAGTAGTCAAAAAGCATTTCAGATCAACAAAAGAACTCTAACATTTTTCATTCCAATAAAAATTTACTCTCTTCCAAGTCCAAGTAGTCATTAGATAAGCCAAATTTGATAAGTCCTCTACAAACAGATGATAATAACTAGCTAGACCCAATAATCTCTAAATCTCGAGAACATTTTGTGGTTGTTCCCATGTCATAACAGCCTTCAACTTTTTAGGGTAAACTGATATCCCATGTTCTGACACCACATGTCCCAAGACCTTCACTTCCCGAATCTAGAAATCACATTTTGGAATCTTGGAATAAAGTTGGTAATTTCTTAACAAGCTCAGAACTATTCTCAGATGATACACATGATCCTCATCAGACTTAGAGAAAACAAGATGTCATCCACAAAGACTACCACAAAATTATCAAGGTACTCAAGGAAAATCATATTCATTAAAGACATAAAAATGGTAGGATCATTAGTTAGAATAAATGGAATGAAATGATACACATAATTCCCATACCTTCTCCAAAAGGTGGTTTTATGAATTTCATATTCTTTTATCTTCAAATGATAGTAACCTGATCAAAGGTAAATCTTCAAGAACCACTTCACCCCTTTAAAATGATAAAAAAGATGATAAATCTAGGGAAATAGATACTTGTTATTTACCATCACTCGATTGATATTTTGATAGTAAACACATAGGTGAAATGAACCATCACATTTCTTAGCAAAGAGAACTAACGCCGTCTAAGGTGACACACTAGGGCATACAAAACATTTCTATAGTAGATTATCCAATCGAGTTTTCAAATCTTTTAGTTCAGATGGTTCCATATGTTAAGAAGGAATAGAAACTGGTTGAATACCAGTAACTAAGTTAATAGAAAACTCTACCTCTATTATCAATAGTAAACTAGAGAAGTCATAAGGAAACACATCGGGAAACTCGATGAAAACTAGAGGGAGATCACCACTCAAATATTACTTCTCTAGATAAAAAGAAAACACTGATATTACTTTCCCAAACTCTGAATAAGAAGGTACAAACCTACTTGACCTTAGGTCCCATTCTTCTTGAAAGACACGACACACACCATTGGGTGTAGTAAAGAAGACCCATCGAAGATAACAATCAATCCGAGCTTTATTTGCAATGAGCCAATCCATCTTGAATATGATGTCCAAAGGTTTCATGTTGAGGACTATAAAACTCTAAGCTATCTCATAATCTGATAGAGAGAAGACACATGTGGGACTACAGAGACCCTGCTCTCTCTTTGTACCAAGGGGTGTAGTAATATCCATAACATAAGATAAAATCTTCATAGAAATATTTAGAAGATTAAAAATATGGGTTGAAATAAACGAATGAGATGCACTGGTATCAAATAGATCACTTACTAATGACAAATTTATAGTAATGGTACATATCATGGTCATTGAAACCACATCTTCTTCCTCTAGAGACTCTTCCACTATGTGAAGAAGCTTAGTTCTAGATGTCTATGGCCGAAACCCTTTTATATGTTAAGCATCCAATTTCCCCACATTTTTAGGAGGATATGATAATCCCGTTCCACCATACGGAGTGGAATAAACATGGAAAAATTTATGTAGGTGTCTTGAACATCCAAAATAACCACACAACTTGGGTGCCTCAATGAAAATCCTCTTTGAATTACCTGGCTTGCCACATTGGTAGAAAATCAATGGGCCTCTTCCAGGTACTATAGGAGGTATAGAATGAACCTATTGTCAAGAAAAACCATTAGAATCATCATGATTCCACTTTCTTTTGAAGGAATTCATGCTGCCATTGGGAGAGAAAGAAACTCTTGATAACCCTGACTTTCCATCCAGGTCCATTTAGAAAACATAAGAAGGTATATTCATCAATAAAACATGAGAATGAATGTCCTGATGATGTACCAACTTGAATCTTTGAGACTTCATCTTCTCATTTGATATCATCTCAGGTGAGAAATTTATGAGTTTAGAAAAACGGTTTGCATACTCTGTCATGATCCTGTCAGCCTACTTAAGTTTGAAAAACTATGTTGCCTTGGCCAACAATATTGACTCTGGATAGAACTAGGCAGTGAAAATAACTTTTAAGTCTTTACACTCTAATCCCTCATGATTATTCACCATCACCATAGTGTCCCAATATATCCTACTCAGTCATTCCAACACAAAGGTGTAACACTTCAACTTTATTTCATATGGTGACTCTAAGAACCCAAACAAATTCTCCATCCTACTCAACTATTCCTCAGCCTCTTGAGGATCATTTGAGCCTTTGAAAGCTTCCATCTTATATTGAAATAATTCTTGAGAATTCTTCTGGAGAATATCTCTTTGAGGTTCCACAACTAGATCTTGAACGAGAACTGGTGGGGGTTTCTGTCCCAGAGCTTGGATAGTACACACAATCACCTCAAATAGACTCGGGTCCAAAAGAGGATTTTCTCACTGTGGTTTAGCAGTAGATTCCTACTAGATCCAATTTTCACATCTTCTTAGAGGCATGATTCTACAAAACATCAATAGAAAATAAGTAAGACATCATATTCACACTCAAACAGAGAAACAAGGGGAAATTAATCCCAATAGATAGATAAGAAGATTTGGATTTCACTATATCCAAATAAAAAGTAGGAAAATTACTATAACTAATTCTCAAGACATCTTTCCCAAACCACCTAAGGTGACTTAGGGTTCATTATGGTGAGATATGGCTAGACACTCAATCATAACTACCTCTTAAGTCACAATAATATTACAAAAATGTATACTGATTTCAAGACTAAAATCTTAACCTAGACCTCTGATACTGCTTTTTCATGAACCAGCTCAGGTACCATGGTAACCCAATAACTAAGCCACTCCTAACATAGGCCAAAGGTAATTACTGATCCCCACAGGTTTGTGACTAGCACCTAGAATCATACAAAACAAAAGTGGGAATAGTTTTTCCACAAACAATGCAGAAGCAAGCCAACAAATCAGTATGAATTCAAAATAAACTCCACTAGGAGAAGTGTACCATAAGTCAAATATGTATGAAAACCCAAAGTACTACAACAAAGTACCAGTAAAAAAGGATAGATAAACAAACCAAGTCCCAACAGATGCAACTCTCCAAGTCCATGGATCAAAGAACCACCTCTAAGTGGTGCTTTAACCCTGCTTAAACCTAGGAGGAGATAATCTACAAACACCTAAAGGCACAGGTAGGATGTGAGCTAAAATCCCATTAGGGTCTCACCAAGGATTCCGTAACAAGAATCCAATAAATCAAATCAACCAAATAAAGTTCTTTCAATTTTCAAGTAAAATGGTTTGTCATTTGAAGAGTATATTTCAAAAAATCATGATTTATATTTCAAATGATGTAACTACATTTCAGGTTATGGAAATAATTTAAACAAATGGCACTTTTCACAAATGGATTAAATAAAAACTTTTATATAAAATAGTTTATATAAATCATAAGTCATGTAAAATAGTTCACAACATTGGAATATATTTATATATCATATATAAACAAGCGAGCAACATGGTCATCTGCTAAGAGGTATGATAATTACAGGTTATGGGATCCTCACACACTCATGAGATAAACAACAATGTGTACACACTTACCCCAACATTTCCAAGAGGGGACTAATTTATGTCCTAATGGGGAAGATAGATGTGCTGACCAAATTTTTGTTAGTGTAGTAAAGCATCAATATGTTGTTAGGGAAATTCCAAACTAGTATGTTTGTCCCAATAACTCACAAATTACCTAGTCTTACACGTTCTCTAGTATAATTAAATTATGGGCAATTTATTTTAAGAAACCTTAAAATACAATTAAGTATAATTCCCCCATTTAAAAAAAAATCCAATTTCCATTTAAAAACCAAAATGGGTTTTTAATAAAAAATATTCATTTTTATCAAGATAAAACCCTAAGGTTTATATCCAAACTATTTTAATCCATTTTTCAAAAATTGATATTTGAAATCAATTCACAATTCAATTTCACAATATACTTTCACAATTAAATTCAACAATTTAATTTCAACAATTTCCACCAATTTCATAACAAACCCCCAATTCAATGGAATTTGGGTTTTCACAATTTTTCCATCAAATACAATCCAAAATTTAAATTAAAAAATTTATATTTCACCAATTTCCATAAACACACCCCAATTCAAGGGAATTGGGGGTTTTCCAATTTCATGCCAAAACCCATTTTTAAAATCCCAATTCAATGGAATTGGGTTTTTCCTACAAACCAATTGAAATATATTTAATAAAAAACAATAAATTTAATTTAATTTAATTTATTGAAATTAAATAAAGAAATTTAGGGTTAATATAAATTGGGCATCATGATGGAACCACCTACCTTGGAATCAATGAATATCGTAACGCCAAACCCTAATTGGGATTTTCCAATGAAGAATGACCATCACAAAAACAGGAATCAAACCTAGGTTTAAGATCCAAAAATAGAGGGTATTATATCCAAAAAGAAACATGGGGATCCATAGAACCATAGGAAGGATAAGAGAGATCACAGGAGATAGAGACCAGGGCGAGGAAACTAACTAGGAGAAGATTGAAGGGCGTTCCTCAAGATTAAAATCACTTTTGGGAGGGATATGAGGGGAGAAGAACTGCTCTTGGATGCTCTCAAGGAAGAAGAACTTGTATGGGTTCATTCTAGGTCTGATCGACACCTAAAATGGGGAGCTTGATATTTTTAAGTTAGATTTTTGGATTAAAGAAATCTCGTGCATAGTTAACTAGGAAGAGCCACATGCTTTGACAAACTGTTCAGACTAACTATTCACTAGTTTTAAATGGTCCACACAGTTTCTCCTAAGAGGGTGCATAGATTAACTAACCATGTGAAAACTATGTAAAATCCCATTACCTTGGATTTCATAGTTTTCTGTTAAAGGGTGCACATTTTTTTGGATTAAATAAATCTCATGCATAGTTAACTGGGAAGAGCCACATGCTTTGAAAAACCATGAAGACTAACTATGCACTAGTTTTAAATGGGCCACACAGTTTCTCCTAACATGGTTCATGGATTAACTAACCACATTTTTACTATGTAAAATACCACCGCCTTGGGTTGCAAATTTTTCTCTAAGAGGGTGCATGATTTGTAAAAATTGTGCGCCAACCGTGCACTAGCACAAAATTTTCAAAACTCTTACAATTCTAACCCAAAAAAACCCCAAATGAAACCAAACCAAATCTTGGTAAAAATAGGAGTTTATGAATACCTAAAAACAGTAACAAGATGATAAAATTTCAATTCCTTATGAACCACCTACCCCTGATAGCCTATATCGTCTATGTCTCATCAGAAAATATCATCCAAACATAGAATATGGTTCAAAAATAATGTTGTGGTACCTTTGGGTTCACATCATAGTGTGGAACTTGTATGCCCTTTCATCACGACATACATTCTTAGGAAATTATCATGTATACGAGTCATGAAAAGGTATAATCATTATGAAATAATAAAGTTCATTAAACATGTAATTAAGTACTAAGATATTCAGTTCTAGGGTAAAAACTCCAACCTATATAATTTCTTTGAAAAAACAAGCCTTAGCATGACCAATTACTCAACAATCAAAGGGAAAAGATATAATTTTTTCATATTAAATTCATAATTTTTTTCATCATTATGAGTTGTGAGTAGTTCTTTATCTATTAAAGTTGTGCTAGATCATATTTATCAAAAATCTTGGTGAAGTATCCAAATCTTTCAATTTCATTTTCATTTTTTATCTTTATCGGTATCCCAATAGATGAATCAATATCATAAATAATCTTTTGATAACATATAATCTATTTAAGACTATAGATCCTAACCTAGATCTAAACTAAGTTGTTTTTAACATCGAAATTATTGAAATTATGATCCCATTCCAAGATTCTAAGGAAACTAGAAAAATTAAGCAAAATCCTTTTTTTCCTTTCTCTTTAATTCATGAGATGGAAATAAAAAGTGATAAAATCATAGAATTATAGAGACACACTTACTACATGAGAACCCCCAAATATTAGACATATAACTTATCAATTATTAACGATTCAATGATTTATGCCCCTTTGGATGGACCAACCATGCAATAATCATGTGCTTATCCATTTGAATATGTTGTTCAATTACTGATTGATTTGAAACTACATACATAATATTAATTTTTTAAAATCATTTTAACACAATATTTATAGGTTGTGAAGGATTTTAATTTATCAACTTCATTGATGAAAGATTTATTCTTTACCTACTAATTATTCTTCAACTCTATAGTTTGTTCTCTATTGGTACCTACTCAAATTCCAACTCCCTTAAACTAGAGATACACCCTCCAAAAAGTAATTCCTCAATAAATACAGGATCTTGAGGAAAATATATCATAAAAAGTTTCCTAATTATAATGGAATTAAATTTTATTACCAAGGAAATAGTATCCCTGTTCCCCATCCCCATCCATCACCATTTCTTTTTCATATAATAATTAATAATAGGTAATGAAAGATTACAACCAAGGAAAACACCAAAACAAATTACTACTATAATTACTACTATTATTTTTGGGTACACAAAAAAAAATCTATACACATGTAACGGAACCAACTATGTTAGCCCCTCCCAAAGGGTTGATCCACCCTAAGTTGTACCAAGTACAAATATAAGGCTTGGAGGTCTTAAAAAAATATAGAGGCCAAAATAACCTCTTAGATCCTAAAACCCAAACAAAATGACCCTTTAAGATCCATTTTCCTGAAATATATACAACATTTATGCCATGGTGTCCTACCACAATACCTCCAGTAATACATGACTACCAAAATTCCACAACTATAGTGACTACTAAAATATCTGCTATAATAAATCTAGAAATTTTCCACCAGTGAGATTCAAACCTCGATTTCCTATATATGGGAACCTGATCCTTACCACTTGACCATGTCTATATGCCCCACTACACTCACACATATAGGGACAAATTTGGTTAATCCTCCCCCAAAGGTATTATACATTCATCATTGGATCAACTATAGTATGAGCAAGATCCAAAATCCTTTAAAACATGGATAAAGGCCTTATTATAGGTCCCAAATTTGTTAAAAATTGTTCCAAAGTTTCTGTTATAGTGTTTGATCCTATCTGTGTGTGCACATGAGAATTTTCCTTATCTTTTCCCTAGTAACCTCTAATTGTTGTTGTTTTTTTCTTATTCTTGTTGTTGTTATTATATATTTACATGGATATTTTTGTTCAAAAATTATTTTTCTCTTTCCATTTCCCTTATTCAATCAAAATTTCAAGGAAAATCAATTCCATTATACAATGAATTTAGTGATTACCTCAAATACCTCTTCCATATTACCAAATTGATAAAAATCTTAGTTCTTTTTCACTTTCCATTTTCAAGCCTCAGTTTCCATTATACCAAATATAACATAAGAGTTTGGTTAGATAATTTAACCTCAATTTGAGAACTGACTATTACCCTAGATCAACATCAAAGTTTTATAGAATTTCTTGTCAATATAACTCAAGTAATATAACCACTTGAATTGATATATATAGAAACTCAAATGAGACATGTCAATATCATGAAAGTGAATATATCTAGATGGGAAAACCAACCAACTAAGAAGATAAAACATGTGCGAGTGTAACCAAACACATAAATTGATAATAAAAGGAAATAAACACATTAATTAATTCAATTAAGGTGAATACAAGAGAAGATAAAAAATCAATAAATCTCAATTTACTTAAAAACTTAATAGTTATCTAGAAAAATAATTATTAAAATCAATTTGAGATGACATAAGTGTCACTAATATTATCACTCATGGATTTGATTTCTCTAACCACTAGGTGGTTTAATTGACCATAAAAATATTGAACACCATGTGAGAAGTATTAGCCTTTAAAAGAACATATATGCATCTATAGATCTAGTGAAATTGGAGGATCATGGTGGTAGTGGGGGGGGGGGTAGATAATTAATGATCCAACACAATTTATAATTTTTTAATACCATTTATCAAATTATTTCATAATGAATTGATCATTGATCAAATTCAAATGATCTTATACAATATTTGTTGAAAGTGGGTGCCCTAGACCCAACTTATGTATGTACTTTTATTACCATTACATGTATACAGTTTGATATATATACATGTGTTTATCTTACTAGGATAATGTTGATACTTCTATATCCACTATTTTATAGTAATTTCCTTATACTACATTTCTTATTGAAAGGTTATAGTAGTTCCCAAGCTATAATGATAACCTAGAGATATCATGATAGTAATCTCAAAGTTATTTCATATGGTCTAGATACATAATATTGATAAGACACATATAATGTGTGATTATCATGTGCTGGGGGATTATTAGCATTGATACTTCTCATGAAGTTTGCAATTAGTGATCTTTAGTAGGTGATATCATGAGGACTGACCCGACAATAGTAACACCACATGTTTTGGGTGTCATTGGTTGTTCTTATCTATGAACATGTGTATTGGTTTCATGAATTGATATAATTATCAATGTATACCATTTGATTGGGTACTTTGATGAAAGGTAAAAACTATGCCATTGAAATCATGGCGAGGTAGCTTGTGTTGGGTGTATCATTGGTAGTGTGAGATTGGTTAAATAATCAAGAAATATTTTGTCACTTTTGAGTTGAGTAAGTGATATCTTGGGACTAGTTGATTTGTATAGTGGTACCATAATAAATCCATGTCCATGACAGTCTAAGGTAAGTCCATCCAGTTAGATTAAAAAATAAAAAAGCAAAAATGGATGATGAAACAACCTATACATCCTACTTTATAAGATATCTTGAGACAAAGAGATTATATTACATAGTGTGTGTTTATAGGATGGTTTCTATTACTATGACTATTCCTTATCTCTTTAGAGTCCTTGATGGGTTTCTAGTCTCTGATCTTGGTCTGTGAATAATATTCACTACTATCGAGATAAAGGTCCTAGAGAGTCACAAAAAATATCATATTCAAGAGTCTGCCCTATTATAGTGAATAGGTTTACAGGACATGGTGGGCCCCACCACATGATCCAAGTGTTGTCCAAGTATTAACAATCTGTGACAAACAAATAAAAATCATTATTATTCGAGTATAGAATAATTGAGTTGAATTTATTTATTAAATATATTCACAAGGTATTAAGTGAATACATGGAAACATATTGCATGAATGAATACTATTTTAATATTCAAGCTTCGTTTATTATTTTTGGGAATTATGAGTCTAGTTAATGACTTGGGTTTATAATATAATATATTTAATGTATATTATAAGTAGGTGATAAAATATAAATAATATTTTTGATGTAGTTAGTTTGTTATAACTGTTTATTTATTTCTTATATAGTGGATGTTAAATATACAGGGTTCGAGGAACCCTATCCAGGTATTTTAGAAATCCACTATGTAAGTTGGGAGGAGATTATTTCCACCAAACTATTCATCATCCAATAGATTGATAGCTCCGATATCCACTCACATTTTAGAGAGATAAAGGATCTATCTAAGAGATTGATCCAAGAATGAATTCATGTATCAAAGACATGAGATTGAGGTAATTTTCATGTCATCAAAACAATCATCATATCTCCGTGATTGCACCCTGAATTCGACAAATGACATATGTAGAGATTTTTGAAGCATGTATGGTCGATCTACATGGGTTAGGCCTCAGATCCTTTGGGAAACAATTTCCAATGATGAGCTGCTATCGAGTGTGATTTAATTCAAACAAGGTAACTATTTAGTGTTTATTTTTTATTCTTTTATTATCCATGTGAGATCCTCAGACTCTATCGGGGATCAGATCATTATAGACGATGAAGTTTCAACGCTTATGTGATGAAAAATTTTAAATCTCCAACCCACCAACTTCAACTGAACACCCTTGTACCATCAATTTTTATCAAAGGGAGCATGTAAATTTTATGTTCCAATAAAGAATTAATTTTCCTAAGATCTAAGTTGATATATTTAATTCGGTTCCAACAAAAAAACTGCACATCGATCCAATATCGGATAACCAAGTTATGACCATCTAAAAATTTTAATATAGATCACAATCGATTTTTTTGAGGTATTAAAAATAAATAATTTATATTTAATATATATTATTTTTCACAAACTACAGTGTAAAATCACAATAAAAATTATTTTAAGAAACTCCGATAATTTCGGCTAAGAATCGACTGGAATCCAGTGGTAGGAATCCCTCCATCCTGTGGAGAATTGATATGTGGAATCAAATTATTATTAAAAAAAATAACATTATTTTAATTTTTTCAAAAGGATATTATTAGCCTTTGTTAAAAAAATAAAATAAATACTAAGGGGGTAAGGGGGAACAGTCCAAGAAACTAACAAAAAAACTTTTAAAAAGTATTTTGGGTGGCACCCCGTTATCAAATGAAAAAAACTTTTGAATTTTTTGTGTGGATTCCTATAGAATCCACCCCCATCACCAAAATGGACCACCACCTCCCATCACCACCTTATATAACCTACTATTTCCTGGTCATGACGCCACTGCTGTCTCGGTCACCTGTGGTCAACACGTCCTCCACCCACAAATCCTCACTTCTTCTGTCTCGTCTAGTCACCAAATGCTTCTCTGGCCAAGACCACCATTACTGCCTCCATCCAATCGCTAGACGTTTCCCTGATCAAGAACACCACTACTGCCTCCATACACTCATCAGATTCCTCCCTCGGTTGAGACCACTATTGCGTTTGACTCCCTAAGTCGAGCCTGTAGTGACCATCATGCCGCCTCCCCATCCCAGGTCGAGCCGCACCCTCCACCGCTTCCTAGTCAATATGGCTACCAACCTTTCCGTGACAGACCACCACGTCCACAAAAACCTGGGTTAGCCTCCTTGGGAACCTGAAACACCACCTCGATCGGTGGTTCCCCAAACTTATACAGGTTTTTATTGACCCGACTTGCCTTACAATAGGGCTGGGCATGTTTTTCCAACACAGAACGTTTTAGGGTGGGTCTTCTTAGCCTATAACAGCCTTGCACTGGGTTTTCCGGGTTTATGTGGGGTCAGAAAAACCCGTAACAGCCATGCGCAAGGTTTCAGTGCCTAGAAAAATTTTATATAATCAAAAAATATTTTAATTTTTTTTTTGTTTTTAAAAAACAATATTTTTTAATATTCCAAAAAATTAATTTAATTTTGGTATTAAATTGAATTAATGATTAATTTAATTTTTGTATTAAAAATTATATTAATACCTATATTGAATAAGACTAAATTATTTGAATTTAAATAATTCATTTAATTTATATAAATGCCCTTATACTTAAATTTATTTCATTTAATTTTATCACACTTTTATTTGATATACCTACTAGTCTTGAGCAGTGACCGAACTTGCATTTTCCTAGGTTAATTTTATTTAATTATTTACTACCTACTTGTGATGTTTATAATAATTAGTTACTTTTATGATAGTATGAACATTGTTCTCTTTTCATTCAATATGTATAAGGGCCTACACATATGTTCCTATCTGTATGTATATCATGCTTCCTGATCCTCCCTCTCCTGTGTGTGAGTATTCATTTACTATTGATGATGAAATTGTAAGTTGCAGACTATGACTAGAAGAGGTGGTATCCTCGATGAGAAGTGAGAAACACTAGACCAGGAGTGAACTGCAATACAATTCAAGATACGACTCAAATATAATTCCCATAGGCCATGGTTGATCTATTAAGTTTAAATGGATCAACCAATATTAGATTCTCAAGACCATTTGAATAATTTATTCTCTTTATTCATTTCTTATTATTTTATGCATGTGCGTTTTTATTGTGATAACACATAGAATAATAAACATGATAGATTCATAAATACATGATGAATGTATTCTATTAATAGATTTTTGGTTGTGAGTGAAACAACATAGTATAAACATAATTAATATAAAAGGATTAAATTTGTCTAATAATAAAACCCCCTCAAAGTAATATTATGTTGTAACACCTCTCATTGCTCAAATTTGAACAAAACCGAGTGTACAAGGTTCTCTTTAGCCAACTTTGAGGGTGCCTCCAACTACTGAGGAGTTCATATGAGAGTAATGGGTTGACTTAACTAAATATGGTAGAAAAAAAGTAGCCAAATCTAGATTTATACCACTTTATAGGCAAAAAGTTGAGGGAGTCAAGGTTACTATTCTAATAAGCTGTGATTTTACTCAATATTTCAGGTAACTATGATTCAATGCGGTTGTCCAGTCTCATGCCTACCTTGAAACTCTCCAAGTAGTGGCATATCCAAAGATTGTAGATTATGAGGAGATATTTCAAGGATCCTTTACCCTATAGTGGTACAGGAAATTGTACATATTACTATGCCAAGAGAGGAAGATTTATGTGCCGGAGTCCTCACTTCCTACTGAACCTCCTTAGGGAGAAAGAAAGATGGATAGAGATAAGTATAAAAATCATATAGATGATGAACTAGAAGAATAGTGTATCATGTTTTCATATATGTCCAATCAACTGTAGAAAATTTATGAGGACCAAGATGCCTACAAGATGCTAACTCATATCCAACAGTTATACTAGGGTAGTGATAGGCAATAAAGTTATGATATTTTAAGTACACTATATAAGTGCATGCCAGCATAAGGGAATTAGGTAGGATCTCATGTACTCAATATGACTGAGTACATTGGAATACTTAAATACCTTGGTTTCAACCTCAACCAAGAACTATAAATTAATCTCATTATTTCCTCTTTACTACCAAGATTCTTGACTTTTATTATTAATTACAATATGAATAACACGAAAAAGTTTCTCCCAGATCTTTTTTCTTTAATTCACCAAGCGTACAAGGATATGAATAATACAAATTCTTCAGTCCTTATGGTGAACAAGAGGAGGAAGGGAAATTTTAAGGGGTCTAAAAATAATCCTAAGACAAAGACACTGATGCACCATCCTTCTAAAAGGATTAATATACAGAGGGGGGGGGGGGATGAGAAGGTTGTAGTCTAATTTCTATGTGGTAAGAAAGGTCACTAGAAGAAGAACTGTAGATTTTGGAAGAAGAAGTAAGGCGATTATTATACTTTAGGTATTTTTGTCATTGAATGTAATTTTTTATTATCTATAAGTTGGGTATTGGATACAACATGTGGTTTACACATTTGTATTCATATACAGGAACCACATAGATTCAATAGGATTGCAAAGGATGAGGTGGACCTCCAATCTACAAATGGTATGAATCTAGCAGCCTTGTTAGTGGGAGATTATCACCTTATCTTTTCCAGTGGTTTGGTTATTGTATTAAATAATTGTTATTATGTTCCTTTGGTTACCATAAACATAATCTCAGCATCATTTTTGGAAACTATGGGATTTTATTTCAAGTTTGGAAATAAATATTGTCTATTTTATAAGGATAACATGTGTTATGGTATGTCACATCTTAACAATGGATTATATATACTTGTACTCAAAAACCCACTAATGGGAATCGATAACAAAACCAATGAGCGTGATTCATATAATATCCAACTATGGAACTTCATGCTTGGTCATGTAAATGAGAAGCGATTATAGAAATTAAATCACGTATGTTTTTTAGACTCAACCAAGTTAAAACCACTGGATGTATGTCATGTTTGTTTACAAGGGAAAATAACTAAAGCACCCTTTTATGGGAAGGGAGTAAGAGACACTAAATTACTATAATTAATTCATAATGACATATGAATTCCATTTCCAATAGAGTTAAGGGGTGTGTTTTCATAATTCATTACTTTTACTGATGACTATAGTAGGTATGGGTATATCTACTTAATGCAGTATAAGTCAGATTCCTTTCAGATGTTTAAGTAATACCAAAATGAAGTAGAAAACTATATTGGTAAGAAGATTAAGTAAATCTACTCAGACCAAGGCATAAAGTATCTTAACCAAGATTTCATTGATCACTTAAAAGAGTGTGAGATAGTATCCAAACTCACTCCACATTATAAACCACATTGGAATGGTGTTAGTGAAAGGAGGAATCAGACCCTTCTAGACATGGTTAGATCAATAATGAGTCAGGAAACTCTTCCATTATCATTTTGGGGATATGACTTGCAGAAAATGGAATATACCCTTAACTAAGTACTAGCTACTATGATTGATGAGATTCCATATGATTTGTGTCATGGAAAGAAACCCAATATATCACACATTCATGTATGAGGATGCATGGTTTTTCAAGACTATACCTAGTGAAAAATTATCATCCAGAATCATGAAGTTAATCTTTATAGGTCATCATAAAGAAAATATAATATATTACCTATATAAACCTCCAGATAAGAAAGTGATTATGGTGAGATATTCCATGTTTCTAGAAAGGGAACACATTTCCAATGGAAATAGTGGGAGTAAGATTAACTTTGATGAAGTTGATTCTCCAGATGCATGAGAGTTGGTATGGGAATAATCTATATAAAAGATCATGGGAGATGAAGAAATTAAAAATACACAAGTATTGCATAGGTCTACTTGAGAGGTTAGAGAACCAAGGTGTTATGGTTTTCTTATCACCAAGAAAGGTGACACATTACTCCTTGAGAATAATGAACCTTTAGCCTAAAATTATTAAATAGAAGGCAAGGATACTACTAAATGGAAATAATATATGTATTTTGTGATGGAGTCCATGTAACAAAATCAAGTTTGTATTTTGGTTGACCCCAGCTAATATAAAATCCATTGGGTTCAAATGGGTATTTAAGAAAAATCTAGACATGGATGGTAAATTCAATACCTATAAATAATAACTAGTAGCTAAGGGTTTTATACAACATCAATGCATAAACTACAATGAAACCTTCTCACCAATAGCAATGTTGAAATCCATCAAAATATTACTTGTAATAGAAACCTTCCATGATTATGATATTTGGAACATGGATGTAAAAACTTATTTTCTAAATGGGAAGTTGGTTAAAGACGTATATATGACTCAACTCAAAGGGTTTTTTAATTAAAATAATTCCAATAAAGTGTGCAAGCTACAGAGACCCATTTATGGGTTGAAGCTGGAATCATAATCATGGAATGCTCATTTTGATGAGGCCATAGGAGGATTTGGGTTTTTTTAAGAATCAAAGTGAGACATGTGTTTATAAGAAGGTTAATGGGAATGTAATCAT
This sequence comes from Viscum album, assembly GCA_963277665.1. NCBI lineage: Eukaryota > Viridiplantae > Streptophyta > Magnoliopsida > Santalales > Viscaceae > Viscum > Viscum album. The sequence goes on along the minus strand of OY728159.1, from coordinate 1,233,469,662 downwards.
TTTTTTGTATTATATCTTGATGATATATTATTTATGGGAAACAAAGCACATGTATTATAGTCAGTTAAGACTTAGTTAAATGGATAATTATCCATGGAAGACTTAGGTGAAGCAACCTATATTCTAGGGATCAAGGTCTATCCAGATAGATCTTAGGGGATAATTTTAATGAGTCAAAGTACATATATTGACAAGGTAATTAAAAGGTATAGTATGGAACAATCCAAGAGAGGGTTGTTACCAATGTCACAAGGTATCAATATCTCTAGGAAAATGTGTACACAAACATAGGAGGAAATTGAAAGAATGAGTAGAATTCATTATGCCTCAACAACATGATCTATTATGTATGCCATGATATACAATAGGTTTGATATTACCTTTTCTTTAATCATGGTGGGAAGATATCAAGCTAATCTAGGAGTGATACACTGGGAAGTTGTGAAAACTATCATAAAGTACTTGGGGTATACAAAGGATATGTTCCCAGTGTATGGAGAAGATAAGGAACTAGAAGTGAGAATATACACTGATGCTAGTTTCTAGATATACCATGATGATATGAAATTTTAGTAAGCCTATGTATTTTTCCTAAATGGCATTGCAGTGAGATGGAGATGCTCAACGAAACTTGTGGTCACTAATTCTACAATATAATTTGAGTATATAGCAACTTCCAATGCAGCTAAGGAGGTGGTCTGGATATACATGTTTTTCTCAAAAATTGGTGTTGTGCCTAGTAGTTTAGACTCTATTATAGTTTATTTTGATAATACTGTAGTAGTGGTTCTTTCCATGTTTCCCAAGTCACACCAAAGGAAAAATCACATACTTCATAAGTTTCATCTCTTGAGGGATTTTAATCCAAGAGGTAAAGCCACGGTCATCAGAGTATCCATAGAGGAAAACATGGAGGACCCTATAACTAAATCCATATCTCAGTAGAAGCATGATTCTCATGTGATATCTAGTAGATTGAGACTTGTTATTAGTTGACTCTAGGGTAAGTGAGGGTGTTGAAAGTGGGTTCCCTAGGCCCAAATTATGTATTTAATTTGATTACCATTACATGTATGCAGTTTGATATATATATACACGTTTTTATCTTACCAGAATAGTATTTATACTTCTGCATCCTTACCCCTTAGGAAATAAGCTCAATATTGACAGCTCTTACAGCATGGGAACCATTCGAGGAGGATGTGTGGTCTGTGATAATAGGGGTTCAGTCATATTATCTTTTTCTAAAATATTTGGTAATGATCATTCTCTCTGGGTGGAATCCATGGAAACACTTTCAGATATCTATATATATAGCCATAAGTGGATTAGCTTGGTAGTAGTTGAAACTAACTCTTCCAATATTTATAATTCCCTTATCAGGTCAGGAATCACCCCTTGGTCTATATCTTACATTGTTAGAAGGTGTAAAAGGCCTTATTCACAACCACACAAATGTACTTAACACTTGGAATGAGGACAACAAGGAGGAAGAATACTTTTCCTCATTGATGGTTCAAGGGACTAACATCACTTGCTTCGTGGTGATGACTCATTACCCCCAGAGGGGAAGAGCATTGTGATAGGATTCCCTTGGGCTCCACCACTTCCTTCCCCTTAATATATAGCTTGATGGCTCTTGATTTTTTATTTTTTTCTTTTATGTACTTCCTTTTATCAATAAAATGACGATGATGATGATGAAAGGAAACATATAATACATGACTATTAGGTGCTGGGGGATCATAAAAATTGACACTTCTTCTCATGAAATTCTTACTTAGTGACCTCTAGTAGGCGAGATCACAAGGACATACCCACTAATAGGAACACCACATGTTTTAGGTGTCATTAGTTATTCCTATCTACAAACATGTGCATTGGTCTCCTTATTTGAGATCATTATCAATGTTTTCCATTTGATCACATAATTTTATTCAAGGAAAAAACTATGAAGTTAAATTCATGGTGAGGTATCTTGTGTTGGGTGTTTCATTGGTGGTATGACATTAGTTAAATAATCAATAAAGAATTTGTCTCTTTCAAGTTGAGGAAGTGATATATCGAGACTAGTTGATCAAGATGGTAGTAACTTTATAAATTCATGTCCATGGTAGTCAAAGTTAATTCCATCCCATTAGATCAAAAAATAATAAAGTAATAATGGATGATGACACTAGCTGTGCATCATGCTTTATGAGATATCATGAGACAAAGAGATTATATTACATAGCATGTGTTTATAGGATGATTTTCATTGCTATGAATATTCATTATCACTTTAGGGGTCTTGATGGGTTGCTAGACTTTACTCTTGGTTTGTGAATAATATTCACTAATATCGAGATAAGGGCCTAGATGGACACACACAATAGCATATTCAAGAGCCTTCCCTATTACAGTGAATAGGTTTATAGGACATGGTAGGCCCCACTGCGGGGTCTGATAGTTGTCCAAGTAATAAATATCACCAAAAAATAAATAAATTCATTATTATTTGAGTATGGATCAATTGGGTTAAATTTATTTTTTAAATATATTCACATGGTATTAAGTGAATACATGGAAAAATATTATATGAATGAATTTTATTTTAATATTCAAGGTTTGTTTAATATTAGTGGGAATTATGAGTCGAGTTAATGACTCAGATTTATCATGTAATATATTTAATGTATATTACAATTAGGTGATAAATTATAAATAATATTTATGAATTAGTTCTTCATAACTATTTATTTATATCTTATTTAGTGGACGTTAATTATATAGGTTTTAGGAACCCTATCTGGGTATTTTGGACATCCACTATATAAGTCAAGAGGAGATCATTTACGCTAGACTATTTATCATCCATCGGATAGAGTGCTCCTCTCTCCTCCCATATTCTAGAGAAAGAAAGACTTTATCAAAGAAATTGATCCAATAATGACTTTACGGATCGAAGGCACAAGATCGAGATGATCATCATGATGTCAAAGAAATCATCAGATCTCTATGATAGAACTTGGAATTTAATGAATAGAATACACATAGATTCTTAAAGCATGTGTGGACAATATTGATGGGTTCAGCCTTGGATCCTTCAAGAAATGGCCACTAGTGATGATCTACTATCGAGTGCACTTTGATTCGAAAAAGGTAATTTTTCAATGTTTATTTTTATACTTTAATTATCCACACAGGATACTTTGACTCTACCAAGGATCATATTTCAAGAGATAATGAAGTTTCATTGCACTAGTAATGATTTTTTTAAATACATGGCCCACAGACTTCTTTTTTGTACCCTGGTACCATCAATATCTCATGCCAATATGTGGAAAACTAATAAGAAATAAAAATAAGGAGCACGGTGAAAAGTTTTTTTACAAGTTTCACCATTTAATTTGAGTGATTACTCCTAAGTTTATAATGGTTTTTATTCCACTATGAATGTTAAAAAACCAAATCGGGCTAAGCTGGAATGGGTCAAGCTTAAAAATATTCGGTCTGTTTAGGCCCATGTTTAATGTGCATTCTAAAAACCAAGTTTGTCCAATTCTCATTTTAAGAAGAATAGTTTGTGGGCTAACCACATTTTTAATCAAGATTATATATATATATATATATAATATCAAAAACACAATTTTTATTACATAAATTTTAATCTATACATATATTTATCACATAAGTTTAAAATATATATTATTTATACAAAAATTGTTACATGAAATTGAAATAACATTAAAAAAATGAAAAAAAATCCTTAGTCTATGAACCAAACTATATCTATTAATGCTAACCCACATAATCTTGTGCGTTTTTTACTAATTCATTTAAGTTCATTTAAAACATGGGTTGATTTTTTCTAGTCCAACCTTCTCTATAAAAGTTGACACACCAAGTCTATGAGACTGAGATTCATTAATCACCCCTTCATTTTATTATTAATGGAAGAACTAATAAAACCAAGAAGATATCCTTAGACACCCTAACAATGATTCCTCTTGAAAATTTTATTATGCTTCCCACACCATTATGATATATGATTTTTTTGACAAATGAAGAAGAAGAGACTAGTTTCCAATACAATAAAAATATAATATTCTTCTTAAAGGATGAATGAACTTCAAATTTTCATTTGATAAATAAAATCATCATAAAACCACCCATCACCATATCATGAATGAATGATGATCTTTAAGATACACACACTCTCTCCTTAAGTTTTGTGAACCATGTGCTAAATCTTCTCAAATTTATTTAATGAATGGAAGGAGGTTTATTTTATCTCAATTTGGCTCTCAATATTTATTTAACTATAATTTAATAGGTCCATAAAACTCAAAGATATATCCCCACAGCAATATATACAACACCTCACAAGGGAGGATTCTAAGACACCCCACTAAAATTTCCATTAATGAATTAATTAAAAATCCATACTTTTAGGAATATTATTGAGACACCTAAAATATAAAGAGATATTCTCTCATACCCAATGTTCAAGTATTCTCCCTTTGTTAATAATAACTAAGTATCTACTTATTTGGATCTTTAAAAAAATCATTATGATATTGTTATGCCTATAATCACCGTTATAGAATATTTCCTTCAAAACCTAAAATATGATATAAGGTTTAGAGCATCTAGAATGATGGGAATCATGGAGTTGATGGATATAAATGTGAAGTCCCTACACCAAAACCACCACATAGAATCACCACCATGCCAGGTGAGACCTTCCCAAAGCTCAATTAAATGGAAAAATAAACTCAACAAAAATATAACACAAGGATTAACATGGTTTATAACTTAATCCCATTCCATGTAAGAACACTTAAATTTTACATTAAGGGAAATATAAAAAATAGAATATTTGAGTTACAAGGGAGCCTAAATTTCATACATCCTATCTAGACTCTAAGTTATAAGGGATCATTCTGATCTATGTGGGAAACCCTCTATCTTGTCAAGTCCACCATATGATTCACTGCCTTAACTTTATAAACTTGGTGAAAAATGAGATCCACTCTTATGTATCCCTATGGCGATTCTTATGTAACTTTTACAAACCACCATTATAAAATTAAATATCTATCATATTTAATCCTATGTGAGTTATTTTCAAATTCTGAAATTTATCATCCAGATCTGGAAGTCATTATCTTAAATCTAACACTTACTTTAGAACTTCCATTCCACATCTAGGATATCATCATGCATTAATTAATTCAGAATGTGGATATTCTTCAAATTCATGCATCTCGAACCAAATTTCCTTATGTATTCTTTATATTATTCACCACTACTATTACCATTATGAACCTTCTGGATGTGGGTGAGATTCCACAATCTAGTTCTTCCAAGTGTACTTCTAGAAGTAATGTTTCATAAATTCCTACACTTTATCCATAAGGCATTCCTTACACCAAAACCTAACAATATTCTACTTAAGAATTTTTTTTACTGGTTAAACCTAATAATATCCCACTTTAATACTATTATAAAGGCTTCACCAAGTCCTTATAGCCATTTTCATTCACATTCCCTTTGTAGTTTCAACATAGTACTCTACTACACCTTTGATCATCCAAGACCTACTGAGTCAAAGCCACCCCAAAATTTTCTAGAATTTAATAACCTATTCTATTTCAAAAAAACTCTTCCAATTTATCCATGAATTTTCCTCCACAACAAAAACTTTGAGCACTACATGAATCATTGAAACACTATCAATAAGGATTTTACTTACACTGCTTATCCACCATCTATTTCTCCCATGTTTTACTAGAATATTTGTCCTCAAGCTCTCTTCTCCTAGATGGAAATTTTTCTAGATTCATGTTATAGAAATAAGTCTCACTACTTCAAGATAATTTGAATTCTCTCACTTTTTAATTTGGATTCTTCATTATATATAATGAAAACAAGAAGTGATTCTCCACACTGAGTAATGAAACCTAATGCAACTCATCAAACAATTAAGGAAATAGATTCTCCTAGAATTGAATCTTCTAAAACTTCTCTTGTGCTTCTGTAGTCCAAAGATTCCAGTAATTATGTCACGACCCATCCCCCAGGGCCCGTGCCATGACTACCCCAAGCCCGCCTTCCATAGGGGGCTGGTGACTAGCACTGAAGGCGTATTCCCTAAAACCGAGAAGGAATTGCATTTATATCCTGTAAACACACACAACCAAGCACACAAAAAGATATGAACATGAGTTAATTGTATAGAAAAAGAGTGCTAAAAGTAAGTAAAATGGGTCTAGAATACAAGCCCAACTGGAAAGTACAAGAAAACTGAAAGGTACAAGTAAACTGAAATAGCTCCTGAACACCTGCCAAGGATCCTTCCTGAACGGTAGGTACAACTCTCGAATGACCATCTCTGTGGTACTCCTCGTCTAATGTACACCTCTGAGTTACCTCCAGTCCTGGTACTCTCGTCCTCAGTCAGCACTATCCGTTGTCTGCACCAAACACAACAAGGTGTGGGCATATCCCGTGCAGGGGTGAGTATGATGATACTCAATAAGGACCCCGAGACCCTCAAGGTCTCAAAAAATACACAAAGGATAAACCAAAAAGCATGAAATCAACTAAAAACAACACTTAGGTATATTCCCATACATATACCTAAGTTATCAAGTATACCCATCTCAACCATGAGGAAACACAGGGTCCAACCCAAAATCCCAAAGCTCAACTATTCCATAAAGGTAGGAATACCACGAAGGTAAGTACCACACATGTACGCCACATAGAGGAATACCACAAAGGTATCACCACGAAGGTAAGGAATCAGCTCATACTAGGTATAACTTAGGTACAATAGTAGAGATGATTAGATGTAACTATTGAATAATCTTACTCTGTTAAGAGGTATACCCACGAAGGATCCCAAATTGCAGACCCACACAGGATCCTAGTACATCGTCAGACCCACACAAGATCCTAGTACACCGTCACACCCACACAGGATCCTAGTTCAATGTTAGTACATCGTCTGACCCACACATGATCCTAGTACAATGTCAGTACATTGTCATACCCACACATGATCCTAGTATATCATCAGTACATCGTCAGACCCACACAGGATCCTAGTACATAGTCAGTACATCGTCAGACCGACATAGGATCCTAGTACATTTCCAGACCCACACAGGATCCTAGTACATCGTCAGTACATCTTCAGACCCACACAGGATCCTAGTACATCATCAGTACATCGTCATACCCACAAAAGATCCTAGTACATTGTCAGTACATCGTCAGACCCACACATGATCCTAGTACATCATCACATCCATCTACAGGGTACCCTCACTAAGCTTGATCATCTCCGGGATAGTCCTCTCCTCAAACTACTGGTCTATACACCAACTACCATGAAGTACCATGAAGAAGTATCCCAAAGGACTACCATGTAATTGGGGTCTCAATGAAATAGACAATGAATCAATCAGACACCTGGTCTGTAAGTTATTAGCCTTTTAGTTCCGAGGGCCCGGTTGGATTCGTGATCGATCCAACCCGACCATACCTCAACTTTATCCAAATATCAAGTGGGGTATACCAAAAGGACTGCCTCACCCTAAGGTTTCCGGTGCCATAGATAATTAGTAAAATGGACGCATGATGCCAAAGTTATGACCAAAAGAACGCATAGGGTCGAAATTGGTCCGATTCTGGTCCGACCTGGTCAGACCGACTCAGCCTGGGCTGAACTGGTCCAGTTTGGGTCGGCCCAGCCTGCTGGGTGGCCCGAACAACTGGGTCCGGCCTGGCCCGTGCTGAAAAACCTGACCTAAGTGGCCTGCGGTGCGGGGTGGTCGCGGTGCGGTGGGGCGGCCGTGGTGCGGTGGGGTGGCCGCGGTGCGGTGGGGCGCCATGGTGTGATTGTCTGCCATGGATGGACGGATGGCCAACCGTCCTCTCCACGCGGCGCGGTTGCGCGCTGCGCCTTTTCTGGCGACCGGATCGGCTGACCGTCCTCCCTTCGTCACCGCGGCACAATCCGCATCCCATTGTTCACAGGGCGGCACAGACACGCATCGCCGCCCCCCGCCGTGCGGCCAAACCCCAGTTGTCGTCTTCCTCCATCACAAAGATTTCATCAAAAACCACAGTGGATAGGTCATTCCATGTTTGTTTGGCCTGCACCCTCCGTGTTAGAGTGGTAGAAAGAGGTTCACTACTTTTGAGTCACGAAGAACATCAAGAACGGGTAAGGGAGGTATTTAAAACATTAAACCCTACCTCGAAGGTTTGTTGTTGTGTTGCGAGATGAAAACAACGAAGGAGAAGAAGGTTCCAACGTTTGTTGCTTCTGAAATCATGCTTTCGAAGTCGGCTCGTGCGTTTTCCTCTTTCTTGATTCCAACGAATGTTCTTCGATTGCGTTCTTCGTTTGGAGGAAAAGTTCTTCGTTGGAGAGGTAGGATTTTTCCACAACTTTCTCCCAATTCTCCATACTTTGCCAACCAATCCTCAAAAGAAAATATGTGCCAATATAAATTAAATTATTTAGATTAATTTATGTTTTCATAATTAAATGTTGACACATTTAATTAATTTAAGTTGGCTCCAACAATTAAATAGGGATTCAAAAGGTGTTTCTCACATTAAAGAGGGTTCGGGTGGTCCCCACCTTTAATTTCAAAATGGGGGTTTTAGTTTAGGTGGTCCCCACCTATTTAACATTCATGTGGGAGGTTTTATTATAAATAAAATAAAAGTTTATTTTATTTTATTTTTCATTTCCACGAAAAACACAAAATCTATCTTTCACCCTCAACCTACTGCGGTCGAGGTGAAGGTCTCCTTAATAGAATACTGGCACTGTGAGTTCAACAGTGCCCTCAAATTTCAATTCCAAGCACCAATTTAAAAGTTACAAAAACCTACTCGTACGTTTAATGAACTTACCCAAAAAAAGTTTAGAAATTCATTCTGGGCACACCAGGACTCATAATCATGCGCCGTAAATTTTCACAGACTCGTAAAATTCCCATATAATTTAAAAACAATTTACATGGAAATTTCAGGTCTTTACATTCTCCCCACCTCAAATATTTGCGTCCTTGAAAGCCACATAAAAAAAACTAGAAAAACAAGCGGGGGTACTGAGCATGAATCTGAGCCTCCCGCTCCCATGTGCTCTCCTGGAGGTTCTCATGCTGCCAGCGAATGCACACCAGGGGTATCGACCGCCCATGAAGGACCTGCTCCTGTCTATCCTCAATCTCTACTGGAACCTTCATAAATGTCACCCCATCGTCGACGTCTATCTCACCGTGGTTGATGATGTGATAAGGGTCATGTACGTATCTCCTTAGCTGGGATATGTGGAAGATGTCGTGCACCTGGTGCAACTGAGGGGGAGGTGCTAGGAGTTAAGCCACCTCTCCAACTCTGCTGAGGACCTAGAAGGGTCCAATAAACCTCAGAGATAACTTGCCTCCCCGGCCAAATCTCCACAAACCTCATCGAGGTGAGACCCATAGAAAGACGTGGTTTCCATCCTCAAACTCCAGAAGTCTCCGTCTCCTATCAGCATAAGACTTTTGTCTGCTCATACAGTCTTCATTTTCTCCTAGATGATTTGTGATTTCTCTGTGGTATCCCATACTATCTCTAGTCCCACGAGTGCTGACTCCCATGGGTTAGTCCAGTACAAAGGTAATCTGCAAGGTTTCTCGTACAAAGCCTCAAAAGGTACCATCCCAATGATGGAGTGATAGCTGTTGGTGTATGAAAACTCCACCAAAGGCAAGTGATCCTCCCAGCTACGACTGAAGTCGAGGATGAAAGCACGTAGCATGTCCTCGAGGGTCTGAATGCTCCGCTCAGTTTGGCCATCCGTTTGAGGATGGAAGGCGGTGTTCAAATGAAGATGTGTCCCAAAAGCCTCCTGAAACCCATTCCATAGCCGAGAAGTAAAATGTGTATCACGATTGGAGACAATCGTTGAGGGTACTCCATGTAGCCACACAATCTCCTGCACATAGAGGCATCCCAAGCTCTCTACTGAACCCTGCTCTCTGATCGGTAGGAAGTGGGCCAACTTGGTGAGTCGGTCGACGATCACCCAGATAGAGTCATGACCTATGGATTTACGTGGAATTCCTATCATGAATTCCATGTATATCTCATCCCACTTCCACTCTGGGACCTCTAAAGGCTGAACCAAGCCTGCTGGTACCTGATGCTCCGCCTTCACTTGCTGAAAAGTGATGCACCAAGAGACAAACTATGCTATTTCTTTCTTTATTCCTAGCCACCAGTGCTATCATCGGAGGTCCTGGTACATCTTCGCCACTCCTGGATGTACCGCTAGAGGGGATGTGTGGAACTCTCTCAACACTTCCTCTCAAAGTGACACTGGTACCATGGTACGTCCTCTAAAGAGGATGACGTGCTCCCCACCTTCATAAAATCCATCAGGTGCCTGTCCTATGGATATCTAAGCACGTCGAGCCTCGTAGTTAGTATCCCCACGCTGCGCCTCCCTAACTCGCTAAAGAAGTGGGGGAGTGACTGTAAGAGACTGAAGAAAAGATGCTTCATCTCGATCCACAAAGGATATCTAAAAAACAGTCAGCTGCTCTGTCACCTCTCCTAATAGCTGTATACCAGATCTCTTGCTGAGTGCATCTGCTACAATGTTCCCCTTCACAAGAGTATAGACTATCTCGAATTCATAGTCTTGGAGGAACTCAAGCCAACATTGCTGTCTCAGGTTCAGGTCCTTCTATGATAAGATATACCTAAGACTCTTGTGATCTGAGTAGACTGTAAAACACTCACCCATCAAGTAATGTCACCACATCTTCAAGGTGAAGACCACTACTGCTAACTCCAGGTCATGAGTAGCATAGTTCTATTCATGATGTCTCAAATATCGAGAACCATATGTGATCATTTATCACTCCTGCATTAGGACACATCTGAGCCCATTCCCTGATGCATCACAGTAGACTACGTACCCTACACCCTAATCTGGAATCCTCAAGATGGGGGCACTAGTCAGCCTCTGCCTCAGCTCATGAAAACTCTACTGACATTTCTCCGACCACACGAAGGGTTTCCCCTTCTTCCTCAACACAGATAAAGGTTCTACAACTCTGGAGAAATTTGGAAAAAACCTATGGTAGTATCAAGTCAAACCTAGGAAACTCCATACCTCCATCACACTCTTGGGTGGATCCCAAGTAATTACCACCTCAATCTTTGCTGGATCCACTAAAACTCCAGCCTCTGATATGACGTGTCCCAGAAAGTGCACCTCTCGGATCCAGAACTGGAACTTCGAGAGCTTACCATAAATCTGGTGCTCTCAGAGTGTGTCCAAAACTACCTGCAAGTGATAGTCATGCTCCTCCTCAGTAGCTGAGGAGATCAGAATGTTTTCGATGAAGACTACTACAAAGAGATCAAGGTATGGCTGAAAGATCCTGTTCATGAGTCCCATGAACAATGCTAGGGAATTGGTCACACCGAAAGGCATAACCAAGAACTCATAATGGCCATACTGACATCTGAAATCTGTCTTTTACACATCCTCGTCTTGCACTCTGAGCTGGTGATAGTTTGATCTGAGGCCTATCTTCGAGAACCATCGTTCTCCCTTCAGGTGATCAAAGAGGTCATCAATCCTCGAGAGTGGGTACTTGTTCTTCATGGTCACCTGGTTCAGGCACCGATAGTCAACACAAATCCTCAAGATCCCACCCGCCTTCTTGGCGAACAAAATCGGGGCTGACCAAGGAGAAACACTGGGCCGAATGAATCCATTCCCCTTTAAGTCCTCCAGCTATACCCACATCTCACGAAGATTTGCGGGAGCCATCCGATATGCTGGTGTGAATATCAGTGCTGTCCCAGGGTACAAGTCAATGTAAAAGTCCACCTCTCTGTGGGGAGGTATACCCGAAACATCATTAGGGAAGACATCTACATAATGGTCCACCACTACAGGATAACTCAGACTCTCCACATCAACCGTTCTGAGGGTAAGACTAGACAACTGATGAGTGATCGGCTGAATTCTCCTCCGAGTAAGTCCATCCTGTGTTGCAAAGGCTCCCTTCTCACCAGTGAAGGTAAACCTAGTTCTATCCGTGAGGTCACACCGCACTTTTCACCTAATACAGTCAATCTGAGCATGGACTGTAGATAACCAGTTCATACCCAAGATGACTTCGTAAGGCCTCGACGCCGCTACTAGGAGATCCCAGCCAAAGATCTTACCTCCTAGAGTAAGCTCACATTGCTGGCACCAGTGTGTAATCATTGAATCCTATTCCGTAGGAGTCTCTATCCATAAGGATCGAGCCAACGACTCCATCGGAATCTCTGAGATCCGAACGAGGGCAGTGGAAATAAAATAATGACTGTCACCTGTGTCTATAAGTACTGCAGCTAAGGTAGAGTAGACAAAGATCATACCTCATATCATCTCTAGAGCGCCATGGTCGCAGGCCTTAGTATCTTGGAGCTGAGCTCACCCCTGTCCACCTGCTCCCTGTGGTTGGGGTGGACCACCTGGTGGTGGTGGCGGTAATATCTCGAATAATCACCCACTATCAGCTGCACAACCAGCTCCTCTTCCACATATGCCTGCTCCCTGAGAAACTCCTTTATCGAACCTCTATCTCTGCCTGGGTGGTCCTTTGACCATTTATTGATCATCCGTACGGTGGGTCGGACAGTCACGAGCCATGTGACCCTACCCACCACATGTGAAACACTGTCTGGTCCTCGCATGACTGGTTATGTCTCTGGTTCCCCGCACAACCGATCCTGAATCATGCGGTCATCCACCAGTAGGTTTGGTCCTCTTGGACCTCTGTGACATCTATCTACTGCCAGCTACAGAAGACACCACTACGTGTCATCCGGTGGTGGGTCTCACTGCTAGTGACTGCTTATCAAGGAAACTCTCCACTAAGAGGGCTCTCTCTAACACCCCCTCCTATGTTGGGATGCTGAGAGAAATCATCAAAGCCCTAATCTCCTGCCTGAGTCCCTGCTCAAAGGTCCAGGCCCTGAATAATGGGTCCCACACCATATCAGTGGAGTAGAATGAAAGGTCAGTGAACCTCGCTGATTACTGATTCACAGTCATGCTGCCCTACTACAGATGAAGAAGCTCCTGAATGCACACTGTGCGAAGGGTCACTGGGAAAAATTCTGCCTGAAACAGGCTCTCAAAGTCTTCCCAGATAAGTGTCACCTTGTCATGAACTTGGAGCATCAAGATCCACCATCTTCCTGCTGCTGACTATAGAAGATTGGCAGCAAGGATCAACATGAGATCAGTTGGCGTTCCTACTAGTTAGAACTCTCACCACGACCTCCATCCAATCCTCGACCGCCTATGGGTCTGTCTCACCCCGGAACCTTGTTGGCCTATGTCGTTGGAACTCGTGCAATGTGCTCAAGAGAAGTGAACCCTCTGCTGCTGGGGATGGTGGTATCGGTGGCCCAATGGGTAATGGTACTACTGGTACCTCCGCTGGTGCCTCTACTGGAAGAGGACCCTGTACCGAGGCCTCGGTGCTCGGTGGGATATCAATGCGTACTATACTCGGAACCCTAGCTGTCTGTCTGTGTGGAGGCACCCTGAAAAGAAACATGTGAGACACAATCAATAAGTTATACCTGGTGAGCTGAATCAAATATATCATAAAGAAAACACTTGAAAACACACATGAAATTAGGGTTTTCATGCACTGATTCGGAAATCAGAAGTCAGAGTCCTGGTGTATGGATATGTCGGCCGCCACACCAACACTGGGTTCCCTAATCTGATAACCACACTCAATACACTTAACACTATTGCGGTTAAAAGAAATATCAAAGTCATATGTTCTAAGGTATAACCGACTCCTATGATACCAATTTTTCACGACCCATCCCCCAGGGCTCGTGCCGTGACTACCCCAAGCCCACCTTCTATAGGCCAGGGGCTGGCGACTAGCACCGAAGGCGTATTACCTAAAACCAGGAAGGCATTGCCTTTATATCCTGTAAACACACGCAACCAAGAACACACCAATATATGAACACAAGTAAACTGTATAGAAAAAGAGTGCTGAAAGTAAGTAAAAAGGGGCCATAATACAAGCCCAACTGGAAAGTACAAGAAAACTGAAAGGTACAAGTAAACTGAAACAGCTTCTGTGAACACCCGCCAAGGATCCTTCCTGAAGGGTAGGTACAGCTCTTGAATGACCGTCTTTGTGGTAAACCTCATATAATGTACACCTCTGAGCTACCTCCAGTCCTGGTACTATCATCCTCAGTCAGCGCTATCCGTCATCTGCACCAAACACAACAAGGTGTGGTCATAGCCCATGCTGGGGTGAGTATGATGATACTCAGTAGGGACCCCGAGACCCTCAAGGTCTCAAAATATCCACAAAGGATAAACTACAAAGCATGAAATCAACTAAAAACCTTACTTAGGTATATCCCATACATATACCTAAGTTATCAACTATAACCATCTCAACCATGAGGAAACACAGGGTCCAACCCAAAAGCCCAAAGTTCAACTATTCCACAAAGGTAGGAATAACACGAAGGTAAGTACCACATAGATACGCCACGCAGAAGAATACCACAAAGGTATCACTACAAAGGTAAGGACTCATCTCATACCAGCTATAACTTAGGTCCATTAGTAGAGATGATTAGATGTAACTACTGAATCATCTTACTCTATTAAGAGGCAGACCCACGAAGGATCCCAAATTGCAGACCCACACAGGATCCTAGTACATCGTCAGACCCACACAAGATCCTAGTACACTATCATATCCACAAAGGATCCTAGTTCAATGTTAGTACATCGTCAAACCCACACAGGATCCTAGTACAACGTTAGTACATCATCAGACCAACACATGATCATAGTACATTGTGAGTACATCGTCAGACCCACACAAGATCCTAGTACATCGTTAATAAATCATCAGACCCACACATGATCCTAGTACATTGTTAGTACATCGTCAGACCCACATGGGGTCCTAGTACATCTTCAGTACATCGTTATACCCACACAGGATCCTAGTACATCATCACAACCAGCTACAGGGTACCTGCACTAAGCTTGATCGTCTCCGGAAGAGTCTGATCCTCAAGCTACTATTCGATACTCCAACTACCATGAAGTCCCATGAAGAATTATCCAAAAGGACTTCCATGTAATAGGGGTCTCAACGTAGTAGACAGTGCGTCAATTAGACACTTGGTATGTAAGTTATTATCCTTTTAGTTCTAAGGGCACGGTTGGATTTGTGCTCGATCCAACCCCGACTGTACCCCAACTTTATCCAAATCTCATATGGGGTATACCAAAAGGACCATCTCTCCCTAAGGTTTCCATCACCGTAGATGGTTCGTCAAAGGGACGCTCGGTGCCAAAGTTACGGCCAAAACAACGTATCGGGTTGAAATTGGTCCAGGTCCGGTCTGACCCGGACCACTGGGTCCGGCCCAGCCCATAGTGTAGCCCGACCCGATGGGTCTGGCCCAGCCCGCGCTAGGTGGCCCAACCCACATTGGGCGGCCCGACCCGCACTGGGCGACCCGGCTTGGCAGCCCGCGGTGCGGGGTAGCCAGAGTGCAGTGGGGCGCCGCGGTGTGGTGGTCCGCCGTGGCGGGACGGATGGCCAGCCGTCCTCTCCACGTGGTGCGGTCACACGTCACGCCTTCGCCGGCGGCCAGCTCTGCCGGCTGTTCTCCCTTCGTCGTCGCAACACAAGGCGCAGCCCCTTGTTTGCCGGGCGGCGTGGATGTGCGCCGCCGCCCCTGTCGTGTGGCCGACCTCTGGTTGCCGTCTTCTTCCATTAAAAAGATTTCATCAAAAACCACAAGGGATTGTGGAGAGGTCGGGACATGTTCGTTTGGCCCGCACCCTCCGCGTTACAGCAGTAGCAAGCAGTTCACAACTTTTGAATCACGAAGAACATCAAGAACGGGTAAGGGAGGTATTTAAAACATCGAACCCTACCTCGAAGGTTTTTTGTTGTGTTGCGAGATGAAAAAAGTGAAGGCAAAGAAGGTTCCAACGTTCATTGCTTATGCAATCATGCTTCAGAAGTCAGCTCGTGTGTCATCCTCTTTATTTATTCTGAAGAACATTCTTTGATGGCGTTCTTCATTTGGAGGAAAAGTTCTTTGTTGGAGAGGCAGGATTTCTCCACAGCTTTCTCCCAATTCTCCACACTTCTCCAACCAATACTCAAAAGAAAAGAGGTGCCAATATAAATTAAATTATGTAGATTAATTTATGTTTTCATAATTAAATTTTGACACATTTAATTAAATTAAGTAGGTTCCAACAATTAAATGAGGAGTTGAAAGGGGTTTCTCCCATTAAACAGGGTTCGGGTTGTCCCCGCCTTTAATTTCAAAATGGGAGTTTTAGTTCAGGTGGTCCCCATCTCATTAACATTCATGTGTGAGGTTTTATTAGAAATAAAATAAAAGTTCATTTTATTTTATTTTTCATTTCCATGAAAAAAAGAAAATCTATCTTTCACCCTCAACCTACTGCGGTCGAGGTGAAGATCTCATTAAGTGAATACCGGCGCTACGAGTTCAATGGTGCCCTCAGATTTAAATTTCGAGCACTAGTTTAAAAGTTACAAAAACCCTCTCATATGTTTGCTGAACGTACCCGAAAAAAAGTTCATAAATTCATTCTGGGCACACCAAGCCTCGGAATCACGTGCCGTAAATTTTCGCAGACTTGTAAAATTCCCATATAATTAAAAAAATTACATGTAAATTTCGAGTCTTTACAAATTAGATTCAAAAATACCACAAAAACTGAATTCTATCTAAAACTTCCCTTCTGAAAATTATGGTATCTTTAAATTGATGAGCTCCCTGGTTAATCTGAATGTTCCTCTAGAATTTCATATCGGTTGAACCTAGGAATGAATTGGTCCTTTATTATCAAATGAATTCTTCCCTTAATTAAAATACCTCATAGAATCCTCCCCCCATTACAAAGGATATTCTGGATTTTGATGAACTTGTGTAATTCACCCTTCCAAAAATAGGAAAAACCAAATTATTTCATCACCACTTATAATAAATAAATACACCAAAGGATTTTGGTATTTCTTTTTTCATCTTAAAATCAATGTGGTTATGGGTGAAATATTCTAAATAATTTGTAATAAGAGGTATGATACTTATTATCTTTCAAAATCTCTACAAATATATCAACAATGTTACAAAAAACATGATCTTATTTCCTACATGGTTCTTCATTTGATGAATGTTCTAAACAAATATCCAGATTGTTCTTGATAATAAACACCCTCACCTTCTATGTGCAGTGTATAGGAAGGTACATTGGTATAATGAAATTCCATGAGAATAAAATGAGAAACTTTCAATCCTTGGTGCATCTATATTCTAAGAATATCACCTTCCACTACTTCCCAAGGATGAACTCCCTAGAAGTTCCATACTCCCTATGCCTTTGTAACTAGGATTTCCACCCTCCATATCACTCATGTTTTTGAGATTCCCATGCTATAATTCCATGTTTTTGGTAGTTCCCCTTTCTAACAGACACTACCCTCTCTAAAACCTAGGTTTGGATGTAATGTTGTCTCACACTTTTCCACTACCATAGAACCCCATGTGTGAATTTTTACATGATATCCAAAAAACTCTCAATATAGAAATAAAAAATGTTTCCCTAATATACCAAGATATGAAACTTTCAGAACCTTGGAATGTGCCACCTCCCTTAAAAAACCAACAATCATACATTCCCCATTCCATATAGAAACATCACTCTTTCATGATCTTGAGAGTAGTAACATTTAGAAGGTGTTCCCCTTCTGAAAAATTTTAAGCACTAATTATCATGTATCATTTATCTTGAATGTAAAGTTAAAAACTCTAGATTTAAAGTCCTTTGAATAAAGTGGACTAAATGAAACGTAATAAAAAGTTCTTCATAATTTCCAAAATGGGATCTATGGATGAAACCTAGGGAATAAAACATTTTGGAATGACCTTTTGGTTCCTACAAAACTTCTCTTACAAACACACCCTCTCATTCCACAATGAAAGTTGTAGAACTAGTCCCAACCAAATCTCATTGAATCATTATCCTTAAAAAAGTTTCTCAGCACTGACATCAACTCCTCTGTCGATTTATTCCTTCATTTCATGTATCTATCTTCTAGTATGACACCTTCTATAACTTTATCCAATTGTATATAGGTTTAGTATTCACATTCTTCCTTGATTTCACTTACAGTTGAATCATATCAACTAACATCTTTCCTCCTATAACACTATCCACTAGAAATGATGAACTACCACTAGATGTGTAAGTGACCAGGACTATATTCCAGAAGTCTTAATAGTCTTTCAAACAAGTTCTAAATGCCATCTCAATAATAGAACATGCCCCCAAACACAAGGTAATGAAATTATTTCAGCTAACTCATACTCCCTAGTTTTTTTTCTATCTTACAATTCTTATTCTTTCAAACCTAGTAAACTAATTGACTAAAAGTACCTAAAAATATTCTAATCGATCTCAACACCAAAAAACTACGGTTCTTCCGAAACTCGATGAATCACTCACCATATGTTTAATAACAAAGCTATGATACCACTTTTTGCAGATATTAGACATTAGAATGGGAAGCTACTCTAATAAGAACCAGAACACAACTAATTCTCTAATAAAACTTAATACGGATGTGAAACATCAGAATGAGAACCTACTCATAGGCACCCGAAAACCATTGATGCAATGATACCAATTTTTGTTCCCGAAACCAAAAATTTGAAAGAAATTATTTGGAACCTCAAATGTGTAACAAGGTTTGGATCATCGTGATATGGAAGGGCATCATGAAGTCAATGTCCAGAACTGATAATTCCAAGCATCCCAATCACAACATCGAATCATCGACACACTAGAATAGATTTTCCAAAAGATCAATGAAACGAAATAAAAAATTCAAAAAAATAAAACATAATGATTAACATTGTTTAAAAACTAACACTATTCTATGGGATAACACTACAAATTCACATTAAAGGAGATATAAGGGGAAAAAATATCTGAGTTATTAGGGAACCTAACCTATAAATACCCTACCTATACTTCCATTTACAAGAGAACCTTATTAAAGAAACCACAACCAATAATGTAAGATGATTTCTCCAACAACTCCATGATAAACACCTTCCATATGAAATCCTACTATGTCTCCCACATGAGGTAGACTGAGGATATTCTCTAGACTCCTCAATACCTCCTATAACTCCATCTTACACTTTCTTTTCCCCTTCTAGTCTATTATATTTCCAGTCTATGACCTACCTACCTCCATCTTTATAACCTTTGGGACTTGGTTTATTTTCCACAACACAATGAAAAAGTGAACTATTATTATCCTTTTATAGATGATCTCTACAACATACAATCAATAGATATAGTTCCACTACCTTCTGATCTATGTCCGTAGTTCTATATATGGTCAAATCCACTAGATGATGCACCAAATTGAATTTCCAAACCTAGTGAACAATAAAAGGCACTCTTACATACCCCTTTTATGATTCTTATATAATCTTTTCAAACTATCATGATAACTTTATGTATCCTTAAGAGTTAATCCTACATAAGTTATTTCTTCCTTATACACTTAATCATTCATATCCAGTAGTTATGCTATGGATTCCACCACTTTCTCCAAAACTTCCATGCCATATTAAAAA
This sequence comes from Viscum album, assembly GCA_963277665.1. Lineage (NCBI taxonomy): Eukaryota > Viridiplantae > Streptophyta > Magnoliopsida > Santalales > Viscaceae > Viscum > Viscum album. The sequence continues at coordinate 1,233,449,892 of OY728159.1, read as the reverse complement.
CATCCCACCATGTCACATACTCTAGAATATGGATTCTCCCCAAGTGAATTCATCCAAAACTATGTCCCCTTCTGCATTATGACACCTAACTGCCACTACTATTTCCATTACAGACCTTCCATGTGTCAGGTGAGATGCCTCCATCTAGTTCCACTAATTTTACTTCCAAAAATAATGTTCCAAAAGTTCCCACACTTTAACGAAAAACATTTCTCACATCAAAACCTAAAAAGATACAAAAAACAGGGGATCAATTTATGTGTAGGATTTTAAAATCCAATAAGGGGATCCTTCTCTCATAAGATAACAACCCCATTAATATTTTTTACTAATCCTCACATTAATAGACCAATATAATGAGATATGATTTTAAATACAATCTCTTACATAAATTATTTTTGAAACCACACCACTTAAGAAAGTTTGGAATGAGGGCATGCCGATGTGGCATAATGTTGTATCCCTGGCCCATGTTAAAGTTGTGAAAACCCCATGCATCCCATTGGTCAATTTCCTCCTCCTTCCTCATTCAGTATGAGGGAGTGACAATATAACACATTGTCATGTTGATAGTCTATGATTAATATACACAAACCTCTTGTATCCTGTTTTTCATGTTTTGTCTTCCTTAAAATTTAGTAAAAGGGTGTGTCATTTTGGAATTGGGGATATAACTTATTGAATCCTTTATTTATTCTCATTTGGAATTAGGCATTCAATTTTTATTAAATTTATTCCCTAATACACCCACATCATATTGTAAAATACATAATTATTTCATTGTATGACATATATGAACGATATCATATAGTATGATATATTTTTCATTGTTACAATTGACATTATATGTATTCTTCATGGGCTTGGTAAGAGTGATGTACTTCGGGGTTCAAGGATCTTGAGGCAACATGTGATGGATGGGATGACGCGGTTAGTGGCCTCCGATGAGGTTGCACAGGCGACGACGACTGGCGTCCTCCAGACATCGGGCATTCATGATGACGGACAACAATATGATGATGTTGGGAACTCTTATATACAAGTAATGGCGAGATGGTGGTGTAATACAAGAGTGATTATGGAATTATTACAGCCGATGACCTCCAATGGTGCGGGCTGCACAAGAAATATGTAGTTCAGACAAGAAATGTGTGGGTTATCTTTGGATGGACCAACGGGTTTGGGCCTTTGGGCCAAATATTATTGGGTCTTTATTCCCTTGGGACTATAGGCCAGGTAAAGAGTTCCCTTCTACCCAGATTGAAATAGGGTTTCCTTTGTTTAATAAAATAGGGGTAATTCCCCCCAACTTGTTTCAGAATTAGAAAATGTGTTTAAAGAAGCTCAAATGTGTTGAATTAATCATTAAAACATTCACCATTTAAAGAGGATTAGATTACTATACACCTTATTAATGTTATAAAATATAACCTTTATTTACCAATCATTTAAGAAATGCCTCAACACTTCACTCCTTATAGACTCCTTAATTCATGGGATGCAAACTATGAAAGGGGATCCAAGCCTCATTCTATACTCACTCGATCAAGTATAAATTTAACCTTGTATCAAGTTATTTTTTCTCACATTATTATTTTCATATTGCGGTATAAACATATCATGTAGGAATTTTAAAATCCTAGGGACAAGTTTTAATATTCTATAGTTTCTAGATCATTTAAGTATATATGATTTCTTTGATTGATTTTTAGTAGTGTTCATTAAACACCACTATTAATAATCCCACTCCCTCTATATTGATATTATAATTATATAAATTATCTATGGTCATGTTAATAAAAACTACCATTATCAAATCTCTGGGAGAAATTTAAGATATTTCCTTGGCCCTTCAAATGATTTCACATGACACAAGGTGTCTATCTGTCATATTTATTCTTCATATCACAACTAAAATAATTATATAAATTATTTGTGTAAGTAAATCAATTAATTATTTATGGTGTAACAATAAATATTGAATTTCATTAAGTCTATTCAAAACTAGATAAAGGATTCATCCTATTAATACTGAGGGTTTAAAAAAATTAAAATATAAGGCTTCAAAATATGTCTTTAAGTATGAATGGAGTTTTTGGTATCCAAAATATTGTTTCACATTGAACATACTTCCAAGTTCCTTATGGTTTTGGTTTTATAACTAAACCTTAGGTTGATAATTTTACAATACCCTAAATAAATCCTAAAATTTCACATAATAATTTTTCAACAAAACTCATGTAAGATAAACACTTAGATATTAATAATTATGTTTAGAGATGTATGAAAAAACTCAATTGTGTTATGTGAATATCATGAACATGAATATATCTAGATAAAATGAAAAAATTACCAGATAATAATATAAAACATTTATGATTTTAATAGAATACGTTAATCAATAATAGAGTGATTTGAACAAAAATTTATTTAATTATATTTCATAAAAGTTAAGAATAAAAAAATATCAATTTTTATAAAAAATTAAGATATATCTAGAAAAATAATAATCAAAATCAAATTAAAATTATATAATCAATAATATATTGATTGTATAAGTATTTTATTTCTTTATTAAATCACTAATTTTTTTAAACTAACCATTGAAATATTAAACACAATGGGAGAAGGTTTCTCCTTTAAGAGAACCTTCATAGATTTATAAAGAATCAATTTAGGGGTTTTATTATTGAGTTTGAGATGAATCTTGAATAAATTTTGATGAATTTTTAGGAAGTGATTGAATTTTTTTCAACAAGTTTAAAGTGTTTAAACATTGATTATTAAGTTTAAGAAGGTTGAAAAAGACAAAACAAGCTTATAAATTTGATTTATTTAAGATCATAGTTTATTTTTGTTGGATTTTTCGACAAAAGATGCTTACAAGACCCCTCATTTCATGATTAATGTGTGAATAAAATTTTATGAAGCTTTAAGATTCATTAAATCTCATTTGTAAATGATTATAGGTGACTTATGAAGGTTGAAATGTGAAGGAGGCACAAACACTCAGTAGAATGAAGCGGGTCACCTATGGTTGTGACATAGAGAAAACTTACTTTTCATGAGTGAATGAGAATTATAATGGTTTCTCTTATATTTTTTTTACTTATACAAGTGTATAATTATAAATACCTACATTTTTATTTCTTAGAGTTTGTGATTTTTTTATTTCATTTTGATCTTGCTAACTATGAAGGGTAAAATTATAATTTTTTTGGTCTTATAAGAAATTTTTGAGAATTCCATTAGATTTAAAACATGATGTTTACCATCAGGTGACCTTTTGATAAATTTATGTAATATTTTGGATTTTAGATAATGTTAGAAATTTGAAAATTTTGATTATCTATTTATATAAGTAAATTTTTTATAGAGATTTTTTTATAATTGAATAATTTTCTTTATTATAGAGCTGGTTGACAAGAGTATTTTAGAGATATGTGGTACATGGATGTTATATTTGGGTTAATGTGATGAGGTATGGCTTGGTCATAGAACTTATGTGGAGGTTTGTATTGTAAAGTCAATGATTGATTTCAAAAAGGTTTTATGATATTTATGAGGTGTTTTATTTTATGAATTGATGTTAGAGGGGATATATCATCTATAGATAGAGGTATTGGACATCTTATTTTCCATAAAACCAAGATTCAATCTTATCTCCTTTGACTAATTTCTTTAAGTTCCTCATTGTGTGGTGAGCCAAGGATGTATAATGATCAAGGAGTGATAGATGAAGAAATAAGATCATGTAATAATGAAGCATCATGGAATAGATATAGGTGACTCGAGACCTTCATCTATTTTTTTTATCTATTTGAGTTTAATTCTATTAGGTCATGAATGATTCATAATAAATAGAGAAAGAAATTATACTACTAAATTGAAAAATATATATTATTGAATCTTTATGGTCATTGAAAATGATGCATGATCAAGGGTGGTATTTTAAAGAAATAAACTTGGGTGTGTTGAAAGGTTGGTAAATAAATTATATAATTGAAAATATGAAGATATAAATTATGGAGAGGCATGATTGTGGAAATATGGAGTTATTATTTCTTAGAATTCTTTTACCATACCTTAAATAGTTTGATATATATTATGATTAAATAGAATAATAAAAACTCAAATTGGTCCTAGATATTGGATGGAGATTATAGAGAATAGAGATTTTTATTTATTCTATTTCCATAAATAAAAAAGAATGAGAGGATAATAGAGAGATGATGAATAGAGAGATATCCCATTAACAATGTGATTATTGACATACTTGGTTTGAGAGGAAGAAATATTATCATACATGGAAAAAAATTGATCGTATTTTACTGATTGGAGGAGTATATGATAGATGATTTCAATGAAAATTATATTATTAAGGAATAGATATCATATATTCCTTTTTGAAGGGAATGTTTGTAGTTGTGAAGATTTCTTGAGATATAATGTATAAAATCTCTTAACAAAGAGTTTTTCACATCCAGTATGGAGTGAAAGGAAGAAACATGTGGATGATATTGACACATCCTATTTTTCTTGGTTGATAAACTTTATATTAGTTTCTTATACTGATATTGAAGAGAACTATGTAATGAAACATATTGTTATGGGTCAATTGGATAAGAGAAATGAACTAGACTCTAATATAATTAGAGTCGATGGAAAATTAATTTTTTTAATGAGGATCAATGGAAGGGATATTTGGTTATGTTTTAAATTTAAAGGGTTGTGTTTTAGATGTGAAAAAAATGGCTAGAAAATACCTAAATCAAAATTCAAGGGGTTGGGTAAATTAAAATATCATGATTGAGTAGTAACATATCGCATAAAAATTTTAGTAGGATCCCACAGACTTCTAGTGTGTAGACCAATGATAGGGTGACATTTGCCATGCCATCAAAGTTTTGGCAGTGCTCTATAGTAAGTTTGGTGGTCACTTGGAATTTATTTTTATATATATTTTTTTAAATTAAAAATTATTAAATAAAACAAATTAAAATTACCCCACATATTATTTTGAATCCACATGGATCAGGGGGTCTCGTCACTTTATTCCCTCCTCTCCCTCTTCATACTTCAAGCTCTTAGATCACCATTCAATGTCATATCGATGTTCTGTCTATGATAGTGTATTCTTATGGGTAGGGATAAGGTAAGTCCTAGAGATCTTTGCACCATTTATCTTGTCTCATGTATGTTTTATAATAAATATTTATCTAGGTATTATTTTTATGATTTTCCAATTTTAAGTGAACAATACTAAATCTGTTGGGGATACTGTTGGATGTAATATGTAGATGTATTTGTATATTATATGGAACAATACAAGAGGGGGGGGGGGGTGAATTGTAGGTTTAAAAACTTTGTATTTAAACACTTAAGAGATTAGTTTAAAAGGTCTTAAACTAATACAAATAAAAACACCCACAATTGTATTGAATATAAAAGGTATGATGTAATGTAATACTAATGAAATGTAAAACAATTGTATTCGAGATGAACAAAATAATCAGAGTAATATAAAGGTGAATGATTATACCTTAAAGCGTATAGAATCAATCAATACAATATGTAATAGAATGATTGTAATTGAAACAATTACAATTGAATATGTAAAGAAGAAAGGAAACAATACGAATTCCTTTCTAATACAAGCAGCAACGGAAAAGTAAAAGTATTACAATTCTTTTGACCTAAAGAGAAGGGTTATCATTTCACCTAGGATAAAAGGTCTGTCTCACCAACACCTTGGTAAGCCCTCGATACGATGATCGGACAGTCTGTCTGCCTATCCCCGGCAGCCCTCGATACGATGATCGGAACGTCTGTCTGCTTATCCCTGGCAGCCCTCGATTTTGTAGGTAATTGGCACCTCTATCTTTCAATCACTTGAAATCCCTCGATACGATGATCGGACGCACAAAGCAGATGAGAGAAGTCACAATGTCTCTCTCTAGAACTTGATAGAATTAGAGTATCGCAGTTGTTCCAAAAGTCTCTCGTTATTCTTCAAATGACCTTCTATTTATAGGCCTCGGGTTCCAACGGTCATGTTGCCTCCAACGGTCATATTTCTCCAAAAAACTCGGAGGGACTTGGACACCTGGAATCATAACGGTCATATTGAAACAGAAAGCACGAAATCATTTTGATTAGTTTGTAACTAACTCAACAACATCATATTGGTTAAAACAAGATATATGAAGATGATAAACAATAATACGATTAATATGAAACAAGTGTTTTTGACTAAGTACCAAAACAAGTAATGAAAGTATGAATTGCAGAGTCGGTATGATACATTTGACAGAGTCAGTACGATACGATTGACAAAATCAGTATGATACGTTTGACAGAGTCAGTACGATATGATTGACAGATTCAGTACGATACGATTGATAAGGTCAGTACGATACGATTGACAAGGTCAGTAAGATACGATTAACAAGGTTAGTACGATACAATTAAAAAGACATTTGTGATTTCCAAAAAAAAATAGAAGTCAAAAGAGAACTTTTGAATTAACAATCTCCCCCTTTTTGGAAAGCACAACACACAAAGTAAATATAACAAGAAATACTTATCTCCCCTTGAGTTATTGGAAACTCTTCTGAATATGAATTTGAATACAACTAACTCCCCTTAGGTGTATACTTTCCTAAGGATTGTATTCATAGATTTTCCTTGGTTTTGAATCATTTGATTAAACCAATCACCCTTTGTAAAACATTCTCCCCCTTTATAAAACATTCTCCCCCTTTTTGGTTTACAAAAAGAATGGGGTTACTTTGAGTTGCCTGAAAGGGTTAGAGAAAATAAATTGCAGGACAAAAGAAAAGAATCATAAAAGTTATTACAAAGAGAAGACAGGTTCCAAAGGAAAACAAATACAATAGTCATTTGTTTTCTCTTTCTTTTTCCTTCTTTATGAGATCATGAAGAACAACTTTCATCTTCTTGATTTCTTTCTTGTCTTCAGAAATTGAATCACCCTGAGTTCTGAGAAGCTCTTGTTGGTCTGCAAAAATCTGATCTTGATTCTTGATAGTCTCCTCCTAGACTCTGATTACTTCCTCAAGGGTATCAATTCTGTCTTGCAGATTCTTGTTATCTTTGGATAACACAGAATTTTGTTTCTTCAACAAAACCATTTCATCCTTGAAAGATGAAACCTTCGAGAATTCCGACTGAAAAGTATTCATTCTCTCTTGCAATTCTTTCACTGAAGGAATATCAGCTCATGAGTTATCTGATTCAACCTTTCAATAGTTTCTTTGTCAAGCTTATTAAAGGCAATAGAAATATTATTTAACAACCTTATTATATCTTCAATTGCTATCTCATGGTCATTCACCGAGCTTTCTGTTTTATATGACCACTTGGTCATCCTGTTGCAAGCTTTCTTATGAGAAACCAAGGTTTCAGAAAGAACTTTCAAATCAGCTTAAAATGACAAAACTTTCTTTCTCAACTCTCTTACCGAACCAAACTTCTTTTTCTGATTGTCAGTAATGAAATCAATTTTCCCTTCCAGCTTGGGAAATTAAGGAATGGTCTTTTCAACCCTTCTCAAAACATGGACAATATAATCACTCTTCTTGAGATAGATTGTATGTTCTGAATCAGTATCCTCATCATACGAAGGCAATTCATTTGATCGGCTTGAGTCAACAACTGGCTGTTTTCCTTTTGCTTTTTCTTTATCTTTTCTTTATTTTTCTACTTTGTCACCAATGACAATAACTTTTTCAGTATGAGAAGATTGAGCACCTTTCTTTACTTGAGGGGGTGTTTTATCTAAAGTTTCAGAAGTTTCAAAAGGTGCTTGATCGGCATGAGGGGTTTGTTGAACACCTTCACTCTGCTTTTGAACCGATTCCTCCCTACTCTTCTTCGAACTCTGAAGGAATTATAAAAGAAAATCTCCTTCCTCCTCTTCCAATTCTTCTATCTCTTCCATCATTTTTTTTCCTTTTTCTTTCTTAGGAAGGCTCTGTACGATAGGCTCTTGATGCACTTCTGTGGTAAGTTGAGTACTAGCTTCCTCAACTGCTTTCAAGATATTTGAAGCATCAAACTCTTGTGATTTTCTTTTTAAAAGAACCTTCTTCTTCTTTTCAGCCTGAAGGGTATCCTCAACCCTTAATCTCTCAGCAAAGGCTTCGGCTGGATCAAGTCCAAACTTTGGATCACATTCCTTTCTCTGTTCCTTATCCTTTCTCCACTTGGCTACAACTTTCTTATTGTACTTAGGCTTCTTCTTTGGCTTTGAGCTGGTTTGAGGATCATAATTATAAGGAAAAACAAGAGAAGAAATGTCTTTGGCTGGCATAGGTGCCGATTGATTTTGAGCCAATTCAGCTTCTACATCTATTATAAAAAGTTTTGAATTTGGATCAAAACAAACATTCAGCTTTTTCATCATACTCTTACTTATCCAAGATGGATTTAGATCTATCAGGTTTCCTTTCAAAGGAATGTTGCAAAACTTCATGCTCTCAAGAATAAACTTTGTAAGGATGGCTGGATACATAATCATTTGGGACTTAATCCCTCCTGTCTTGACATTCTTAATGGTTTCAAAAACATACCCCATGAGATTTACTTTTCTCATATTTACAAGATAGTCAAGCATAAAAATATCAGAAACTTTTAGAGTTTCTCTATCCCCTTTCTTTGGGATAAGAAAACCTTGCATCCATAAAGTCACAAACCGATTGTCCGGTGAAAGATGAGCCACTTTTCTCTTCTCTTCATTTATAACAAACAAAGACTTCTCAACACTTTCTCTATTAAACGTACCAACTTCCTCTGGTAGTTTATAAGATGGGAAGAAAGAATCCCCTTCTATTGGGACATTCAGAAAATGAGCTGCTTGTTTCACAAACATAGACAACCTCATATCATACACACCAAAATTTATAGTCATGTATTTTTCGAAAGATACGGTCTTGTAGAACTGACTGACTTCATCAAAGAGAACCAGATCTTGAGAAACAGGTCTTTCAACACATAAATGTTCCCATCCTTGAAACAAAATTATTCTTCTGATTGTGGAATCAAACGAATCAAAAAAGTCCCGAGAAACTAACCTTTATCTGAAAAAATCTTTCTCTGTAAAAGTCTTTGAAGACATTTCGGCGGGAGTATTAGCAGAGGACTGAGACAGAAAGGTGATACCGATGAAAGGTCGTACGATGATTTAAAAACAGTGGAGTAGAGCTTCACCTCAAAACCTGAAAAACCAATGTGGGTTTGGGGAGGGGGGGGATATTTATAAGCGATACAGGGGTGAACGTTGATCTTCTACGGTCAATATTAGAGGAAAACAGATCAATGGTTAGGATTAAAACGAAAGAGAAAAAAAATGGAAAGTACCTGCCGGAGAACGTAAGGTTATTGTTGGTTTTAGTATAGTTCAAAAGAAAACATAAACGTACGAAGTAAAAGAATACTATCAATCGTCATATCGATGGAAAACAAAGTCGTTACCATTAACTGACAAGACGATGGAAATCAATCTCGTTACCATGAACTGACAAGCCGATGGAAAACAATCTCGTTACCATGAACTGACAAGATGATGGAAAACAATCTCGTTACCATGAACTGACAATATGATGGAAAATAATATCGTTACCATGAACTGAAAAGCCGATGGAAAATAATATCGTTACCATGAACTGAAAATACGATGGAAAACAATCTCGTTACCATGAACTGACAAGCCGATGGAAAATAATCTCGTTACCATGAACTGACAATACAATGGAAAACAATCTTGTTACCATGAACTGACAATACGATGGAAAACAATCTTGTTACCATGAACTGACAATACAATGGAAAACAATCTTATTACCATGAACTGACAATACGATGGAAAACAATCTTGTTACCATGATTGGCCGATACGATGGAAAAGAAATTCATTACCATGATCGGTCGATACGATGGAAAAGAAATTCATTACCATGATCGGTCGATACGATGGAAAAGAAATTCATTACCATGATCAGTCGATACAATGGAATAGAAATTCATTACCATGATCGGTCGATACGATGGAAAAGAAATTCATTACCATGATCGGTCGATACGATGGAAAAGAAATTCATTACCATGATCGGTTGATACGATGGAAAAGAAATTCATTACCATGATCGGTCGATACGATGGAAAAGAAATTCATTACCATGATCGGTTGATACGATGGAAAAGAAATTCATTACCATGATCGGTTGATACGATGGAAAAGAAAGGTGTATAAAAATAAAACGTCAATACGATAAACAGAAAAGTAAATGACACGATAAAACTGTCAATACGATCAACAAAAAAAACAAAAACACATACCAAGAGAGTAAATAATTAAAGATCATAAGATAAAAAGAAACATAGAAAAAAACATAGTAAGAAATGTCCTCCCCCTTTCAAAGGGAGTTATTTACTGTAAGGAGAAAAAATTAAAATAAGAAGTGGATATGAATGATTATTTTAATGTAATCATTCCTAGATTCTGTTTTATAAACTCAAACCTATCGGAAGGTAATGGTTTTGTAAAAATGTCAGCAAGTTGTTCTTGTGTTCCGATAAATTGTAGAATAATATGTCCTTTTTGTGTGTGATCCCTAAGAAAGTGATGCCTAACATCTATGTATTTTGCACGAGAGTGGTGTGCTGGGTTCTTACTAAGAGCTATGGCACTAGTATTATCACAAATAATTTGAGTTTTGGAGAAACTCAATCCATAGTTAGTGAGTGTGTGTTGCATCCACAATACTTGAGCACAACAACTTCCAGCTGCTACATATTCAGCTTCAGCAGTGGATAGTGCTACTGAGTGTTGTTTCTTGCAGGACCAAGAAACTAGAGAATCTCCTAAGAAATGACATGTTCCAGATGTACTTTTTCTATCCATTCTACAACCACCAAAGTCAGCATCTGAAAAACTTTTTAAAACAAAATCATTCCCAGAAGAGTAAAAAAGACCTAAATCCACAGTGCCTTTTAAATACCGAAATATTCTCTTTACGGATTTTAAATGAGACTCTTTTGGATTAGATTGATATCTTGCACATAAGCATACAGAAAACATCAAGTCTGATCGACTAGCTGTCAATTATAGTGATTAGCAAATAAAAACACATATTTTGATTACATTTTAAGGGTATTAAATGTTAATTTTTGAACTTATGGGCCTGAGTTAGTGTATTTTAATTTTGAACATCAATTCTCATCATTTGTGCACTTCATGCCTAATATGCACCAATTTAGGCCCAATGTTTCATCTGATTTAAAAGAATGTAATTATAAATATTTTAATTTTATATTTTTGAAAATTGATATAAACTTAAATATGAACATTTTTCATTCAGGGATCAATGGAGGATTCATAAAGGATGATGATGATTTTTGGTGAAGAAAGGAAACAATTCTGGAGAAGGCAGATTGGATATCATCCCACTGATCGGACTGTGGGGACCACAATACAAGCCCAATGAAGCACAAAATTTATAGGAGACTATAATACATATAGGGGAACAAATAATTATTCTGGAGATAGTGCTAATTCGTCCTTAATGGTGGTGATTAAGGTGGCCCAAGTTGAAGATTCAATTCTGGGCCAGATTCTGCGGCCTAGAAAAACATCCCACTATTTCAATCATATCTCCCTAACCACAAAGTATTTTGGGCTGAACCTTTACAGGGTATTAGGAGACATTCGGGGGTTCATTTAAGTATTCTATGACCCACTCCAATTCTGCCTTCTATATGGTGATTTCGGCGCTTCTATTAGGTGTAGAAAGATGGCTCCCACTTCGAGGCAAGAGTTGAAAAGTCTCTTATACATTAAATGTCCACCCACCTTTCTCCAACAAAATTAATTAAATGAACATGGGATGATGGTAGCTCGGGCAAAGGCTTCCAAAATTCCTATTTAAGGAAGTAGGGATGGAGTATTTGAGGATATTGGGTGCTTTCTTTTCATTATAATGTTATTATGCCAATTTGCCTTTGTAATGTTCTTCCTTCTCATGTAAGTTGTTCGAATCACCTTAGTCTTCAATAAAACTTCTTCATTTCCTCTTATTATGTTCTTCCTATTTTCACCTTGATACCGTTGCCTCAAGGTGTGAATTTATTCACACCAAACCTTGTGATTTTGTTCACACAACGGTGGAGTGATCGTTTCATTGTTTTATTTTTCTTCTCCAATTCTGCTTCTTTAAGTCGACTTCCCGCTTCCATTTATTTAATAGTATAAATGGAGGGATAACCCCTTATGGGTTGGTCCTAGGGAGTTGCATGAGGATTATTGGATGTTATTTTATGATTTAAAATTCTGTAATCATTTCATTAATTTAATATTTCCATTTGATGATTAATTTCTTCTTCATCTTCGCCAACTTTAACAATGACACATTTCGAGTGCTAGTACAATCCAATTCCTTGGAGTGATCATTAAATTGATCCTCTAAGTGCATTGTTGATTAGCCTTGGAATTGTGTAGGGATTAAATTGGTGAATTATGTTGAGGAATTATATCATTTCGTGGATACATCTTGAATTAGTGAAATGAATGTTATAAGAAAATAAATGCATCCAATCTAACCCTAGTAACAACTTAGGATCAACCCATCTCCATTAATTGTTTTAGACCAAGTAATTAAATGTTTTAATTTATTTTCTTTAAATTAAATCAGTAGTTATTCAAATCAATTCAATCTGAATAGTTGGCCACTTCATAGCCAAATCCTTCCAAAACCAGAGTGTCTCTCGGTTTCTTCTTCGGTCCTTGTGGATTCGACCCCTACCTATACTACAACGACCGCATACCTGTAGGGTAAATTTGGGCGCAAACAAATTTTGGCGCCGTTGCCGGGGACCATAGTAAGTTATCTTAGACATTCTCATCCTTTTCTCACCCCACGTTCTCTATTCTCACCCCATCTCTCTTATCTTTATCCCTTTCTATTTGTGTGTGTCCTGAGAATCTAGAATCCAACTTTATGTCTTCTCTAATGGAGTATCGTCAAAATCACCATGTCAAAAACTCATGCAGGAATCCAATGTAAATTCAATATTGGGAAACCTCTAAATTTGAAAATTTCTTTGATCAACCCTTTAATGATTACCCCGCACCCGATGAGACGTATAATCAATGGGATAATGAATGTTTAAATGATCAGTTTCCTTCCCTCTCAAGGATGATTGAAGAGTCTAATCTTAGTGAAGTCCATAATGTTCAACATCCCATCCTATCTGTTCCTTAATCATTTCTTGAAAAATTGTGTAATCAAATAGATATAATGAGTTCCGAGGTATCATCTTTGAGATTAGAACTACAACACATTAATAATTCTGAGGAACTCATCCCTACACCAATTGTACCTTCCAAAACCTTATGTGGAGTGTCTAGTTTCCCAAAATCCTCTCATGAATTAATTGAAGAACCGACCTTTGGATTTGGGGTAGGGGAAGTGAATCAAGAAATTGTTGAAGGGTCTTTAAATCAGGAGGAAATTGATTTCATGTATTCATAATAGGGGAATTTGACATCATGGATTGAGTCTCCTAAGTGTAACTCTATTGATGATTTTTCAAAAACACCAATCACTGAACCACTGAGAGAAATCAAAAACATTGAGTCCATGCCCATTCCTAACACTATTCTTTCCAATTTTTTGGTTGAATCTTCTGTTCAAAATGAAACAATTTTTTTGGAAAATGAAACTGAGTTGGATTCAAATTCTCAAACTGTTTCTAAATGTCCTATCCAAACCAAGATCAAAATCATTGTCCTTCCTTCCCCACTCGAGTATCCTATCATTTGTGTTAAGCAAGATCTTGGGGGTTTCATTCATTTATCTCATGAAACCCAAAAAGGGGGGTTGATCTTTGATTTATTAAGAAAGACTATAGAATAAAAAAGATCAACCATTTCTGATATTCCTTGGATTTTTCCATTCATTTTAGAAAATAGGATTTTTCATGAATTAAATTCCAAATCTTTTTACCAACCACAAGGGATACACATTCTCAATAAAGTTGAAGTGGAGAAAGATGAGGTCATTAAAATTTTTAAAGTTGGAATTGGCTAAGTTGGGGGGTTCAAGTCGAGCTAAAGACTTTAAATTAAGCACTGCACGGGAGGCAACCCGTGGTTTTCATGTTTCAAATCATTGTGATTCATTTTTTTCATTTTGATTTTTATTTTTTTTTTTTAAAAAAATATAGACTGTTGACCTGTTCTTCTTTTATGAGTAAGGATGAGTATAGAAGGGGAGCACCGTATTCATCTGTGTCACGCGGTGTGATCCCTGAGTAATACCTTACCCAGAAAATATTAAGAAGACAATGTATCATCAGTTTATTCTTATTATATGTTTTTGTAGTGATTTAAAAAAATAGATTTTTGACCTGTTCTTATTTTATGAGTAAGGATGGGTATGAAAGGGGAGCACCGTATTAATCCGTGTTACGCAGTGTGATCCTTGAGTAATACTTTACCCAGAAAATATAAAGACGACAATGTATCATCAGTTTATGTTATTTGTACGTTTTTTTTGTAAAAAAAATACAATATATATATATATATATATTAAAAAAAATTTAAAGGCATGTCATAGGTTATTGGGAAAAGATGGTCACAACAGTCCAAGCAATTAGGAGACAAACCAGAACTGAAGGGAGACATGGGAATGCATTTTCAACATCAACCACCAGGTGACTTCATTCCATAATTTTCATTTTCAATGTCTTCGTTGAACTTCTATCCTGCCCCTTCTATGTTTCAATTCTTTAAACACTGGGTACAGTGTTATTCTAAGTTGGGGGGAGATGAAAATGTGTGGAAGGAAAAATTTCATTAACCTTGAACATGATAACACACATTCCAAAATATGAAATTGGATATCAAATAATTTTTCATGCCTTGATTCTGATTTTAATGCAAGTTTATGTTCATGTGCATAGATATTGGAAAGTGTGGTTGTCCGATGTCATTTTTCACTGTTATATTTTCATCCATTTAATAAAAAAACACAATGCACGTCCTCTAGATTGTGGGGTTTTAGTTTGAGTTCTTGGGGACCCATAATAAATAGCATAGGATTGGCGATCATTTTAATTTTAACATGAGTATTCAAAAAAAAAAATCAATTGCGCGTAGAGCAATGAATTGACCTAATGTGTAGCTTTCGGCACTTGGGGATTGTGACTCCATAATTTTTTGGCCCAGAGTTGGGCATTTTATCTCTATTTGTGGTAATTTGAATTTGTTTTTGATTGAGTTAACTTGAGATGATGCCCGAGTATGTGAGCTTCACTTGGTTCCCTAAGGTCTTTGAACCTGGGATTCATCGGCAAAGTCTTGCTACATGGGTTGACTCGATTGAGTTCAATTTCAATTACCATGGAAAAATTGCAACAAAAAAAAAAAACAAATAAAAAATAAAATAAAAAATGAGTACTCAGATTATTATTAAAATTTGATTTCTCCTAGCGCTTCCATATTTTCTCCCTCGAATGGAAATGAACCCCCATGTCTATTGTGACACACAACACTTCATCATGCTTAATTGAATTTGGATGAAATATGGAAATGAATTTGAGCAAAGGAATGAGCTTGGGCTTGAGATATTCTTATTGACATAGCTTGTTTTAAATGATTTTGATTGGTTTCATAATTGTTTGGTATGTGATCTTTGGGTGAGAAATGTGTATTAAAATGTTTTTAGAAAAGGTCATTTGAATTTCATTTTTGTGAGATATATTTTTCTCGGGACTAGCAAAACTCAAGTTGGGGGGTCTGATTAGCCAATAAAAACAAATATTTTGATTACATTTTAAGGGTATTAAATGTTCATTTTTGATCTTATGGGTCTGAGTTAGTGTATTTTAATTTTGAACATCAATTCTCATCATTTGTGCACTTCATGCCTAATATGCACCAATTTAGGCCCAATGTTTCATCTGATTTAAAAGAATGTAATTATACATATTTTAATTTGATATTTTTGGAAATGAATATAAAATTAAATATGAACATTTTTCATTCAGGGATCAATGGAAGATTCATAAAGGATGATGAGGATTTTTGGCGAAGAAAGGAAACAATTCTGGAGAAGGCAGATTGGATATCATCCCACTGATCGGACTGTGGGGACCAAAATACAAGCCCAATGAAGCCCAAACTTTATAGGAGACTAGAATACATATAGGGGAACAAAGAATTATTCTGGAGCTAGTGATAATTAGTCCTTAATGGTGGTGATTAAGGCGGCCCAAGTTGAAGATTCAATTCTGGTCCAGATTCTGCGGCCCAGAAAAACATCCCACTATTTCAATAATATCTCCAAAAACACAAAGTATTTTGGGCTGACATTTTACAGGATATTAGGGGACATCCGGGGGTTCATTTAAGTATTCTATGGACCACTCCAATTCGGCCTTCTAGATGGTGATTTAGGCGCTTATGTTCGGTGTAGAAAACTGTCTCCCACTTCGAGGCAAGAGTTGAAAAGTCTCTTATGCATTAAATGTCCACCCACCTTTCTCCAACAAAATTAAATAAATGAACATGGGATGATGGGATATCGGCCAAAGGCTTCCAAAATGTCTATTTAAGGCAGTAGGGATGGAGTATTTGAGGATCTTGGGTGCTTTCTTTTCATTGTAATGTTATTATGCCAATTTGCCTTTGTAATGTTCTTCCTTCTCATGTAAGTTGTTCGAATCACCTTAGTCTTCAATAAAAGTTCTTCATTTCCTCTTATTCTGTTCTTCCTATTTTTACCTTGATACCGTTTCCTCAAGGTGTGAATTTATTCACACCAAACCTTGTGATTTTTTTTCACACAACGGTGGAGTGATCGTTTCATTGTTTTATTTTTCTTCTTCAATTCCGCTTCTTTAAGTCGAATTCCCGCTTCCATTTATTTAATAGTATAAATGGAGGGCTAACCCCTTATGGGTTGGTCCTAGGGAGTTTCATGGGGATTATTGGATGTTATTTTATGATTTAAAATTCTGTAATCATTTCATTAATTTAATATTTCCATTTGATGATTAATTTCTTCTTCATCTTCGCCAACTTTAACAATGACACATTTCAAGTGCTAGTACAATCCAATTCCTTGGAGTGATCATTAAATTGATCCTCTAAGTGCATTGTTTATTAGACTTGGAATTTTGTAGGGATTAAATTGGTGAATGATGTTGAGGAATTATATCATTTCATGGATACATCTTTAATTAATGAAATGAATGTTATAAGAAAATAAATGCATCCAATCTAACCCTAGAAACAACTTAGGATCAACCCATCTCCATTAATTGTTTTAGACTAAGTAATTGCATGTTTTAATTTATTTTCTTTAAATTAAATCAGTAGTTATTCAAATCAATTAAATCTGAATAGTTGGCCACTTCATAGCCAAATCCTTCCAAAACCAGAGTGTCTCTCGGTTTCATCTTCGGTCCCTGTGGATTCGACCCCTACCTGTACTACAACAACCGCATACCTGTAGGATAAATTTGGGCGCAACCAAATTTTGGCGCCTTTGATGGGGACCCTAGTAAGTTATCTTAGACACTATCATCCTTTTATCACCCCACGTTCTCCATTTTCACCCCATCTCTCTTATCTTTACCCCTTTCTATTTGTGTGTGTCCTGAGAATCTAGAATCCAACTTTATGTCTTCTCCAATGGAGTATCGTCAAAATCACCATGTCAGAAACTCATGCAGGAATCCAATGGAAATTCAATATTGGGAAACCTCTAAATTTGAAAATTTCTTTGATCAACCCTTTAATGATTACCCCGCTCCCGATGAGACGTACAATCAATGGGATAATGAATGTTTAAATGATCAGTTTCCTTCCCTCTCAAGGATGATTTAAGAGTCTAATCTTAGTGAAGTCCATAATGTTCAAAATCCCATCCTATATATTCCTCAATCATTTCTTGAAAAATTGTGTAATCAAATGGATATAATGAGTTCTGAGGTATCATCTTTGAGATTAGAACTACAACACATTAATACTTCTGAGGAACTCATCCCTACACCAATTGTACCTTCCAAAACCTTATGTGGAGTGTCTAGTTTCCCACAATCCTCTCATGAATTAATTGAAGAACCAACCTTTGTATTTGAGGTAGGGGAAGTGAATCAAGAAATTTTTTAAGGGTCTTTAAATCAGGAGGAAATTGATTTCATGTATTCACAAGAGGGGAATTTGACATCGTGGATTGAGTCTCCTAAGTGTAACTCTATTGATGATTTTTCAAAAACACCAATCACTGAACCACTGAGAGAAATAAAAAACATTGAGTCCATGCCCATTCCTAACACTATTATTTCCAATTTTTTGGTTGAATCTTCTGTTCAAAATGAAACAATTTTTTTGGAAAATGAAACTGAGTTGGATTCAAATTCTCAACCTGTGTCTAAATGTCCTATCCAAACCAAGATCAAAATCATTGTCCTTACTTCCCCACTCGAGTACCCTATCATTTTTGTTAAGCAAGAGCTTTGGGGTTTCATTCATTTATCTCATGAAACCCAAAAAGGGGGGCTGATCTTTGATTTATTAAGAAAGACTACAGAAGAAAAAAGATCAACCATTTCTGATATTCCTTGGATTTTTCCATTCATTTTAGAAAATAGGATTGTTCATGAATTAAATTCCAAATATTCTTACCAACCACAAGGGATACACATTCTCAATCAAGTTTAAGTGGAGAAAGATGAGGTCATTAAAATTTGTAAAGTTGGAATTGGCTAAGTTGGGGGGTTCAAGTCGAGCTAAAGACTTTAAATTAAGCGCTGCATGGGAGGCAACCCATGGTTTTCATGTTTCAAATCATTGTGATTCATTTTTTTTCATTTTGATTTTTTAAAAAAAAAAATATAGATTGTTGACCTGTTATTCTTTTATGAGTAAGGATGGGTATAAAAGGGGAGCACCGTATTCATCCGTGTCACGTGGTGTGATCCCTGAGTAATACCTTACCCAGAAAATATTAAGAGGACAATGTATCATCAGTTTATTCTTATTATATGTTTTTGTAGTGATTTAAAAAAATAGATTGTTGACATGTTCTTATTTTATGAGTAAGGATGGGTATGAAAGGGGAGCACCATATTCATCCGTGTCACGCAGTGTGATCCCTGAGTAATAATTTACCCAGAAAATATAAAGACGACAATGTATCATCAGTTTATGTTATTTGTACGTTTTTTTGGTAAAAAAATACAATATATATATATATATTAAAAAAAAATTAAAGTCATGTCATAGGTCATTGGGAAAAGATGGTCACAACAGTCCAAGCAATTGGGAGACAAACCAGAACTGAAGGGAGACATGGGAATGCATTTTCAACATCAACCACCAGGTGACTTCATTCCATAATTTTCATTTTCAATGTCTTCGTTGAACTTCTATCCTGCCACTTCTATGTTTCAATTCTTTAAACACTGGGTACAATGTTATTCCAAGTTGGGGGGGAGATGAAAATGTGTGGAAGGAAAAATTTCATTAACCTTGAACATGAAAACACACATTCCAAACTCTGAAATTGGATGTCAAATAATTTTTCATGCCTTGATTCTGATTTTAATGCAAGTTTATGTTCATGTGCATAGATATTGGAAAGTGCGGTTGTCCGATGTGATTTTTCACTGTTATATTTTCATCCATTTAATAAAAAAACACAATGCACGTCCTCTAGATTGTGGGGTTTTATTTTGAGTTCTTGGGGAACCATAATAAATAGCATAGGATTGGCGATCATTTTAATTTTAACATGAGTATTCAAAAAAATCAATTGCGCGTAGAGAAATTAATTGACCTAATGTGTGGCTTTCGGCACTTGGGGATTGTGACTCCATAGTTGTCTGGCCCAGAGTTGGGAATTTTATCTCTATTTATGGTAATTTGAATTTGTTTTTGATTGAGTTAACTCGAGATGATGCCCGAGTATGTGAGCTTCACTTGGTGCCCTAAGGTCTTTGAGCCTAGGAGTCATCGGAAAAGTCTTGCTACATGGGTTGACTCGATTGAGTTCAATTTCAATTACCATGGAAAAATTGAAAAAAAAAAACCAAATAAAAAAGAAAATAAAAAATGAGTACTCAGCTTATTATTAAAATTTGATTGCTCCTAGCGCTTCCATCTTTTCTCCCTCGAATGGAAATGAACCCCCATGTCTATTGTGACGCACAACACTTCATCATGCTTAATTGAATTTGGATGAAATATGGCAATGAATTTGAACAAAGGAATGGGCTTGGGATTGAGATATTCTTATGTAAATAGATTTTTTTAAATGATTTTTATTGGTTTCATAATTGTTTGGTATGTGATCTTTGGGTGAGAAATGTGTATTAAAATGTTTTTGGAAAAGGTCATTTGAATTTCATTTTTGTGAGATATATTTTTCTCGAGACTAGAAAAATTCAAGTTTGGGGGTGTGATTAGCCAATAAAAACAAATATTTTGATTACATTATAAGGGTATTAAATGTTCATTTTTGATCTTATGGTCCTGAGTTAGTGTATTTTAATTTTGAACATCAATTCTCATCATTTGTGCACTTCATGCCTAATATGCACCAATTTAGGTCCAATGTTTCATCTGATTTAAAAGAATGTAATTATACATATTTTAATTTGATATTTTTGGAAATGGATATAAACTTAAATATGAACATTTTTCATTCAGGGATCAATGGAGGATTCATAAAGGATGATGAGGATTTTTGGCGAAGAAAGGAAACAATTCTGGAGAAGTCAGATTGGATATCATCCCACTGATCGAACTGTGGGGACCACAATACAAGCCCAATGAAGCCCAAAATTTATATGAGACTAGAAGACATATAGTGGAAAAAAATAATTATTCTGGAGCTAGTGCTAATTCGTACTCAATTGTGGTGATTAATGTGGCCCACGTTTAAGATTCAATTCTGGGACAGATTCTACGGCCCAGAAAAACATCCCACTATTTCAATCATATCTCCCTAACCACAAAGTATTTTTGGCTGAAATTTTACAGGCTATTAGGGGAAATCTGTGGGTTCATTTAAGGCTTCTATTTCCCCCTCCAATTATGCCTTCTAGATGGTGATTTCAGTGCTTTTTTTCGGTGTAGAAAACTGGCTCCCACTTCGAGGCAAGAGTTGAAAAGTCTCTTATGCATTAAATGTCCACCCACCTTTCTCCAAAAAAATTAATTAAATGCACATGGGATGATGGGATCTCGGCCAAAGGCTTCCAAAATTCCTATTTAAGGAAGTAGTGATGGAGTATTTGAGGATCTTGGGTGCTTTCTTTTCATTGTAATGTTATTATGCCAATTTGCCTTTGTAATGTTCTTCCTTCTCATGTAAGTTGTTCGAATCACCTTAGTCTTTAATAAAAGTTCTTAATTTCCTCTTATTATGTTCTTCCTATTTTTACCTTGATACCGTTGCCTCAAGGTGTGAATTTATTCACACCAAACCTTGTGATTTTGTTCACACAACGGTGGAGTGATCGTTTCATTGTTTTATTTTTCTTCTCCAATTCCGCTTCTTTAAGTCGACTTCCCACTTCTATTTATTTAATAGTATAAATGGAGGGCTAACCCCTTATGGGTTGGTCCCAGGGAGTTTAATTGGGATGATTGGATGTTATTTTATGATTTAAAATTCTATAATCATTTCATTAATTTAATATTTCCATTTGAGGATTAATTTCTTCTTCATCTTCACCAACTTTAACAATGACACATTTCAAGTGCTAGTACAATCCAATTCCTTGGAGTGATCATTAAATTGATCCTCTAAGTGAATTGTTGATTAGCCTTGGAATTGTGTAGGGATTAAATTGGTGAATGATGTTGAGGAATTATATCATTTCGTGGATACATCTTGAATTAGTGAAATGAATGTTATAAGAAAATAAATGCATCCAATCTAACCCTAGTAACAACTTAGGATCAACCCATATCCATTAATTTTTTTAGACTAAGTAATTGAATGTTTTAATTTATTTTCTTTAAATTAAATCAGTAGTTATTCAAATCAATTCAATCTGAATAGTTGGCCACTTCATAGCCAAATCCTTCCAAAACCAGAGTGTCTCTCGGTTTCTTCTTCAGTCCCTGTTGATTCGACCCCTACCTGTACTATAATGACCACATACCTGTAGGGTAAATTTGGGCGCAACCATATAGAAAACTTCCTATCATACCTCTAAAGATTGTTTGCTCTACTGGTATCCCAGTTTCATCAAGATCAAGTGTATTTGAGGTACCAATTGGAGTGCTAATACTTTTAGTTTTTTCATATCCATACTTTTTTTTAAATATTTTATATACTTATGTTGAGATATATATGTTCCTTCTAGATTTTGAGAAATTTGAAAACCTAAAAAGAATGTTAACTCACCCATCATACTCATTTCAAACTCATATTTCATTAAAATAGCAAAAGAATCAGTTAAATATTTCTGATTTGATCTGAATATGATGTCATCAACATAGATTTGAACAATCAAGACATCTTTATTTTCCATTTTTATAAAAAGGGTTGGATTTGCTGTACCTTTTGTATAATTGTTTTGTAAAAGAAATCCTGTAAGTCTATCATACCATGCTCTAGGGGCTTGTTTAAGTCCATATAGAGCCTTGGTAAGCTTAAAAACATGATCAGGATGTTTTGAGTCTAGAAAACCAGGAGGTTGTTCGACAAAAACTTCTTCTTGAACAAAACCATTTATAAAAGCACATTTTACATCTATTTGAAATAGTTTGAAATTAAAGTATGCTGCAAAGGATAATAAAATACGAATAGATTCAAGTCTAGCTACAGGATCATATGTTTCTTCATAGTCTATTCCCTCTTGTTGATTATAGCCCTTAGCAACAAGTCTTGCTTTATTTCTTTCAATGATTCCATTTTCATCACATTTGTTTCTGAAAACCCATTTTACACCAATTACAGTTGTTTCTTTAGGTCTATCAACTAAAGTCCGGACTTGATTCCTCTCAAATTCATTTAGTTCATCTTGCATTTCTTTGATCCAATCATCATCACCTAAGGCCTCATTCGAACTTTTAGGTTCAAATTGGGAAAGAAAAGCAAGATGTTCTATTTCATTTATTAAGGAATTTCTGGTTATTACAGGTTGATTTACGTCACCAATGATGTTATCACTGGGATGATTCCTAAGAAACAATTGATTTGGGTTTTGTAAAACCTGTTCATCAACATATGGTAGAAAATCTTCCGTGGTAAATGTTTCATAAGTATCTTCTTGAATATTTTCCTTCTTAGAAGGATCTTCTATCAAAGGTTGATAATTAGTTTTTGAAAACACATATGAGGATATAGGTTGGGATAATTTGAAAACAAAAGGATTAGATTCATCAAATTTCACATGTACTATTTTCTCAACAGTACAAGTATTTTTATTGAAAACTCTATAAGCCTTAGAAGTTGTAGAGTAACCTAGAAATATTCCTTCATCAGATTTTGGTGAAAATTTGTGTAGATTATCTTTTGTATTCAGAATGAATACTTTTCACCCAAAAACTTTGAAGTATGAAACTTTAGGTTTTCGGCCAGTTCATAACTCATAAGGGGTTTTGTTAAGAAATGGTCTAGTTAAAACATGATTTATAGTATAACAGGCAGTACTAACAGCTTCAACCCAGAAGTGCTTAGCTATTGAGTATTCACTCAACATGGTTCGAGTCATTTCCTGAAGAATACAATGTCTTCTTTCAACAACACCATTTTGCTGAGGAGTTCTTGAAGCTGAGAAATTGTGAGTAATACCTTTCTTACTACAAAAAGTTTCAAAAACTGAATTTTGAAATTCACCACCATGATCACTATGAATAGTTATCAATGGTAGGTTTTTCTCATTTTTAACTTGGGCTCTAAAAGTTTTAAAATAAGAAAAGGCTTCAGATTTCTTTGTGAGAAAGTAGACCCATGTAAATCTAGTAAAGTAATCAACTAAAACAAATACATAGTATTTGCCTCCAATGTTTCCAGATTGTGAAGGACTAAAAAGATCCATGTGCACTAACTGTAATGCATTATAAGTTAAAACTTCACTAATTGATTTAAAGCTAGTTTTATGTTGCTTTCCAAATTGACAAGGATCGTAGACTTTTGAAGAATCATAGCTAAGATCCGGTAGTCCCTTCACAAGTCTTTTATTTGAGAGTTTACTAAGGTTTCTCAGATTACAGTGACCTAGTCTTCTATGCCATATCCATGATTGGTCTTCTATTGCACTTAAGCAGGGTAAGTTTTGGCTCCTAAGGTCTTCTAAGTTAATAGTGTAAACATTCTCTTGCCTATGGGCAGATAGAATGAACTAATCCTTGGAATTGTGAACTAGACACTTATCATTTCTAAAATTCACAAGGTAACCTTCATCACATAATTGACTTATGCTGATGAGATTGTGCCTAAGACCTTTAACAAACAAAACATTTGAGATAAGAACTTTTACAAGAAAAATGATATTACCTATACCAACAATCTTTCCTTGAGCATTATCTCTGAAGGTAACTTTTCCACCTTTTGTTTTGATAACCTTTTCAAAGAGGTCTTTGTTTCCGGTCATGTGTCGAGAACAACCACTATCCATGTACCAAATATTCTTATTGGTACGCTTCTCATTTTCCTGAAAAAGAAACAATTAGTTTTTCGGAATCCAAACTTGTTTGGATCCAGAAGGGTTAGATAAAAGAATTTTAGGAATCCACATTTGTTTTGCAAAATGAGCTTTATGAAATCCTAAAGATTGAATTCTATTAAGAGAACAATCTCTTCTCTAGTGTCCTCCACATTGACACATAGAACAAAAAGAAGTTTTTTGAGGAACAAAATAGTTATTACTAAAAACAGGTTTGGAATTAGTATAAACAAGTCTAGAACGATTTCTCAAAGGTCTAATTTGAGAATACATCTTGTCAAAGTTTTCCTTTCCATGAGTAAAGTTTGACAAACATTTTTTTAAGGAAAAAATTTCTGACTTTAATTTTAAAACTATGTTTTTATTTTCCAAAACATTTGAATTTGAACTAGAGTTAGGCTCTAAAATATTTTTCTTTGAAAACACAGTTTCTAGGTCCTTAGAAAGTTTATCCTTATCAGATTTTACTTTCTCAAGGGTTTTTAAAATAATTTCAAAATCAGAAGTTTTCACATCAAGATCTTTAGAAAGATCTGATACTTCTTTAGTCAAGATTGAAATTCTAGAATTTTCTTTCTCAAGCTTCTTCTTGAGTTTAGAATTTTCATTTTCAATTAATTTAGAAAATCTAGAGACTTCTTCAAAAGAAGGTAATGTATCATCTTCCGATGATGAAGATTCATCATTTGAAGATTCATAATTTCTATTATTAGTATAATTTGAATTCAAAGAGACATTTGTAATAGCTTCAGCATTGTGTACCTTAGCCATGAGACAATGATCTTCAATTTGTAGTCTGGCTATAAGTCTAATATTTTTCTGGCCTGAGGACTTACATTCTGAAGAATAATCTGAAGAATCAATACCACTTGCACTCCAGGTATCATCTTCCTTCAATACTTTCTTTGTCTTATAAAACTTTTTCTTGTTTCTTTGAGAGTGTTTCTCCTTTTTGTCTTTCCTCTTCAGTAAAGGACAATCAGGCCTTATATGTCCTGCTTTCTTACATTCATAACAAGTTACCTCTGAATCTTTCTTATCCTTCCTATCTTTCTTTTTGAATCTATGTTGGAAGTCTTTGTTTCCCATAATCTTGTTCATCATTCGAGCAAGATTGGCTAACTCATTATCCGAAAGATCACAATCACTTGAATCAGATATAACTTTCTTGGATTTGGATCTTGTAAGCCTTTCAGGTGTTTTAGCTTTAGATGTAATGGCTACACTTCCATTCCCATTCTTCTTCTTGTTAAAATCAACATCTCTCTTCATTCTTGTCTCATGCTGTAGAAGAGTTCTAAAAAGTTAATCAAGAGTAATCTGGAAAACTTTTCTATTCTCATCAATAGATGTCCTTTTTGACTCCCATTCATTTTGCATTATATCTATAATCTTGTCAACAAGAGATTCATCATCAAGATATTTTTCTCCCATAGATTGTAAGCTGTTGACAATTGTTATAAACCTTTGTTTCACTTCACATACTGGCTCTCCATAAGGAAAAACAAATCCATGATACTCTTCTCAAAGCATTGCTCTTCTTGTTTCTATAACCTTGGATTTACCCAAATGAGTGACTTCCAATTTCTTCCAAATACAGTTGGCTGCTTCACATGAAGATATCTGACTGTATATATTTCTGTTCATAGAGCATAATAAAGTATTGTGTACCTTGTAATTCAGTTGATATTCTTACTTCTCTTGATTAGTGAAAGTACTGACTTCTTTGTCATGAATTTTGTAACCTCCAGTAAGCATAATAAAATTGTCTATGCCAGTGTTGATCACAAAAGTCTTCATAAGATCTCTCCAGTACTCATAATCATTTCCATCAAAGATAGGTGGTATAGAAGGATTTAGATTGTCTATAGACCCAATATTCATTCCTGCCATCTAAAAATAATAAACATTTCCACTCCACACGTTAGTGTAGTCAGTAAAAATAGAACAAGAAATACAAATTAGTGGAAAACCTCCTCTGATACCAATTGTTGGATCAAATATGTAGATGTATTTGTATATTATATGGAACAATATAAGAGGGGGGGGGGGTGAATTGTAGGTTTAAAAACTTTGTATTTAAACACTTAAGAGATTAGTTTAAAAGGTCTTAAACTAATACAAATACAAACACCCACAATTGTATTGAATATAAAAGGTATGATGTAATGTAATACTAATGAAATGTAAAACAATTGTATTCGAGATGAACACAATAATCAGAGTAATATAAAGGTGAATGATTCTACCTTAAAGCGTATAGAATCAATCAATAAAATATGTAATAGAATGATTGTAATTGAAACAATTACAATTGAATATGTAAAGAAGAAAGGAAACAATACAAATTCCTTTCTAATACAAGCAGCAGCGGAAAAGTAAAAGTATTACAATTCTTTTGACCCAAAGAGAAGGGTTATCCTTTCACCTAGGATAAAAGGTATGTCTCACCAACACCTTGGTAAGCCCTCGATACGATGATCGGACTGTCTGTCGGCCTATCCCCGGCAGCCCTCGATACGATGATCGGAACGTCTGTCTGCCTATCCCCAACAACCCTCGATTTTGTAGGTAATCAGAACCTCTGTCTTTCAATCACTTTAAATCCCTCAATACGATGATCGAATGAACAAAGAAGATGAGAGAAGTCACAATGTCTCTCTCTAGAACTTTATAGAAGTAGAGTATCGCAGTTGTTCCAAAAGTCTCTCGTTCTGCATCAAATGACCTCCTATTTATAGGCCTCGGGTTCCAACGGTCATGTTACCTCCAACAGTCATATTTCTATGAAAAACTTGGAGGGACTTGGACACCTAGCATCATAACGGTCATATTGAAACAGAAACCACGACATTGTTTTGATTAGTTTGTAACTAACTCAACGACATCATATTGGTTAAAACAATATATATGAAGATGATAAACAATAGTACGATTAATATGAAACAAGTGTTTTTGACTAAGTACCAAAACAAGTAATGAAAGTATGAATAGCAGAGTCAGTACGATACGATTGACAGAATCAGTATGATACGTTTGACAGAGTCAGTACGATACGATTGATATATTCAGTACGATACGATTGACAGATTCAGTACGATACAATTGACAAGGTCAGTACGATACGATTGACAAGGTCAGTACGATATGATTAAAAAGACATTTGTGATTTCAAAAACAAAATATAGAAGTCAAAAGAAAACTTTTGACTTAACAGATACTAGATAGAGTAAATTCAATGAGTACTAGGTATGTAATCCCTTATATATTAATCCATATACTACATGTTTCATGTGTGATGGTTTATTATTTCATAGGGGTTCAATTTTAGGTAATATGAATAGGGATCGAGAGTAATCTAAATTAATAAATAAGTTAGTTAGAGACTCATAATGAAAAAATTATTTTTTAGTAGGTTTGATGACTTTAGGAATTCATGATGTCTTCTTCTCTAAGGGGAGTTTGTACTAGTTTCATGAAATGAAATTGAACAATCCTTCAGGCCTAATATATATTAATATTGGACAATGTTAGACTCCCTTAGGATAGTGTGATTGGTTTAGTGGGTTTAATACATATGGTTTTCTTAAGAGTGGTCAAGAATTTCCCTTTTTATGGAAAATTAGGGGTTTTAGGTGTTCTCTTGAGTGGATAAAAGACTTTGGAGGATTAAAATATATGTAAGGAAGTCATTTTGTATTATTTAATGAGTTTTGTTTGGTAAAGAGTCTTCCTTATGGATACTATCTGAGGGCTAGTTAAATAAAGGATATTATTGGGTTGTGAGACCTCTCTTGAGAGTAATATTATGGGTATTGAAATAGAGGAATTGAGATAAGACCTAGGAGGAAGACACTATGTTCTCCAGAGATCTTAAGAGAAAGGTCCAACTTTGGGTCTTACGTCCCTTTTGAAAATAAATATTACGAGTCATAGGGAATGTGATTTAAAAGATAAATTGGGATAACATAGTGATCTTGACTAAATACCCCTATGAGGAGTATGCTGGATGATTGGATTGATGATGAGCTAGTAAAAATGACTAGTGTTTTTCATAATTGGGAAATATTCCTTAGGCTTTGTGACCATGATGGTTATACATGAATTTATTTATAAAAAATGGGCAAGTCACTTAATAATATATTGGGTAAATCCTTTAAGATATGAAACCACTATTTGGGGGATGGTATTGAGTTGGTATCATTGACCAAGGACCAGGATATGGTCGAAGGAATTGAGGGAAATAAAATTTAGTAAGCAAAAGGAGTAAGCCTATTGGTTGGACATAACATGACTTATGAGTTAGGTCTTGAATTTTAAGAGATAGAAAACTTGGTTGAGTAAATGAGGAGTTTTGATATAGGAAATGGGGCTATGTCATGGGTTACTAGTATCTAGTTATGAGTCTGAATATAAGATGCACTGGATGTGTGAGATGTTAGCAGTGATCTAGAGTTGGGCTGTATTGACATATTATGTTTTTCTTATTTTTATGACCTGATTTTATCATAGTATGATTATGGTATGATATTTCTCATGATATTAAGATTTTTAAATTCAATAATATCATTATATTGTAATCTACCACCTCAATAATTAGAGATCCTAGAGGAATGATGTGTTGGGATCCATCACCAAAATGCCTGTCTTTAAAGATTTGGGTAAATCACTATGTTATGATCTATCACCCTGATGCTCAGTGATTTTTAGGAATAATTGTGTTGGGTTCCATATTCCAGATGATCATATTTAGAGATTTTGGGAGACCATTATGTTGGGATCTTCCACCCTAATGCTGAAAGATTCTGGTAGATTACTCTACTAGGATCTATCACCTAGATACTTGGTTCCATGGGTATAACTATGCACAACTTTCCTTTAAGTGGTTTTTATATTTAAGACTAGTATATTGTCCATTTCATAAATTATTATAAATGTACAACATATGTGATCATCGATATTGGACAAAGCAAGTGAGGTTAGGTTTTATGGTGGTCTGGTTTGTATACAATAACTTGATATGATTTATTTCATGTCATGTGTTACTACTTTATTTATTTTCTCATATGTACACTAGTATATCATGAAATATATCAGGGACACCATTGGTGGTTCTATACTAAGATTTAGTTCTCACACTCCATATGTTCACCATGGTGGACATGCAGACCTTATGTATGATATGAAAGTCTGAGCATAGATTGTATAAGGAATCAAGCTAGTGTAACTTGGTTGGGTTTTGGAGATAAGATAGAGGAGAGGCTTGGGATTTTGTGGCAGAGTCTCTTGGTTATTTTTTTCATTATATTTTATTTTGTATATGATCAACCTAGTGTACGATCCTTGAAGTATGCTTCATATTTCATTACATGTTCCCATCTATTATATCATATTATTATTTATTATTTTTAATTATCTCATAGATATAATTATATATGTGTACTCTGATTGTCTGTTATTTATATTATTTATTTGATATTATTTATAATGATACTATTCTTATAGTCTCCCAAATGTTGGTAACTGACTCTTACCATTATGCGAAAATCTTTGGTGTGTGGGGACACATGCCTGAGGTCACACAGTGCCACCAAATTAATCATTTTTGGGTAGCTTGGGATAGTGTGTTACAAATTAGAATTAGAGAAATGTTTTGGATGTATTACTATTTTCGGATATGGTATAAGTAGATAGGAATGGTTAGATTATGGGATGGACATCAGGATTATGCTTCATTATTACCTTTCTAATGAATGTCTTAAGTTACCAGGGTTATGTGATTGAGGTTTTTAGTTTTTTTCATTTACAATTAGGTTGTTTATTAAAATTTTAAGTTATTTTATTGATTTATTATTTTACTTTTATCTTGGGATGGTTAGAGGTGTGTGTACATGAAGCATACTAATAAAATAGGTTTACTTGACATATGTATGACTACTTGTGATTAGGTAATAGTTTTTGAAAGTAAAGTGGTTTTTATAAAGAAAAAAATTAGAAAAATATTTTAGTTAATTAAAATTCAATAATAATTTATTCAATGTGTTCCTGAATAACCTATTGGGGGCATGTTAATCAAATTAAACCATAATGATAGTTTTTTATATTTTATTTTTGGTTGTAATGGTACAATCACTATGTTCTTGTGTTGTTATTTTAGCCATAGTGAGTGGGTGTGGGATTTATATTCCCAAGTAATGGTTTGGTATAAGTGATGTATGTATAGATTATAATATAAACTAGGAAAGGATTAATTCCTAGGTTTTATAAAGTTTGTATTTTATTTTATTTTTTATATATATGGATTGTGGAATTGAAGTTTAATGGGAGTTCATGGCTTATTGATATTGATATATATATTTCTAATTGATTTTTAATGTGAGTTTCAATCATGTGATTGGTATGAAATGAGTATTTTACCCTAAGGTCTAAGTTTTATGTGAATTTTGGTGACACAGAGAAGTTAAGAAGAGTTTTATAGGGCTAAAAAGTCATTTGTATAGTCTTAGATGCCTTGCAAAGGGGCACACGTATTGGTAGGTGGGGTAGATAACTTTTCACAACCATTACATGGTCTTGGAGACCATTTATAGGGATTATTTTATTCTAGAAATCCAAAATAGAGGGTTATTCATAATAACCTCATAGTTTTGGAGGACTATGAATAAAGTCCATGTTTTCTAGGAATTTATGGTATTATAGCTATATAGACTCATTGCATGGTCCTAGTAACCATGCAAGGTTACCATGTAGTTAGGTTTATGTCATAAATTTTTTTCTTTTGACAAATAAAAATTCCCCAAAATGGTTATTTCTTCCTCATAAACTCCCTAGTAAAATTTATTGGGTGATTTATCATATATTTTGTGATCTTACAACCTCTAATCCTTGGATCAAATGCATGGATCATCGATTTTTGTGGTAGATTTGAGGGAAATCCAAGATCTATATTCTATCATTCATTCACACTTTCTTTCCTTATCAGATCTAAACATGGGGATTTTGAATCTTTGATTCTAGGGTTATGTATTGAGGTATTTTAAATGTCTTTATAATTTGAGGACTTATCTCTTTGGCATGATATTTTAAATGTGGAATTCAGGGAAAAATTTCATGAGTGATGTGACTAGGTTATTGTCTTCAATCTCATCTATGGAATGGATAATTTCTTATGTGTGGTTAATGAATTATGGTTTATCAAGAACTTCCTTGTTTGATTTCTATGAAAATTTTGATTTCATGTAAAAAATGGTTTTTGGGTATATCATGTTTTCATGAAAATTTGGGGTTTTAATAACAATAATTTTAGAAAGAAATTTTGAATTTGATAATGGATTTTTTCAAATTAGTGGATTGAATTTGTTTTTGGATTTTTAAAAATACAATTTTGAAAGTGATTGATGAGCTTTTTTGAGAATGGAAATAGTTATTTCAATGGCAGATTCAATTTATTATAAAGTGATTTTATTTTATGTAAATAATGAAATATGTTAAGTGAATTTTCATAAATTGTATTTTTTATATAGAGTTGTGATATTTAAAGTGATTTAATTTTATAAAAATTGTTTGAATTTTATGTTAATTTAATTTTCATAAAATTTTGGCATTTGTGGATTGAAATGTGATATGTGGATTTGAACTCATATTTTATTATTTGCCACACCAAGTGGGTATGTGTGTTTAAAATTATTTTGTGAGATATGATTTTGAAAAACTTAAGTTTTATCCATGGGGATGAGTGGTATAAGGAGTATGCATTAAGGTTTAAAAAGATAATTACCCACACTAGAGTGGGTCTTGATGTGTATCAGATGATAAATCAATTACTCTATGGATGCTAGCTACAAATATGTCGTGGAGAATGAAAAATTCCCATAGGTGGAAACCCAAGAAGCATTAACACATTTCATTGATTTTTATAAAAGGAAAAAATGATAGTTCTCTAATGGATTTTAAAAAATGAGTATTCCCCTTTATTTTTGAAAAACCCATTTGATTAATGATAATGTGAGTTTACTTGAAATAAATAAAAATTGGTGTTTCTTATAGAAAATTGGTTTTATAGGAGAAATCTATTTTTTTTAATCATTTATGAAAACATTTAAAATTATTTAATAAAGAATGTTTTCATTTGAAAATTGATAAATAAAATGATTTGATTTTAAAAATATTTTTGATTTACCATAGTTTATTGGAATTTCATAGTTTATTTTTTTCATGGATTTTTATTGGAGTCTTGGAAAAATACTACTATGTTTCATAATCACTCCTATATTTCAGCGAATTTGAAGATTAATTTTAACATGATATAGATAAAGTTAGGATGTTGTTATTTATAAATGGAGAGACATGATCCCACTCAGGAGTTGTGGTAGTAGAGATGGTTTCTTCTAATTTGAGCACAAGTCCTTGGTGTTAGTGTTACTTTGTCTTGGGATTGTACTCTGGATTTTAGTTTTTTTTATAAAACTTGTTTTTCACTACTAATTTTTTTTATTAAAATGGGTTTATTAAAAATAAATGCCTTTCATTTCATGTTTGTTTTTTATTATGTATTTATAGGAAAATTATTCAACACAATTTTATTTTATCCCTCATAATTTTTTAGCAACCTCTATTTATTGAGTAACGCACTTGAGGCCATGTGGTTCCCTGACTTGAGACTAATGAATTTTCCCCACCCAGGTTAGAGTATTATAAATTTCCATCAAATAAGGGTTTTAGGAATTGATTCATACGGAGTTTGGTAGGTATGGAGAATAGGATGGTTGAAACTTTAGATATACCCATAAAAAGTCATATCAAAATAATTTATGGAAAACTATGAGTCACTAAGAAGTATGGGTAAAGAGAGGTTGATGAAAAGATAATAGGAATGTATTTCTGTTGTGTGTACCTTTGCAGACTCAAGACCAATAATATTTTATACATTATATGGGCATGGAAAAATCTATATCACGTGACATGGTTTTGAAAATAATGATTATTTTTATAGGAAAATTGATTTCTTACAACCCTATGGTTTTAATCTTTGAAAATGGATTTTGAAATGATTACTTGATGTGAATTGAATTATAATTTAGTGATAAAATGGTTAAAAAGAATCTAGTGAAGAGAACAGTAATCTACCTAGTCATAACATGGGGTGTAGATTCTTATGGTGAAGGTTTATAGTGATATTTTTTTGTCTTTATGGAATTATTCAGTGTGTTATACAACAACCCCCTAAGAGATCTCTAGTTGTGTGAGGAAAAGGGTAGGACACAATAGGGCATGCTTCTATAGACCCTCAATTAGTGGAAATGATCATTCAAGATATCTATGGGATCAATAGGGGAACTGATCAGGATAAGATATGAGTGTTAAATAGGGCCTCTGAATTCATGAATCTGAACCCTCCATTATTCAGTGTAGATTTGGATCCAGATAAATTTAAATAATAGTTGGAGAAAATAAATCATGTCTTCTATTTATTTTGGAATCCAAATACCTTGAATGTTATGTTTCATTCCTACCTACTAGACAGCTAGGAAATAATGATAATTACTCAAAAGGATGATGTAAAGGATAAATATCCTAGATAGAAGAGATTAAAAAATATCTTCAATGAGAAATACTATCCAAATGAGATCGAGATTGATAATTTTTAGAACGTGAGTCAATAAAATTTTCTAACATGGAGTATATGTTGAAATTTTATGAGTTGATAAAGTATGAATTGGAGCTTGGGATGAATGAGAAGATCAATTCCCAAAGGTTTAAGATGAGTTTGAGACCAAAGTTTTGATCATTGAGTATTCTCTTTAAGTTTATTATATTTTATGAGGTGGTTAACATGATGTCTTAGGAAAAGGTTGATACAACATAGGTGAATAAATTTATTTTCTTCTAAGACTAGGTAGAGTAAATAACTTTTTTTTATTGGTGAAGGAGGAAGTGAAAGGGTTTTCCATGGGAAATTAACTAGATTTAATTCTTAGATTTTTTAAGAAAGAGGAACATTGGAGTGATTATAGTATAGAGAGGTAGGGAACCTAAAGTCAAGGTTTAGAATCTTCCTTGTGCATTCCACCAGTGTGGGAAGATTGGTCACCTAAGGAAGTATTTCAGTTGGTCCTCATGGATGAGAAATAATGGCGCATTAAATCAGGTGAATGGATTGGGAATGCAAGGTGGTACACTAATGAAGTCTGATTTTATGACTTACGGTAGGGTGGGAAAACCTCATCCATATGATAATTTTTCACCTCATAAGAGTCAGGGGTAAATCTTTACTACAAAATAAGAACCTAAAGAAGTTGAGGGTGATTCGTGGCAATCTATAGTGTGGGATACCTTCTTGATAGCCTCTACTATTATTTATAATTTTTTTAATACCAAATTATTTCATCTCTACTTGTTTGATTAATATTTTAGGGTTACATATAGAGTTAATTACATATTATATGAGAATAAATACTATATTATGGGAAAAATAAATCAAGTATTTAAATGTC
Source organism: Viscum album (assembly GCA_963277665.1). NCBI lineage: Eukaryota > Viridiplantae > Streptophyta > Magnoliopsida > Santalales > Viscaceae > Viscum > Viscum album. Next base: position 1,233,414,688 of record OY728159.1, on the reverse strand, counting down.
CATCATGTTGAATCATGATTGGTGATTTAAAAATATCATGGGAATTTATAGTCCTTGAGATGAAAATATTTGATCTAATTTTTAGGATGGAATTATTGATTTAATTTAAATAATAGATCAACTACTATGGATGATGAACTATTTTTAAACACCATATGGGACTATCCACACTTTCTAGGGAGAGTGGGATATTCAATTGGCTAGGAAGGGCCCATGGTGGAAGGTTTCATATCCTTATCTTATCAATTGGTGGGATTGATGCTCAGGTCCTTTGAACGGAGGGATTAACCCTTGCTTCCATGGATAGTGGATGGATATACATATGAATTTCCTAAATATTTCTTATGATTACCACAAAGAAGAATCATTTAATTTTCCATTAATTTAGTGTTTGGGATAAGGTTGATATCATGTTTATCTTATCACATGAATCTTTTAGAGATATGGGAGTTAAATATGCAATTGAATGAGCTAAAAAAATAGATTCATTTAACTAAGTATTTCTCCTTGGGTAGCGAAAATTCTTTTTTCTAAGAAATCCAATGATTGCCCATGGTTATGTGTAGAAATTAAACCAATTTATGGTGAAAAAATCACACATTACCTTAGATTAATGATTTTCTTGACTAACTAAAGGGGATCATTATCTTTATAAGATCGAACCTTTATTTGGTTATTATTAATTTAGGGTAATAGAATATGATATCCAAAAATATGGAATTCTACTACTGATATGATCATCATGAGTTTTTGTTCATGATTTTTGGACCTACCAATGAACCCATGGTCTTTATGGCCCTGATAAATAGGATTTTCAATAGATATTTGGACTATTTTGGGATAGTGTTTGTGGATGAAATCATTGTATATTCAAGGATTGAGGAAGAACATGAAAAAAAATCTAAAATTGTTTTATTGATGAAACCCACTTTGTGGGAATATGATATATTCTAAGTTACTTAAATTCTATTTTATCTTTGTGAGGTGAAGTTCCTTAGCCATTTGATATCCAATGAAGGAATCTCTATAGACCCTAAAATTTTAAGGTGGTGAGGACCTAGGAAAGGATAAAGAATGTGTTTGGGATTCAAAGTTTCTTATGTTTGGATAGATATTCCCAAAGTTTTATTAAGGATTTGTCAAAAATGGATTCTAATTTTATAACTTTGACTTGAAATTGGAGTACGTTCAAATAGATTGTGAAGTGTTATAAGGAATTTGAGGATCTAAAAAGAGTTTTAACTTAGGTAATAGTTATAATACTCCCTAATTCAAGGTTTGGCTATGTGGTTTTCCAAAATACATTAGGATCAGGTCTAGGATGTGTAATAATAGAGGGGAATAAATCCATGGCATATAGGTCGAGATAGTTGAGGCCTCAAGAGAAAAATTACTCTATGCACAACTTGGAGTTAGCTGTGTTTTTTAATGCTTTGAGGAATTTGAGACATTACATTTTTGGTGAAATGTTCTTGGTTTAAATGGATCATAGTATTTTGAAGTATATTTTCTTATAGCGCTTCCTCAACTTGAGGCAGCATTGGTGGGTAGAATATATCTATGCTTTTTTATTTTTTGATCTTATACACATCAGGAAAGATAAATTTTGTGAAAATTTCTTTGATCATGAAAAAATTCAACTTAGTCCATAAAATAAGTTGGGGATAAATGACATTTGATGGGATTGTTGGTGGATTTTCACATAGAGGTGATAGAGATGAAATGGGGAAAGGTACTCTCTAGTCTTAATGTGATGTACATGTTGGTGGAGCTAGTGAAATAAGGGAAGATATTAGATGTGTTTTATAAGAAGGTGAAGGAAAATATAAATAGTGGGGAGACCATTAAGGGATAGTCAGTTTTAGTGGATTTGACTCTTTGTTTCAAGGGTCAGTTAGTGGTTCCATTAGAGCTCATAAAAGAAGTATTATGATCATTTCTCTATTTTCTTAGGAATTAAATCCTAGGGAAACCAAGATGTATCATTATATCATGAATCAATTTTGGTGGATGGGATGTATAGTGACATGTTTGAATTTTGTTCTCAAGGATTGGTATATTAGTTGGTAAAGATGGATCATCGACAGCTGACAAGACTATTTAAACCTTTTCCTATATCTATATAGAAATGGGAGAACAAATCTATATACTTCATTATGGGGCTATTGAGATTTCCTCAAATGTATGATGGTGCTTGGGTGATAGTGGTCTGGCTCATGAAGTTATCCCATTTATTGTATATATAAGAAAAATATTTGTAGATGAGCTCATGAAGCTCCATGTGAGATAGATTGTTAAAATATAAAAAGTTTTGAAGACTATCATCTAAGAAAGAGACACTCATTTTACATAAAAAATTCATATAGATCTCTATAAATTTATGGGGTTGAAATTTAAGATGAGTACTATGTACCATCCATGGATATACAGGAAAACAGAGCACATTACTTAGATATTAGAAGACATGATCTGAGATAGTGTTGTTTATTTTTGAATATCTTGGGAGGATCATATTTTTTTGGTGGAGTTACTATATAAAAAACTATAAATTATTGATTCAAATGGTTCTATTTGAAGAACCTTATAATTTCCCATTCCATTCACTATTGTGTTAATAGGAGTTGGGTGAGATGACTCTCATGGGATGTTGTGTTTTGCAGGAGGAAACTGAGTTGGTCAAACTAATTTGAAAGTGTATGATTTCATCCTAAAGTTTAAAAATGTATTACATTAATCATCATTTTTGACCCTTGATATTTAATGTGGGTGATTTTTTGTTCTTGAAAGTGGCTCCTAGGTTAGAGTATAAATTAATTGAGAAGTAAGTTGATGCCTCGATACGTGGGTCATTTTGAAATAACCAAGTAGATTGAGGAAGTAGCCTACAAGTTAGATTTTCCATGATGTTATGTATTATTCCATAATAGTTTCCATGGTTACTAACTAAATAAATATTATTTAGATCCTTGTCATGTTTTTGATATGGGAGGTGGTTGAGTGGGAAGCTGATGTTTCTTGTGTGGATAAGTTGATTTAGATTTTGGATCATAGAGAGAAAATCCTTAAGGGAAGGTTATTTTACTTGTGCAAGTGATTTGGTGGTAGGATAAAATCTAAGAATAGTATTGGGAGAATAAATTTGAGATGTGTAAGCAATGGATATGGTTTTTTATTGATGAAAACACCCACTGAATTTTTAAAGGTGAAAAGTCTTATGGTGAGGAAAATTTCAATGCTCGAGTGTGTGTCAATTTTTTTTACATTTATAATGGATATTAATTATGATCTTGAAGTTTGATAGGAATTAATGTCTTGTTGATTTTGATATATGGATATAAAATTAGTATTTAGTGTGAGTTTTGATCATTCCATTGGGTTTAGAATAGGGTGTTTACCCTAGGGTCTAAATTTCATATGAATTGATGTGATAGAGAGAAGTTGGGAAAAGTTTTACCAGGCTGCAGGGTAACTTGTACAATCTTAAAGATTGTGAAAAAAGACTTTGTATATTGATAGGTAAGGCATATAGATTTTCACAATCACTACATGGCTTGAGGGACCGGGCATAGAGACTATGTGAATCTATAAACCCTAAACATAGGCCTTTTCATGGTCTCTCCAAGGTACCTAGGGACCGTTCATAAGGACCATGCATTATTGAAATTTTGTGCAGTGGAGTTATATGATCTCAATACACGGTCCATGGGTATGTTCAATGAGATTTTCCAATTGAGTTTAAGTTACATGGATTTATCATTAGACCTAAAACTTTCCCAGAATGGTTGAGTCTTCTTATTGAACTCTGTAATATGGTTTATTGTGCGATTTGGGGTGGAATGGTGATATTAAAACCTCTAATCCATGGACAAAGGTGTGAATCCTCAATTTTAGTAGTGGATATTAGGTAAACCCTAGATCTACTTTCTATATTTCATTACTTATTTATTTCCTTATTATACCTAGATATGGGAATGTCATATATTTGATTCAAATATTATGAGTTGATGGATATTTATCATCTTGATAATAATTTGAGTATTGTGACTAGGTAGGTGGATTTGATCTCAACTATTTAATAATTAATTTCTTATGTGTTGTTGATGAATTATGGTTTAACGATGAATTCTATGTTTTATTTCTATGAAAATTTTGATTTTATGTGAAATATGGTTTTTAGGTGTACAATGTTTTCATTGAAATTGGGGAGTTTTTATAACATAACTTTAGAAATAAATTTAAAAATTTAAAGTTTTTTTTTAAAATGTGGATTAAATTTATTTTGGATTTTGAAAAAAAATGTTTTTAAAGTGGTTTTTTAGGTTTTTTAGGTATTTAAGAAGGGTTTTCAATGGGGGGGGGGGGTGGTTACTTATAAATTTATTTGATTATATAAAAATTATAAAATGTGTTAATTGAATTTTTATAAATTTTCATTGTGATATGTAATTGTGATTTTTTAAGTAATTTCATTTTATAAAAGTTGTGTGAATTTGTGTGAATTTAATTTACATAAAAATTTGGCATTTCTTGATTGATGTGTGATATATGTATTTAGACTCAAATTTTTTTATTTTTTGTACCGGGTGTGTTTGTGTGTTAAAAATAAATTTTTGAGATATAATTTTGGAAAACTTAATTTTCATCCATTGGGATGGGTGTCTTAGGGTGCACATGTTAAGGTGGGTAAATGGCCTCACTCAAACAAGAGTGAGTTCGAATTTCTAACAGGTGAAAACTCATTTATGATATAGATTCTAGCTAGATATGGATTATAGAGAAAATAAAATTCTTACATATGAAAACCTATGAAACCTTAACCCATTTCATTGGTTATTGAAGAGGAAAAATGATAGGTCTTTGAGAGATTTGTGAAAACAAGGATTTTCATTCAATTTTAAAAAACATTTTTTCACATTGATTACTAAAAACATGAGTTTTATTAGAATGGAAAGAAATTAGCATTTCTTATGGAATATGGGTTTTCAGTGAGAAATATATTTTTGGTAAAATCATTTATGATAACTTGTAAAATTATTTGAGAAATAATGTTTGGATTTAAAAATTAGTAAATAAAAAACTTTTTTTATAAAACTTTTTTTGATTTAATGAGCTTTATTAGCATTGCATATATTATTGGTTTTTCATGGATGCATATCAATGTTTTGATAAAATCTTAATGAGTTTAATACTCACCATTACTTTTGAATTTTAATGGACTTATAGATTCCATTAGATGTTTTATAGGTAAAGTGGAGATTATTTTATTTATCAATAGAGATCCTTGATTCCTCCCTAGAGTTGTTTCAGAAGATATGCTTGCTCATGGTTCAGGCATGAGTCCTTGTGTAATGACCCAAAAATTTACTTAATAAAAGAAGTCATGTTTCAAAATGACTATTTTATTGTGTTTTATAATATAATAACATAAAAGTAATTTTACATTTCATTATATATCATAAAATAATATTGAATATAATAGATATAAATAATACAGGGAGATAAACAAAAAATAATAATGAATACACTAATGTAAACTTCATAAGATTTAATTATCCAATAAAGATCACTCATGCTATAAAAATAGTAAAAATAAATAGAAAAGTTAGGAATATGATAGACGTTATCAAGAGAAATGTATAATATCTATAAGTGATGTAGTAAATGATGGAGTATGAGAATTATGGAGTATATATATATAGTGTGTAATTGGCAACGTGTAATTTAGGATCTGACCATTGGTCAATATGACAATTGGTCAATATGATCATTGGGTACTACTATCTTTGTAATTAGTTTATATAATGGGTAATGATGAGATATAATTGGTGAATAAGGGATAAATGATGGACTCAACCACTAGGATCATGCCTTTTTAAGCCCATCTATTAGAACTTGGGAGGGAGTTAGCGTCACTAGGGTTCTCTCTTGACTAATCCCAAGTAGTGCTTTGATGATTATGGCTTGAGAGAAGTCGACTACGAGAGACGTTTAAGTTAATGGAGATTACTAGTATATCAATGTTAGTTGATCCACCCCATGAAATTACCACCATCATAAACTTTACCCTTGGGGAATATACCGATGTAATAAGGGGTTATGTATATAGACTTTGGTATTATAAGGTGTAATTTTATTTTTACAAATGAAATAGTGGTATGTTCAATACCATTTTCATTATTATATTATTTAATAAAATACACATGAATATAAGATGAATAAGATGAATATATTTTTGGATACAAATAAAATAAAATTGTATTTTTTGAAAATATATAATTTCAATTAAAATGAATTTTTATGATAAATTCAAGAATTTAAAATAATATTTATATTCTTAAAACATTCTTATAAAACACTATTCATATAAATATAAATGATAATATAATTTTATAACTTCTCGAATAATTTTTATAAGGGTCAGAAAGTTAATTATGTCATAAAAACTATTATTTTTCAAAAAATAAGTATTTTATTTAAAAAAATTGAATTTCTAATATTTTGATAATTCTATAGGTAAAATATATTCCATTTTTGAAATCAGTGCATCTAAATTATCCAATGGATAATTTTTCCTAATTTTCTTAGAAAGTCTAATTTCTAGGTAAAGAATAAAATATAGTATAAATATACAGTAGTTATTGTGACATCATAATGATACAAAAGTGATTTAATAAATAATTTATTGGATCTATCTACCAAATATGTGTTTTATTATTAAAATAATTTATTTTAATGTAATAATATTAATTTTAAAAACCTATAAAAAACCTTTAAAAACCTAAATAATATTTTACAATTTTAAACAATTATTTATTAACATGTCTCACTCCCATATCATGAATGATATTATATTAATTATTTTAGTTCTTGAACTAATAAAATATTAAAAACCACTCCTCTATATAAAATACCATGGGAAGGCCAATGGTTTTTTATTTTCTTATTAGCTAGGTGTCCAAGGCCTTATTTTGGAAATTAATAAACAACCCCCCTCTTCTACTATAAAACCCACCCATTCTCTCATTCATCTATACCCCATGCCTTTTATCATGAATTTACTATCACTTTATCTCTTTATAGTCTCTACAAGGAGTTATTAAGGTTCTAATAATCTCTTTCCAAGATTTAAGAAGCAACCTCTCAAGGTAAGGGGTTCTCTCCCTCCACTTTTCAATTCAAGAATCTCCTTTTTTATAAGACTTTTAATTTAAAAATAACTATTTTTTCATATTTTCATAAACTTCCCTTACTACCCAAATAATGAGAGACTACCTCCTCTCTCATTAAACCCTTCTGTGAACTTTTATGTACACCCATTATGCTTCCAAAATCATCCCTTGATTTTATATACCATATTTTTGTGAACACATAACCCTATCTTCAATAAATAGTATTAATATAGATATAACCATGATTCATTGATTGGGGACTTCCATTTATGGAACCAAAATTCCTTAATCATGGGTTAAAACGATGAAAAACATTTTTATGTTATATGATCTATGCTTCACATGTGAATTTAAATATAGGAAGGGTGTGTTCTGATAATGATCTAATGTATTGGGTAAAGAAATAATCTATATATATAACATGTTTATGATTCCTTGGTGAATAACCCTAGAAATATGTTTTACAACACCTTGGTAATGAAACTTGGTGATATGATTATGAATGTATCATATTTATATTGTATCCAAATTTCTATGTTATGCCTCATGTATTTTTGATCATGCTATTATGTTATGCCACATTCATTTATGATAATACTCTATTTTTATGACTCATGAATTATCCATGGTCACGTAATTTATATTTTCTTTTTTATTCCTTATTGTGATTTTTCTCACCCTTTCCTTTGATGTATGTCCTCAAGAAATGTAATATCCTAGACTTTCCTTGAGGTGCATCCTTGTTTATATTTTATATTAAACATATTTTTTCTAGTTAATGAAATTTTTACCTGATATGTGAGGGGTATCAGGGGTGTTATGGGGGTTCGAGGCATGAAATAGAGAATAAAATGGCCTTCCAGTGCATGTTTCATGGTTGGTGCATGGTTAGGAGTAACCGTGAGCCCTAACTATACATTCTTGGAGGAGGGGTGAATGGTTTGAAAAAACCATGAAAGGGGGAAGTCCAAACCATTTGGTCTTGGATGGATGCATCCCATATGATCATCGCATGGTTTTTCGAAACACATGGGATTCCCAAAACATTGTGTGGCATGGACCCCTCTTTGATAGAGGGTGGACCACGGTTTGGCCAACTATGTATCCAAACCATGCACCTCTTTAAAAGAATTTTTTCCCTTTTTCCCTCTCAGGATTTAAGTTTTTTAACTCAATATTCTCCTCCATTCTTCTTCTAGTAGTCTTGGTGATAATCCAAACCCTCTTATACATCCCAAGGATCTATCTCATTTGTTTCTAAGATGTTTGGAGCATCTTTGGGTGTGGATCGAAGCTCCATGTGATTCTAACACTCATATTACTTCCTTTTTCTAGAATAAGGATTTTGTAATCATTCGTATCCTTTTAAATCTCAAAAAATATCTTTCTACAGTGGATCTTAGGTTGGGGCATTAAGGGTGGATTGTTTCCAGATTAAAGGTATAGGTTAAGCATATGGTTGCCTATGAAACTGAGGTATGTGGTCTACAAAATTTATCCCATATCCTTGATGCCCTATTTAAGTGTTAATGTGGTTTTGTGGTGAATTATACTTCTTTTCATTTGCTTCCGTTTTTAGTAAATGATGTTTGGGTTAATTAAATAATGTAAAGGAACCCTCAGGATTACTATGGAATTATAGGGGGATGACTAGACCGGGCCTATGGACACCCATGGGGTGGACCACTCCATTAATTGTGAAATATTGGAATATTAAAGGTAAAATGGTGGGTTTATTGAATTAAACAAATGGTAAATGTGATTAAATTTGTAACATGGAAAAATGGAATGTTTAGCTCAACTTAAAGGGTATGTCATTGGAAATGGGAATGAATACTCATGATAAATGGTTATTGTGGCTCAGTATCATGGTTTATTGACTTGGTAATGAGTAATAGATGATTTAAATGAGTTAAATGGTTAAATAATCTTGGTATTGAAATTGGGAACATGATGATGGTGATACATGTGGTATGTTTTTGGGATGCTGGACATGGAATTTTAGTCCCGTGGGTGGTCCTAACATGATGTTCGGGCACCCCTGTGCATAGTAGTTATTCGACGGATGGTCATGGTGGTTCTTAACCCAAGGGGTAAAGTCATGGTGGTCCATAATCAGGTTGGGATGGTCGGACATGGTGTCATGAATCCTATTTTTTCATATGAATCATCTACCGGCACTGGTTGAAATAAGTTTGATAGAAAGGGGTAAATCATGGAAAATGGAAATGAAAAGTAACTTATCTAATGAATGATAAATGTGGAAATTTTTTTACTTTACTATTTTTATATTTAACTACACCTCTTCATGAACTATGTTAGACTGGATATCTTGTAGACACTATTGGTGGTGGTTTATTAAGTTGTAATCGCACCCTGCTCAGGCTTCCATTGGGTACACGAGCAAACTTCATGGTTGCGAGTTAGGACAAGGGAAAGAGACCTATGCTATATGGTTGAATTGGGATGGTATGTGCATGGATTAGGGATCTAGACTTGAAGATAAGACCCATTTTGTGGATTCTTCAGTTTTTCTTTATTTTTGGGTTTCCTTAAACTTAGAACTTTATGACATAACATAACATATTTACTATTTGGTAGTGGGTGTGTACCCAGTTTTGGGAAATGTTTGATAATGCATGTTCATTGGTTATATTGTTTCCTTTATTTCTTATTGTTACATGTAGCGAATTACTCTAATAAATAAGTTATAGTATCCCCACATAACTCATTAAACCCTCACTACCAGTTAGTAGCCTCTAGCGTATAGGGAGGCATGCCTGAGGTCATAGAGACCCGGCTTGGGGAACCATATATAGTGGATTTCGGGTTTGGGATGTTAAAAATTGGTATCAGAGAAGGTTTTTTTATTTATATTATTTATGGAATATAGATAGGATATTAGTATGTGTCGATATTTTGAAATGAGCGTGTGCTTGGGAGTAGCTAACCCATGTGCAGGGGAAAACCTAAGTTCTTGGGGTGAGATTGATGTTCTTAATGTTTTTTGATACAGTTGGATGTTATTTCTCCTTGAGTGATGGACCTACAGTGTGATGTTATCTATTTTGATATTTCATTTGTGACTTTTAATGGCATGGGTTCATATATTCATGTATAATTTTAGGCACTTAGGTATTCTTGTGGTATATATCATGGTAGGAAAACACACATGGGGAAATGAATCCCGATGTTATTGGAATTTTAAAGAAAAACATGGATAATAAGATTTGAAAATGGTGAAATAATGGGTGAATGGTTTTGAAAATGGTTAAAGGATGATTAATATGAAGTTAAATATTAGGATATGGTTTACTCCTTGATGATATGGCCCAAGTCAAAATGGATTGGTTATGGTGTCGGTATAGTGGTTGTGCCTATGGGATAGTTGTGTAGTGGTGGTAGTTGTTGAAAATAGTGAGCCCTCTCTTGTATAAAATTGTGAAACCCTTATGTTATATATTTTGAGATGTATTTTTGACATTGTATAAGGATGTATCCATGTTGAAATTTACTGGTTGGGTAACAAGAGGATATCGTTGAGAATGTTCCTCCAAAGGCGGAGCAGGAAACCCAATCGGTTTTAGGTAACAAAGGTGAGGACTAGTTCCATGAGAAATTCAATTTTTTTATATTGTTTATTGAGTGAGATCCAGGGTGGGATGCACCAAGTATGTTCGAATTGACTAAAGATTTCCAACTGCAACACCCTCCAACATTTTCTGGAGAGGGTGGGCCTGAGGTAGAATAATTATGGATTGAGTCTATCCAGACAATTTTGGACCATTTAGAGACCCCATCAAATAAGAAGGTTAAGATGGAAAGAAATATGTTATGGGGTTCAGTGAAGTGTTAGTGGGAGATACAATCCATAGATAATAAATGGAGGGTATTTCATGGAATTAATTCCAGGAGAAATTTTTTGAGCACTTTTACCCCGAGACATTGAGGTAGAGAAAGACTAAGGAGTTTATGCGTTTGACTCAAGGGAATATGATGGTGATGGATTATGCTGTCTTCTTCAAAGATCTGCAACATTTTTCTCCAATTCTATAAAGAGATGAGAAAATTGTGGCTAAGTGCTTTGAGGATGGGATTAGACCTAATATTGATTCCAAGGTAAATATCTTCTACTTGAAGAGTTTTTCTAAGGTGGTGGATCAAGATATCATTTTAGAGGGAAACCTGAATGAATTTTATGGTGGAAGGAAGGCCATGGAAGTTGGGCAATCAGGTCATATAACTTATGAGAGTAGGAATCATCATTGTGAGAGTTATCACCAGAGTAGTAGAAGGCATAGTGGTTGAGAAAGAGGAACCATTTCCCAGGGGTATAGCTCATTCATATTCCATCAGTGTATAAATCTTGGTCACATGAAAGGGTGGTGTTCTTAACTACATGTAGAGTGTCAAGTTTGCAATAGGATGGGTTATTTATAGAGGTTTTGCAGAAACCCACAGCAGGATCATAGTAATGGAGGATTCAGGCCAGTTCAGAGTGCCAACTAGTGGTCAGTTACTCCATACTAGTTAGGTAGTTGGAGTTCCACTAGCCATGCCATTCAAGGTGGGGGAAACATTGATTTGGGGAAAGAGTGTTCCTTATAGTAGGGTTGTGAATCACTAAGAACTCAAACTGGGGGTCAAGGAAGAGGGGGAAGTAATCTTCATGTAGTTCAGTATGTACTTAGCACTGGGGATGCGAGACCATCGACTGTTCGAGGTATGATTCTTTTAAATTCCACTATTTCCAATGTTTTTTATACAGGGGCCTCAAATTCCTTATTATATTCTCAGTTGGTAAATTTTTTAGGTCTTATGGTGGAATGTGTGAGTGGGAATATATCAATTGACACGCCTTTTGGGGTATGAGAATAGAGTCTTTGATAATGTTGGGAATGTTCTCTCGAGGTTAGTGGGTTCTACTTCCTTTAGGATCTGTTAGTGCTCAAAATTTCAGGGTTTGATCTGATTTTGGGAATATACTACTTGGTTTTGTATCATGACTATATCAATTGTTACCTCTGAAGGGTATTGTTTACGTCCCATGATGATGACACTTATGTTCACCGTGGGGAGTGAGATGTTCAGGTAGGCCATACAGGGCCGGTTCTTCAATAGTTAGGTGAGCTCACAACCCAAGTGACTAGTCTTTCACTAGATGTTGGGGGTGTAGAGTAGCTGGTCTTTCCTCCTATGGTGGATTGCTTCCAGGATGTGTTACCAGAAGACTTCACTGAGTTTCTGCTGGAGAGAGAGTTCATGTTCATGATTGATCTAATTCATGGAGATGAACCAATATATATACCTTCATATAGGATGGAACTAGTAGAGTTTTAGGAGTTCATGACTCAGTTGGAGGAATTGGAGAACAAAGGTTTTATTCACCCAAGTGCATTACCTTGGAGTTCGCCAGTCTTGTTTTCCAATAAGGCTGATGGGTCATTTCATTTGTGCGTCGATTACCAAAAGTTGAATCAGATGACAGTTAAGAACTGATATCCCCTTCTGCATATTGATGACCTTTTTGATCAGTTGATAGGTGCTTCTATTTTCTCCAAGATCGACTTGAGTTCAGGGTATCATTGGTGAGGGTGATACCTTTTGATATTCCATGGATTTCTTTTAGAAGAATATATGTCCTATATGAGTTTTTTGTGATTCCTTTCATGTTAAGAAATTCCCTAGAAGTGTTTATGGATTTTATGAACTGAATCTTCCACCCATACCTAGACTAGTTCATGGTTGTTTTTGTAGATGACATCTTGGTGTACTCCTAGACTCATGACGATCATGTCAACCATATTGACATTATCCTAAGTACACTAAGTGATCATCGGCTATATTTCAAGATATACAAGTGTAGTTTCTCAATCGACAAGGTACACTTCTTAGGTAACATAATATCTAAATATGGTGTGTCAATGGACCCAAAAAAAGTTCAATAAGTTGTATATTGGGAGAATCCAAAGAACTTCTTCAAAATTAGAAGCTTTCTAGGTTTGGTGAGCTACTAGAGAAGGTTCATTAAAGAGTTATCTCACCTAGTATCAACACTTTTAGTATTTACCAAGAAGGGTTTAAAGTTTGAGTGGTCTGAAGCATGTGAGGATTCATTCCAATAATTGAAGAAGTGGTCGATTACTATACTAATATTGACCTTACCTAAGCCAGGTAAGGAGTATACCCTATTTTGTGATGCGTCTGGTGTTGGTATTTGGACAGTATTGATGTTGGGTGATTGGGTTGTGGTGTATGGGTCATAGTAGTTGAGGCCTCATGAATGAAATTACCCTATGCACTATCTTGAGTTGTTTGTGGTGGTTTATTCTTTAAAGTTTTGGAAGCACTACTTGTTGGGTGAAAGTTTTTTCATGCATATCGATCATAAAAGCATTAATTAAATATTTTCCCAGTGTGATTTACAACTTTGGAAATTAAGGTGGGTTGAACATATGTAATCCTTTAATTTTTAGTTAGCATACATGCTAAGAAAGGGAAAAAGTGTTACAGAATCTCTAATTAGGAAAGTGTGGACTCAATTAGTTCAAGAGTCCAGTTTTGAATGAAGGATGTTTTAATTTTTTTCTAATATGGGTATAGATGTTTAGGAGGGCCAAAATAATACATCCCTTTCATCATTTTTAGTTGAGTATATTCTTCTAATTCGGATCAAGGATAGTCATTATGAGGATCTTGAGTGTTTGGTCTTAAGGGAAATAATTAAAGGTGTAGAGACACCTTCCAATTCAGAGGTTGGTGGTAATAAGAACGTTTATGTTTGAGGTCATGTTGTTGTTACCACTGGTATGCAGGAAGATCTGATGCGTGAGTTTCATGCCTTGAAATGGGCAGTGCATCTTGGCTTGACCAAAGTGTATCATGATCTTCATTGAAAGTATTGGTGGTCGAGGATGAAGAAAGTGGTTGTGGATTTTGTGTTATGGTGATAGACCTATAAATAAGTGAAGGCTGAGCATCAGCGGCTGGGTGGTATGCCACAACCATTGACCATTCCAGAATGGAAGTGTGATGATGTCACTATGGATTTTATTGTGGGACTTTTGAGGTCTCCTCAGAAGAGTGATGCGACATGCGTAATTGTGGATCAGTTGACCAAGGTGGAAAATTTCTTACCAATTCGAGAGAGCTTCACCATGGATTAGTTGAGTGATTTTTATGTTCAAGAGAAGGTATGGTTTCATGAAGTACCTTATATTATCGTTTTAGATTGGGATCCACATTTCACTTCGCACTTCTTATAGGGATTATAGAACATGCTTGGTACCCAGGTTATTTTGAGTATGGATTTCCACCCACAAATGGACAAGTAGTTAGAGCGTACTATTCTATTGATAGAATAAATGTTGGGGTCATGTGTCCTATACTTTGTCAGATCATTATAGAAACACCTAGAGCTTGTATAGTTTACCTATAACAATAGTTATCAAGTGATGATTCAGATGGAACCATACGAGGTGCTCTATGGAAGTTCATGTAGATCATCATTGTGTTGGATAAAGGTGGAAGAGTCCAGGTTTTTGGGATCAAGTCTTATGTAGGATACATTAGAACAGGTTTAAATGATTCCGAAATGTATGGATATGGATTATATTAGGAAGAATTCATAAGTTGGTCAGTGTCATCAACCTCTTGATTTTATTGTGGGTGATCATGTGTTCCTTTGAGTGCCTCTAAGTTTGGGTCACCATAAGATATAGAAATAGGGTAAATCGGCACCTGGGTACAAGGGGTTGTTTGAGATTGTGTAGAGGATCAGACTGGTGGTGTACCAATTGTATCTTCCATAACCGTATAGTGGAATTCACAATGATTTTTATGTCTCTCAGTTATGGAATTATCACCCTAACCCGTCTCATGTGATTGATGCTGAGGATGTTGAGCTTGATGCTGATACATCCTTTGAGAAGAATATAGTTCATATTGTGGATCTTAGTGAGAAAATATTATGATGAAAGGTTGTGCCTTTGGTTTGGGTGTTGTGGAAGAATGGAAATGTTCAGGAGGAAACTTGGGAGAGGGAGATCGATATGTGGGCCTAGTGGCCCAATCTATTTTCCTTGGAGTCTTGGTAATTATAGGGAGTGTAGCTCATGGATGAGTCATTATAAGGTAATGGGTTTGTAATATCTGAGACTTTCTTTGAGGTATGACATTGTTTAAGTTTCATTTTAAGCCTCTTTTTTTTGGTTAATGAAAATTTTCACTAATGTGTGAGGAGTCTCGAGGGTCTTCTAGGGGTTTAGTACATAAAATAGGGGATAAAAGGTCTATCCAGTTCATGTTTCATGGTTGGTGCATGGTTAGGAGTAACTGTGTGCCCTAACCATTCATTTCTGAAGGAGGGGTTCACAGTTTGAAGAAATCATGCAAGGGGGGAGGGAAAATGGTGCAGTCTTGGATAGATCCATCCCGCATGGTCATCACATGATTTTTCAAACCATGTGGGCTTCCTAGGAAACTGTGCAGCCTTTCCCCCTATTAGATTTAGGGTGGCGTATGGTTGGTTCATGGTTCAACTAACCATGCAACCAAACTATACACCACTTTAAAAGTGTGTTTCTATATTTTTTTAATCTCGGGCCTAGTGTTATGACTCTATATTCTTATCCATTCATCCTACAATAGCCTAAGTGAAAAACCAAACCATCCTAGACTTCCCAAGGATTGATATCCTTTGTTTATAATCCATTTGGAGTGTCTTTGGGTGCATATTGAAAGTCCTGGTGAGTCTAACACTCCTATTCCTTCCTTTTTATGGATTAGGGTTTATGGAATCATCCTTATCCTTCTAAGTCCCCTCTTTTTCCAATGAATCTTAGTTTTGGGGATTTAAGGTTGGTTTGTTTCTATATCAAAGGAAAAGTTTAAGTGTGTGGTTTCCTATAGAACCATGGTAGGTGGTTAACAAACTTTATCCCATAGTCTTGATTCCCTATTTAAGTGTGCATGTGGTTGTGTGGAGAATTTTACTTGATTTACATTTTCTTCCCTTTTTATGAAATGGTGTTTGGGTTAATTAAATGATGTAGAGTAACCCTCATGATTCCCATGGAATTCGAGGGGGATGACTTGACCGGGCCTATGGAAACCCATGGGGTGGACCACTCCCTTAATTGTTAAAGATTGAAATATTAAAGGGAAAATGGTGGGTTTACGAAATTAATAAAATGGTAAATGTGATTAAACCAGTAACATGTCAGAATAGGATGTTTGTCTCAACTTGAATGGCATTAAATTGTAAATGGGAATGAATACTCGTGATAAATGGTTACTGGGGATTAACCTCATAGTTAATTGACTTGGGAAATAGGAATAGATGATTGCAATGAGTTAAATGGTAAATGATCTTAGTCTATAAATTGGGAACATGATGATAGTGATACATGTGGTCTGTTTTGGGACATTGGACATGGAGTTCCGCTCTCGTAGGTGGTCCTAACATGGAGTTCTATCACTTCTATGCATATTAGTTATTCGAGGGATGACCATGGAGGTTCTAAAACCAAGGGGTTTGGTCATGGGGGTCCATACTCAGGTTGGGATGGTTGTACATGGAATTTAGAAACCCGATTTGTCATATGAATCATCTACCATCACTATCTGAAGAAGGTTTGATAAAAAGGGGTAAATCTGGGGAAAAAGAAATAAAATGTAACTAATATAATGAATTCCAAATATGGAAACCTATTTACTTGACTTTTTTTATATTTACCTACACCTCTATGTGCACTATTTTAGAATGGAGATCTTTTAGACACTATTGGTGTGGGACTACTGAGTTGTACTCACACCCTGCTTAGGCTACCATTGATTACCTGAGAAGACTTTGTGGTTGCAGGTCTGGACAAGGTCAAGATCCCTATGATAAGTGGTTGACTTGTGCTGGGATGTGCATTAATGAGGGATCCAAACTTGAAGTCAAAACCCATTTTGGGGATTTTAAAGTTTTTCTTTATTTTGGGGTTTCCTTACACTTGGAACTATATGACATGACATAGCATATTTACTATTTGGTTGTGTGCTTGTATCCTGTTTTTAAAATTTTTTGGTAATGCATGTTCATTGGTTAACTGTTTCATTTATTTTTTACTGTTATCTACTATGTATTAATCTAATAAAGAGGGTATAGTCTCCCCACATAACACATTAGACCCTAAATTCTAGTCAGCAACATATGTAATATGAGAAGATGCACCTAAGGTCATGCGGTGGCTCATATTGGGGCACCTTATATAGTGGCTACAAGGTTTGGGATGTTACAAAGTGGTATCAGAGAAGTTTTTTTATTTATATAATTTTTGGAAGGTAGATATGATATTATGATGTGTCAAGATTTGGAAATGATCTCACACGTGGGAGTAGATAACCCATCCGTGGGGGAATACCTAGGTTCCCAGGGTGGGATTGATGTTTTAAATGTACGTTGTTATAGTTGGATGTTATTTCAACTTGAGTGATGCACTTGTAGTGTGTTGTTACTGATTTTTATATTTCATTTTTTACCCAGTATATAATGGGGTTGTATATGCATGCATCATTTTAGACACTTAGGGGTACATGTGACATACATTATTCTAGGAACACACACGGGGAAAAATGAATCTAGACATTATTGGAATTTTAAAGAAAAATTTGGCTAATAAGATGTGAAAATGGTGAAATAATGAGATAATGGTTGTGAAATTTATTAAAGGCTGATTAATGTGAAGTGAAATATTGGGAGTTGGTTTACCCCTTGATGAAATGGCCTAGATTGAAATGGATTGGTTATACTGTTAGGATAGTGGTTGTGCTCATGGGATAGTTATGTGTTTTGAGATGTGTGTTTAACATTATATAGGGATGACTCAACATAGACATTTACCAGTTGGGTGATAAGAGGATATCATTGAGAATGATCCTCCAGAGGTAAAGCAGGAAACCCCATTGGTCATGGGTAATAGAGGTGAGGACTAGATCTGTGATAAATTCAATCATTTTATTCATTTTATGGAGCGAGATATAAGGAGGGATACACCAAGTACATTCAACTTGACCAGATAGCTCCAACTGTAGCACCCTCCAATGTTTGCTGGAGAGGGTGGACCTGAGGGAGCAGAGTTATGGAATGAGTCTATATAGAAAATTTTAGACCATTTTGATACCCCAACTAAGAAGATGGTTATGCTGGAAACCTATATGTTGTGTGGGTCAGTGAATCTTGGTGGGATATATGATCCATATATGAAAAAATGGAGGGTATCACATGGAAGTAAATTTAGGAGAAATTCCTAGAGAACTTTTACCCTAAGACGTTGAGGCAGAGAAAGGCTGAGGAGTTCAAGAATTTGACTTAAGGGAATATAACAGTGATGGATTATATTAGATACTTCATAGATCTAAATTGTTTTTCTCTAATATTGGAAGGATATGAGGTGATTATGGCTAGGCGCTTTTAGGATGGTCTTAGACCTGGGATCAAGTCCCAGGTGAATATCTTCTTCTTGGAGAGGTTTAATGAGGTGGTGGATCAAGATATCATTTTATATGGGAACCTAAATGAAGGTTTTGGTGGTAGTCAGGCCATGGAAGTTTAGAGATCAAGTGATAACACTTCCAAGAGTAGGAAGCATAATTATGAGAGTTCCTACCAGAGTAGTGTAAGGCAGATCTATTAAGGAAGAGAAACCTTCTCCCAAGGGTATAGCTCAGTCATCTACTATAAGTGTGGCAAGACAGGTCACATGCAAGGTTAGTGTTATTGACTACTTTGGAGTGTTGTACATGTATCATAATAGGTCATCTATAGAGGTTTTATAGAAACCCACAACATGTTAGTAGTGGTGGAGGATTTAGGCCAGTTTATAGTGCCGAAAGGGGGTTAGTTACTCTATATCAGTAAGGTATTTAGATTTACACCATCCATACTAGTTGATTTGGGGAACATGTTTCTTTGGGGAAAGAGTATTCCTTCCCCAAGGGTAGTTCAACACCAATAATTTAGATTGGGGCCCCATATATAGGAGCAAGTTAGCTTTATGTATTTCAACCTATACTTAGCACTAGGGAGGTGGGACCATCAACTATTCAAGGTACGATTCTTGTAAATTTCACTCTTTATAGTGTTTTGTTTGATATAAAGGCCTTTAATTTATTCTTTCTATTTTATTGGTAAATGTTTTGGGTCTTACGGTGGAACATGTTTGTGGGAATATGTAAATTGACATGCCTTTGGGGGTATGATTAGAGAGTATCCAAAAATGAAGGGAAGGTGCTCTTGAGGTTGGAGGGTGCCGCTTTCTTTGGGATATGTTAGTGCTTAAAATGTTAGGGTTTGAATTGATTCTAGGAATATACTGGCTGGTGTTGTATTATGTGTATATTTATTGTTACCATTTAAGGGTAACATTTACGTCCCTTGATGGTGACACTTATGTTCACCATGTGGAGTTGGATGTTCAGGTAGGTTGTGCAGGGTTACTTTATCAGTGGTTGGGTGAGATCACAACATAAGTGACTAGTATTGTGCTTGATGATGGGGGTGTAGAGAAACCGGACTTTCCTCCTGTGGTGGATTGGTTCTAGGATGTGTTCCCAGAAGACTTCTTCAGGTTACCTCCAGAGAGAAATATCAATTTTATGATTGATCTGATTCCTAGAGATAAGCTAGTATGTATACCACCAGATAATATAACACCAATAGAGTTGTAGGATATCAAGTCTCAATTGGATGAATTGGAGTGAAAAGGTTTAATTTTTCCTAGTACGTCACCTTGGGGTTCACTAGTCCTATTTTCCAAGAAGTATGATGGGTTATTTCATTTGTTCATTGATTACCAAAAGTTGAAATGGATGAAAATTAAGAAATGATATTCCTTTCTGCATATCGATAACCTTTTTGATCAGTTTATAAGTGCTTCTGTTTTATCTAAGATCGACTTGAGTTCAAGGTATCATCAGTGAGGGTGAGACCTTTTCATATTCCACAAACTGCTTTCAGAAGTAGATACAGTCTTTATGAGTTTTTTGTGATTCCTTTTGGGTTAAAAAATGCCCCGATGATGTTTAAGGATTTAATGAACCAAGTATTACACCCATACCTAGACCATTTCATTTTTGTTTTGTAGATGACATCTTAGTGTACTCCCAGACTCATGGCGATCATGCCAACCATCTTGAAATCATTCTAAGTACATTGAGAGATCATCAGCTATAGTCCAAGCTATCAAAGTGTAGTTTCTTGATTGACAAGGTACACTTCTTAGGTCACATAATCTCTAAATATGTTGTGTTAGTGGATCTGAAAAAAGTGAAATTAGTTTTATATTGGGAGCATACCAAGAACATCTTCAGAATCATAAGATTTCTGAGTTTGGTGAGATACTGTTGAAGGTTCATTAAGGAATTATCTCTCCTAGTATCACCACTTTTAGGCTTGACCAATAAGGGTTTCAAGTTCAAGTGGTCTGGATAATGTGAAAATGCCTTCCAATAATTGAATAAGTTGTTGACTACTACACTGATATTGATCTTACTCAATCTGGGTAAGGAGTATATCTGATTTTGTATGCGTTTAGTGTTGGTCTTGGGGTAGTATTGATGTAGGATTATTGGGTTATGGAATATGGGTCACAAAAGTTGAGTCATCATGAATGAAATTACCCTACGCACGATCTTGAGTTGGTCATGGTGGTTTATGATTTAAAGTGTTGGAAGCACTACTTTTTTGGTGAAAGGTTTGTCATGTATACTGATAATAAAATACTTAAATACATATTTTCTTAGTATTATTTGAAACTTTAGTAGTGAAGGTGGGTTGATTATATACAATCCTTGGATTTTGAGTTAGATTACATGATGGGAAATGGAAACAATGTTGTGGACACTCTGATCAGGAAAGCACACACTCAGGCAGTTCAAGAGTCTAGTTCCGAATGGAGGACGATAGCCTTGTTTTTTGAGAAGCATATCGTAGTTCAAGAGGGACAAGGGAAGACAAACCTATCATCCTTTTCAGTTGAGTATATTCTTCTGATATGGATCAAGGATAGGTAGTATAAGTATTTGAAGTGTTTTTCCTTAAAGAAAATCCTTAAAGGTGGGGATACACCTTCTGATTGGGTGGGTGATGATGATGAGATTTTTTATGTTTGAGGATGTGTTGTTGTGCTCACTTGTATGTAGAAAGAGATTATGTGTGAGTTCCATGCCTTGAAATGATAAGTTCATCCCAACATAAACAAAATGTATCACGATCTTCATCGAGAGTATTGGTGTCCAAGGATAAAGAAAGAGGTTGAAAGTTTTTTTTCACAGTGCTACAATTGTCAACAAGTGAAGGATGAGCATCAATGGTCAGGTGGTATGCTATAACTATTACCCATTCTGAAATGGAAGTGGGATGACATCACCATGGATTTTGTAGTGGGAATTCCGAGGACTCCTCAGAAGAGTGATGCAATATGGGTAATTATGGTTCGTTTAAACAAGGCGGATAATTCCTTACTAATTCAAGAGACCTTCATCAGGGATTAGTTGGGTGAGTTGTATGTTCAAGAGATAGTATGGTTTCATGGATTTCCTCAAAGTACCATTTTAGATTGGGATCCACGTTTCACTTCTCACTTCTAGAAGGTATTATATAATGCGCTTGGTAATCAAGTGATTTTGAGTACGACTTTCAATCCACAGACA
Source organism: Viscum album (assembly GCA_963277665.1). Classification (NCBI taxonomy): domain Eukaryota; kingdom Viridiplantae; phylum Streptophyta; class Magnoliopsida; order Santalales; family Viscaceae; genus Viscum; species Viscum album. The sequence goes on along the minus strand of OY728159.1, from coordinate 1,233,392,822 downwards.
AATGGGAAGTTGGAGTGTACTATTCATGTTCTAGAGGAAATGTTGAGGGAATGTTTTCTAGAATTTGGAGGATCATGGAAGAAGAACCCAGTACTTATAGAGTTCATCTATAACAATATTTATCAGGTGATGATTCAGATGAAACCATATGAATCACTCTATTGAAGGATATGTAGTTCCTCATTGTGTTATATGAAGGTGGGAGAGTCAGGGTTATTAGGACCGAGTCTCATTCCAGAGATGTTGGAACAAGTTAATTTGATTTAGAAACATATAACTATGGGTTAGAGTAGTCATAATTCATATGATGATTAGTACCATCAACATATTGAGTTTATCATGGGTGATCATGTGTTTCTTTGAGTGTCTCCAAGGTTGGGTCACCATCAGATCTAAAAATAGGGTAAATTGGTGCCCAGTTACACGGGGATGTTTGATATTGTGGAGAGGACCAGACCGATGGTGTACCAATTAGCTCTTCCACAGTGGTATGGTGGCATGCATGATGTTTTTCATGTGTGTCAGTTATGATAGTATCACCCTAACCCGTCTTATGTTATTAATATTGAGGATGTTGAGCTTGAGGCTGATGCATCCTTTGAAGATCATCTGATTCATATTGTGGATCATAGTGAGAAAGTATTACGAGAAAAGTTTGTGCCTTTGGTTTGGGTGTTGTGATAGCATGGTAATGTTCAGAAGGAAAATTGAGAGAGAGAGACCAATATATGGGCCCAATGGACCAATCTCTTTGCCTTGGAGTTTTAGTAATTCTTGGGAGTGCGTCTTGAGGATGATCCATTATAAGGTGGGGATTTTGTAAGATCTCATAATTTTCTTGAGATACATCCTTGTTTAAGTATCAGTTTAGGCCTCTTTGTTTTTCTTAATAAATTTTTTACTCAATCTATAAGGAGTCTCAATGGTGTTATAGGGGTTTGGGACACAAAAGAGGGGAGAAAATGGCCGTCTAGTGCATGTTTCATGGTAGGTGCGTAGTTATGAGTAATTTTTCACCCTAACCATGCATACCTAGAGGAGGGGTGAATAGTTTGAATAAACCATGCAAGGGGGGAGGAAAAACCATGTGGTATTGAATAGAGCCATCCCACACAGTCATCAAATGTTTTGTAAAACCATGTGGGACTCCCAGGAAACCGTGTGGACTGTCCACCTCTTTGATATAGGGTGGAACATAGTTGGAACACAGCTTTTCCAAACGTGCGACTAGAACATGTGCCTCTTTAAAAGCGGGTTTTTACATTTTTTACCTCTTGGGACTTAAGTTCTCTAACTGATGATTCTTCTCTATTATTCCTCCAATAGCCTAAGTGACATTCCAAACCCTCATAAACTTCCCAAGGATTTATCTCCATCATTACTAAGCCATTTGGAGGGTTGTTGGGTGTGGATCAAAGCACCAGGTGAGTCTAACTCTCCTCTCCCTTACTTTTTTTGGATTAGGGATTTTGGAATCATTCTTCACCATCTGAAGCTCTAAAAACCTCTTTTTCTAGTGGATCTTAGGTTGGGGGTTTAAGGTTGGTTTATTTCTAGATCAAAGGCACTGGTTAAGTGTGTGGTTTCCTATGGAACCGAGGTAAGTGCTCTAAAAACTTTATCCCATAGTCTTAATGCCCTATTTAAGTCTGCATGTGGTAGTGTGGTGAATTATCCTTATTTTCAATTTTCTTCCCTAATTAGGAGATGGTGTTTAGGTTAATTAAATGATGCAAAGGAACCCTCATGATTCCCATGGAATTCTAGGGGCGTGGATTGATCTGGCCTATGAACACCCATGTGGCGGACCACTCCCTTAATTGTGAAATATTGAAATGTTAAAGGGAAAATGACAGGTTTATATAATTAAACAATATTAAATGTGATTAAACCAATAAAATAAAAAAATGGGATGTTTGGATCAACTTAAAGGGTATTTTATTGGAAATGGGAATGAATACTCGTGATAAATGGTTATTGGGTCTTGGCCTCATGGTTAATTGACTTGGGAAATAAGAATAGATGATTTCAATGAGTTAAATAGTTAATTGAGCTTGGGATAGAAATTTGGAACATGATGATAGTGATACATGTGTTTTTATAGGATTTTGTACATGGATTTATACTCTCATGGGTGGTCTTGACAGGAAATTTGGGTGCACCTATGCGCAGTAGTTATTTGGGGGATATTCATGGAGATCCTAAACCCAAGGGGTATAGTTATGGTGGTATATATTCAGGATGGGATGGTCAGAAATGGAATTTAAATCCTAGTTTGGAATATGTTTCATCTAGTGGCACTGGATGAAGTAGGTTTGATAAAAAGGGGGTAAATCAAGGAAATATGGAAATGAAAAGTAATTGATCTAATGAATACTAAATGTGGAAACATGTTTAATTTACTATTTTTATATTTACCTGCACTTATTCATGCACTATGTTAGACTATATATCTTATAGACACTATTGGTGGTGGCCTACTAAGTTGTACTCACACCCTTATCAGGACACCATTGGGTGCCTTAGCATACTTCATGGTTGCAGGTTAAGACAAGGGCGAGATCCCTATGCTAGATGGTTGACTTGGGATAGATTGTTCATGGATGAGGGACCTAGACTTGAAGTCAGGACCCATTTTTGGGATTCTTCATTTTTTATTTATTTTGGGTTTTCTTTACACTTATAACTATATTACATGACATGGCATATTTACTATTTGGTTGTGGGCTTGTACCCAATTTTGGGAAATGTTTGGTGATGCATGTTCATTAGTTATAATATTTCCTTTATTTCTTATTATTATCTCATGTGGATTAATTTAATAAAGAGGTTATATTATCCCCAAATAACACATTATAACCTCTCTAATATTAAGTATCCTTTGGCATATGGGGAGGCATTCCTAGGGTCATGTGGTGACCCGACTCGAGGCACTGTTTATAGTGCCTTCCGGGTTGGGGAAGTTACACGAAATATTATTTAGTGAAGTAAAATAGGATGGTATTAAAGGATTATCTCAAGAGGATTAAATAATTTTCATTTACTTCATGTATTATGTACTTAGTTTCCAATACAGTATACCTCAAAAGTTCCTTAGAAGTTATTAATATAACATTTTGTAAAGGAATTATGTTAAAAATCCTATATAGAAAAATCAAGTCTCCATAGTTGGTATCAAGTTAAGGCTTAATCATTTATGGAAATTAATACAAGAAAAAATTAGTAAGAACCCTATGGATAAGTATAAATATAGAAAACCTATTTAAATTTTTATAAAGTATAAAGAGAGTTATTTTTAGAAAATTTAACCCCTATCTAGATATACAAGTGGAAGTGTCTCTAAAATATATGAACCTAGGGGAAATAATCCTAAAAGGGGTCATTAGGTATTAACTTGACCTATACTTGGTGCGTGACAAAGAGGCCTTACTATACACTTGGTTTGAAACTCCCAAGAGATATGATTTGGTTAATAAATTGTTTTTTACAAACCATCATAAAGGATATATAGATAATGTATTTTTCTTAAGATTGAAGTGTAACATCCTAGAGGTGTTTTATTAGAAAATTTTTATATTTATATTTACTTTATAACTCTTATCATATGATTGAAAATAGTATAAATTTTCTCCTTTATGTTTTATTCTTTTAGAAAAATGGTGAAAAATAGAAGAGCATGTGTGAATAATATATGTGATGGAAAATTCAACAATGATTTTCCTGATATGATGGAATCTAGATTTGAAAATTTTATGATTATGAAAAATAAGTTAACTCAGGCCATGAATAATTACCTAAACCATGAAAAGTATCCAAATTCATTAAGGAATAAATAACTAGCAGTTGAATCCTTCATGCATTAATGACCACCCGTTTTTAGTAGATATTGTGATCCAATGATCTAAAACAATGGATCAATACTATAGAAAATAAATTTTATATTCTTTATTATTATGTCCAATATAAAGTTACTTTGTAAGTATACCTATTAGAGGGAGAAGGTGATCAATGGTGGAAATCGAGAACATGAAGCCAAAGGATGAGATTAAATCCCTGGAGTGGGAAGACATCAAAAAATTATTTTTCAATAAGTATTTCCCTCTCACCCTCCAAACCAATATAGAGAGGGAATTTCTTAAGTTGAAGAAAAATAATAATGAATCATTGGAAATTTATGAGATGAACTTTACAAGGATTTCACAATATGATTCAATCTTTTTCATTGATTCTAATGGGAAGATTGGACAATTATTGATTGGGATAAGACCTAATATATGAAAATATCTTACAATATGAGAGTTTGGGATTCAAGAAGAGATAATATGGTGTGCTCTCAAAGTGGAAATGGATTTTGGATATGTATTATGGTCTCATGGAATGAATGATAAGAAGAAGAGGATAGAGATGAATTTCAGAATGAATTTTGACCATAAAAGAGAAGGAAAGAAATAATAACCACCCATGTGGAACAAGTTTGGGAAGATACATTCATGGAATTATCTGTAAGAAAGTGGAAAGTGTTAAAGGTATTTAATAGATAGACATATAGCTCAAATATGTCATGTAAAGATTGTGGAAGTACACTTGTAGTAAAATGTTCCAAGTGTGTGGAGAAATACATTTTTCTAATCAATATCCAAATCAGAAGATAATGGATAGAGACTTACTTCAACCTCAATAAAGGAAAAGGTAGAATTATTTCAATTATGTAATTATGAGAACTGAATTCAAGTCTTCGAATGATGCAGTTGAAGGTAAACACATCATAAACACAAATACAACAAGTACATTATTTGATATTGGTTCTAAACATTCCTTTATTTCATTTATGTTTGCAAAGAATATGAAACTACACCCTAAACTGATAATAGTAGATTTTTTAGTTAAAAAACATAGAAGAAATATTCAATCATCAAGGATATATAAGGATTCCCCTATTAAATTTGGTGAGTATAATTTCTCTATAAACTTAGTACACTACTAGAAAGATGATCTTTCCCAACACTTCTATACTATCATTTCCCAATGGTTCACCAAAACCGTTGGGAAAGCCATAGATTTCCCCACCTTTCCCAACGGTTTATGCTAAACCGTTGGGAAAGGGTGTGTTTTGAGCATCTTTCTCAACAGTTCACCAAAACCGTTGGGAAAGAGTGACCTTTCCCAACGGTTCACCAAAACCGTTGGGAAAGGGTGTTCTTTGAGCCTCTTTCCCAACGGTTCACTAAAACTGTTGGGAAAGAGTGACCTTTCCCAACGGTTCACCAAAACCGTTGCTCAACCCACCCCTAACCTATCCCAACGGTTTTGAAAACCGTTGGGATAGGTTCTTTAATTTTTTTCTAGATCTACTAACCGAGAACATTATATAAATCAAAATTTTAAATAATTATGATAATACATATATATATTTATGAAATTATGTTTACAAAAGTGATGTTAGCTTAGTGGTTAAGTCTTTCGATTATAAACGAGGGGTCCTAGGATCAAATCCCAGCGGATGTTTTATTTTTGGAATTTATATACCAACGGTTCCATTACCGTTGGTATAGATTTCATATTACCTATACCAACGGTTTCCAAAACCGTTGGTATAGACCTATCCCAACGGCTTACTTGGCTACGGTTCTCCAAACCGTTGGTATAGGCTATACCAACGGTTTGGAGGCCTATACCAACGGTTCCAAACCGTTGGTAAAGGTTAGTTTTCCAGTAGTGGTAGTAGATCCAATAGTGTAATTTTAAATAATACTTGGTATGGATTGGTTGTAAAAGTATAATAGCAAGATCAACTAAAGAATGAAAGAAATTTCATTTTTCTTGAAGGGATGGCCTATAATTATCTTTTAAGGAGAGATATCCTAGCCTGAGTCTTATCAAGAATCACCTCCCATTGAATTTTTTATTGAAATGATTGGTGAAGAATGAGAATAATGAGAAAGTATATGATAATAGATGTACCTATTGTTTGGGAATGTATTAATGTATTTTATAAAGAGTTATCTAGACCTCATCGAGAAATAGAGGTAGATTTCTCAATTTAAATCATACATGGATCCAAGAAAATATTGAAGATCCCATATAGAATGAAATATATAGAGTTAGAGGAATTAAGGAAGAAAATTCAAGATCTTTTGGAGAAGGGTTTTATTTTACCAAGTGTGTCTCTTTGGGGAGTAACTATTCTTTTTTGAAATAAGAATTATGGATCAATGTGGTTATTCATTAATTATAGATAACTTAATGAGAACATAGTGAAAAAAATACCCTCTTAAAAATATTTAAGTTTAGTTCAACTATATTTTTGGGGCTCAATTATTCTATATGATTGAACCCTGATTAGGGTATCATCAACTGAGGGTGAAGAAAGATGATATCTCATAGACTACCTTATAAATAAGATATGGACACTATAAGTTTTTTTATACCCTTTAAATTGACTAATTCTCCTACCATATTTATAGAGTTGATGAATATAGTTTTTAGGGACCACATTAATAAATTTTTCATGGTATTTATTGATGATATTATGATATATTCCATAATTCATGTGGAATATGAGGATCATATAAGGGTTATATTACAAACTTTGATGAAATAGAATCTTTTTGGTAAATTCAAGAACCGTAAGTTATGTTTTCAAAAATTCACATTCTTAGGACACATTATGACCAGTGAAGGAATCTTAGTTGATCCAATAAAGAAAAAATTATTACTAGAGTGGCCTCAACCTGTAATAATAACTAGGATTCATAGTTTCTTTGATCAAGAAAGATACTATAAAAGGTTTTTCAAAAACTTTTCATGGATTTATAATCCATTAACCAAGTTAAGTCAAATAGGATTTAAGTTTATCTATAAAAAGGAGTTTAAAGAAAGTTTCTATGAACCAAATAAGTGGTTGGTTAGTGAACCTATGGTAACTTTACCCTGTAATGCGGAAGTTTTTGTCATTTATAGTGATTCATCATTGAAAGGACTTGGATGAATACTCATAAAAAAGGAAAAAGTTATTTCCTATGAATATTGATACTTAAATCCAAATGAAAATAATTATCCTACCAATTATTTGGATTTATCTGTAGTTATATTTTCATTAAAGATATAAAGACACAATATTTATGGAGAGAAGTGTGATATATACACCAACCACTAGAGTCTGAAGTATATGTTCGCACAAAAGAAAATGAACATGATACAAAGTATATGGTTTGATATTCTTACTAAATATGATTATTCTATCCATTATTAACCTAGAAAAGAAAACAAGGTCACTGAGTCTTTGAGTAAGAAAAACCCTGGAGTTATTTTTATGATTTGGGATTAAAAAAGATCTATTGATCAAGGGACTGGTAAATATGGATATGGAATTCATAAAGTAAGGGACATAATCAAACATATCCCAAATTATTTCCCAATCATCATTACTAAATATGATAAATAAAACACAAAGTGATGATCCCAAGTTACAAAATAAGATATAAATTTCAGAAAAAAGAGAATCTTTTTGAGTTTAATGTTGATCAAGAGGAAGTACTGAGGTTTGGTACAAGGATATGTATCCCATATTTTACAAATTTAAATAAATAACTAATGGATGAAGCTTATAGCTCTATGTTCTCTATACATCTTGGAAACACCAAAATGTATAGAGATCTTTGAGATCATTATGATGGGATAACATTAAAAGGTAAATTTCTGATTATAGTATAACATTTTGGTATGTCAACAAGTGAAGGTGGAGTGAAAAAAAAACAAAGGAGTTCTGCAACCACTACCCATACCTATATGGAAGTGGGACAACATCACTATGTACTTTATTATTGGCCTTATTAAAACTTCCAAGGGAAAAAATTCCATATGGGTAATCATTGATAGATTAGAAAAATATGTCTATTTTATCTCCATATGAGAGGATTTATCCATTGAGAGTCTTTCTCTTTTATATATTCAAGAAGTGGTGGGACTTCATGGGGCATTACTATTAATTATTTTGGAATGTGATCCAATATTTACTTATATGTTCATGAGGATCCTTAAAAATATTATGAATACTAAAATAAAACTTAAAATATCCTACCATCCATAAAATTATAGGAAGTATTAAAGGACTATTCAAACATTGGAAGATATTCTGAGGGCTATCTCACTTGATTTTTAGGGGCATTGAGACCAACATTTTCCACTTATCAAATTATCCTATAATAATAGTTTTCACTCAAGTATTAAAATATATCCTCATGAAGTGCTGAAGTATTCAAATGGATACTGGGATAAAGTTTGAGAAGGAAAAATATTGAGACTAGACATTGTGAAAGACACTATGATGAAGATACAAGTGATCCATAAATATATCAAGGCTTCTCAGAGTCAATAAAATAGTTATGCTGACAATCGAAGGATGAACTTAGAGTTTCATTTTGGGGATCACTTATTCCTAAAAATATCACCATGTAATGTTATAATGGCCCATAATTTTCATACATAAATATTAAATCTAAATAGAATAATATTCATTAAATAACATAACAAAACTAGGACATGACCGTATAGGTTTAGTGTCTTTCAAAATTGGGAAACATAAACAACTGATTTATAAAACATCTATATCATCTCCTGCTTATTCATTCATAAATATAACCCTTTTTTATATATCATACTTAATATATTTCTTCATATCCTATGGAAAAATAAACATAATAAGTGGGTGAGCTCATATTATCAATATGGGTAATCAAGGTAGATAACACAAGCATAAGGCCATAAGAACATTATAATAAATTTTGAAAATTATATCCTACATATTAAAGATCATGATATCGATTCATGGGATAAATCATAGAAGTTCATAAAGAATCAAATAACATATTCCCTAATATAATAATATAAAACAAGAAATTTTGGCATATAAATAATCATAGAAAATAATTTTCATATTAGTCAAGGCTCATTTCCAAGACTATCATAGTGTAAAAATTTCTTTACTAAACTGAGTTCACTCCTCATTAAAGCCCTATATTACCAAACTGATTTTACTACCCATTCCAATCCTAATTATATCGTGAGATATAAATATTTATCTAATGAATTGGAGGGAGATATAGGTCCCTCAAATCACATAATAAAAACCATACATATGTGTGTCACAATAAAATAATTCATTCATCATATCAGAACCCATAAAAATAAATGGGTTTCATAAAAATCATTCCATCATAACATAACCCATGTAAAATAAATGGGTTTTATAAATTTCACTCCATTATAAAAATAAAACAACCATAAAAATAATAGGGATAGTATCCTTGAAAAATATCCCCAATGAATCATAAGTAACATCAATTAATTTTATCATAAATAGAAAATAATTCTGAGAGATCACTTGAAAATAATTCTCAAGGAAAATATTCTTTCTGCTTTGAAAATGTTTTCTTTTCTTAAAATTACACACAATTTTAAAAGAAAATAATTTATTTGAAAATAATATTTTAATATTATAAGGTAATATTCAAGTCATTAAGGCACCATGAAAGTGTAAAAATCTATTCATTACGTATAAGTTAAAAAAACAATTCTTCTGTACTTTTTCTGAAAAAGTCACAAAGTACCTCATTAGGAAAACAAAAAAAAGATTCATTTCAAACCATTTAGTAAAAATTAAAACATGGATAAAAATGAATTTAAATTTTGTATAATAATAGTAAAAATATTTAAAAAAAAATTATGAATCATGGACATGAAAGATAAATATTTCCCAGTAGATACATATAAACAATCCCGAATAAAAATGAGATTGAAAAATTAACCCTTACCTTAGGTATGATTTCCTTTATACATATATGAAACTCCTATATAATGGTTTAAATAATGTTATTAACTTAAAGAATAACCATATTCATATTTATGATATTATATATGATTATTTTATATCATGTTATCACCCATTTGTTAATAATATTTCATTATTACCCTTCTTTCAGGAGTTAACTGCTTCATTTTCCTATGCATGTTTTGTCATATAAGTTTCAATTATTATGACTAGGATATAGTTCCATAATTTACAGAATTATATTAAGGTAAAATATATCATATTTATTAATTATATACATTTATATAATCATTCATGAATGGTGAATATGTAAAATAAATCGCATCGTGTCGTGGAGACGGTAGGTCGTGCATATGCACGAGTGATGTTATCATTCCCTTAATGATGAAATGGTAAAGTGGTGGATGATATATATATATATTGGAATAAATATAATTTTATTATTATAATATATATATATATATTATTTTCATCATTATACCCATCCAAATAAAGCAGTTATGAAAAACATATCACACCTCTGCGTGGAGACGATAAGTCGTATGTACGCACACACGATGCTTTTGTTTGTATTAAGATGGATAAAAGGTGGAATATGGTTGTTTAATAATCATAATAACATCTCAACATATATGATATATTGTATTTATTACTTTATAATGGAAATAAAATATTAAGAGGAAGTATAATAAGTAATAATCTTGAAATAGTTGATAAAGAATACTACCTCTTCTTTGGAAAACTTACTCTAGATCTCCTCTTAGGGACACTAGGGTTTATATTACGAGAAGAACAGAATCTCAAGAATGTGTCTAGGGAAGTTTAAAAGATAAATTGGTAGGTTTTTGTCGATATTGAAGGCTTAATGTGATGTGAAAAAGTGAGGGAGGAGGTTTCCTTTTATAATTGAGGTGAGGGGCACTTTTGGAATTTCTAAACATATTAATTTATAATAAATTCAATATCAATTTAAATACCTCAAAAGTACATTTATTAGAATATAAGATGAAATAATGTTGTAATATCATCAACCAATAGATTTTATATAAGTTTTTGTATTATTTAAAACCGTATCATTTTGGTTAACCCATAGTTAACCTATTTTAATTTTAACCAAGGTAATGACTTTTTCAATATTAACATGTTATATTTTTTACTTATTTGATGTAAATTAAATCATAAATGAAACATTTATAACATTTTTAACCATCTTTTTTTTTTATTTTTAAATATGTTTTATGATTTTTAAATAATTTAATAAAATATTATTTTTATAAAATATCATTAGTGTCAATTTTTATACTATTCATTACATGGACTTTTAAAATATCAAGATAAAAATTTAACTTAGAAAAAATATTTTATTATTTCCCTATGAGGTAAAATTCATCAATAAAATTCATTGATCACATTAATTATTTAAAATTATATTTATTTTAATATTTTTTATAACATTTATTTGATATTTCTATTAATTAAATAATTACTACATCAATGTTGTATAATTATTTAATATATTTATTTATTCACAAAAATTAAAAATAAAATACCGTGATGAATATAAATATTCTATATTTAAGAATAATATTTATAGTCTAATATATATTTTGGGTAACCCTATATTGAAAATTATATAGTATTTAAAAAATGAATGTGATATCTTTGAATTTTTACTAAATAATATATTATAAATATCATAATATCATCTAAGTGGCCTAAAAAGTAAAATATAAATTTATATAATTAAATTATTTTTATTAAGTTAAAAATTTACATTTATATTCACTCATAACATACATTTATCCTCATTTGGACACATAAGGGATATTTAAGACAAAGAAAGTGACATTTTGTTACTTTCTTAGATTTTAATATTATATTAGTCATTTTCATCGAAAAGTGTCCATTAAACAACTGAATTTTGATCCTTATATGTTAAGAGTCTAATTATATACATCTAATAAAATTTTGGCATCTATTAGGGTCATTTTTTAGTCTTTATAATTTTATTTTTAACCTAAATCACACAAATTACCCTTTACCATGGTAATAAAATTTACTGAGGTTACTATTCACATTGGACAAAAATAAAAGGGATATAATAAATAAATTTGGACCTTATGAATCTAAATTTGGAATCCATTTTTGAAAATTCAAAACATATAAGTTTAATAGTTTATTTTAAATTAAAACCAGTAAAATACTATGGAAAACATTTTTTCAGAAAAATGACCTTTTAAAACATAAAAATATTTTTATAATAGATTCTTGTATAAAATAATTTTTAAAAACCATAATTGGATTATTTTAAATCAAAATTAACTAATTAAAATTTAAAACTAATCCAAAATATAATTTTACCTTGACAAATAATTTAAAATGAAATATAGTTTTCAATAAAAATCAGCATTTTCACTATTCCTTAAATGTTTTGAGAAATTTTTAAAAAACATTAAGATAATTTATACATGATGAATTAAAAAAGGAAATTAATTATTTCATCCATTTTCTATAACTTTTAAAAAAATATTTACTTATAAAAATAAGATAAACTCATTTTTGAAGAAAACATATTTTTTTGAAGAATAAAATGATTTTACTAAAAATTGTGTAAATTTTTTCTAAACAGTTACCAATACATTAATATTGATTTAGAGATTAAATTTAATTCATAAATTATTTGATCATGTTTATTACTTCAAATTTAATGTCTAGATTATAATGAACATATAATATTTATGCGGTTCATTTAAACTCACTATTACGTGCAACATAAGTTATTGAAGAATTAGAATTATTTAAAGAGAAATATTCCATAAAAAAATATTTGGGTGTTACAAATAGGGTCATGATATTTAGAAATTAGGGGAAACTGATTCCAAGGTACATTTGATCATTTAAGATTCTGGAGTATGATAGATCAATTTCCAATCAGTAAGCACTACCTCCAAATCTTTCTAATGTCTATGATGTCTTTCAGATGTCCTTATTAAGAAAGTATATGTCAAAACCAACACATATACAAGACACATATGTTATGGAATTGGAACTCAACCTATTATATGAATAATAATCGATCTAGATTCTTGATGAAAGGTAATAAGTGTTTAGGAACTAGATAACTTAACTCATGAAAGTCTTGTGGAGAAATCACAAGTTTGAGGAAGAAACATGGGAACCTGAAGAATAAATAAAAGAAAAATACCCCCCATTTATTTTAAGTTCATACAAAACTAGGATGGAATTTATCATTGGGGGGATGAAATGATTAAAAAATTTCCTTAATAAAATAACTCATATTTCACAACGACTATTTTATTATGTTTCAAAATAGAAGGACATAAAAGGAATTTTACATTTCATTATATATCATGAATTAATATTGACTATAACAGCTATAAATAATACAAGGAGATAAAATAAAAATAACAATACATGCACTAATGTAAACTATATGGGTTTGAATTCTCCCATGAAGATCACCCCTATTATAAAAATAGTAAAAAAATAGAAGAGTTAGGAATATTATAGACATTATCAAGGGAAATATAAAACCTTTATAAATAAAGAAGATAATGATGAAGTATGAGAATGGTTGAGTATATATATAGTGTGTAATGATCAATGTGACCATTTGGATTTGACCATCACCTAACCATTGGTCAATATGCCTATTGGTCAATATGACTTTTGGGTATTATGACTGTTAGAATTAGTTTATATAATGGGAAATGGTAAGAGATAATCAATGCATAAGGGATAAATGATGGTATCAACCAATATGATCATGTTATTTGAAGCCTGTATATTAGAACTTAGGAAATAGAGGTAGTGTTACTGGGGTTCACCCTTGACCCAGCCCAACCATAGCTTCAAAAATAAAGGCTTCATAAAAATTGACTATAGGAGAAGTTCAAGTTAGTGTAGATCACCACCAGATCAATGTTAGCTGATCCATCCCATGAAAGTACCACCATCACTTTACCCTTAGGTTATATTATGGTGTAATAAGGGGTTATGTATTTATACCTTAGTATTATAAGGTTTAATTTTCTTTTTAAAAATGAAATAGTGGTCTCTTCAATCCCATTTTCATTATTATTTTTTTTAATAAAACTCACATGAATATAATATGAATATGATAAATAGATTTTTGGATACAAATAAAACATAATTCTATTTTTGTTAAATATATAATTTCTATTAAAATACATTATTATGATAAATTAAATAATTTTAAATAAAATATATTTTCAAAAAATAGTCTTATAAAACACTATTTATTTAAATATAAATGATAATATAATTTTATAATGTCCTAGATAATTTTTATATGGGTCAAAAGTTAATTATGTCACAAAAACTATTGTTTTTCAATAAATAATTACTTTATTTAAAAAATTAAATTTCTCATATTTAGAGAATTTTACATATAAAATGGATGTATTCTTGAAATTAGAACATTTAAATTACTCAAAGAATATTTTTTTCATAATTTTCTGAGATGGTAGAATTTTTGGGTAAAAAGTAAAATATGTTATAATTATATGATATGTATTATAAAATCATAATGAAATCAAAGTTATCTAATAAATAATTTAAAGTATTGATTGATAAAAAATGTTTTTTATTATTAAAATAATGTGTTTTAAAGTAAAAACATTAATTTGACAAACCTATAAAGAACCTTCCAAAACCTAAAGGATATTTTAATATTTTAAAAAATATTTATAGACATGACTCACTTCCACATCATGAATGATGTTAATGATTTGTGTTCTTAATCTAATAGAATTTTATTAACCACTCTTCCTTGGAAAATACCATAAGAAAAAACCTTGGGAAGTCCAATGGTTTTGTATTTTTTTATTAACCTGGTGTTAAAAGCATAAGTTGAGAAATTAATAAACAGTCCTCTTTCTTTTTCAATAAAAAACCACCCATTATCTCATTACTATTCACTCTCAAAACTTTGGGCATAAATTTCCATTCACTTTCTATCTCTAGAGTCTTTTCAAGGATCTATTAAGGTATCAATAAGCTCTTACCAATCTTTAAGAAGCAACCTATCAAGGCAAGGGGTTCTCTACCTTCTCTTTTAAATTCAAGAATTTCTTTTGTCATAAGCCTTTTAAATTCCAAATAATTATCTTCTATATGTTCATATACATCCCTTACTACCCAAATAATGAGAAACTACCTTCCCCTCTCATTAAACCCTTCTATGAACTTTTATGTACATGAATTATGCTGCTGAAATTATCCCTTGATTTTACATGCTATATTTTTGTGAATACCCAAACCTAACTTCAATAATGGGTATTCATATATATAAATATACTTAATTGATTTAGTAATTCCATTTATGAAACCCAAATTACTTACTTATGGGTTAAAATGGTTGTCTTTTTTATATTATATGATCTATGTGGCACAAATGAACTTATACATATAAAGGGTGTGCCTTGATAGCACTCCAATGCATTGGGTAAAGAATTAATCTATAGAGATAACATGTTTATGATACCTTGGTGAAAAACTATGATGATGATGGTTTTGGGCACACTAAAAGTGTGCATATATGGGTGATATATTACAATTTATTTTAATAACAGTTTCCCAAAACTGAGAGCAAGGATCTTTCATGTCAAATTAATAATTAATTTGTTTAATATTTAAAGAAATAAATAACTGGGGTTAGGAACTTTCTTCATTGGTGAATGTTGATCATCCAAAAATACCCTTTATAATTACCTTTTTTGTGATATGAGGATCCAAGGATAGAATCCCTCTAGCAGCGATCCACACGTGTTCCTATGATCTTCGAGAAACACTACTCAATCTAAGGGTGCTAGCGTGGAGAATTTAATGTATTGCATTTTTCATTCTTGATCACTCGTTTATTTGGTATTGAAGAAATATCTCTTGCACTTATTGTTCTTTAGAGGGAGAGAGAAGGAATATTTGAGAGAGAATTTGTTGTTTGAAACAATTATCTATTCTCAATTTTTGGATACTCTACACAATAGACATAACCATGTATTTATAAAGTTATAATCTAATTATAATATTATTTAATTTCATATAGGGAATTAAATAACATTTATTAAATTTAATATACCCCATTCCATATAATAATAATTATATTATTATTATTTTGTGGTGTGCGCCAACTTCCACAATAACAAATATTATGTAATAGTCTGGTTAATTAATATTTGTTATTAGACTCAGTCTTGGTCCGTTCGAACTCCTATATCGTTTATTGAACAACCAAATATATATTTTATTCATAAATAAATATTTTATGCACAATCTAGAAAATAAATATTTATTAAAATATTAAATAAATAAAATAAATATTATATTCACTTGCCGATGAATAAATATTTATTTAATTTATGCAATCAATATAACTTGAATAAAATTATTCCCTAGACTTGAGAATAATATTTATTCCATTAATTAAACTCAAATATAATTTAATCAATATCAATGAAAAAAATTAGTTTGTGATCCTCTAGGATCATTTCTCATTGGCATTAGGTGGGCTTTCCTAAAGTCCAAGATTAATATCTAGCAACAGGTCAAGAAACCCAAGATAAATAAATTAATGTAGTAATGTCGACAACCACATTTGAACTCTTGCTATGTAATATAATCTCTTTGTCACAATATCTCATCAAGAGGGTTGCATAACCATGTCACCAACCTATATGATCGATATGTATTTCTTTAACTATCTCAAATAAACACATCATTATATCATGGCCATGGAATTTCATGTAACGATTATATTCCAATAAAATGGCTGAAATATTATCTTCCATAAATATGGAAGGGAAAAATCATTCCTTGAATTATTCATTAATTACATGTCACTCATGACGCACCCAATGTATCCAACTTCACCATGAACTATTATCATCATGGTTTACAAAATACATCTAAGTACGTGAGTTGTAACATGCATTAATATTAATATTAAAGTTTAAGGACCATCACACATTCTCTTAGATAGGAATATCCAATGACACCAAAACATGCAGAATTCCTAATGGTATGTCTATTCTCATAATCTCCTGCCTTGTAGATTACCAAGTGTGAACTTCATGAGAAGAAGTATCATTTTCTTACAAGTACTCACACCTGAAAGTCTATGTACTATGTGTCCCATCATAGTACATTATACAACCACATAATATTATTTGAGAATATATTCATATCACATAAAGGTTATCATCATAGAGAGCAACTGATATAACTTTATCAATGTGACATATACTCTAGAACATTATTACATTATAGTCATTCAGAAAAACAAAAAATATGTAATTAGAAGTTTTATTAATATTCAATACAGAGAATATTCATGTAATAAAAGTAAAATAGTTGATCCTAGGACACCAAATCCAAAAAGTGATATGTTTTACAACTCATTGGTTATATGCTTATGCATGTCTCATATTTATTTTGTAGGCACATTTCCATGTTATTTCTTATGTACTTATGATAATTATCTTATGTTATGACTAATGTATTTATGATCATGTTGTATAGTTATGACTCATGAAATATCCCTTATTGGGATTTATATCCTTTCCTTTAATTTATATCCCTAGGAAATATTATGCAGTGAATTGAACTGGGATGGGATTAAAGGATTTTTTTTCAACATGATTAAATATTTTTTATGAACTTCATGTATTATGTACCTAATTTTCAAGACACTAAATCTAAAAATTTTCTTTGAAGTTATTAATTTAATATTTTATCACTGTATTATATTAAAAATTATGTATGAAAAAGGTTGGCCAGCATACCCTATTTCTAGTGTGACTTTTTATTAGGATTGCACTTTATATTTTAGTTTTTTTCTATAAAACTCATTTTATGCTACTAATTTTTCGTATTAAAATTTTTTATTAAAAATGAATGTCTTAAATTTTATATAATATTTTTATTTTGATTATTGAGGAAAAACAATTCCCTATGGTTTTATTTTATCCCTTTATACTTTTTGATATCCTCTCTCAGTCAGGGAATACACTTGAGGCCATGTGGTTCCCTGCTTCAGGACTTTGGAATTTGGACCCTTGGGATAAGGTGTTAGAAAGTGGTATAAAAGTATTATTTTTGGAGATTAGTATTAATAAGAAAATTAAGCATAGAAAATAGGATTATTTGAACCTATGAATAACCCATAAAAATGTGTAGCTAGCTTCTTTATGGAAAAATATAAGTTACAATAAAGTTCGAGTAAAGGGAGATGGTGATGACCACATGGGAATATATTTATGTCACAAAAACCTACAAAGATTCAAGAAAAATAAGAGTTTATGGATTATGTATAGATGGTACATGTTTTATCACATGGAATTATTTTGTAATGAATCATAATTTTTTGACATGAAAATGGATTCCTAATAACTCTACTATTTTAATATTTTGAAATGGTTTTTAAAATTATTGCTTGATGTGAATTGAATTGAATTGTTGTGCTAAATCAGTTGGAATGAAACTATCCTAGAGAATGGGAATCCACCTATCCATAATTAGGGGTGTGGATTATTTGGGTGATAGTAAATAGTGGTATTTTTGGTGTTTAAGGATTTATTCTATGTTTTGTAGAGCATGCCACTTATGAGATCTCTAATCGAGAGAGGAAAATGGAATGAAGTAATGGGGTGTGATTTTATAGACCCCAATTTTATGAAAGTGATTGTTTAGGATATCTAGGGAATCAATAGGGGGTTTTATTAGGATAATCTGATATAGAAGGACATGGCCTTAGAATTCATGAAATTGAATCTTCTATATTTTAGAGGTGATGTGTGGCCAGAGAAAGCTGAATAATGGTTATAATAAATAAATAATATCTTCCGGTTATTATAGACTCTAGAGTCCTAAAAGGTTAAGTTTGGTTATTACACACTAGAGGATCAAACTAGAAATTGATGGGAAGCAATCAATGAATATGGGTAGGATAAATATCTCAATTATAAGATATTTCAGAAGATCTTATCTAATAAATAATGTTCATATGAGTTGAAATCATCTAGATCACTAAAATTTATAACTCATGAGTTAGGGAATTTTTCTTTCATGGAGTATAAATTGAAATCCACTAAGTTGGTGATGTGTATGATATAGATCATAATGAATGAAAAGATTAAGGCTTGGAGGGTCAAGGTAAGTCTATAACTGGAGATTCGATCAAGGATTATTCTCTTGAAGCTGTATACCTATGCAGAGGTGGTTAGCATAACTACTTCAATAACGGTTGATACAGTGGAGGTCAAGAAATAATATTATTTTATTCTATTTCAATGTGAAGTAAATAACTACTATAGTAGGAAAAATTGGAGCAATAGGTTTTCTGAATGAAATTATCCAGATAATGTTCTTAGGTTTCTTAGGGGAGAGAATTGTTATAGTGCTTCTAGTATTGAGAGGTGGAACACTTGAATTCATGGTGATTGAATATTCCCCCAAAATTCCATCAGAGTGGGAGTATAGGTGTTCTGAGGAAGTATTATATTTGTTTCTCAAGGATGAGTAGTGATGGAATATCCAATCAGGTTCTTGGATCAACAATGATAGGTAATTGTTGGAAACCCGTCAATTGGTATTATATTTGTTGAAAAGAGGTTTGAAATCAGATCAAGGTAATTTAATGAAAATATGGGGAGATTTTTAGATACCCCTAAGTGATTTGAAATTGTTGATAAGTTGGAAAAGGTGATTTTTGGAGTTGTTAACAAATGGATCTTATGACTATACATGTTGGATTTGTTGAAAAATAAATGTGGAGGATGAAGTGGTGTATAGAGAATATAATGGTGAAATAATGATCATATTCATTAATTATTCCATGATATAACACTTATATTATTTTATGGGATGATGCATGAAGACCTAAAGTCATGGGAACCTAAGTTAGAGGTTGTTCGAACCAAATATGGAAGATGAATTGAATTCAAGAATTTTTTTAAGTACTTATATATAAGATTTTACACCTAACCAAATTCATCTATAAAGATTTCCCATGTACATAAATTTGTACATATAAGGAAATTTTGGATATGTGAAGTTTTCACATAATCTAATTCCTTTATGTAAGTGAATTTGGAGTAGGAAAGAAACCACATATGTGAATCTGACCATATATGGGAATTTGGTTATGTCATGTTTTCAAATATCCCATGTAGGTGAATATGGATATGTGAAGCAGGTAATTTATGTGAATCCAATTACATAGGTTATTTATAAAATTTAAATAAATTTTACTTTGTGATAGACTATGTTGGTAAATCTGGCCACACATGTGTATTTATCCCAATGTATGGGAATTCTATATCGACGTAGAATATTTCTTATGTATATTTCTTAGGAATTTTGGCCAACTATGAAACTATATCAAATGATGAAGAATATATTTTAAAGTTTTTGAAACATCATGTAACTTCAAATTGGATCTATGATCCGTGCTGGGAAAGAAGAAGAAATTTGTGGGTGAAGTGCAGTGAAATATTAACGCTATAAGTGAAGGTCTTCACACTGTAAGTAGGGAGTCCACAACCACAAATCATAGGAGATCATGGATTAAGGAAGATCAATATTGTCTATGAAACACACCAATAATAAAGTTATATGGTTATGTGGAGATGAAATGACCAAAAAACTTGAATGTATTTTAAATACACTTTTTGTCTTTCACGTGAGAAAGAAATATATCATAAAATAGGGGATTTTTAGTATGACACTGTAAAAAAAGTTTTCTTGAGTTTATATTTATGGAAAATAGAAAATAACATCACAATAACATCTTTTTCACCGGGATCGAGAAAGTGAAAGGGTGATCTATTATGAGATATTTTTTCTTCTAAAAAGAAGAATATAAGAAAGAAAAAGTGAGTAAATATTATGGAATAACATCATATCTACATATCGAGAAGAAGAGGATATAAATGGTGATATTATTAAAGAAATTATTATACATGTTAAAAGAAGAGATAACTCTTGGGTGTTCTGCTGATGATTAGAGTATCGAGAGAAATAGAAGAGCATGTGCTCACTTTGTAGATCTGATTTCTAGGAAGGAGAAAAGGTTCCAGTCTTGCACAGGAAAAAGAGAACTTGGAATGCCTATCAAAGTGAATAATAAAAGGAGTTTCTATATCATAGAAAGGTGAAGAAGGAGGAATCAATACTATGTATTGAATAGGGGATTCCATATTTATTTTGGAAATAAGAAGAATCTATTCAAAGTGAAGTTCATAGTAGTCCTATAAAGGAGAAGCAAAGAGATTTGACATCACATCCATTCACATATGAGGACACAACCCAACACAAGTGTTAATGTTTGAAGGGACCTATAAGTATAGGAATTTTGTGGTGTTATTTACATAGAGTAGTGAGCAAAGGAGGAAGAAGGAGCAATGAGCTCATGGAGTCCTACCCCAAAGTAGGAGGAGAAATATGGTAGTGTATCTTTAGAGGTAGTGATCCTTGGGTGGTAGTGATCCAATCCAAAACTTATAAAGGAAGTGAGACTTGGTTGGTAGTGCTCCAAATTATAACCTTAGGGCAGTGATCCTAGGCATGGAGTTATTACAACCATGTAACCATTTAAAGTAGTGAGCCTAGTGGTTAATTAGTTCATCAACACAATTTCTATAGCACGCTCTATGGAGTACCCCAGTGTAGGTGAACCAAGTTAAAATCTTTGTCCCTATATGCATTGAATCTCTACATTTGTATGTTAAATTTATGAGGTTGAGGGTCAAGATATTGGTTGAGCATAGTTATTACACATGTGGAAACAAGATCCTTAATAGAGAATTAGTAAATAGGTTAAAATGGTTTTAAATTGGGAACACCTTGATCCACCCCCTATTTGGGTGCCTAAAGGGGACCCAAAAATTTGGTATTAAAGGTTAAGGTTTTGACCATGTGTTTGAACTCCTAGGAAGTTGTTAAAGTTCTTACAGAAATTGATACAATGACAAAGCCGCCATTTTTCAGTGGTAAAGAATTTAAGAGGTGGCAGATTAACTTTCTATCCTACATGAGGGACTAACTTGGAACCCCTTGAGAATTTGTGCAAGAAGGTATATTCTGTTGAGTTGACATGGAGTCATATTTGAGACAGGTCAAAGGAATATTGAAATTGATGCCTTTATAAAGAATTAATCATTACAATAATGTGTAAAAAGATATTTTTCACTGAAATTTTACAAAAGATATATTGATTATATTGGAGGATTCATTTGTAAAAAATATAGATAAAAATTACATTAAGTCAAAAGGTAAGAAGAATAATGATAAGAGGAATGATCCCCATATGAAGAAATCTTCAACTGAGGTAATATCTTCTAAAATTGTTTCTACATATGTTTTTAAATATTGTTTGGATAAGGAAAGTGTTCCATAAATTTCAGACTCTCTATTGGAGGTGAAAAGGATATGTGAATCTGGTGAATTTTCAACAACATCAAGTTTTCTATCTAGGGAGTGTTCATGCAGTCACCAAGAAGAGGTATAAAAATTGTAAATTTTTTATTAAGTGTACCTTTCCTTCTTGGAATATTTAACTATAGAAAAAAAGGGTAAAAGTACCTAAAGTGGCATTGAACTTTGAAATCATGAATATTATTGAAGTGATAAAAATTTATAGTGATTTACTTGAAGAGATGTTCCAAGAAATTAAGAATAAAATTACCCTAGAAAATGAGATTATAATAAGCATAATTTTTTTCATGAATCAACTTGAAGAGATAAGGTAGTCTAGTATTAAATATGGGAAAAAATTGTAGATTTTGGTTACCTAGATAAAGGAAAAGGATGAGAAAATTAGGAAACTTGAGGAGTGGATAAACACATAAAATTAGAAGATAAAGATCCACCTAAAGTAAATCTCAACACGTACAATTATAGGTAATCAAGACCTAAAATCTATACTTAAAATGTAATTACATATTTAAATTCTATAAATAAAATAAATATGGAATCTGGGAATAAATAAATGATTCTTGGAGGGTTTTGGAGAAATCAAGTCTAGAAGAAGGTATCTATTAAGTGTTACTTCTATGAAATATTTTGAAATAATATGGGAAAGTGTATTAAAGCCCAAAGATCCAAAAGTATGGGAAAATATGTTGTGACAACATTACATTCAAGTGGTTTTCACCCAAGGTATGATTAATTTTGTAGATTTTTTATTTGTTCTAACCTTGGGAATTAGGTAAGAAATTTTTTCAAAAGGAGAACCAATGAGGTATTGAGGAATTCCCCCACTATTGTGACATATAAGAAAATATATTATTCAAAAAATAATCATGTTTTATTGGAAAATATTTTTAAGGCTTTGAATGAAAGAGATAGATCTCAATAAATGGTATATCAACCACCAAAATATGTGTACTCACAACAACCCTCCCAAAAATAGAGAAAAAAGTATGGAGGAAGAAAAAAGAAGTTACTCTAGCTATGAGGAAGGTAAAATAAAAATAAAAGAGGAATCAACTAAGGAGAAGTTTGAGATTTCACTCACAAAAATCTTGGAAGAGAGATAGGATGCATGCCTAATTGGCCTCAAAATAACCACTAAAAGGAAATATATTAATATTGGTGGAAATATTCTCCAATTGATAAAGAAAACTGATGTCAGATGTTATGGGAAGGAAAAAAAGGGGAAGAAAAGTGAAAAAGTAGGATTTCAATCACAATATAGAATAATCCTAAGCTATGAAAGAAGAGTCTCACCATGGATAATGATTCATAAGAAAATACGGTTGATAAGGAGGTGACATTAATCTATCAAAACTTGAAAAGGGGATAAGGAAAGTGTTGAGATGAAGGGTTGGTCAAATATATCTAGCCCCATTCCTCAACTTGAGGAATTTGGAAGTTAATCATATCTACATACATTAATTTTTTTTAACTATCTATGAGTTAATTTAGTTTTAAAGGGGATAAATGATCCATGGGGTAGGTGTGCTAACAAATCATATGAAATTGAGATTAAAGATAGGTTTATTTGAATTCGAAAAGTGCATGAAACAAGTGGAAGTAAGGTTTATTTCAAGCCCAAAATTGGTATTGAGCATATATAAATAAGTCAATGTTGAACCTAAATCATCCATAAGTATTGAGGAACAAGTTTTCACTCATCATATACACATGGAAGTTTATTTCTAGAAGAAAATTTCAAACATGAAAACAAAAATATGCTCACTAGAATGCAATAATACAATTGATGAAAGAGCCCAAAATGAATATGAAAGAGGTTTCAAAGACATATTTGAGATTAAAAATAGTATCAAGACCAATATTAGTAAATTATAGTTGTATATATTCCTAATATTAGTGGTAATAGACCACTAAATTGAATCATATTGACCCAAATACAATAACAAAAACATGTATTCATTTCATGATTATTTGTGTTTTTGATCTAACATTTGGTATTTATTGTCTCTATATACATGATACCCATGTATACTAACCCATTTATGTTTATTTTGAAAAAATTGGAACAACCAAATTTAGAAAAAACAATTTGTGTTAGAAGATAAAGACTCGAGTGGATATGGTGATGTATACTAAAGGCTGTTAAGCCTCATTTTCACAAGGATGAAGCTTATGAAGAGTTAAAGTAATGAACTTCAAGTGGTATCACTATGTTATTTTTAACAAGTGGTATCAATTGTTTTTAAAAGTTGTATGTCTCACACCCAATGTGTTTTAAAATTTATACACTAATTATTTGGTGTGAAAATCTGATAGAGATCATAGGTTGGGTTAGGGAAATTTAAAGTTAAAGATGCTAGAATTTTATTGGAATCATGAGTGACATAGAAAAATTTTATGTTGTTCACAAAAAAAAATATTGTTTTCTACACCAAGATCAAGATAAGTAGGCTTATATAATTTGTTGATAGTCCAAATTCCAATTATTTAATTCACTCACTGGTCTTTTTGGGAAAGTGTAATAGTGTGATAAGTGGAGTTCTATAATTGGGAGGTCTAGAAAAAAAATTATAAAAAAATTGGCACAACAAGTCAAAGGTTTAATTGGTTTAACAAATAAAGATATTTAAAGACAAAATAAGCCTCCCCTATCCTTAATTATAGAATCAAATAAAATGAGTAATCCCTCTTGAAAAAATGGGGATTTATTCTTTATTGGAGTTTCTTCCCACACAATAAAGCGGAGAAAAGGTTACAAGAATAGAGGAGAACTGAAAAACATGGAGATTAAAGTCTCTCTATTTGAAGTTGGAAAAAATAGAACCCTATTTATAAATGGGGATAGGATCCAAGAATTCCCTAATGGGGTGGGGGAATTAAGGATAAAATCTTCTCATATTTAGACCCTTTGTATTTCATTGAAAAAGGAGAGATATTTTGTGAGAAATGTTTCTTATAAATAAAATCTAAAGGGGGTGATTGTTGGACGCCCCTTGGGTTTTTTTGGATTTTTTTACAAGAAGTGTGAACATAGATCAAGGTGAATTTTTTAAAACATGGGGATTTTTTTTGGATACCCCTAATTGAGTTATAATTTTTGAAAATTTGTCTAAGGTGATGTTTGGAGGTGTTGAAAAATGGAGCTTATGAATATACATGTTGGATTTGTTGACAATGTAATACAGAGGCCGAAATGGTGTGTTGAGATTGGAATGGAAGAATAATGATCATATTCATGAATGAGTCCATATTATATCTCTTAGATAAGTTTATTTAATGATCCATAAAGTATAGAAGTCATAGGAACCAAAGATATAGGTAGTTCAAACCAAATCTGGAAGATGAGAAGAATTCTAGAAATCTTCCCAAGTACACACATAGGATTTATCACATAAGATAATTTTGATACATATATGTCCCACATATGGTAATTCATCCACATAAGTAAATTTTTGATACATTAAGTGTTCACATAAGAAAATTCCATGACATAATTTAATTTGGCATAGGAGTGAATCACATATGAAAATATGACCATGTATGAAAATTTGGTTGCGTCACATATGAAAATATCCAATGTAGGATAATATATATACATGAAGAAGTTAAAATATGATAATATAGTGACATATTTTATTTAGGTCACGTAAGTAAATTCGGCTACATGATAGATTACATAGGCGAATCTGGATATATGCATGAATTTGGCCCGTCGTATACGAATTCTAAAACCATGTAAGAGATTTATTTTAAATATTTTCTAGAAACATTTGACAAATTTAAAACTACATAATATGATTTATAAGATATTTTAAAGTGTTCAAAACATCATGGAACTCCAAATGGTATCTACGATCCATGATGGGAATGAAGAAGGAATTTTTGGGTGAAGTGAATTGAAAAATTCACGCTCCAAGTGGATGTTTTCATATTAAAATTAGAAGTAAATAACTATGAAGAATGACAGATCATGGATCATAGAAGATCTATATTTCCCAAAAAAATCAATAATAAAGGTATATATCATTGTGGAGGTGCATCGACCAAATTACTTGCATTTATTTTCAATATATATTTTTTCTATCATGTGAGAAAGCTAGAAATATATTGTAAAATTGTTGAATTCTAGTATGGAAATGTATAAGAATTATTTTAGAGTTTTTTTTAGAAAATATAAAATCACTTCACAATGATATCTTTTTCATCGGGATTGAAAAAGTGAAAAGGTGATCCAGTAGGAGATATTCTGTCTTTAAAAAAAGAATGAAGAAGAAAGTGGGTAACTCATGGAAGAACTGCATATCTGTATATCAAGAAGAACATGATCTCGATGATGTTGCTATTAAATAAAATATTCTACACATAAAAATAATAGATAAATCTTGGGTTTTATAATAAAGATTAGATTATTTATATAGAGAGAGGAACACATTCTCACCTTGAATATTTGATTTCCAGGAAGGAGAAGAAGTTCTAGTATTTCACTAGTAAGAGAGAATTTGGAAATCCCATCAAAGTGAATAAGAGGAGTTTTGAAATCAAAAAAAGGTAAATGAGGAGGAATCACTACTATTAATTGAAGAAGGAATTATAAATTTATTATGGAAATAAGAATAATTTTTTCAAAGGGAAGTTCAAAATAATCCTGTGAAGGAGTAGTAAGAAGATTAAATAGTGAATTCATTCACATAAGAAGATGAAACCAAATAAAATTGTTGTTGTTTGAAGGTACCTATAAGTCCATAAACTATGGATTTTAATTTTATGGGATAATACATGCCTTAAGTTCATTTATCAAGTTCCTTTTTTATGAAATCTCCTTTGATTATGACATGAGGTAAGATTATACAACCCATTTCTTTCCCTGCGTAATTATTATATTTATACCTCATGATAGATTTTCTTTTTATGGCACACATAATAATGTACATGTTATAATGGGTGGTCCCAGAAATAACTCAAATTAATTGAGTAATGTTTTTAATCTCTTGAGATGTTATGTATATGATTAGGAAGTAAAAACAATCCATTATGGGACTCTATCTAATAAGTAATGTTGTCTTGGCTACTAGCCTTATCTTATGCTTATTTCATGTTATATGTTTATGCCATATTTCATATGTTTCCATGATCTTATGATATAATGTTCTTTATGTTGTTCTCCTATGTGATTATTCATAAACCTTATCTTTTACGATATCATGTTATACCTCATTATCATGTTTACTCCCTTACTAGGCTTCATAGCTCAGCCTTTATTTTTATTTATTCTCCAGGTTATCCTATATTGTATTAGAAGTTCAAATGGATTTAGAATCTCATTATATAGAATAAAATAAGTATTTAATGTTTTATTTTCCTTTTTAAGTATTATGATACTGGTCTTCCGAAGACACTAGGCCTCATAATCTTTGGGTTGTACTTATTGGATATTTATGTTTAAAAATCATGTAATAATATGTGTAAAAGGTTGTTTCTATATTAATGAGTTTTCTATGGAATGGAAATGGGTTTTTCAATAGGAGATTCAATTTCTTATAAATTTATTTTATTTTATAAAATTTATGAAATGTGTTAATTGAATTTTCATAAATTATATTTTTGATATGGAATTTTAATTTTTCAAGGGATTTTATTATATCAAAATTGTATTAATTGTGCGTTAATATAATTTGTAATTTTTTTAGAATTTATGTATTGAAGTGTGTTATATGTATTTAAACTCGTATTTTTTGTTTTTTATAGTAGGTGAGTACGTGTGTTAAAAATGATTTTGTGAGACCTAGTTTTTAAAACCTTATGTTCCATATATAATGATGGTTGGATTAGTGAGCATGTGTAAAGGTGGTAAAAGGACATCATTAACTACATAATGAATTTGGATGTGTAGAGAGTGATGAATAATTTACACTATAGATTATTTCTAATGATGGATTATGGATAACATAAATTTTCCACATGTGGAAACCCAATAAGCCTTAACACATTGCATTGGTTTTTGAATTGAAAAAATGAGAGGCCTCTAATGAATTTGGGAAAATAGATATTCCCATTTGGTTTTGTAATATAGTTTTTTACTTTGATTCATGAAAACATGAGTTTTTTTGGAATGGATATAAAATAAATTTTATTCTGGAACAAGGGTTTTAAGGGATATTTTTTTTGGAAAAATCATTTCAGATAACTTGTGAATTTTTTTAATAATTTTTGTATTTGAAAAATATAAAAAAATGATTTTGTTTTGAAACTTTTTTAATTTAAAATAGTTTATTTTAATTTCATATGTTATTGTTTTTTCATGCATGTGTATTGGATCCTTGGGGAAATTCCACTGATTTTGATTCTCACCCCTAGTTGTGCATTTCAATGGACTTTTAGATTCCATTAAAATTGATACATTTAAATGAAATATATCATTCTTCTTAAATGGAGAGTTATGATTCCACCCTATATTTGTGATGAAAAATATGGTAGATCATGGTTCAATAATGGATTATTGGTGTCAGTGTGCCTTTTTCTTGGGATTTCACTTTGGATTCTTGTTTAGTATTTTTGTAAAACCGGTTTTCCTATGCTACTTTTTTTAATTGAAATGGTTTTACTAAAATTGAATGGCTAAAATTTCATGTATTTCTTGTTCTTATATAATTGACGATAAAACATTTCCTATAGTCTTATTTTATCCCTTTTTTACTTTTTTGTAGCCTATAGTGATTAATTAATATTATTGAGGTCATGTCAAACCCTCATTTGGGACATAGAAATTCCCCACCCCATGCTGAGGTGTTACACAGGGGATGACGAGTTGATTTTAAAACCCTTTTGTGAGTTGATTTGTTATGATCATTTCCTTAGGATAGTGGGACATGTGATAGTTGATAGTGTGAGTCAGGTTACTAGTGGGTTGAGGTTAGTGGTTACACTGATAATATGGTTGGTGAGAATTTTTATTTAGAGGGTTAGATCATTCTCACTTGGAATGGAGAAAAGCGAGAGTATTGTATAATAGGTGAAATATGAATTATGATACCAGTTAGTATGAGTATAGAATGGATAGATTCTTCATGTATTATAATAACACATAGGTGATGTGTGATATGTGTTTTTTTTCAACATGTGTAATGCCTATAGTTCCCTGAGAATAAAAGAAAGAGAAGTGATTATAGAGAAATTTCAATAGACATAAAAAGGTTTTTAGTGTATTTGGTGTATAACCTAAGATCAATGAGATAAAAATCATGGAAAAATGAGTTGGGATATATGATTGGATAGTACAGAAGGGTGTACCCACTCTTGGTTAGAAATTGATTGAGACCAATGATGGATAATAACTAATGATATGTTATTTGAAATTAAATCTAGACTTGGGAAAAGAGTGAGTGCCTATGTGACCTCTAAGGATAATTCACAGTGTCTAGTGTAAATGCATGTTGGTAACATGCAAGGCCTCTTTCATATATGGGTTTCTAGTGTTGGTTTTGTGTTTCATCTTTTGAGAATTTCATAGTTTTCAGGATTCCAAGAGATGAAACAACATTATAATAGAGTTTAAGAATCATCCATAGTTGAGTGCTTAGAGTTACATTGTGGTAATACATGATGTTTCAATAAATGAACACACTTAGGGTGTGCTATTTAAGGATGTTCAAAATATATTGGTTAGTTAATGTTTTGTAAATTGAGGTCCCACTATACACACTAAGAGGGGGTGGGGAAGGTGAATGAGTGTGACTTGAAATTTATTCATAACATAAATTTAATTGGATATTTTATTCACATTGGAAAAGACACCTTAAATTTTTTATAGAAGAATAACCAAATATAGAATAATAAAAGAGAGCAAACACATATATTTTAACTTGGTTCACCCACACTGGGATAAATCCAAGGTGAATATATCAACAATGTGTTGATATTACAATTATTTACCACTCTATGTGTCTTTGATTACAAGATTTAGGATAAGATCATGGATCATACAAGGTCTATGTCCTCTTCCTCTCTCTTGATAACTAATTTTCAAGCGGGTTATAAAAAGTTATTTCGACACACATGTCAACCTCAAAAGGATATCGATCAAAGGTATAACACCAAAAAACAATGGGTGTTATACATGAATCTATATTCTTTTCTTTGTGATATTCAATGATATAGATAATTAATCTCTACTTAAAACAATGATCTTCAATAATATATATTCCTATCACACTTCACTTCAAAATTTTAGATATCCAATAAAATCCACTCTTGGTTCCCTCTTCTTTCCTTCTTCCAAATTTTCAATATCCCTATGTACTCTAGGATTCTTTTCTTCTACATAGTTTATTATAATATATTTAGATAATTTTTAATTTTTAATTCAAAATTAATATTTTAGATAGATTAAAAATTCTTATTATTTAAACCAAACCATTTATTCATCTTCAATAATATTTTCTACATTGATATCCATTATAGCAATTTAAATTAATTTCATAATTTAAAATTAATTAATGGAGTGCCAAATAAGCAAAAATATTTATAACCTCCAGCTTTTTAAACACCATGGAATTCCATATAATGAAAATAATTCTGTAGGGTTCTATATTAGACTAATCATGAAGTGTTACTCAAGATACCCCAATGTAGCACTTCTCTATGTGAAAAACCCCCAAAAAAACCTGACTATATACTCACCTTCCCATTTCAACTTCAACTAAAAAAACCCAAGACTCAATATAGATTCCTCCATAGAATGAGGATCCTTCATTTTTCCATTTCAAAACTTCTCTCATACAGTTTATAATGACCTTCAAATGCCTATTATGGGAATCCCCATTTTTATAGGGTTTCTTACAATGAAAGATTCTATTTACATAGAATGGAACAATTCAATCCCTCATTTCATAGCCACCACAACTGCTATATGTTGTGGACCTAAATCCCATGGTATTACCAAAATTTCTCCTTATAATGATAAAGGATAAAACCTTATGTTTTCTCTATAAAACATTACACATACCTTATGCATTTCAAGAATATTTTTAAAAAACCTTACACATATTAGGAAGGTTTTTGAAAAACCATTTGTTTGAACATCAGTATGTTGACTTCTCTAAAACTCTAGATACCATTGTGTGTCCAACATGGTTGTTTCATACTTAAATTCTTCTAGTTTGAAATGGAATCTAAACACGCACTATTTCTCTACTCTATCCATTTCCTAATCCAACACAACATATCTAGATTCACCAAGTCATAATGAACTCCATGGTGAATGATTCATTCACCAATCTACTCACTAACCTTATACAAATTCACAAAACTTAAAATATTAAACTTTCACTTTTGATGGAATTTCAATTGAAAAAAAATCTAATTACGGCCTGTGGTTTCAACAATCTCCCTGTTGGTCGAAGTAGACTACTTAATAGGGGTGAATTGAGTATCTATAAAAATTTATGTTTGAAAAGTATTCTTAAAATGTTCCCCAATAAAAATAAATATAGCCCGGTTAATCAAAGTAATATAGTTATGAAAGTTTGACTGTTTAAAAAACTTCTCAAAAGATTGATTAATTCTCAGTAATTTTAATATCAGTTATTAATATTACTTTTGAAGTTATTATAATAAGGCAAGAAAATTATAAATTATTTCCAAGATTAACTATCAAAGTAAATTTAGTGATTTATGAATTATACAGTAAAACAGAGAAAACTAAATTAATCAACACAACGGATATAAAACAAGTTGTTCAGTCTCAAGAAGAGACCTAATCCACTCTACTTGGTGATCACCTACCACCAAGAAGTTTATATTAATAAACTTGATCCACACCCTGGATCGGGGTAAACAAAAGTGCACAGGACTGTCTAGGTCACATGACCTCTTCCACAATTATTTGTGGGTATGAACTACAAGGTCACACATGGATCTCTTCCACACTTATTCGTGGGAGTAAAAAAGTGTAAAAAGATGTGAGAGGAAGGATATCTTGTATCCTACAATTTAATGTAGGAGACAATGTTTGTTTTTATATAGACACACACACTGATCGAAAGCTAAAAACAATACACAATAGAGCAAAAATGATGAGATAAGGTTATAAGTTCTCTGAGTGTTAGTATATGAAGCTCTGGAATTATATGATGAAGCAGATGTAAGAATCGGGTCCTCTTGCGAGAAGTAGAGTATCGCAGGTTTGATGCTCTGGTTTCTATTTAGATCTGGATCATGTTCTTCATGGATTTGATAATGCGAATATTTTCTTGACTCTAATCTATAGTATCCTAGACTTTTTGGATTCGAGAATTCTTCGTGTGTTCTTCAGATGTATTGAGTTTCATGTATCAGTTCTTTTCTCAAGAATGCTCGTGATTCTTCGTTATCGTGTGCTCCTTGTTTCTAGGCCACACTTATCCTCTTTATTCTTGTAGTACATGTGTGGGAGCCGACATGATGCATGTATTCTGCACCTCATACCTCGTACTGTCAGGTGACATGTCTACAAAGAAATATTAATTATGTTAGTGCATTTAAAATACTCAAATATGACCGTTAGAAATTAAATTGAAAAATGAAAAAATAGATTAAAGAAAAATGTCATAGTCTGTCTAGAAATGGTGTCTCCATGAAACAGTGTCTCATTCTTTTAATTTTGAGATATGAGACAATTATGATGGCATAGTTGTAAAGAGATCATGAACTGGTAGCACAGATGCGGTGTCTGGTCACGGTGTCTGGTTCTCGGTGTATGGTCATGGTGTCTGGTTCATGGTGTCTAATCATGGTGTCTTTTCATAGTGTCTGGGTCACAGTGTATGAGTCATGGTGTCTGGGTCATGGTGTCTTGTCATAGTGTTTGGGTCATGGTGTCTAGGTCACGGTGTTTGGTCATGGTGTATGGGTCACAGTTTCTCAAAATTAGCCAAATATATGTATATATACTTAAACAATGATATTCATAGAATGGATTAGACTTAATCATTTATTAAATAAATACATTAAAACAAAAAATAAAAGTAGTTTACAATAATAAAAATTAGCAATTGAGTTCTTGGATAGGTTTATTTAAAGCATAAAGAAACCAACCATCTGTACACATGATTTGAGATAGATTAAACAGGATTAATGAACCTTACAGAATGTATAGGATTTGTGATCATTAAAACATGATTAACACATGAGGATTCCAACAATCTACCCCCTTTTTGATGATCACAAATCATGTGAGTGAGATATCAAATCTTAGTGAATGTGGCTCTCCCTTAGTGTGCATATCTCTCCCCATTTTGGGATTATCAAAAAGAGTAAAAAAGTAAATAAGAGAATAGATAAGAATAATTCACAATGCATTAGATGGATAAAAAAGTGTCATTACGAAAGTAAGCAACAAAAATACAGAAACCATCCCTATCAAAATATAGTGTTCATTTTTCTTCAGTACCAACTGTCTTCTCTTTTCCCTTGGCAACAGCATCAGGAGAATCCAGAGGAGCAGAAGTAGAAGTGGAAGAGGGAAGTAAACCAACTAATAGAGAAGGTAAAGGGAGTCCTTCAAAAATAGAGGGGGCCAAGGTAGGTGTAGTGGAAGACCGAGGAAATTGTTAGTCAAGGATAATAGGTATGATCTGACTCAGAGCCCGAGAGACAGACATAGAAGTAGAGGAAAGGATAGAGGATGAGAAGGTAGGAAAACCAGCTATCAAGGGTGCAGCTACAGGAGCCAAAATAATAGTGCTCTATACATGAAGATAAGGCCTAAAAAGTTTGATTAATTCAGTAATGATCTCACTACCATACTGCATCGCTTTCTCAAAGTCATCCTTTTTATCCATAAACTTGTCCAACAAAGGAGGGAAATCATTGAACTTTTGAACTTGAGTTTTCAAAGGTTGAGTGACAGGAGGGATTTTTAGATTCTCTACTAGGTACTTGAAATGGTTTGTCATATCATGATTAGAGAAGATCCTATTTAAGTAGAAGTCCAAATTATTAGAAATTTCTTCTTGAGAATAATTTTCAATTTTGGAATGAATTCTAACCCAATAAAGAACTCAGTCACTATTCTTGACAACCACTAATAGAGACTCTTTGTCAAAGCCACTGAGCATAGATTGAAGTTCTTCCTTAACAACCGTTCTAACAAGATCACTATCCAAGGAAGGTTGAGATGATTTTCTAGAGGCACTAGAAACTGTAACAGCCGAATTAAGAGAATTAAGTTGATTCAAAACTTTATGGAGACATCCTTTATACTAATCAGTCAACTTGTTAAGACCAATAACAAGATCACTCATTTCTTGAACTATTTTCTTGTTTCTTTCAGCTACCTTGTTAGCTAAGGAAGTTAGGTTAGGTTGAATCAAGGAGGATACTTCCTGTGGAATCTGACAACTAACATCCTCAACAAGATGATCAACACATTATAGTCTTGAGTTCATCACTCTCTGAATTTCTTCAACCATACCTCTGAGAGACTTAACTTCATCACTAAGCTGTTTGTTCTTGATTCTGACCTCTTGAATTTTATGAAGAATTTTTGGCTGAATCTTCCAAATAATCTTCTCTAACAATAGGGAATCATCTCTTTTACACAAGTTTATCAAAGGAGCAGGTTGAGTATTCATGATCTTTTAAACCCCAGCCAATAGGGTAGATCTAAATGATTTCAAATCATCATTACTCACCAAGGTGGAAGGTTCTTGTAAAGGTTCAGGGATAGGATCTAAGACAGGCTCAGGTTCCTTTGTAGGTATAACATCAATATCAGATATTGGTTTCAATTAAAACACAGTAGACAGATATATACCTTTAACTAAGGCTTCCTGGGAATCATTCACATCAAAATAGCTAGGGAATTTATACCATGTATCCATAGATCTTGAATCAACCAGATTTGGCACTTCAACACTTTCTAGGTTCGAGTGCCACTCTGCCTCAACATGTGCATCTTTCTCATGACTAATATATTTAGATCCTTGATCTAATTCCAAGATTTCATCCCCAATAGCCTCACCCATTTCCTTTATAGTTAATTGAAAGGATTTATCCATTCTCTCTTCAGTAGATGGGATAACCTTAGGAAAAAATTGTTCCTCTAGGTGTTCCTCAAGAGAATCTTCTTTCTCAAGAGAAATATCTTCTTCTAAATGTTCTTCCAGAACAAACTTTTCCCTTTCAACAACAACTGATTCTTATTTAGAGATAGGTTCTTCCAGATCAAAAATATCTTCAGGGACATGTACTTCCTTCTCAATTAATACTTGAGGAGCAATTTCATTGTCTTTATCATATAGGATAGTTTTTCCTGTAGGTGAAACAACCTATTATACTTCTTCCTCATCAGAATACTCAACAATTTCATCTGCTTCCAAACCAGGCTCAAAAATGTCTTTAGGTCTTGAATAATTCTCAATTGGGTTGAAATTATCATAAACCCTATCATTATCATCCACCCACACTTTTCTCTATGGATTCCAACTGATTTTCATTTTCTTGATTATAAATTTTTAAATAAAAAATTCATAGTCTTTAATAACTTATTCTTTTGGTCCAACCAACCCTTTTTCATGAAGCATGGATGAGATTAACCTTGTTGTATTTATCAACTCAAACATATAGAGTATAATACACTTACATTGGTTAATCTTCTGTCCATTATTTATAAGATGTATCAAAAATACATCTTGATATTTGAGTGTATAAAAATCACTTTTTCTGGGGCTGATCAGATTCCGAACAAAAGTCTGGTTTCCCCATCTAGCTCAGCAGCTATAGCTATTCTCTTTATTTCATTCCCAGTTAGGCTTCTCAAGGTTTCTTCTAACAAAAATATCCCACTTGGAGGTGGAGGAACTCTGGTAGTCCTCAAAAATACCCTCATGATGTATCCTTAGGAATACAACCCATAACCTCAAAGAAAAAGTATATTTTTGACCATTTATCCATCTTCTCAGAACAAAACCATATTTTGTATCAAAAGATAATTGAACAAACTGATAAAACTTTGAAACTAGCTTCAGGTATATCAGCCTATCCTCCTTTGTGAACCAATCCAACCACCCTTTCTCTTTTAGCACTTTCAATAACAAAGACCTACTTGACATCAGCCACTTGGTGAAAATTTCCTTTTTAGGTACTACTATTTTGTTCACTAGGTTTAGATTCAACAAACCTTCGGGTGCTAAATTTGGTGATATTTTCATCTTCTTCTTTGATCTGCGCTTCTTAGGGGTTGATGAGGATAGATGTTTCATTTTGGGCATTCAACGAAGCTTTGAGAGAGAGAATGGTTGAAAGAGGGGTTATGGTTTGAGAGAAGAGAGCTCAGGTGAATAAAGGAGTGAAAATTCTTTAGTTTTTATCATATAGGGATATCAATCATCACAAAATCAAATTCATCGGAAAGTAAATGAATAAAATAATTAATTACCGCGATATGGGTTATAATATGCAAATAAGACGATAAAGTGTCTTTATGGTGAGACTGTAATAGGATTTCATGGTGAGACCATAACTGTGTGATTTCTAAACTGTGTGACCATATTTTTTGAGACAGTAAGTTCCAGACAGTAACCAAGAGATCGTAACTGTGAGATCGTAAACGTGAAATAGAAACTTTTAAGATAGTAAAACTACAAAAGTGTTAGATTTAGACAGCAATCTTAAGACAGTGACCTGTGAAACCATAAATTGTGAAACAATACACTTACTAATTAAGATTTATCATTGCTAATTTATGTATGATGTAATCTATTCTTTTATAATTTAATGGTTTGGTGAATATATCAGCAATCTGATATTCAGTTCCAATGAATTCCAAAGTTATATCACCTTTTTGATAATGATCTCTCAAAAATTTATGTCTTACATCAATATGTTTTATCCTAGAGTGTGAAACATGATTTTTTGAGATGTTAATAGCACTTGTATTTTCACAATTTATAGGTACATGCCTGAATTGATATCCATAATCTAGTAATGTGTGTTTCATCTACAAAATTTTTGAACAACAACTACCAGCAGCTATGCATTCATCTTTTGCAGTAGATAATGCAATAGAGTTTTGTTTCTTACTACACCATGATACTAGTAACTTGCCTAAAAAGTGACATGTTCCAAAGGTGATTTTTCTATCTAACTTATAACCACTGAAGTCAGCAATAGAATAACTAACTAACTCAAATGATTGTCCTTTGGGATAGAATAGTCCTAGATTGGGTGTATGCTTGAGGTATTTGAAAATCCTCTTAACAACATTTAAATGAGATTCCTTAGGGTTTGCTTGAAAATGAGCACACATACATACACTAAAAATAATTTTAGGTTGGATAGTAGTTAAGTAGAGTAAGCTTCCAATCATTCCTCTATAAGAGTTTTGATCAATAGATTTTCCATCTTCATCAAGATCCGACTTACAATTAGTACTCATTGGAGTGTCACTACATTTAGTGTTATCCAAGACAAAATGTTTTAGAATATATCTAGTATATTTTCTTTGATTTAAAATAATACCATCATTATTTTGAAATATTTAAAATCCAAGAAAGGATTTTAGTTCACCCATTAAACTCATTTCAAATTAATTTTTCATCATTTTATAAAATTCAATACATAAATAATTTCTTTAAGATCCAAAGATAATGTCATCTACATAAATTTGAACTAGTAAAACATCATTGAAAATTAATTTTTTAAAAAGGGTAGGATTAGATATTCCTTTTATAAAACCTTTGGAAATAAGAAAAGTACTTAATCTATCATATCAAGATCTTGGAGCTTGTTTTAAACCATAAAAATCTTTTGATAATTTAAAAATATGATTTAGAAAATGAGGATTTGTAAAACCAGGGGGCTTCTCAACAAATACATCCTTATCTATATACCCATTTAGGAATGCACTCTTAATATCAATTTTATATATTTTGAAATTTAGACGTGCAACATAAGCAAGAAGAATCCTGATGGATTCAAGTCTAGCTACTGGTGAAAAGGTTTCCTCATAGTCAATTCCTTCTTCTTGACTATATCCTTGTGCAACAAATCTATCTTTGTTTCTAACTATGTTACCGACTTCATCTACTTTATTTCTAAACACCCACTTAGTGCCTATGGTAAATGTGTATTTAGGTCTGTCAAAAAGTTTCCAAACTTTGTTCCTTTCAAACTGATTAAGTTCTTCTTGCATAGCCATCACCCAAAATTCATCATTGATAGCATCATTAATGTTTTTAGGTTCAAGTTTTGACAAGAAGACTTGATGTTCAACCTAATTTCTAATAGAAGCTCTAGTTTGAGTTCCTTTATCTAAATCTCTTACAAAAAAATCTAAATATGGTTCTTAAAAGCTCTAATAGATCTAGAAAAATAAGGACTAGTGATTTCAGGTTCTTCAACATGTTTGGGTTCATTATGACTTGAATCTAAAGAATTTATAGAACTAGAAGTTTTCACAGATTCCTTTACAGGATGGTTAGAAGATTTTGAATTAATGTCCAGATTTGATACATTATCCTCTAGGTTCTTTAAAGAGGTCTTAGGCTCATATGGATCTATTTCATTGAATTTGACATAGACAGATTCTTCCACACATTTATTTATTTTGTTAAACACTCTATAGGCTTTAATAGAGATTTAATTTCCTAGAAATATTCCTTCATCACTCTTGGATGAAAATTTATCAATATTGTCTTTAGTATTAAGGATAAATACTTTGTAACCAAAAACTTTGAAGTATCTTACTTTGGGTTTTATATTATTCCATAACTCATATGGAGTTCTTTTAAGAATGGGTCTAATCAACAATCTATTAATAATATATCATGCTGCATTTACAGCTTCATCCCAAAAATAAATAGGTAATTCATATTCATTAAGCATGGCTCTAGAAATCTCTTGCAAGGTTCTATTTCTTCTTTCAATAACTCCATTCTGTTGAAGTAATCTAGGGGCAGAGAAATTGTGACTATATCCATTTTGTGAGCTAAAGGATTCAAACTCTTGATTTTCAAAATCATGGCCATGATCACTTCTTAAGGATTTAATCCTAAGTCCACTAAGATTTTCTACAGTTTTGGAATATTTGGTAAAATGAGAGAAGGCTTCACTTTTGTGAGCCAAAAATAAAGTCAAAGTATATCTAGAAAAGTCATCTACAGGAACATAAACATAGTTCTTCCCATTTAAACTATAAACTCTAGATGGTCCAAAAAAAATCCATGTGAACTAGTTCGAGAGGTTGAGAAGTTGACACCTTTTTCTTTGGTTTGAAGTAAATTTTGTGTTGCTTTCCCTTTTAACAAGGATTACACACTTTATCATTTAGAAACTCAAGTTTTGGTAGGTCTTTGACTAAAATTTTTCTAGTTAGATTTCCGAGGGAGTGAATATTACAGTGTCCTAGTATCCTATGCCAAAGCCAAGACTCTTTGTGAAATATACTTAAACATGAAGCATTTTGAGAAACTAAAGAGTCTAAGTTAACAGAGTATACATTTTCATTTATTAATGCAGAAAACAATAATTCATTTTTATAATTAAAAACATTATAGGCATCATTTTCAAATTTAACATGAAATCCATCGTCACACAGTTGTGAAATACAAAGAAGATTATATTTCAATCCATCAACAAAAAGTACTTTGGAAATTAAAAATGAGTTAGAGTTACCGATTTGGCCAAGGACATTGATCTTTCCTTTGGCATTGTCACCAAAGGTGACATGTCCACCATCAATTTTTATTAAATTCTTGAATCATGAATAGTCTCCTGTCATGTGTCTTGAACACCCACTGTCCGTATACCATAAGATTTTACAAGAGCTCTTTAAGCAGATTTCCTATGAAATAATTAGATAAAAATATATTTTGGTACTCATATTTGTTTGGGTACAGTAATATTAGTGACTAGTGCTTTAGGAACTCACATCTTCCTCATAGGCTTCCTATAAGCATTATGTAAAGTGCTTGAAAAATAAACTCAATTTGCTCCAAAAAAGATTGAAATAGTAGAGAGTGTATCATAAATTGAACTAGCTAAATGATTTCTAGAACTAAGAATAAAGATGTATGTACTAGACTTAGAAACAAAATTAGTTCTTCCAAAAATTTATTTTACCAGGTTGATGACCAATACCAGTAGTATATTTAGAAGTGATCTGTTTAACTTCAATTTGTACCAAAGTATCTTTACCATTAGTAAACCTTTCAAGATCATTTTTCAATTTCTCATTAGATAGCTTTAGTTCATTGTTTTCTTTGATTAATTGAGTATTTTTCTCCCTTTATACAGTAAGTTCGGTTTTAACAATCGAGGTAAGATCATGTTGTTTCTTTAAATATTTTCATTTATCTTTTAGTTCATTACATGTTTCTTCAATCATATTACAATACTCAACCATTTTTTCATTAAAAATATTTTCAGAGTCACTCTCATCTCCAGAATAATAGGAATTGTGTACAGGAGATTCCAGTGTTACCTCAGATGTGTTTGTTATAAAACACATATTAGCTTTGTTATCCTATTCATCATGTAAAGATTATGAGTCACTTGAACCATCCTCAGAAGCACTCCATGTTTCTTTCATTTCCTTTTTATACTTTCTATCTTTGCCCTCATATTTCATTTTGTACTTGAACTTGGGATAGTCAGCCTTTATATTTCCCTTTATCTTACATTCATAACATACTATCTCATCAGACTTGTCACTTCTTTTACAATATTTCTTCCAACTTTCTTTTTGATCATATCTTCCCTTGAAGTTAGTATTTCTAAAAAAATTATTCTTCTTGTAAAATCTCTTAAATCTTCTAGCTAATTGAGCCATCTTCTCATCACTATCAGGTGATGATTGTTCACTGCTGGAGATTTCTATAGAGACTTCCAATTTCCCTTTCTCTTTATGTTTAAAGGTGGTGGTCTTAAATGCAACAAATTTTCTTTTAGGTTTATCTTCATCTTCCTTGTTTACTTTCAACTCCTCTTTATACATCATTAGTTTCCCAATGAGTTCTTTTACATGTAACTTTCTAATGTTGCATGATTATCTAATAGAGATAGAGGTTCCTCTCCATTTGTGAGGTAGGCATTTGAGAATCCTCATAATTTGTTCTTTGGTAGTGACTTCTCTTCCAAGAGAAATCATTGTGTTGAAAA
The DNA here is from genome assembly GCA_963277665.1 of Viscum album. Taxonomy (NCBI): domain Eukaryota; kingdom Viridiplantae; phylum Streptophyta; class Magnoliopsida; order Santalales; family Viscaceae; genus Viscum; species Viscum album. The sequence goes on along the minus strand of OY728159.1, from coordinate 1,233,351,385 downwards.
TTTTGTTAAACCTGAGATACATGTCAAAAATAGGCTCATCAGGATTCATTTTAAAGTTATAATATTTAATAGTAATAGTATTAAGTCTCACTTCTTTCACACTAGAAGTTCCTTCACATGAAACAGACAAAGTATCCCAAATTTCATGGGCAATTTTACATGCAAAAATTCTGTTAAATTCATCATCTTCTAAATAGAAATACAAAGAATTCATGGATTTTCAATTGTTATTGTAGGCAGTCTTGATTAGGTCATCCTAAGTGATTCTATCAGTAGCAGGAATCTTATACTCATCTATAATTGAAGACCAAATTTCAAAACCCATACTTTCTAAATGTATTTTCATTTTAATTTTCCATTGGGAATAATTGGTTCTATTAAAGAATAGTGGTATGTTTGTTGCAACACATTCAAGTCTATTATCCATAATAAATAAATACTTTGAAAGATCTAGAAATGTATAATTAATAGAAATCTATAGATATTTAAATTACAACTAAAATCACAGTTGAATAGAGTCAAAAATAGAGTCTTAACAGGAATAACAAACAACCCTATGATACCAAATGTTGGTCGATGTAGAGTACTAAATAGTGGGTGAATTGAGTATCTATAAAAATTTCTATTTGAAAATTAGTCTTAAAATGTTCCCAAATAAAAATAAATGCAGCCTAGTTAATCAAAGTAATATGGTTATGAAAGTTTGACTGTTTAAATAACTTCTCATAAGAATAATTAATTCTCAGTAATTTTAATATCAGCTATTAAAATTACTTTTGAAGTTATTCTAATAAGGAAAGACAATTATAACTTCTTTACAAGATTAACTATCAAATTAAATTTAGTGATTTATAAATTATACAGTAAAATAGAGAAAACTAAATTAATCAATATAGCGGATATAAAACAAGTGGTTCGGTCTCAAGACAAGACCTAATCCACTCCAATTGGTGATCACCTTCCACCAAGAAGTTTAAATTAATAAAATTTATCCACACCCTAGACCGGGGTAAACAACAGTGCACATGACTATCCAAGATACATGACCACTTCCATAGTTCTTTGTGGGTATGAACTACCAGGTCACACAAGGACCTCTTCCACACTTATCTGTGGAAGTAAACAAGTGTAAAAAGATGTGAGAGGGATGATATCTTGTATCCTTCAGTTTAATGCAGGAGACAGTGTGTGTTTTTATAAAAACACACACACACACTACTCGAAAGTTAAAAACAATAAAAAATAGAGAAAAAATGATGAGATAAGGTTATAAGTGCTCTGAGTGTTAGTCTATGCAGCTCTGGACTTTTATGATGAATCATATGTAAGAATCAGGTCCTCTTGCGAGAAATAGAGTTTCGCAAGTCTGATGCTCTGGTCTCCAGTTAGATTTGGCTCGTGTTCTTTGTAGATTTGATAGTGTGAAGATGTTCTTGACTCTAATATATGGTATCCTAGCCTTTTTGGATTCGAGAATGCTTTATGTGTTCTTCAGATGTATTGAGTTTCATGTATCAGTTCTTTTCTCAAGAATGATCGTGCTTCTTCATTATCATGCACTCCTTGTTTATGGGCCACACTTCTCTTTTTTATTCCTGGAGTACATTTGTTGGAGCTGATAGGATGCATGTATTCTGCACCTCATACCTCGTACTTTTAGGTGACATGTCTATAGGGAAATATTAATTAAGTTAGTGCATTTAAAATACTCAAATATGACTGTTATAAATTAAATTGAAAAATGACAAAATAGATTAAAGAACGGTGTTACAGTCTGTCTGGAAATGGTGTCTCCATGAAATAGTGTCTATTTTTTTTTCCTTTTGAGCGGTGAGATAGTTATGATGGTATAGTTTTATATAGATCATGAACTAGTAGCACAGATACAGTGTCTTTTCACGGTGTCTGGTTCTTGGTGCCTGGTCACGGTGTCTGGTCACGGTGTCTTGTCACGGTGTATGGGTCACGGTGTTTGGGTCATGGTGTCTGGGTCATGGTGTCTTGTCATGGTGTCTGGGTCACGGTGTCTAGGTCACAGTGTCTGGTCACAGTGTCTGGGTCATGGTTTCTCAGACTTATCCAAATATCTGTATACAGACTTAAACAGTGATATTCATATAATGGATTAGACTTAATCATTTATCAAGGAAATCCATTATAACACAAATTAAAAATAGTTTACAATAATAAAACATAGCACTTTAGATCTTGGATTGGTTTATTAAAAGCATAAATAAACCAACCATCTATACACATGATTTGATATAGATTAAATAGGATTAACAAGATTTAAAGAATGTATAGGATTTGTGATCATTAAAACATGATTAACACATGGGGAGTCCAACACTCTCATTTTGGATTTTTTTGTCAATGCCTGATATATTTATTTTTTAACACAACATATGTTCCTTCCTCTAAGTTTTTTTCATTCTAGTTATACACTGCCCTTTTGAAAATAAAATTCAAAGAGTTCTATTGATTTAGTTCTAATATTATACAATCATTCTTAAAACTACCACTATTACAAAAACTAAGAAAATAGATTTTAATAAATTCTCTAAGTATGAATGATTAAAATATTGTTATATTAAATTAGAGAAGGAATCAATCACTATAATGTTATCTATAATTATTGATCAAACCTATTTTTTGCTTTTAAGTCCCCAAATATAGTGTCCCCATTATCTTCTTATACTCAACTGAATATAAATTCCTATAAGAAAAAAAATCCAAATAAATAAATATATAAAATAGAGATGAGATATCAAACCTCATTAGGTTTAGGAGATTATTTGAACTCAAAGGTTCAACCTATGATTCTCTAATACAAGTGAAGCTTATTGTTTAGTAAACATAACTGCCACTTGTTACTTAGTTCCAAAAAATTCAAGTTTCATTATGTTTTACTACCTTATACATTATAGAGTGGTAATATATTTTAATGTTCTTTGTACAAGAGTGATGTACAAAATTATTTGCTAAATTAATGATACCCTTATTATTATAGTGAATTAACATTAGTTATTATAGCACTTCTCAAATATCTTCTAACTATTACTTCATCCATATATAAAACTTACAAGCCTCAACTAGGGTACTGATATAAATAAATACTTATTAATGAAAGTATATTTATGGTTCCAATAATCCATATAAATAACATGTTAAATCAAACATGTCATTAATACATGGAATTTAAGTTTAACATACATAATATCAGTTTATAGAATATTAAACAAGAAAAAGCTCTCAATTACTTAACACCCCCAAATTATGACCCCCCCCCAATGAGATATTTACTCAAAAATCTGGGTGGTCAATAATCTAGTTTATATTTTTTAGGGTGATGTGTAAAAAGAAGAAGAAAATTAGTGAGGAAATAAAATAGTTTCACACCGAACACACATACGAGTGGTGAAACAATTTAAACACATACTTTGGATTGAATGAGGAAGTGGAAGATAAAGGGTTTTCAACTTAATTTAAATTGTATTAAGAAAAATTATAATACACTATAGAAGTTGGATGAAGATGAGAGGATATGAATAGACTTGAATTAATATTTAAACAAAATTACAACTCAAACACTTATGAGATTAAAAATAAAGGCGAACAAAAAATAACATGAAAATAAAGAGAGGAAGAAAGGAATTTAAAGTGGAAATTGAGTTTTAAAAGACCTATTGGGAATTTTTCAAGGTTTTTTTCATGCCAATGTGTCCTCTTAGGTTCTTGAATTCCAACATATTGCAAGGAGAAGAGGGGGATGTATTTATATCCCAAGGTTGTGGACTGGTTGCCTGTCACACCCCGACCTATCTATTAGTTTTATTTTATTATTTTCTTTGGTTTTAAAAATTATTGTCGAGGTTCTGGTTGAATTCCGAACATGATTTTTGAGTTTTTTTGAAAAAACACACGTTTTTAAGTTGACGTCACTGGGTGCACAGGCATAGCACAATTTGAAAACCTCGCGCGGCTCCGCCTAAGCATCTGTACGGTCCGCCTACCTTCGAAAAAATTAAAATGGGTAAAGATTTTATTTTTGTTAATAATTTTTATTAAAAATGAAATGATAAATATTATTGTTATTATGATAATTAATTTTATTCTAGGACAGTGCGCGGGCACCGCATGACTAGCTGAAGTCGTGCGGTCAGCCCGGATACCACGTGATTACGGTGTTTGAATTGGCCAAATGAATATGAATTGAATGAGTGAAAAAAAATTAAATAAATAAATTACTGTAATAATATTATTTTTTTGAATAATAATATTATATTATTATTAGACAATTGTTGTTGTTAGAATTTTTATTTTTATCATTTTTTATGTTGTTGTTAAAGTTGTTGATTATTATTATTATTATTACTATTATTTTTATTATTATTTTATGTGCATTATTTTTGTTTTATTTTCTTTTTCTTTTATCTTTTATTTTGTCCCATTTGTTTTTTCTTTCTTCTCTTCCTTAACCTTCTAACCCTAGACACCACCCTTTCCCCACCCCCTCTCCTATCGTCTCCCCTTCTCCCTGCGCGAGCTGCAACGACCTCCCTTCTCTGACCCATCCTGCACACTCCCAGCCACACCATCCCTCGCCCCGGCCGTCTGACCCTCTGCCTATTGCCCAGCCGACCCAGCGCCCTCCCTACACACCGTCCGGCTCCCGGCAGTGCATCACTGCCCCGGTCCCCTGTCCTGCCCCGGCGCCACTTCCTTGCTTCGGCCTCCCGCAATCCCCCTCCGTCAGTGCACCCCCTGCTTCACCCACACAACGCCACACAACCCCTCGGCCGACCCTACACCGCGCGCCCCCGTGCCCTCCAGTCGCTCCACCTCCTGCACCTTCCATGCCTCTGGATTCCCTGACTCGCACTAGCCACAACGCCGGTCTCTTTCACTTGTCACACCTCCCTCACCCTTCCCTTTCTGTCTGGCCAATAACCGAGTAGACCGTCACCATCACCCTACGCAAACCACGTCACCAGCATGGCCTGACTAGCGGCGCACCCTCCGGCGAGCCCCCAGCTCGCACCCACTGTCCGGCCGACTCCCCCTAGCATTCGCACCCTCTAGTGTGCCCCCATTTTCCCCCACTGTCCGGCCATCCCCTGAAGGTCCTCCATCATCCACGCTAGTATTCGCGTCACCATTGACGACGTTGGTGACCTTTCCTGCACACCGCAACACCACGCTGGTTGTTTTCTCTATCGTACAACCGCGCTGGCCGAGCGCGTCTCTGCATCAAGGTGAGGTTTGCGCTTTTTCTTTCTTGAATATTTGATAATTGGTTTAATGTATGTTGTTTTTAATTAAAATTGGTGCGAACGTAGTTTTTAAAATAATTGAGTTTGTTTAATTAGTTTAGTGTGAATTTTAGTTTTGAAACGAGTTTAGTTTGCGTTTTATATCTTATAGCATACTCAAGTGGATTAAGATGCGTTTTTATGAAATCCAATCCTTAGTTGTTTAATAACTTTTTATAAATTGTGAAATTAGTTTATTTAACTATGAATGTGGTGTGTATTCTGTTTAGTAGGTCATGGGTGTGATTTTTATTAAAAAAAGTGGTCGTTGAATCAGTTTTGTTTATGTGAAGTTATGGGTGTCTCTTTGGAATTTTTTATAAATTTTTTAAAGTGGTTTGGTAAATTATGTGGATGGTGCGAGTTGTGTTTTGAAAATATGTCGGGGTAGTTATTTTGTTTTGTTTATTCGGTTAGGTTGTTTTACGTTGGTGTTTATGTATTTTGGTTGTTGTGTGTTTGTTATAGCGCATCAGTGAGGTAATTCCGTGAAATTGCGGTGGTCAGCCTATGCATGCTTGTGCGCCCGCTCGAGACGTGTCACGTCATCGTGTTTCGACTGCGAGTCAAGGTAGGTCCCCCACTGCACTTACCTTTATATTTATAATTTATTAATTTCTTGTTGTTTTATTAATTTTTAATGAATGAGAAATAATATAAGATAATTAATTTCTAAATTATTATTTGGTGTAATAGAGTTGTTTATTTTATACACAACACTTAAAACATTTTCCTAACGAGCGGACACCCAGTATTTAAAGAATGATCGTTTGGCCTTTAAACATAATTCACTGAATTTCAAATTTAGTTCTAGTTTTAAAGATAAATTATTTCTTTTGAACAAGTGTTTTGTGTTTTCTCGAGAAATGAGGTCTTCCTTTAAAATTGGTGAAGGCTCGTTTGACACTTTAATAATATAGATTATTTTGGTAAACCCACTCAGGGGTGATCTTTGGTGTGCGTTGATTGCGTGAGCTATATGTGATGTTTGTGCATTGTGACTGATTAATTTACATTGTGGACGCACCCCTTTTTTATTGCTTGTGTTGACATGGGAATCTGGCATAGTGAGTGAATCTTCTGAGAACGATTGCCACACTAGTTTAGATTACGCATTGGCTAGTGGCCCCATAGCAGGGGAATACTGAGTTATTGCTGCTATGGGGATTGGGGCCCTCGGTTAGGCCATGTAGGGCTATACCAGGAGTTAGGGCGTTATGACATCATCAAGTTAGAGCATGCTTTCAGGATGAGTCACATGTATGGTATGTTCTAGATTGTTCACGATCTTTTAGGTTCAACCCATGTTCTTTTTTAGTGTTTATTTGTATGTGGAGGATGATTGATAGGTCGAGTTCGGTTGTTGGCCCCTGTGTGAAACTTTTTCCATTGCCCTTAGTGTGTGTTGTGTGTTGTGTGTGATTTTCCTTTTGACTAACAACTAAAGTTTGGATTTTTAAATTATTCGCAAAAATGTTTTAAAATGCAATGCACCTGTTTCCTTCAACATTAAACTTGTTCTAAATTAAACAGGGAAATAGATTTTTACTTGTTTTAAAAATTAAAGTGTGTGTGGAAACCATATTTTATATAATTTAGTGAAAACCTAGAATTGATAAATTCTTTATTTAATGGTATGTGCATTGGGAATAGAATTAGTCGGGCCTACCTACTGAGTTTTAATACTCATTCCTATAGTGTTTTCATGTTTTTAGTTTCTGTTGCAGGTTGACTTGATCTCTCTCATTGTGGGAGAGATTTGGTTGTGAAATGGTGAGCGACTCTCGGAGTTATGAGGAGTTTTGGTCATGGTTAGGTTAGTTGTTGTTGTTGGTCGTACTTTCTTTTCGTGTTGTTTATTTACTTTATGTTGTTCTATTTTCTTTACAATACATTATTTATTTTTTTGGGTGAAATCATTCCCTCTTTCTCTCTTTGATTCCTTGGTGCTTGTTTCCATCCTGGGAGGATCAGGAATGCCTCTTGGGCCATGTCACGGGTCGGCTCGGGTGACCGGTTCAGGGTCGACCCGGGTTGGTTCGTGACAAAATGGTATCAGAGGCAGGTTGGCTCTTGAGCGGAGCTTGTTTTGTTATCTCCCATTGTTATTTTGGGTTGTCATGGTATAAGGATTAGAATGGTCGGGACTCGAGGCGTACAGATGAGAAGGACTTCATGAACCCTTGCTCGTTTGGAACCTCGGGTTACTATGGGATGTTCAAGTTATTGGTGTCTTTTGGTTCTTCTGAATTGTTTTATGTTGGGAAATGAAATGGGAGCCATGAAAGTGACCTCCGTGAGCTCTCATGGTCTAGAAATCCATGTGGAGCTGGGGAAATTACCCTAGAGTGCTCCCTGTGACGATGATGTGATTGATGTGTGGCCGCCAACCATACATCCGAGTCACCAATCGCCACTAGTTCTCCTTGCAGTTTGTCTGGGTCTTCTTTACTTTTAAGAATTGTTTTGAGAAGTTTTATTTTGGAAAATTTGAAAATTTGAAATTTAAATGGAAATGACCATGTGTTGATTATTTTATTTGTTTCCTTGTTCCTTAGTATTCACCCCCACGACGGTTCGATGGATGCCCAAGGTGCAGCTTCGGTTGGTGCACCCCTAGCAAATCCTCCAGTTGATCAGCCCATAGACTATGTTCTGGAGTTCTGGAAGTTAAACCCTCCTCTATTTTATGGAAAAGCAGAGCCTCTTGAGGTAGAGGAGTGGTTGCAGAAGATTGAGAGGAAGTTCAGTTTCATTGGGTTTCCTGAGTCGTTAAAGGTGAAGTTGGATAACTTTATGCTTGAAGGCCCAACTTAGAAATGGTGGAAGTCCGTGTCTTGGAATAAGCCTCGGGAAGATCTAACATGGGAGTTTTTCAAGTCATCGTTTATCCAACAACACTTATCTGAGTTGACGAAGATAAGGAAGAGGATGGAGTTGTGTTGTCTTCAGTAGGGCGTTGAATTGGTACTGGAATTCTATCGACATTTCATAGATCTAGTTCCGTATGATCAGTGGTTTGTTGCGAATGATCCCGGGAAGGCTCGACAATTTGAGTCTGGACTCCGACCTGATTTGCGATCGAAATTGGAAGAGCTAAACCTAACAACCTTCTCGAATGTTTTGGGGCAAGCCTTTTTGGATGAAGTTGGGTTAGCAGTAGGACTTGAGGTGGCGAATCCTCCAACTTTGGGAAGCAGTGTAGAGGATGGTGACGAGAGGAATGAGAAGAACCCTGATGTCTATGGGTATACTAGAGGAATTAAGAGGCCTTCAGATCGGAAATCAACACCTTCAGAGCGTAATGTCGTGATCTGTTATCATTCTGGTAGGTAGGGTCACAAGAGGCCGATGTGCCAGAGTGATCTAAGACCCTGCCACACCTATGGATGTTTGGGTCACTTGTAGTGATTCTACCGTGGTGTTTCCAAGAAGTACGCTGAAGCTAGACTTGGCTCGTCGAAGGTCACCTCAGCTCGTCAACATGAGTAGGGAAATGTTTTGGGACCAGTTTGAGGTTTTCCCTTTGTAGTGTTTCTTGGATGTAGTAGTCGTATTTTGTAGCATTTTTCAGTGTTTCTTTTTCTTCAGTTGTAAGAGTGGTTGTGGTTGAACCTCTTTAAAAATTTTATTTTATTGGAAATGTTTTTGGTGAAATTCTGGTTTTTGTGTTATGTTTGGAGATTTTTGAATTCTGACTATGATGTAGTAGATGCTTCAATAATCGGTGCTACAGCCATAGGCCCCGGAGTGAAGCTGGCGCGTAGTCAGGTGAACCCCAATGATGGAAAAAAGGGCCTTGGTTTAATCTTGGTCTTTAGTGCGTCATGGTTCGTGCTCTTCAGACGGTGTGAAGTTGTTAGGGTAGAAATGGTGGTAGTTTTGATACTCTATCAGTTGGTCCCTTCCTTTCCTTCCCCTACCCCTGTGGTGGGGTTTTTGATCCATGTATAAAGATTTCAAGTTCGGTTAATCTCATCAGTTCTTATGGTGGGGAGACCCACAATGGGTCTCACAGAGTTACACCGAAATTAATTTAGGGTTAGCCTGATCCTTATGGTGGGGAGTCCGTTCAGGCCTCCCCATGTCAGTATCGGAGTTTCTTTTCATGTATCGTTTGGTGGTAGGTGGTCTCATGCGGAACCACCTAATCTTGAGTTCTTCCTCTTGAGTGAACGTTGAGATTGGAGTACACCCAACGGTTTTGTTGGACTAAGATTATAGGGATAAGTCTTGGAGGTGATTTAAGTTCATTCATTCCTTGGTTGAAACAGATGGTTTGAGTTCAGCTTGGTGACAACTAAGGTGATTGTGTTTTAAGGATGTGTTGTGTGTAAAGGGTTTTCGGTGTCTGTTTGGACTGATCAACTAGAGGCTCTTAAACCTTTTGGGGTGAGTGACACATAAGAAGTTTTATCCTTGGGTCTTGACCTTGTTGTGGATTTTCGGGGGCGAAAAATGGTATGGTGGGGAGAATTGTCACACCCCGACCTATCTATTATTTTTATTTTATTATTTTCTTTGGTTTTAAAAATTATTGTCGAGGTTCTGGTTGATTTCCGAACATGATTTTTGAGTTTTGTCAAAAAACGCATGTTTCTGAGTTAACGTCACTGGGCGCACGGGCAGAGCGCATTTTGAAAACCCCGCGTGGCTTCGCCTAAGCATCTTCATGGTCTGCCTACCTTCGAAAAAATTAAAATGGGTAAAGATTTTTTTGTTGTTAATAATTTTATAATTTTTATTAAAAATGAAATGATAAATATTATTGTTATTATGATAATTACTTTTATTCTAGGCTAGTGCGCAGGCACCGCACGACTAGCTGAAGTCGTACGGTCAGCCCGGATACCGCGCGATTACGGTATTTGAATCGGCCAAATGAATATGAATTGAATGAGTGAAAAAAAAATTAAATAAATAAATTACTGTAATAATAGTATTTTTTATGAATAATAATATTATATTATTATTAGAGAATTTTTGTTGTTAGAATTGTTATTTTTATCATTTTTTATGTTGTTGTTAAAGTTGTTGATTATTATTATTATTATTATTATTATTACTCTTATTTTTATTATTATTTTATGTGAATTATTTTAGTTTTATTTTCTTTTTCTTTTGATTTTTCTTTTATCTTTTATTTTGTCCTGTTTTTTTTTTCTTTCTTCTCTTCCTTACCCTTCTAACCCTAGCCACCACCCTTTCCCACCCCCTCTCCTATCGTCTCCCCTTCTCCCTGCACGAGTCGCCATGACCTCCCTTCTCCGACCCCTCCTGCGCACTCCCAGCTGCACCAGCCATCACCCCGACCGTCCGACCCTATGCATCTTGCCCAGCCAACCCAGCGCCCTCCCTGCACACCGGCCAGCTCCCGGAAGCGCATCACCGCCCCGGTCCCCTATCCTGCCCCGATGCCACTTCCTTGCTTCGGCCTCCCGCAAGCCCCCTTTATCAGCGCACCCCCTGCTTCACCCGCACAACGCTACACCACCCCTCAGCCGACCCTGCACCACGCACCCCCATGCCCTCCAGTCGCTCCGCCTCCTGCACCTTCCATGACTCTAGCTTCCCTGAATTGAACCGGCCACAACGCCTGTCTCTAGCACTTGTCGCACCTCCCGTGCCCTTCCCTTTCTGTCCGGCTAGCAACCGAGTAGGCCATCACCCTCACTCTGCACAAACCACATTGCCAGCACGGGCTGACCAGCGGCGCACCCTCCGATGCACCCCCACCTCGCACCCGCTGTCTGGCTGACTCTCCCTAGCATCTGCACCCTCTAGTGCGCCCCTATTCGTCCCCGCTGTCCGTCCAGCCCCCACAGGTCTTCTGTCAGCCACACTAGTCTTCGCATAACCGTTGACAACATTGGTGACCTTTCCTGCACACCTCAACACCACACTGGTCATTTTCGCTGTCGTACAACTGCACTGGCCGAGCGCGTCTCTACATCGAGGTGAGGTTTGTGCTTTTTCTTGCTTGAATATTTGATAATTGGTTTAATGTATGTTGTGTTTAATTTAAATTGGCATGAACATAGTTTTTAAAATAATTTAGTTTGTTTAATTAGTTCAGTGCGAAGTTTAGTTTTTAAATGAGTTTAGTTTTCGTTTTATATATTATAGCATACTCATGTGGATTAAGATGCCTTTTTATGAAATCCAATCCTGATTTGTTTAATCACTTTTTATAAATTGTGAAATTAGTTAATTTAACTATGAAAGTGGTGCGTATTCTGTTGAGTAGGGCATGGGTGTGAGTTTGATAAAAAAAAAGTGGTCGTTGAATCAGTTTTGTTTATGTGAAGTTGTGGGTGTCTCTTTGGAATTTCTTTATAAATTTTTTAAAGTGGTTTCGTAAATTATGTGGATGGTGCGAGTTGTGTTTGGAAAATATGCCGGGGTAGTTATTTTGTGTTGTTTATTCGGTTGGGTTGTTTTAAGTTAGTGTTTATGTATTTTGGTTGTTGTGCGTTTGTTGCAGCACATTGGTGAGGTAATTCCACGAAATTGCGGTCGTCAGCCTGTGCGTGCTTGTGCGCCCGCTCGAGGAGTGTCGTGTCATCGTGTTTCGACTGTGAGTCAATGTAGGTCCCCTACTGCACTCACCTTTAGATTTAGAATTTATTAATTTCTTATTGTTTTATTAATTTTTAATGAATGAGAAATAATATAAGATAATTAATTTCTAAATGATTATTTGGTGTAAAAGAGCTGTTTATTTTATACATGACACTTAAAACATTTTCCTGATGAGCGGACACCCAGTATTGAAAGAATGCCCATTTGGCCTTTAAACATAATTCACTGAATTTCAAATGTAGTTCTAGTTTTAAGGATAAATGATTTCTTTTGAACAAGTTTTTTGGGTTTTCTCGAGAAATGAGGTCTTTCTTTAAAATTGGTGAAGGCCCATTTGGCACTTTAATAAAATATATTATTTTGGAAAACCCACTCGGGGGTGATCTTTGGTGTGTGTTGATTGTGTAAGCTATATGTGATGTTTGTGCATCATGACTGATTAATTTACATTGTGGATGCACCCCCTTTTTATTGCTTGTGTCGGCATGGGAATCTGGCATAGTGAGTGAATCTTCTGAGAACGATTGCCGCACTAGTTTAGATTACGCACTGGCTAGTGGCCCCATAGTAGGGGAATACTGAGTTATTGCTGCTATGGGTATTGGGCCCCTCGGTTAGGCCATGTAGGGCTATACCGGGCATTAGGGCGTTATGACGTCATCGAGTTAGAGCATGCTTTCATGATGAGTCACATGTATGGTATGTTCTAGATTGTTCACGATCTCCTAGGTTCGACCCATGTTCTTTTTTTAGTGTTTATTTGTACGTGGAGGATGATTGAGAGGTCAAATTCGGTTGCTGGCCCATGTGTGCGACTTTTTCCATTTCCCTTAGTGTGTGTTGTGTGTGATTTTCCTTTTGACTAACAACTAAAGTTTGGATTTCTAAATTATTCGAAAAAATGTTTTAAAATGAAATGCACCTGTTTCTTTCAACATTAAACTTGTTCTAAATTAAAAAGGGCAATGGACTGTTACTTGTTTTAAAAATGAAATTGTGTGTGGAAACCATATTTTATATAATTTAGTGAAAACTTAGAATTGATTATTTCTTTATTTAATGGTATGTGCATTGGGAATAGAATTAGTCGGGCCTACCTACTGAGTTTTAATACTCACGCCTATAGTGTTTTCTAGTTTTTAGTTTCTGTTGCAGGTTGACTTGAGCTCTCTCGTTGTAGGAAAGATTTGGTTGTGGACTGGTGAGTGACTCTCAGAGTCGCGAGGAGTTTTGGTTGTGGTCAGGTTAGTTGTTGTTGTTGGTTGTACTTTCTTTTCATGTTGTTTATTTACTTTGTGTTGTTCTATTTTCTTTATGCTGCTTTATTTATTTTCTTTGGGTGAAATCATTCCCTCTTTCTCTCTTTGATTCCCTGGTGCTTTTCGCCATCCTGGGAGGATCGGGAACGCCTCTCGGGCCATGTTGTGGGCCGGCTCGGGTGACCGGTTCAGGGTCGACCCAGGTTGGTTCGTGACATTGCCTTCCAAAATTTCCCTTTAAGTTGGATTGGTAATTTGACCATGAAGAAAGCCAAATATTGAAAAATATTATTCTTAAAAGTTATAGATATGGATGTGGAAATTATACCCTCCAAATTTGGTGTCCATTTTACTTTTTTATCCCATGAAATGGTTATTTTCCTAAACCATGTCATGTTATCCAATTTTATCCATAATTTTTTAAAGGCCAAATTGTGAATGGGTTTTAGGCCATGAATATTCCATCAAATATGAACCATTTTTTCTAAAAAGTTGGGAGCCTATATATTTAATTTCTCCAAAAAAAATTATACTCAATTGGGTGAGTGGATTGGAATAAAATTCAAGGATTATTGTTTGTTATCAAATCCCATAAAAAATTGTGGGCTAGACTTTCATACATCAATTGGGCCACTTCTTAGTTGAGTTAGGCCTTGGAATTTTTATCCAAGATGTAATGGAGTTTCACTGGACCTCTAGTAGAGTATCAATGAATTTTTACTTCTTTATTGATCCTAGAAAATATAACATCATAGATGGTCTATTTTTATTGGCAGATTTCTTGGGTCTTCTTATGTAGTCCATATGGACCTTTAACATGCAGCTTGCTATCATGACTCTTGTCTGCTCAACTCTGCCCTAACTCCAAGGTCCACCGCTCCTATTTAATTTGGTCTGGTGATATGGTTCTAATAAAGGTTTTGTGAGGTTTTGTTCAAGTATCTGGTAGCATTCCAGGAGGGTGGTGGTGCTATTTACCTTGATGAAGGTTCAAGGTGCTTCTTCCTTAATGATGATGGTGGTTCCAGTTTCCAGGTTTGATTCTCTCAAATTTTTCATCCAGTGTATTAGCTAGTCTTTGATGTTTGTAATGGTTGTAGGTGGTGGTTTTGATGTTATTGGGGTTTCATCGACACGATCTCTGGTGATCAGGTTCGTCAATGATGATCATTATTCATGATTTTGTGTGTAAAGAGTGTTGTCTCAGGTCGATAATCAGTGATGGACATGTGAATTGGGGTGTGGATTGAGACCGATGGATATTTTAGTTTTCCCAGGCATGTATTTTGTGGTTTATTTTTTGGGTCATGGTTTGATTTGAATTTTGATTTTTTAATTGTTGATGGATGATGATTTGTGTTTATCACTTTTAATTTTCAAAATGTCTTTGTTGGAAAGAAGTGTTGAAGTTGAATATTGTCTCTTGGTTTGTCTATTGGTTTGTTTTTTGTTAGGGTTCACACTTAACCTTAAAAAGTAGTTTTAGAAAATAAAAAAAATATGTATTTTGAAGAGAAATGATTTTCTCACATCCATGTGATAAAATTTGGACTTTAGACCCATTGGTACTAATCACATTATGATTTCTAGGTATGTCCACAAACAACCAAGTTTTATTCTTATCAATTTGGTCTAAATATTCATTTATAGCTTTCACCCATGATTTCTCCTTTTTTCCTATTCAAACTAAGTTGGGTGTACCTATGAAAATATATTAGTTCACTTCATCATTCGCATTATATGGGTCTTTATTGGAGTGGATTTATCTCCAATAATGTTACTTGGATCCACCCTAACTATACTTCTTTTTTTGAGTTATAGGTTGACTCTATTCTTCACATTTCTCTTCCACTAATTCATCTTTAATGTCAAGATCAATAAGTATTCTTTGATACTATTTAGTCTTAAATTACCAATTATGACACCTCAATGTACCTTTTATGTATATGTATTCATTATATATCTTGTTCCCTTGAGTTTGAGGTGTTTTGGGATGAAAAATATTAAAAATTGGAACTTTTTATTGGTTTCATAGTTTACACGTCATTTTGAAAACCATGAATCCTAATTGTGTGATATTATAAAGATTTTAATAGTGGTTAAATGCATGTTTACCACATGGATTGGTACACCATTTGGGTGAACCATGCAACTAACATGAAAAAATGGGTATTTTTTAATACTTTTTAATTGGGGATTCCTCCACGAGCCTCCCCATTTGAACCCCTTCTCCATAGGCACCTCCCAAGGGCCTATCTACTCTTACCAAGACCCTCCAAGGTGGGTTCATGATAATTTATTATTATGATTATATCCAGATCAAATTTTTAGGGCTTATACCCCCTCTTTATTTTGTTTTCATTCATTTACCCATTCTTTCATACTCTTGTGGCCATGGTTGGCCAATTTGGCTATCTCAAGTTATTCTAATTTAGGTATTTTTGTATATTAAGGTTGTTATCCATCCATTGAGTCATATTATGTTTGTTTTCATTGAAGGTGACTTTTTTGTGCCACATGAGGTAGGTGTTTCCATTCAATTAATTTTTTTTATTTAAGAGTTACATTGATAATTTACTTTCTAAATTATTTTTTGATCTAGATAAATATATTGTAGGTTATCTAGATTCGGTTTATCAATGTTTTCGTATAACTTAACTTGGTTTTCATTTGGTGCAATGGGTGGAATTTTATAATTAAATGTAATTTTTATGTAAATTGGTATTTTATGTGTTCCGCATATTTGATGAAATTTCAATGTTAGTTTTTTCTAAGAATTTTTTTTCATTGTGTTTTGAGAAAAATACTACTTAAAAAATGTGATTATTTTTTAAAGGTATTTCATGTTTTATACGGTGGATTTATCATATAAAATGAAATGGTAATTCCTTTGAGTTTTCTTGGTTGATTTTTGGTGTTTATTGTGATTTCCCTTTGATTTTTATTTAGTTTACAAATAGTTTTAAAAAGATATTTCTAAAATGTATAATTTATGAGTAATATGAAAAGGTACCATTTGGCAATTTATGAAAGGATATTTGATTATTATTTTTGTTATAACCAAGTAAAACCATGTTAAGAGGTATTATTGGCATTCATGTGTCTTGATGATTAATTGGATTAAGATTCATCCTTGTGCTTGGGTTTGGATCTTATTAAGAGGTGTGTTAGAGATGGGATGAATATGATTATGGTTTTGTTCTTTGGGAAATATGATTTTCATGTGTTTGAAATTGGATTGATATTGTCCCACCTCCTTTATCTATTCTATGAGGGATCCTAGGTCACTAATTGTAAAATGAAGGGATTAGTATTATGCTAGTTGAGATTACACACCGTATAAAAACTCCTAGTTGTATTGTTTTTACTATAAAACCCCGAGATTTTATAAAGATGTATTGGGATCATTTATAGGTACTATTTTGCATTTTTTTGAGTAATTTTCATTTTTATTTTACCTCGGGGTGTGTTTGGGTGAAAGTTTTAAAAAAATTGAATAAAGAGGGTAGTTCACAGTTGGTGCATGTTTTTCCCTAACCATGCGCCATGGACCAAAAAACCATGCAACCCTAGATAGAGAGGGTTTTCATGGCTGGCGCATGGTTTTTCAAACCATTCACCCTAAAAAGAGAAACCCCCCCCCCCCAGAAGAGGCACACGATTATGACACATGATTAGGGGAAACCATGCTCCCCAAGCAGAAAACTATGAATATAGGATTTTAATCCCCCAAAATTAGATTTAAAATTTCCTGATCCCCCATTTTAATCCCTATTTGGCCCTAACTTGACCTCTAATGCATTTTTATGATTTTGGATCCCCATAATATATTCGAATCCATTTAGACCTCCATTATTCGCGATCTGAAGCATGTATTGAAGATCTTCACCCCTCTCGATAAGAGGATCTCATCCCATGTGGTTTCCTTTATCTTTATTGTTCTTATGCAATCCATTGTAGGGGTTTATTCCCTATTTTTAGTTGAATATAGATCTATAATTATGTGATATTGATTCATATGATCTTTAATTTAGGTTTAGATCCAGATCTCATTCTGCATCATTATCTTATTCAAATTGGGGATTTCCATCAGGTGAACACTCATCAACGAGTTGAGGTAGGTGGTCTATTATTCAAATATCATAGTCATGACTTAAATTATGTGTATGTAATTTTAGAATTTATAGAGTTTGTTTAGAAATTTAATTTCCTAATTGAATTAATTAAACT
Source organism: Viscum album (assembly GCA_963277665.1). Classification (NCBI taxonomy): domain Eukaryota; kingdom Viridiplantae; phylum Streptophyta; class Magnoliopsida; order Santalales; family Viscaceae; genus Viscum; species Viscum album. The sequence continues at coordinate 1,233,334,002 of OY728159.1, read as the reverse complement.
GGTGAATTAATTTTTTAAGGAATTGTGATTTGGGGATAATTAATTATTGAATTAATTATCAGAATATTGAATTAGGATTTGGGGATAATTAATTTTTGGGTTAATTATCAAAATATTGGATTATGAATTGAATAATTAATTTTTTAATTAATTATGGGATATTGAGGTTGTGGATATTGAATTAGTTAATTAGTGAATTAATTAAATGGGATTGGTGTGCTTAATTAATTAGAAAATTAATTAAGGGGATTGATGTGGTGAACTAATTTTTGAATTAGTAATGAGATTAAGATGATTAATTAATTTTTTAGTTAATTAATATCAATGATATGATTAATTAATTGTTTAATTTATTAATGGGATTAAAGTGATTAATTAATTTTTTAATTAATTTACGAGATGAACTTGAAATAATTAATGGTAACAGTGGAATTCATGATTTAATTAGAATGATTAATGGTAATAATGTAATTCATATGAGTATTGATATAATGAATGGTAACAATGGAATTCATATGTTGATTGAGACAACGAATGGTAACAATGGAATTCAAGTGTTGATTGAGAAAATGAATGGTAACAATGGAATTCATATGTTGATTGAGATGAAGAATAGTAATTATGGAATTATGAAATATGATATCCCTTAGGGATAGTTCAGACTCTAGAATGGGATGAAGCAGATATTGAGGTATGGGTTTCCATGAGAACCTGGGGGTTTATGTGGTTAAATAAAGAATACTTGTTAATGTGAAAACTATTTATTTATGTATTTTGATTTGTTCTTTATACAATTGTTTACACTGTTATTTGACTGGATATTGTTTTAGATGTCATTGGTGGTGGCCTACTGAATTGTACTCACACCCTACTTGGTCTTCCTGATCGGTGCCTAAATGGATTTCATAATTACATAACAGGATAAGGTAAAAGGCCCTGTGATAGGTGGATGAGTTAGGATGGAGCATGGATAAGGGAACTTGACATCATTTGGAACCTGTTTCAAAGTTTTAAGTATCTTTACTTTTGAGTTTCATTTGAAACTTGGCACATACTTTAGCATGACATATCTACTATTTAGTTTTGATATTGTATTCCTAGTTTTCGTCATCTTGTAATACTATATTATTCATGTTATGTTATATCATTATTTGGTTATTTTTTATTTATTTTTGTTGGTGTATTACTTTGAAAAAGTGGGTATAATCTCCCCATGACTGATATTAGAATCTCACTGCTAGTCGGTAGCCTATGATGTATGGAGAGGCACACTTTGAGTTCATGTGGCCCACTGGCTCGGGTTACTAGTGTGTGGTACCCAAGTTGGTATGTCACAAAGTGGTATCAGATCCTATCATTCTTTTATTTTCTTTTGTATTTCAATTTAGAAAAGGTATAAAGGAGACTAAGAAGAGCCAGGCCTTAGACATGAGCTTGTGAATGGGAGTTGAAAACTAATGTAAGAGGGAGAACCCAAGTACCCAGGGTTGTATTGTTGTTATTGCTATTTTTTGTTACATTTGAATATTATTTCACCTTGGGTGATGCACTTGTTGTGTGATGTGATTATTGTTTCAAAGATTTATTAGGATTTTACTTGTGGCCTGGTATGGAATGAGATTTGAGTTTGCATGATTCATTCTAGTCACTCGGGATTATTTTGTGACATGCATCATTTTAAGAATGAATGGTAAAATAGATTTTGAGTGAGTTTTTGAACTTGAATTGTTTTTCCTGGCTTGGGTAATTAAATTTTAAAAGGTTCCTAATGTGAAATTAAAAGTGGTAAATGATGAAAGATGAAAATAAATGGGTGTTTAAATGAGAAAATTGAATAATGAGAATTATTTTACCTTTTTTTAACCATGAACTAGATGTAGGATGGTTAAGGGTAGTGATAACGCCTCAATTTTGACCATGTGGAGGGGTTTGGAAAAAAGACTTGTTGTGACTCGTTGTGTTTTCCTCTTAAGTAAACATGATAAAGTGGTTTTATTCATCCTAAGGCATGTGTTTCGTATTGTAGAGATATGCCTCTTTGATGACACTTATTAAGATAATGATAGGAGAATATGGCTAGAGATGATCTACCAATAGTGAAACCTGAGGCACTGATAGTGTTGGGTGAGGAAGCATGGGAGAAATTCTGAGCCAACTTTGATCGCTTCATGCAATTCATGGAAAGAGATCCAGATCAGGTTGTGAAGTGCATATTTGAATTGATGAGGGAGTTCAATTTGTAACACCCTCAAAATTTTACTATATAGGGTTGACCTAAGGGATTTGAGTTATAGATTGAGTCCATTAAGACTATACTTGACCATTTAGAGACTCCTACTGAGAGGAGGGTCAAGTTGGTTGCTTATACGCTATGAGAATCAGTAAAGCACTGGTGTTACATCCAATCTAGGACTGGAAATATAATTCCCCATCCTAAAAAAATTACACAATCTTGAGTTAAATCAAGAATACACATTATGGGTCTTTTCAGGTTTAGAGTTTTAGAGAAATAAGTCATAACTATTACATTACATCTCAAAAATTAAAAAGTATACACTTATACTCTATCCAAATTATTTTCACAAAAATAAAACTCCTTAAATAAACAATAATTATTTTCTTGATATAAATCTTCCTGAATTCTTCCTTTTTCTTACTCTTCCTTATACCCTGTGAAAAACATTTCAAAAACTTCAAATGAGCATAAAAGATCAATAAAGGATATAAAATAAAGAAAGAAAACATTATCCCATCAATATATACAAATCAATTAAATCATACTTTTCAATAATAAAACATAACCTCTTTAACTTAATTCATGAAATCATAATATTTATGAATAACACATAGAAATCATAAATCATAATTTTAACTTGTGGCATCCATAACATACTCACATTACAACTTTCACAGATACACAGGGAGTTACATTTGGAATACCCATCACGGTATATTCCCTAAATCTCTTAGGATAAACATTAACATTTACCTATATCACGTTACCCAATGAATTGGAGAGTTATCTCGGGCTCACCCACCCTAGGTTTATCACAGAACCACCCGTATACATAAACAATGACCAAGAACCATAAAATAATCATAACACATAACACAAGAATAAAGGAAAGATAAAATTTCCACATTGCAATCAAAATATACCATTTCAATATATTGACATAATCAATCCATTCTCAAAACTATTTGCAATACCAAAATATGTAAAAATTATATGGTATTTATTTTCCTTTTAAAAACATTACGTCTTGTTAAGGAAGCCAAATCTCAAATAATACTCACGGCGTCGAAAAGGTCGTTGTCACCGTGTACGTTAAAAAACATTCTTTTTGTTGTTCAGAAAAATGGTTTGTAGAAAACAATATTCCCTTTGAATGAAATAAAAATTCAAATGGGTTTATACACCGTATAAAATAAAGTCATGTATAAATCAAAATACACCTCAATGAAAAGGGATTGAGATGAAGTCTCTTACCTTGAATATGAATTGTCACATATGTTCCTTGTTCTTCCTGAATAATAAAATTAAGTTAATTTCTATTTTCTTCAGAACCTTTTTCAATTTTATTATTCTTTTTATATCACTTATTACCATGTTATAAACATTACATAATTATTTAAGTTAATATCAGATATTTTGTTGATATTTGGTACTTGAGTCAAAAATGATATTGTTATAATTACAATTTGTCCATGTGGTCAAAATTACATTATATCTATAATATTATTCATATATATATCATATATATCCATTATATATTTATTTATAATATTCCATAACATTTGGAGATAATAAATGAAATTCACCGTTCATGGAGACGGTAAGTCATATGTATGCATGAACGCTACTTTCATTTCTATTTCATATTTAATGGAATGAAAAATTAATGATACATAGGTATATTATAATTCCTATATAATATCATATTTTATATATGTTACATAAGTTTATTAACTCCATCCTTTATGTGTTCCATGTATGGCATGAACGAATCATATCACTTTGAGGGGGTGGTAGTCCGTACTTCCTCAAATGAAATTATCATGTTTACACATCATGAAAAACATAATGGTATGTTGTAAATAAAAATTATAGAAGAATAAAACATAATATATATCATATATAAATATAGTGCCATCATAATGGCCACCATGAGAGGTGGTAGGGAAAAATCGAACAATCATCGTTTCGTGAGGCATTAGTTCATCGTACACAGAAACAATATGTTCATATCCATTAGATGGAGGTGTGTGGAATTGTAGTTCTAATAATTCTCATAAAAAATTATATTATATTTAATATACTGGTTTTGTTATAAAATAATTGAATAAATAGAGTTTACGGGGTTGGAGAAGGAAAATAAATGGAAGAAGCCTGAGAGAATACATTACCTCTAATCGAGTAACTCCTTTTGATTTAAGATAAAAGGACTTCTTGAATTTCCTTATGCCTAGGGTAAGGATTCTAGGAGGAATAGAGGGATTTTGGGAGCTTATTTGGGAATAGGTTGGACGAACCAAGGGGGATTGAGAGGTGTGAGTAAGGGTTAGAGGTGGTGGCCTTTTATAAGAGAGAGGAGGGGCACTTAAGGAATATTTTGAAATATTATTTTATTATAAATTGTATTCCGATTATAAATGAGTCCAAATTCAGTTAGTTATAAGATAATATGAATATAATTATAAATAAAATCATCCAATAATATTTATATAGGTTTTGGATATTTTTTAATCCTTATTTTTTTTATTAACCCTTTTTTACTCTTACTGTTTTACCAATCATTTAACACTTTGAGAATCAAAATAGTTACCAAAACGTGAAAAATATCCAATTAAAGTGTAAATAATAAAATTTTAGACTTACTATAACTTTTTGGAAAAATATTAGATTTTTTGGAATTTTATAATATTTAATAAAATATTTTATATTTTAAAATATGAATTATGCCAATTTTGACACTATTCATATCATGACTTTTTAAAAAATCCATAAAACTTTAACACTTCTAAAAAAATTCATTAATAAAAATATAAAATATAACTATAATCCAAAAAATTATTGGATGACATCAAAATAACAAAATTATATTTATTTTAACATTTATAATATCATTTATTTGAATCCTTTATTAATGAAGCAATCACTACATCACCATTGTGTTATAATTAAATTTATTTATTTAATGTCTAAAAATTATAAATAAAATACCATGATGTAGGAAATACTTTTATATTTCAAATTAATATTTATAGTCAAAGATATCACTTACATAATCCCATATGAAAATTGTTTTACTAAAATATATATGTTTAGGTTATATTTTCCTTAACTTTAAATTAAAAGTAATTAAATGTCATTTTCACACACAAGTGGCTCTATGGGGTCCTAAAATAGACCCAAGGATTACCATGGTTAGAAATATCTCATCCAATAGGTTTATAAAATGTGTTATGGTAATTTAATATTATTATAATATTATTTTTATACCCTTATTTACCAGATTTACCCTATAACCATGGTAAATAAAATATTTACTGAAGTTACTATTCATAATGTCTAAAATTAAAAGTTACATATTTAAACAATTTGTACCTACTTATTACTAATATGGAATCCATTTTTCCAAATTCAAAACACAAAATTTTTATAAATTAATTTAAAATTAATTCCCGTTGTCAAAACCAAAAAGCATTTTTTTAAGAAGTAAAAACTATCAAAAGATTGGCATGCGTTTATGTCCAATTTCAAAGTGAAATTACTTAAAATGACCAAAATTTGATTAAATGATAAAAATATAATCCAATTACACTTTAAACCCAATTAAAATTACAATCTAACTATATAAATAAATTATATTAAAATGTATTTTTGAATTAAATTTCAGTATTTTTTACTATTCATTAAAAAAATGAACTTTATCAGAAAAATACCAAAATTTTAACCAAACTAAATTTTGATGTCCCGATTATAAATAAGAAGTTTTTTGTCAAATAGAGTATATAAAAGTGACAAAAAATAGAATTAAAAAGGGTTCACCATCAAAAGGCGGTAAACCAACCTTTTAAAATTATTAGAATATTTCATGCTTAAAATTGGATTTATTCTCATTTTAAGCCTCTAAAATTTATTAGATAAATGTAAAAACATTTAAAAAACTTGTTTAATCATAATATAGTTAGTTCTTTTCATTCCTTCTGGTATAACGGCTAGGCGTTAACTACTATTGAAAATAATATTATATTATTATTTTTCTGTATGACTCAGTCTTGTGTGCAACATGAGATTTTGGAGAAACCCATTGTTGCGTGTCGAGTATTTCATCAAACATAGCATAAATTTTAAAGTGAAATTAATATTTAATTCAAAAATATTAATAAATATGAAAATTTCATGTTCTTTATTTACCTAGGATGTTACATCCTTCCCCCTTTTTGGGAATTGCATCCCCGCAATTCTATTTACTTATCAAATAAGTGGGGGTATTTATCCATCATATCATTTTTAGATTTTCATGTTGCCTCTTAAACCATATGGTTTTTCCACAAAACCTTTACCTGATGAATTACCTTATTCCTCAACACTTTCTCTCTTCGGTCAAGAATCTGGACTGGTGATTCCTCATAAGAAATATTTTCTTCCAACTGAACTACCTCTAGACTCAAAACACGAGATGGATCCGACATATACTTTCTCAAAATTGAAGCATGAATAACATTATTTACTTGCACTACCACAAAACTGGGCAAGGCTAGCGCCACCCCTTTATCAGTGCTTTTTTTAGCGCTGATAAAGGGACCTCCTTTATCAGTGCTTGTTTAGTAGCGCTGATAAAGGGGGGGCCTTTATCACCATTTTTTTAAAAGCGCTGATAAAGGGTCTACTTCAAAAAAAATTAAAAAAAATATTAATATATAAATATAGTTATATAGTTATATTGATATAAATATAATATATAAATTTTAAATATATTTTAGATAAGTATAAATATACATTTACACTTAATATACTTAATATATAAGATATTTAGTGAAAATGGATTCTTAAAAAATTTAAAAAATATTTTTAATTAATAATTTGATAATTATTATGGAGTAATAGTCATTTAATAACAATTTGAAGAATAAAAAAATAAAAAAATTAAAAAAAAAGATCCAAAATATGTTGAAAACGCAACTCAAACTTCAAACGACCATAACTTTTGATCCGGGTGTCCATTTGAGCTCTACCACATATCAAATCGAAGCCTGCGACGAGATCTATGTCACTGTGAACTAGGGGGCCATGGTGAAGCGTTTTTCAATTCCAAAAGAGGCCCAAAATGCCTCCAAAACTGTGTTTTTAGTCGGGGTACCCAGATTTTTTAACATTTTGTGGATTTTCAGCCTTGTTTAAGGGTGTATTATTGGATTTTTTTGGTGGGGACTGAATTTATTCCAAGGTATTACATTCATATTGATATTATGTATTTGAAATTTTATCATTTTTTATAATGTACTGCTATTTATAATCAAATATATAACTATATGAACATATTTTTTATATATTCACACCTAAAAATTAAATTTTTTAAACAAATAATTAAACATATTTACATATAAAATATACTAGATTTATCTAAATAATAACTAATATCCATTTTATTTAAAATACCAATATATGAATATTTATATAACTACTATATATTAATATAACTATATATATATTAATATAACTATATATATATATATATTAATATAAATATATATATTAATATAAATATATATTACTGTACGAATAAATATAATGAAATATATATATATAAATAAATAGATATATCATGAATAAGAGAACAAATCAATATAGGGTAGTGGAAAAGGCTTTAGGTGCGCATGGGGGAGGTCTCGAGATCAAATTCAGGTGGAGGCAAGGGCATGTGCGCAAGGGTGATTTAAAGGGCTAGCACTGATAAAGGGTGTAGGCGGTGCAGGCGGGTGCTAGATGTGTCGGAAAGAACTGATAAAGGGCGTCTCAAGCACAGTAAAAAGCCCCCCCCACGAGATTGGCAGTATTTTTTTTATTTTTATCAGCACTAAAAAAAAGCGCTGATAAAAGGGGTCTTTATCAGCACTTTTTGGAGTGCTGATAAAGGGGAACCCCCCCCCCTTATCTTCACTGACATTATTAGAATTTTTTCTAACACTGTTAATGGCCATTTTTAGCACTGATAAAATCCATATTTGTAGTAGTGTTGGGATAAACTTGGAGGTAAAGCCACTCTATAGGCAACTGATCCAACTTTCTCCAGGATTTCATATGGTCCATTGAACCTCAGACTCAGATTTCCCTTCTTACCAAAGTGTATCACACTTTTCCATGTAGAAACTTTGAGAAATACATGATCACATACCTCAAAAGAAATATCCTTCCTCCAGTTATCCACATAACTTTTCTGCCTACTCTGATCTGTTCTCATGTGCTTCTGAATCAACTGAACTTTTTTTGCCATATCTTCTACCAAGTACGGTCCCATCAACTTCCTTTCACTTACTTCATACCAAAAATCTAGAGTTCGACACTGCTTTCCATATAATGCTTCAAATGGTGTCATCTGTATACTAGAATGAAAACTATTATTATAAGAAAACTCAACCAAAGAAAGATGTTAGTCCCAACATCCCTGGTAATCCATTGAATAAGCACATAGAATTTCCTCCAAGTTCTGAATTGTTCATTCTGACTGCCCATCTGATTGAGGATGAAAAGTTGTACTAAAATTTAACTCAGTACCCAACGACTTCTGAAGGCATTTGAAAAAGTTAAAAGTGAACCTGAGATCATGATCAGATACAATGGAGAGGGTAACTCTATGTAACCTGACTACCTCTTTAATATACAATTGATAAAGTTGATCTAGAGACAGAGTATCTCAAATAGGAATAAAATTAGAAAATTTAGTCAATTGATCAATAATAAACCAAATTGCATTGTTACCTCGAGAAGTCTTTGTTAATCCGACTACGAAATCCATGGACAAATTTTCTCATTTCCACTTTGGCACTGGTAAAGGTTGAAGCATCCCTTTCCGTAACTATCGTTCTACTTTAACCTGTTGACAAGTTAAACACTTCACAGTAAAGTCATAAATATTTCTTTTCATTCTATCCCATCAGTAATACTCTTGAAGATATCTCTACATCTTAGTACTGCCAGGATGAACTGAAAACAGAGAACTATGATCTTAACATAATAACTGTTTCTTCAACTAGGAATCACAAGGCACAAAAAATATCTTTCTAAACCTAAAAAAAGTCTTTATAAATGTTAAATTCAGATAACTTACCCTTCCAAACCAATTCTACCTTTTTTGGAAACTCACTGTTTTATTTCTATGCTTTCTTTATTTTGTCTGCTAGAGATGATTAAAACCTGAAACAAAATAGATTAATTCCCTACACCAACTTCCAATCCAAAATTCATCAAATCAAAAACCAAAAGATCTCATTCCAAACAAAGCATGATTAATGTATCATTACTCTTTCATCTCAAAGCGTCAACCACTTTATTTTCCTTTCATGGATGGTAATGGATCATGTAATAATAATCCTTGATTAATTCTAGCCATCTCCTTTGTATCACATTTAATTCCTTATGAGTGAATATATACTTAAAACTTTTGTGATCAGTATATATTTCACACTTTACTCCATAAAAATGATGCCTTTAAATTTTTAATGCAAAAATAATAGCAGTTAATTCCAAATCATGGGTAGGGTAATTTAACTCATGAGGTTTCAACTGACGTGAAGCATAATCAATTACCTGATCATTCTGCATTAGTACACAACCAAGTCCTTTCAACGAAGAATCACTGTAGATAACAAACTCACCATTTCTAGAAGGTAATGCTAATACTGGAGCATTCACCAATATTCTTTTCAATGCCTGAAAACAATCATCACATTCTTTTGTCCAGATAAATTTAATATCTTTTCAATTTAACTTAGTCAGTGGGCTAGATAACCATGCAAAATTTTCAACAAACCTCCAGTAATAACTTGATAAACCATGAAAATTATGAATCTCAATTATATTTGTGGGTCTTGGACATTATTTAACAACTTTTGTTTTAGAAGGATCAAAAGTTATGCCATATTTAAAAACAATGTGACCAAGGAATTATTTTTTTTTGTAACCAAAACTCACACTTATTTAATTTCCCATATAGTTTATTTTATTTTAAGGTTTTAAAAACAACCCTTAAATGAATTTCATGCTCCTCTTTAATTTTAGAATATACCAAAATATCATCAATAAAAACAACCACAAACATGTCCAAGAACTCATGGAAAATTCTATTCATAAGATCCATGAATACAGTAGGTTCATTGGTTAGCCTAAAATGCATTACTAAAAAATCATAATGGTCAGATTTAGTATGAAACGTGGTCTTCAGAATGTATGTTTCCTTTAATTTCAACTGATGGTACCCTGACCTCAAGTCAATATTCGAAAAATACTAAGCTCCCTAGAGCTGATACTACTTCATTTGATGGCCCAACATCTATTCAAGTAGTTGAAAAGGATTTCACCGCCCCTTTCTGCTTGTAGTCCGACTGATTTCCCTCAGTTGAGTTCTCTGTTGGACACTCATTTGCATAATGACCCATTTCATTGAACTTAATTTTTTTTACTGATTGTAAATCAGATTTTTTTCTTACCATCACCCTGATCTTTTTTAGTGTAATTACGAGCCTTATGTACCATTTTACCAAATTAGTAGCACTTACTTGAATTCAAAAGGCATTACCTAGTGTGATTTTTACCAAAATTTTCACAAAATATAAACTTAAGTTTCTTACCATCATACTTTTTTGAAGAGTTCTTCCCTTTCGTCTGCCACCTTGACCTCTTATTCTATTATTTGTCAAAGAATGCATGATCATCATCAAACTCCATTTCCACCTTCTCTGCACATAGAATAAGTTTTTTATAACTTTTTAACTCATGAGAAGATAAATCCCTTCAATATTTTGTATTTAATCCTGAGTAAAATTGATTGATTTGACTATCAATATCTCGTATGAAATTTGGAGCATACCTTGCCATTCGAGTGAATTTTTCTTCATAAGCAGCCACTAAGTCATCCTCCTACCACAATTCTATGGTTTTTTTTCTATCCTAAGTCGAACCACCTTAGGGAAATATTTTTCAAGAAAAATACCTTTAAATTCATCCCAAACAAGAGCATAAATCTCCTCACTACCCCTGATATTTTTAACCATCAACCACCACTAATCAGATTCACCTTCAAAATGGTAAACAGAAAGACTAACCTTTTGATGTTCTGAACACCCCATGACATTGAAAATCTTTTCTATTGTTTTAATGCACCCTTCAGCTAGCACAGGGTCAGATGATCCTCTAAATGATGGAGTATGTTGCCTCATGAAATGATCCACTACTGACATGTTCCTCTGTGGATGATCTGGATGATCTCATGCATGGATACCACCACCATTTATAGCCTGAGTCAACTATACCATCACTGCAATAGATCGTTCAGTTACGATTCTGACTATCTTAGGTTGCTGATTTGGAAGGTTGTTTTCCTCTTGATGTTATCACATTATAGCTGCCAAGTTTCCTCTACAGAAAACCATTTTGAACACAAAAATATATTAGTTGAAGCAACATGGTAATTTTTAAATGCTATATCATTTCAATCTTACCATAAATTAATGTATGGATATTAATTTAACAATATCCTAACTCCTAAAGTTGTCTAAAACAACCTCTGATGCCAACTATAAGGCCCCAGACTTAAATATTACATAATCTTGAGTTAAGTCAAGAATTCACATTGAGGATCTTTTCAGGTTTAGAGTTTTAGATAATTAGTTCATAACTATTACATTATATCTCAAAATTTACAAAGTAGACACTTCTACTCTATCCATTTTTTTCACAAAAATAAAACTCCTTAAATAAACAAGAATTCTTTTCTTGATATAAATCTTCCTAAATTATTCCTTTCTCTTAATCTTCCTTATACCCTGTGAAAAACATTTCAAAAACTTGGGATGAGCATAAAAATATCAGTAAGGTATATAAAATAAGTAAAGAAAACATTATCCCATAAATACATAAAAAACAATGAAATCATACTTTCCAATAATAAAACATAAGCACTTTAACTTACTTCATGAAATAATAAGATTTATGAATAACACATAGAAATCATAAATCATAACGGTAATTTGTGGCATCCATAACATACTTACATTGCAACTTTCACAGCTACATAGGGAGTTACGTTTGGAATAACCATCACAATATATTCTCTAAATCTATTAGGAGAAACATTAACGTTTACCTCTGTCACATTACCCAATGCATTGGAGAGCTATCTCAGGCTCACCTTCCCTAGGTTTATCATGGAACCACCCGTATATGTAAACAATTCCTAAGAACCATAACATAATCATAACACATAACAGAAGAATAAAGAAAAGATAACATTTCCACATTATAATCACAATATATCATTTCAATATATTTACATAATCAATTCATTATCAAAACCGTTTTCAATACCAAAATACATAAAAAGTATATGGTATTTATTTTCCTTTTAAAAACATTACAGTTTGTTAAGGAAGACAAATATCAAATAATACTCATGGCAGTGGAAAGGTCGTTGTCACCATGTACGTTAAAAAAATATTATTTTTTTAATTTATTAAAATGATTTTTAGAAAAAAAGATTCCCTTTGAATGAAATGAAAATTCAAAGGGGTTTATACACTGTATAAAAGAAATTCATGTATAAATCAAAATATACCTCAATGAAAAGGGATTGAGAAGAAGTCCCTTACCTTGAATCTGACTCGTCACGTATGTTCCTTGTTATTCCTGAATAATAAACTTAAGTTAATTTCTACTTGATTTAGAACCTTTTTCAAGTTTATTATTCCTTTTATATCACTTATTACCACGTTATAAACATTACATAACTATGTAAGTTAATATCGATTGTTTTGTCGATATTTGGTACTTGAGTCAAAAATGATCTTGTTATAATTACAATTTGTCCATGTGGTCAAAAGTACATTATCTCCAGAATATTATTCATATATATCATATATATCTAGTATATATTTATTTATAATATTACATAACATTTGGAGATAAAAAATGAAATGCACTGTTCGTAGAGACAGTAAGTCGTACGTACGCATGAACGCTACTTTCTTTTCTATTTAATATTTAATGGAATAAAAACTTAATGATACCTAGGTATATTATAATTCCATAATAATATCATATTTTATATATGTTACATAATTTAATTAACTCCATCATTTATACATTCCATGTATGGCATGAACGAGTCATATCACTTTGAGGGGGCGGTAGTCCGCACTTCCTTAAATGAGATTATCATGGTTAAACATCATGAAAATAATAAAGGTATGTTGTAAATAAAAATTACAGAAGAATAAAGACATAATATATATCATATATAATTATAGTTCCATCATAATGGCCACCATGAGAGGTGGTAGGGAAAAATCAAACAATCATCATCTCATGAGGCCGTAGTTCGCCATACACAGAAACAATATGTTCGTATCCATTAGATAGAGGTGTGTGGAAGTGTAGTTTGAATCCTTATCATAAAAAAATACAAGTATATTTATGATACTGTTTTTTTATAAAATAATGTAATAAATAGAGTTTAGGGGGTTGGAGAAGGAAAATAAATGGAAGAAGCTTGAGAGAAGACATTACCTCTAATCGGGTAACTCCTTTTGATTTAAGCTAAAAGGACTTATTGGATTGACTTATGCCCAGGTTAAGGCTTGTAGGAGTAATAGAGGGATGTTGGGAGCTTATTTGGTAAGATTTTGGATGATCCAAGGGGTCTTGAGAGGTGTGAGTAAGGATTAGAGGTGGTGGCCTTTTATAAGAGGGAGGAGGGGCACTTAAGAAATATCTTGAAATATTATTTTATTATAAATTATATTTCAATTATAAATGAGTCCATATTTAGTTATTTCTAATATAATATTAATATAAGTCAAAATAAAATCATTCAATAAGAATTATACAAGTTTTTGATATTTTTTAATCCTTATCTTTTTTATTTAACCTTTTTTTTCTCTTACCGTTTTAACAATCATTTACAACTTTGAGAATAAAAATAGTTAACAAAACATGAAAAATGTCCAATTAAAGATTCAATAATCAAATTTTATAATTATTATAACTTTTTGTCTGATATTATATTTTTTGGAATTTTATAATATTTAATAAAATATTTTATATTTTAAAATATGAATTATGTCAATTTTGACACTATTCATATCATGACTTTTTTAAAATCCATAACAACTTAATTACTTCACAAAAATTTCATTAATATGAAGATAACATGTAACTATCATCCAAAAAATTCGTGGATGACATCAAAATAACAAAATTATATTTATTTTAACATTTATAATATCATTTATTTGAATCCTTTATTAATGAAGCAATCATTTCATCACCATTGTGTCATAATTAAATTTATTTATTTAATTTCTAAAAATTATAAATAAAATATTATAATGTAGAAAATATTTTTATATTTTCAATGAATATTTATAGTTGAAGAGATCACTTACATAACTCCATATAATTTTTTTACTAAAAGATATATGTTTAGGTTATATTTTCCTTAACTTTAAATTAAAAGTAATTAAATGTCATTTTCACACACAAGTGGATCCATGGGGTCCTAAAATCGACCCACGGATTCCCATGGTCATAAATATCTCATCCAATAGGGTTATGACATCTTTTAGGGTAATTTAATATTATTATAATATTATTTTTTACCCTTATTTACCAGATTTACCCTTTAACCATGGTAAATAAAATATTTACTAAAGTTACTATTCATAATGTCTAAAATTAAAAGTCACCTATTTACACAATTTGGACCTCTTGATTCCAAATATGAAATCAATTTTTTCAAATTCAAAACACAGAAGTTGTAGAAATTAATTTAAAATTAATTCTCATTGTCAAAACCAAAAAAGTATGTTTTTAAAAAGTAAAAACTACCAAAATATTGACATGTGTTTATGTCTAATTTCAAAGTGAAATTACTTACAATGACCAAAATTGGATTAAATTATAGAAAATATAATCCAATTACACTTTAAACCCTATTAAAATTACAGTCTAACTATATAAATAAATTATATTAAAAGGTAGTTTTGAATTAAAATTTAGTATTTTTCACTATTCATTAAAAAATGAACTTTATCAGAAAAATGCCAAAATTTTAACCAAAGTAAATTTTTATGTACCACTTCTAAAGAAGAAGTTTATTTTTTGAAATGGAACATATAAAAGTTACAAAAACTATATTTAAAAAGGGTTCTCCATCAAAAGGCGGTGAACCGACATTTTAAAATTATTAGAGTATTTCATGCTTAAAATTGGATTCATTCTCATTTTAAGCCTCTAAAATTTATTGGATAAATGTAAAAACATTTAACAAACATGTTTAATCATAATATAGTTAGTTCTGTTCATTCCCACTTGTACAACGACTAGGCGTTAACTACCATTTAAAATAATATTATTATATTATTATTATTTTTTCATTGTGACTCAGCATTGTGTGCAACATAAGATTTTGGAGAAACCCATTGTTGCATGTCAGGTATGCCATCGAACATAGAATCCCATTTAAATTAAAATTAATATTTAATTCACAAATATTAATAAATATGAAAATGTCATATTCTTTATTTACCTGGGATGTTACAGGACATGCTGATGATATGTTATGGAAAGACTTCTTGGAGAAGTTCCTAGAGCACTTCTATCCATATAGGTTGAGGCAAGAGAGGGTTGTTAAGTTCATGAGGTTTACTCAGGGGAGTATGTATATGATGGAATATAATTGATGCTTTATAGACTTTCAATGCTTTTCTACAATGTTGGAAGGGGATGAGATAGATACGATGAGGTGTTTCCAGGACAAAATTAAATGTGAGATTAAGTCACAAATTAATCTATTTTAGTTAAAGAAGTTTGTTGAAGTGGTGGATCATGATTTCATTGATGAGGGGAACCTAAGGGAGGATTCTATCATAGGATAGGTGGTTTTTACTGAATTATTAGGAGGTATGCATTCTGAGAGTAGGAAGCATCTCTATAAGGGTGTTATCTAGGGTTTAGCATGAAGAGTGTCTAGGGAGAAGGTTAAATCACACAGGACCTTACTCGGATCATATGTCACCAGTGCGGTAGTCCTGGCCACTTTCATAGAAACTATCCCCAACCACCAGTAAAGTGTTGATCTTGTGGAAGGATGGGATATCTACATAAGTTTTGAAGGAACCCACAATATATGGGTAGTGATGGAGGAACTAGAAATAACCATTCAGCCTACTCTTGTGGATAGAGATACTAGACTGTTGATAGTGAGAGGTACTATTCTTGTAGCTTCTATGATAAATAGTTCATTTTTTGATATTGGTGACTCTCATTCCTTTATTTTAACACAACTTTTAAAAATTTTGAGCCTAGTGATGGAGTTCATGATAGGGGTTTTGAAAATAGATACACCTTTGAGAGTACGATCTCAATATATCTATTTGTGCAAGGGGTGTTCTCTCAATGTTGGGGAGTATCACTTTATGTGGTATCTTTACATACTTAACATGTTGGGTTTTGAACTCATTATGGGTATGGACTACTTAATAGCATACCAAGCCTACGTATAATGTTATCATAGGATAATGACTTTTAAATCTCCTGAGGATGAAAAGTATATTCATAATAGAGAGTGCGATATCAAGGCGAGCCGTGTAGGGCCATCTCACCAGCAACTGGGAGAGATTACAACCCAGGTTTTTAGTTTCTTGTTAGATTATAGAGGTGTAAAGTATGATGTATTTACACCTGTAGTGGATAAGTTTAAGGATGTTTTTACTAAATACTTATCAGGGATTCCACCAGAGTGAGATGTGGAATTTACTATTGAGCTCATTATAGGGGATGATATAGTTTCTATTCAACCATATAGAATAGAACCAACAGAGCTTCAAGATCTCAAGAATCATCTAAAAGAGTTAGAGGATAAGGGATTTATCCATCCGACTACATAGTCTTGGGGTTCACTGGTTTTGTTTTCCAAGAAGGATGATGAGAGTTTGTGATTATGTGTCGATTACCAGAAGTTGAACCAAATGAATGTAAATAAAAAGTATCCCCTTCCATATATCTATGATCTTTTTGACCAGTTTAGGGGATCTTGTGTTTTCTCCAAGATTGAATTGAGATCAAGGTTCATTAGTTGAGAGTTCAAACTTCTGATATACCTAAGACTACTTTCAGAAGCTGGTGTGGCCTATATGAGTTCATCGTAATTCCATTTGGGTTGATGAATGAACTATAGTGTTTGTGGAATTAATGAATAGAATATTACATATGTACCTATATTAGTTTGTGGTGGTGTTTGTGTATGACATCTTGGTGTACTCCAAGACTCATGAAGATCATTCCAAACACCTTGAAATCATCCTGAGTATACTGATAGAGAATCAACTATATGAAAATCTATCTATGTTTTAGTTTTGGATTGATTAGTAATACTTATTGGGTCACATAATCTCAGAGTAAGGTTTATTAGTGGACCTAGAGAAGGTGTGGGTAGTGGTTTCTTGAGATCATCCCAAGAATGTTTTCGATATCAATAGATTTTTGGGGTTAACTGGGTATTATCGGAGATTCATCCAGTACTTTTCCCAATTAGCAATACCACTTTCAAGATTGACCAAAAAGTTGATAAATTTTTGGTATAGAGCATGTGATGATTCCTTCCAAAGGTTGAAGAAGCACTTGACATCGGCACCGATCTTGATCCTACCTAAGCCAGGTGAGGAATATACAGTGTTTTGTGATGCTTTCAAAATATCTCTTGGAGTAGTGTTGATGTAGGGATATCAAGTTGTGGTATATGGGTCTTAGTAGTTGAGGCCTCATGAACAGAACTACCCTATGCACGACCTTGAGTTAGCAGCAATT
This sequence comes from Viscum album, assembly GCA_963277665.1. Taxonomy (NCBI): domain Eukaryota; kingdom Viridiplantae; phylum Streptophyta; class Magnoliopsida; order Santalales; family Viscaceae; genus Viscum; species Viscum album. The sequence goes on along the minus strand of OY728159.1, from coordinate 1,233,315,917 downwards.
TTCTATGATTTAAAGTGTTAGTGATATTATTTGTTGGGTTAGAATATTATTTTGTATACTAATCAAAAGATCTTAAAGTATATCTTCTCCCAATGAGATTTGAATCTCTAACAGTGAAGATGGGTTGATTATATGTAGTTGTTTGATTTTGATATATAATATAATCCCAAGAAGGGGAATAATGTTGTTGATGCTTTAATCTGAAAAAATCAGACTCATGCTTTTTAGGAGTCTAGTGTTAAGTGGAAGTTGATGAATTTACTAGATGAGATGTATGTTGTAGTTAAGGAGAGTCATAAGAAGATGACTGTCATATCAGTTTTAGTGGAGTCTACACTTTTGGGACAGATCAAATATAGACAGTATGAGTATATGTAATGCTTGACCTTGAGGAAAATCCTTGAAGGTGGGGAGTCACCTTCCAATTAGATCATATATGAGGATGATACCATCTATGTCAGGAATCAGGTTGTTGTTCTTATGAGTATTAGGGAGGATCTTATGCGTGAATTTCATGACTCAAAGTGGGAAGTACATCCAGGTGTGACCAAAATATACTGTGACATCTGATGACAGTTTTGGTGGTAAGGAATAAAAAAGGAAATGGTAGAGTTTGTGACATGATGTTATACCTGTCAGTAGGTGAGGTCGAGCATCAATGACTTAGTGGTTTGTTGCAGCTATTTCCCATTCTATAATGGAATTGGGATGAAGTTAATATGAACTTTTTGGTGGTTCTCCTAATAATTCTTCAGAATAATGACACTATTTGGGTTATTGTGGACTAATTGACAAAGGTAGTGCATTTCTTTACAATGAGGAAGAATTTCTTAGTGGATTAGTTGGGAGGATTGTAAGTTTGAAAGATAGTCTATCTGCATGGGGTTCCATGGACTATTGTTTCATAATGTGATTCATGTTTTACTTCTTGATTCTATTAGGGCATATAGAAGGTGCTTGGTAAATAGGTTTTTTTAGTATTTATTTCCACTCATAGACAGATGGGAAGTCAGACCATACTATACAGGTGCTTGAGGATATGCTTCGGGCTTGTGTCCTTGACTTTTGTGGATGTTAGAAGAATCAATTGACACTATTACAGTTCACATATAACAAAATATCAGGAGACTATAAAAATGGAACTATACAAGGCTCTATATGGTATTCCATGTAGATCACCTCTATGCTGGATGGAGGCAGGTGAGTCTGAGTTATTGGGACCGAGTCTCATGTAAGAGATATCAAAGTAGGTACAGATGATACAGAAGTGTATGGCTATGTCTTAGAGTAGAAAAAAGGTGTATGATGATAGACTTTGATGACCCCTGGAGTTTACAGAGGGTTATCGTGTATTCATTTAGGTGCCACCTAGATTGGGTCACCACACGATACAGAGATAGGTCATGTTGGCACCAAGGTTTTTTAGACTATTTGAGGTTGTGGGGAGAATCAAGATGATGGCATAATGATTAGAACTTCCACAGATATACAGTTCTATGAATGATGTTTTCCATGTGTCATAACTTCATTAGTATCACCCCAACCCTTCCCATGTGATCGAGGTGGATGATGTTGAGCTTGAGTTAGATGCATCCTTTGAGAAGCATCTGATATATGTGTTAGATTGTAGTGAGAAAGTGTTGTGGGTAAATAAAATGTTGATAGTTCATGTATTGTGGAAACATGGTCATGTTTAGGAGGAAACTTGGGAGAGATAAGTAGATATGAGGGCTCAGTGGCCTAACCTTTTTGACTTAGAATCTTAGAGATGCTTGGTAGTATAGATTGAGGACAAGCTGTTATAAGGTGGGGAGATTGTAAAACCACAACATTTTCTAGAGATATCTTGGTCTCATTTATAGGTAGTTTGGGTTTTACCTTAGGGTGTGTTTGGGAGAAAGTTTGAGAAAAGTGGAAGAAAGAGATAATTTTATGGTTGGCACACGGTTTTCCCTAACAGTGCACCCTGACCCAGAAAACCATGCAACACTAGACATAGTAGGTTTGTATAGCTAGTGCATGGTTTTTCAAACTATGAGCCCTAAAATATGAAACCATGCACCCCCTCCCCCTCCCACTAGAAGAGGTGCATGGTTAGGGTAAACCATGTGCCCTAATCAGCAAACCATGCATACAAGATTTTAATCTCTCGAAAAATAGTTTTAAAATTTTACAAGACCCAATTTTAAGCCCCATTAAACCCTAAATCAACCCCTAACACATTTTCATGATTTTGGAGCCTCCCAGATAGATTAAAAGACATTATGACCTCCGTTCTTTGCAATCCAAATCCCGAATTGAAGATCTCCACCCCTCCCAGTAAGAGGATCTCATCCCATGTGGTCTTCTTTCTATTTTCCATTAGCGTTATTCCCTATTTTTGGTTTAATATAGATCTAGAATTATGGGATCTTGATTAATATGATATTTAATTTAGGTTTAAGATCCATATCTTGTTCTATATCATTATTTTGTTCAAATTAGGGATTTATATTAGGTGAACAATCATCAATGAGTTGAGGTAGGTGGCCTATTATTCAAATATCATAGTTGTTATTTCAGTTACATGTATGAAATTATAGAATTTATAGAGTTTGTTTAGCAATTGAATTTCCTAATTTAATTAATTAATGTGGTGAATTAATTAATTAAGGAATTTTGATTTGGGGATAAATAATTGTTGATTTAATTATCTAAATATTTAAGTGGGATTTGGGGATAATTAATTGTTGAGTTAATTATTGAAATATTTGATTGTGAATTGAATAATTAATTGTCAAATTAATTATGGGATAATGAGATTTTTAATTGGATAATTAATTGTTGAATTAACTATGGGATATTGAGGTTGTGGATATTGAATTAATTAATTGGTGAATTAATTAAATGGTATTGAGGTGCTTAATTAATTTGGGAATAAATTTTGGTGGTGTTTGTGGACGAAATCTTGGTGTACTCCAAGACTCGTGAAGATCATGCTAAACAACTTAACATCATCTTGAGTATACTGATAGAGAATCAAATATAAACCAAGGTATCTAAGTGTTAGTTTTGGATTGATTAGGTATACTTCCTAGGTCACATAATCTCGAAGGAAGGTGTGGCAGTGGACCTAGAAAAGATGTAGACAGTGGTTTCTTAGGAGCATCCCGAGAATGTTTTCGATATCTGTAGATTTTTAAGGTTATTTGGATATTATCAAAGATTCATCTAGTAATTTTTCTGATTGGAATTTCCACTTTCAGGGTTGACCAAAAAGGGGATAAAGTTCTGGTATGGAGCATGTGACAATGCCTAAATAAGTTCTTAACATCAGCATCGATCTTGATCCTACCTAATCCAGGTGAGGAGTATACAATGTTTTGTGATGATTTTAGAATAGGTCTTGGGGAAATGTTGATGGTGGGATATGGATTTGTGGAATATGGGTCTCATTAGTTGAGGCCTCATGAACGGAACTACCCTACACACGACCTTGAGTTGGCAACAGTTGTTTATGATTTTAAGTGTTGGTGACAGTATCTGTTGGGTTAGAAGTTTATTGTGTATACTGATAATAATATCTTAAATTATATATTCTCCCAATGAGATTTGAATCTATGGAAGTGAAATGGGTTAATTATATGTAGTTATTTGATTTTGAGCTAGCATATACGCCCAGTAAGGGGAATAATGTCGTTGATTCTTTAAGAAGGAAAAAATCAGACTCATGTTGTTCAAGAGTCTAGTGTTAAGTAGAAGATGATGAATTTACTAGATGAGATGCATGTTTTATTTCAAGAGAGTCAGGAGAATATTAATCTCATATCAATTTTATTGGAGTCTACACTTTTGGGATGGATCAAAGATAGAAAGTATGAGGATCTGGAATGCTTGAACTTGAGGGAAATCCTTGAAGGTGTGGAGTCACCTTCTGATTAGATCATAGATGAGGATGAGATCATCTATTCCAGGAACTGGGTTATTGTTCTTACAAGTATTTAGGAGGAGATTATGCATGAATTTCATGCCTCAAAGTGGGTGGTACATCTAGGTGTGACCAAAATTTAGTGTGACCTACGATGACAGTTTTGGTGGTCAGGCATCAAAATGGAAATAGAAGGGTTCATGAAATAATGCTACACCTATCATTAGGTGAAGGTAGAGCATCAATGACTTGGTGATTTGTTGTAGTTGTCTCTTATTATAGAATGTAAGTGGGAAGATGTTAATATGTAATTTTTGGTGGGTATCCTAAGAACACCTCAAAATAATGATACTATTTGTGTTATTATATACTAATTGATAAAGTTAGTGCATTTATTTACAATGTGGGAGAAGTTATTAGTGAATTAGTTGGGAGTATTGTATGTTCAGAAGATATTCCATCAGAATAGGGTTCCATGGACTATTTTTTTAGACCATGATTCATGTTTTACTTATCTATTTTTTTAGGTCTTGCAGAAGGTTCTTGGTACATAAGTTTTTTTTAGTATGTATTTCCACCCATAGACAGATGGGAAGTTGAATCATAATATATAGGTGCTTGATGATATTCTTTGGGCATGTTTACTTGACTTCATTGGGTCTTGGAAGAAGAAGTTGGCACTAATGGAGTTCTTATATAACAACAACTATTAGGAAACTATACAGATGGAACCACTGATATGTAAGTGCATGGATATAGATTAGAGTAAAAAAAAGTTGTATAATGATAGATATCTACAACCCCTATATTTTACAGATGGTGATCATGTATTCCTTTGGGTGTCACCTAGATTGGGTCACTTCATGATACAGAGACAAGTCAAGTTGGTGCATAGGTTTTTGGATCATTTGAGGTTGTGGAGAGAATCAGGCCAGTGGTGTACCGATTGGATCTTCCAAAGATATAAAGTGTTATGAATGATGTTTTCCATGTGTCACAACTTCATTAGTATCACCCTGACCCTTTCTGTGTGATCGAGGTGGATAATGTTGAGCTTGAGTTAGATGTGTCCTTTGAAGAGCATCTGATATGTGTGTTAGATTGTTGTGAGAAAGTGTTGTGGGGAAAGACCATGCCAATATTTCATGTATTTTGGAAACATGGTCGTGTTTAGAAGGAGACTTGGGAGAGAGAATTATATATGAGGGTTCAATGGCCTAACCTTTTTAACTTAGAATTTTATAGATTCGTGGGAGTACAGCTTGGGGATGAGATGTTATATGGTGGGCAGTTTGTAAAAACCTAACCTTTTATAGAGATTTATCGGGCTTGTTTATAGGTACTCTTTTTCTTTATGTTGATTACTTTTTGTTTGGGTTTTACCTTGGGGTGTGTTTGGGTGAATATTTGAGAAAAGTGAAAGAAAGAGGTATGTGCATGGTTGGCGAACAGTTTTCCTTAACCGTGCACCATGTCCAAGAAAACTATGAAACCCTAGATAGAGAGGGTTTTCAGAGTTGATGCATGGTTTATCAAACCATGTGACCTAAAAGGAAAAACCATGCACCCACCCCCCACTATAATAGGTGCACGGTTAGGGGAAACCATGCACCCCGATCAGTAAACTGTGCATACAGGATTTTAATAATTCAAAAATTAGTTTTAAAATTTTTCAGGCCCCCGTTTTAAACACCATTCAGCCCTAACTAGACCCCTAATGCCTTTCCATGATTTTCGATCCTCCCAGATAGATTCCAAGCCATTCTGACCTCCTTTCTTCACAATCCAAAGCCCATATTGAATATCTACACCCCTCCTAGTAAGAGGATCTCATACCATGTAGTTTCCTTTCTCTTTTTCATTATTCTCCCTTTCATTGTAGGGTTATTCCCTATTTTTTGTTGAATATAGATCTAGAATTGAGGGATCTTGATTTATATGATCTTGAATTTAGGTTTAAGATCCAGATCTTGTTCTACGTCATTATTCTGTTCAAATTGGGGATTTCCATTGGGTGAATGCTTGTCAATGAGTTGAGGTAGGTGGTTTATTATTCAAATCTCTTAGTAATTATTTCAATTAAATTTATGTAATTTTAGAATTTCTAGAGTTTTTTTAGAAATTTAATTTCCTAACTGAATTAATTATTCTGGTGAATTAATTTATTAAGGAATTGTGATTTGGGGATAATTAATTATTGAGTTAATTATCAAAATATTGAATTGGGGTTTGGGGATAATTAATTGTTGAATTAACTAATGAAATATTAGATTGTGAATTGATTAATTAATTGTAAAATGAATTATGGGATAATGAGATTGTGAATTGAATAATTAATTGTTGAATTAATTATGGGATATTGAGGTTGTGGGTATTTAATTAATTAATAGGTGAATTAATTAAATGGGATTGATGTGATTAATTAATTGGGGAATTAATTAAGGGTATTTATGTGATGAAATAATTTTTAAATTAATGATATTGAGATGATTAATTAATTGTTAAATTAATTAATGGTATTTAGATGATTAATTAATTCTTGAGTTGATTAATGGTATTGAGGTGATTAATTAATTGTTGAATTAATTAATGGGATGGAATTAAAATAATGAATGGTAAAAATAGTATTCATGAGTGAATTATAATGATGAATGGTAACAATGGAAATCATACGAGAATTGAGATAATGAATGGTAACAATGGAATTCATGTGTTAATTGAGATAATAAATGGTAATAATGGAATTCATGTGTTGATTGTGATAATTAATGGTAATAACGGAATTCATGTGTTGATTTAGATGAAGAATGGTAACAATGGAATTCTAAGATATGATATCCCTTGGGGATAGTTCAAACTCTGGCAGTGGACAAAGCGGGTATTGAGGTATGGGTGTCTATGGGAATCTGGGGGTGTATGTGGTTAAAAAAAGAATAGTTGTTAATGTGATAACTGTTTATTTATGCATTGTTCTTTATTCTTTATACAACTACATACACTGTTATTTGACTAGATATTGTTTTAGATGTCGTTGGTGGTGTCCTACTGAGTTGTAATCACACCCTACACAGGTTGCTTGATTGGTACCCGAATAGATTTCATGATTACAGGATAGGACAAGGGAAAAAGTCTTGTGTTAGATGGTTGAGGATGGAGCATGGATGAGGGAACTAGACATTGTTCAGGACCTTCTTGGGAGTTCTCGGTGTATTTACTTTTGGGTTTCATTTTGAAACTTTACATGTACTTTAGCATGATATATCTACTATTTAGTTGTGATATTGTATTCATATTTTTGGTCATCTTGTGATATTGAATTATTCAGGTTATGTTATATCATTCTTTGGTTATTTTTTATTTATTTTCACTGGTGTATTACTCTGACAAAGAGGGTATAGTCTCCCCATGACTGATATTAGACCCTCGCTACTTGTCGGAAACCTCTAGCGTATGGGGAGGCACACTTATGGTCATGTGACCCACCGGCTCAGGGAACTAGTGTGCGGAACCCAGGTCAGGATGTTATAATGACCTTGGATATTGGGTGTGATCCATATGAGTAAAGTTGGGAGTAATTCATGTGACAATTGTAGGACCATAAATCCTCTAATAATTAGCCCTGCCTATGTATGTATAGTATTTTTTTGTTAGTCCCTAAGGATTTTCCCCATAATATGTATACTATGTTATGTTTTCACTATTTATTATTTGGTATATTATTTTATTATATTTTGGTATGAATTTACATCTTATGTGTTGGTTATTTATGATTAGTAATTCTTGTTATATGATGTTCTTTACATCATTATCATTATTCTTTTATGATTATTCCATGAAATTTCTTTACTTATAGATTCCCCTTGTTCTTTATTATCTCCAAAAGTGTTTGTAAAGAATTTAAAGAAAATATATGGGTTGTTTTTCCAAGTTTTATTTCAAATGGTAAATTAAAGTCTTAGTTTTGTGTTTTAAAAGGAAATATTTTGAAAAGGGTGTGTCCAGTGGTGTTTGTTTTCAAACCTTGAAAATGAAATTAAAACCTATTTGCTCATATTTATTTTCAAAAAAAAAAGGATTTTTTAGAAAATGAATGAAATAGACTCATGGTGGTATCCTACTAGATGATAGCTCACACCCTACATACTCACATTAGTGGGTATGTAGCCTTGATGTCTTATATAGGGTTCTCAGGTTTTTTATTTTAGTTTGTTTTGGCACCGCTCACTTGTGGAAGGTGAGTGTGGATATGGTTTATGGAGGAGACTTGTGTGTCACATGTAGTTTTGGGTTCTTGTTGGGTGTAATCCACTCTAAAATTATACTTTTATCTTGGTTTTTTCTTGGTTTATAGATTTATAATTCTTATACAAAAGTAATTTCATTTTTTTAGTAATTTACTTGATAGATTTTTTATTATTCTTTAATTTTATGATATGTTTGGATGTATTATTTTGGAATTTTAAGGGTGAAATCATTCCAAAAGGTTGACCTTGATACCCTTGGTTCTTATCACCAACCCATGGTGACCAAGAATACACCACAAGACTTCTGGCGGGTCAGCTCAGGTGTTGGGTTAGGTGGCAGTCTGGGTAAGTTCATTACACCAATTCTTCTTCTTTATTCACTTCTTCAAGAACAAAAGTTTCATAATTATATTTTGTTTCATGATAAAAAAATTCACATCACTACTATCAAATATTTTTTTAATCCATTTTCTAAAACATTTATAGGCTTTACTCTTTGATGAGTACCCAAAATTATGCCTTCATCTATAGTATCACCATATTTTTTTTGATTTCTCACTTTGTTCTGAATGAAAAAAAAAATTGAATACTTTGAGATGTATTATTGAATATTTCCTATCAATCCACATTTAATATTGTGTCTTATCATCTTTATGTCTAAGAAAAACTATATTTTTAGTATACATATCCACTTTCACTACTTCTTTTCAGTAATGGTGAGAGATGAAAATTTATATCAAAAATGTCTTGGACATATTATTTACCATGAGGTTGCTCCTTTCCATGACTCTATTATATTGAGGAGTCCTTGCTAATGAAACTTCAACCTTTATTCCATGCTTCTCTAGATAATTTTAAACCTCAATGGAAGTATATCCAGTTCCACTGTATAACCACATAATCTTTAAGGTTCTTCTAGTTTCTTTCTCCACATTTATTTAGAATATTTTAATATAGTCCAACACTTCTATTTTTGACCGTATAAACATAGAACATCCCATCATGAAATATTTATAAAAAAATAGAATAAAATACTTTTTTTAAAAAGTAAAATTCATTATATTAAAAGATAAAAGATAAACAAGAGTATAAAATGAGACTTTTTACAATAATCATTATGCCAAAAACAAAATATGTCAACATGAACATCATTATTCCAAAACATTTCACTAGCCTCCATAAATTTGTTTTCCTATCCATTATCCATAAGTTTTATTCACAAAAAATTATTTGTAATGATGTAATTCAGGGACAAAATATATTCCAAACAATTTATCCACCTGTTAGTAAGATTTCAGGATAAATGAAATATGTCATTTCTAATTTCTTGCACCACAGTGGTCAAGTCACACTCAAGACAAAGATCAATACATCTATACCTTTTCACCACTTAAACCGAATTAATGATTCCAATAATTTCTATATCCAGAGAAGTAGTGATTCCACAAGGTCTATAGAGATAGCCCAAATCTTTTCCTACGTGGTCTCTGAAGATGGAACAATACCCACCAGGACTCAGATTACCTCTTAAATCACTATCCATATTCTATTTAATCCATCCAAGAAAAGTAAATACCCATAAAACTTATAAAGTACCATTATCATGCAAAGAGTTTTCACAAAAATCCATATTGAAAAGAATTTTACCTTTTTACAGTAACAAGAATATACGCTAGTGAAGATTAAATATTAAACTGAATTACTTCATGGATAAATTTTTTATGGCTATTACATATTATTTGAAGTATCTCCACATAAGACACATGTAGCAGGTTTTTCATTTTCTTTGAAATATATAACTAAAAACAAGCTTCAAATTGATCATAAATAAAAGAACATTGAGGTAACCATACCTAAAATAGATAATACATAACATTTCACAAGACAATGGTTGTAACACAACATAAAAAAGGATGATCAATTTTATCCTAGTTTTGATTACACACAACACACTTTGAACAAATTCTAATTACAACAGATTGTAAAAAAATTATCAGTAGGTAACTTTGAATGAAAAATTCCCCATGAAAGAGTAAAATGGGATGGAAGAATCCAAGGTTTTTTTATATTCTTTATACAGTTATTATTATGTTATAGAATGGTTTTTTGATAGAAATATTTTTAAGACAACATCCCATTAATAGTATATTCCCATATAATAATTTCATCCCCACTAATAAAATTATAATTTAAGACTATTTCTTTGATCTCTGTAGGAAGGTTGTCAATAGGCAATTCAATCTGCTCTTTAATCAAAATGTTGGTATCAAAATACATGTCATGGGGTGAAATATTTATAAGGAGAGGGGTTACATACCAATTATCCTTAAAAAATTTAAGATAATAATGAGTGCTGAAAATCTAATCAGAGTCATCCATAATAGAGGAATGTGAATTCTTAAAGGCAGACCAAATTGAGGATTCCATATAATTGAAATTTCCAGCTTTAAGTTTTCTAAGAAATCTATTTCTTAAAAAGTTAAGACCTTAAAAATTCCCATTAATAAGTCTCCACATAAGACTAGCTTGTAAATCATGATTTAAATTGGTGATATTTTTAATTCCTAACCCTCCACAATCAATTTGTTGACAAAATTTTTTTATAGGACAGTAGAAAATTTCCTTTGGATAATGATTACACTATAAATAAAGTTTTTAATAAAGATGTTAATACTTTTTATGATATCATCTGGCCATTTTTAAATCATGAAAGAATAATCAAATTTTGAAACAATTCTAGCTTTAACAAGACAAATGAAACAATCCATTAATAACAATTTACCTTTCTAGAAAGATAATTGGTTCCTAATTTTTTATTACAATATGAGAAAAATAATTAACCTAAGACTTAACCCAAAACATAGGAATGCCAAGGTAAGTAAAAGGTAAATTTCCTTCTCTAACCCTTAGCTCATTTATTATGTTCATCTTCCTAGTTATAGTAATTCTTTTACCAGAATAAATAAAATATTTCTCCCACCTAATTTACTAACCTGAAACTTTCTCATAATAGAGAAAAGAATTTTTGAAATTCATGATATTCTTTTTATCCCCTTTGGATAAAAATAATTATGTCATCAACATAAAAAATATGAATATAAGCAATAAGATCTCTAATAGCTCTGATGGATACAATCTTATTCTCAATCACCAATCTAAGAAGCAACTTGCTCTAGTAATCATCTGCAATAAAGAAGAGAATATCTTAAAGGGGATCTCCTTGCCTTACCCCTCTTGTACAAGTGAAGTAACCCTCAGGGGATCCATTTATCAAAACCAAAATGTGGGTATAACTCAATAGGATTTTTACCCAATTAACAAAGACTCCATTAAAAAAAACTTAGTTAAAAATAATATATAAAACCCCAATTAAGAGTGTCAAATGGTTTTTTGACATATAATTTGATATCAATGTTACCTCCTCTAGTAGGTTTCTTAAGAAGGTTAACACATTCACAAGTCATAAAAAGGCAATATTTTATGTTTTTACCTTTGATGAAACCAAATTTATTTGAAGAAATTATCTTGTTTTTAATGTTAGAAAGCCTGTTCGATAGAATCTTTCCAATAATTTTGTAAATTGTGTTAATAAGAACAACCAGTCTAAAAAGATGTATTTCATTAGCATTTTTAATTTTAAGGATGTGAGCTTGGAATTGAGCATTAATTCCATGTGTAATGTGACCATTTAAAAAAAAGTTATTAACCAATCTACACACATCAATGTATATAATGTCCCAAAAATTTTGAAAAAAAGAATTTTTAAAACCATCAGGTCCAAGAGAGCTTCTAGAGTTCTAATTAAAACTGTCCTCCTTAATTTCAAAAGAAAGAGGAATAGTAGAGAGATTAGAATTATCCTCTTAGGTGAAAAGTTTTAAAATGATGTCTTCTAGAGATTCATTGGTAGTGTTAGAAGTACCAAAAAATCATCATGTAATAGGAGACAACATGTGATGAAAGGTCTTTCCTATTTTCAACGAAGTTTCCATTATAAAAAAGAATGACCAAGGTCCTGTTAATTTTCATTACCCTTTGAATAGAGTTAAATAATTTGGTATTTCTATCTCCACCCTTGATCCATTTTACATTAAAATCTTCTCTCTGCGTGTTCTCTTTTAGATTAAGTAACACATTCAGATCATAATTGACCCTTTTTCCTCTTCAAGGCCAGTAGAAAAATCATTTTCAGTGTTTTTCTATTGGATTGAAAGAATCAAGGATTCAAGATATGATATTTTTTCATCAATGTGACTGAATCAATTCTTACTCCATGATTTCAATTTTTTCCTACGGATCTTAAGTTTTAAAACACAAGAAAGAGCATAATCTTTAAAGTTAAAGGAACTCCAAGTCTCCTGAATTGGAATTTTACATTCAGGGTGAGTACTCCAGGAATTATTAAACCTGAAGGGTAAAGGATGTCTTTATATTGTAATAAAATACTTCTCACTATATGTTCCAACTTGAAAAATTTGACTATATACATTGGTGTGGACTAGATTCAATAAATTTTATGTTCTACTCTTCTTTAAATGGTAAGGGTTTGTCAATATCTTACCTATCAAGCATGAATCACAAATATTTTCTTTTTTTCTCTTCATTAAAGAAATATGAACAAAATATTTTAACTTTGATAGATTTTCTAAACCTTTTTTATTAATGTGACCAAGTCTTTGATGCCATAAACTATCCTCATCTTATATAATAAGGAGAAAAGTATTATTCTTCTAGTTTACTTAATATTGGTTTTCATTTGTTCTCCATCCTTTTATAAAAGATATTCTATCATTTACAATGATATTGTTTCATTTTTTGTTGAACATGACTTCCAAACTTGGGTTATATAATATATTTACACTCAATAGATTGTGATGAAGTTCATCAACATAAATAACTTCATTATCCTTCAATTCATCTCCAATAAGGTGAGTCTTACCACTCCCTTTTATCTTTAGATCTTCATCATTTCTAAACTTTAAAATTCTATCAAATATTTATTTTACATTCCTTTATATTCATATTACCCTTAATGTGTGATGATCACCCACTATCAAGAATCCACTTCCTACTATTCTTAATAGACTTAAAATAAATATAAAAAATACCTTTCTCTTTTATCATAAGCTTCTGATCTTTCCATGAAATTTTAGAATGAGTTGAGACATATATTAATATCTTCTTATATTCTTCAAAAAATGTAATCATATAATATTCCTCTTCCTCCAAAGGGTAAAATATATTTTTCAAAGTAACTGGATTGGATTTTATTACATCCAATTTTCTTTGTCTTCCATTGGAAAACATCTACTTCTTTTTCTATAATCGATAGATTTATACCCAAATTTAGAACAATTGAAATAATATCCATATAATGTATTTCTATTTTGATATAAATGATACATTTTATTTTTCCTTTATTGGATTCCAATTTCTTATCCTCTCAAATAAATTTCTTCTTAACCACAATAAGACATTGTTTAACCTATTTAGATATATAATTGGTACTTCATTAGAGGAAAAATCTTGTTGCTTCCATTTCTCCCCAAATATCATTTTTTTATAACTCATTTATTTTTTATAAGTTCTATATGATTGGTAATTTTTTCCTTTCATTTATTTCCCTTTACTCTTCACATTTCTATATTTAATTTTAATGTTATAATCTCATATCCAAGGATAATTTTACCTATAAAATTCCGTCTTTAAATGTTAAACACTTCCTAAAAATTTCTTATACCTTCTCATTTAACACTTTCATTTGATACTTAATCTAAAAACTATCTAAATTATAGATTCTTCCAAGTTACATCTATTTTTATTTCATATTCCAGCTTCTTTATCAAATATATAACCCTTTCTTTGATAATTTCAATATTATTAGATTTATACTTGATGGACATATTATGATAATTTATGATCTTAGTCTGCTCCTCAATCTTTAACATTTAGTTTACTACTTCTTCAAGTTTCAAATTATATTTTTATTTATATTTTTTATATTTTTCCATAACTTTCTATAAATGATCAACTTATAATTCAAGATCATAAATATAACATGAGTGTTCTTTAAAAATATTTCAATCTCCCCATTCATTTTTATTTTCAAATAAAGTTCCTGAATATCCCCTTCTAACTCCACCTTGAGATCAATAACTCCCTCTGGTTGATCATCCTTTTCTACTTTATATTTATATTTCTACATTGAATCCATTATAGTATCTTTTGTGTATGTGATAAACTCATTTTTAATACATTCTAATAGATCTTCATTAGAATATTCTTCCTCTTTGATCACTAATACTTTTCTTTGAAATTTATTTCCACTTGAATTTATTGAATCATAGTTCCTTATAGGGGTAAATTTATTTCTTTATTTTATGATAATTTAAACTCACCATCCACTACATCAAATCTCTTTGTAAACCTAGTCCCAATCCTTACACAAAAAAAATATTCTAGGGGTAGTTTACCTTCAATTATTCCTTCACCTCTCTTATATGTTCTTGTTATAAGAAACCATATTAAATTTAATTTCAATAAACCTTTTTATTTTCCATAACTTTGAATTCCATTTCTTTAGATGAATAATCTAAATAACTTTTCTGCTTCACTCACATTTCATATGCAATCAATTTTTTGTATAGATTATTGATAGATAATTCCACAAGATTTAATTCTTCAAGAGAAGGAACCTTAGATTGTAAATATGTGAAAATATCTATATAATCTTATTCATGATATCATTATATTTCATTTCCTGGCCAATTACATGAATATAACATATCACTTTAATAAGATGATTGAAGAAACTATCAATATTTTCACTTGAACTCATATTTAGATCATCAAATCTGCTTTGTAAAACTTGCAACTTCACTTATTTCACTTTTTTATCACCTTCATGGATATTATAAAGTTTAAACCAAAAATATTTTGTCTATTTTATAAGCCATCACATTAATGTAAATATGATTAGGCAATGCTACTGATATGTCATTCAAAGCCTTTAAATCATCATTGCACATCTTCTTATCTACTTTGATCATTGAAATTTCAGTGGAATCACTTGCTTGAATTACATGAACTACTACTGAATAAACATCTAGCCCAATAGATCATAAATTTTATCTCATTCCATTATACCAAATCTAATAATTCCACCCACCAAATATAATTACTCCCTTAATATTCACATCATCTCTATGACAACAACTTACTCTAGAGGATTCTCCAAGAAATATCCTATAGATTTGATACAACATTTTTTAACTAGAGGCATCATTATATACCCTAATAGGAGGGAGGTGAATTAAGGTGTCTTAAAATTTATTTTTATCTTAAATTTAATTGGATATTATCTTCAGGTCAGAGAATACACCTTGGATTTTTTATAGAAGAACAACCAAATATAGAATAATAAAAGAGAACAAACACAAATATTTTTACTTGGTTCACCCACACCAAGATACATCCAAGGATAAAATATCATCAATGTATTGATATTATAATTAATCAACACTCTACTAGTTTGTGATTACAAGATTTAGGATAATCTCATTGTTCATCCAAGGTCCATGACCTCCTCATATCTTCCACTCCCTACATTTCAAGAGGGTTCCAAAATATTATATTGACACATAGGTCAAACTCACAAGGATATCAATAAAATTTATAACACCAAACTAAAATGGGTGTTCTCCATGAATCTATATTAATTAATTCCCGATCTTTAATGATATACATAAAAACTCTTTACTTCAAAGCCTGATATTTGATAGAATCTAGTCCTATCACACTCTACTTCAAAATTCCAAATATTTAATAAATTCCACTACTAGTTCCCTCTCCTTTACTTATTCTAAACATTAAATATCCCTTAATAATCTATAATTCATTTCTTATTTATAGATAATTACAATATATTTTGATAATTTTAAATTTCAAATTCAAAATTTAGATTTTAAATAACTTCCATATTCCTATTCTTCAAATCCAACCATTGATTAATCCTCTAGAAAATATCAACCATTGATCTCTATTATAGATGTTGAAATTCATTAAATAATATAAAAATAGTTAATAGAGCACCAAATAAAGAAAAAAATTCACAACCTCTAGGTTTTCAACCACTAAGACATGTCCTCTAATAAAAATTCTCATGTAGGGATCTATATTAAATTGACCATGGCGTGTTACTCAAAAATACCATGACATTGTGTTTCTCTAGGTGAAACACCCTTCAAAATGTCTGACTCCATATTCATCTTCTTTTTTTCCTCTTAAAATCTAAAAACTTGAGACTTGGCATGGATTCTTCTACAGTGTGGGTATCCTTTAGTTTTCTATTTTAAAACCTCTCCCATGAAAATCATAACAACCATGAAAATTTCAGTTATGGGTCTCCACTTTTTTACAAGGATTCTTCCAATGAAAAACACCATTTTATATATTTCATGAATATTCTCTCTATTTTACATCCACCAAGGCTTATTTTATTACATGGTCTTAAATCCCATGGCGAAACTAAATTTTCTCCTCAAAATGTTAAAGGATAAAATCTTATGTTTTCTCTATAAAACCTTACACATACCTTATAAATCTAAATAATTTTTATAAAAAAACATATATTTACTCCACTAAACCTTATACGTATTAGGAATTTTTCTAAAAAAACCTTAAATATACACCCAAATAATGTAACTTCTTTAAAACACTGGCTATTATGACATTCTCAACACAATCATTTTGTATAAAAATGATTATAGTTTGAAATGAATCCAAAATGCTCACTTATTATCAATTCTAGATATTTCCCAATCCACTATGGATGTTTTCTATAAACCCTTACATATACACCCAAATAATGTAACTTCTTTAAAACACTAGCTACTATGACATTCTCAACACAATTATTTTGTATAAAAATGATTCTAGTGTGAAATGAATCCAAAATGCTCACTGATTATCAATTCTAGATATTTCCCAA
Organism: Viscum album; assembly: GCA_963277665.1. Taxonomy (NCBI): domain Eukaryota; kingdom Viridiplantae; phylum Streptophyta; class Magnoliopsida; order Santalales; family Viscaceae; genus Viscum; species Viscum album. The sequence continues at coordinate 1,233,298,777 of OY728159.1, read as the reverse complement.
TCCACTATGGAATATTTATACTCATCGTGATGTCATTAATGACATGGTGATTGATTATTTCACAAAAATTCTCACTATCTTTTCATAACTTCACACAATTTCAACTATTAAACTTCAATTTCCAATGGAATTCCAATTGAAACAAATACAATTACAACCTATGGTTTTAATATAAGGGGGGTTAGATAACTAGTAATATTGGTGAGATGAAAACATTTAGAGTACCTCACAACATGTAGTAGTTAATTGGAAAGGTGTTCCCATTTGTGATGATTGGGACATTAGTAATAATTTTGAAATCTCTCATAGAGCGAAATAAAGTTTTATATGGATGGAAATGAAAATGTCACCTAATAAAGATTAAAGTCATCATTTTTAGGGTATATCCATTGACACTTTAGATTGAGGTGATTGATTATAGGTATGATTAGGTATCTATAGTATGGGGCACTTCCGTGTTATTAGACCATAGCATGTGGTGTTTGATGGGTCTATTGAGATTGTACGGGCATTTTTTTATGCAATGAAACTTAGGAGTTGATGGTTTTGGGAGAATTTAATGTTAAAAATGTAGTGATAAGTGAATTAATATGGTGGGGAGTGATCCATTTACTATTTGAGGGTGAGATTCTCATTTTTGAGAAAATTTAATGAATGAGAAGGGTGATATTTTGAGAAAAAATGAATCAAATATATTCCACATTTTTTATTAATGTTTGGGTGTAAGAAAGTTAGTAATGCCTAGTCATTATTCTTGGTAATTGATCAAATTTAATATTTTATAATTAGGTAATTTAGTTTAGAACAATGATAATATGGATACACCAATTAGTCATTTTGTGGGGGTATAACCATCAAGTAGGAAGGGTCATGAGTGTTTCTATATTGATAGGTGGGTGGTTGAGATATCACTAAAATGTTAGGGTATAGGTAGACTAATTATCTCTGGATGATCTATAAATATTATATTTTAAATTAATCTATAATATTTGAGAATAATAAATACCTTTGGTAATTGGATCACTATATAATTCAATGAAAAATCCAAGAGGAACCCATATTGAGAGTATGTCAGTGCTCTCAGAAATAGTATAGTGATAGATTAACTGATTTTGAGAGTTTCTTAAGGTATGATTTCTTGAATTAAGATTGTATTAGGTTACAATTTTGGAGTTATTTCATATGTTTCCTAGAGTAAAGACATCAGAATTATATGGGAAATATGAATCTACATGGTGTGGACTAGAAGATTTTGGAGAGTGTCAGGTAGTGGAGTAATGACCAATGATTTTCATGGGTAATATGGTATGTTGAATTAGAATTCACATTAAATACATCATTTAGATAATGAATGATGGGTATGGTGAGACTGAGTGCATGGGCAGTAGAACTAAATCTAGTTCATAATTATGAATGAGGTCGGGTTTTGGGTTTTTATGGATGAAATATAATCCAAAAGATGTATCCAAATGCTTCTCAATGAGGAGAAGATATATGGTGAGGATTCTATAATGAACCATGTAATTATGGATTCATTTAATGGTAAAAAACAACCAAACTCTGATGGAATTGAAGCTGGTGGACCTCTAGCATTTTTTTAAAATTTTATTTTAAATTAAAATTTATAAATTAAACAAATAAAAAACCATCCCCCTCATCTATTTAGAATTAGAATAACCTTGAGGGTCTCCATCCTTCTTTATTTCCTCTACCTCTCCATAATTCAAGATCTTAGTCACTAATAAATGTTCAATCGACACGTTGTCCATGGAATTGGGTTTCCACAATTGGGGATAAGGTAAACCCTAGAGTTATTTTAACTATTTCTCTTATCTCATGTGTGTTTTAGTAAAAAATCCTATTTAGGAACCATTTGTATGATTTTATGATTTAATGTGAATAGATCCAAATCAATATGTGATACTGGATGGGGTAACTCCAATGAGTACTAGATAGTTGGAACCTATACATTAATATATATACTACATGTTTTATGTGTGATGGTGTATGAGTTCATGAGGGTTTAGATTCAGTTAATATGTATATATACTGGGAGGATTTAAAATTATGAAATAAGTAAGGTAGAGCCTCTTAGTTCCATAAAGAGTGTCTCACAAGAGGTTTTATGACATTAAGAATTCCCTAAAACTTATTGTCTAAGGGTTGTGTGTACTATTTTTATGAAATAAACCCATAAAGGCTATTAGGCTTGAGATAAATTTATAATAGCCTCAATTAGACTACATTAGGCTTTTGTTATTGGTCTAGTGATTTTAAACCATACAGTTGTCCTATAGGTGGTTGATAATTTCCCTTTTTAGGGACATTTGGGGGTTTTGGGAGCTCCCCTGAGTGAAGAAAATCCTTTTGATGCTTGATTATGTGTAAGGAAGTCCTTTAGTGTCATTGAGTGGGTTTTTATTGGTGATGGATCCAACTTAAGGATTATATTAAAGGGATAGAAAAAGAGATGGAGTTATTGGGTTGTAAGGATTTTCTAGAGAGGGACATTATGGGTATTGAATATGAGGTTTTGAGATAAGACCCATGAGGGAAAAACTGTGCTTTTCAGATAACTTAAGAGTGTGGGATAACTTTAGGTCTTGAGTCCTTTTTTAAAATATAGCTTATGAAACTTATGGAAGGTGATTTAATAGATAAATTGGAATGAATAAGTGTTCTTAATTAAATACATCCTTTGGTGGTATATTATAATATTAAATTCATGATGAGTTATAAAAAATCCCAGTACAAGGATTGATTAGGAAATAGTCCTTAGGCTTTGTGACAATGATGGTTGTATGGGAATTTGTGTATGGAAAATGAGTAAGTATCTTTAGAATAGATTAGGTAAAACCTTTATTATATGAAACCACCTTTAAGGTTATGTATGTGAGTTAGTATCACTAAGTAAGGTCCAAGGTAAGGTCTAAGTAATTAAGTGAAATGGACTTCATTGAGCAAAAGGGGTAAGTCTATTGGCCTGTATTATTGTGCCTTATGAGTTAGGGCTTAACATAGAATGTTATCTAGTTAGTTTGAGTGAATAAAGAGTTGAGATATATGTAATGGGTCCAATTTATGGATAACTAACATCCAATTGTGAGTTAGGATATGAGATAAAATGGGATTAAGAGATATTATCAAAGAGCTAGAGCTATACTATGTTTCCATATTATGTTTTACTTGTCATTTTGACCCGATAGTGAAGAAAAATGATTATTTTGTGACATTTATCATGTGATAGGGATTTATAGATTTGGGGTGATCACTGTATTTTGATCCACCATCCTAATGTTCAAATATTCCGAGGGATCACTGTATCAGGATCTACAACCCATATGCTCTTATTTGGAGATTTGGGGATATCCTTATGTTGTAATATACTTCCCTGATGCTCAGTGAATTTGGTGGATCATTGTATTGATATAAAATTCCCAAATAATTATATTTAGAGATATAGGGAGATCACTATATTGTGATCTACCACCATAATGCTCAGATATTCTAGGGGGTCACTGTGTTGGGATCCACCACCTAGATTCTTGTCTTTAGAGATTTAGGGTGATCGATATGTTTTGATCTGCTACCTTGATGCTTAAATATTTTGTGAGATCGCTATGTTGGGATCCACCACATAGATTCTTGTATTTGGAGATTTATTTAGATCACTGTGATGCAATTAATCACCCAAATGATTATATATTTTGGTGATCGTGATGTTGGGACCCATTACCTAGATGGTTATTTTTGTGGGTCTGGCTATGTTACACCTTTCCGTTATATAGTTCTTATACATGAGGCTGGTAGATAGGCCATTCTCTAAATTATTACAAGGTTATGATAGATGTGGTCACTAAAATTGGCCTCGTTAGGTGAGGATAAAGGTTGTGGTGGCTTAGTCAGCACATAGTGACCTAAAATGATTTCTTACATTCCATGTGCTACTATATTATTTTCTCATACATACAGTTGTATATCTTTTCATATATTAGGGGAATCATTAGTGATTCCCTTATAATATTTATTTTCCACACTTTGTATGCGAACCTTTATGGACGTGCATGTGTAGATCTGAGTACAAATTGTACATGTGATTGATATAGAGTAGATTGGATGGGTTTTAGAGATGATATAGGATAACCTCAGAGTTTTATAGTATAATATCTTGATTCATTTTGTTCTTATATTTTATTTTATATATATAATCATCATAGTGATTGATTCTTAATTCATTATTTATATGAAATTACAAAGTCTTTTCTATTAATTTTTTTTATTTTTTATGGTTAAGTTATAGCTATAATTCCATATATATACTCTAAATGTCTATTTTGTGTGTTATTTTGGTTATTTATTTGGTATTATATTTTTTTATATTAAGATTATAGTATCCAAAATATTGGAAATAAACTTTATCCTCTAGTTATCAGCCTTTGGAACATGGGAAGACATGCCTGAGGTCTCATAGCACCACTGGATTAGCTATTATTTGGGTAAACCAGGCTAGAGCATTACAACATATATGTCTATAAATTGATTCAGACATTCCTCAATGATTTCATGTAAAAAGATGAATGATAAGTATTCATTTAGAAATAAAGAACCATCATTAAATATCTCGTACAAGAAATGAACTTGGGTGAGGAGTAACCTTTCTTAAATTATTGTATCCATAGGACAATGTGAAATAGTATTTTTTCGGTACTCTGACATTTCTCCATGTGTATTATCCTTGGTTGTAGCCCAGTGTGGGAAAACCAAGTAAATAATTTTGTTATTTCATGATTTATTTTATTTATAAAATTTACATATTTGATAAGGATACATTAATGGTGAGATATATTGAAACATCATTCCTAAAAACATATGGACAAGATCTAACGATGTGTAAGGGTTAAAATAATTTTTTAAAATTAAAGTTCGCCTTTATTCCCCCTACTCCAAGTGATTTAGGTCTCACTTTATAACCTAGTGGTCCCCATAAGTGTCGGAGCTTGAGAATTGTGAGGTGGATTTTAATTTTTCAAATATATATTTATAAAATTATATAACATATAGATTTTAGTTTTAATCCTCATGTTTTTTATGGTACTGACTATGAAGGTTGGTAATTAGAGATGTTTGGTTTTATATAATATTACAGAGATGATGTTAGAGTACATACTTCATAATTCTGGTATGAGAATACATAATGAAATGGTTCATGATGGAAAGGGACAAAACAATCTTGGTTTCTTCCTCGATAGATTTGGTATTTAATAAAATACTTCCTTATTCAATAAATTTTAAAATATGGGATTCTCTAAAAAAGATTAATGGAGTACCCATGAAAAGGGAAATTATGTGAATTTACCCTATGAATACTAAAAATAAAATCTTACAATGTTGATTCGGTCATGGAAAAACATGGAGAGAATTACCTTATGCTAGAATGGAAGAAAAATAAGAATAAGAATAAGAAGGAATCATAGAAAAAGGTTACTCCCATTGATGTAAATAAAATTAATTTTATTGATATATCTGAAATTAACACTCCCTTATAAGTTTCTTGAAATTCTAAAATCACATATTATCTATCAATTATGGAAATATACAAGGGTTTTTTTAATGATATGTTAAAATACCATTTAGTTATCTATATGAATAATTCTATTACAATAATCAAGATGAGATTAATGCCTTAGTAAAAGTAGTTCAATATCAATAAATCAATCAGAGAGTAGATTATTTATTTATAACATAATTTATTTTAGAAAATTTATAGTAGAAGTAAGAATAGTTCATATTAAAATAATCTAATTAATATATAGGTGAAATAATAACGGTGTAAAAAAATATTCTAGCAGTAATTTCACATGGATTTGAGGATCAAATGTATAAGGAGAAGGAATTCAGTGTTAACATGATCTTTCTCAAGAAAAATTTTTAGGAAAGGAAAAAATATGGTAAAGTAGAGTATATTACTACCTAGTTAAAATTAAAAGAACTAAAAAAATTATAGATTGAAAAGAAATTAAAATTCTTAAAAGAGAATCATAAGTTGAAAAATCCTCACATAAAAACATTAACAAGTGGAGTTTGAAAAGGTAATAATCAAGAAACAATAAAGGAAATAAAGGTTCTTATAAATTTATAAGATAAAATTTATCAAAAGAGAGAGAGAAAATATGATACTATTATGGAGGTATTGAAAACACCATGGATGTGTTTATAGTGGATATAAAACCAAGAAAAGAAAGAAATACCACTAATAAATATCAACCAAGAAAATAAAATAAAATATATTATTTATTTAGGATATGTTTTATTTATGATAGGTTGAATATATAGAAAGGTATTACAATATGATAGGTGATAAAGGTACCAATAATAAATACACAATCCCCATGTTAATTAGGATAAGTGTACACAATTAATAGAAATATGTTACATTGAAAAATTATTTTATGAAATTAGAGGAAATAAATGGTGTAAGTCATAGGACTGTACACCCAACAAAAATAATTGATTACATATAAAATACATCATAGAAAGCGAATAAACAAATCATAAAAATAAATGTTAAATCATATTTTTATTTAAAAAATAAGTATTAATGATTAAAAAATAATCAATAAAGATAAAAACAATATGAGATAAGTTAGAAGCATGTCTAAGTAGATTCATGAATTCCACTACATGGAAAGAGAGTAAAACATGTGGAAATATTGTCAATTGAAAAAATAATATAATGGTGAAAAGAGTACAATAATGAAACATAAAAGGAGGAGATATGCATTAGTGGGATTAATCTCATATTAGAATTGGATTCTATGACAAATAAGATAGAGGTTAAAAAAATTAAAAATCTAGAAATTATTTTATACAAGAGGTGTTACTAAATGTACAACCATAATGAAATATTGGTAGAAATATATAAGAAGGGGTTAGTTCAATACCAACCACATTCCTCTACTTGAGTATAATTGGGAAGTACCCCTTTCTATAATTTATTTATTCATAATAACTATTGTTGAAGTAATATGGGGTCAAGGGGTAGATAAGATCCATGAAGTTAATTCATTAAAAAGATTTAATGGGTTTAGAAGGTTTGATATAGAAGAATTCAAGTGGTATCATCCTAAAATTAAAGATCAAGGTATATCAACCAAGTTTGAAAAATTAGGTATAGAAGTTGATCCTTATTAGTGGAGCTCCATATTTCAAATAGGTGTCAGCTTTTTCTACAAGTGACATAAAATAGAGGCACATATAAGTGTTATTATGCATTGAAGGTGGATGAAAAATTAAATATAATGAAGTAGAAACAACAATAAAGGATGAAATCATGTCTTTTGACAAGTTAATTTATCTTTAACTAATAAGTGGTCTCATATATTTCTTAGGACATTTTAGGTTTTTAAAGAGAAGATACTCCCATGATGATTATCATTATTAATCCAAAATGAATTTAACAAGATTTTATGTTTTATAATTCATGGTGGTTGTTATACTTATTTATTAATGAAAATATATACTATGATGTTGTGAAAACTCTAGGATTCACAATAACAGAATAGGTTTGAAAATGAATAAAAGTTTGAAACAAAAGAAGAAGAATAACACACACATAGAGATTTATGTGGTTCAAGAAAAATCCCTATGTTCACAAAGAGTCAGAATCACTTCACTGTAAAAAATATAGGAGAACAATTATAAGTAGATCTCATAGTTTCTCACACATAAACCCTATCTTGAAATAGGTTAATAAATAAGATGGAGTATTGTTCCACCAACCACATAGAAAGTCTACATCGCTACAGTGAATAGTGGTCGGAATTTTGCATCGCTATAGTATCATGGCCACCTAAGTCTAAGGTGCTATAGTGGACAGAGTATGGAATTCTATGGAAATATAGTACCGTCGTCTCCAAATTCCACACTACTATAATTCCCTATAAGTGTCATTTGTTTAGATATGCTACAGTATTGGATAGTGCGCAGTATGGGATGAAAGCATTCAACCCAGCATTATCCAAACAGATCAGGCTACACCAATCCAACATGTGAAAGGAGGAAACATTTTTTAATAAGTGTTATGACTCATACACTCTTTGATTTCATGTTTTTTATTTTCAATTATATACAAGAGTGATTAATATCATAGATAAATTCATTAAGGAAGTAAATTCACAAGTTACACTCTGATGGAAATAAGTAAGTGCAATGGATGTCATTAATTATGTTAAATTATTATATTGTTTCCTATAATAAGCTTTTAATTAAGTTTGATTAGAGTATTTTTTTGATATATTATTAAAAAGTGGTAAGTTAACTCATTGAAAATGTTGTAAAATTTCAATTATATGTATAAATATAATAAGATATAGAGAAAAATATAAAATTTTTAAATAAGGGATGAGTTTTATAGTAAAATATGGAAGATTTTTTAAGTAATTGGTATCATAAACTTTTACAACAAAAAAGTGGTTTCAGATACTGGAAAACAATGGAGTAATATAATATAAAAAAATTAAAGGGAAATAAATAATAATAATATAATAGGATAATGAAATAAGTAGTATTAGTACAAAAATCCTTAAAAATGAATGGTATATGTTGAAAGAAAATATTCTAGAGGAAAAGAGAGTGGCCCTTTGAATAATATTTCAAAGGGGGAGTTTAATTACTCTATATTTTGAAACTCCCATGTATTGACTTGAAAGAAACCTACATAAACAGAACCTTTGAATTTTATTTTCAAAGGGGGAGGATTTAATTTGTTATAAATCCGTAAATATGATATTAAACCACACTTACTAAATGACTATGAGTTGAAATAGTTAGAGCTTTGAATTTATTGTAAAAGTGGGAGATAGATTCCCATAAATCTCTTCAAAATATGAGTTTACAAGAAGGGATGATGAATCTCTATGCATAAAGAGGGATAAATTACCTTTATTATATGTAGGTAGGATAACATTATTTCATATCAAGGCATTATACTTATATATATCAAAAATAAATTTATCACTTTGTGTTGACAAAAAAAATCAAAATGGGGAGAATGTTCTAACCAAAGGTTTGGTTTATATTTATTTTTTTGTCAACTATAGGTTATTCATTAATAACCTATCATGAGAAAAAAGTGATATTATAAAATACATGGTGAATCAAGTGGATATTAATAATACATGGTCTAAGATATGATATAAATACATTTCAATGATTCATGGATCATATATGATAAAGTGAAAATGTTAAAGAGATAAATAACATTAACATATGGTGACTCAAGAGAGATTTTATTAAGGTCACTAAAATGTATATGGAGAAATATCTTAACATAGAAAGGATAAAGATGGATTGAAGATTGAAGATTATCAATCTTGCATGGATGGATGATTTGAATGGATAAAGATGATAATTTTGGCATATTCATGCATTTTAAAAAGTTTGAGTATGAATGGATACATTTTAAGATGCATGAAAGAAAATATGGTGAAGATGAACAATATTAACTATAGTCATAGTAGTTGTACAATAATTGGTTATAAAATAAATGTGATGAGAGATAGTGGAAGTCCAAATATCCCGTGAGGAGATAAACCACACTATTTTTCATTCTATTAAACCATGGTTCCTAGACTAATGTGGTACATATAATTTTTCAAGAAGAAAACAAGTAACTCATGGTTTTAGGTGAAGGGTTAAATTTTGTTTACTTTAAGTTTCTACTAGAGGTTCCATGGACAAACTAAATCTTGGTATTGATTCTAGTTATAGAGTAATATTGAAAAATGGGAATATTATATAAACTACATTGTAATGATAACCATAGTGGAATTTGTGTATTATGAATTATTTGATATAATTGAGGTATGAGAGGAAAAAAGTCATGGTTAAAGGTAATTTTATAAAAAAAATATTTTTTGAGTATAGTTCTGAGAAAGGTACTAACTATTTTTATAAAGGAAACAAATGGATATTTCTTGAGTGATCATAATAATACTACATCTTTGCTTAAGGGAAAATATGCCATGGTGTGTGACATATATAGGTTTAAGAAGAAATAAACTAGTGGAATTTAAAGGATTTAAAGATATAATTATCATGGTATTCATATTATAACCATTATATAGAAAAATATTCCTTGGTTTTGTGCCCTATGTTGTGATTCACAGGTTTGTTTACATATTTTATTGATTTGGATATATTTTCAAATATGGATATTTTTATTCTAGTTTTAGATATTTAAATTAACTTTATTGTATTTTTTTACTACACTTTAAGGTATGTTACACATTACATGATTATTAAGGACCATGACTACTCAAATTGATTTTATCCATTGAATGAAGATCTTAGAGAATGGAGAGTCCTATTTATTTTTATGTCATGGAAGAAAAAGAAAGAGAGGATAATGGAGAGATTATTAATAATGAGATAACCCAATGATAGATTATCTATTAACACACCTAATTACGGAGGATGGATTATCACCATACATGGAGAAACAATAACTAGATTCAGTTATTCAGAGTAAAATATGGAGCATGTCATAGAAAATTCCCTTAATAAGGAATTGATCTCATATGATCCTCTTTACAAGAAGTGTTTACTACTATGAATACTATTTTTAATACAACATATCAACTCCATGTTAAAAAATATTTATTCACATATGGATTATAGATAAAGGAGGAAACACATAAATGATATTGACACATATTTGGTTTAGTTGATGAAATTCATTTCATTTTCTTATATTGTTCTTAAATAGACCTACATGTCTATAAACTGAAAATCCCAAGCTTTATAAACTATTTCATTTCAAAATCAAGAATATAGGTTTGTTCTTTTAAAATATAGATACACATGGAAATAAAGAACAATCATAATAATAATAATAATAATTGAAAAAAGGGTAATTAAAAGTAACCATAGTCAAATAGCATGAGATAAAAAGAAATCACAATCATTATAATATAATTGAGAATTAGTGATCATGGGAACACCTATGAGATCTAGGGATCATCATGGAAAATAATATAATAGAATCCATCCTATTAGTGCCTAATTTAGTTTAATTACCCTAACCCTTAGTCTTAGCCTACCTGGACTGGCTGATGGGGAAATCACCAAGAAAGGTCAACAACTCACTAGGGGCCACTAGCTAGTGTGTAATAATAAATCAATGCATCACATGAACCTGAATATTCTAACTATTTACTCTCGGTTCCTCATAATATATATAAAAATGGAGGTGAACAATCAAGAAATAACAGGTAGTAAAGTATACCAAATAAAAATTATAACACGCCCTCACCTCCAAGCATCCTTTATAGAGGCATACCCTTTATTGAGAATAACATAGCATAAATATATAAAACATTCCATCACTTAATTTGATATATTAAAACATAGGGGGCACACTTTTATGATATATTTTCATTAAAAATCCATTTTTTCAAAATTCCAACTATGAATTTAAACCATGATAAAAAAATTTATAAAACCAAATTTTAAAAACAAACCACATGACCACCATAAATATCACTCAATAAATCAATAAAGGAATAGAAATATATTTAATAAATCCAAGTGTGGTTTTAATTTAAATAAAAACCCTTTAAAATAGTTTTAAAGAGCCCCATCATACTTTAAGATTAATAATTTCTTTGAAAGAATCCACTGTTCATTTTATTAAAGAAAAGGAATGTATCATTTTATAAAAAAGAAAAATTTGAGAAAAATGAAATACATAGAAACCCTTTCATGTTTAATAATGAATAAAAGAGAGAATCCTAAACCTTTTTAAAATACCAATAATTATTCATAATACAATTCTTAGAATATTCAAAAAATATTTTTAAAGTTATAAAAAATCATAGTTCTAAACTTAAATATACATGCATAAAGTAGCCTACCTTAATTCGTTACTTACACAAACCAGGGTCTTAATTCCCCTAACAATTCCAAATAAACTCTAAGAGTCTGGGATAAAACCTAAACCAAGATAAACATCACATAAAAATTAGGTGATAGAAAACCCTAGGTCAGTGAGACCATTATAGGGCTTGAAAGTAGAAAAGAAACAAGGAAGGAAGGATAAGAGAAATAGAAAGAGGGTCTTACCTTGAAAAAAATTCATTTGGAATGGAGGGGGAACCCAAAAATTAGAAGGGCTAGGAGAGGCGAGTCACTCTTAGGATCTCTCTCAGTTGATAAATTAAAATGGGTGGAGAAGAGGCCTATTTTGGGTCTTAAATTCATTATAAAACAACTAGAATTTCAAAAAAATAAATTTTTACCCAGGGCACAAAGTGATGTGACACCCTGCATCATGATGTGACCACCTCCAGTAATTCTGATGCATCACTTCCCAGTGACACATCATAGATTGATTCCTTACATCGTGATGTGAATATACCTAGTAGATCTGAGGCATTATTTCCTAGGTTAATGTCATGAAGTGACTCAATGCATCACGGTGTGACTAATCAACAATCCAAAACTATAGAATCTAGTTGCAATGTGACCTTTCTGTCATGATGTGATACAAATCAAACGTTAGAACTCACAAAATCCAAACGGTTTGGTTATTATGTGACCTCCCTTGGTCATGAAATTACCTACTGTAGTTAAAAACTGATGATTTCCCCAAAACACCAAAAACTATTGAAAATATGAGAAATAAGGACAACACAAAAGAAACTAATAAATAAATAAAATAATTAATAAAGTGGAGTTTGAGGTGTAATAATTCCCCCCCCCCCATGCTAATTTCTATCATAATATTTTTTTCAAGAGAAAGGGTTGATCCAAAATAGAACGAGGTTCATCTTCCTCAGTAAAGACAAGATTTAGATATGTGAGGAACACAAACAACAACCTGGATCACCATCAATAATCAGACATTTCAGCATCTATAGAGAAACTAGACATACCCCAAGTTCCTAATTTCATCATATACAAGTAACTATAAATGCATCTATATTGGATCATCAAATAATTAAAAACTAATGAAAAAAAATATCACATAATAATAAGGTTATTTTCATCAAATAGGGTTCTAAAAACCACGGAACAAACATTATTCAACAAGCCAGGATCTATGATACCAAATAATACAAACCACACAACTAAACTCAATAACATTCCTAGAAAATCAATAAATAAATAATTTATTATTAATAAAAGAGTTGAGTGTACCTCAAGTGTCAAACTTCTTCACATATAGGTAACCATATAGGACTCTAAATCATATTACTAAAAGACTCAAGGTCAACTAAACTACAATTGACTTAGGGTAGGGTTGGTTTGGGGAAACTAGACACCACACCCAGTAGTCTCACACCACTACATATATAAGGAAAAAAAGTAGTGATAGTTTACGGTGTTCTACCCACCATATAAGAACTCCACTCATTCACTAATTCTACAAAAGAAACCAATTCACTTAAAAGTATCAGTGAGGGAAAAATGTAAAGTTTAAAGGAATTTACCAACAATTCTGAAATACCACAATAGGATTCCATCTCTAAGGAACTTAAAATTTATATTACCTCAAACTTATACAATCAATATAGACTAAATATGAAAAGAAAAAACACGATTCAAGATACATCAAGCAATAACACACCTCAACAAGAGTAACATGGGTTCTAGCCTTAGGTCCAAAGATAAAAGAGGGTAACCCGAGACATCACTCTCATAACACCAACCCATGATGAACCTGATAAAATAAACATGGAATTGGATAGAAAATTCTCAAATATGGGAGTATCTAATGCACATGAAATCGACTGACTTTTTAATAATTTTTTTATTTAGTTTTAATTTTTTTTCTAACCGCTTTTAGAATTTTTTGGTTTTTATAGTTTTATAGTATTTTAGATATTTTAATAATTTTTGGTAGTTTATATAATAATATTAGTAATTTAGTATTTTTATTACTTTATATTAATTTTATATATTTTATTTAACACTATATTATAATTATTAGTTTCATTAACATTTTCTTTTAATTATGTTTGTTTATAGTTAATTAGTTTTTTATATATTTAATCATATTATTATTAAGTTAAAATTTTATTATTTTTATTAACATTTAACATTTTTAGATAAAATGATTTTATTTGAATTTTATTTTTTTCATTTTGAATTCTCCAAATCGCACCTTGAAGTGGGGGCTCTCTCCATCAACTTCGGTAAAAAATCCTAGAGCCCTCTCTGATCCATCCTCATGCCCACACCCCATTTCCACCTTCCCCCCCCCCCCCCACCCCTCCCCCCGCTCTCCCTACCACCCCCTCTCCCTAACACCCCCTCCGCTTTCCCCCCACTCTCCCTATCGCCCCCTGTCGGATCGAAATGTATATACAGACGGAAAAATACACAAGGGGGTGAATTATAAGTTTAAAAACTTTCTTTTTTAACCTTAAAAGAGTTGAGTTTAAAAGGGTTTAAACTCATTCAATTCAAAAAAACTCTTATAAAAGAAAAATGTATTGGCCCTTGGGTCCGATTAAAAATATATTTTAATCAAGTTGATTCTGATATGTATTCCACAAGTTTTATTTAATCATATTCACAGTAAGCGTGATAAGTATCATAATCATAGTGGTTATGATAATCAGAGTAAAACAAAATAATTATTCTATCATAAAATGTATATAATTGTACTGAGTAATTGAAGTGATCATAATCACAAAGTAACTCAAAAGTATCATAATTAGATCAGTTACAATAATCAAAATATAGAATAGAAATATGAATATATAAAACAAATCACTTTCTATTATAATAGCAGCAGAAATAAAATACAAGTAAATAAATACAATTCTTTTAACCCAAAGGGTGGGGTATCCAACAACCCATGACAAAGTTCCCTTGATTTATACTTTCAAGAAAGTCTATCTTGCCCACACTAGGGTAATCCCTCGATATGATTATCAGTTTTAGTCTTTCTGCCTATCCCCGCAGCCCTCGATCAATAAGGTGATTAGTACCTCTATCTTCCTAGACTCAAAAGCCGTCAATCTGTAAAATATAGACACCAATGTCTTCCAATCCATATAATCCCTCAATCATATTCACAATGATCAGTGTCGTAAAAAGAAAAATAAAACTCTTGAGAGTTACAAGTATATGGAACAAGAAGTTCACGACTTGTAAGCTTCGAAGTTCTCACACATAGTAGATTTTTCAGAGCTCTTGAATAGTGTAAACATTCAGTAGAAATAACCTTGATCTCTTTAAAATGGCCTGGTATTTATAGGCCTTCGTCCCAACAGTTATCTTGATCTCCAATGGTTGGATTTTATCTTGAAATCTTAGAGGTAATTGGACACCTATCACTATAATGGTCATATTGAAACTGAAAGCACAACATCATTTTGATTATTATATAGTACAAGACATTGTTATGATTTAAAATAATATCTTTTATTATGATATAGCTTTTTGAATACGATAAAAAAGGGAAAAGTTTGATTATTTTTGTTATGAGAGTCATTACGATTTATGTCATTACAAACATATTGTCAATACGTAAGACTATATAGTGTCTATGATATAAATCATATTCAGTGTGTATGATATAAATTGTATATGTACTCATTACGATAATCATGGAATGAATAAATACTGAAATACTTGTGAGTACAATTTTTTATCGTAAGAACTTATGAAAAATCGTAATAATAAAGTATCAATTCATTTTCTTAAAACAAAGTATGCTAAAAAAATATTTGGACATAAAAGAGTTTGTAATTGAGTATTTAAGAAAGATTTTGTGATTTCTAAAACAAAAGGAATAGAAAAGTCAAAAAGAGACTTTAGACTTAACAATCTCCTCCTTTTTAGAAATCACAAACCACGAGACTTAAATAGAAAATTACTTAGTGAAATTTAATTCCAAAAAGAGTTTGAAGAAATTTATGTATTCATAATTAAACACTTATACCTATCTACACCTGAGTTTTAAAACTATTCTGAATATTTTATTGAATAATACTAACTCCCCATTAAGATAAAAAAATCCCTAAGGATCATATTCTCATTATTATAGGAAATTTTATTCTCCCTTTCTTAAAGCATTATCCCCATGAATAAATCAAAAAAAAAATCTCCCCTATCTTAATCATTCTCCCCATTTTTGATTTAAAAAAAGGAATATGGAAATTCTTTTAATTCTTTCAAAAGGGTTAGAGAAAAAAAAAGTAATAAATAATTTTATCATCTATAATAAATTAAAGAACATTCATCCAAAAGACTTGGAAAACATTCAATAAAGTTGTATGTAGATGAAAAAAAATTCATTGATGTTTTCAAAAACAATACAACAGGAGTTCAAAAATTCAATTTTTCTCCTTTTTTTTCTCCCTCTTTATGAGGTCTAATAAAATTGTCTTCATTTTCTTGAACTCCTTTATATCATCCATCAATTTTTTAAGAGATTATTTCTGACTCTATATCTTATCCTCTTGTTTTGAAAACAATTGATCCTGGTTACAATTCAAATCTTCCTGAGATAGTAGTTTTTATTCAAGAATAAAAATATTTTATTCAAGAATAAAAATATTTTATTCAAGAATAAAAATCTTTTATTCTTGAGCCTAAATATTTTTCTCCTGATCTTGACTTGTCTTTTCTTACACTCCATATTTTTCATTCATCAAAACAATTTTATTTTTCAAATAAATTATATCATCCTTTTAAAACATTAGATTTTAAACTTCTGATCAAATAATATTTAACTTCTTGTTTATCTCTTTTAATTATTTTAATTGTGTTACGTTTTTACTTTTGAAACCTTTCACTTTTTGAGTAGTATCAATTTCCAATTTTTTGAAAGAAATAGTGACATCATTCATAAGCCTTCTTATATCTTCAATTGTATTTTCATGGAATTGGATACTTTTATCAGTATTATGAGACCATTTAATAACTTTATTGTAATCCTTTATTTGTTCCTTATTAATTTATTCAAACACTTTAAAATTGGATTCAATCTTGAACAATATTTTTCTTAGAAGCTTGATTTAATCTGATATTTTGTTTTGGTTCTCGGAAACCAAATCAATCTTTCCTTCAAACCTTGAAAAATATGGAATTGTATTATGTATTCTATTTAAATATTGAAAAATATACTGATATCTTTTTAATGAGATTTTATTACCAAAATCAGTATCTTCCTTGTAATTAGGAAGCTCTCTAAAATGATTTCTGACATCATCATATTCCAAATTCAGGTTAGGTCCTATCTTCTTTCTCTTTATCTGAAATGTGAATGAATTTATCATCATTTTTTTCCCTGAGAATCTTGTTATGAATAATCTACTCCTAGAGAAGGTAATTTTCATAAATTTGTTTCTAAATATATTATTAGCATTCTATTGGAAAGAGATTTTTCTTTTTGACCAGCCTCTTTTTTATTAACATCATTCTTTTCATTCTCATCTTCCTCTTCATTCTCATATTCCTCCTTTTATTCTTCTTCATTTTATTCTTTTTATTTTTCCTCTATTACTTCCTCTTCATTTCTATCTTCCTATTCACTGAGATACTGATCTATCTCTCTCATTTTGTTATCTTCTTGTTCTTATGAGAATTCTTCTTGAATATCCTTTGGTGGATCCAATTATTTACCAAATTATTGATTCTTATTTCACTTATCTTGGACAGAGGGAGTTAATGTATTTTCTTGAATTTCTTCCCTGATGAAAATTTCATCACTTGAATTTTCAACACTTTTTAATAGCTTTTAAATATCTAAAACATATAATTTTATCTTTTTCAACCACTTTTTCTTCTCTTCTTTTTTAAGATCATCTTGATTATGAATGTTTTCAAGAAGGGATTTAGCAGGGTCAAGACCAAACTGAGGGTATCCTTTTCTTTTAGCTTTTCTTTTTCTCCACTGAGAAACAACTTCATCCCTATAAACTTTTTTCTTCTTTGGTTTTAAAATAGAATTAGACTTAGATTTTGTTTCTCAGAAACAATCAGCACTAATTGTTTTGGAACACCCTGACTTCCTTTAAAAAATTCTTTTGAAACTTCATTTATAGATTCATTCACAAATTTATTTGATTCTGAATCAAAAAAAAAATTCAACCTTTTTATCATATCATCACTAATTAGTGTGACATTTATATTCCTTGGTAATGATTTGACTGTGAGATTACAAAACTTCAATATTTTAGATATAAACTTACTTAGAATGGATAGAAACATAATAAACTGAGACTTTATTGTACCAGAATTTAAATTATTGATGGTTATGCAAATATAACCCATCAAATTCAGATTTCTGAAATTAATAAGGTAATCCAGAATAAAAATATCAAAGATTTTTAAAGTTTCCCTCTCACCTTTTCGATGAATTAAAAAACATTACATCCAAGGGGATGTAAGATGATTTCCAGTTGATATATGAGTAGTTTTCCTTTTGTCCTCATGAATTTCAAAAATAGATTTCTCAACTCTATACTTATTAAAGGTGCCTTTCTCTTTTGGTAGCTTGTAGGAGGGGACAAAGGCACCACATTATAATGTTACACCAAGAAAATTTGTAGCTTGTTTTACTGACATACTAATCTCTCTATCATATATAGAAAAAGATACTTTCAAATCACTATAAATATTCACAGAACTATAAAATTTTATTGATTCGTTAGTGAGAATAGGATCTTGAATAATGTTGGGTTTTTCTAAGTAAACAGATTCCTATCCTAGAAATTTGATGATACTTTTCAAAGAAGAATCGTACTTTTCATAAAAGAATTTTCTTACTAACCTTTCTCTAAATAATTTCATGGCTCAAAAATCTTTTGAAGTAACTAGATCCTTCACTTTCTGAGACATGGTGTGAGAGGTTTCAGTTATTTTTGACATGATTATGATGAAATACTTTGGGAACAAAAAACTTCAAACTCAGCTACTTATAGAATGAAAAATATTCAGTTCCAAAATCAAAAAAAAACTCTTGAGAGTTACAAGTATGTGGAACAAGTAGTTCATGACTTATAGTATTTAGATTTTTCACATGTAGTAGATTTTTCAAAGCTCTCTTAGGGTATCAAAATCCAGCAGTAACAACCTCAAGCTCTTTAAAATGACTTGGTATTTATAGGCTTTCATCCCAAAGTTCATCTTGATATCCAATGGTTGGATTTTTTCCTAAAATATAAGAGGAACTTAGATACCTGTCACTCTGATGGTCATATTGAAACTGAAATCATGACATTGTTTTGATTAGAATATAATACATAACATCATTTTGATTTAAAAGAAAATATTTTATTATCAAATAGTTTTATGGGTATAATAAAAAAATGGGATGAGTCTAATGATTTCCATTATGAGAGTTAGTACGATTTATATCATTATGAACATATTTTCAGTACGAAAGACAAGATGATGTGTATGATATTAATCATATTTGATATGTATAATATAAATTGTATCTGGGCTTGTTACAATAATCAGGGAATGAATCAATACTGCAATACTCATGAGTATGATTTTTATCATAAGAACTTATAGAAAATTGTAATAATAAAGTATCAATTCATTTTATTAAAACAAAGGATGATAAAAAAAGCTTTGGACATAAAAGAGTTTGTAATTGAGTTTTTAAGAAAGAGTTTGTGATTTCTAAAATAAAAGGAATAGAAAATTCAAAAAGATACTTATCACTTAACGCCCCTGCCATCATCCCCCCCTCTCCCTCATCTGGTAGTGACACCCCACACACCAGATGCCTCCTCCTTCAAGACCTGTGCATAGCAACCCACCACCAGGCCGCACATTTTCCTCACACCGAGCGCACCTCCTCTAATTTTAGCAGTAAATCTACATGCCTTCTCGGCTGCAGCGAACTAGCCATGGACTGCTCTTATTCACTGAATCTAGGTGGGTGTAATATTGGTAGAGATATGTTGTTCATGCTTGACATTGGTTCACACAGAGGTTCACCTTTCAATTGGAGATCGATGGGCGGTTAGAGGTTTGTGCAACAAGATTATAGACTAGTACGATCATTTTTTTAATAACACAGGTATAATTTTAATGATTTCTCATATTATTACGGTGTGTATTTTTTTAGTCATGATGTCAGGGTAATTTTTCTGTATCAGGATGTTGACTTAATAATGTATCTACTATGCATGTCAGAATAACGTTCTTTTTCTATGGTTAAATTTTTAATTGAATTTATTTTCATTTTAATTTCGGTATTTTTTAATTATATTTTCACTGAATTTAATTTTGAAAACTAAAATTGGAAATTTTGATTCATAGTCGACTCGATGATACTAATAAGATTAATTGTCTTGACCAACTTTAGTGAAAATAGGTGACAAGTCTTTGTGAGAAACAGGTTGTCTCATTTCACCAATTGGTTAAATATTTTAAAGAATCTCCTAATCTATTTATAACACCAGAAAATAGGACCTTAAATAAATTAGGATATAAAAAAAGAACCTCTAAAAAGGATTTATTAATTTTGAACTGGTGATAATTGAGCTTGATAAATATTTGATCACATGAGAAAATAGTTTTTTATGGGTGCACAATAATTTGATTACGATGTCAGCATGTCGAACACAATTTGTTGACTCAAATTTCAACATCATTTTTCCACTCCATTTTATTTTGTTTCATTCACTTTCTCAATTTTTAGTTTTATTAAAATAATTAAAAAAAATAGGAATTTTCTCATTTGTTTGTCCATCTGAACAATGCTAATGAGATAATTTTAGTGAACTAGAGTCTATCCTCTATGTGGTTCAACCTTACTCACCACTTTTATAGTATCCAGTTGTTTATAAAAAATTTCAAATTGGATGTCTTGTGATGCACATACCAAATTTCTTGTGCCATTGTCTGGGATCATGTGCACTTCTAACATTGAAAAAATTATTAAGTAGGCCTTTCTTTAGGAATTTTTCACCTAGATGTTGAACACTCATAATTCATCTCCATAAAAAAATGACCCATCTCTTGATCAAGAACAAAAACACCAAAAAAAGGGAAATATCACATTAGTATATTTACCAATAACAAAATGAACCAATGGGAGGAAAGAATTAAGATTCACATTCCAATGCTTCCTAGTGGACAAGTCCACCTAATTTTCCAAAATTGTTTTGATACTCAAAGACCTCAGACTAATATGAGATAGGAGTTATGACCCAACATAATTGGAGTTAGCTCAGGAATAACAAGACCAATAATTCAAGTGATGCATTTTTAATTTAAGTCTTCAATGATCAACCTTCTCCAACAATAAGCACAATTTCATGTCTTGAGTAGCTAAGACCCTTATATGCATGTTAATAGATTTCTTGAAGTCTGTGAGACATTTAAATATAATGGGGTGGTTGAAGATGCATTGATCTTGAGACTATTTCTATTCTCCTTGCAATGAAAATATAAAGACTTGTTGGAAATTCTTGAGCTAGATATAGTCTTCACCTAGGAAGTGATGAGAAGAAAATTTATTTATTAGTATTACACAGTTGTACAATCTTTGAAAAAAAAAGAGATACCTAGAATCATTTTTCTAAATTTAAAATGAATAATTGGGAGAATCTTGGGAAAGATTCAAGTCCATGTTAAGTCATTTTCTTCATCATGGAATGAAGTTGGAAAACTAGTTGTAAGCTTTATACTATGGAATTAAACCCAAGAGTAAATCAGTAATCAATATGGATACTAACAATGTGTTCATGGAAATGGATCATGAATATTTGTACATGCTAATTCAAAATATGGTAGAATACAGTTTCCAGTGACCATGATATTTTTCAAGAAGGAAAAATGAGTGCATAAAGTTGATTCTCACATTTTTATGACTGCACAATTTGAAGCACTCAATGGGAGGATTGGCAACTTGTCACTGAGTTTGCCTAAGCCAGTTTTGGTCCATGTAGTTCAAGATGAACACTAATCACACTGTGGTGGTCCTCATGATTATCACATGTGTCTATATAACACATATGATAAAAATCTATCTAAATTTAACTTTTTTAGCAACAATAGAGGAAATTATGGAAATAATTACAACACAAACTAGTAAAGCAGTAACCAAAATCAAGATTGGAAGGAACCAATAGCTAATCAGCCAATGAAACAGAACATGGGACCACTTGGGTTCCCTACTCAACCTTCCTTTACACTCATTATTAAATCAAAAGATCTAGGATCTCAATATAAATATCGGCCACCATTTCATCAACAACAATAATACAAGGAGAAAAATCAAACAACAGACTTTACCACTAGTGAAACACAAGGTCAAAAAGATTGGGGAGAAACAATAGAAAAATTGATTATGTATAATCAATCAAGGTTTGAATCACAAGATATGGAAACCCAAAACTTAAAATCATCCATCTGAAACATTGAAAATAAAGTTGGTCACTTAGCCACACAAATACAAAACTGGAAATAGGGGAATCTACCGAGTAACACAAGAGTAAACCGAAGAGAAGAGGAAAAAGACATCACATTATGAAGTGGCACATAGTTACGAGAGAACAAAATGTCTTATGTTTAACCAAAATATTATATGCCTACACCTACCACTGAGAATGGTGACTTAACAAACAAACCAATCCAACTTCAAGCTAAAGAGGATGAAGATCAAAATGAACTTGCAAAAATATAAAAGGCAATAAAATAAAGGGAAAATGAGGAACTCATTGAAAGATTTAAAGCTCGCATACCACCTCCACCATTTCCACAAAGACTAAAGAAAAGGAAATTGGATGCTTGGGTTTTTAAATTCATAGATATGTTCAAGAAGATTCACATAAATATCCCTTTTGCAGAAGCCATCACACAAATTCCCCACTATGTTAAATTTCTCAAGGATATTTTTTCAAAAATAAGAAAACTAGATGATGTGGGAACTGTTGTAATGCATGAGGAATGTTCAGAAGCCATACCCAGATCCATACCTCCTAATCTAAGAGACGCTGGTAGTTTCACTATTCCTTGAAATATTGGAGGATGTTAATTTAGAAGAGATTTTTGTGACCTCAAAGCTAGTATAAACCTCATGCCATCTGGAGTTCTTGAAGAATTGGGAATCATAAAATTAAAGACAATAAGGTTCTCCTTGCAAATGGTGGACCGATCAGTGAAGCATCCTAGAGGAATTATAGAGGACATACTCATCAATGTTGATAAATATTACTTCCCTACTAATTTCATTGTCCTTGATATTGAAGAATATAAGGATGTCCCGCTCATTCTTGGGAGACCTTTATTGGCAATATAGAGAGTTATAATTAATGTCCAAGAGGGAAAATTAATTTTTATAATTGGTAATGAAAACATAACATTTTATTTCCTAAAGGCTATGGAAAAAATCTCTACAACTAACTGTCATTTCTTAGATATGATTGAAGAATGGGATGAGTTAGCAAGGGATGTGCTGAATCTCAAGGATTTACATAATAAAAATGAAGAGTTAGCAGAACCAATCAAGGAAGTATAACTCATCAAAAACAAAATCGAGCCATTAGATAGACAAGATTTTACCTCATTGAATCCATAACTTGAAATACCTACAACACTTTATCTTAAACTTATTCCACCAAATCTGATATATAGATACTTGGTAGATTTAAACACCTTATCGATCATCATAAATTTTAATCTTTCAAGAGAATAAGAAAGAAAAATTTTCAATGTCCTATCAAAAAGGAAGCCGACAATAGGTTGGACGATTACTAATTTAAAAGGAATAAGTCCTTCCATTTTCACTAACAGAATATATATGGAAGATAATTCAAAACCTTATAGGCAACCATAAAGACAATTAACACCTATAATAAAATAATTAGTCAAGAGAAAAGTTATTAAAGTTTTTTATGCTTGTTTAGTATTTTATATCTATGATAGTTAGTGGGTTATCCCATTAAAAGTGTTACCTAAAAAGGGTGGGACCAAGGTAGTTGAGAATGATAAAGGAGAATTGATAACCACAATAATAGTGATTGGATGGAGATTTTGCATCGATTATCGAAAATTGAATGATTCCACCAGAAATGATCACTTTCCATTACCCTTTATTGATCAAACCCTTGAATGATTGGTAGGTAGATATTAGTATTGCCTTCTAGATGGGTTTTTGGGCTATAATAAAATAGTGGTAACACCATAAGATCAAGATAAAATCACATTCACTTGTATGTATGGTACATTCACCTATCGAGGAATGCCTTTTGGGATGTGCAATGTACTAGCCACATTTAAACAATGCATGATGGTAATATTCCATGACATGATTGAAGAGTTTTTGGAAATATTCATGGATAACTTCTATGTTTATAGGAATTATTTTGATGAATGTCTAGATCACTTGGATAAGGTTTTGATAGATGTGAATAAAATAATCCAGTGCTCAATTGGGAAAAATCACACTTCATGGTACAAAATGGGATAGTTTTAAGTCATAAAATTTTAAATAAAGGAATTGAATTTGACTCTTTAAAGATCAGTACAATATTTGATATACCCATGCCTACTTCGGTTCACTCAATTAGAGGTTTTCTTGGGCATGTTTTATTCTACCGATGTTTCATTAAGGATTTATATGTTATTTATCACCCCCTTACCACCCTGTTGGAAAAATATGTCACATTACACTTTGGTTCTAAATGTTAGGAAGAATTTAAATTATTAAGGCAACATTTTTTTGAAGCACTGATAATGATTTCACCAGATTGGGAGCATCCATTTGAGTTAATGTGTGATGCCAGTGATTGGGTAGTTTGTGCTTCCTTGGGACAAAGGAAAGAAAGGATCTTCATACAAATCTATTATGTTAGCTTCACATTGAATGAGACTCAACATAATTACACAAAAATAAGAATAAATTTGGGGTCACTGTAGAAACTCTGACCAACTATAATAGAGTTGGCTAACCAATATCGATAGGGCACTGTAGCAGTGAAAACTTTGGCATAACTATTGTTACAACTCAAACTTTAGAGACAGCGGTGCTTTTGATCCACAGACTTCCAGCCATTGGCCACTATAGCAGCTTGAACTTGGGTGGTCATGGCACTATAGATATGTGGACTTCCAACCATTGTTCACTATAGCAGTGCAAACTTTCTGTGAAATTGGTGGCACAATGCTTTATCTTCTTTATTAGCCCATTTTGGGCTAGGATTTCTGTGTATGAATCTATATGATCTCCCTATAAATTATACTCCCAATTTTAGTGAAGTTTTTCTGCCTCTCCATGGATGTGGGGATTATTCCTGAACCATATAAATCTTTGTGTCCATTTAATTCTTTTTATTCTTTTGTTTCTGAATTTTCTTCAACCACAAACCTATTTTAATCGCTTTGACTCTTGACGCTTCCACAACAAATGGTATAAAAGGGTTGAGTTTGGAATTCTCAATTTGAATGATGGATATA
Organism: Viscum album; assembly: GCA_963277665.1. Taxonomy (NCBI): domain Eukaryota; kingdom Viridiplantae; phylum Streptophyta; class Magnoliopsida; order Santalales; family Viscaceae; genus Viscum; species Viscum album. Next base: position 1,233,273,343 of record OY728159.1, on the reverse strand, counting down.
GAAGATAGAAAGGTGAAGATAGATCACTTCTATGGAAATAACTTCAATTACTAGAGGATGAAAATCGAGGATTATCTTTATTGGAAAAAATGCACTTTCCACTTTTGGGTCTAAAGCTGACAGACATGGAGAAGATGGAGTGGGAGCTGCTAGATCGATAGGTTTTGGTAGTTTTTCACCTTATGTTGGATAAAAATGTAGCGTTCAACATCATAGATGAGAATATAGTGTTTGGGATGATGAAAGATCTCACAAATATGTATAAGAATCCTTCAGAATCAAACAAAGTGCACTTGATGCAACAATTATTCAATATGAAAATGGTTGAAGGGAAAATCCATGCAGATCATGTAAATGAATTCAAAATCATCATAAGTCAGTTAAAATCGATTTAAATTTTTCTTTATGATGAGGTATATGCACTAGTTTTATTTTATTTATTGCCTAATAGTTGGGAAGTGACTGTAATAGTTGTGAGAATTTTTTTTGAGAATACCAAGCTGGTTCTAAAATATGTGTGGGACATGATCCTTAGTGAGTATATATAAAGAATAAAATCAGGTAGATTCTCTAGTTTTTCTCTGAATGTAAAAGTAAGAGGAAGATATGCACAGTGATATAATCATATAGGATGATCAAAGTCAAGAGGAAAAGGCAGAGAAAAGGAAAAGGGGACTAGTCCTGCCTACTAGATTTACAGGAAGAAAGGACATGTCAAGAAAGAGTGCATAGAAAAATGGAAGGCGTATGAAACCAATGGAGAAAACACAGTGGATGAAGGAATTGATGACGTGTTACTACTGAGTATGGATAGCCCTATGAAGTCTTGGATTTTAGACTCAGGGGGTGTCTTTCCATTCCACATTGGAGAATGGTTTCATGAAAAATTATGTTTCTAGAAATTTTGGAGAGTTACATATTAATGATGATGAACCTTTTTAGATCGTGGGGAATGATAATTCATGGATCAAGACCAACAGTGGAAGTTTTCTAGTTCTGAAAAATGTGAGGTATATCTCTAGTTTAAGAAGAAATCTTATTTCTGTTAGGCAGCTTGATGATACAGGCTTCAGAACCATGTTTATTGGTGATGCTTGGAAGATTTACAAGGAACCTGTGGTCATATCTTGGGGAGAAAAAAATGGTACCTTGTACAACATGACATGGGACTAGCATAGACATGATTTCATCAATAAACTCTATTGGGGATTCACAACTATGGCAATACAGGTTAGGCCATATGAGTGATAAGGGGATGAAGGTGTTGGTGATAAAAGGAATGGTAATGGAGCTAAAGTCGGTGGAAGTTGGTTTATGTGAAGATTGCATCCTTGGAAATTAGAAGAAGGTATCATTTTAAAAAAGAGTCAAAACACCAAAGGATGGGAAGTTGGACCTGGTGCACAAAGATGTTTGGGGGTTTTCACTAGTACATTCTCTGGGTGGGTCACAATATTATGTGATATTTATCGACAACTCAATAAGGAAGGTATTGGTTTACTTTTTGAAAATAAAATCCATTACATTTAAGGTGTTTTAGAAGTGGAAAATCATGGTGAAGAATGAGTCGAAAACAAAGCTGAAATGCTTGAGGTCGGACAACGGTGGAGAGTAATACAAAAATGGATTCATGGAATTTTGTTCAAATAATAGAATTTGGTGGGAGAAGACTATTCTAGGAACACCACAATAGAATTATAGAGACCCTGACCTTTTTCATACAACATTACATGATTTTAAGCATAATTAAACAATAAATTACAAGACAGTGATCATAAAGTCTAGTTTCTTGGAAGAATAGATACATAAAACTGAAAAATGGGACTAAATAAAACATTTATTTATTTATAATTCATTATAAGCTCCTAACTTCCTTTTATCCCTTACATCTACATAGGATAACCTAGGGATAACATGAACAAAAGGATGAGCTAAAAAATCTAGTAAGGGAATAATCATTAAAATAAAGCTTAGCACATGGGTTAGAAGGCATAACATAATGATATAAAAAGGAATATGACACAATTAAACATATAGAATCATAACATATAGAAAATTTGATTATATAATCATGGAATCATAGTAATGTAGCAGCAACATAAAACATGAATTTAGCACAAGTCAAGGCTCGTTGCACATATAGGATCACAAGTCAAGGCTCATTGCAAATAGAGGAGCATGAGTCAAGGCTAACCACCAAGACCGTTGCATATAATGTCTCATGTCACTACTACAAAACCTGTGTTTAACGACTCTGGTATTTATCAGCACTAGAAAAAATCACTGATAAATGGCATCTTTATCATCGCTAAAGAAAGTGCTAATAAATTTAACCATTTATCAGTGCTTTTTTTAGCACTGATAAAGGTCCCATTTATTAGCACTTTATTTTTAGTGGTGATAAAGGGTTCCATTTATCAGCGCTTTATTTTTAGCACTGATAAAGGCTACCCTTTATTAGTGCTATATTTTTAGCGCTCATAAAGGATTCCTTTATCATCGTTTTTAGCATTGATAAATGAACGAATAAATAAAATGAAATAATCAAATAAATAAAAAATAAAAATGAGTTTATTAAAAAAATATTACAAATTTTATTAATTAAATAATTATTGATAAAAATGAACAAATTTATTATACTATATATAAATTATAAATACAAACTAATAGTATGTATTAAATATATAGATAATAAAAATGAAAATTAGATCAATTAAAATTAAAAATAAGTAAATTGAGAAAAATATTAAATATTTTATTAATTATATGATTATTGATAATGTTAATAAATAGTATATATTAAATATATAGATATATATTAATGTATATAAATATGATTTATATATTAAAAATTATGTATGCGCTAAATTTAGTGAATAATGGTTTATAATTAAAAATTAATATGAATTAAAAATACTAACTAATTGTATAGAGTAATCGACTAATAATTGAATGTCGTTTGATTTTTCAATTGAATATAGATAAAATGTGTGTTATATTGATTTCACATATACAATATTAATGCATTTTTATATACAATGTACACACATAAAACTTATCCATTTTTTCAATATTATTAAAGTTCTTATTTTTAATTTATTCAATTTCACTCATTTTTAGCATGCATTCACTTAAAATTAGATATTTATTAATAATATTAAAAAAATATCTATAAAAAAATATTCATAATTAAATATATTTAAAAATGTACATAATATATTTATAAAATTATATTTTTATAATTATAAATAAATTAATATTTTTTAAAAGTATTTATATAATTATAAAGAAATAATTATAAATATTTAAACAATTGTAAATAAATAATTATATATATTTAAATAATTATTAAATTTATAATAAATTTACATAAATAATGAATATATTTACTATATATATATTTATATATATTTATTATATATATATAATTATATAAATATATATAATGATATAAATATTGTTTTTTAAAAATATTTATATAATTATAAATAAATAATTATATATTTAAATAATTATAAAATTATAATAAATATATTTAAATAATGAATATATTTATTATATTTATATTTATATATATTGATTAATTATATATATATTTATAAAAAAATTATTTATAATTATAATTATAAATCCTTTATCAGCGATTAAGTAATAAGCACTGAAAAAAGAAATCTTTATTAGTGATAAAAATTTAGTGATGATAAATATGGATTTTATCAGTGATTTTTTAGCACTGATAAAGACCTACCTTTATCAGTGCTAAAAAAGAACTACCAAATATTTCTTTTATCAGCACTTAAATAATAAGTGCTGATAAAAGTGTCTTGATCTAATTAAAAAAACTAACATGTTGTAAACCCTTTGAGGGTGCTTCTCATTCATTCTCCCCTTTCTCTAACCCCTATTTTATCCCACCTTTCCCTCAATCTCTTCACCCTAAGGTCCTTGATTTGTTCAATAGTGTTCTCAATCTTTCAATCTCAACCTCAGAGTACAATGCGACATCAGATCTTCTTAATATCACCTTGATTGTGCATTTTAAGCAGTTTCACCCTTCGGTGGACACCTTTGATAAGTTAATATTTGAGTCTTGGGGTTGAAAGATCAAGTAATATTAGGTATGCTTGTCAAAAAGAATATCATGATTCGGTTTTCTTCATAGGAAGATCTGGTCAGGGCTTGGTCTAGTGCCCCCTTGTAGCTACAACAACCTCTGGTTCTATCTCTTCAGGTGTTCATATGACTTCCATATGAAGAGTGACATTCTAACAACATTAATTTTGGTTAGTTTCTCCAAGATCCCTTTACATTTTCAAAATCCAATGATTATACACATGCTAGGAAATCTTGTTGGAAGATATTTATGTTCTGATAGTAAAACCCAGTCAATTTAGCACCCTATTTCTCCTCACATTTTCATGGAAGTTGATGTCTTGAGAGTGACTATGGATTATATTTGGATTATAGTGGGGGAAGAATTTTGATAAAAGTAGGTTATGTGGTTTGAATCATGGGTTGATTTTTGTTATTCTTATAAGAAATTTGGACATTCCATATCTTTTTTAGGCAAGGGACCAAGAACCGCGAACAACACCGGGTTTCTGTTTCTAGAGATAACAACAAGGGCTTCAAGCCTAGTGTTGGTTAAGGGCTGATGGGGAAGAGTTAGTTGGATGTTTCTACTGACCCATTCAATGAAAAGGTTGTTCAATGCGAGTCTCAGGGGGGAATCTCCTTTGTAAATGGAAGTTATCAAATTCTATATATTAAAAATTATTTTTAGGTATTTATCATTTTAGGTCTATATATACTTTTTAGGTCTATACATACATTTAATTAATAGTAATATAATTTATACTTAAATAACTAATAAAATATTTTAAACTCATGTTACTATCAAAATAATAAAATTAGGTAACTATATATACATTTTTTTGAAATTATTAAATTTTCCAAAATTTAAATAAATATATTTTATACAAAATTACCTAGAATAATGATTATTTATAATTAATATAATTTAAAAATTATTATTATTAGTATTTTTTAGTTTCATTAGAAAAAATAGTATTATATATATATCAAATAATATATTGTATATTTAAATAAATTTAAATATGATAAATAATATATATATATATATATATATAATTATATTCAAATAAAGTTACTAATATAATACATATATATATGTTTAACATATATATATAATATTTAAAAAAATTCACTTTATTTATCTATGTATCAAATGAGGAGTGACCTCTATTTTATAGTTTTTTACGGCGGAAAACGTGAACCCCGTTCAGGTTTATTGCCTATCGAGGTAAGTGTGAATGAAGTGCACAACTCCATCGACCTATTTTTTCAATCATATAAAAACCTATCATTTTTAGTAAAATAAAACATATTAAAAAGGCTAAGTTTTATCAAAAAAATCATTAAAAAATCCTCAAACAATTATTTTATTAAAGTTTTTTTTCGGATCCTTGTGGATAATATTGAGGATAAAAATGAAAGTAATTCATCATTAACTCTACCTCCACATAAAATAAAATAAATTAATTTCAGTAATATATACTCATCAGCTGAAATTACACTGTATCAACACAATACCCCTGGGTTACGTAGCACTACAGTTGCGTATTCTGATTCTTTAGTCTCCACCCTCTCCATTTATTTCTCACCCTTCACTCTATCGTTTCTATGGTTGTGTGGAGATTTTATTTGGAAGGAGTTGGTGGAAATGGAGGTGTCGAGTTAATAACTAGTTTCAATGGTGTAATTATCACAAATGAGAGTCATTTCCCCTTTTAGATAACATAATGAAGTTCAATTTTCATCCTCATCAATTTCATCTCTCAAACAGTTATCATTTCATTTTGTTTCCTTGAGACTCATCATCTATCTCTTATGGACATGCACCTATATTTCTTGTAATACTTTGAGCATTAGTCATCCCATGTATGACTAATTCTTAGATTATTTCAAGCAACATAGGTGCATGTCTACATGAGATGGATAATGTGTGTCAAACAACAAAATGCAATGATAACTGTTCGGGATATGATCAGATGATGGTGAAAATTATACTTCATTGTGTTCTCTAAAAGGGAAAATTCCTCCTATTTGTGAGAATTACACCATTGAAACTAGTTATTAACTTGATGCCTCCATTGCCACCAAATCCTTCTAGTGAAAACCTCCATAAAACCAGAGAAATGATAGAGTGAAGGGAGGGAAAGAAATGGAGAGGGTGAAGACCGAAGAATCAGAATACGCAACTACAATTTTGTGCAGCCCAAGGACCTTGGGTTTCTACAGTGTAAATTTAGTTGATGAGTGTATGTTACTGAAATCAATTTATTTGATTTGACATGGAGATATAGTTAATGATGAATTACTTTCATTTTTATCCTCAAAATTATCCACAATGATCCGAATAAAACATTAATAAAATAAATGGTTGAGTATTTTTTTAATGTTTTTTATAAAACTTGGCCTTTTTAATAGGTTTTATTTTATTAAAAAAATGATAAGGTTTTATATGATTGTAAAAAGTGTTCGATGGATGTGTGTACTTCGTTCACACTTACCTCGAAAGGCAATAAACCTAAACAAGGTTCACGCCTTCCACCGTCAAAAACTATAAAATGGAGGTCACTCCCCATTTTATACATAGATAAATAAAGTGAATCGACCTAAATTTATATATGTACGTTATATATAAATGTGTATTATATTAGTAACTTTATTTGAATGTAATTATATATATATATATATATATTATTTATCATATATAAATTTATTTAAATATATAATATATTATTTGATATATATATATATAATACTATTTTTCTAATGAAACAAAAAAAATACTATTAATAATAATTTTTAAATTATATTAATTATAAATAGTTATTATTCTGGGTAATTGTGTCCGTTATGAGTTTAAAATTGACAGTTTAGTTAAAAAAAATTCAATCACTGAAAGCAAAGAAAATGTTCTTAGATTTTTTTGATAATTTAGTACATAGATTCATAATTGCTTTTTGATGTTTAGGAATCAGTATCATGTCAAACGGATACACGATGTGATCAGTGTAGGTTAAAGTGTGTGTTTCTAGTTTAAAATGACACTTTAGTAAAAAAACAAGTGACATACTCAAAACCAATAAAATACATTCATATTGTTTTGATACTTTAGGAAAACGATCCATAAGTCATTTGAGACATGTAAAATTAGTCGTACCTCAATATAATGCACGCTGTGATCGATATAACTCCAAGTGTGTCTTTTTATTTAAAACTGACATCAATTTTAATAAAAAGGACAACTGACCTACTCATAACTGAGAAATGCATTCATATTGTTTTGATACTTTATGGAAATGATCTATAAGTCATTTTTTACATGTAGGAATCAGATACACCTCAATCTGACACATGGTGTGCCCAATATAACTTAATGTGTCTGTTATGAGTTTAAAATCAAAAGTTTAGTTCAAAAAATGTCACTCACTGAAAACCGAGAAAACGTGATAAGATTTTCTTGATAATTACACTGATTCCTAAGTCATTTTTGATGTTTAGGAATTGGTCTCATGTTAAACTGATACACGATATGATCGGTATGATTCAAATTGCATGTTTCTAGTTTAAAATGTCATTTTAGTAAAAATGACATGTGAAATACTCAAAACCAAGTAAACATGTTCAGATTATTTTAATACTTTATGAACACGATCCATAAGAAATTTGGGATGTTTAAGAATTATTCACACCTCAATTCGATGCATGGTGTGGATGATATGATTCAAAGTGAATCTTTTTATTTAAAATTGACGTCGATTTTAGTAAAAAGGAAAACTCAACTACTCAAAACTAAGAAAATGCATTCAGATTATTTTGATAATTTAAGAAAACAATACATAAGTAATTTTTGATGTATAGGAATTATCCTCACTTCAATCTGAAACACGATGTGTCTGATATGACTCAATGTGTCCGTTATTAGTTTAAAATCAACATTTTAGTTCAAAAACTATCTCTCACTAAAAATTCAGAAAACACACTCAAATTATATTTATAATTTAGTAAAAGTATTCATAAGTAATTTTTGATGTATATGAATTAGTATCACATCAAACTGACACACGATATGATCGATATGAGTCAAAGTGCATGTTTCCACTTTAAAATGACATTTTAGTAAAAAAGAAAATCAACGTACTCAAAACTGGAAAAAACATTCAATTTTTTTATATACTTTATAAAAATGATCCATAATTCATTTAAAATGTTGAAGAATAAACTTCACTTCAATCTGACGCACAGTGTGACCGATATGACTCGAAGCGCGTCTTTTTATTTAAAAATGGCATCAATTTTAATAAAAATGACAACTGACCTACTAAATACTGATAAAAAACATTAAAATTGTTTTTATACTTTAGTGAAATTATCCATAAGTCATTTTGGATATGTAGGAATCCTTTTCACCTCAATCTGATGCACAGTGTTCCCGGTAAGACTCAATATGTCCATTATCAGTTTAAAATCGACAGTTTAGTTCAAAAAATGCCACTCACAAAAAACTAAGCAAAGATGCTCATATTTTCTTGATAATTTAGTACATTTATTCATAATTAATTTGTGACTTTTATGAATAGTTATCACGTCAAACCGATACACAATGTGATCGGTATGAGTCAAAGTGTGTGTTTCGTGTTTAAAATAACATTTTAGTAAAAAAAGACATGTGACGTACACAAAACCAAGTAAACGCATTCATATTGTTTTTATATTTTATTAAAATTATCCATAATACATTTGGGATGTGTAATAATTAGTCACACCTCAATATGACGCATGGTGTAACCAATATGGCTCAACGTACATCTTTTTATTTAAAATTGACATCAAATTTAGTAAAAAGGACAACTCATCTACTCAAAAACGAGCAAACACATTCAGATTGTTTTGATACTTTAGGAAAACAATCCATAAGTAATTTTTGATGTGTATGAATTATCCGTATCTCAATATGATGCATGGTGTGACTAGTATGACTCCAAGTGCGTTTTTTATTTAAAAATGACATAAATTTTAATAAAAAGGACAACTGACCTACTCAAAACTGAGAAAATGAATTTATACTGTTTCCATACATTAAGGAAATTATATATGATTCATTTATGACATGTAGAAATAAGTTTCACCTCAATATAATGCATGGTGTTTTCGGTATGACTCAATTCATTCATTATCAGTTTAAAATCGAAGTTTAGTTCAAAAATGTCACTCCCTAAAAATTGAACAAACACACTCATATTTTCTTGATAGTTTAGTATATTTATTAATAATTAATTTTTGACATGTAAGAATCAGTCTCACATAAAACTGATATATGATGTGATCGGTAAGATTCAAAGTGCATGTTTCCAATTTAAAATGACATTTTAGTAACAAATGCATGTGACGTACTCAAAACTGAGTAAATGCGTTCATATTGTTTTTGATTATTTATGAAAATGATCCATAAGCCATTTGGGATTTTTAGTAAGTAGCCTCACCTAAATATGATACATGGTGTGACTGATATTGTCATGACCCATCCTCTGAGGCATGTGTTGTGACTACCCTAAACCCGCTTTCCGTAGGCCAGGGGTTGGCGACTAGCACCGAAAAGTCGTATCCCTTAAAATGGGAAGACATTGCCTTTAAACTTGTACAAAAACGCAATCCAAGAACACAACAAGATACAACCACAAAGTAAAACTGAATTAGTAAAGGTGTGTACTGAAAGTAAAGGGTCTGGAATACAATCCCAACTGAAAGGTACAAATACAACTAAAAAACAGAAAACAACTCCTCAAATTTCCATCAAGGATACTAACTAAAGGGTAGGTATAAGTCATCTCCACTAATCTCCATGTCAGCCAATCTACTCTGTGTACCGCCTGGTCTTGGATCCCTCAAGTCTCAGCCAAGCTACTCATCGTCTACACAAGACATGACAAGTTGCGGGTGAAGCCCATGCAGGGGTGAGTATAACAATACCCAGTAGGGATCCCGAGACCCCCAAAGGTCTCTCAAAATTCAATAAAGGAAAAACTTAAAAGAATGAACTCAATCACGAATCAAAAAGTAATAGACATAGGTTAAACCAGGTATAAGTAAAGTACAGAAGTACATATGATTAGTCGAGAATCTAGATCATCTTATTCTATTGATATTCACTGCTGCTGACCATATAGAGTCTCACCCACATAGGATCGATAGTTACTAACCCCTGCAAGACCCACACAGGATCCGACCCACCGAAGTCGATAGGTACTAACCCTCACAAGACCCACATAGGATCTGACCCTCCCAAAGTCGATAAGTACTAACCCCCGCAAGACCCACATAGGATCTGACCCACACAGGATCACTGAGTGTTGACCCACATAGAATCTTACCCACATAGGATCGGTATGATGATGATCCATGACAGGCCGCTCTAAGGCAGGTCCTCGTCGGGTCGCGTACTGCTGATCCGCACAGGATAACTAGGTGTTGATCCACACAAGATCTCTAGGTGCTAACCCACATAGGATTACTTGGTACTAACCTCCGTATAATTTGTCTCCAACCTCTGCCTCACTGCCAGCCACTGGATTTCCCACTAATAGTATTCTTGATTCTGGGAGAACCGCTCCTCAAGGCATTGGTCGTATTTCAACTGGCATGAAGTCCCAAAAAGAAGTAACGTGATGATCCTTCACTTCATAAGGGTCCCAACGCAACAAACAGTGCATCAACCGGACGCTCGGTCTGTAAGTTTTGGGAATTTTAGTGTCGATGGCCTGGTTGGATTCAAAGTCGATCCAACCCATCCATACTCCAACTTTCTCCAAAACACTCATGGAGTATCTAAAAAGTACCGTCTTGCTCCAAGGATCCCATCGTCATATATAGTTCATCAAACAGTCGTCCAGTCCCCAAGATATGGTCACTTATGTGTAATTGGGACCAAATGGGTCTGGGTCCGGCCCGAACCGATCGAGCTGACCTGGCCCGACCGAGCCTGGGTTGACCTGACCCGGATGGGGTCAACCCGACCCGGCCCAAACTGACCTAGGCCAGCCCGTCAGCTGGGCACGGCTCATCAGGAAGTCCGGCCCGGTGGCTGGTGTGACCCGTGTAGGGGTCATGCAGTCTGCCTTTCAAACAACTCAAAGAATCATTCAGTTTATTTAAGGGTAGATCTAGGAAGCTCCGCCTTGTCACTCGCAGGACCCGTAGAAGGTGGGTCCCTTGCTATCTCACTGCGGATTTGAAGCCACGACTCCTTCAACGCGGCGCGCGACGACATGCCGCCTCCACCTCCACGGTCGGCTGCTGCCGGCCGCCCGTCTGACCACCGCGGTGTCGAGTGGCGCCGCTCTTCCACTGTAGCCGGCAATTACCGACCTCTACTCTCATCTGTCAGCACCAGTCGTCGGTACCGTCACACCGGTTTCGCACCGACACTTCTTCCGCGGGGCTTAGACGATGCTTCAGAGCTCCATTTTCACTTCCGCTCACGTCTACGGGCTCCCCGGGATACTATTATTGCAGCGAGGCTCCTGGATTCCAGATTCTTATAAGTTGAATAATTTTACCCTGAAGAACACAATAATAATGAAGTGGCAGAGGGTCCGGGACTTATTTGTTTGGCCCAAACCCTTCATGTTATCATTATAACAAGTGGGAGAATTTTCAATTAATATTTAATAAATAAACCCTATTAAAATCCCCTGCAATATCCAAATGAAAATTTAGGAACAAGGAAAAGAATTGATGGAATTTCTTGAATTAATTAATTTCCCCTACCTCGTGAACCGTTAGAGGTATCGCGGTCATTGGCAGAAGAAGAGTCCCCAATGGAGTGATGTTGTCGGAGTTCGTCGATCCTAGATCGTTACCGCCTAATATTATATCCTTCATTGGTGGAAGATGTCACGTCACATTGCCAGAGGTTCCTTTCTTGGTGAAGTCATGTAAAAACTCCACCCCAAACCTCACTTAAATAGAGGGGAAAAGGGTGAGTAACACACTGAGTAATTAATGAGTTTCATTTAATGAATAAACCTCTTAATTCCGCAATGGTGTGGTTACAAATAAAGGAGAGTCAATCCATTAATTGGCTTGACAAGTCACCAGTCCCCAACATCGCCGTTCATCCGCTGGAGGAAAACAAATAAAATAACTTGTTAAGTTATTTTATTATTTTTTTCTATAAAGTCCAAAATTTAACTTTTTATCCCGACCTACTGCGATTGAAGTGAAGTTTACCTTAAGCAAATCCCAGCACTGCGGATTCAATGGTTCCCTTGGATTTTTAATCCAAGCACCGGTTCAAAAGATAGAAAACGCCGCCTGTGTGTTTACTAAATGTACCTTAAAAAATTTCAAAAAATTCATTCCGGGCACACCGGGCCTCGGAATCACACGTTGTCAATTTTTTCAGACTCGTAATAATCCTAAATAATTTAAAAAAAATACATGGAATTTTTCGGTCTTTAAATTCTCTCCACCTTAGGAATTTTCATCTCCGAAAGCTATAAAAAACTAGGGGAATAAATGGGGGTACTGAGCATGCATCTGAGACTCCCACTCTCATGTGCTCTCATGGAGATTCATGTGCTGCCAACGAACTCACACCAGAGGAATCAACCACCCACAAAGGACCTGCTCCTTTCGATCCTCTATATCCATTGGGAACTCTACAAATGTCACCCCATCATCGATGTTCAGCTCTCCCTAGTCTATAACGTGCGATGGATCATGCACGTATCTCCTAAGATGCGACACGTGGAATACATTATGTACACGATGCATATGTGGGGGGAAGATCTAGACAGTATGCCACCTCGCCTACTCTGCTGAGGATCTGGAAAGGTCCGATGAACCTCGGAGAAAACATTTCACCCCAGCCAAACTTCTGTAATCCTCATCGGGGTGAGACCCATAAGAATACATGGTCTCTCTCCTCAAACTCCAAGGGTCTTCATCTCCTGTCAATATAAGACTTCTGCTGGCTCTGTGCAGTCTTCATACGCTCCTGGATTAATTGCACCTTCTTTGTGGTAGCCTGTACCAACTCTGGACCCATAAGTGCTGACTCCCCTGGGTCTATCCAGCAAAGAGGTGGTCTGCATGGTCGCCCATACAAGGCCTCAAATGGTGTCATGCTGATGGTAGAGTGATAACTCTTATTGTACACAAAATACACCAATGGGAGGTGGTCCTCCCAACTGCGGCCAAAATCGAGGACCCAAGCATGAAGCATGTCCTCGAGTGTTTGTATGGTTCGCTCCATCTGACGATTTGTCTGGGGATGAAAGGACACGCTCAAGCATAGTTGATTTTTGAACACCTCCTACAATCCCTTCCACAAGCGGTATGTAAAACGTGCATCGTGATATAAGAAGATTGCTGACGGCACTCCATGAAGTCGCACTATCTCTTGCACCCAAAGGCATCCCAAGCCTTCTACTGATCCCTACTATAAGATGGGTAGGAATTGTACTGACTTGGTGAGTCGGTCAACGATCACCCAGATGGAATCATGGCCCCTGGATGTACGTGGTAGCCATGTCATTAAGTCCATGGAGATACCATCTCACTTCCACTCCAGTACCTCAAGTTGATGAGTTAAGTCTGCTGGTACCTGATGCTCGGCCTTCACTTGCTGACTATTGAGGCATCGGGATACAAACTCTTCCATTTCCTTCTTCATCCCTGGCCACCAGTACTAACACCAGAGATCCTGGTACATCCTTGCCACTTTAGGATGTACTGCTAAAGGGGATGTGTGAAAATCCTTCAACACCTCCTCCCGTAGCGTCACGGGTACCATGGTGCGTCCTCTGAAGAGAACGATGTGCTCCCCACCTTCTGAAAATCCTTCAGGAGTCCATCTTGAGGATATCTGATCACGTTGGGCCTCGCAGTCAATGTCCCCAAGTTGTGCCTTCCTGACTCATTGTATAATTGGGGGAGTGACAGTCACAGACTGGATGTAAGCTGCTCCATCTCTATCCATGAAGGATATCTACAACTCGGCTAGCTACTTTGTCACCTCACTCAACAGTTGTAGACCAGACCTCCTGCCGAGTGCGTCTACTACTACATTCCCCTTCCCAAGAGTATAGACTATCTCAAATTCATAGTCCTGAATGAACTCTAGGCATCGTTGCTATCTCAGATTCAGGTCCTTCTGTAAGAATATATACTTGAGACTCTTATGATCAGAGTCAACAGTAAATTGTTCACCCATCAAGTAGTGCCCCCACATCTTGAGTGCGAAGACCACTACTGCTAACTCTAGGTCATGGGTAGCGTAGTTCTTCTTGTTTTGTATCAATTTTCATGAGTCGTAGGTGATCACCGCTCGATCCTGCATCAAGACACAACCTATTCTGGTCCCTGATGCATTGCAGTAGACTACATACCCAACACCCTCTTATGGTAGCCTCAAGATGGGGGCACTAACTAGTCTCTGCCTCAGCTCCTGGAAACTTTGTTGTCACTTCTCTATCCACAAGAATGGTTTCCCTTTCTTTGTCAAGGCGGAAAAGGGTTCCACTACCCTGGAGAAGTTAGGTGAAAATCTCTGGTAGTACCCAACCAATCCTAGGAAAATCTACACTTCATTCACACTGTTGGGTGGTTCCGAAGCAAGCACTACCTCTATCTTTGTCGGATCCATTGCGACTCCAGCCTCCGAGATAACGTGCCCCAAGAAGTAGACTTCTCGTATCTAGAACTGGAACTTCGAGAGATTTCCATAAAGCTGGTGCTCTCAGAGTGTATCCAGAACTATCTACAGGTGTGTGGTGTGCTCCTCCTCTGACGCCGAGTATACCAAGATGTCGTCAATGAAGACCACCCAAAGCGATCAAGGTATGGATGAAAGATCATGTTCATGAGCCCCATAAACACTGTCAGAGTGTTGGTCATGCCGAAAGGCATCACCAAAAACTCTTAATGGTCATACCAACATCTAAAGGTTGTCTTATGTACATCCTTGTCCCATACTCTAAGATGATGATAGCCTAATCTGAGGTCTATCTTTGAAAAACAACGATCTACCTTCAGCTGGTTGAAGAGATCATCAGTCCTCGGGAGTGGAGACTTGTTCTTCACGGTCACCTGGTTCAGGCACCGATAGTCCCCACAAAGCCTCAATCTCCCATCGACCTTTTTGGTGAACAAGATCAGGGATTCCCATGGAGAAACACTGGGCCTTATGAACCCCTTTCCCTGCATGTCCTCTAACTATACCAGCAACTCCTGAAGCTCCATGGGATCCATCTGATATGCTGGTGTAGATATCTATGTCATCCTGGGGTACAATTCGATGTAAAAGTCTACCTCTCTGTATGGAGGTAGCCCTGAAACATCATCAAGAAAGACATCAACATACTATTCCACCACTAGAGGATTACTCTAACTCCTCACGTCAACTTCTCTGAGGGTGAGGCTAGTCAACTGATGAGTAATCAGTTGCACCCTCCTTTGAGATAGTTTATCCTGTGCTGCAAAGGTTTCCTTCTCACCAGTGAAGGTAAACCTGATCCCATCCTCACGGACACACCGCACTTTTCACGTAAAACAGTTGATCTAAGAATGGATTTTGGATATCCATTCCATACCCAAGATGACGTTGTAAGGCCTCAATGATACTACTAGGAGATCCCAGCCGAAGCTCTCGCCTCCTAGAGTAATCTCACACTATCGGTACTAGTGTGAAATCATCAAATCTTCTCCTGTAGGAGTCTCTAACCACAAGGATCAAGCCAACGACTCCATCAGAATCTCTGAACTCCAAACAAGTGTTGTGGAAATAAAAGAGTGACTAAAAACTATGTCTATAAGTACTAAAACTAGTGTAGAATAGACTCATATCGTACCTCTAATCATCTCCAGAGTGTCGTGTTTGTAGGCCTCTGTTGCCTGTAGTTGTGCTCTCCCTTGTCCACCTACTCCCTGTGGTTGGGGTGGACCTCCTAGTGGTGGTGGTGGTAGAACCTCAAATCGCCACCCACTGCCTACTACACGGAATGTTCCTCTACCTCGTCTGCTGCTCTGCGGACCTCCTAACTTGAATCTCTGCCTCTGCCTCAGTGGTCCCTCGACCATTTTATGATCGTAGGTATCATGGGTTGGGTATTTAGGAGCCATGTGGCCCTGCTCGTCACACGTGAAGCGCAATCTACCTCCCAACTGACCTTCTCTGCCTCACGAGCTCCGCACCTCCGACCCTGCATCCTGGGGTCGCCCACCAGTGGGTCTGGACCACTTAGACCTCTACACCATCTGTCTACTTCCTCCTGTAGATAAATTGGATACTTGTCGTCTGGTGGAGGCTCTCACTGTTGGTGCCTGCTCATCTATGAAGCTCTCTACCAACAATTCTCTCTCAAGCACTCCAGCCTGCGTCGGGATATTCTGCGATATCATCGATGCTCTGATCTCTCACCAGAGACCTTACTCAAAGCTCTGGTTCCTAAATAATGGGTCACATACCATATAGGTAGAGTATCATGATAGGTTAGTGAATATTTTTGAGTACTGGGCTACTGTCAGGCTTCCCTTCTGTAAGTGCAGAAGTTCTGAATACGCATAGAGCGTAGTGTCACTGGAACAAAATCCACCCTAAATAGGCTCTCAAAGTCCATCCAGGTGAGGGTTGCCTCGTCATGTGTCTGGAGCGTCAGGATCTACCATCTCCCTACTATGCCCTAGAAAAGGCTAGTATCTAGGATAACCATCTACTCTGCTGGTATCTCAACCAAGCAAAAAACTCTAGCCACAGCCTCCGACCAGTCCTCAACTGCCTGGCGATTTGTCTCACCTCGAAACCTTAGAGGCCTCTATCTCTAGAACTCATGAAATGTGCTTAGTCGGTGTGCATATTCTATTAGTGGTGCTGGTGGAATTTCATTCCCAATGGGTGGTGTTGATGTTGGTGCACCACCTGAAGGTGCTACCACAGTAAGAGGGCCATGCACTGAAGCCTCGTTACTCGATGGTCCATCATCATGTACTCTATCAGGAACCCTGGATGGATGTCTATTCGGTATCATACTAAAAAGAAATAGTTGCACCACGGTCAATAAGTTATACCTGGTGATCTGACTCAAAAGAGATCAAAGAAAAAAAACATTTCCAAAACACACGTAATCAGTGTTTTCGTGCACCGAGTCAGAAATCAGAATCCGGAGTCCTGGTGTATGGATATATCGGCCGCCACACCAACACTAGACTCCCCAAACTGAAAACCAAACTCAAAACACTTAACACTATTTCTCCATTAAAATAAGATTAGAGTCCTAGTTCTTCAGTATAACCGACTTCCTCTGATACCACTTTTTCATGACCCGTCCCCCGGGGCTTGTACCGTGACTACCCCAAGCCTGCCTTCCATAGGCCAGGGGTTGGCGACTAGTACCGGAAAGGAATATCCCTTAAAAAGGGAAGGCATTTCCATTAAACCTGTACAAAATCACAATCCAAGAACACAAAAAGATACAACCATGAAGTAAAACTAAAGTATTAAAGGTGTGTACTGAAAGTAAAGGGGCAGGAATACAAACTCAACTGAAAGGTATGACTGCAACTGAAAAACAGAAAATAGCTCCTGGAATCACCACTGAGGATCCTACCTGAAGGTTAGGTATAACTCGTCTCCACTGCTCTCCACGTCAGCCAATATTCTCTGTGCACTGCCTGGTCTTGGCTCCCTCAAGTCTCAGCCAAGCTGCTCATCTTCTGCACAAGACACAACAAGGTACGAGTGAATCCCATGTAGGGGAGATTATAACAATACCCAGTAGGGGCCCCGAGACCCCTGAAGGTCTCTCAGAATTCCAAAAAGAAAAAAACCACAAAGCATGATCACAATCACAAAGCACAAAGCAATAGACACAACTCAAACTAGGTATAAGTAAATCACAGAAGTACCTATGATTAGTCAAGAATCTAGATCATCTTATTCTGTCAAGAGGCACTGATTCTGACCATATGGAGTTTGAACCACATAGGATCGATAGGTACTAACCCCCGCAAGACCCACACATGATTCAACCCGCCCAGAGTCGATAGATACTAACCCCCACAAGACCTACATAGGATCTGACCCGCCTAGATTTGATAGGTACTAACCCCCACAAGACCCACACAGGATCTGACCCACACATGTTTGGTATGCGCTGACCCACACAGGATCGTTGAACATTGACCCACACCAGATCTGACCCACACAGGATCAGTATGATGTTGATCCACCACGATCCGCTCTAAGGCTAGTCTTTGACGAATCACGTACTGCTGATCCAAATATGATCGCTAGGTGCTGATCCACATAGGAACACTAGGTGCTGACCCACATAGGATTTCTCAGTACTAACCCCTGTATGATCTGTCTCCAACATCCATCTCACTGCATGCCACTGGATTTACCCCTCATAATACGCTTGATTCTTGGAGAAACACTCCCCAAGCCATCAGTCATATTTCAACCAGAACTAAGTCCCATGAAAAGTAACCTGATGATCGATCCCGTGATAAAGGTCTCAATGCAACAGACGATGCATCAATCGGAAGCCTGGTCTGTAAGTTATTGGAATTTTAGTACCGAGGGGCCGGTTGGATTCGGAGTTGATCCAACCTGATCGTACTATAACTTTTTTTAAAACTCTCATGGAGAATCACAAAAGGACCATATCGCTCCAAGGATCCCATTTCCAAAGATGGTTCGTCAAACGGGTGTCCAGTTTTCAAGATACGGTCACTTATGAGTAATTGGGCCCGAATGGGTCTGGGTCCGGTCCGGCCCTGTTGGGCCGGGCCGCGGCGGGCTCGGCCCATCGGGTGGTCCAGCCCGCTGGCTGGTGCGATCTGTGTAGGAGTCTCATGGTCCACCTCCCATATGACTCAAAGAGATGTTCGGTTTATTTAAGGGCGGTGCTAGGTGGCACCGCCTTGTCACCCGTGGGACCCGTAGGAGGCAGGTCCCTTGCCAGCTCACTGCGGCTTTGAAGCAGCGGATTCCTTCAGCGCGACACGCTATGGAGTGCCCCCTCCACCTCCATGGCCGGTCACTGCCGGCTGCCCGTCTGACCACTGTGGCACCAAGCAGCGCCGCTCTTCCACCGCGGTCGGTAATTTACGACCACCGCTCTCGTCCGCCGGTGCCGGTGCTTCTTCTGTGGGGCTTCGGCGATGCTCCGAAGCTCCGTTCTCACTTTCTCTCATGTCTACAGGATCCCTAGGATACCACCATCACTGCGAGGCTCCCAGATTCCAGATTCTGATGAGTTGAAGAATTTTTCCCCAAATAACGCAACAAGAATGAGCAGCAGAGGGTACGGGCCTTGTTCGTTTGGCCCGCGCCCTCCGCATTAGCATTATAACAAGCAGGAGATTATTCAATTCATCTTTAATAAATAAACTCTGTTCAAATACCCCAAAAAATCCACCCAAAAATTCAAGAAGGAGGTAAAGAATCAATAGAATTTCTTGAATTAAATAACAACTCCTACCTCGTGAACTGTCAGAGGTATCATCGTCGTTGGCAGAAGGAGAGTCCCCATAAGAGTGAGTTCATCGGCTTTTATCGATCCCAGATTGTCACTTCCCAAGATTCTGTCCTCTGTTGATGGAAGACGTCGTGTCACTTCTCCATAGGTTCATTTCTTGGTGAAGCCGTGTCGAAACTCCACCCCGAGCCTCACTTAAATAGAGGGGAAAAAGGTATGTAACACACCAAGGAATTAATGAGGTTCATTTAATGAATGAAACTATTAATTACCTAATGGTGCGGTTAAAAATAAAGGATATTCAATCCATTAATTGGATTAACAAGTCACCAGTTCCCACCACCGCCGCTCATCCACTAGAGAAAAAGAAATAAAATAACTTGTTAAGTTATTTTATTATTTTTTTTGTAATGTCCAAAATGTAACTTTTTCTACCAACCTACTGTGGTTGAAGTGAAGCTTCCCTTAAGTGAATCCCAGTACTACGGATTCAATAGTGCCCTCATATTTTTAATCCGAGCATTGGTTCAAAAGATAGAAAATGTCGCCTGCGTGTTTACTGAATATACCTTAAAAAAGTTCAAAAAATTAATTCTGGCCACACCGTGCCTCGGAATCACATGCCTTCAATTTTAAAAGACTTTTAATAATCTAAAATAATTTAAAAAAAATACATGGAATTTTCGGGTCTTTATAGATATGACTCAAAGTGTGTATTTTTATTTAAAATTGACATCAATTTTAGTAAAAAGGACAACTCACCTAATCAAAAAAATGAGAAAACACATTTTAATTATTTTATACTATAGGAAAATTATCCATAAGTCATTTGAGATGTTTAGGAATCATCTGTACTTCAATCTGATGCACGGTGTGACCGGAATAACTCAAAATGCATCTTTTTATTTAAAAATGACATCAATTTTAATAAAAAAGAAAATTGAGATACTCAAAACTAAGAAAGGCATTCATATTGTTTTGATAATTTATTTAAATTATCCATAAGTGTTTTTTGACATGTATGAATCAATTTCACCTCAATCTGGCACACGGTGTTCCCGGTATTACTCAATGTGTTCGTAATCAGTTTAAAATTGACAATTTGGTTCAAAAAATGTCACTCACTGAAAACCAATAAAATGTGCTTATATTTTCTTAATATTTTAGTAAATTTATTCATAAGTCATTTTTTACTTTTTGGAATCAATCTCATGTCAAACTAATACACAATGTGATCAGTATGAGTTAAAGTTCATATTTCGAGTTTAAAATGACATTTTAGTAAAAAAAGACATGTGACTTACTCAAAACCAAGTAAACACATTCATGTTGTTTTTATAATTTATTAAAATGATCCATAATCCATTTGGAACATGTAAGAATTAGTTTCACATCAATCTGACATACAGTGTGATAGATATGACTCAAAGTGTGTCTTTTTATTTAAAATTGACATCAATTTTAGTAAAAAGGAAAACTCACCTAATGAAAATTGAGAAAACACATTAATTTTGTTTTTATAATTTTTGAAAACAATCCAAAAATAATTTTAGGCATGTTGGAATCAGTTTTACCTCAATCTGACACATGGTGTGACCTGTATGACTCAAAGTGCATCTTTTTATTTAAAAATGACATCAATTTTAATGAAAAGGACAACTGACCTACTCAACACCAAGAAAACACATTCATATTTTTTTTATAATTTATTTAAGTGATATATAAGTAATTTTTGATGTGTAGGAATTAGTTTTACCTCAATCTGATGCATGGTGTGCCCAATATGACTCAATGTGTTCGTTATCAGTTTAAAATCGATAGTTTAGTTCAAAAAATGTCACTCACTGAAAACTAATAACATGCACTAAAATTTTCTTGATAATTTAGGAAATTTATTCATAAATTCATTTTTACATGTAGGAATTGGTCTCATGTCAAACCGATACACGATGTGATCGGTATGAGTCAAAGTTCATGTTTCCAGTTTAAAATGAAATTTTAGTAAAAAGGACATGTGATGTACTCAAAAATGAGTAAACACATTCATATTTTTTTGATACATTATTAAAATGATCCATAATCCATTTGGGACATGTAATAATTAGTCTCACCTCAATCATATGCACAATGTGACCGATATGACTCAAAGTGCATATTTTTATTTAAAATTGACATCAATTTTAGTAAAAAGAAAAACTCACCTACTCAAAACTGAACAAATGCATTCAGATTGTTTTAATAATTTATGAAAACAATAAGTAATTTGTGATGTGTATGAATTATCCATGCCTCAATCCAATACATTATGTGTCTAGTATGACTCAATGTCACCATTATCAGTTTAAAAATCAACATTTTAGTTCAAAAAGTGTCACTCACTGAAAACTGATAAAACAAACTCGGATTGTCTTTATAATTTAGGACAATGGTTCATAATTAATTTGTGATGTGTAGGAATATTAATCACATCAAACTGATACATGATATGACCATTATGAGTCAAAGTGCGTGTTTCCAGTTTAAAATGAAATTTTAGTAAAAAAAAAAGCGACGTACTCAAAATTGGACAAACACATTCGAATTGTTTGGATACTTTAGAAAAACAATCCATAAGTCATTTGAGACATGTACGAATAAACTGCACCTCAATCTGACACACAATGTGACTGATATGACTTCAAGTGCATTTTTTCAATATATAAGTATCATTTTAGTTTAAAACATTCATCATGTCTCCAAAACCAAGAAAACAGGCCTGGATTGTTTTCTCTTCATTTAAATTCTGTATTCATACTTTATTTTATTGACTTTGTGGTGTTTTTGGTGTTGTGGTGTTTTGTTATAGCACACTTAACTAGTGGGTCAATGTGTTGTAATAGCACACTATATTATTCCCCTTTATCAGTGATTTTTTAGCATTGATAAAAGACTAGGGATTTTAACCTCCCCCCAGTAGTCAATGCTTCTCTAGCGTTAATAAAGGCCATTTTTAGCTCTATTAAAGGCCTGTTTTGTAGTGGTGTGGGACTAAATATTACCCAATTAATTAGATATATATCTAGGTACACCCATAATAACATATTCATGAATATGTGTGCCACATGATGAATCATACATAAGGAATCAAACATAAACACAAGGGTTACCCATGGTAAGAATTGGGTATCATAATCTTTTCAAAAAGGAATAACATAAGGGAATATCACAATGGTGTCCATAAAAGAGAGGATTTAAATCATACATGAACATTAATAAGGGAAAATTGGCATATATCATGATAATTTATTTCAAACTAAAGTGAATACATATAAAATGGAATTTAAGAAACTTTAGAAATAAAACATTTTTGTGTGGTTTAAGGAAAATATTAAAGAGTATTTTAACTAAAAAAGGGAATAGTATTTTATATAAAACCACAAGTGAACCAAGAAATTTTTCATAATAAAATGAGTTATTTTAGACAAATAATGGTGTCTTAAAACAAATTATAGAGTTCACTTTAAATTGGGTAAGAATTCGGGAAGTTTCCTGAAATTGAGCATGTTTATCGGGAAGGATTGAATAGGAAACCTTTTAAAAACATGTATATCCCCAAAAAATAAGGATGAATGGATCTTGATATATAAGTTTTGAACATTTCCACAACATTTAGAATATTTATATAAAAATAAAAGATAATTTCATTAGGATAAAAAGAGAGAAAGAGCAACCCTAAGGAATAATGGAGGTTCGGGTAGAATCCTTTACCTTAAGTCTAAAGGTGTTCTTCACTTGATCTTAATGTCATGGGTAATCAAATAAGATTAATTAATTAATAATTTAATAATCTTTTATAAATTTATTGGATTTATTTTAACTTTATTAAGTTCATTTATGGTATTTTTTATGGGTTAAGAGATGCAATTTCATCGTTTGGGAGCTTTAGTTTCCTTAATTTTCATGATCGGTTGACTTTTATATGTGTATGAAAAAATCATGTATAATGGAGATAATTGTCCATAAATGAACCTATATGTTATTAATAAACTTATATAATATTAAAATACCATTTTTTCAGAAGTGGGGATGATTCATTAGATAAATCATTAATGATAATTGTTTAGATTAATTTATCATTTTTTATCACAACAAGCTCATTTTGTTTTAGAAATTAATATCATGTGTAAAAAAATGATTATAGAAAATTAAATAAGATATAATGAGAATATTATAATCTGGTTCAACCATAAAAATGGTTTCATGGCCATCCTTGAATATGGTAATGGAAATTGAAAACTTTTTCGTCCTTGAATGTGATAAATTAACACATCACGAATGACGTTTTCATTTTTAGTATTAAAGGAGGGGGAAAGAGAGATGATGATGAGTTATTCCATTAGAATAAAAAAATTAAGTATATATAGGGTAATTTAGTTATAATACCATTTGGATGAGGGGATGTAATGGGAGAAAATAAAAAGAAAGGAACTTGAAAATAAATTAAAAGAAAAGGAAGAGGGTTTTACCTCTTGATTCCTTCTTCTTGACAACCTCATTATGGGATTGGTTTTAGTCTTTTATTAATATAAAAATCTCTTAGATGTGAGAAAGATGTTTTTTAAGAGTATTGGGCATAATTTGGACAAGGATCAAGGCTTGAGAGGTGTGAGGAGAAGAGGTGGTGAGGGGTGGTATTTATAGTGGAGGAGGAGGTGTTTTTTGAATATTTTAATAATTATTTTATTATTTTTCTCAAGACAAGAAATACTATTTATTATTGAGACTAAATAAATTAAATTGAGCATGTTATTTTGAGATAATGGGATTACATCAGCAATACATCACCTATGACTCCATAATTCAAGTATATATCATTTATCGTAAATTGTCAAATTTTACTATTCACCAAAAATTCAAGTATTTATTAAAAACACCAAAAATTTACCCTATCCATTTTTTGACATGTATAATTAAAAAATTAACTCCATTCTATAAAAATAATTTTCTGAATATGAGAAATTTTAATTTTAATTAAAATCATCATTTACTTGAAAAATACAGTTTTTAAAATTATAACTGATTTTATAACACTTTGAAAAACTAACCGAGGTCTCATAAAATTATCTTATAATCATAAGACATCAAAATAATAATTTATGAATACATTTTATGAAAATATATTTTTTTAAAATTACTAAAATAGTCATAAAATTCTAATTTAATATTTATAACTTACAAAAATACCAACACTTAATTAATATTTTTTTAATATTTAATTAATTATACTATGGTATAATTATATCATATTATCACTTATAAGATTGATAAATTTTATTTATAATTTCATTGGTGAAGTTTTTATTTCATTTCTTGGTTTACTATTCATAAGGGTCGCATTATTATTCCAAAGGTAATGTTATTATTCCTTTGGTATATGTTCTTTAACTTATATAAATTCCTTTTATTTCATTAATTATTGATTTATAAAGTTTGTGTTGTGTTCTTAATATAATTTTAAGAAGGGAATTTCCATTGATAGAATTTAGGGTCATTAAATTCTTCCCCTTATGAAATTTCTCCCTCTAAATTTTGTTTTACATTCTAAGTTGAAAATAGGTGCGGGTACTTCTCTTTCATTGCTTGATTTGGTTTCCATGTTGCCTCTTCATATTTATGGTTCTACCAAAGTACTTTGACTAGGTGAGTGGTCTTGTTGCATAGAAATTTATCTCTACGATTTAAGATCTTCACTGGCTACTCCTCGTGGGAGAGATCATTCTCCAACTATACCATCTCCAAATTCAGTACATGTGAAGGATCTAGTATATTCTTCCTCAAGAAGGATATGTGGAATACATCATGTACTTGAGACATTATTGTTGGAAGTGCGAGTTGATAGGTGACAACTCCAACATGATCAAGAATCTCAAAGGGGCCGATGTACCTGAGACTCAGCTTCCCTTTCTTCCCAAATCTCATGATCCTATTCCCTGGAGATATTAAGAGGAATACCATTTCTCCAAATTTAAACTCAAGGTCCCATTGGCGACTGTCTGTAGAACTCTTTTGTTGACTTTGGGTGCCTTGATGTGCTGCTGAATGGTTTTCATCTTTTCCATCATTTCTTTGACCATTTTTAGTCCTATCAGCTTACGCTCACCGATTTCATCCTAGCATGTCGGTGTTTAGATCCTTTTTCAATAAAGGGATTCATATAGAGCCATTTGGATGCTTGAGTGGAAACTCTTGTTATAAGAGAACTCAAACATAGGTAGATGTGGTCCCATCCTCCTTTGAAATCCATAAAACATGATCTCAACATGTCTTCCAGTGTCTGAATGGTCTACTCAGATTGGCCATCAGTTTGAGGATGATAGGTCGTACTAAAGTTCAACATAGTGCTTAGATCATGTTTGAGACTTTTCCAGAACTTCGAGGTGAATCTCGGATCTTGATCAGATAAAATTGATATTGGTACTCCATGAATCCTTACCACTTCTTTGATATATATCCATGCATGTTGATCCAATGAGAAGTCCTCTCAAATTGTGATAAAGTGAGATATCTTTGTAAGACGATCCACAATGACTCATATATCATTGTTCCCCCTGGATGTCTTTAGAAGTCCAGTGACAAAGTCCATTGTGATGTTTTCTCATTTCCATGTGGTATGGATAATGGTTGCATCATCCCCTTAGAATTTTTTCTTCTATCCTTCACTTACTGATATACCACTCAATTTGATGTATATTCAGAAATCTCCTTTTTTATATTGTCCCACCAAAAGTTCTCTCAAAGATCTCGATACATATTTGTTCTCCCTAGGTGAATAGAGAAGGTTGAGCAATGTGTGTTATTTAGATTGAATTGTACACATATTTGCGACCCATATCTTACAACTCCATCATAATCAATCTTGAAATCAAAGGATTTCCTATTTTTGATAGCTTCCACTCTTTTCTGAATTTCCACATCTTTTCTTTGATAGTCCTTTATTTCCTCCACAAGGGATGGTTGAGAAATCATTTGAGAAGGGATTGATGATGTTCCTCCCTTAATTATTCTCACGTATATCCTTTTTATGTCTAAGAAGATTGGATCCTTCTCAATTCTCACAATTAATAAAGATACATGATCCTTTTTACTTATATAATCCACCACCTTATTTTCCTTACTAGGATGGTAGTGGATTGGGAATTCATAATACTTGATGAGATCTAACCATATTAATTGGATCATATTAATATCCTTCTGTGTGAATATATATTTGAGACTCTTGTGATCAGTATATATCTCACACTTCTCCCCATAGAGATAATGCATCCATATTTTCAATGCAAAGATCATAGCTGGCAACTCCAGATCATGCGTGGGACAGTTTTTCTCATGGATTTTCAACTGCCATAAGGCGTAGGCTATCACTTTATCATTTTTATCAGTACACATCCTAAGCCCTTTTTTGAAGCATCATTGTACACCACAAAGAGTTATCCACTTGTCAGGAGTGTGAGTACTAGTGTAGTGATAAGCCTCTTTTTGAGCTCCTTAAAGATTTCCTCACATTCTTGAGTCCATAAAAACTTCACTCCCTTCTATGTCAACTTGGTTATTGGGTTTGAAAATCATGATAAGTTCCTTACAAATTGTCGATAATACCCAGTTAGACCAAGAAAGTTACAGATCTCCATTACATTTGTTGGTCTGGGCCACTCTTCTATTTCCATTATCTTAGAAGGGCCCACAAATATTCCTTTTTTAGTGATAACATGCCCCAAGAATGATACTTCCCCCATCCATAACTCAAATTTACTTTACTTTGTATATAGTTTCTCCCTTTAAAAAGTCTTCAACATAGTATTCAAATGCTCATCATGATCCTCCTTACTCTTGGAGTATATCAAAATATCATTGATAAATACTACCACAAATTTGTCGAGCTAATCTCAAAAGACTATTCATTAAATCCATGAAAAATACTAGAGAATTATTGAGTCCAAAGGGAATCACTATGAACTCATATTTTCCATGCCTCATTCAAAAGGCAGTCTTGGGAATATCTTCCTTCCTCACCTTTAATTGTTGATATCCTGACCGAAGGTCCACCTTAGAGAAATAATTTGACTCATGTAGCTGATCGAACAAGTCATCTATCTGTGGTAGTGGATAATTTTTCTTTATCATGATTTTATTGAGATCATGATAATCAATGCAGAGGTGCATTTTTCCATCCTTCTTCTTGACGACGAGGACTGACACACCCCATGGTGAAGCACTTGGGCATATAAAACCCTTATCTAGATTCTACTGTAACTACTTCTTCAGTTATTCCAACTCAATGGTGGATATTCTATAAGGTGTATTTGATATAGTTAGAGATCTAAGAATAAGTTCAATTTAGAACTCAACCTATAGATCAGGCGGAATATTAGACAATTCTTCAGGGAATACATTAGTGTAATCCCTCACGATGGGCATGTCTTTGAGCAAGATCAACTTCTTTGTCTCAATAATTTGGGCGAGATATGATTGCTTATAAGGAATTAATATCCATACTTTAGATTATTATTCTAAAATAGATTCATCTTCTTCCTCACACTTGTAAAGAATTGAAGAATTATTTGGTATGTGAAGAGTGATCTCCCTTTCCTAATAGTTGGTGTTGTCTTTGTATAAAGATAGTCAATCCATATCCAATATAGCATCAAACTCCACCAAAGGGAGTATTACAATATTTTTAGTACACAAACATTAACTGGGGTGGAGTTATGTACTTTGGATGCAATAATTTCCCCATTAGCTATTCTCACATATAACTCAACCTCTAAATTTTGAGATGGTGTTTGAATAGTTCTACTAAACTTGAAAGATATAAAATAATGAACAGAACCAAAATAAAACAATATATTCATTATTCTTGAATAAATAACCAGAGTACCTATCACCACATCATTTTCCGGCTTCACATCAGTAGTAGTGATAGAATAATATCTTCCTCATTTCCTTGGAGTTTTTTGTTTATTTCCTCTGAAAATATTGGGCTTGGGGAATTGGTTTGAAAAATACACATGTTCCTTACAGTTAAAACATTGTACTACAGGCTAAGTATTGATATGAACTTTCCGTTATTCTTCTACATTAGTGGAATTCATCATATCCCTTCAGTAGTTCTTAGCTAGATGCCCCATTCTTCCACATTTGAATCATTTCCTGGTTCTATTTAGAAAGTTCCTAGGATTCTTCTTCCAATAATTTTGATACGTGGGATATTCATACTTTTTTCCATTATGGGATTTATTTACTGATCCACCCATATTAGACTCCATTTTATAATTTTTTTACTGGGCCCATGAGACCATTGAGAGTCTTTGATCTCCATTTCAACCTTGAGGGCACAATGGATAATCTCCAAATAATTGTCGAAGTCTCGAATTGCCAACACTTTTCTTAGACTCAGCTTTAGTCTGCTAAAGAAGCGATCAACCATGCTTTCAGTGTTCATGAAAAGGCCGGAGGCGTATCTTGCAAGCCTTGTAAAGTTTGATTCATATGTCCCGATAGACACATCTTCCTTCTGCTTAAGTCTAAGGAACTCTCTTTTCATCTTTAGATATAGGATTCGGGGAAAATATTTATTGAAAAACATTTTCTTGAATTCCTCCCAATCCATGGAATCAATTTCCTCCTTGTAATTTTTATTTTTTATCAGTGTACCCCATTGATTAGATTCCCCATCAAAAATATAGACTACCAGCACAACTTTCTCTTCTTCTAAGCACTGGAGTATAGAGATTATATTTTCAATATATCTAATCCACTATTTTGCAAGGAGGGGATTGGAAGATACACTAAACATTAGAGGTATTTTCTGCATGAAGGATTCAATGACAACTTTCTCTTTGTTTGGAGAAGGAGGGTGTTCCACATGATTCAAGTTATTATTCATAACTTAAACCAACTGAGCAAGTATAGTCATATAGTTTTGAGCACTCATTCCTATCATATTTGGCATTTCATTAGGGCAATCATCAAATTCCCTATCACATTGATTATTATAATGTGTTCTTCTATTTCCCGCCATTAGCTAAGAAAAATAAAGTGAAATTAGGGGGATTGAATACTTAACTAATGATAATAAAAAGGAAACTTTAAATATAAAAGGATAAACTCTTAAAAGAAAATTATATCCTAAGTTATGATTCTCTAGGTTTCAACCTAGGTTATCCATGATCTCTTTCCTAACATATTTTCTTATGGGTATTTTTTTCCCTTAATAATGGTTCGTAATGAGCTTATAAATTTACCAAAGAATATCCCCAAAGAGTGTCAAACCAGGTGTGCATTAAGGCTCGTTATCATGTACCCGGTTACCCTGAGTCAGGCTCAGAACACCTTTTCGAAGTTTTTACTTCTAGGTACATCTGTGCCAGAACCACGTCCACTTGTAGTATCTAGATAGGGATGTATTTTATTAATAAACCACTTAATCTATACTTACCAAAATTTAGGAATGTTTTATCATACATAGTATTATCCTTAGGGTTCTTACTAAAGTGCTCTATTCCTTATCTCCAAAAATAACTAGACCATCCTCTGATACAAACTATAGGGGCCCTAACCTTTTTCACATATCATTACATGATTTTAAGTATAATTAAACAAAAAATTATAGGACAAGGCTCATAAAGTCTAGTGTCTTTGAAGACTTGGTACATAAAACTGGAAACATGAGACTAAATAAAACATTTCTTTATTTATCATTATGAGCTCCTAACTTCCTTTGAGCCTTTACATCTACATAGGATAACATGAGGATAATATGAACAAAGGGATGAGCTAAGAATCCTAGTAAGGGAATAAACATTAAAATAAATCTTAGAATGTGGGTTAGAAGGAATAACATAATGATATAAAAAGGCATGGGACATGATTAAACATATGGAATCATAACATATAGAAAATAGGATCATATAATCATGGAATCATAGTAATGTGGCAGAAATATAAAACATG
Organism: Viscum album; assembly: GCA_963277665.1. NCBI lineage: Eukaryota > Viridiplantae > Streptophyta > Magnoliopsida > Santalales > Viscaceae > Viscum > Viscum album. The sequence continues at coordinate 1,233,242,783 of OY728159.1, read as the reverse complement.
ACTTTATCACGAGTTAAGGTTTGTTGCATATATAGGATCATGAGTAAATGTAATATCCCAATCTTATACAGTACACTTCTCTTTAAATAATACAATAGCTTGAGCGGTATGCAGCTTCGAGTTCTAGCACACCACGACCAATCAAACTAGTCGTTTAAAACATAGTTATGAATAGTAATACCCACTTTTTGAAATTTTATAAATTTTATTTTTCAAAATGGAATTATTTTTTGGATTTGGAATAACAAAATTATCTTAGGGTAAATTTTCGGTATTTTTCTGAAATCTTTCAAATTTTGATGAATAGTGAAAAACACTGCATTATTATTTAAAACAAACTTTTTATTTAAATAATTATTTTTAAATTTAAATTTATTTTAAATTTAAAATAGATGAATAATACCAATATTAGTTTAATGTAATTCATTGGAGTCATTTTAAATAATATTAGATACATAAAATTTTATTGAACTTTTTAACGTCATTTACCCACCTTCTAGGCACATTTGCAAATATGCAAAAAACCTAATTTTACCACTTTTGTGAATTAAATTTTAAAAATCCGACAGAAATGATTGTCATTAGTAATTAAAATGTGGTTCAATATGATGAAAATAAATTTTGGTGAATATTAACTTTTGAATTTTATTTTCCATTGTTAAAAGTAAATAGTGTAATTAAAGGTAGAAGTAATACTATAATTATATAAAATTAACCCAAAAAATGTCCTAATTCTATTGGAAAAGTTTTTTTCGACCAAAATCAACCTTAGGACAAAAAATAAGATTTTTTTGATCCATTTGGGTTAGATTAGGACATTTATTATATTTTATTTAAAGAAGAGTTAAAAGTGTTAAATTCAAAGTTTAATAACTAAACCATTTTTAATATAGGGTTACACATAATATAAATTCAAATATAAATATTCATTATAAATCTAAAAATATTTCCTACATAATTGTATTTTATTTATATTTTTTAGACATTAAATAATTAAATTTATTTATGACACAATGATGATGCAGTAATTACCTTATTAATGAAAGATTAAAATAATTGATATTATAAATATTAAAATAAATGAAAATTGAAACTTTTGATATCATCCAAGAATTTTCTAGGTGAATATGACATGTTAGGGTTGATTCAATGTATTTTCTCTAAGTAATCAAGTAGTTATGACTTCTAAAAAAAACAAATACTAAATAGTGTCAAAATTGACATAAATGAGTTTTTAAAACAAATATTATTTTATTAAATGATATAATATTCCTAAAAATATAAGATTTGACAAAAGAAATTATATAATTTTAGATATGTCATTAATGAACCACTTGAGTTTTTCTTGGCATTTTATAGTAACTATATTAACCATGTAGTATAAAAATACAAGAAGACATGGTAAAAGTTAAACTATTTAACTAAGAGTTAAATCTAAAAGATAAGATTAATATGGTGACATAAACTTGTATAAAACCTATTTATTGAGAGTATTTAGACCCATCCCCACCTTATACCCAAAATAAATCCATTTGGATCTATTAAAAACCAAAAATAATTTTATAATAAATTAATATTTCAAGCTTTTCCTAAAGTGTCCCTCACCTCTCTTATAAAAGGGTACTTCCCCTTCTCTAAAATTCACACCTCCAAAGCCATTTTTCTCGGACAAATCCTACTCAAATCTCATCCAGAATACCCTAAATTCAACCTAGATTCCTTAATTTGATCATAAAACCAACCTAAGTAGCCCTTTTGTTCAAATCAAAAGGAAGCACCCAAAGAAGAGGTAATTATTTTATCACCTCTTTCAAAGTTCTTTTCTTCTTCTACTTCCTCTTTATTTGTTATTTCCATAATAAAATAATAAATCCAGTACCTTATACATAATTATATGTTATTATAAATATGTTACAACCATATTCATTATTCTATCCATCCTACAAATGACAAATTCATCATACTTGCATACGTATGGCTTACTGTCTCCACATCATGGTATAGTTTGTTATTCAAAACTTCATTATTTGGATGGGTATAATAATGAGTATAATTGATGTAAATAATAAATATAACATGTTAATGATTCTTTATATATAATATACCATCCAATTAAATATGATTTCACCATCAATAGAATGATATTTTTGCTCATGCGTACGTACGACTTACCGTCTCCACGACGCGATGGGATTTCATTCTCCATCGTAACCATTCAAGAATAATTTTCCTTTGATGATAAAAAAATAATTTTTAAGAACTTAATATAATTTTGGATGTGAATCAAATACATCCTATCTATAACAAACATGACTTACATAATAAAACATAAAGTAAAATGAATTATTTAACACCCGGAACAATTATAATACTAAAATATTATTAACAAAGAAATATTAGAAGATCAAATATGATATAATATTTATGTGTGTGGTTCTTGTATAATTTAATAAAAATAATTTAACCATTATATAGTAGGTTAACATACCCTCAACTAAGGAAAGTTACAAGGTAAAGGTTAATTTTACAATATCTTTATTATTTGAGGTTGTTTATACGTAAGTATCCACTAGGAATTATTTATCATCCACATCTGTGTTTCTTAAAACTTTATTTCAAAACATTTTTAATATTTCCTAGACTATGGGTTAAATTCATTTATACCATTTTTTACTCTTTATGGAAAAAAAATTGAAAGGAATATTTCTTTCGTTTTCCAAAAAATGTACTTTATGACCTTTTTGACAAATTAAGGAAAGAATGTTTTTTAGCTTATATGGAGGGTGAGGCTATTTTCCACTATTATAATACCTTCAAATATTCCCTTAAAAACTTATAAGAATATTTTTAAAATAAATATTTTCTTTTATAATTATGAGACTTTTAAATGATTTCTAAGTAGAAAGAGATATTTCTCTTAAATAGTTTTTGTGTTGATTTCATCTATGTCAACATCTATTGTTTGATTTTATGCTTAATTGAAGTTGATTTATTATGATACAATATTCCATATTGTATTGATAGTTTTATGATATGTTGACTGTGTATGTGAAATTTTTATGTCATTCACAGTTTATGGTTAAGTTATTAAAATTTTGTATGTTAGTTTAATACGAATGTTTATGTTATGTTTCAACCTTTTCATATGAGGAATGCATTGGATGTAATAAGTGATGGGTGGGGTATACTATATCCCTTCAATGTATCGGTATGTCTTATGAGAAAAACTAGTGTCTTGACACAAGGCCTTGACAATATTTTTATTTATAGTCTTGGCACGAGGCCTTGACTATGTGGTTATGATGTCTGACATTATGCAATTCATCATTATGAGATTAACTATTGATATTACATGTGATTATTTGACTAGTAGAATATCCATGTGAATAATTAATTGGAATTATTTGATTTATCTTTGCCATATTATACTGAATTTTATGTTTAAAAGGCTTGTGTTTTTGCCTTATACATTACCTTAAATGTTTATGCTTATTTATGATAATTTCTATTATATTTTTATCCTTACTAAGCATCTGAGATCACCTCATTCTTATGTTCTATTTTTCCCTGGATGAGAATAATTATTTTATGACTGACCTGTAGGGATAAGCTAAAGGATATGAGTGTATTAAAAGGAGACACAATGTTTTTTTATTTTTCATTTAATAATGTAATGTAAAACTTATGAATGTATCTAGTACTTCTAAGGCTACTAAACTGATCGGTATTTCGGGACTTGATCTCTTATGATCATTCCAATGTTATGTAATAATACACCAACTCTGGGTAACTGGGTTCGGGGCGTTATAGTTGGTATCATAGGAAGTTTAGTAAAAACCTTGGAAACTATATTTAGAAAAACTCTAGAGAACATTACCCTAAGATAGACTTTGAGGATTAGTATAGAAGAACATCCAAAAATTTTGGTAATGTAGATATTATGTGGGTTTTCTAAGAAATACATTCTTGTTTGGATACTACAAGTGGATGTGGTTCTGGCACAGATGTACCTATAAGTGAAAAATCCAAAAAGGAGTTTTGGGCTTGACCTGAGGTATCCTGGTGCACAACAATGGGCCTTACTACGCACCTGGTTTGACACTCCCGAGGGATATTCTTAGGAGAATTAAAATTTTATTTAAAAACCATTATGATGGATTTATGAGTAAATACATCCCCAAAGAAAACATTTTTTACAATTATGTATCATATGTATAAACTGTTCAATTTATATTAAGTATTTTACAAGTTTGGAATTATGCATTTCGATTCATAAACTAATATAGTGTATTCTATTATTTAGAAATGGAGCCTAGTGAAAGGAATGGAAATGGTATCAATGCACATAATCCATGTAGGTATTTCCCTCCTATTCAAGATAATTATAGTGGAGCTGGTGATGCAACTGGTGTTGAACAGTTTATAACCATACTAGGACAAATCACTCAGGTTATGAATAATAACCTTACCCGTATGGAGAACCCTAATCCACAACACGGAGGATCAATGTTAGACCACTTCATGAGGAAACAATCACCAACATTAAATGGGACTACAAATCCATTTGTTGCTGAGCAATGGATAAGTTCCTTAGAGAAAATATTTCATGCTTTGGGGAGTAGAGAAAGGGAAAAGGTTGTCATGGCAGTTTATCACCTCTCAGGAGATGCAGATCAACGATGGTCATTAATTTAAAACACAAAGGGGGATGAAGAAGTATCAAATATGAAATGGAGGTAGTTTTGTGAACATCGAGTAGATATACTGAGTTTGAGGAAAAAATAGGATGAGAATGTCACAAAGTATGAGGTGAACTTTACAAGGTTAGAAAGGCATACTGCAGATTATATACATAACCCAAGAAGTAGGATTGATCAATTCATTGATGGGTTAAAACCATTTCTCCATTGAGCATTAGTCTCATAATCCTTCTCATCGTATGAAGATATAGTCTCATGTGCTGTCAAGATAGAAAAGTAATTCTCTAAGTCTTATGAATTTAAAGTGAAGTAAGAGAAGAAGAGATCATCTGAACACTCTAGAAAAGGAAATAAAGGGAATAAGGGAAAAGTTTAATTTCTATCCTACAATAATTGTGGGAAGAAACACCCTCATACATTCCTAAAGGGGATGTGAGTTTGTTATAATTGTGGAGAAAAAGGCCACTAAGCTCATGATTTCAAGGGGAAGAAAGAGGTTGTCAATGTTCAATGCTAAAATTGTAAAGAGATGGGGCATTATTCAAATGAATGACCTAAGAATCAAGGAAACTTACATCAGAAAAGGCTGAGGGAGAAAGGCCAAGATTATGCGATCACTACTACAGAGGTTGAAGTTCTTAATGATATGGTGGCAGGTAATTTAATTGTTTCCTCAAAATTATTCAATGCTTTATTTTATTCTGGATCATAGCATTCTTTCATATCTTCCCAGTTTTCCAAGAAAATTATATATTTCCAATTTGACTTAATAAGGGAGTTTTCAGTCAAAAATCCTAAGGGAAGTATCATAGTAACTAGGTTTTTTCAATCATTTACAATTATGGCATATAAACATGCTTTATATGTTGATCATATTGTCATACCCATGATTGAATTTGATATAATCCTTGAAATGGGTTGGATTTAACACCATGATTCGAAAATTTATTGTAAGAAGAAAGAAGTTACAATTTTTGATGATGATAAGGAATCCCTTATCTTTAGAGAAGAAACATCACCATTTGATTCTCATCTATATCCACCCCCTATAGCTCTACTAAATTCAATTATTAGGTAATAAGGGAGTGAAATAACTATGGGTGAGGAAAGGAATGTTTAAATAGAGTATGTACCTATTATGCAAGAATATATTGATGAGTTTCCAGATGATTTACCTGAACATCCTCCAGAATGAGAAATTGAGTTTTCCATTGACTTGATTCCTGGTTCAAGTCCCATATCGAAGACCCTTTATATAATAGTCACTGTGGAATTAGTGGAACTAAAGAAACAACTATAGGAATTGAGTAATAATGGATTTATTCTCCCTAGTGTTTCTCTATGGGGAGCCCTGTTCTTTTTGTTAAGAAGAAAGATGGATCTATGAGTTTGTGCATTGACTACAAGGAGATCAATTCCATAACAATAAAGAACTAGTATCCATTAACTTTCATTAATGATTTATTTTATCAACTTCATGGAGATCAATATTTTTCAAATATTGAACTTCGATCTGGATACCATCAGTTGTGCATGAAGAAGGAAGACATTCCAAAGACAATATTTCAAACTAGGTATGGGCATTATGATTTTACAGTAATTCCTTTTGGACTAACTAATGAACCATATATTTTCATGGATCTAATGAATATATTTTTCAAGGAATATCTTAATGAATTTTTAGTGGAATTTATTAATGATATCTTGGTATACTTCAAAATCTATGAAGATCATGAAAATCACTTGCACACAATTATGAAAACTCTTATAAGAAATAAATTATATGGGAAGTTTATAAAGTGTGAATTCTGGATTCAGAAGATTTCTTTTCTTGACCATATTGTCTATATGGATGGAATCTCTATTAATCCTTGAAAGACAAGGGCAATCCAAAAATGGACAGCACTGACAAGTATAACTAAGGTACGTAGTTTTATTGGTTTAATAGGTTATTATCGGCATTTCGCCTAGAATTTTGCTTGATTGGCTAACCCATTAACCAAGCTCACACATAAATGGGTTAAATTTGTTTGGACAAAAGGGTGTGAAGAATGTTTTGAAGAATTGAAGAGAATATTAGTCAATGATATTATCTTGACTCTACCATTGGGGAATGATGGGTTTATTATTTATAGTGATGAATCAAAGAAAGGATATGATTGTGTCCTTATTCAGAGTGATAAATTTATTGCCTATGCATCACGATAGCTAAAAAATCATGAACAAAACTATCCTACTCATGATCTTGAGTTAGCAGTTGTAATATTTTCTCTGAAGATATGAAGACACTGTCTCTATGGTGAAAATGTGAGATATATACTGATCATAAGAGTTTGAAGTATATTTTCTCATAGAAAGAACTCAACATGAGGAAAAGGTGATGGCTTTAACTACTCAAGGATTGAAATTTCACAATACACTACCACCTGAGGAAGGAAAATAAGGTGGCAGATGCTTTGAGAAAAAAGGATCATGGCATTCTGAACAAGATGAGAGTTGAAAGGGACTTATGTTCATGGATATAATAAAGATGGATATGGGGATAATCGTGGAAGGTGAAAAATCAATAATTTTTCAAATGGTTTCCAAACCATCTTTACTAGAAAGGATAAAAAGTTCTCAAACTGATAATGAGGAGTTTCAAAATAAAATTAAACCTGTGAATGATGGGAGATTGATTGAATTCGTATATGAAGATGGAATTTTGAAATTTGGGAAGAGGATTTTTGTTCCTGATATACCTAATCTAAAAAGTGAATTATTGGATGATACTCATAACTCCAATTTCTCTCTACACTCTAGTAGCACTAAGATGTATATAGATTTGAAGGAACATTTTTGGTGGGACAACATGAAGAGGGAGATTTCTAATTATGTGTCAAGATGTATTGTTTGTCAATAGGTGAAGGCTGGAAGACAACATCCTAGAGGAGTCATGAAACCTCTTCCCATACCTGAGTAGAAAGGTGATGGTATTATGATAGACTTTTTCACTAGGCTACCAAATAATCCTAGAAGGAATGATGAAATATGGGTCATTTTTTATCATCTTACCAAGTCAGTAAATTTTCTTTCTATAAGAGAATATTTACCACTTGAACGTGTAGAAATACTATATATTAATGAAGCTGTAAGACTTCATGGTGTACCCCTATAGATTGTTTTTTATCATGATCCCCATTTTACATCAAGATTCTAGAAAAGTCTTCAGAAATCCCTGGATAATGAACTTTGTTTGAGCACTACCCACCACCCTCAAACTGATGGAAAATCAAAACGGACTATTCAAACCTTAAAAGAATTGTTGAGATATTTCTTACTTGACTTTCAAGGTATGTGGAATCAGTATTTACCTATGGTAGAATTTTCCTATAACAATATCCTCCATTCAAGTATTCATATGGCACCATATAAAGCGTTATATGGAAAGAGATGTCACACACCAACTTGTTGGGATGATGTTCATGAAAGAAAACTCATAGGCACAGAACTTGTTGAGGAAATAATGGAAAAGGTGAAGATTATCTAAACCCACATCAAAGAAGGTCAAAGTAGGAAAAAGATCTATGTCAATAAATGAAGGAAGGATTTGGAATTTCAAGTAGGAGATCATGTTTTCTTGAAGGTATCTTCATGGAAGGGTGTTATACGATTCAGTAAGAAGGGTAAATTAATTCCCATGTACATCAGACCTTTCAAAATTCTAGAACGAATTAAGGTTGTAGCTTACCATTTGGAAATGCCATCAAGTCTCTCCAAAGTTCATGATGTGTTCAACGTATCACTGTTGAGAAAATACATGTCTGACCCAACACATGTACTCATCTATGAAGAAATAGAACTGGACCAAATTTACCTTATTGTGAAGATCCTATCAGGATTCTTGATACCAGAGAACAAATGTTGAGAAACCGGATGACTCGTCTGATAAAAGTTCTTTGGAGAAACCATAAAATAGAAGAGGCAATGTGAGAACCTGAGGAACTTATAATGAAAAACCACCCAAATCTTTTTATGTAGTAATATTCTATAAATTTTGAGGATAAAATTATTTGAAGGAGGGAAGAATATAACACCCCAAACTTCCACGACATGCTTCTCTTTGAATAATACAATATCTTGCGTTGTACGCAGCTCCGAGTTCTAAGCACACCACGACCGATCAAACTAGTCATTTAAAAAGTAGTTATGAATAGTAATACCCACTTTTTCAAATTTCATAAATTTTATTTTTCAAAATGGACTTCATTTTTGGATTTGGAATATCAAAATTAGCTTAGGGTGATTTTTTGGTATTTTTCTAAAATCATTCAATTTTTGATGAATAGTGAAAAACACTACATTATTATTTAAAACCGAATTTCTATTTAAATAATTATGTTTAAATTTAAATTTATTTTAAAGTCAAAATATATACATAATACTTATATTAGTCCAATTTAATTCAATGGAGTCATTTTATAATAAGATTGGATATATAAAATTTTATTGAACTTTTCAACGTCTTTTACCGAACTTCTAGGCACATTTGCAAATCTGGATAAAATGTAATTTTACCCCTTCTGTGAATTGAATTTCAAGAATCCGATAGAAAAATTTGTCGTAATTAAGTAAAATGTGGTTCAATAGGATGAAAATAATTTTTTATGAATAGTAATTTTTGAATTTTATTTACCACAGTTAAAAGTAAATAGGGCAATTAAAGGTAGAAGTAATACTATAATAATATAAAATTATCCCAACACATATCCTAATTCTATTGGATAAATATTTTTCGACCAAAATAAACCTTAGGAAAAAAATAAGATCCTTCTTGATCCATTTGGGTTAGATTAAGACATTTATTATATTTTATTTAAAGAAGAGTTAAAAGTGTTAAATTCAAATTTTAATAACTAAAACATTTTTAATATAGGGTTACACATAAGATAAATTATACTATAAATATTAATTATAAAGATAAAACTATTTCATACCTCATGGTATTTTATTTATAATTTTTAGACATTAAATAATTAAATTTATTTATGACACAATGATGATGCAGTAATTACCTTATTAATGAAAGATTTAAATAATTGATATTATAAATATTAAAATAAATGTAAATTGAAACTTTTGATGTCATACACAAATTTTCTAGGTGACTATGAAATTTTAGGGTTTATTAATTGTATTTTTTTAAAGTAGTCAAGTAGTTATGACTTTCATAAAAACCAAATACTAAATAGTGTCAAAATTGACATAAATGAGTTTTTTAAAACAATACTATTTTATTAAATGATATAATATTCCTAAAAATATAAGATTCATCCAAAAGACTTATATAATATTATATATTTCATTAATTAACCACTTTAGGTTCTCTTGTCATTTTATAGTAACTATATTAACCATGTAGTATAAAAATACAAGAAGACATGGTAAAAGTTAAACTCTTTAACTAATAGTTAAATCTAAAAGGTAAGGTTAATATGGTGGCCTAAAATTGTCTAAAACCTATTGGTTGAGAGGATTTAGAACCATACCCACCTTATCCCCAAAACAAATCCATTTTTAGGTATTATAAACCGAAAATAATTTTATAATAAATTAATATTTCAGGATCTTCCTAAAGTGCCCCTCACCCTTTTGTAAAAGGGTATTTCCCCTTCTCTTAAATTCACACATCCAAATCCATTTGTCTTGCCCAAACACTACTCAAATATCCTCCCAAATACCCTCAATTCAACCTAGAGGTCTTACTTTGTTCAAAAATAAAACCTAAGGAGCCCTTTTGTTCAAATTAAAAGGAAGCACCCGGAGAAGAGGTAATTATTTTATCACCTCTTTCAAAGTTTTTTTCTTCTTCTACTTCTTATTTATTTGTTATTTCCATACTAAAATAATAACTCCAGTAACTTCTACATACTTACATTTTATTATAAATATGGTACAACCATATTCATTATTTTATCCATCCTATGAATGACAAAGTCACCATACGTGCGTACGTACGGCTTACCGTCTCCACATCATGGTGTAGTTTGTTATTCAACACTTAATTATTTGGATTGGTATAATAATGAGTATAATTGATTTAAATAATAAATATAACATGTTAATTATTCTGTATATATAATATAACATCCAATTACATACAATTTCACCATTAATAGAATGATATTGTCGCTCGTGCGTACGTACGACTTACCGTCTCCACAACACGATTAGATTTCATTCCCCATCGTAACCATTCAAGAATAATTTTCATTTGATGATAAAAAAATATTGTTTAAGAACTTAATATCATTCTGGATATGAATCAAATACATCATATCCATAACAAACATGACTTACGTAACAAAACATAAAAGAAAATCAATCACTTAACACCCGAAATAATGATAATATTAAAATATTATTAAAAATAAATATTAGAGGATCATATATGATATCATATTTATGTATATGGTTCTTGTATAATTTAATAATAATTATTTATCCATTATACAGGATGTTAACATACCCTCGACTAAGGAAAAGTACAAGGTAAGAATTAATTTTACAATATCTTTATTATCCGAGGTTGTTTATATGTAAGTTTCCACTAGGACTTCTTTATCATACACATATGGATTTCTTAAAAATATATTTCAAAACATTTTTATTATTTCCTATACTATGGTTTAAAGTCATTTATACCCTTATTTTACTTTTTATAAAAAAATTGAAAGGAATATTTCCGTCATTTTCCAAACAATGTACTTTATGAACTTTCGACAAATTAAGGAAAGAATGTTTTTTTAACTTATATGGAGGGTGTGGCTATTTTACACCATTATAACATCTTAGAATATTCCCTTACAATCTTATAAGAATATTTTCAAAATAAATGTTTTCTTTTATAATTATGTAACTTTTAAATGATTTCAAAGTAGAAAGAGATATTTCTCTCAAATAATTTTTGTATTGATTTAATCTATGTCAACATCTATTGTTGGATTTTATTTTTAATTGAAGATGATTTATTATGATACAATATTCCATTTTTTATTGATAGTTTTATGATATGTTGACTATGGATGTGCTATTTTTATGTCATTCACAGTTTATGGTTAAATTATTAACATTTCATATGTTAGTTTAATACAAATGTTTATGTTATGTTTCACCCTTTTCATATGAGGAATGCATTGGACGTAGTAAGTGATGGGTGGGGCCTTCTATATCTCATCAATGCATTGGTAGGTCTCATGAGAGAAACAGGTATCTTGGAATAAGGCCTTGAAAATATTTTTATTTATAGTCTTGGCATGAGGCCTTTAATATGTGGTTATGATGTCTAACATTATGCATTACATCATTATGAGATTAACTATTGATATTACATGTGATTATTCGACTAGTAGAATATCCATGTGAATAAGTAATTGTAATTATTTGATTTATCTTTTCCATATTATGGTGAAGTTTATGTTTAAAAGGCTTGTGTTTTAGTCTTATACATTGCCTTAAATGTTTATGCTTATTTATAAAAGTTTCTGCTATATTTTTATCCTTACTAAGTATCTGAGCTCACCCCTTTCTTATGTTTTATTTTTTCAAAGATGTGAAGAAGTATTTTATGACTGACCTGTAGGGATATGCTAAGGGATATGAGTGTGTTCAAAGGAGACAAAATGTTTTTTTATTTTTCATTTCATAATGTAATGTAAAACATATGAATGTATCTAGTACTTCTAAGGATACTAAACTGATCAGTATTTACAGAATTGATCTCTTGTGATCATGTCAATGTTATGTAATAATGCACCAACTCTAGGTAATTGGGGTCAGGACGTTACATTCAAGGCTCATTGCGCATAGAGGAGCACAAGTCAAGGCTAACCACCAAGACCGTTGAACATAACGTCTCATGTAACTAAACATTACCCAATGAATTGTAGTGTTATCTGGGTTCACCCATCATAACATGTTTATGAATATTTGTTCCACATGATGAATCATACATAAGTAATCAAACATAAACATAAGGGTTACCCATGGTAAGAATTGGGTATCATAATCTTGTTAGAAAGGCATAATATAAGGTAATATCACAATGGTGTCCATGAAATAAAAGATTTAAATCATACATGGACATTTATAAGGGAAAATAGGCATAGATCGTGATAATAGACGTTAAAATAAAATGAATACATGTAAAAATTTTGTTTAAGAAACTTTAGAAATAGAAAATTTTAGTTTGGTTTAAGGAAAATATTAAAGAGTATTTTAAGCAGAAAAGGGAAAAATCTTTTATATAAAACCAAAAGTGAACCAGTAAAGTTTTCATAATAAAATGATTGATTTTAGAAAAATAACTGTGGCTTAAAACAAATTATAGAGTGCACTTGAAATTGGATAATAATTTGGAAAGTTCTCTTAAATCGAGCTTGCTTATCATGAATGATTGAATATGAAACCTTTTAAAAACATGTACATCCCACCAAAAAAAGGATGAATGGATATTGATACACGATTTTGGAACATATACACATAATTTATAATATGTACATAAAAAGAAAAGATAATTTCATTTGGTTAAAAATAGATAAAGAGTAACCCGAAGGAATAATGGAGGTTCGGGTAGAATCCCTTACCCTAAGTCTGAAGGTGTTCTTCACTTGATCTTAATATCCTAGATAATCAAGTTAGATTCATTAATTAATAATTTCAGAACCCTTTATACATGTATTTGATTTATTATAACCTTATTAAGTTCATTTATGGCCTTTTTTATGGGTTAAGAGATTCAATTTCACTGTTTGGGAGCTTTAGTTTCCTTGGTTTTCATGATCGGTTGACTTTTATATATATATAGAAAAATCATGTAGAATGAGGATAGTTGTCTAGAAATGAACTTATGTGTTATTAATAAACTTATAGAATATTAAAATACATTTTTTATTCCATAAGTGAGGATGATTTATTAGATAAATCATTAATTATAATTGTTTAGATTAATTTAGTGTTTTTTATCACAACGAACTCATTTTGTTTTATAAATTAATATCATGTGTGAAAAATGATTTCAAAAAATTATATAAGATATAATACACATATTTTAATATTTTTAAACCATAAAAATGGTTTCATGACCATCCTTGAATATGGTTATGGAAATTAAAAACTTTTTCCTCCTTGAATGTGATAAATTAACACATCACAGATGACATTTTCATTTTTAGTATAAAAGGAGGAGGAAAGAGAGATGATGATGAATTATTACATTATAATAACAAAATTCCAGTATATGTATGATACTAGAGTTATCATACCATTTGGATGAGTGTATTCAAGGAGATAAAATGAAAATAAAGGAACTTTAAAAGAAATTAAAAGAAAATGAATAGGGTTTTACCTCTTGATTCCTTCTTCTTGAAAACCTCTTTAGGGTATTGGTTTTGGTCTTTTATTAAAACCAAAATCTCATGGATGTGGGGGAGAGGTTTAGGAATATTATTGGGAATAATTTAGACATGGATAAAGGTTTGGGAGGTGTGAGAAGAAGAGGTGGTGAGGGGTGGCATTTATAGTGGAGGAGGGGTGTTTTTTAAATATTTTAATCATTATTTTATTATTTTGATCAAGACAAGAAATAGTGTTGATTATTGAGACTAAATACAGTAACTTGAGCATGTGAGTTCAAGATAATGGGCTTACATAAACACTACATCACCTATGACTCCATAATTTAAGTATTTAGTATTTATCGTAAATTGTCATATTTTACTATTCACCAAAAATTCAAGTATTTTAGAAAAATACCAAAAATTAACCCTAATCGTTTTTCAACACGTAGAATTAAAAAACAAACTCTATTTTATGAAAATAATTTTCTAAATATAAGAAATTTTAATTTTAATTAAAATCATCATTTACTTGGAAAATATAGTTTTTAAAATTATAACCGATTTTATAACACTTTGAAAAATTAACTAAGGTCTCATAAAATTATATTATAATCATAAGAAATAAAAATACTAAGTTATGAATACATTTTATGAAAAAAAAAATTTAATTGCTAAATTAGTCATAAGATTATAATTTAATATTCATGACTTACAAAAATACCAACACTTAATTGATAATTTTTTTTTAAAATATTTAATTACTTATACTATGACATAATTATATCATATTGTCACTTATAAGTGGGATACATTTTATTTATACTTTCATTGGTGAATTTACTATTTTATTGTCTGGATTACTATTCATAAGTGTCACATTATTATTCCAAAGGTCGAGTTACTATTCCTCTGGTATATGTTCCTTAACTTCTAGAAATTCTTTTTATTTCATTAATTATTCATTTATAAAGTTTTTATTGTGTTATTAATGTTATTTTAAAAAGGAAATTTCCATTAATATAATTTAGGGTCGTTACAAGAATGGTTTCACTGAAAAGATGAATAAGGCACTGAATGAATGTACCATGAGCATGAGGCTGCATTCAGGGTTACCCAAGACCTTCTGGGATGATACAGTGAAGATGGAAGCATATCTCATTAATAAGAGTCCATATGTATCAATGGGAGAATGTCTACCTGATGAGCTCTGGTCTGGTAAGGAGGTAAGACTCTCACATTTATGAGTCTTTGGCAGTTTTACATATGTACATATTGATGCTAATGAAATGGGAAAGCTTGATGTAAAGTTCAAACCATGATTCTTCATTAGCTATGGTGCTGATGAGTTTGGTTATCGCTTTTGGGATGATCTCAACAAGATATTCATCAAGATCCAGAACATAGTATTTAATGAATGCATCGTGTACAAGGATCATTGTGCAGTTGAAGATGAAAATGGGAACAAAGTATTAGAGTGAAAATAGAAAGTGGAGCTTGAAGGTGTACCTAAGCATGAGACACCAGAACAAGTGGATCATACTCCTCAAGTGGAGTTAGGTGGATCAAAAAGGATGAGAAGCCCTATGTAGAGGTATTCTCTATCCTTACATTATCTATTATTGACTGGCGATGGAGAACATGAATGATTTGAAGAGGCAATGTAGTTGAAGGAGTTGAGCAAGTTGGAGCTGGATATGAAGGAAGAGATTTCCTCATTGCATAATAACAACACTTGGGAGTTTAAATCTCTACCAAGAGGAAAGAAAGAATTATAGAATAAGTGGGTATACTGGGTTAAGGAAGAACATGATGGAAAAGGGAGGTTCAAGGCAAGGATGGTGGTGAAAGGCTTTCAATAGGAGTGGATTTCACTAAAATTTTCTCACCGGTAGTGAAGATTACCACTATTCAGGTGGTTCTCAGCATTGTGGAATTAGAATACATGTATCTTGAGCAGCTTAATGTGAATACGGTTTTCCTTTATGGTGATGTAGAGGAGGACATATATATGTATCATCCATAGGGATATGTTGAGTCTGGAAAAGAATACATGGCGTGAAAACTCCAGAAGAGCTTATATGGATTGAAGTAGGCACCCAGGCAATGGAACAAAAAGTTTGAATCATTCATGACTAAAAATGAAAACAAATGATGTGGAATGGATCAATGTTTCTACATAAAGTCCTTTGGTGATGAATATATTATAATTCTTCTATATGTGAAGGGCATGCTTATTACAGGATCATGTATGCAGGGGATTAATGAGCTGAAATAACAGTTGGATGAGGAGTTCGAGATGAAAGATCTTAGAGAAGCTGACAAGATTTGGGGATGAAGATCAAGAGAGACCTCACAACATGAACCTTGATGTCATCACAGGTTGACTATGTTAGGAAGGTTTTCAAATGATTCATAATGCTAGAATCAAAGCCAGTTTTTATTCCCCTGGAAGACCATTTGAAATTAACAAAGGAGCAACCACTGAAGATGGTGGAAGAGGTTGAGTACATGGGAAAGGTCCCATACACATCATCTGTTAGAAGCATGATGTATGTCATGGTCTATATTTGACCTGACATTGCTCATGTGGTGAGATTTGTGAGAAGGTACATGGATAACCATGGAAAACAACATTTGGAAGCTGTGAAGTGGATATTGGGGTATTTTAAGGGAAGCATAGGAGTGTCTATATGATTTGGTAAAGGAAATTAATTGCATGTGGATGATGACCTTGGATGTGACATAGACAGAAGGAGGAGTAATACAGGTTAGGTATTTACTTGTGGAGGAATTTCATCAAGATGGATATCACAATTGCAGAAGGAGGTGGCTTTATCCACCACAGAGGTAGAATACATTGTTGTAACAGAAGCTAGGAAGGAGATGGTTTGGATAAAGAACTTCTTGGATGATTTGAGAAGAAAGCGATATGAGAATGTATTGTACTGTGATAGGAAGAGTGTTATGAATCTTGCAAAGAACCCAATGTTGCATGCCCAGATGAATAGCATTCATTTGAAGTACCATTTCATTAGAGGTTTGATACAGGATGGGTTACTGAAATTGTAAAAGATTTATGGAACCAAAAATCTGGTAGAAATGTTGATGAAGCCGGTGGAAATACAAAAGTCGAGGAACTGTTGTACCTCTGTTGGCACCACTAATGAATGGAGGATGAGAGGTAGAATATGGGAGAACACCATGGGAGCACAAAAGGGAAACAATTTTGTATTTCATGAATTATCAGCTCGAAATTGAAGTTGTGAATGGAAGCACACACTGGTGAGTGAAGAAGAGGAGGAGATCAGATTAAGTAAGTTGTCTAAGTTAGTGGCATTGAATCATGTTAGCATAGAAGATCAGGATCCAAGTGAGAGATTATTGGATTGGTGTAGCTCGATCCATTTTGGATGATGTTAGGCCAAATGCTTGCGGCCCATACTGTGCACCAGGATACAACTCCACGGGTCGAGCTCCGCAGTGAGGTCATTAAGGGTTGCAGGGTGCAACATGCCCCTACTCTGGGGGTCTGGGGGGTGAAGTCCCCTGGCCTAAATTTTGGGGCGCTGGAAACTCTGACTGACTATACCAGAGCTGAATGGCTGACACCGACAAGGAATTGTAGTAGTGTGCAATTTGGCACAACTACTATTGAAGATCAAACTTTGAAGACAACGATATTTTAGCTCTGTGGACTTCTAGCTACCGACCACTATAGAAGCTTGGACATGGGTGGTCTCAATACTATAGTGATATAGAATTTGAGCCATTGTTCACTACAGCAGTGTGGACTTTCTGTTCGGTTGGTGGCATGACACTTCATCTTCTTTATTATCCCATTTCAGTTTAGGGTTTTTGTGTGTGAAACCATGTGATATCCCTGTAAATTGTGATCTTTATTTGAGTGAAGTTTTTATATATCTCTTTGGACATAGGGATTTTCTCTAACCATGTAAATCTCTATGTCCATGTTTTTATTCTTCTTCTTTTGTTTCCTACTTTTCTTCATCCACAAACATGTTCTATCACTGTGACTCCTGGAATTTATGAAATAGTAATACCCTTATCCTTTTGTGGATATTGTTTTTAGGTCATTCTAGCAATTGTTTTTGCATTGTTTTTAGATTCCCAAAGTGAAATTTCTAGGGAGACCTCTTCAGAGACTCATCCACTGGTGATGTGGCCCAATCAATTAGGAGCTTGGAAAACCCCAAAAAAGATCATTCAAAACACAATGTTGAGATGGTTAGTGTGAGAAAAAGAGATCACACAAGAAATTCGGGAAATGATTTGATAAAAAAATCATCAAGTAGATTTTTAGGTAGAAGGACAGAAAAATCTAAGAGATTTGTTAGACCAAATAGACATCATAATGATGTGAGAGAAAATTTAAGGCAAAATATGGGAAGTATCTCAGATGCCCTAAAGGAAAATATCTATCTACTTGTGATTGTTGTTGGTTCTTCAAGAAGAAAGGTAAAAGAGATGACACTTTCCCAGATGCAGAAAAATTAAGAGGAAGTCTCAAGACAATAATGATGGAAGGTTCATCAGATATATTGTTCGAGCCTATCTGTGGAGAAGATATAGAATCAGATGATGAAAGTTTATATTCCTTATATTAATATTACTCAGAGGTGGAAGGATCTAAATCAGATGAGGAAAAAGGAAACAATCCTATTTTGATCCAGCTTTGGATGGCCATAATTCAAACAAGGGCTAGTACATCTGAAGACTCTCCAAAACTGGTAAAGTTTGAGGAGATGGAATGTGATCTTGTGTATTATTCAGAAACTAAAATCCATTCAGAAGGAAGAGATTTTCAAGAATGGAAGATACCTAGAGTTGATTGGTATGAGGTATACCAGAAGTCTTGGGTACCATATCAAGAAATGACCAACATCATTAAAGATGAAGAGACAATTGAAGGCTATAAAATAGAAAGAGTATTATTTACAATGTCTTCGCTAAAACCAAAAAGGATTAGTAAGGCTATCCAAAAAATTCTAATTATGTGAATTTTGGAATAATCTAAATTAGAGTAGATCCTCTAGTCATAAATGGAAAATATATACCAATACTAATTGCAGCGGTGCATGTAATTTTAACCAATTTCTTCAATGCATTATTAGGAAGAGCATGAGAAAATCTGCATGCATGAGCTACATAGGTAAAGGTGATTCCAAATCTGCATGTAGTACTTATGGAAAAAAGTATTATTAAAACTCTAGAAGTAAATATCAACATGAAAAATTAGCAGAAGACATTGGGATGTCCACCCGACAGAAGATGTGTAGAGTAACTACTCGTCTTTATGTGAAGTCCTATAACACTGGGAGACCAACTCTAAGGAAGGTAGTGGAAAGATTTACACATATTTTCCAAGATGAAGGAACATAAATTAGAGAAATGAAACCACATGTGGTAAACCCCAAAAGGCTAACTTGGCCTACATAATGGGTTTCACCAGATCTAGAGGAAGAATGAAAGTAGAAGCTACTTCTTCCAGATGTTATTAAACAAGTCAGAAAGAGACTATTCCTCTCTGAGATCAGAGAAGATGAAGATGATATTAGATCAGAAGGATCAAGATCAGGCATATTATATTTGAAGATGAAAGATTTCAAATCAGAAATAATAGAAAAACCTTTGGAAAATCCAAGGATCTCCATTGGAAAAGATGAAGGTACTTTAGTAGAAGCACCTAAAACATACATTTCTAGAAAGATGGCTGGATAAAGGACTATTTGATTACCTATATATGAGGATGAATAATCTCATGTAGGCTATATGATATCTTTATTACTTGGTGAAAATATAAAGGAGTGGGATACATTAGTAAAATTAATTATTAATGAAACTTCATGTATTGCCCTGGTTGATACAGGGTGTACTTTCTCTTGCACAAGAATCTGATTTTCACGAATAACCTGAGAACCCACAGAGTTTCAAGTTAAAGTTGGTAATAATGCAATAGTTATGATTCAATAAGTAGTAAAGGAGGTCCATATTGAACTAAATGGAAAAATATATGTAGAGAAGATGCTTTGTTTTATTCCTCAATTTCCAGATAACTTCTTGATTGGAAATCAATTCCTTAAAAGATATCAGCTTATAGCGATATTTTTTAGAATTCTTGATTGAAAATAGATTCCTTAAGAAATATCATCCTATAATGATATTTTTAGAAGGAATTATTCTCAACAGTTATCTGATTCCAACTGCTTTTGGAAAGACCAAAATGGTTCCAGAAAAGAAAGTCTGTACAGTTGGTGGAAAAAAACAAGATGAGGATAGAGAATACCATAGAAAGATTGAAGAGTGTAAAGAACTAGTTGGATTGAAAGTTATGAGGATTAATGAAGAAGATGTGTTGGCTAAGATAAATGATAATTTAGTAGAAGGCAATGTGAGAGGGTTATATCATTCACTAATTGATGATTTTTTTGTAATGTTTGGTTGGGATAATGTTGATGGGTTGGTGGGTGAGGAAACTCAATGTTATCCAAGGAAGAATATGAAAGGAACAAAAAATAAAATCCATAGCTTAATTGAAAAGGAAACCATTTTTATGTGAGGTTCAAATCTCTCTTCCTCCAATGTTTTTGTAAGTGGGGTTGAAAATTCATGCTCTGAATCTAGTATCTCATTTGTTCAGAATATCACGAGTGATGTTTTAAGTGGCATTATTGATCCCGAGCCAAATGAGATATGAATTTATGAGGATGATTTTTTTTATTTTAAGGAGGGTAGCTATAATCCTAGTTTAAAGTGTGACAAGATGATTAGCGGTGTGTTTGAAAATTATTCAGTATCTTCAAGATCAAATGGTATCCCTCATACTGTCCTAGAAAATGACTGTTTGATAGATTCCTTGATTGAAAATGAAATCATTTCTACAATATCTGAAACATCAAGTTCTTTTGTAGATTCTAATGTAACATTTTATGCCAAATCTTCCATGGAATTTTACCTGTAAAGTAAATAAAATTTTGTGTTTTCTGATTCCAGAGAATGGAATGAGGGTGAAAAAATTGGATTTATTTGTAAATTTCACAAATGACACTAAAATAGTGAAAATTGTATTATTGAAGGAGCAAGGGAATGAAAATCATTCTGATAATAGACCGAGGAGTTCTGAGGATTGTCCTTCACAAGAGTGGCCTTATTTGAGTAGTAAAGATACCATTAAAATACCAACAACAAACCCTCAGTCTCTCCCTGCTTCAACTAATGTTGGTCAGAACTTCTATGACCATTTCCACCAAGCATTCATACCTAGGATGCACAAGGTGATAAATACACCAATTGAAAGTGGATGTAGATAAATTTTATCGCAACCACTGCTAATGAGTTTAGATTGGACACCTATGATGTGGATCATGTTGGATATACAATCCAGGAAACGAGATGAAGAAAAATGGAACAATGCAAAAGAATGCTTTCAAGCTTATATTTCACATACATTTCACGAACTACCTAGACTAGTCTATTTATAGACTTTTCCCCAAAAATAAAAGGACTCCAAAAAAATACATTACAGTGGCATATTAATTAAAGGAACAAAAAACAACATAGTAAAAAAATAAATGTTTGCATCTGGAATTAGAGCAGAAGCATAGAGTAGAGAGCTGCATGGGGAAAAATAAAGGGATGCATGGGAACTTCCACCTTCTTTGAAAAAAAACAACCAACTATTTTTATTTGTATTTCCAACACTCCCCTTCAAACCAAAATTGACTTCATTCTGAGCATTGTTCTTAGTTTTTGAATGCATCTGTCGGTAATGCCTTTTTGAAAATATCAGCTACCTATTCTGTAGTATGGCGATATTCTAATTTTATATTTTTTTTGCTTCAAATGATATCTCAAAAAATGATATTGGATATCAATGTGTTTGTATCTTCCATGTTGCACTAGATTTTTGGCTAATTCTATTGCCGACTTATTATCCATATATATGACTTTTGATTCATCCTATGGATGCTTCATCTCATTTAGCATATTTCTCAACCAAATTCCTTCACAAATAGTGGACAATGTTGCTACGTACTCTGCTTCTCATGTAGATAGGGCGACCACACTCTGCTTCCTTGAATTCCATGTGAAAGCAGTCATTCCAAGAAAGAATACATATCCAGTGGTGCTTTATCTTTCATCTTGGTCACCTCCCCAATCACTATCTGAGTATCCATATAGCTTTGCTTCAACACTGTATGGATAGAAAAAACCAAAATCCATTGTTCGTTCAACGTACCTGAGGATTCTTTTTACGACTAGCCAATGTGATTCTTTTGGTGCTTCCATGTACCTGCTTAGAAGCCCAACACTGTAGACAATATATGGCTTTGTGATTGTGAGGTACCTTAGGCTTCCTATCAGACTCTTGAACAAAGTTGAGTCAACACTTGTTCTTTCTCTGTCTTTTTCCAGTTTTAAGCCCGTTGCTATAGGAGTTTTTACGGTGTTGTAATTGGTCATCTTGAACTTTTTATACAATTACTTAGCATACTTATTATGAGATATATAGATGTCATCATGTTGTTGCTTTACTTCTATGCCCAGAAAAAAGGACATGAGACCTCCGTCGGTCATCTTGAACTCCTTAAACGTGGCCTTCTTGAATTCATCAAACATCATTCGACTGTTCTCTGTAAACAACAAATCATCAACATACAATCATTCTATAAATATATCTCCATGATCATTCTTCTTGATGTAAACTACATGCTCATATGGAAATTGGGAGAAGTTGTTCTCTTGAAGATAATTTTCCATGCGTTCATTCCAAACATGTGGTGCTTGCTTCAACCCAGATAGAGATTTCTTCAATCGATACACCTTGTGTTCCAACCTTTCATAACAAAGCCTTCAGGCTGGTAAACATATACCTATTATTCTATAATTCCATTTATGAATAAAGATTTCACATCCAGTTGGTAGATAATCCAACTGTGATGGACTATAAGGGAGATAATCATCCTCATGGTGTCAAGGTGAGAAATGGGAGTGAATACTTCTTCATAATCCACCACGTACTTCTGTTTACACCCCTTTTCTACGAGCCTTGCCTTATAGCGATTGATCTCTCCATCAACATTTCTCTTGATCTTGTACACTCATTTGACGCTGATGGTTTTTTGGATTTTAGGAAGTGTAGTTAGCTCCCATGTTCCATTTTTCTATATGGCATGAATTTCTTCTTTCATAGAGATTATCCAGCATTCTTCTATTATGGATTCCTGAAACGTTAGAGGCTCATGATCTACATATAGGAAGAAAATATTTACCTCTTTGGATTGCTCATAGATGTCACTTAAGCTCTTCATTTTTATAGATGACATGGGGGAAGACAAGCTAGTCATATTTTGACTTGACGGAGTTCTTTCAAGAGTGATTGAATGTACTCCTGGAATTTTTTCAACTGATGATGTGCTTGAGGAAGGTGTTGTGGTCGTTTGCTCTTGATGATCATGCCTTTCTTCAGGATCTTTTATTTTGATTGGAATTCCTTTGTTTAATTCTTCATCATTCCATTTCCAAGCTTCTTACTCACTAAATATTACATCTCTACTCACCACTACTTTATTGGTTAGTGGATTATATAGCTTGTAGGCTTTAGATTCTTCACTGTAGTTGATGAAGATGCACTTTTCGCCACGATCATCGAGCTTCCTTCTTTTTTCTTCTAGAACTTGAGCATAGGTGACACACCCAACGATTCTTAGGTGCACCACGCTCGGTTCTTAGCTGCTCCACGCCTCTTATAGTGTCAAATTTCTGACGCTCTTGGTTGGACACTGATTGAGCAGGTAGAAAATACATGCAACTGCCTCGACCCGGAAGCTCTTTGGAAACCCTTTCACCTTCAGCATAGTCCTAGTCATGTCGAGGATGGTGCGGTTCTTTCATTCTACAATTTCATTATGTTGTGGTGTGTAGGCTACAATGTATTTTTGTTTGATGCCTTGTTCCATGCAAAAAACTTGAAATGCATTTGAAGTGTATTCTCCACCTCAACCAGATATGAGTACTTTGATTTTGTGACAACTTTATTCTTCAACACAGACTTTGAAAATTTTAAAGATAGTAAAAGCATAATATTTTTTTGATGCAGTACACCCAAAGTTTTCTGTTGAAATCATCATGAGGGTAATAAAGTGCTTATTACCTCCAAGTGAGGGTGTTTCAAGTGGTCCACAAATATCAGTGTGAACCAACTAAATTGGTTCCTTTTCTCTTCTAGACACTCCACTTAGGAAGGAATTCCTTTGTTTCTTATCAAGTGTACACACCTCACATACATGATTTGAAACTTAAATCGCTGGAAAGCCACACACCATGCTTGATGAGGATAAAATTTTAAGGCCATTGAAATAGAGATACCCAAAGTGCAGATGCCATCTCTATGAGTCATTCTTTATGAATCCAAAAAGGCACTCCTCGGGCTTTGTGTTAATATGCAGTGGAAACATGCGATTCTTCGCCATTTGGAATTGAGCAACAAGCCTCCTGTGACCATCTCTTATAGAGAGAGAAGAGTTCTCCATTTGTATGACATACCCCTTCTAAAGAAGTTGGTCGATACTGATGATATTATTTTTCATGTTTGGTACATAATACACATTACACTATGCCAAAATTTGCATTTAGCGGTGGTTTTTTTTCGTTTAGAGGCGGTTTAAACTGCCACTAAATCATTCTGCGACAGTTTTGGAAAACTGCCTCTAAATTGTGTGTCGGCAATCAATTAGCAGCGATTTTTTAAAACCGTCGCAGAACGATTTAGCGACGGTTTTTTATTCGTTTAATGATGATTTAAACCATCGCTAAATCATTTTTTTATTTTTATTTTTTGTTAATTTTTTTAATTTCTTCAAATTTTTTTATTTTATTTTTTTAAAAAAAAAATTAATTTTTTTTATTTTCATAATTAATTAATTTTTTATTTATTTATTTGTTATTTATTATTACCATGTACATGTCCATGCCATATATATAAATTCGACGTTGGGTGAGATTTGAACTCCTTACCTCTTGCTTATTTTTCGAAGACTTTACCACTCCAACAGACTCTTCATGTGGTCAATAAATTGAATTTAATATACTTATAGATATATATATATATATATATATATATATATATATATATATTAATTGGAAAAACAAATAATACATAACAAATAGATACACACTAAATAATTATTAATCAATAATTATTAATCAATAATGATTAATCAATAATCAATAATCAGTAATTAATAATTAATAAGTAATAAGTAATAAGTAATTATTAATATATAATAATGAATAATTACAAATTACTAATTAATAAATAGAATATAAATGAATAATAAATAAAGAAATATATAATATGGAAATAAATGGTAAATAAAAAAATAGTAAATAGCAAATAGCAAATAGTAAATAGTAAATAGTGACTCATAAATAATAAATACTAAATACTAAATACTAAATAATATATAATATATAATATATAATATATAATATATAATACATAATATATAATACATAATAGATAATACATAATACATAATACATAATAGATAATACATAATAGATCATATATAATACATAATATATAATACATAATATATAATACATAATACATAATATATAATACATAATATATAATATATAATTCATAATACATAACATATAATACATAATATATAATATATAATATATAATATATAACATATAATATATAAGTAATGTATAAATAATAAATTATTTAAAAGATAATTTAATATGTGATAAATAAATAACAAATTAAAAATAAATTAATAATTAATAGATAAATAAATAAATATTAATTAATTCATAATTAATAAATAATAAATAATAATTAATAATTGATAATTGATAATTAATAATTGATCATTAAGAATTAAGAATTAATATTTAATATTTAATATTTAATATTTTATAAATAATTAATAATTAATTAATAAATTATCAATAAATAAATAATAAATTATTAATAAATAATGAATATTGAAAAACTAAATAAAAAATAAATAAATTAATAATAAATTAAAAATAAATTAAAATTTAGTAAATTAAAAAATAATAATAATAAATAAAAAATAATGAATAATGAATAATAAATAATAAATAAATTAATTAATTAATTAATAAATTAATAATTAATTATTAATAATTAATAATTAATAATAACTAATATTTGATAATTCTTAATTAATAATTATAATTTAAAATTTAATATTCAATATTTAATATTTAATATTTAATAAATAATTAATAATTAATTAATAAATAATGAAAAAATAATAAATAATAAATTAATAATAAACTAATAGTAAATAATTAGTTAATAATGAGTTAATAAATTAAAAATAAAGTAATAATTAATGTGTACATAATAACTAAATAATAAATAAATAAATAATAAATATTAATTAATTAATTAATTAATTAATAAATATTAAAAATTAATTAATTCATTAATTCATTAATTAATTAAACTTATTAATAAATTAATTGATAAATAAATAAATAAATAAATAAATAATAAATAAATAATAAATGAATAATAAACTAATATTAAATAATTAATTAATAATTAATTAATAAATTAAAAATAAATTAATAATTAATGTGTACATAATAACTAAATAATAAATAAATAAATAAATATTAAATATTAAATAATTAATTAATTAATACATTAATTACACTTATCAATAAATAAATTGATAAATAAATAAATAAATAAATAATAAATATTAATTAATCAATTAATTAATAAATAATAAATAATAAATAAATATTTAATAAATATTTAATTAAATAACAATTAATTAATTAATTAATTAATTAATTAAATCATAAAACGTTAAGAACCTCTGAAATCCCTAAAAACACTAAAATGACCATAAAATCTAATTCAGGACTCCTTTTTCAGCGCCACAACTAGTCAAATAGAAGATCATGAAATGAGATTTGATATGATATGTTGTACAGGTCGAACAAACACCTGGATCCAAAGTTATAACCGTTTGAATTTTAAGAAATCGGGGTCTGTAACTAAAACATCTGTTTCAGAGGCCTTTTGGGCCTTTCTGGCAAAATAAAAAGAGGTACAATACTTAAGGAGTTGGTAACAAACCTGAACAGCGTAGATCTCATCACAAGCTTCAATTTGATATATGGTAGCCCAAACAGACACCCAGATTAAAAGTTATGGTCGTTTGAAGTTTAAGTGTGATTTTAAACTTTTAAATTTTGAATATATTTTTTTCCTTTAATTATCACATAATTTAAATCTCACTTGATTTTATCTCATTTGATAAGTTTCTATTTGACTGGTTGTGGAGCTGAAATGAACTCCAAGATCAGAAGTTATGGTCATTTGACAACAAAGTCTGTTTTTCAACTTATTGAAGATTTATTTTCGGTTTAAAAATATTATTAACCAATAATTATAAATATTTATTAATTGAAACATTATAAATAATTAAAATTATAAAGAATAAACTATATTTGATTGTAGATAATAAATAATAATTAATAATTAATAAATAAATATTTTTTTAATTTTTTTTTTCTCCAATTTTGGGGTGGTTTTTTAAAAAAACCGCCGCTAAAAAAATTGTAATTTTTTTGGAAGAAATTTTAAAAAAATTTATAAAAAAAAAAAATAAAAACATTTATTTGTGGTTTTTTCAAGATGGTTTTGAAAATCGCCGCTAAAACACTATTTTCTTATAGTGTTGGAGATATAATTCGACTCATCATTCTTCTGATAAATTTTAAGTTTACCTTTGTCAATCACAGGTATCTTTGATGAGTCGCAAAAACTCACATCGCCACAACTTTTTCTGTGAGTACCTTGAACAGTTTTTTGTTACCACTCAGATGGTTGCTTGCACCCGTATCGAGATACCACACATTCGGCCATTCACATGTCTTTTCTTGTGCGAGGAGGAGTGTCATGAATTATTCTTCATGATTAGATGCTTCAGCATAGTTGGATCGTTCATCTTGATCCATTTTGCTCCAACACTCGGAGGCATAATGGTCGAATTTCTTACAATTGTGGCATTGAAGGTTTTTTGTGTTAGAGTTGGTGTCCTAGAACCAACTACTTTGTAATTTATTCATTAATAAATACCTTATCACATATTGATTATTCTTCTGCATGACAATGCATGTGATAATGTCCTAAGGATAACTGTTGCACTAAAAGGTCATAGCAGATCCCTGCTATGATGAGAACCCAGAAGTGTCATAACACTGTTCTTGAATCTATGTTCTATGGCCGGATGATGTTATTTGAGGGACATTAATAATATAGGCCATTAGGGGTGATGACTCATAATACTTTGAGGAACCTTCTCATGGTGTGCGCCCTTGGTAATATCTAGGAGGATATTATGAGAACGAGACCCGCCAGTAGGAAATCCACATTTCATAGTGTCATTAGATGTTCCTATCTGCGGACATGTGTATTAATCCTTAGACTTTAATATTATTATTAATGGGTATTACAACTCGCGAACTTAGATGTATTGACAAAAACTATGACGACACACTGTTCATAGTGAGCTAGGATATGTTGGGTGTGTCACGAGTAATAATGCATTAATAGATAATGCGAGAAAGGATTTTTCCCTTCTGTTCCATAACGGAAGTAGATATCTCAGACCCTTTGATAGAATTGATATAGCCTAAATAAATCTATGGCCATGGTAAGGAATGGGTGAGTTCAATTCCAGAAAGTCAAAGAAAGAATAATCGAGCACATGGGTTGATGGCACTATCATGCAACCCGTTTAATTCGAGATTCAAGACAAATGGATTATATTACACGGTAAGTGTTCATAGGAGGTGACACGTCATTGCAGCGTTAACTTCTTTTCTATGGGTGCCTTTACATGTTTCTAGATGCTAACCTTGAACTTTAGGCAAGCTCCACCTAATTCCACTGAGAAAGAGGCCTAGAGGGTCACACACTAAGTGTCTCCAAGTATCTCAATTAAATATTAATTTAACAAGTTGAATAAATATTATTCCCGATTGTGGTTTAATAATTATTCAAGGATGTCTTATCGCATTTATTTCGACACTAGTTATTCAAGAGAATATATTGTGGGTAATATAATATATTTATTATCGAGTAATGTAGTAGTATTTATTTGAGAAATAAATAGCCATTATTCAAGGGCTAATAAATGTGGTGGAGAAAATAAAGAAAATGGAAAAACAAAAGTACACGTCATGTATATTAATATACACACCGTGTAGTTTTTCTAGTGATTTGTGAGAAATAATATTATTTATTTAATTAAATAATATTATGAGTAATTTGTTGGGTGCATGTCAAGTAATAATAATAGTCAACTATTATTATTAGACATAGGGTATTACTAAGAATTAAATGAAATGAATAAATGATTTTGAATAATTATTTCATTTTATTATTCTATATGATTAAAATTCCAATTATATAATTCTCATTAGCCTAGACATTTTTGGGTTGTACACAACGGATCTAGAGAAAACGCTCAAGCCAAGAGAGAATTTTTTTCTTCCAAGAATGCTCTCAAGGCAGGAGAGAGATCTTCCTCCGCCGGATCAAGGAGAGAACTTTGCAAGCGGATCTCAAGGTGATCGAAGGTGGAAATTTCAAGCGAAGGCTCTTCCACACTAGCACCCGGAGATCCCTTCGGCGATGTCCAGAGATACGTGGAGCACGTGTGGATCAACACTAGAGGAATCCTACACTTGGATTCTACGATGCAATGACGAATCACATCGGATTGTGACTAAAAACATCAACGGAGAGAGAATTTCATCAAGGTAATTATTGTCTTTTAATTTAATTAATTATAACCAACATATGATGATCCTCTCTATGGTTTCGGGACTCCCCAATTTTCTTTCGTTCTTCGTTCTATTCCGAAGATCCGGTGTTTTATTATCATGACGGATCTCAGATTGATCGTCGTTAATGGAAAAAATTAACGTTGGGTTCACCCACCAACACCTTTCCACTGTGCCTGGAATCTTCAAGTGGTATAAGAGGGGTCATATCGTTGATTGTAATTATTTAGTTTTTTCGTTGGTGATTTACGCATTTAATAATTTAGTTGTTTCAATTCAAGTTAATAGTTCTATAAATCTGAATCTCGAGATCTATTACTCCTCTCTCATTTCCCGTTCACTTACAAAAACTATTTTTTCTTTTAATTTTGATTAAAATAAAACAGAGGATCTTATCCAGAGGTGCCAAAGCTTCCTGGCCATACAACATCAGAATACACGGTGTGTATTCGGCAGTACAGACCTTGTAGTATAGGTTCCATGCACCAAGATGGTATGCCATACCAGGCCGTGTCATTGGATCATATCTAAGTCTTTAAGACTCCATGTGTTGACCAGGAACAGGTGGCTCACAATTTCCGAATTACACGTCGTGTGGCCCATTGAACACGACGCATAATCCCTTTGTGTTAGGGTTGGACCGTTTACCCCGTACACGGCTTGCCCAGCTGGAAACCATGTAACGTGGATACTACACGGCGTGTGTCCCACTAAACACGCCATTTACTCCAAATATTTATGAAGTACATCTACACGCCATGTCCACAGGCGTATACTTCGGATGGACGGTGAACAAAAGTACACACCATGTAGTCAGAACTACACACCGTGTACTCATCCAAATTACACAAATTTATTAAAATTTATTATTATATTATAAAAACCCTTGAGACGTGTACCATAGTGTGAGAATAAAGCTGAGGCATAACACGTGATAGATGTTTTGTATATATGTGTTTAATTTAAAATATATTAATGTTCATTTCTACTCATTGAGTAGTTATGAACGGAAATTCACCGGGTTGCCTCCAAGTTATGAGTTATGTACAAAGATAATATTAAATGAATTTATTTGTTTAAAATTATGATGGATGAGAATCTCAAAGAAATTCAGAAAAAGGGTTTAAGATAAAAGGACTGATTAATTAAAGATAATTAATTGATTCTAGCGTGATTTTTCTTAAACAAGAATGATTAAAGAATTTAATGATAGTTTTATTTATGCGTAAATATCATTTCATGTATGGATGATCATGAGCTAGACCAAGACCTTTGTATGTGAATGGTTTCTTGTAATTTATTTATTTAAATTAAATTTGTTGGCCTACAATCCTTCTCCTCGTTAATATGTAAGGTTTGCGTGCCCAAGGTTTCTTTTAGGTAAAACCCCGTTTTACCTCTCACTTATGAGTGAGATAAAATCATATGTAATGGATGGAGCTCCCAATCTAGTGGAGGCGGCTCAAGTTAGGAGCCAAGGTGAAACCAATCCAAGGAGATACAAAGGGGGATAGGTGGAAAGCTGTAAACACGAACCCAAAGAAAATATTAAGTTGGTATAACCTCCCATAATCTTGGTTAGAATCAAACCATAGTTCAAAGTGCTTGACTAACCCTATTTGGGGTGCTTTCAATTATCAGGGAATTATAATTCAAGGTTTTGGGTTGACTTGACTTGGTTCACATCAAGGGTTGACTACCACAGTAGGAATTAGTGTGACCAAGAGGCAAAGGTTGAGTAAATCCAAAATAAAAGGATTTCAGGATTGGAGAGTCCACTCAACGGATCAAGGATCTGCGAGTTAATGCAGTTGTCATTTGGAATTCCTACCTAAAACCTTTAAAGTTGCTTGACCAACACTATTTGGGGTAATTTTAGGGGCAATATGGATCATTTCCACTAGAATATTCAGGCAACATAATATTCTGAAGTCCATGGTGATGACTATTGGATTTTGATAAAATAGTGGGATAATAATAAGTATTAAATTATTTATTTATCTCAGTTTTATCATGATAAAGTATTGAACCTTTTATCATCTTATTTTATAGAAATGGAAAGAAAAATGACTTTAAACATATCATTATGAACTATACTCTAGAAGGAAAAATTTCTCACCGACACCAATTTCCAGGAATGGCAGAGGCGTTTACGCGTCATCCTTCGAAACGAGAGGAAATTGTATGTGCTGGAAGAGAATGTTCTAGTTGTTCCTAGAAAAGAGGCTAGTGATGAGGAACTATCTCTCTATATGAAACATATAGATGATGTCACAGATGTCCAATGTTTCATGTTATCATCCATGTTTAATGAGCTCTTGATGCAACATGAAAACATGGATGTGTATAACATGATGTGTCACCTTAAGGATCTCTATCAAGAGAAGGCGAGACATGAGAGATATGAGATCTCCAATGCTTTGTTTACAACTAAGATTAGAGATTATATGCCCGCTAAGCCTCATGTAGTAAATATTATTGGATGCATTGAACGCCTGTACATCTTAGGGATTAATTTCTTGGATGAGTTGGATATAGATCTCATCCTATAATCATTGCCCAAGACATTCTCTAGATTTATTGTCAACTATAACATGAGAAACAGTGAGAAGAGTATATCAGAACTTCTGACCTTAATTAGCTAGGTAGATAAGGACATGGGGTGTGACAAACCCGCAGTCCTTATAGTGAATATGAAAAGGAAGGACAAGGCAAAGGGTCTAAGGAATTATAAACAGTATGAATCCCCTGAGAATCATCCCTCTAAGAAGGGAAAGATCCAAAGGTAGGGAAAGTAATGGGAGGCGGTGTGTTTTTCATGTGGCAAGCCAGGCCACTGGAAGAGGAATTGCACCCAAAAGCGTGGGAACGCTAAAGGTGTGTTCGTTATTGAGTGTAATCTTTCCATTTCTACACATTGGGTATTAGGTACAGCTTTTGGGGCTCACATCTGTATTCAAATTCAGGAACCATGTAGATTTAGAAATATTACTAGAAGAGAGGTGGATCTTCGAGCTTCCAATGGCACGAGGCTAGCTACATTAGTCATTGGTGATTACCATCTCTCATTTCCAAATAGAATGATTTTGGTTTTACGTAACTGTTATTATGTGCCTAGTGTTACCAAGAACATATTTTTTGTATCTTGTTTGGATATGGATGGATTTATTTTCAAATTTGGAAATAAGGGTTGTTTCTTTTATAAGAAAAACATATGTTATGGTATGGCACATTTGAATAATGGTTTGTATGTATTAAATTAATAAAACCAAGTGTCGGCAATTGATAACAAAACAAATTCACATGAATCATACAACACCTAGTTGTGGCATCACCGTCTTGGTCATGTAAATGAGAAGCGTTTGACAAAGATCTACCAGGATGGTTATTTAGACTCTACTGAGCTAAAACCACTTTATATATTTCTTTCTTGTTTACAAGGAAAAATGAAAAATTTGCCTTTCGGTGAACAGGGTGAAAGGGCCACTGAGCTTCTAGGATTGGTGCACACGGATGTGTGTAGACCATTTCCAGTAGAAGCTAAAGGTGGATATTCTTACTTCATTACTTTTACTGATGATTTGAGTAGATATGGTTATATCTACTCAATGAGGTATAAGTCAAAAGCCTTAGAGAAATTTAAGGAATTCAAGAATGAATTAGAGAATCAGCTTGGTGAGAAGATAAAGAAGCTTTGATCAGATTGAGGTGGAGAATATTTGAACCAAGAGTTCATCGATCTTCTACGGGATTCTAGGATTCTATCTCATCTCACTCCTCCTTATACACCACATTGGAATGGTGTTAGTGAAAGGAGGAACTACACCTTGTTGGAAATGGTGTGGTCGATGACGAGTCATGCAAATCTTCCATTATCCTTTTAAGGATATGCATTACAAACTACAACATACATATTAAAATGAGTGCCAACTAAGGTGGAAAATGGAATTCCCTTCAAGTTATGGAATGGAAAGAAACCCATTTTTCCGCACAAACGTGTATAGGGATGTGAGGTGTTTTTTAAGGACTTCTAAGACAACAAACTAGCACCTCAGGGCACAAAGTGTATCTTTATAGGATATCCCAAGGAAACAAAATGATATTACCTATATAGCCCTTAAGACAAGAAAGTGATTGTCGTCAGACAAGCCGTCTTTCTTGAGAGGGATCACATCCTCAAAAAGGATTGTGGGAGGAATATTGAATTCAATGCAGTTGATGCTCAAGATACACAAGAGTTGGTGTACAAACAAGTTCCACGGGTCCCTGTAGAAGAGGTCCCAGAAACACAAGTACTACATAGGATCTCAAGATAGGTAAGGGAAGAAGAGAGATTTGGTTTCCTAGTCACCAAGGATGGTGAATAATTATTGTTTTACAATGATGAACCTCTCTCCTACAAGGAAGCAGTAGAAAGCTCAGAAGCTGCAAGATGGATAGAAGCTATGAATTCTGAGATGGATTCCATGTATCAGAACCATGTTTGGGTTCTTTTCGATGAGCCATTTGATATAAATCTTATTGGATGAAAATGGGAATTCAAGAGAAAACTGGACATGGAAGGTCAGGTTAACACCTATAAAGCAAGGTTAGTGTCCAAAGTATCCAGACAACGTCAAGAAATTGACTATGATGAAACATTATCGCTAGTTTCCATGTTCAAATTCATAAGAATCATATCGGTCATAGCAGCTTACCATGACTATGAGATTTGGAAAATGGATGTCAAAACAACATTCCATAATGGGAACCTTCGGGAAGATGTCTATATGATACAACCAGAAGGGTTTGTGAGACCAAGTGTAGTCAAACGGGTTTGAAAGTTTCAGAAATCCATTTATAGATTAAAGTAAGCATCCAAGTCATGGAACATTTGATTTTATAAAGCCATAAAGGAATTTGGTTTCATTAAGAACGAATGTGAGTCATGTGTTTATAAGTGGATTAATGGGAATGTGGTCGTTATCCTAGTAGTATATGTTGACAACATATTTCTTATTGGAAATGATGTACCAGTCTTACAGTTAGTTAAGGACTGGTTGAACAAGTGTTTCTCCATGAAGGACTTGGGTGAAGAAACCTACATTATAGGGATCAAGATCATTCGGGATAGATACAAGAGGCTATTTGGACTAAGTCAGGGTACATACATTGACCAGATACTAAAAGTATTTAGTATGGAACAATCCAAGAGGGGATTGGTTCCAGTGTCACATAGTCTGCATCTTTCTAAGAAAATGTGTCCTCAGACACAACAGGAGAAAGATAGAATGAGTAAGATATCATATGTTTCAACTATAGGATTCATCATGTATGTCATGTTATGTACCAAGCTTGATGTTGTTTATGCACTGAGCATGGTAGGAAGATATCAAACAGATCCAGGAGAACGACATTGGACTACTTTCAAGACTACCCTTAAGTATCTGAGAAGAACTAAGGATATGTTCCTGGTGTATGGAAGAGCCAAGGAGCTTTTCATCAGAGGGTATGTTGATGCTAGTTTTCAGACAGATCAGAACGATCTGAAGTCACAATATGGATATGTTTTCTATCTCAATGGAGGAGCTATGAGCTGGAAGAGTTCAAAGCAACCAGTTGTCATCGATTCTACAGCAAAGTCCAAATATATAGCAGCTTCTGATTCATCCAAGGAAT
Source organism: Viscum album (assembly GCA_963277665.1). Lineage (NCBI taxonomy): Eukaryota > Viridiplantae > Streptophyta > Magnoliopsida > Santalales > Viscaceae > Viscum > Viscum album. The sequence continues at coordinate 1,233,207,178 of OY728159.1, read as the reverse complement.
CCGTATGGATTTGGAACTTTTTCTAGGAGCTTGATGTGGTTCCTAGAAGTAAATATATTATCACATTGTATTGTGATAATAATACAGCGGTGGATCTTTCAAAAGAACCAAGGTCACGTCAACGGACAAAGAACATACTCCAGAAGTATCACCTCTTGAGGGATTTATATCAAAAAGGTGAAGTGGTAGTGAGTAGAGTGTCCACAGAAGAGAACGTGGCAGACCCCATGACTAAAGGTCTATATCAGCAGAAGCATGAATATCATGTGAGAGCTAGCGGGTTGAAGGTTGTTAGCAGTTGACTCTAGTCCAAGTGGGAGTCTATTGGATTTGGTGGCCTAGAACCAACTACTTTGTACTTTATTCATTAATAAATACCTTGTCACATCTTTATTGTTCTTCTGCATGAAAATACATGTGATAATGTCCTAAGGATAGTTGTTTCACTAAAAGGTCATAGGGGATCCCTACTATAATGAGAACCTTAAAGTGTCATAACACTGTTATTCAATCTATTTTCTATGGCCGGATGATGTTATTTGAGGGACACAAATAATATATGTCATTAGGAGTGAGGACTCATAAAACTTTGAGACACCTTCTCATGGTGTGTGTCCTTGGTAATATCAAGGAGAATATTATAAGAACACGACCCACTAGTAGGAAATCCACATTTTATAGTTTCATTGGATGTTCTTATCTGTGGACATGGGTATTAGTCCTTAGACTTTATGATTATTATTAATGGGTATTACAACTCGCGCACTTAGATGTATTGAAAAAAACTGTGATGACACACTGTTTGTAGTGAGGTAGGATATGTTGGGTGCGTCATGAGTAATATTGCATTAATAGATCATGCGAGAAAGGATTTGTCCCTTCTGTTCCCTAACAGAAGTAGATATCTTAGGCCCTTGGATGGAATTGATATAGCCTAAATAAATATATGTTCATGGTAAGGAATTGACAAGTTCAATTTTGGAAAGTCAAAGAAAGAATAATTGAGCACATGAGTTGATGACACTAGCATGCATCCTGCTTGATTCGAGATATCGAGACAAATGGATTATATTACATGGTAAGCGTTCGTAGGAGGTGACACGTCATTGCAGTGTTAACTTCTTTCTCTATGGGTGTCTTGGTGTGTTTCTAGACGCTAACCTTAGACATTAGGCAGGCTCTGCCTAATGGCACTGAGAAAGAGGCCTAGAGGGTCACACACTAAGTGTGTTCAAGAATCTCAGTTAAATATTAATTTAACAAGTTGAATAAAGATTATTATCGATTGTGGTTTAATAATTATTCAAGGATGTATGATTTCATTTATTTCGACACTAGTTATTCGAGAGAATATATTGTACGCGAAATAATATATTTATTAGCGAGTAATGCAGTGGTATTTATTTGAGAAATAAATACTCATTATTCAAGGTCTAATAAATGTAGTGAAGAAAATAAAAAAAATGAAAAAACAAAAGTACATGCTGTGTATATTAATATACACACCGTATAGTTTTTCTAGAGATTTGTGAGAAATAATATTATTTATTTAATTAAATAATATTAGGTGTAATTCGTTGGGTGCAAGTCAAGTAATAATAATAGTCAACTGTTATTATTAGACATGGGGTCTTACTAAGAATTAAATGAACTGAATAAATGCTTTCGGGTAATTAATTCATTTTATTATTCTATGTAACTAAAATCTAAACTATATAATTCTCATTAGCCTAACCATTTTTGGGTTGTGAACAATGGATCTAGAGAAAGCTCTCAAGTCAAGAGAGAATTACTTTCTTCCAATAACGCTCTCAAGGTACGAGAGAGATCCTCCTCCACTGGATCAAGGAGAGCGCTTTGAAAGCAGCTCTCAAGGCGATCGAAGGTGGACATCGCAAGCGAAGACTCTTCTGCGCTAGCACCTAAAGATCACTTCGGCGATGTCCATAGATACGTGGAGCACGTGTGGATAACTGATAGAGGAATACTATACTTGGATTCTACAATGCAACGATAGATCACATTGGATCGTGACCGAAAACATCAACAAAGAGAGAATTCCATCAAGGCAATTCTTATCTTTTAATTAAATTATTTATAACCAACATATGATGATCCTCTCTATGGTTCCAGGACTCCCCTCTTTTATTTTGTTCTTCATTCTATTCCAAAGATCCAAAATTTTAATATTATGACGGATCTTAGATTGATCGTTACTAACAGAAAAATTAACGTTGGGTACACCCACCAACGTGCTTCCGTTGCGCCTGGAACCTTCACTTTGTGTTTTCATGACCACATGTGAATCGACCTCCACCATTTTCTCTTCCATAGAAGCTGGTAAAATTTTGTTGTTTTTGTTGATGGCTTGGATGATATTCATACCCTTTTCCTCTTACACAATTACTAGTGTCATGTCTATCTCGTTGTGTTTGGTCATTTGTTTCTTCATGTAGAGTCAACTTAGACTCTAAGGCATCCTCAAGTGTTGAACCTGCATTATTTTGCATTTGTTTATCATGCACTTGCAACGATCTCATAAATTCTTCAATGGAGAGTTTTTCCAAATCATTTGATTCTTCTATTGCCAAAACCACATGTTCAAACTTGGTAGTGAGAGATTGTAGTGTTTTTTCAATGACATGAATGTCTTTAACTTTTTCATTGTTTCTTTTTAAATTGTTAACAATAACAATTAAACGTGAGAAGTAGTCAGAGATACTCTCACCTTCCTTCATGTGTACCACTTTGAAATTAGCTATTAGTGTTTGAAGATGAATTTGCTTCAATCTATAAACACCCTTGAAGATGGTGCCAAGGGTATCTCAAGATTTCTTGCTTGATGTTGTTTCGACAATATTTTCAAAAGTTGATTCATCCAACCCTTGATAGAGGAGAAACAACACTTTGTTGTTTTTCTTACTTTGATTTTTGAGAACCGTATTTTCTTCATTTATGAAGGTGGCTTCTTCATCCATAGTGGACCCATTGGTGGAGATCTCTCATAGTTCTTGTGATCTGAACAACGCCTTCATTTGGATGCACCACCTTTCATAGTTGTCCTTAGACAACTTTGGAACTTGCGGTGGTTGTCTTCAGAAATTGGAGGATGCCTTGGTATCACCTTTGAAACCAGTTTATTGGGTATACAAGCCAGGAAATGGGATAAAAAATGGAACAATGAAAAAGAATGCTTTCAAGCTTATATTTCACATACATTTCATGGACTACCTAGACCAATCTATTTATAGACTTTTCTCCAAAAATGAAAGGACTTCAAAAAAACATTACAACGACATATTAATTAAAGGAACAAAAAACAATGGAGAGAAAAAATAAATGCTAGAATTTGAGTGGAAGAGTGGAGTGGCGAAAAATAAAGGGACACATGGGAACTTACACCTTCTATGAAAAAAAACCGACTGTTTTTTGTTTGTATTTCCAATAGAGAGTAAGTGGATTGGCACCGTCTCTGACTTACAGTTATGATTCTGGTATTGTCTCGAGAGCACACTCTTATTTATGGCGCGGTTTCACAACTAATAACATAAAACTCATTGAAAATAATATTAGGTCGATTATCCACCACAATGGAACACAATGATAGTGATCATGTGGATATGTCTGATCTTCCTAATGCACAGGAGTTAGCAGATGAATATGAAAGTCATTGGTTATCTGAAGAAGAACTTGAAATGCATGTTGTTTCCGGAGTGGGTTATAACCAGTACTTTGGTGGTGGTGTGATGTACTGGAACCCCTCTGAAAATCCAGGAACCGTTTTTTCTCATCCTCCCTCACTTTAGTTCCGATGATAGCTCATTGGCTTGGCCTAAAGTAGACATGAACAGAGTTGTTGTAACGACCCAAAGTTTCATTAATGGAAGTCCCTCTTGATCTAGTTAAATTTCTCTTTATGTAAAACATTTATATAAAATGTCAACTTCTTTGGTTTTATGTTAAGAATTGTGACCGTTACTTTTATAGACATTGAACAGTGATCACATGATTAGTATAAATATAGGGCTTTAACAAATCCAATTTACTCAGACAAAAGAAGCGATGGCCTCATCCCGTAGAATTGCTCCGTACGAAGACCATTTGTCGAAGATCGGAAAAGAGGTGGCGTCCTTGGGCTTCGCTCTTGACCAAGCCCAAGCTGAGCTTCACCATGTCAAGCTCGAACGGGACCGGCTACGGGAAAAGTTGAAGTTGATAGAGATTACCACTCGAGCGATGTTATTCGAGTCACCCCAAGAGTCTGTCACCATCACACACCATACCCTTAGGTATTATGCGGCTATTTTAAGGGGTTATGTAACAAATCACTAATAATATGTTCATGAATATTATTTTTGTATATAATAATGAATATACCTCCTTGTCTTTTTTGATACATTCTAAATAGTTTTTAAAGTACAAATAGTGTTTTTAGTTATTATTTAATTAAGAATTATATTTTATTAAATTAAGGGATTTTTTAATTAAATAATATTTTAATAAAATATTATTATTATTATTAAATTAATTTCTATTAAATATAAATTATCTTATAATTTTATGAATGCAATTGTAATTTTTATTAAGTTTTGAAATCCATTTCTGTCAAAACCCGTGATTTTTTTATAAATGTCGGTTTTTATTTTAAAAGTAAAAATTAACATATTTAAAAAATTATTTAGATAAAATAAATATTATTTCTTGAATCATGAAGTCGAAATTATCCAACGGTGAATTTTTCATAATTTTTTGAGGCAATCAAATTTTTGGGTAAAAATTAAATACTATTTAAATATATAATGTGTTTTATGACATCATAATGACCCAATAGTGATGTAATAAAATACTATAAGCTTTATGTTTGGAAAATATATGTTTTACCATTAAAATAATGTGATTTTGGGTTTGTTTGACCTACTTTTCAAAGCATTAATGGACCCCTCAATACTTATTAAACATCTTGTCTTTTTAAATTATTTTCCATGGGAGTGTGCCTCACCTCCACATAAGCAACCTCATTATTTTAAGAATTTCGGACTTTTAACTTATAAAATATTGTTTTCCTCTTCCCTTTTCCAAAAACCATGGGCAAAAATCATGGGATGGTTTGTGGTTTGGATTAATTTAATATAAGGGGTCCCAAACCTAAATAATAAAAAATTCCCTCACCTTTCCTATATAAACCCACCCAAGCTCCCACTTCCTCCTCACTAAAAGCCTTTGGAGTTCATCCAACCTCTTCCCTAATCTCTCTAGAATCCTCCCAAGGTGCCCCAAGCTCCCAATAAGCCTCTCACAAGCCTCTCTCTAGCCTTTGGAATCACACTTCCAAGTAAGGGATTTTCTTCCTTTCTCATTTGTGTCAAATTTTCTTTAAGTTGTTTTGCCCTTTTAATTTCAATTATGAATGTTGGGGTATGGTTTCGAACCTCCCTCATACTTCCCTCTTTATGTTTGAATGATGGGAGAACTCTTTCTCTCTCATTAAATTCCTCCCATGTACACCCGTTACTATGCCGAAATTCCGAAAGGAACTTCTCTCTCCTCATTTACATTCAAGCAATACTTTTGTATCATGAATCTAAATTCCATTAAAACTGTTGGGACATGTATCTATATGACATACTTACTGTTCATTACATGTAAATATGATTAGGAACCCCTTTCTCTCTCATCAACCTTTTTTATGAATTCTTATGACACGCCGTTACGCTGCCGAAATCGCACGGATTTTCTAAGCCAATGCCATTGTGTAGTGAATACCATGATCGTTTCTCCTTCAATGGTATTCACCATTATGCACATTTATTTATTGATTATAAAGTTTCATATATGAATTCCACATTATTTTATCGTAGAATAAATTATTATGTTTAATGAATCCATGTTTTATGATCCATGAGGCACACTTATGCATGAAATGAAATGTTTGAGAAGGGTGCGCCCTTATAGCGCTCCAATGCATTGGGAAAAGTATAGTATCATGATACGTCATGTGAAATGAGTGTTGAATCATGCTAATTCAAGTGAAACGAGGGTTTTACTCGTGCTTCATGTGCAATGAGGATTTACTCATGCTCCATGTGCAATGATTCTTGGCTCATGCTAATTCCATGTTAAGTGTTGTTGCCACATTTCCATGTTATGATTATCATGCCTTATAATGCCTTTATGTTCATGTTTCTTTTGTGCTCTATTGATATTCCTAATGTCTAACATGTATTGTACTCCTCATGTTATTCCATGTGTATTCCCTTACTGGGCTTTAAGCTCGCCCTTTTCTTATGCATGTCCTCAGGTTATCCCATGAAATGCTAAGTACGAGGGAATGTAGTGGTCATGTAAAGGAAGTTTTCAATAAAGATGTTGTATTTCATGTTTTAAGTTTTTATGTAATGATCCTAAGCCCCAAAGACACTAAACCTCTCGATCTTCTTTGTTGTATCAAGTGAAGTTTTATGTAATAAATCATGTTTAAGTTGTAATAAAAAGCAGGGTTGCCATAGTTGGTATAAGAGGAGAGGTTTAGTTATTTTTGGGATTAGGATTAGAAAACCCTAGTAAAGCCTTAGAGACAAGACTAAGTATAATAAGAACATCCTTATGTTTTGGTATTTACTAAGTTAGTGGTTTATCAAACAAATACATCTCTGTCTGGATACGAGCAGGTAGAGGCGGCTCTGGCATAGATGTATCCTAGGTGTAAAACCCGAGAACACCGATTTGAGCTAGACTCGAACGGGAACTAGTGAACAACAATGGGTCTTGCTGCACTCTTGGTTACGACACTCCCTGAGGATATGTTTTGATAAATTCATGAGCTTAGTATGAACCCTTATTAAGGGAATTAAAAAAAATATCCCTAAGAATATATGTTAGAAAGTAGATCATGAAAAGCCTAGATTGAAGCCTATAGACTCATGAGTTATGGAAATAAAAGTTTATTTATAAGTCATCAACTTTTGTCTTTGGATTACCCTTTATGTGTTACCCCCTAACTTTCCTTTTATTCCAGCCAATGGCCGGTAATAGGAGGACTCGGGCTAACAACTGATGTGAAGATCAGTGTGATGACTATACTAATGAGATGCCCAATCCAATGGGAGCGGGAATCGCAAACTTTGTCATGCTTCTCTCTCAGCTAACTCAAGTTTTGAATAGAAACATGGGTCAAGAGGAATGTTCAACCCCCCCTAAGAAAGAACAAGTCGCTATCGAGAGCTTCATGAGACAAAGGCCTCCTACTTTTAGTGGATCATCCGATCCCATGATCACTGAACAATGGATCAACTCCATTGAAAATATATTCTCCATCCTTCAATGTTCTGAACAAGAGAAAGTCCTCCTGGCGGCTTATCTTATGGAGGGTTAAGCTGATCAATGGTGGACGTTGATCAAAAATATGAAGCCTGAGGAGGAGATCGAGGCGTTGGAATGGAAGGATTTCCAGAAGATGTTTTTCGATAAATATTTTCCGCGCACCCTCCGGCTTTAGATGGAAAGGGACTTCCTTTCCCTCAAGCAAAAAGACGAAGAATCTGTTGGAGAGTACGAGGAAAACTTCACAAGGCTTTCATGATACGCTTCCGTCTTTGTCGTTACCCCAGAATGCAAAGTTGACCACTTCTTTTGTGGGCTAAAACCTAGCCTACGGAAAGCATTAACAGTCTGTGACTTCGATAGCTTTGAGGAAATTGTTCGATGTTCCCTCAAGGTCGAAATAGAGATTGGAGAATCACAGGGGTATCATGGGGATAAGAAGCGTAAGGTGGACTTCAATGCTGGTGGTCCGATGGATAAATCCAATGGTGCTAAGAAGATCAAGAACCTCACTTTCCAAAAGTGCAGAAAAAATCACCCTGGAAATTGCCTTAAGGGGATGAGGAAATGCTTCAGGTGTGGAAGAGAATGGCACCTAGCTGTTAAATGTCAGCAATAAAGACCCGCAGCTGCGATAGAGGAGAGGAACGCTCCTTTCGAACCTCAATGCATTGTTCATTGCTACAAATGCAAAGAACCAGGGCATCTTGCAAATCAGTGCCCCAATCCAAGGGTTTTCGGAGGCAACCAACAACCTCCAAGGCAGCAAGGAAGAGCTTTTGCCATCAATTCTGCTGAAGTGAACCCCGACAATGAAGTGGTGATAGGTACACTAGTTATTCATTCAAGAATAGCGAACATACTTTTTGAGTCAGGTTCTACGCATTATTTTATATCTCGAAAGTTTAGTAGAACAATCTCAGCACCACCACAAATCATGGAAGTGAAGATGTTGGTGAGTACAGAAAATGGGGAAATCATTGCATCCCATGAATATAAGTCCTCCCCTATTTTAATCTGTGGATTGAATTTCCCGGCGAACCTCGTCATACTCCCTCTGGTGGAATTTGATGCAATTATTGGCATGGATTGGCTTTCCTTATATAGAGCCAACATAAATTGTCGGGAGAGGGAAATCACTCTCTATATGGAGAATCGACCCACGATTATTTACAAGCGTAAGGAGGAAGATGAATCTCCTTTATCTCCATCATCTCAAGCATGAATATTACTACCCTATGAGCACGCGTATCTGGCTCAGATGATTGAGTCCAAGGAAGAAACCATCCTTGAAGAAATGCCTATTGTGAGGGAATTCTCTGAAGTGTTTCCTGAGGAACTTCCTGGTCTTCCTCCTAGAAGAGATGTTTAATTCTCAATTGAACTTATACCAGAGTCTCTACCAATATCCAAGACTCCATATAGAATGGCTGTCGTGGAGCTTGAAGAGCTGAAGAAACAACTACAGGATAATATGGATAAAGGTTTTATACGCCCAAGTGCTTCACCATGGGGTGCACTAATCCTCTTCATCAAGAAGAAGGATGGCTCAATGAGGCTTTTCATTGATTATCGTGAACTTAACAAAATCACGATAAAGAACAAGTATCCTCTTCCATGGATCGATGACTTGTTTGATCAGCTGTGTGGAGCACAATAATTCTCCAAGGTAGATTTTCGGTCGGGATATTATCAAGTAAGGGTGAAGAAGGAAGATATCCCCAAGACTACTTTTCGCATAAGATATGGGCACTATGAATTCATAGTAATGCCTTTCGGACTAACTAATGCTCCATCAATCTTCATGGACTTGATGAATAGAGTATTTAGATATTACCTCGACAAATTTGTGGTAGTCTTTATAGATGATATTCTAATATACTCCAAAACTAAGGAGGGTCATGAGGAGCATTTAAGAACTGTACTAGAGACTTTGTGCAAGGAGAAGCTCTATGCAAAGTACAAAAAGTGTGAGTTCTGGTTGAAGGAGGTCTCATTCTTGGGCCATATCATCACAAGCAATGGGATATTTGTCGATCCCTCCAAAACAGATGCAATTGAGGGATGGTCGAGGCCGGCATCGGTAAGGGATATCCGTAGCTTCTTGGGGTTAACTGGATATTATCAACGATTTGTGAGGAATTTCTCATGATTGTCCAACCCTCTTACCAAGCTAACTCGAAAGGGAGTAAAGTTTTCTTGGAGTGATGAATGTGTAGAAAGCTTCAAAGAGTTGAAAATGAGGCTTATCATTGCGCCCGTGCTCACTTTACCCACAAGTGGGGAACTTTTTGTGGTATTCAGTGATGCTTCGAAGAAGGGATTAGGTTGTGTGCTGATGTAGAATGATAAAGTGATATCCTATGCCTCAAGGCAGTTGAAAATCCATGAGCGAAACTATCCAACACATGATTTGGAGTTGGCAGTGGTGATCTTTGCCTTGAAAATCTGGCGGCATTATCTCTATGGGGAGAAATGTGAGATATATACTGACCACAAGAGTCTTAAATATATATTCACACAGAAAGAGCTTAATATGTTCCAGATAAGATGGATATAGCTCATCAAGGATTATGATTGTTCAATACATTACCACCCTAGGAAAGCGAACAAGGTGGAAGATGCCCTAAGTAGAAAGGACCCAACGATTCTATGAATGATGAGAATTGAGAAGGATCCAATATTCTTAGACTTGATGAAGATGGACATGGGAATCATAAATAAGGGAACATCATCAATCCTTTCACAAATGATTGCTCAACCGTCTATTTTGGAAAGGTTAAATGATGCTCAAAAGGATGATGTGGGAATTCAAGAAAAAGTGGAAGCTATCAAAAAAGGGAAATCCTCGGAGTTTAATGTTAATGAAGAAGTAATTGTGCGGTTTGGGAAAAGACTATGTGTTCCATCAAGTCCGGATCTGAAGAAGGAACTTTTGGATGATGCACATAGTTCAAATTTATCTATTCACCAAGGGAGCACAAAGATGTATCGAGATATCCGAGAAAACTTTTGGTGGGATAATATGAAGAAGGAGATCGCTGAATATACATCAAAGTGTCTGGTGTGTCAGCAAGTGAAGGCAGAGAGGCAGAAGTTTAAGGGGATGATGCAACCATTTCCCATACCAGAATAGAAATGGGAGAACATCAACATGGACTTTGTCACCGGACTTCCAAGGACATCCAAAGGCAACAATGCAATCTAGGTTGTTGTGGATCGTCTTACAAAGACTGCACACTTCATTGCTATTCGGGAGGATTTCTATTTGGATCAACTGGCACGGATATATATCAGAGAAGTGGTAAGGTTGCATGGAGTACCACTATCTATTGTGTCTGACCGAGATCCAAGATTCACCTCTAAGTTTTGGAAGAGTCTTCAACATGCTCTGAATACTGAACTGAACTTCAGTACGGCCTATCATCCTCAAACTGATGGTCAATCCGAGCGGACTATCCAAACACTTTAGGACATGTTGAGAGCATTCTCAATGGACTTTAAAGGGGGATGGGATCAACATCTTCCTCTGGTTGAGTTCTCTTATAATAATAGTTTCCACTCGAGCATCCAAATGGCACCATATGAAGCCCTTTATGGGAAAAGGTGCAGAACACCGGTGTGTTGGGATGAGGTTGGTGAATGTAAGCTGCTTGGACTGAAAATGGTCGAGGAAATGGTGGAGAAGTTGAAAACCATTCAGCAACATATCAAGGCATCCTAGAGTCGACAGAAGAGTTATGCAGATAATTGTCGACGAGACCTTGAGTTTAAAGTTGGAGACATGGTTTTTCTACGCATATCTTCGTGGAAGAGGGTCATGAGGTTTGAAAAGAAAGGGAAGTTAAGTCCAAGGTACATCGGCCCATTTGAGATTTTTGATCATGTCGGGGTTGTGGCCTATCGACTAGCACTTCCACCTACCATGACCAAAGTACATGATGTCTTTCATGTATCCCTCTTAAGGAAGTATATACCGGACCCTTTACATGTACTCTCTTCTAAGGTGGTACAGTTGGAGGATGATCTTTCTTATGAGGAGATACTAGTGAAGATCTTAGATCATAGAGAAAAAAATCTACGAAATAAGACAATGCCCCTTGTCAAGGTGTTGTGGAAAAACCAAAAGTTTGAAGAAGCGACTTGGGAATCGGAGGAAATGATGAAGTTGAGTTACCCACATCTGTTTTAGTGTGGGAAAAGGAAAATTTCGAGGGAAGAATTTCTTAAGGGGGGAATATTGTAATGACCCAAAGTTTCAATAATGGAAGTCCCTCTTGATCTAGTTAAATGTATATTTATGTAAAACGTTTATATAAGATGTCAACTTATTTGGTTTTATGTTAAGAATTGTGACCGTTACTTTTATAGCCATTGAATAGTGATCACATGATTAGTATAAATATAGGGATTTAACAAATCCAAATTACTCAGACAAAAGAAGCGATGACCTCATCCAATAGAATTGCTCTATACGAAGCCCATTTTTCGGAGCTCAGAAAAGAGGTGGCGTCCTTGGGCTTTGATCTTGACCAAGTCCAAGCTGAGCTTCACCATGTCAAGCTCGAACGGAACTGTCTACGGGAAAAGTGGAAGTTGATAGATATTACCACTCGAGCGATGTTATCCGAGTCACCCCAAGAGTCTGTCATCATCGCACACCTTACCCTTAGGTCTTATGCGGCTGTTTTAAGGGGTTATGTAACAAATCGCTAGTACTATGTTAATGTATATTATTTTTGTATATAATAATGAATATACCTCCTTGTCTTTTTTGAAACATTGTAAATAGTTTTTAAAGTACAAAGTGTTTTTAGTTATTATTTAATTAAGAATTATATTTTATTAAATTAAGGGATTTTTGAATTAAATAATATTTTAATAAAATATTATTATTATTATTAAATTAATTTTTATTAAATATAAATTATCTTATAATTTTATCAATGCAATTATAATTTTTATTAAGTTTTGAAATCCATTTCTGTCAAAACCCGTGAATTTTCGATAAATGTCGGTTTTTATTTTAAAAGTGAAAATTAACATATTTAGAAAATTATTTAGATAAAATAAATGTTATTTCTGGAATCAGGACGTCAAAATTATCCAACAGTGAATTTTTCATAATTTTCTGAGAGTCAAATTTTTGGGTAAAAATTAAATACCATTTAAATATATAATGTGTTTTATGACATCATAATGACCCAATAGTGATGTAATAGAATACTATAAGCTTTATATTAGGCCAATATATATTTTACCATTAGAATAATGTGATTTTGGGGTTGTTTGACCTACTTTTTAAAGCATTAATGGACCCCCAAGACATATTAAACATCTTGTCTTTTTAAATTATTTTACATGGGAGTGTGACTCACCTCCACATAAGCAACTTCATTATTTTAAGAATTTTGGACTTTGGAATTATAGAATATTTCTTTCCTCTTACCTTTTCCAAAAACCATGGGAAAAAATCATGGGATGGTTTGTGGTTTGGATTAATTTAATATAAGGGGTCCCAAACCTAAATAATAAAGAATTCTCTCACCTTTCCTATATAAACCCACCCAAGCTCCCACTTCCTCCTCACTCAAAGCCGTTGAAGTTCGTCCAAGCTCTGCCCTACTCTCTCTAGAATCCTCCCAAGGTGCCCCAAGCTCCAAAAAAGCCTCTTACAAGCCTCTCTCTAGCCTTTGGAAGCACACTTCCAAGTAAGGGTTTTTCTTCCTTTCTCATTTTTGTCCAATTTTATTTAAGTTGTTTTGCACTTTAAATTTCAATTATGAATGTTGGGGTATGGTTTCACACCTCCCTCATACTGCCCTATTTATGTTTTAATGATGGGAGACCCCTTTCTCTCTCATTAAATTTCTCTCATGTACACCCGTTACTATGCCGAAATTCCGAAAGGAACTTCTCTCTCCTCATTTACATTCAAGCAATACTTTTGTATCATGAATCTAAATTCCATTACAATTGTTGGGATATGTATCTATATGACCTCCTTACTGTCCATTACATGTAAATATGATGAGGAACCCATTTCTCTCTCATCAGCCTTTTTTTATGAATTCTTATGTCACGCCGTTACGCTGCCGAAATCGCACCGATTTTCTATGCCAATGCCATTATGTAGTGAATACCATGCTTGTTTCACCATCAAGGGTATTCACCTTTATGCACATTTACTTATTGATTATAAAGTTTCATGTATTAATTCCACATTTATTTATCGTGGAATAAATTATTATGTTTAATGAATCCATGTTTTATGATCCATGTGGCACACTTATATATGAAATGAAATGTTTAAGAAGGGTGCACCCTTATAGCGCTCCAATGCATTGGGTAAAGTATAATATCATGATACGTCATGTGCAATGAGTGTTGACTCATGCTAATTCAAGTGCAACGAGGTTTTTACTCATGCTTCATGTGCAATGAGGATTTACTCATGCTCCATGTGCAATGAGTCTTGGATCATGCTAATTCCATGTTAAGTGTTGTTGCCACATTTGCATGTTATGATTATCATGCCTTATCATTCCTTTATGTTCATGTTTCTCTTGTGTTATATTGATATGCCTAATTTATAACATGTATTGTACTCCTCATGTTATTCCATGTGTATTCTCTTACTAGGCTTTATAGATCACTCTTTTCTTATGCATGTCCTCAGGTTATCCCATGCAATGCTAAGTACGAGGGAATGTAGTGGTCATGTAAAGGAAGTTTTCAATAAAGATGTAGTATTTCATGTTTTAAATTTTTATGTAATGATCCTAAGCCCCAAAGACACTAAACCTCTCGATCTTCTTTGTTGTATCAAGTGAAGTTTTATGCAATAAATCATGTTTAAGTTGTAATAAAAAGCAGGGTTGTCATAGTTGTTGATAACATGGTTTCATTCTCTTCATCTTACAGTGCAAATGGATTGAATTCCCCTAATTCCTCACCCTTTTTCTCTTCACGTGATTCTTGGGGCCTAGGCAACAAAAACTTGGTTATGTGATGACACCAAATTATGTGACTAGCAAGGTACGACCTTCCTCGTTTCCCTCAGATTTTGTGGTTTGGGAAAGCTCCTCTGGATATTTAGCAAGTTTGTCCGGAGAAATTGAGGTAAAGTCTAGGGATTCCTTTCCTTACCCCATATTACGCAAAATCATAATTCCAAACATGTCAAAGGAAAGATCAAGATCTGAGTTTAGGCATGGATATGAGCAGAAAAGTCCATGTGTTACACCTGTTAGAAAGGAGAAACCTCGTATCAAGTGGCCTTCATCACCTGTAGTTCTTTGTGTTACACGAGCTCCACATCCATCTCCTCCATCACTTTCAAGTGATTTGAGGAAGCCCATGGGTTTTTCTACAGTTATATCAGGTAGTTCGAGCCCACAACACTGGGGTATGAGAGGTTGGTATCAAGATAGAAGTAGCTTTGAGGAAGCTCCTGCATGCGTTGATGGTACTGAACTTGTATGGCCTTCATGGAGAAATAAAAACCTTCCAGCTCATCCTGTCATCCAGCTTCCCACTGCAACCGTACTTCAGGATTGCTTGATGGAGATCTCTCAGTTAACCCATGACAAGGAACATGTAATTGTACAATTTTTCCTTATTTTATTCCATGTATTGCCCTGTATATGTTTACATGTTTGTTTCTATTCTCTTACACAACCCGATGTTGCATTTCCACTGCAACCAGCTGATTTATCACACTCCTTCACAAAAATCTTCACTCTCTTTGATGCACAGTCTTCTTTATGATGAAATCTACTCCTTCTGAAAGAGGGTAAGGCTGATAAAAATTCTTCTTATTGCATGTTGTTGTGGAAATGTCGGGAGTTGCAACGACAGAAAGAAACGATTCAAAGAAGATTAAAAGGAAAAAAATAGAAGAAGAACTTGGACACAAATATTTATGTGGTTCAGAAAATGATCCCTACGTCCACGGAGAGACCGAAATTCACTATGATTCAGGAGCACAATTTACAGGGAGATTTCTCAGAGTTTCTGACACATGAAACCCTAGCCCGAAATGAGCTAAAGAAGAAGGAAGATGATCCACTATTCCTCCAACCGCACGGGAAGTCCGCATCACTACAATGAAAGGTGGCTGGAAATCCACACCGCTGCATTGAAAGGTGGTCACCGAAATTAAAAGTGCTACAGTGGCTGGTGGGTGGAAGTCCAAGAAGCTATAGTATTGTTGACTCCTTAGTCTGACCTACTGCAGTGCTCTGTTGGTGTCAGTCATTCATCTTTGCTACAGTGGTCAAAGATGCTACAGTTTCTTAAAATTTGGACCGGATGACTTCGGCCCCCTGCAACCCCCAATGAGCTCACCGTGGATCTCGACTCATGAAGGTTCCGACCTAGTGTGTAGTACGGACCGCAAGCATTCACTTAAAACATTATCCAAACCGAATCAGACTACACCAATCCAACACATACTACATGCATGTATTTTTGTCAAACATTTTTGGTTAAAATGCAATGGGGTTGTCCCTTCCTTCAAGTGACATAGATCTCAGGGTTTGTCTGCCTTCGGTGAGAAACTTGGTGAGAGCCACATTTCTACTAGCCACCATTGTCTTTTTTTCTTTCCTTCTACCTCTATTGGATTAACTAATTGATAGATGTCTATTTCTAGGAACCAATTAAAGAATCCAGAATATTGGAGGGGTGTAATGGTATTAAAGAAACCTGCCTTCAGGTGCAGTGGTGGTGGCATTTATTAGTTTCTAAGTAGTGAATTAAGAATGTTGTGATTGATAAGCTCAAATTGTTTATTATTTTCTCTCTCTCTCTCTCTATCAGTGTGTAAAGGTGTGGGGTGGGGAAGCCTTAACATATATTTTCATTAAATGAGTTTGGGTAGGGCCAGAAGTAATCTTGTCTAAATATTTTCAGCCTTAATCTACTATGTTGTGATAGTTGGTTGAATTTCTTTTGTTCTTGTGGGTTTGTATTGTTTCTGCCTTGGTCTTTTGATGGCCAAGTTTTATTATTAAGTGAATCTATATGCTAATTTTTCTTCTTCTTTTTTAAGTTCTAGACTAGTGTTATTATCTACCATTTTCATTGATTTGTCCTGTTCAGAGTTTGAAATTGTGTTAGGTTGGTTTTTCAGCATGCTGTAAGGTATCTTGCCAATCAGGAGTGGGTGAAAAACGATTCACTCAAGACAGTAGAAAATACTGCTGTAATGCTTTTCTTATATTGAACATTTTGACATTAATGATTTCTTTTCTGAATTGTAGCCTTTCCTTTTATGCTCTTCATGATATTCATGTTATTTTCACTTATAGATTCCAACCATCATGATTGTTTCTGATGTTCCCCGAGAACTTATAGCCTCTTGTGCTTTGAATTCTTATACATCAAAATATGAGCCAACTGTAATTACACATGAACAGGAAAACCTTTTTCATGCTGATTTTCTTTGTTTGAAAATTCTGGTATTGCAGAAGTGTTCAGAGATGAATTATGATAATGGCAATGATTTGAAAGCAATTAATCTTGATAACAGTTTCATGTCGTCATCACATATAGGGTTGGAGACCACAGAACTTGTAATTTTATTTTAGAATGTGTAATTGAAGGATATCTCAAGCAGTTAATTTTTCTGATTTCCTTTTTGTTCTTTCTTTGAGTGTGTTTTTTTAATCTATATTTTACTCACTTACGATTCGATCAATTTACTTTTCCCACCCATCGTTCCAAAAGTTTCATATGTTACCATTTGTGCTTTGAATTTGTGCATTGCCATGACATTTCATCTGCATCATTCATGGCCACTCCATATTTCACTAAAATAGGAAAATAGTAAACTCGCTCTTACCTCTTAAGAAAATTCACCTTGTATCTGATGGATTTGTTTATTTTATTCGGATTATTACTTTTTTAAGTTTTATTCTAACCAAGTGGATGTCAGCAGTAAGAGAACTTCATTTGGGGGGGGGGGGGTTGTCATTTTTCTATATTGTGTTTTGCAAACTAGATTCACCAACTAAAAAAAGACTACTACGCCAAATTTTGCTTTTGTAAAATGATTTTATTAGGGATTCAGAGAAAAAGACTGTGGTTTGTCCATCAAACTCATGGAAATTAATAAAGGTAAGGTTTGGTTGATTATTGTATTTGAAAAAAGTGGCATAACTGTTTGTTATAATTTAACCACTTGGGAAAAAAGTCTTTATTTTCTGATTGCAGTAATTTTTCTGAATTCAATATTTTGAGATTGCCTGTGGCATTGTGCTTTATAGAAAGTTTTTTTGGTTGGTCTGCTATTAAATATTTGCATGTTTTATTGATTATATGCTTTATCCAGCACCAGCACCATCTTGGCAGACCTATCAACCACGTAAAACATGATTTTTTCCTCTTCCTTTTCTTGTTTTATCACTTTCTCAATTGCTGATGTTAAGATGACCTTTTATCATATGTTTCATCTTTTTTGCTGGCTCTGTGTGTTTTATGTCAATGATTTTTTAGATTCATCGATAGTGATCATATATTCATTATCTGTCCAGATTCAATGTTATTTTGAAATCAGATGCAATTTATACTCACATGGGCGTGCCAATCATGTTAAAACTCATGCCTATTGTTCATTTTAAAACTGTAGTCTTTGATCAAATCTAGTTTCACAGGTATCATACAGATCCTACTTATTTTTACTGATACGTGGAGTATTTGTGTTTGTGGTTGGGTAAGCAAAGCTTTAGAGGAAATGTAATGTTTGTGGCTGCTTATTGAAACTTTGTTGTCAATATTTAACTAAGAAATATATTGTTTTGTCTTCTTGTATTTGTGTTGTCAAAAGAATATACGTCTTTCCATTGTTTTACTGCATTTGTGAATGCCTTGTTAGAAATTATTAAATCCCAAGTGGATTTTACATATTAGTTGTAATTGAGCACCATTTGTGTTCATAATCATTTGTTTCCCCTTAAATGTCATCCCTTCTATCCGATAATGATATTAATGCTTTTGTAGAACTATGGAAGCCTTTTGAAAAGTTCAGTATCAATGTTGCATTTTTAATGTTTAAAGAAATTGGTCTCTGTCATTTCTTTCTAAAGTGAATAACAACAAAAATAAATTAATTTCAATCTTGATGGATAAAATTAGAAACGAATGTGTTCGAGAGAAAATTAGAGTGAATCCGATTGATGAGAATATGACTAACTAGATTAAGTTGATTTGAACATGTTATAAGAAAACTCAAGAATGCTCATGTTAATATGGTAAACATAATAATGAATTCACTTATTAAAAAGGGTAGAGATAGGCCTAAAAGAACCCTTAAAAAATCATTTAAGACAATCTTACTTTAAATGATTTCAATGAAAATATGGTCTTCAATAGAGCTAATTGACGATGTCCATCTATGTAGCTGACCCCATTTAATTGAGTTTAAAGCTTTTTTGTTGTTTGTTTTTAGGAACTTGAAATTTTAAAATACCATAAATGAACTTGATCATGAAATTAATTTTAATTAAGAACCAAAGTTTGTTATTGAGAAAAAATGACTTTCTTATAAAACTCGTCTAGTTATAATTTAGTGAAAGATCACTTACAAAAAAAAATTGTATGTCTTTGTAATTTATTTTATGGTTGTTAATGTATTAAATTCATTTATAAACAATTGAATTCTTAAAAATTGAAATCAACACATTTACAATTTAACTATAGTATTTACAACTCTATTCAACATAATTTACAATTGACCCTTTACCTATTTATAACTAAATGAGTTTTATTGGAAGAATATTTCTATTCATGAACAAAATTTGGACTTCAATTGAAAATAATTTTATAATCAGGTCTTTATATGGTATTTTTAAAATTTGATGTTCTGAATTGACATGAATTGCCTTATGCGGTCTTTGATTCTCATTCTCAGTTAAAAAAATGTCATCCTTTTTAGTCTGTTTTTTATGGTATATATAATTAATGCAGGAATGTGTTTGATCCTCATCAAATGTGTATTTCAGTTTTGGGAAGTGGTGTATATATAAAAATTGAAAAATGATATAGGTAATTGGTTTGATTATTATATGCTTGAATTGTTACTATGTGAGTTGTCCATCTTTGCATCTTACAGTATTTACACCACTCCTTGCTTTAGCATTTTATAATTAGGTCTTTGCATCTTTTCATCTGAAAAGGTTTTGAAGAATGTCAGGAATAGAGATTCTGAAGATCCACATACCAGATATGACATTAGAACTGGAGGACTTCATCAAATGCCAAAAAGCTTCCAGAATGGGATCAATCCAATTCTTGGGATTTAAGAAAATAAATTTCACCTTCAATTGGGTATCGCAAATTGCAAGGACAATTCTAAACAATGCATATCCAAGTTTTCTATATGGATTGCATACATCGAACCAATAAGATTAGCAGAAAAATTGATCATGTTATGGAATCCGTACAAAGAGCACTGGACTAAAGGATCTGTTCAGAAAGCGTTTGAATAATCACAGTTTAGCGATGAAGATTGGATGAAGTTCAGTTTGAAAAAAATCAATTATAAGCGAATCCAGATTGCATGGAGTGTTTATCTAATTGAATCAAAATCAACCAGCAGAGATTGTATATTCTTTGCAGGAGACAATGTTCTAGTCTCTCTCAACTCTAGAGACATGCAGTATGCAGAAATGACATATCTGACAGACTTTATAGTGAAGACAGACACAATTCTTGAAGAACTCAAGATATGGAAGGGAATAAATAAGTTATATTTATTATCAAAGACCAAATCCAATGCACCATAAAAGAATTTATTAAAATGAAAGATTCATAAAAAGAAATCTTTATTGGTGAAATGATCGATTCTCTGCATGATTTGGAGAGATTCTAGGTGCTGATCCAGACACACGTCATATCCGACATGGACGATCGGATCAAATCGAACATGTCAATTATGTAATTTGTTTTTCATATGAACTGTGTGGTGAATGTTTCATAGTTGTTCACTCCACCTTTTGATTTTGATTTTGATTTTGATTTTTCTTTTTCTTTTGCTTTTGTTTTTTCTTTTGTCTTTGCCGAAAATATGCATTGTAAGTCACAGTCGAGTCAGCTTCTCGGGCAAGTTGAGCCCAAAGGTCTATATAAGGGACCTCTGACCCATTTGTTTGGAGAAATGATCTTGAATAGAAATCAGAACGATTTCAAACACTCTCTCTCTATGTTCTCTCTAAAGCCTTTGTGTTCTTCGTGCGAAGAGATTCTAAGAAATGATCATGTGAGTTAACGACAGGTAATCCCTTTTATCCTTTTGTAGATATTGTTTTTTTGTCGTATTTGCGAGTGTTTTTGTAGCCTTTCTAGATTCTCAAAGTGGAATTTCCAGGGAGACCACATTGGAGACTCATCCACTAGTGTTATTAGAGTATGACTACTTATCTCACTTTCCAATGATTACTTCAAATTTAATGATATGCATATATGAGTTATGAAACTAGTTTCCATTTCATCATGGGTTGTCCATGCTATTATTAGGGATTTATAAATAACTATTGTATCTTATCATTTCTATGTGGCCAACATGATATGGAATATATTATGATATTACAGGTGGTCTCAAAATTATATCTCTCCAATGCATTGGTTAAATCTTTTGTATCTCACGAGATAATTATGCAAGGACATAATGTGATTATCTTTGTCCACTATGCTATGATGTTATGATATAAAGCCTTGAGTTATGCCTACGATGTTTCATTATTATGCTTGTTCCACATTCTATGCCTTCTTTATGTGACTCCCTTATTCTTATGATTATAATCCCATCCTTATGATGTGATAATGACTATTCAACTCACTCATTTACTCATGTTGATTCATATATCCTTTTTCTCCATATTATTCATACATTTCTTTGATGTATATCCCTAGCATATGAAAGTTATTAAAAATATTTTGATGTATGATAAGAAGACTATAATGAAATATTTAAATAATGTTTAAAATTTTATGTTTATTAATTTTATATGAACCTATTTTCAAAGAAACTAAACCTATTGATTATGGGATGTGTATTATTATGTATGACTGTCCTAAAAATGATGTAATAATTTTATAAGTGGTTCATGGGTTTCTCTAATTAAGCCTAAAATTGAAATCTATTTAAAATCATTAAAAGTAGAAGTCAAAAAGAAGTCGAAAAAGTATAAGAATTTTTAGAAAATGATATAGATATTGATAATAAATTTGATACGTTGATGTCATTTTTCGCAAGAAATGCATAAAAAAGAAAAGACGTCGAGGAAATATTTCATTTAAGAGTTTCAAAGTTTGATTCATTGAATATTTTGATTCTATTTTTCTAATGTTTTTATAAGAAGAAATGATAATGAAATTGAGTCAGCAAGGATTTATTCTAAGAAGAAATATTCAAAGTTCAACAAGCATAAGGATCCATCAAAGTGAAAGGTTAAGGATTTCTCAAAATTAAATAAAATAAAATAAAAAAACTCAAATCTAAATTAGATATTGAATAAAGTGGTAATGATGATACTAAAGTTGGAACTTAATGTGAAGAAAAGAAGAAATTATTGATCACAAAAGTGAATGATTATAAATTCACTAATGATGATGATGGAAAGGATAATGAAATTTAAATAGTGTTCGTATTGTAGCGATATTTGATTGAGTGCCTCTAAATGATCTCAATATTAGAGAACTATAATAGTAACTTGATGAAAGACTCTCAAACATCAAAAAATATTTATCCTATCCATAGCGAAAAGGAATCAAAGTTATTGAAAGATATTGAATATTTGAATGTTTTTCTCATTGAATAGAAGAATTTGAAATATTATATATGGAAGATAAGGTTAACAACAAGTAAAAGGATCTTGAAAATTTTCATTAATGATGGTTGGATGTAGAAATTCGTAGAAACAAAAAAAAATTGCCTTTGAGAAATATGTGCAAGAAGTTGGAGAAATCTTTAAAGGAAATGTCAATATTATTGAAGCTTCTAGGAAGATTGAAATTGTTTGAATCGTAAAATACCTCACTAAATGGTTTAAAAGGTCTTTTATTTATGTAAGGAAAGGATAATAAGTCAAAGTCAAAGAAATTTATGTTTATAGTGAAATAATAAAAAATCCAGAAATCTAAAAATTCAAGAAATGTCAATAAACAACAAGGAGAAAAATTCCAATAATATATCTAACATGTATAGTAACATTTTAGTAATACCCCCAAATTTGGGTTCCTAAAAAGGATCTATCATAAGTGTTCAACAATTCAATGGGCATCTAGTTACACAATCTGGACAACAACTTGTTCATGTGAGAGAAATAGATTTTTATTACTATTATTGGAATCACAGTGGCTTTAAACATGTGTCAATGATATTTCAGTTTAATAAATGGTATTTCAATGAATCTAGAATATTTTAAAGGTAATATTTAATGGAGATTTATTATACTCAAAAGAGATATGTTTAGACGAAATCTAAAAATTCTTAAGGGAATGAAAAAAATCAATTTTAGATATTGAAAGAACTTTGTGGAAAGTATGAAAAAAAAGGTCATGATACTGATAATTTACTTACCATTTTTTTGGATCTATTAATTATGAATCATGATACTCAAATATTTTAGCAAGACGAAGAGCGAGGACAAAGCACTTATTAAGGAAGTAACATTAGAGGCTTCATAAAAGGAACATTCATGGATTCTAGATAGTGGTTATTTATCTCATATGATAAGATATAAAAATATTCACAAAGATTTTGATAATTAAAATAAAGATTTAGTTATATTTTTAGAATGATGGGTCACTCACAATTAATGAATCAGCTTAATATATATTGGAGAGAACATGATGAAATCAAAGAATACAGTTTATATCGATGAGTTGAAGCATAAATGTCTCAGTGTTTCAAATTTGAGATAAAGGGAATGAATTAATTCCTTAGATATTAATGATTGGTGAAAAGGATGAAGGATTTTCAGGACATGAATAGAGGACAATGAATAAAGTGTAACTTGTTTCAAGTGGGAGATTCTGAAAATTCTTGG
Source organism: Viscum album (assembly GCA_963277665.1). Lineage (NCBI taxonomy): Eukaryota > Viridiplantae > Streptophyta > Magnoliopsida > Santalales > Viscaceae > Viscum > Viscum album. The sequence continues at coordinate 1,233,183,806 of OY728159.1, read as the reverse complement.
TATCTGATCTTGAAAGAAAAAAAAGAGTTGTGGCATTGAAATCTTGGCCATCTTGGTCAAAAAAATGAACAAGCTTACTCAAGGTGAAATTTTTCATGATGTTATTATACTAAAAATAGGAAGGAATTAGACTTGTTCCATATGCCAAAATGGGAATATTTTCAACTCTTCAAACAAGAAAGTGGTGATTCAAACTTCTCATTCGTTAAAGTTTAATTATTTATATATTTGTTAGACAATAAATATGAATTAAATGAATAGATATTGGTACATTATCACATTTATTTATCAATTTAATCGATATTAATTAATTTTATGAAACAAAAATCAATGTCCTTGAGGATTATTAAGGGTTTCAATATAATTTCATAAAAATAATGTCTACTTTCAATGAACAGAATGAAGATGGATAACAGGGTTCATAACACAAGTAGAAAATTCTAAGATTACTTGTATAAGGATGGTATTTGATATGAATATAGTGCACCATATAACCAAAACAAAATGGTGTCATTAAGAGGAATAATATAATTTTTGTGTATATGGCTTAGATGATATTTCTTGAGCATGACACTTCACATTTCCTTTAGAGGCAATTGATTGGTATAGTGCTGCATATCCAAGACCATTATTCATATCATTCAAATTTAGATATATCTCCCTGTGAATTAAATTACAAGAAGTCCCTTATTATAAACTGTTTAAAGGTTTTTGTAAATCCTTGTATAACAAAGTAAAAGAAGAAAATGTGGAGAACTTTGAGCAAAGAGGAGTCAATGAAATTTTCCTTGTTTATCCAAAAAATGGAAGGGGATATCACTGCTACAATAAGGAAACATGGAATATTTTTATTTATGTTGATGTTAAAGTGTTAGAATCCTCATCTAATGAATCTGGGTATCAAAGAACATGTTTCTTAAATGATGTAGAATAAGCAAAATTTATTGGATAACAAGCTAAAAATTCTAACAAAATTGAAAATTTGAGTGATGGACTTGATGAAGATGATTAATCAACCATAACAAGAGAAAAATAATAATCAAATTTCGTTCATCCAACATTTATAATGAAAGTGAAGGTACAATATATAATTGGTGATCATGTAACAGTGGTTCAAACAAGGATAACTTTGAGGATAACTTCATACATCTCATTGGTTTCTCAATTCAAACCATGAAGTGTGAGTGGAGCATTCATGTATCAAGTGTCACTAAATGATATGAATGAGGAATTAGATCAAATTTAAAATAAAAACAACTAAGAGATGGATTCAAAGCTAGAAAATTTCTAAAAAAGTGGTTCATTTTTTTTCTTTATCAAGAGAAATATGCCTGAGAACTTTTAATGAAGTTTGTAATAAAGGGTTGCAAAGTTGGTTTCTACACTAATTACAGTGAGAACTAATCTTTAAAAATATGATCAAGGTAAAGTTGTAAATCAAATGGAGTTCAGAAAACTTATTATATGTTTACACTATTTGATGGATTCAAGACCATATAACATTTATATTTTCATATTATTTTCTTATTATCAAAGTGAACTGAAGGATTCTTGATTCATTATAGTGAAGTGGATTATGCAGTACATCAAAGGTATACTTGATTTTTGGGCTAACATATTATAACAAAGGCGTGTTATATGTCTATGGATTTTATAACTTGCATTGAGATGGAATTCTGAATGATAAAAATTCTACCACCATTGGAGTTTCTTTTTTGGGGGAGAGATGTGTGGCTTGGCACACAAAGAAGCTAAGTCTACCTCTAGAGATTGTTTTTGAAACTCAAGAAATAACAGAACTGTTATGGATGAAAAATCAACTTGAAGATCTCAAGTTAGAGGTCAAGATACCATTTTTAGTGGGTTGTGAAAACCAAAGTGTCGTTTATCTTTTGAGAATTCTGATTTGAAATTATCAATCAAATTAGATAGATATAAATTATAACTTTATAAAAAAAATGGTGGAACAAGGTGTGATGAAGATAGAGTTTGTTTCTACCAAGAAGAAAGTGGTGGATATCTTGACCAAAATACTGTGGAATGATACATTTGGAAGGTTAAGGTTAATGATGGGAATCCAATTTCATTTTTATTAGGGCTATGGTATCGTGACTCATCCCTTCTATCAATTGTCTTTTGATTTTTTGTTTTCGAAGGGTTAGATAAAAATATAAATTCAAAGAATATATTTTTTATCTGTAAATAAGAGCGACTCCCTATTGAGGGGGAGAATTTGAGTAGTTGGAGTGGGTCGTGGGATATAATAGGAAGGGTGATTTCACTATATTTCTGACCAGGAATAGGACCTATAAAAAAATATTTTTTTGAGTGGATCGATAGCTTTAAAAAGACAGATATGCTATTTTTTATTTCATTTCAGGAGAAATATGATTGGGGGGGCAGATTCAAACCCCTCGGGTAAAATAATAATAGCCCCCACATTCAAAGACCCATTTTTACCATTAGCAAGAACTTGTTTCAACAATACAGGATGTTCGTGCATAACTTCCTGAAATATTTCCCATACAATGGGTTCTTTTTCCCGAATTTTACTCTTAGCTACTTCGCTATCGGTCACCCAAGAGTATTTAGACTTGCAAGGTGGTCCTTTCTGATTCACACGGGATTCCACTTTCCCCATGCTACTCAGGTCAGAGCGTAAGCTAGTGATGCTTTCGGCAGTGGGAATTTGGAAGATCCAAAACCCAAAAGAGTGGTATTTGCTAGTAACAATATAATGGAGATAGTCAATCCATATATCTTGATCTGAAATCTGATTATTCAAATCTATAATAGCACCGAAGAGTACATAATAAATTTATGGAATCGATTCTTTTTAATAAAAGGAGGAAACTATGATTTTAGTGTTTCTGTGTTTGTGTGTGTGTATTTTATAGTGAATGATTGTCATGGTTTGTTGAGTATTTGTGCTGGAAGTTTATTTAACACATGTATAAAAATAAATTTGAGATGATGATATGAGTTTGGAAGTGAAATTTACTATTTATAAGTGAATATGAGTTAATCTAATGGAAAATTTAAAGTTATTATTCATTATTCTTCTTTCATATCATGATTTTTCTCGTGTAAGCTTAGATTGATTGAATAATGATTCATTGCTAATATTTAGGGTGATTTATTTTTTGTTGGTTGAAAAAAAATCCAAAGATAAGGTTGTTGTGAATAATATTTTGTTTGTGGAGTGACTTGTACCACAAGAGAATTTTGATATGAAGAGGCAGATTATTGGATGAAAAATATTGAACAAGGTATTTTGTTTATTAATAGTGTTGGATTTTGTTTTCAATCAATTAAACCAAGAACCATGTGATTTGATAAAGTATGGATTTCTTGAAGAGGATGTTGGTTATGGTTTAAGGATATTTGGGACTATTTGAAAGAATTGATAAGGTTTAGTAAAAGTGTTTGGTGAATAAAAATAAAGCATGTTGCAACGATCATATATTATATCCTTATTTCTTTCTATAAGTGATGGTATCGGTTCTTGTATTCAAGATATATGTGTTGCACTGCAATTCAGAGGCTATGATTCACATGTGTTCAAGATGGATGTTATAGGTAGTGTATTTTATCATGAAATTAGTGGCTGGGTCGTGAAGGTCATAACCACATTACAATGGAATAGTGTAACAAAAGTGGTGATCTATTGGTTATTGTTGGTTGTGGATTACATCATGATTGTTGAGCACAATTACAGTGCTAAGAATGTTTTATCCTAATGGATCACTATCACTCTATAACATTTCAGTTGAGAATATCAGTTTCAGGAGAAGTTAAAAATAACCTCTTGGTAGCTACACTAATTATGGAATCATACAAATGATCATACCATGATATTTGTAAGAAGACAACTTTTAGTTGTTCTGGTAATGTGTCTTTGCATGTGTCACATGAATCTTTTCATGCTAGACCCTTAACATTACTTCAACAAACTAATGGAGATTTGAAAGTCATGATATTTTAAGCAGGGTATATTAGAAGTTGAGTAGGATGATGATTTTGAATTTGAAATTTCAAATTCAAAGAGGAAATCAGAGTTAGAGGATAGAAGTGTGTGCTATAAGTTTGTGAGGGAAAAATAGAGAATAAAGAGGAAGAAGACTCGTAATAGAGTGAATGGTTACATAGAATCTTCATCAAATCAATTGTTGAAGTTGAAACACATGGAATTGATGTTTGAAGACACTCTTGAAGAATATGAGGGTTGAGATGGTGTGTGTAGTGGAGGACACACACACACATACCATTACCCATAGGACCAAAAACCTTAGAACAAAAACCACGGGATTAAATAACATCTTCCTAAGGAGGCAACAGGACTAAACAAAAAGGGAGATTAGCAGAGATGTGGCATGGGATCCAACCTCGATAAAGCAAAACCAGGCCAGTAAAACACTTCTGATCACTACAGCAAGACCATGACACACTGAATTTGGCGCTCATGGATGAATACTTGAGAACCCTACATTCATAGCCTCCCCCATTGAAGCCCAACCAAGCTCGGATGAAGCATAGCCACTTCCGTCAAAGTCAACCCGAAATCAGAAAGCGCCATGGTTTCTTGGCAGTTGGAGGAACGAGCTAGAAGCATTGAGGAGGAATCCAAGTGATGCCATGACTGGGTGCCGATGGGGGAAGTGGACATCGGGCCATCACCATCGGGATAGGTTTCAGACGGAAACCCTAGGGAACCAGGACTCAATCGAGAGAGCGCCTCTAGGGTAGTGTGGCACCATCACCTTTGGAGTTTTGTCGGAGCTATACAGAAGGCAAAGGAATGATGTTTAGTTTTAAAAAATCATACCACGCAACAACAAAAAATTACATTAAAATACCTTTTCTAAAAACTTTACTAATATTGAATTTAGCAACATCTATTATCAATCTATTATATATACTAATCCTAGTACCTCAAGCTTATGTGTCACCCATATACTTCTCCTTCTTACTATTTACTCTATCCCATCCAGCTCATTTCCTCCTCTTCCTACCCCTACCATGCGTGATTTTCATCGCCACCACCTAGGGTTTCGCTGCATATCCACCACTGACCTTTGGCACCTCTTTTCTTCCACTCTTCCCTATAATTCCACTGTTAACTGACTTCTCTTGCATTTTGTTTTTCTCCCGTGATATTCGTCGCATGCACCTAGGGTTATCATTGCACATCCTCTAAAAAATGGTCCCTCTACTCCACTTCCCACACCCACATCGTTGAACTCAATGGCGGGTCAACCATTCCCTCTACCGCACCTTCATCACTCTCCCAGATCCACAAGGAACAAATTCAAAGACGATACCCATTCCTCCCAACGCATTCTGCATATGGTATCTTCTTATTCATACCTTCTCTATTCAATATATCTCTGGTATACAATTTTTTGTTTCACCCTATGTAGATGAGTTTTTCATAATATATTACAATACATCTGTTTTTAGTCAGGAAATTCGGCATCTAATTAATTTGGTCACCAAGTTATTGATTACCTCTATTTGGCTTCATCGACCCTGAATTTCCATTACTCTACATAAGGTCCGTTATTCATAAATTCTGAATTAATTTTCTCTCATCTCTAAAATATTTTGTATTTACCTTTTCATTAGCATCTTATATTTTTTTTATCTCAACAAAATTGTAAATGAGTTATTAACCATTTCATATTTCTCTATCATTTGGTAATTATTTTGCACCATATATAAGTGTTTTTTCTTACAACACCTACAATTAAATCCCATATTCGTGTACAATAGATTCAACAACGATATTCATTCCTCTCTCATTGCATTTCACAGATGTGGTCCTTCACTTTCTCTCTAGTCAGGAAAGTTTCAACAGAAGACGTGTTATCTCTATGTGGGTTCCACAACCCTGAGCGGTGTGTTATTGATACATTATGTATTTAGTTTATCTCCCATCTACAATTTTTAGTGTTTCACTTTTCTTACATCTTTTTCATACGATATTATAGTACATCGGTTTTTTTTGATTTAACAATTAAGGAATCTATTTCATTTAGTCAATTAGTATTTATTCACCTATTCATTATTTATTGCACATTGTGCCAAATTCAATGTTATTAATAATATATACCATGATTGTACATTATATGATCCTTAAAATGATGCCCAATGACATTACTTGTCTTCTTTGATTCAGGTTGCTTTATCATTATCTCCAGTTTCTTACTGTTATAATGGTAACAAAGATTCTAGGTAATTGTTTCTAACAATTATTCCATTTTCTATTTACATCATGTTTCATTTAATGTTTTGTTGTAAGTAATAAATATTTATTTTACATATTATTCATCATCACTATTATTTTTTCTTATTAATGTTTTCATAATATTTTCTCTCGTTAGTGTTTAATATATTTTTCTCACTATTGTTGCATCTTCTAGGAAATCAATGATTCATGTATTTTTTGATATATATATTAATTTCAACTATTTTTTGTTATCACTATTATTATTTCTAAGAATTTTTTCTTACATAATCAATGTTCGTTATTTCATTTTTGATTTCATTAAACAAAATTTTACTTTTTTATGGGTTATATCATTTTAATAATTTACAAATAACATTTTTTCAAATCCCTTTATATATATTGTTTCCCATCATTATTTCATTCTATATACTATATTTCTTTGAGCTTAATATTCTTTTTTGGCTTATATTATTTGAGGGATTTAAATTTTATATCTCATGTATTATATACCATTCAAATTTTATGGTCATAATGAATTTTCTTGCTTTGTTGAACTTCAAACACTATTAATCCTTCAATATTGATAACACGTTCTGTTTGTGGTGGATATTTTGTAAAGATATTAAATGTTATATGACATTTCATTATATTTTTATTTTATTTTTCATTATGTTTTTTATCCAAAATGTTATGTGTTACCTTGAGAACATGGAAAAATAATAACCATATGAAACACATAAGAAACATAAATACTAACCTAAAGGCACTCCAAAAAAGTAAATCATATATTCTTGATATTACCCTTGTTGATTTTCCTGGTATAAACAAAGGTTCGGGTTGGTGACCAAACTTTTGACATTGAAGAAAATATTAGAAAAATGATTAGTTATATATCAAGGTTCGAAGGTGTTTAATACTGGTTGTTACCTCAACAAATTTATATTTACCAAACTTTTATGCTCTTTAGATAGTAGGAAATGCTGATCTTGGTGGTATATTTTTTGAACACATGACACATACCATAGTTTTTTTAAAGTATTTCTTAAAATGGATTGTAACATTTTTCTATCATTTTCTATTTGTGATGATCACAATTTAAACATGACATGATATTTCTATTTACAGGTTAGTGAACCATAAGTTTCATGCAACCAGTATGTTATTCATTGATATTGATGATGGGGTTTCTCTTTTGCAAGATAAATTTTAAAGGGGTTCTGTATTTGAGTTTTTAGAATACAAAAGTTTAGTTCAAGTTTTGATATTGTCTCATAAATTTCATTTTTACTTGGAGGACTTATTTACTATAAACCATAATTAATGTTGTTATCAATGTTAATATCAGAAGTTCATGTGACTGAATCATGTCTGAAGTCAGCCTCCATATTTCATCTCATATAGAGATTTCATATGCTTCTATTCTATCTAGAAACTGATACACTCAGGTGTTTTCAAATACTAAAATACTAGTTTAATTTGATTTAAATTTTTGATGGAAAAATCCCTTATTTATCATTATAATTCCAGAAATTATTTATGATATGCAAGAAAAAATATTATAAATTGAATATATAATGTCTGGGTTGTCATGAAATCAGGAGGATACTTCTTTACATAAGGACTGTGTTGGTTTTATTGATGGTTCTAATCCTAAGAAAATATGATTTTCAGGAATATAATAGATTGGGCATAACTACTCGTTTTCTTCCTTTAATACATGTGTGCTTTAGTGACCCCATTTATTGTTTCTCTATAAGACTGACTGGCTCAATTTAGAAAATTTGATATTGGATCAAGTATATTCTAAAAATACATTTCTAACATGTGAAACATACTAATTAATATTATCTATAAGTCTTATTCTAACAATGTTTTATGATTCTATAGGAAGGTAATATGGAAATGTGTTTGCTTCATCCTTGATTTCATCTATAAAATCTTATTTTTTGTCATGTTGTATGGTTTATTTCTTCATGAAAGGGGGATCTTGATAAATTTGGCCAATATTTTGAATTTTACTTTTCTAGTATTTTGAATAAAGGAAAACATAATACTCACTTATTAGAATGAAATGATGATGATTTTAATTATCCCAGCTTCATTGATTCTAAAGGTACCATTTCTATGACTCTTACTTTTTAAATCCATATTTTTCCCCTAACATCAAATGACTATTAATGAAATGATTTTCCATCATTTATTTCTTAGAAGTAAATGATTTTGTAAAACCTTCATTAATTGAACCCCTAATAAAGAATAAACACATAAATCTCCAATTCATATAAGTAATTAAATTTTCTTCATAAATAATTTCTAATAGGCCATTATGCAGTTTTTATTAACCAAATTGAACCATGTTTACTAATATGAAATTTGTATTCTATTTAAATACTAATGGATATGAGATATTATGTTTTCCTAAGTGTATTAACACATAGTCATCACCCACAATCATTATAGATCATGTATTATGATTTTCCATTATGCATTGTGTTTTTGAATATAGATATTTAATTATGTACTTTACTCACATTAGTTGGAAGTGATATATTTTTCTTTATGTAGAAATCATTATCCTTCAGGGTGATCCATTTTCTGACACTATATAATATTTTATTTCCTTGAAGATTTAGAATTTATCATTTCTGTGGAAATTTATCTGCACTCTTAAAAGAAATAGAAATTTCATATTATTGTTCACAATTTTTATAGAATTTCTGCAACAATTTTTTCAAGCTCAGTTCATTGCTAATTTTTCCCATGTCCAGGATCTACAGGATCACCCTTAAAAACTATTCTCTTGCTGATATGCCTAGATTACAAACCATTGCAGAACCCCTTCTTGAATCTACAACTAACATATAAATCTCTTGAAATCCACCTATATGAAGCCTTCAGGTTCAATCTATTGCAACAGATCCACTTATTGGCCTAACATGATGGATCGTTGGGCACCAAGGTCCATGAAGCTACAACACTATTGAAATACGATATGCTGGGGGAGTCCATTCCACTGAATCATAGGCCGATAGAGTGTCGATGTTGTAGCCTTTGGGTTGGGATCATGCCATTACATGAAAGGTGCTCGACTAATGGTCAAGGGGAAGTCACACCCTTCACCTCTATTTACTTCAACATCACCCAGTCTGTTTATCCGGCCCTTTGATTTCATTATTTTTAGTTACATGACTTTAATTCCAAATTTAAATATTATAATGATTTGAATTTTAATTATCCATTCGAATCATTTTTTCATTCATGTTATTGATTTCTTCATCAAGAATTCCCAATATAATTTTTTATTTCTTATTAATTCAACTAAATATTTTCTACTATGTTTATTATTTCTTAACAATTTCTCTAACTTGTATCCAGTTATTATGTACCGCTATTTTGTGATTTATATACATTCATCTTCCTAGTTTACATTTTTTATTATTACAACCAATCCTACAATATATTTTTCTTTGACTTAGAATCACACTACACGCATTACTCTTTCTATGGAGCCTTTTAGCATTACTGGTTGGCTGAAGCCTATGATGGCGTGAAGTGAAGAGAAGCGAAGGTGCTGACCCACTATGGCCAACAAGCATTATTGGAATTCATTTGAAAATTTATTTACAATCTCCCTATAAAATTAGAAATTACCTTTTATATATCCTTTCTTTTTTCAAGTATTTTATTGGTTTGTCCATAATTTATCAAATCCTATTCCATTTTTATATACTAATACTTTGTGATTAAAAAATATTAAACATTACTATTAGTGGGTAACTCTTACAAATAAAATTCTCTTATCAAATAAAAACCATTAATTCAATATGTCGTGCGTACGTACGGGTGAGTACTAGTTTTTTTATAAAACATGGCTAAATTAGAAAAGTTTTTTTAGAAACGTTTTTAAATGTTAGCAATCAAAATTTTCTTTAAAATGTGGTTAATTTAGTCACCTTTATAAGAAAATGTAGTTAATAATATTCATGTGTATATATATGTGTGTGGTTATAAAATATTAATAAAATATTTTTTATTTATTATTATTAACAATATATATATATATTGGTGTATAATAAATATCATAAATATATATTTTGTTATACAATATATTAATAAAAATATGTTTTTATTAACAATATATGTGTGTGTGTGTTATGATATATTAACAATATATGTACACATAAATTTGTGTATGTTTGTAATATATTAGCAATATATTTTTATATATTATTAGAACAATATATATATATATATATATATATTGTCATATAATATATAACATAAATATATTTTTTATTATATAATATATTATTAATAACATATTTTTATTAACAATATGTTTAAATATGTGTGTTTGTGTGGGTTTATAATATATTAATAATATATATATACATAAATATATATGCTTATATTATATTAATAATATATTTTAATTTATTATTATTGATATATTTATTTTTTTATATAAAACATAACATAAATATATTTTTTGTTATAAAATATATTAATAATAATATATTTTTAATAACAATATATATGTGTGTCTGTGTGTTTATAGTATATTAACAATATATATATACATAAATATATATGTGTTTATAATGAATTGATAATATATCTTTATTTTACTATTATTAACAATATTTATATGTATTTTTTAATATAATATATAACATGAATATATATTTTGTTATATAATATATTAATAATAATATATTTTTATTATATGTGTTTGTGGGTTAATAAATATTTATATGTTTATTATATATTAATAATATATTTTTATATAATATATTAATAATAATATATTTTTATTAACAATATGTGTTTGTGTGTGCACGCACGCTTTCGACATATTAATAATATATTTTTATATATTATTCTTAACAATATACATACATATATATTTTTATAAATTATATTAAAGATAATGTATTTTTATTATATTAATATATAATTTATTAAAAATATATTTTATTATTTTAAAAAATACATAATATACATGTTTGATATTATTATATATATATATATATAATATATGAATAATATATATTATATATATACGTGATGGGTGACAATCTCATATTGAAAATCATTGTGGGTTGTTCAATCTTAATAACTAGGGGGGGTTGGACAACATTCGTGGGGGGTGGTTATCGATGTAGAGAGTGGGTGTGTGGCTATTGATGTGAGAGGTAGTTCCATTCTTCAGGAGGTGAGGAGTTCTCCAGCATAGAAGTGACATAAGTCAGGGTTAGGTTGGTGTCTCTGGCGTGGGGGAGTGGGGAAGGAAATAAGGATCTCAAAAAAATCTATAAAAATAAAATGTACCCATGTTTTTTAAATAATGGTAAATAAAATAACTATTGGAAATATCACATACACCCATAGCTTTATGAACCATGGGCTACCGAGGTGTCGGTATAGCCCTTTACCCACAGTTTCTACATAACCATGGGTACATCCCAGGAAAATTTCATAATACCCCTGATTTACTTAAACTGTGGGTATATATCTATGCCCATAGTTTACAGAACCGTGGGGATAGATTTTCATAGCACATCTAATATACCCACATATCATTGAATTGTGGGTATACATGCTTTTCCCAGAAGCACAGCAGCTGCCCGTACATAAAATATACCCACGGTTCATTGAACCGTGGGTATAAATACTTCTCCCAGAAGCGCAGCTGCTGCCCGCCATCCTTCTTTCTGTCATCCTTCACCTGTAAAAACAATACAAACCAGAATAAAAACCAAAATCTTTCATTAGACTAGGAAGAATCAAAGAACACCCCACACACATCTCTTTCATGTAGAAATTATAAAACATCTTCCTCTTCTTCAGCTCCGTGAAGGCTCTTTGATCATGGTAAGTATTGATGAATGTCTTCACTTTTGGGTAATGGTATTCATGGGAGTTGAAACATTGGACAACTAAACCCTAAAACTATTGTAATATACTAGTATCCAAAGGAAACTATGAAACTCAAACACGATATTAGGTGGAAACCAATCTATCATGTCCTCTATCTTTATGAAGTCAATTGATACCCTTACCTTTGATAATTCCATGATAAATGAATATACCAAATCAAGAACAACAACTTAAATGGTTTTATATACTACTAGTTCTCATGAAGTATGTTCAAGATAATCATAAAATTCTCAAGATTTATCATAATTGATTCTAGAAAAATTGAAGATGTCATTAATAAAAGTATCCATAAACTTGTCTATATTAATGGTCCAATTTAGGAGTTGCATGAACATAGTAGTATTATTCGTTATTCCTCATGAGATATAACTTTCAGTGGGTTTCCCCTTCTCATCATACCTAAGGTACATTCCTACCAGTTAATGTGAATCATAACCAATCTACATGATGGAATATCACCCTACCATGATGGAAATATACCTGATCCTAGGCCATAGATAAATATTCCATATCAAGGATGATGTCATAGGGTTTCATCTCTACCATGATGAGATACCATAGAAACAACACTTTTCAAAGAGAAATCTTACATTGAATCCAGATATAACTAAATGGGTAATGACCCCCAGTAGGAATTTTTTTCTAAATAGGTCAAGATTGGGGATCTACTTGAATCTTTAACCTCTTTACAAAAACTACAATAATAGATGAATGGGTCATGATAGTGTTGATGTGTATGAGTGTATAAGTATATTAGAAACAAATTATAACTTGAATTAGGAAAATAACTGCCTGATCAATGCCCTCCATCATTTTCATCTGATCTCATCCTTGGTATCCTGAATTCTATTCTTGATATAGACTAGATCAACCATAAATTCTTGTGTCAAGTAATAAATTATTAGAGTCCTGGTGAAAGAATTTATTATCCTACCTTACATAGGATGAGTTATCTGGTCTATTAATGAAGAGAGAAACTCTATGAAAACTTTCATATATGCTACCCCGAGATTCTGGCCAAAGTAGTCAATTAGAGTTACATACTATGTCCAGTCACCCACTGGTGTTGATGTAGCATGCACACTTAGTGAAAAATTCTTGTATCACTTATTATGTTTCTGAAAAAAAACACTTAACACTTATATTCCAAAAAAACTACTTCATTTACTAAAAAACATTTCTTTGATAACCATCCTTCAACTATAAAAACAATACAAACCAGAATACAAACCACAACCACAGTACATGATTGGATCATCAACAACCACATCAGGAGGTATGACATCCAACTCACCATAACATAACCACCAAGGCCTAACCCATAGTTAGAATAATATCTAACCTAAAACACACATCAATCCATAGTCATTCATCATCCATGGTTAAAATGAGTTCAATATCGAAAATATTCATTAGGTGGCAGTTCTCATAACAACCAACACATCCCTTAAAAACATCCATGGTTAGAATGACCACCTAAAACATATCACAATATACATTCCATAATAACTCACACCCAACCCATATCAAAACCTCCTTATATTCCGCATGATTTCAAACCCATAGAATAATCTATTGCACATTTGAATCCTATGAGACACATTTGTGTTAATATCTCTATCACATTGCAGAAATGTTCCTAAATATAAAAAATGAACAACTTTTGAATTTTTTTTCAAACTTTGTCACGAATAATCTTGTAAGTTGGGTATTGTGGTTCAATTCAATCCCAAAACAGTCCAAAAGTATTATAGATGGAAAACACTAACCATAAAAAAGAATATACCACAACATTAACTGCACCAAATGACATATTTAATGCTCCATCATTCAAAAGAAGTTTGTGTTCAATCATCCGATTAATTTCTTAAATCATAGCTTTACAATTAGTGCTAGATGACTCCCCAATCTGCTTCAAAATCAGATGTAAATAAGGTACGACATAAAAGAACAAGAGGGAAATTTAAAGTTTTATAAACATTTCACAGAACAAAAAATGGGTAAAACGAGTATGATAAATAAGGTATGAGAACAAATAAATGATATTAGAGTTAACTTTCGGATGCATAAAAAATTACTATACCTGTTGAAAAAATTCAGTGAAGTTATAGATAGAATGAATAGAAGCAGAACTTGAAAGACTTATGAATTCCAAATGAGGAAATTTTAGATGGAACCATGCACTAAGATCCCCAGTAAGCTATGCTTTAAAATTCCAGCAAAGTCAACAGAAACCTACAAACCTACACCAATTCCACCGGTGATCCAGAGGAGTTTTCCAGCTGGATGTTGGTAGTTTATAGAAATTGTAAATCTATTCCTCATCCAATCACTTCCACCATTAAATCAAAAACCATTTTTTTAAAAAAAATATAACCTCTTAAACACCATAACCAGAGAATAATAAATAGTGAACTGAGTTTAAAAAAAACTCAAAAAATATCATACATCAAAACAAGATATATGTGGTATCATTCTTACATTCTTAGATATATTTTGACTTAGTAGGAATTATAGCATAAAAATTTTATAAATAAAGAATATTTCATTATCTTCATTTAAAAATTATATGGGAAGAATTTTAGTTATTGAAGAATGTAAATAGAATACTATCTCATCTAGAAAGATATAGTATTTACATTGAATTGAGAAAATAAGAAAAAATAGATTAATATTAATAGGAAAAGTAGAATCAAAAGGTTTTAGGTGGCTTGGGGATGACCTTATCTAGGAATGTGGATCTAAACATCTAGGATAAAAATACAATGATAGAGTTAATTTCAACCCAAATAGACATGTACGAGGATCCAAAAACACTCAAAAAATCATGCTTAATGTGATTCTTGTTAAGCATGAGGTTATCAGAATATAGATCAACAGTGGATCATGTGAATGATTTAAACTTGATATGAATCCATCTTAAGTCATTAAAGGTAACATTTATATTTGTTTTTTGGGTGATATTATTGTTATCATCATTACTAGAATCACAGGAGACAATGGTAATAACTAGTAGTAACTCTATCAGAAAAGGTGGATTGATATTCAAATATTTCAGAAACATGATTCTAAATATATAGGTTTGATGGAGAGATATTGACTCACATTTTAGATATTCATTTAGTTCATAGGGAAGAGGGATATTTCTTTAATGAAGAAGTAAAGGATGATTGGAACATAATTCTAGAGAGAGAAATGGTGGTAAATCTAATGGATCTAGCCTAATGTGCTGGAATTGTGGTAAAAGGGGTCATATAAAGATATATTATTGGGAGAGTAAGGGAAATTCTACAAGAAATAATCATTCTAAAGTTGGAACATTCAGATTTTGAATGTTTTGAGTATTGTATACTCGGTAAGAAATAGAATGTGAGTTTTAATCTTATCAAAAGAATTCCAAAGATCCCAAAGATGGATCTTATATACATAAATGTATAAGGAACTTACCCTATGAAATATACTAGATGGTCACAATATAATAAGTATTTTATTAATGAATCCATGAAAAAGGTGTGGATATTATTCTAGAAAGATCAATCTGAAGTGTTTTGAGTTTTCATGCAACAAAAATCTTTGGTTGAAAGAGAGAAATGATATAAGATGAAATGATTAAAATAAAACAATGAATTTTAGTATACAAGAAGATGTTTCTAAAACATATATAGACACTGAGGCATTAAGTATGAGAAAACTATACATTTAATGCTGAAGAATTGTGGTATACATAAAAGGGTTCAAAGAAAGAAACTGTATTCAATGATGCTTAAGACCATTTGGGAATAATTAGTTAATACCACATCATACTTAATTATGATAACCTATTATACACTAGTGGGATAAAATCTTCCATAAGCTCTATAGATATGAAATCCACTGTGGTTTTTACACATCAAGGTCTATGGAAGTATAAATACTCTCATTTGGAAGAAAAATATAGAGAAAAGTTTGTAGTTAAATATCATTTGTATTTATTTATATGATATGGAGATGAAGAACATGGTTTTTGACTTTGGGATGATGAGAAAATATAAATCATTAGAAGTAGGAATATTATCCTTGATAAGAATGTTTTATGGAAGGACTAGAATTTTATGGAGAAGGAAGATGAGGAAAAATAATCATATTTAGTAAAATTATATCTGAATGGAGGCACTAAATGTTTTAAAATTATAGAGAGTTCAGATGGATATGATTCTACAAAAAGGTAAAAAATTCTATAGGAAGATTCCAAAGGTAGCACAAGTGGTTCGAGAATGAGACCATCAAAAAATTTACTTTAAATCTAAAGAACTGGTGTGGCTCTACCTTGAAGAAATAATTTATAATTGGGTGATCAATAGATAATATACTATATATTTTTTGAAGAAACAATTTACAATTTTGAATGTATGAAATGGGATATGAAAATGTTAAAAAATGTGTTAATAAACTTATAGTTTTGAAAACTACATTTTTTATGTATATAAAAAAACTTAAATGTGAAATTTAATATGAAATTTCAGTTTTGAAAATAGTGAAGAACGTCAAGTAGTGACTTGAAAAACATGAAGTGGTGTATTGGAGGTTCTCACCTAAGCAACAATTCTAAACATATGCAACAACCTTTATAGGTTGTTAGGTATAAGTGGTCCTCACCCAAACGAAATAAAAATCAGTTGTTTATAACCATAATCATGCATGTGGTTTTAGTGATATGATTGGAATGAAAGAAAATATAAAACGTAATATGAAGTAAAACACTATTGTTCTTTGTTCTTTTAAATTATGTTTGTGTGTTTCATTTTCAATGTGAGCTAAGCTAAGGAAAAATAAAATAGGTACAAAAAATATAAATTAAATTCAATTTGAATACCTTTATGTTGGACCATGTTATCATGAGTGATAAATCCTTGCCTCACATTCCATGATAGAAAGATATATTTGGTAGGCATACCTACGCAACACAAATAAACAATTTAATGATAATTTTTAATAAAAAAAGTGACCCTCCCCCCTTCTCCCCATCCACCTGTAGCCCCTCCTCCCAACCTACACCCCACCCCTCCCTCCAAATCTGCAACACCCCCTCACTCCCAACATACAACCCCCCTCCTAACTTGTTGCCCTCTCCCAACCTACAACCCCCTCCATCACAACCTACAACACCCTCCCCCTCCCTTCAAACCTACACCCACTCCCAACATATAGCCCCCTCCCTACCTTCACCCCTCCCTCCCAAACTGCAGTACCCTCCCCCTCCCTCCAAACCTTCACCCCTCCCAACATGAATCCCCCTCCCTTCTTACACCCCACCCTCCCAACCTACACCCCCACCCCTCCCTCAAAACCTACAGCACCCCTCCCTCCCAACATGCAGCCCCCACTCCCAACCTGTAGCCCCCTCCCAACCTACACCCCCTCCCTCCCAACCTGCAACACCCCTCCTCTCTCCCAACCTATCCCCCCCAACTTGCATCCCTCCCTCCAAACCTACACCCCCTCCCAACCTGCATCCCCCAAACCTCCCTCCAAACCCACAACACCCCCTCCCTCCCAACAGAATCCAACTCCCAACCTATTTCCCCCTCCTTACCTACATCCCCCTCCCTTCCCTCCCAACCTAGAGTCCCCCATCTTGTGCTACTTACTGGTCCACATTTTAAATTCATTCAAATGTGGAATCATACAAAAATTTAAGGATAAATCAAATCCAAAACTAAAATCACACTTTCTAAGAATCTCTTATAAACTCAAGGTTCATTACAAAAAATGTTGGCTAAACACTTTTTCATACATACCAATTGATTTTAGAAAATCATATATTTTATCTACATTGTATCCCCAAATTAAATAAATCAAAACCAAGATCAGATATCATATTATCAAAACCAAGACATGCTATCCTAGAAAAAATACCGAAGCTAGTCTGTCATAATTCAGGAATTGAATTTTAAATCCCCATGTGTGGGAAACTAGTTCCTAGGAATCAAGGATAGAACTATGGTACTGAAACTTCCCAATAAATCCTATAAGATGATCCTAACCAATAACCTAACATGACCTGGACATATTTTTTTGAATCAAGAAGTCAAATAAGTGAAAAAAATAATATCCAGAACAATATTAAAACAAATCCATAACATTTACTATTTACATGAACTAAATATAATGATATATAAAAATATATTATATGATAAAAAGGGAAATGGGATGGGAAACCATTAATGTGATAAAAATAATGTGTTAACTAAAAGTCCAAATGAAAAATAAATTAAACGTGTGTTATAGATTTAAGAATCACTATTTCCAGGTGGTTTCCATTGGATTTATTCATGAAACTAGAAACTTCCAATAGTTCTTTATCCAAATAGGACCTTCTTTTCAAAGGTAGGGGTTTGTTATGTTTTAAAATTTATGATACTTAAGAATGTGCATTGGTCGAGAGGATGGGAGGTCCGACTCATCACACCCTTTTAGGGGGAATTATTGTCTACTCCGGGACACACTTTGTATAAATTAAAATATTTTCATGAATCCTTATTAATTCACCATTTATATCATAAGTATCCCTTGGAATTTGGAATCACTTATTAACATGTGTAAAATTTATAATCACCAGTATGCATTCAAGGTTCTTCATCAATGGAAACATTTGTATGTATTCGAGGTTTTCTATTAATGGTACCCTCTAATATACCAATGAGAGATTCTTGTAATCATCATTATGATGATACTGGATTTTAAGCCACTTAGTGGGGCACTCTAGAATTTATTTTCATCCAGGGAGACAAATGTTTGTTTTAATGTTAGGATATCACTCATAAAATGAGCTACCTACGTACCCTTATGAAAGGAATCAGAACCCTCGTAGTTCAGTGCTGATTAGTTGGACACGTCATACCTTTTAAGGTCATGTGATAAGGACCTCTAAGCCGAAGGTTCTTAGTTGAAACTTAGTGTTGGACTTATGCTGAAGCAGCCCAAGGAACTTGTAAAGGATATTATTTTCCAAGTAATATCAGACCCGATTGTTAATATGGCCCAAAGAGAACATGGTTAATTTGAAGTGTTGGGTTTTAACCTCAAGGAGGATTCCTACGTATCCCATATTAATGGGAATCAAAGCCCACATAGTTCGATGAGTCTCATAGGAGAGTATAGTCCTCGGAGAGAGATGAGTTTTGGCATACTTCAAAAAAAGGAATGCCTTAATGATTTGAGGATTGAATTTGGGGCTTATTTTCTAAGGAGGATACCCAAATTAGGGGAATTAGGATTGGATTCCTGAGGAGGATATCCTGTGAGCTTGATCCCTAAAAGAGATTCCTACGTATCCTGGTTTGAACAAGAATCAGAGTTCTTGTAGTTTATTTGGATGAGTGTTCGTGCACATGTTACAACTATCACGTATCTCTAAGCCCACGTGAGTCATGCTTGGTGTGAGAAGTAAGAGTATATGAAAGATTCAAAAATGAAACTTCACACTTCCAAATTTTTCCTCCATGATGATGGAAGAGGGTGCGTCGATCGTTGAAGAGGGAGAGGCGACGAACCTTCCCTCTATTCTATTTACATTAGACAAGGGTCCAATGTAAGGAAGAAGGGGTGAAGGTGATGGGCTTATACTAGGATGGCTACCTTGAAATTGGTTCTGGTAGGGGAGGGAGACTTCTCCTATACTTACGCAGAATGACAAGTGCGAAGTGTACCTTCCCTACCAAATACCTGAGGTCCCGAGTCACCTCTTTGAAAAGGGAGGGGCCGGTAGCCAACTATCCTTCAAACTGGGAACTTTATAACACTGTTTCTGGGAGAAAAGTCCATGTGACTGTAGATATATAAACCCTCAAACATCCTAAGAATCCAAAGCCCATTGTGAAACAAATGTGGGAAACCTCTGACTGTGGAAATAAAAACCCAAATTGGAGACACACTGATGTACCTCACCCAAAGGTTTGAGACGTTAGGATGTTTTGGTGGAGGCTTCAACTTAGCCTCTTTCCGATAAGGGAACCAAGGAAGGAGATACCCTGCCATGGATGGCTTTAAAGAAGGGTACTTGAGCTGGTCGCATAGGTACCTCATGTAAGTATGTCGCATAGGTACCCCACATTGCCCTATCACGTAGGTGTGGCATGCAGATATACCATGTAGGTGTGGCGTGCAGATATACCGTGTAGTAATGGATGAGGACTGAAGAATGGGAAGAACTTTAAAACATGCCTATCACTTTTAATTATCCCTTATTTTGTGTTTTAGATAACTACCTGAGACAATTTGAGAGATCTTGGAGAAAGAGCTATGTAATGGGATCTTCATACAGTCTTTCACTTTTTTTTAGTCTGGAAATGGGGAGCCCAAGGGTCCTATTTATAGTCATGGATAAGGCCTGGCCATAGAAAATTTGCCCGTGCAGGTATTTCACGCAGGTCCACTACGCAGGTGCTCTGCATAGGGACATCAAAAATATTCTCATGTATAGATCGGCCACGTAGCTTGCTCGAAAAGTTGGGCTACGTAGTGTGTTTGCAAAGCTGATCCGCATAGTGCGGTCGCAAAGCTTCTGGATGCTACTACATCGCATAGAGGTTGGGAGTATTTGTTGATTTTTTTTCCTTGTACTCTTTGAATCTTTCGTTGCGATTTGAAATTTCCAAAGGTTGCCTATATTTTTGGTTACTTTTTTTAAGTAGTGTCAACAAAGATAAAAATGATAAGGAAATTAATTAAGTAATAATAGATATAATGATGAGAAAACAATCTAGAATCATTTGCTTGGTTTTGGCGATGTGATGTGCGTTTTAAACTAAAATGATACTTATATATTGAAAAGATGAACATAAAGTCATACCGATCACACAATGCATTAGATTAAGGTGGAGTTGATTCTTACACATCTCAAATGACTTATATATCATTTTACTAAAGTATCAAAACAATATGAATGTGTTTTCTTGATTTTGAGTATGTCACTTATATTTTTTACTAAAATGTCATTTTAAACTGGAAACATGCACTTTGACTCATACTAGTGACATAGCGTGTCAGTTTGACATTATAATAATTCCTACACATTAAAAATTACTTATGAATTAGTTTCCTAAATTATAAAGACAATCTGAGTGTGTTTTCTCACTTTTCTGTGAGTAACACTTTTCGAACTAAAATATCGTTTTTAAACTCATAACGAACACATTGAGTCATACCAGACAAATCTTGTATTGGATTGAGGTGATGATAATTTATAAACATCAAAAATTACTTATGGATCGTTTTCTTAAAGTATCAAAACAATCAAAATGCACTTTATTAGTTTTGGGTAGGTCAGTTGTCCTTTTTACTAAAATTGATGTCAATTTTAAATAAAAAGACATAGTTGGAGTCATATTGATCACAACATGCATTATATTGAGGTGAGGCTAACTATTACATGTCCCAAATGTATTATGGATCATTTTAATAAATTATCAAAAGAATCAGAATACATTTACCTAGTTTTGAGTACGTCACTTGTCTTTTTTACTAAAATGTCATTTTAAACTAGAAACAAACAATTTGACTCATACCGATCTCATCGTGTATCAGTTTGACATAAGATTGATTCATAAACATCAAAAATGACTTATGAATCAATTTATTAAATTATCAAGAAAACCTGATAATGATTTATTGGTTTTCATTGAGTGAATTTGTTTGAACTAAATTGTCGATTTTAAACTAATAACAGATACATTGAGTCATAACATGAACATCATGTATCAGATTGAGGTGAAGATAATTCATACATGTCAAAAAAGACTTATGGGTTGTTTCCCTAAATCATCAAAACAATATTAATGCATTTTCTTAGTTTTGAGTATGTTAGATTTCCTTTTTACTAAAATTGATGTCAATTTTAAATAAAAAGACACTTTGAGTCATATCGGTCACACCATGAATCATATTGAGGTGAGTCTAATCAATACATGTCAAAAATTACTTAGGGATCATTTTTTTTAAAGTATCAAAATAATCCAAATGTTTTTGATCAGTTTTGAGTAGGTAATTTGTCATTTTTACTAAAATTGAAGTTATTTTTAAATAAAAAGATGTACTTAGAGTCATATCGGTCACACTGTGCATCATATTCAGGTGATGATAAACATACCTAATGGATTATGGATATTTTTAATAAATTATAAAAACAATTTGAATGCTTTTACTTGGTTTTGAGTATGTTACTTATTTTTTTTACTAAAATGTCATTTTAAATTGGAAATACACACTTTGACTCATACCGATCACATCGTGTATCAGTTTTATGTGAGACTAATTGCTACACATCAAAATTGAATTACAAATCAATTTCCTAAATTATCAATAAAATTTGATTATTTTTCTCATTTTTCAGTGAGTGACATTTTTTGAACAAAATTGTTTATTTTAAAGTGATAACAGACACATTGAGTCATACCGGGAACACTGTGTATCAGATTAAGGTGAGGCTAACTCCTAAAAATAAAAAATGACTTATAGATCATTTCCTTAAAGTATAAACACAATATGAATGCGTTTTATTGGTTTTTAGTAGGTTAGTTTTCCTTTTTACTAAAATTTATGTCATTTTTAAATAAAAATATGCACTTAGAGTCTTACCGGTCACACCGTGCGTCAGATTGAGGTACGACGGGTTCCTAAACATCTCAAATGACATATGGATTATTTTCATAAAGTATAAAAACAATTTAAATTAATTTTCTTGGTTTTTGAGTACATCACTTCTATTTTTACTAAAATGTAATTTTAAATTGGAACCATGCACTTTGAACCATACCGATCACATCATGTATCAGTTTAATTTGAGAAAATTACAACATGTCACAAATGAATTATGAATTGACTTATTAAATTATCAATAAAATAAAATTGTGTTTTATTTATTTTTATTGAGTGCCATTTTTTGAACTAAACTGTCGATTTTAAACTGATAATGAACCCATTGAGTCATAACAGTCACATCGTGGATAACATTGAGGTGAGGATAATTCTTAAACATCCCAAATGACTTATGTATCATTTCCCTAAAGTATAAAAATAATAAGAATATGTTTTATAAATTTTGAGTATGTCAGTTGTCCTTTTTACTAAAATTAATGTCAATTTTAAATAAAAAGAAGTACTTGGAGTCATACTAGTCACACCGCTTATCAGATTGAGGTGTGGATGATTCCTACACATACCAATGTCTCAAAATAGTCCTAAATTACAATGTAACAACATTTACATTGTCTTTATATGTCTGACTACCAGTAATGCATATTGAATCGATGTTCTTATCCAAAAAAACATTCTCATTGTTGAAAGTCAGAAGAGAATAGGAAGCTCATGTTTCCATTTTATCATGAGAAGTCCCCATAATGGGAACATGATATTTCTTTACTCTTCTAGATTTCAATAACAGGAATGATTTTTAGGCTAACAACATCAAATCAACATGTAGTGTTGGAAGTTCGACAAAGAAAAGAAATGAAAATAGAAAATTTGGTTACATTGGAAGAAATAATCATTTTATCTCTTTTGTGGATTTTTGTAGATAGTTGAAAGAAAAATATGAATTCCCAAAATATCTATGAAACAAACTAAATTAGTATTAGATAAAAATGATAAGTAAATTAACTTACAAATAATAGATAAAATGATATCAATATTATTTAATTAATTAGTAAGAATTCACTTTTTCCTGATGGTTTTATGAATTCTTGATGAATTTATTTGTTGTCATTATGTCAGTTGTAGGCTCAAAGTCCAATCCCTCACGAGCATGAGCATATTCAAAACAATTACCCCAAATTGAACAAAATAATCCACTTATACAAGGAAAAAATTATTATATGAGTAATAATAAAAGTAAATAAATTAAACATAAATATTAAACAATACATTAATTATATGGATAATGATTTTACTGTGCAAACATTATTGAAAACATAGATATACCGATGGTAAATCATGAACAATGATAAAAAAATGCAAACAGATCTCACCAAACAATCAATCAACTAGTGAGGAGGATTAAGAGAAAATAAGATACATTGGATTGAAGTTTTGAAACTTCTGAGAGAAAGCAAATATATCCTATTGGGTTTAAAAAATATTAATTTTTTATAATAAATAAATAAATACAAAAAATATATTGATTATAAAAGGTTAAAGTTATAGATAATTATAATAATGGAAACTCAACATTTGATTGTTTCAAATAATTTCAGTATTATTTAAAGAAAATAGGTAATTGAATTTAAGAAAATAATTACTCTACTATAGTGGGTGTTATCCTATGAATACATCTAAAGGCGAAAGTTATATAAAATTTTCATCCTCATCAGATCATCTTCCAAACAATTATAATTGTATTTTTTTTGTTTGGCACTCATCCTCAATCTATTATAGACATGAACCAATGTTTCTTGAAATACTCAAATAAGTAGTCATCCATATTATGACTACTTTTCAGAGTAGTACAAGAAACATAAAAGAGATGGGGGGTGATTCCATAGAAAAAAATTGGAATAATAAATATTCGGGAGATGAAACTGATGAGGATGATAGTTATACTACATTGTGTTCTCTAAAATGGGTAATGCATTCCATTTGTGAGAATTATTTGGATGGTAATAAAAGATTACTAAGGGTGGAACCAAAAGGAAATGTTAAATAATGATATGTTTTTATATGGATTAAAGTAAAAAATACATAGTATTTATTATATGTGTGAGAAAATAAATGAAGTGATTTTTTAAGAAGTATTAATGAGTGGGTTATCATTTCAAATATGACTATATTTTTATCAACTATAAGAAATAAAAGAAATTCTGAAATTAATGAATAAAATTTCATTGGTGATCAAAAACTTTCAGTGAAAACTTAAAGGAGTAAGACTCTAGAAAAAACATCATTTTTTACCAAGTAGAGCCTAAATCATTTGGAGAGGCTGACAAGGATGATAATTGGTTCAAATCTATGCATGAGGAGCTTGATATGGATAAGAAAAATGTGACCTGATAAATTATTCCAAGGATATAAGACAAAAATGTTATCAAAACCAAGTGGGTGTTCAATAATAAACTCATTTACTATGGAAAAGTTTCTCAAAATAAATAATGGATAGTGTGAAAGGGGAACTCCTAGATCAAATAAATTTATATTTATGATAAATTTACTGCCATATCCGGGTTGGAAACTATTTTATTTTTTTTGGATATTTGAGTGAAAATATAGTTAAAAGTATACCAAATGGATGTAAAAACTATGTTTCTCAATGGAGTTCTTAAGGGGGAGTATACATTGATAAATCAAATGAGTTTATTATGGATGAAAATGAGAGAAAAGAATGCTTGTTAAAGAATTATTTGTATAAGATAAATAAATCACTGAGGACCTAGTATTTAAGGTTGGATCAATGGCTAAGAACTCTTGGTTTTTAGTGAGGTAGAGTTGATCACACCCTCTATATTAAAAAGGAGAATTATCAAAGGATGTTGGTACTCATATATATTGAATACATAATATTTGAGGATTGGAAAAAGCACAATGATTTTTTTTTGTGGATCATATGAGGTATGATATCAAAATGTCTATGATTGGTGAAATATTTTCCTTGGTTTATAGGTGAATCAAGGAAATAATAGCACATTAATTTTTCAATAAAAATATGAAAAAGAGGCTCCTAAGTGATTTGAAATGGAATATTACAAACCAATGACAACACTGAATGCTATATGGATGATTTTTTCAAAATTTGATAATTGGAAAGAGGTAGATATCATGGAATATAGGTATTGGGATCCTATTATACCTCACAACAACATGACCCAACACTGGGATTGATATATTTCAAGTCACATAGTACCAATGTTGTCCCAAGAAGAGCCACATGCTATCGAGGAAGATGATACTTCAATATATCTAAAAAATAATGAATTTTGGGTTATTTTATTATAGTATAGTGCAACTGAACTTGTTGGTATACACAAATGTGGGATGAGAAGGTTCAGTGGATAATCAAGGGAAATTAGAGATATTGGAAAACCTGGATTTTATTCGAGCCTTGGTTCTGTTCAACCCTTGAATCACTCGAGCCTTGGATTTGAGCCTTAGAATAGTTAGAGGCTTGATTATAGCCAAGATTTGAGCTTGGATTAAAAAATAAGAAGCACCGATAGTAGGTCACTTTCGCAGAAAGCTTTGGATATAGCGAACTTGTTCGTTATGGTTAGGGTTCTTAAAATAGAGTGTGACACTTTAATCAGTGCTTCCAAAAAAGTGCTGATAAAGACACCTTTTATCAGTGCTAAGTTGACAAGCGCTGATAAAATGAATATTTATCAGCATTTTTTAGCACTGATAAATACTTATAATAATTTTTTTTTAAAATAATACTTTTAAAAAAGTATAATTATTATATATAATTATAATACTTATAATAATACTTTTTATTAAATAATAATTTTATAATTCTTTGAATATATAATTAATTATTTATAATTATATTAATATATATATTTTAAAATAATATTTATATCATTATATATTTTTATATAATTATATATATATTGTAAATATATTCATTATTTAAATAAATTTATTATAATTTTATAATTATTTATTTATAATTATATAAATACCTTTAAAAATATTATTTATTCATTTATAATTATAAATATATAAAATAGTAAATATACATTTATAAATATATTTATTTATAAATATTTTTTAAAAAATTTATTTTTAACATTATTAATGAATATTTAATCTTAAGTGCATGCATGTTAAAAGTGAGTAAAATTGATTAATTAAAAATGAGTATAACATTGTAAATTTGGATAAGTTTGATTAATATAAATCATTTAAAAATGGATATATATTGAAATAAAGATGAATACATATTGAAAATATTAAAACATAGTAAATAAATATATATAAAATAAATAATATACATTGATTAAATTCCCAAAAAAATATTTTTGTGTGTGTATATGTATTTAAAAATGCATTAATTACATATATGTGAAATCAATATAATACGCTTGATCTATGTTAAATAGAAAAATTAAACAACATTCAATTATATCCATTACTTGATGCAATTAGTCAATATTTTTAATTCATATTAATTTGTAATTATAAACCATTATTCACTAAATATATTACTATTTAATGTAAAGAATAAATAACATTTTGTATTATATAAATCAAATTTATATACATTTTTATATATATATCTATATATTTAATATATACTATTTATTAACATTATCAATAATTATTTAGTTAATAAAATGTTTAATATTTTTCTTAATTTAATTATTTTTATTTTTTATTTGTTTAATTTTTATTTTACATATATCAATATATTTAATATATAATATTTACAATTTACATATAGTATAATCAATTTATTCATTTTTATCAATAATTATTTAATTAATAAAATTTTAATATTATTTTATTAAATCATTTTTATTTTTTATTTATTTCATTATTTCATTTTATTTGTACTTTTATTAGTGCTAAAAAAGAACTAATAAATGAGTCTTTTATGAGCTCTAAAAATAAATCACGGATAAAGGGTTCCCTTTGTTAGCACTAAACATAAAGCACAGATAAAGGACACCCTTTATTAGTTTTAAAAAAATACACTGATAAAGGTTTTCTTTTATGGGTGCTAAAAAAATGTGCCGATAAAGGGTACCTTTATCACCACTTTTTTTTCTAGAACTAATGAAGTCCAACACTATCAAATGGTTTTTTGTAGTAGTGGGAGAGTCATGGAGGATGTATGATACTGTTAAATATTGATCCTTGAAATAATTGAAGATATGATGATTTTGTATGTTCATGAAATACTTGACGAAGAACAGAATATTAGTCATAGAAATGTTTTTTATGGTATGATATTGTTAATGGATTCATTTACCAATGTTTTCCATAATTTTTAGGTGAAAAATTTGATCCTGAGATGTTATATTAATTGGATATCATTTTAGAATTTTGGAAGTGATTGAAGCTCAATTTTCAGGTAATAAACAAGTCCCACGAGGCAATACAAAATGTTACATTACAAGAATATCCATTAGTTTTTTCAATGATGCATGAGATTTGGTAGTCTCCATGCCATACTAAATGAATAAATCATTATCAAAATGAAGAAAAAGTCTTTTATACCTTATACAAATATTGTGTCATATTATGTAGTTATTTGGAAGTGAGTCAAATAGGGTTCTCACCAAAGCTATAGAGAGTTTCACCATAGAGGATCTTTACACTATAACTAGTAAAGTAAAAGGAGTTTTGTACCATAAGGGAATATTATACACCACAAAGGAAGATCATATGATATTTTTTAGCCCTTTAATATTTGTGTCTCCCATACTGGAATACATAGTTAACACCATAAGTCTTTACTAATTTTAAGAATAACTATTGGAAAACAACTGGATATGACATAGAACATGGTGTCACACAAAAACATATGGAAATTGGGAAATTTTAAACACACTTACTGACATGCTTCACTCTGGTGAGCTTGGTAGCTATTTAAAATATATAAACTACACTTTAGAATCTTAATGGTAGAGTTTAGATGAAAAAAGTTAAAAAGGATGAATTTGATGTAGAATAAGCTGGAAGTTAAGTATAGTTTGAATTTTTAATTTTAAATTCAAACTATTCTATAGATATATAGAGATCTACTTTTCATAATTGAAAAAGTGAATATAGAATACATTCTAAAAAAGGAGAAGTGGAACCATGTGTTCAAACATAAAATGATAATAATAAGGAGATAAAAACATGAACAATCCTTAAAGATCATTTCTAAGAGAGATAGAGTTGTTGCTATATTACATCATATTTAAGATCAGTTTTTTTTAAGTGGAATAATGTTTTTTTCATTTATTAAAATTAATGTTTGAAAGAGATAAAGTGTATTGACCCAACCCCAAATATCCTAGAGCTGGTGTTTTATACTATTACATTGACATGATTACAAGGAATAAAATCCTGAAAGGCCGAAGAGTTTAGTAGTCTTGGTAAACCAGATACATAAATGAGTCTTGTATTACAAATTAATTCACTAATTACAACATAATAAATAACTTCAAGGATAACCCTAATCCATCTAGTAAATCCCTAAATATATTTCATAGTATGCTTATTAGATTCTTGGGGAAAGAACCATAATAAGGGTGAGCTCAAATTCTCAGTAAGAGAAAAATAGAGTGGAATCAATAATTAATCAATGAGAGAAAGAATTATATCATGGTAAATAACCGAACATACATACAATATAATCAAAAAACTGAGAAGGAAGTGCATAATAAATATGGAAAGGTAATAATTGGAAACAAATGCCACTCAAATAACTAGATAAGGAAAAATAAATATGGAAAGGTAAGAAACTGAAACACATGTCATTTAATCAATGAACTGAAATAAATTGTATCCATAGATATGTCGGTGAAAAATCTAGTGGATGAATAATAACTGAAACTGAATGTGTGTAATGCTTTCTTAATGGATGTCATGTTTGAGGCACATGAAAACATATACTGTCAATACCTTTCACAAGATGGTTTAAACTATTTTGATTTACACAAGTAATTTGTCTCATGAGAACCTGTCAATGCATCAAGGAGATATATAAAGTCTGGGCTCCACTCGTCCTTATCTATCCAAAGAATTCCTTTTATCAAATAATCAAAATAAATAATATTCCTTATCAAATATTTATATTGAATAAAGAATATGGAATTATCAATATTTCCCCAAATAATCAAATAACTTTCAAAGTAGACACTATATGTGAAATGTTATATGGTTTAGAAAATAGTAATATCCATAATAAATGAAATGGATAATTTAGGGGAAATTCATTGTTAAATGATCATAGGAGATTGAATATTTCAAGGTGACTAAAAAATAAATCAAGTAAGTGAATGTGAATACTATCCCTGGCCAAATCAATCATAAACCATCCAGAGGAATAATAAGGATGGTATCAATACAATATATCCCAAGTGGAGTAAAATAAAAGGTTGTTGTCATTGATGAATGTAAATATTATAAAAATATATTTTAAAAATATTTTTGAGAAAAATATACTTTTGTTTTGAAAAAAATTTTCTTTGAAAATATATTTTTGAAAAATTTTCTTTAAAAATTAACATTTTAAAGATGAAAATGATTCTTTGTAGGAATTATGAAGAGTAAATTTGTACATGTTGTGAAAGAATATCCCCCTTTAACAGTAAAAAGGTTACAATAATTCCTTATTCATAAAGTGATAAGAATATTACATTGAAAACATTGGTAAAATACAAAAGGGTACAAATTTCTTTACCAAATCATTTTAAAAACATTTTATTAAAACATGATTTTTTTGAAAAAAATAGGTTCTCCAATTAAAGAGAGAAATGAAGATGAGTTTTCTTAAAAACATTTTCTAAAATAACTTGAGTACCAAAGAGTGAAAAAATGGTATTAATACTTGAAATAGGTCATGAATAACCAGATTATAGGAAAATGAAATGTTTTTTTGAAAAATAGTTATATAATTTCCTCGAATGGAAATACCATTGAAATATTATTAAAGTTATTATTGAGGAAAATAATCTTTAAACACTCCAAAGTGTCCCATAACACTTTGAAACATTTTAAATCATAAAAATCATGAAGGAATAATATTAAATAAAGGTTTAAATACCATGAATATAAATTAATTCATGGTATAATATATAAAAATTGTTAGTAGATACACCACATAAAATAAGTAAGTGGTGAACATGACATTTATCTCACAGAAG
The DNA here is from genome assembly GCA_963277665.1 of Viscum album. Taxonomy (NCBI): domain Eukaryota; kingdom Viridiplantae; phylum Streptophyta; class Magnoliopsida; order Santalales; family Viscaceae; genus Viscum; species Viscum album. Next base: position 1,233,152,816 of record OY728159.1, on the reverse strand, counting down.
TAAAAAGTGAGATGAAAATCCCATACCTTGCGTCTGATTTGTCTCGTGTGTCTTTATATTTATAAATAAAAAACTTATGTTAATTATTTAATTTATTTATAACCTTTTTCATGTTTATAATTAATTTTATTTAACTTTTTACTACTTTTTATACAAATACTTAAAAAATTATGTTTACATCGTTTGTTTTGACCAAATTCAGATTATGTGTCAAAAAAACTTTGGTTGGTTAAATATGGTCAAAGGGGTCATTATATAACATATCCAGAATAATAATCACGAAATAATTATCATATTTATACATCTATTATACTTTTAAAATCAATCATTAAATATGGTTATGAAAAATTAACCAATGTTACAAACATGGAGACGATAAGCTGTACATATGCATGAGTAACATTTCCATTTTTCAATGATCATTATGGAAAAAGGTAAGTAAATTAAATCCTTAAAGAATGATAATTATATCAAAAATAACATATTATTTAATCATATATAATTATATATATATAATTATTGTGATGTAAAATGAATCATATCATGTCGAGGAGGCGGTAGTCCATACATCCATGAATGACGTTATCACTTTTTAAGTGTGTGGAAGGGTAATAAAAAAATGATATATATTATATTTCCATAAATGTAATTATTAATATAATATAAATGTGTTTTATGTCACATATTTTTAATTAAAACCATCCTTTATATGATCCATGTATAGTGTGAACGAATCACATCGGTTTGAGGGGGCGGTAGTCCACATTTCCACAAATGATGTCATCGTATTTACACAAAATGGAAAGTATAAGGGTGTGTGTTATAAAATAATTAAAGAAGAATAAATACATAATAAATATTATATATAATATATATAAACATATTTTCCATCATAATGGCCACCATGAGAGGTGGTAAAGGAAAAATGCACAATCATCATTTCACGAGGCAGTAGTTCTCCGTACACAGAAACAACAAGCTTATTACCCATTAAAAGGAAGTTTGTGTAAGTGTAGGTAGAACCCTTAATATGAAAACATATAATTATATTTTGTATACATTTTTATTATATTAAAATTTAATAATAATATTTTAGGTGGTGTAAAAGTAAATTAAAGAAAATAGATCGTTGGAAAACGTTACCTTAAAAATCGGGTAACTCATTTTGGTTTATACCAAAGGGTTTACTTGGAAGAATTTCTAACCAAAGAGAGGCTTAAAGGTCAAGGGTATGGATTTTGGATATCTATTTGGTTATATATTGGTCTAACATAAGTGTTTTGATATGTGTGAGTAATGGTGAGAAGTGGTGTCCTTTTATAATGGAGGAGTGAAACTCTTGTAATATTTTGATAAAGGAATTCCTACCACATTTTTCATGTTGAAAGTGGATCCCATAATGGTAAAATTTAGATAAAAAATATTATATTTTCTAAATATGTCCAGATAATATCTCTTGGATAAGTTCATAGGTCATGTTTAACCTTAAGGTTAAGGTTTATCCCCTTATTAATCTTAATTTAACCTTAATAATTGTAATTAATTTTAATCACTTTCACTAATCTTTTTTGTAAAAAAATTGGTTTTATTAGAAATTATAAATTATTTTGATTCAAAATATGGAATCCATTTTTCTAAATTCTAATCATATAATTGGCATAAATTAATTTAAATTTAATCTCACAGGTGGGATGACAATACGAGTTTTAAAGTAAAAATGTTTGAAAGTTTGATATGTTTTTATAGTCAATTTCAGAGTGAAATTGATTACAATGACTTAAATTGTATTAATTTATAAAAATATTATCTATTTAAACTTTAAAACCAATTAAAATTATAATTTAAACTTATAAATAAATTAGATGAAAAAGCAGTTTTGAACTAAAATTCAGTTTTGAACTATTCATTAAAAAATGATATGTTTTTGAAAAATATAAAAAATCCACCCAAACAAATTTTTATGTTTAAATTTCAAATATAATTTTTTTTACATATTAAATCAATTAAATTGTAAATATTCATATTTAAAATGGGTTCTCTATTAAAAGGCCGTAAAATTGCCTTTATAAAAATAGAGGTTTTTATGTGTGAAATTGGGTTTGTTCTTATCTTATACCTATCAAACCTAATGGATGAATATAAAAAATATTTGATTTAATATATAACACATATATTTCATTAAAATCAATCACTAAATGTAATTAATTATTTTTATTAAGACAAAACTCTTTTGGAAGCATAAAAATAATAATATTTCTTTTTATATCCAATTGGTTCTTATTTTCATTTCTCATTAATTGGTAACCAATGAATTAATTTTATATTTATATAAATAATAAATTTTATAAATTAGATAATACTATTCATAACTACTAACATAATGGCTAGGTTATATCATATTATATTGAATAATGATATTTTAATAACACATTGTTATTTAGTGAAACTCGGTCTTGCATGTAACACAAGTTATTGATGAAGGTCATTCTTGCATGTAACAAAAGAAATCAGTGTTTCATGCATTAAAAACTATAGAATATATTATATTTATTTAATATTATAATGTATCAAGTTAATATATTCCCTTTTTACACTTGGTGTTGCATTTCATAAACACTATTGAATACAAAGTTGTACTTTAGAATTTCAGGGTGTTACATAAAGTGTTGTATGCATACATAAATAATAGGTTTGAGGATTTTAAAATACTTACCTAGTTTATTGAATAAATTTAAGATAGAATACACTAAGTAATATTTCAATTGGTTACAATATTATCTAGTGTTTGCGGTTTTTATTTTGTAAAGTAAGATTGAATAATTAATGAATCAACTTATTAGAGCCCTAACTGGTTGAGTTGGATTTATTGAAAAATAGTGTTGATGGTAGATAAAGAATAACCCAAATAAGATAATGAGATACTTTTAGGATTTATTATAATGATCTTGATTACTTGATTTTGGATTTGATATCAAGGAATCTTGAATGTTATGTTAGATTCATTAAATAAGAATGTATGGAAGTCATCTAGAAGTGTGAATCCGTCAAAAAGAAACTTACATGGTAAATATAAGGGCTAAATAATTGATGGAGGCACCTTAGAGAAAGGCAAACCATTGGATATGGTATTTTTTTGTGATAATGAAAAAATAGAAATTTGGAAAGGGCTACTCTGTGGTGGCCCCCTTGGTGGATTTCCAAAACACCTATATAAAATAGGAAAATTAGAAAGGACCACTTGATGGTGGTACTCATGGTGGAGTTCTATAAGACCTATATAGAATGGGTAAATTAGAAAGGACCATGTCATGGTGGTCCCCATGATGGTGTTATAGTTCACCTGAGAAAAATGTTGAAGCCCAGTTCTATGTATTTTTGTGGTTGTGATCAAGAGGATGTGATACATTAAAGAATTGGAGCTTCATAAAGCCAATAAAGATAACTAAGGAGGACCAAACCATTATATTTACCATGTTTCATTAAAAATGACTTGTGGTATGTCAAAATGCTATTTTTATGGGTGATTTGGGTTAAAATTCCACCTATGATAAATGGTGAACCCAAAATGGGCATGGAGATGACCATGGGGGGGTGTTAAAAACATGAACAGAAATGTTTTGCCTTTCTAAAATATAAGGAAAAATGAGAAATGAACCATGTAGTTAGTCATTTTAAATATATTTTTCCAATAAATTCACATGCCACATCATGTTATTTGGAATCAAGGTGTTTTAGAGGGATTTTGGGCAGGAGACACACAAAAAATGAAGATTCTAACTCAGAAGATGCATAAACGGTTATTTAATGTTTCATACATCATCAGACTTGTAATTAGGCTATTATTCAAGTAATAATTGAAAAAATATTACACCTAGTCATCAAGTGAATTTATTGAGAATCTATTCCACACTACAGAGAGGATAGAGTAGGTCCATGAAGCAGTTATTTATTTGAAAACATGAATGTCAAAAATCAGTCTAGGATTCCATCCAACCCAATAACTAGTCCATCCCATGGAATTGCCCAAAGATAATTATAGATACCCACAACTAGACAACTATCATCTGAGAATTGAAGAAATCCTTTGGGAATTTTTTTAAAATGATAATAACAATCAAAAACCAAATGAAACAATAACCAAAATATACAAAAATCACCATCCCTATCACCCATAACAAAGTTATAAAAAAGAGGCATTCACAAGATTCAAGTTAAATATTACATTCATAAAAAAAATAAAAAAATGGCTAGGGAATTAAAAAAAGGAAAATAATCCAACTCATGATGTGAGGGTCAACACCCACTTTAACACCACCATCAACACTAGCCAGAAAAAATGCCACTAATAAGAGTACCAACTGTCATTCCCATTGAAGTCCTTAACTTTAATTGGTTCAGACAAAAAAAGGTCGTCATACACCCATGGAACATATGTAGGGTGTTATATCACTTTCACAATAGGATACAACCAAGTTTTCCATGCATATCCATTATAAGACAAATAAACATGCTTGTTTGGAAAGAATGAAATTAGTTTAATTTTTAAACATTATTTAACTTTGAAAAAGAGAAGAGATGCATTATAAAATGGAAGTAGTTATAAAATAGCATAATCGCCATGGTAAATCCATAAGTATCTAGGTTTAGTGGGGACCTAGGATCCTCATACTCTCAGTGATCAACCATATACATAAAGGTCTGTTCTCCTATTTGAGACAACCAATCAACATCATAATAGGTTAATTAGTATTGTAACGTAATCCTTCTAGGTAGGGTGGTTCATGCCTAACATACTTGTTATAGTATACCCACCAAGTTACCTATGATTCCCATGCACTTAACCCCATTTATCAAAATACACCAATCCATTTTTTCATAAACCAAGCCATCATAAGCTAATCATACCATTTACAACCATTTTCATAGGGGATAAACCATTTTCAAAACCTCACACACATGATACCTTTTAAATTACCTATTTAAACACACACAAACAGAATTTAGAAAAAATTTAGAAATAGTAGAAATAATATTTAAATCATCAAATAATATCACAACATGGAGAAATCAAACTTTATTCCTGAAACCACCACTAACTGATTGAAAAATACAATCTAAGATAATATTAGATCTTCTAAAAGTAATAAAACACCACTAAAATCAAAACCCAAGTCAATAAAATTAGATACAACCCACTCTAGGTCACCACAATTAATGAAGAGAAGGAAACCCAAGGAAGAAAGGGGAGAAAACCAAGGATAATGTGGAGGAGTAACTTACTTGGAGTTTCTTAGAGGAAACAAGAAAAAATCACCAAAAAAATTGCAGCCAAGAGGGCGGTGTAAGATATGGGAAACATGACTAGGTATGAGGATATCAAATGGTGTAAATGAGGGGTGGAAAGGGGTTAAAATCAGGGAGGGTTATTTTTAGAAAATAAAATATTTAAAAACTGGGAAGGCCGTATGGTCTTTCAGACTATGCACCACCTATGTGGGTTCCTCTATCCCAATAGGTAGAGGCTGAATGGTTTGGGACACACAATTTCACAAATCATGAGCCTAACCATACTGGCACCTGATTTCCACTTTTTAGGCTGCATGTTTTTCTAGGGTATGGTGCATGGTTTTTACTAATAATGTACCAACTGTGTTCCACCCTTTGTCTCCAAAAAATCATTATTTTTCCTTGAAAATCACTTGAAAAAGATATGGAATAAAATAAAAATAATAAATAAATAAATAAAACCTAAAAAAACACCATGGGTGTGTTAATTCTCCCCACAATGACACTTTCCACCACCAAAAATTCAACCCAAAGTCTGATCAGAGAACAAATGATGGTATTTATCATTTACCAAAGACACTCGTTCCCATGTCTCATGCTCATAATTACCATAATTACATAGGACCCAAACTAATAGAATATATTTTCACTAAAACACATTCACTTAGGAATAAAAAATATAAACTAATTTCTTGGTCACTGACATATAATTTTCAAACTCAATATCTTTCCAACTTAGCACATGGGAATGACTTGGATTATATTTTTTCAGTTGTGAGATATGGAAAATGTCACGAATAAACATCAAATGAGAAGGAAATTCTAAGTGGTATACCACTGCATCGATCCTCTTGGTAATCTCAATGGGTCTGACATACCTAAATTCGAGATTCACCCTCTTCCCAACATAGTGATAACCCAAGTGAAGTTTTACCTTTAAAAACACCTAATCACCCACTAAGAACTCCAAAGATCCGTGTTAATAATCAGTGTAGGACTTATATAAAATATTAGCTATCATTAAATGTTACTTGATCATATGAATCTTTTTGGTCATCTATTGCATGATTCTTGGTCCCATTAAGAATGTTTCTTCTACTTCCATACAATATAGAGGAGATCAACATGGTTGAACATACAATGATTCTAAAGGATCCATCCTGATCAAGGATTAGTAACTATTTTTATAGATTAATTCCCCCAATCCAAGATGTTTATCCCCATGAGATACTAAACTCTTACATGCAGGTGAAAAGCATATCTTATAGGATTTGGTTTACCTAATCTATATAGCCATCCATTTGAGGATATTAAGTCATACTAAGTATGAACTACAACCCCATGGACTTCTGGTATCCTTCCCAGAACAAAGTAGTAAAATAGGGGGTCCCTATTAGAAATGATATCACACAACACACCATGATGCCTCATGATCTCTTGGACATACAACATTATTAGCTCTTCCACTTTACCGGTTCCCTTGATTGGGATGAAGTGAGTGAACTTGATCATATGATCAATAAACACCCAAATTACGTCTCTTCCCCAGGGTGTATAAGGTATACCAATAATGAAATCCATGGCTACCTCACCCCACTTATAGGTGGGAATAGGAAGAGGCTAATGAAATATTGAGGGATTATAGTGCTCAACATTAACCCAATGATAAGTATAACATCATGATATGAATTCACCTATATAACATCTCATAACTAGACACTAGAACCAAAACCAAACATTATAAAACATTTTGGTGGCACTAGGATGGAAATCCCACTGAGACTGATGATATCCCTATAATACTACCTTCTCTAGAGATGATGGCACAATAAAATAACACTTGAAGAAGAGAACACCCTTAGAAGACAACCATAAGTCACTAGAAGCCTCCCCACTATTTATAAACTGGGTAAATCACTGAAAAAACTCATCTCTAGTATTCTCTTCCCGAATCACCTCCAGAAGGGATCATGTCAACTATGTGCTATCTAGAAACATACGAAATTTGTCCTATTTATCTTCTAGTTACCTTTGAGAAAAGAGGATAATCAAACTCCACTGATCAATGGAATACCTTAGATCTTGATTTAGCAAATTATTTATCAGCACATCCACAATGACATTCCCCTTAACTAGGGTGTAGACAATATCATAGTCAAACCCCTACAGGTACTCTATCCATCATCACTACCTCAAGTTCAAATCCTTATAAGAAAATATATAGCTTCTGCTTTTGTGGTCTGATTAGACCATAAAATTCTACATAAAAAGATAATAATGCTAGTAATTACAAGAATTAATCACCACTACAAGCTTGAGGTCATGGTTTGGGTAATTTTTCTTATGTGGTTAGATATTAAAAGAGGCATACACCACCACACAGTCACCTTGCATAAGTATAAAACCCAAAACTATACCTAAAAGATCATAATAGACCTCATAACCCTATCCTATCTCAGTTAAAATCAAGATAGGGGTGGTAGTTGTCCACCTATTAAGATATTTGGGATATACTTTCAATTCTGGAATCCATAATAACTTCAACCCTTTTCGATTGAGAGCTATCCTCGATAAGGAAATTCGAGAGAAGTCTCTAACGAACTACCTATAATACCCTTCTAGGCCTAGAAAACTTCTAATCTTGTGGTCATTCTTCTTCTCTTCTCATGAAATCATAGCCTAGACCTTTTTCAGGTCAGTTGAAACCCCAAGTTCTGAGATCACAAGTCCCAAAAACATAAATTCCTAGATCCATAACTCACACTTCAAAAATTTAGTATAAAATGGTGGTCACAATGTGTCCCAAAAAAAATCCTCAAATGCTACTCATTCTCCTACTCTAATCTTTAATTGACCAAGATCTCATCCTCAAACACCACACCATAGGATTTGAGGTATCTATGAAACAATCATCTCAGATGATTAATGAAAATTGTGAGATAATTTTTCAATCTAAAAGGCATCACAAATACTTGAAATGGTCATACCATCTTTGGGAAGTGGTCATAGGAACATCTGATTCTCTCACCTTGACATGGTGGTACCCTAAATGAAGGTATATCATTATGAACCAACTTAATCCTTTAATCCAATTATATATATCATCAATATGGTGAAAGGGGTATTTATTCTTGATGGTTACTCAGTTTAGCTTCGGATAGTCAATGCGAAAATGAAGGGATCCATCATCTTTCTTAGAAAAGAGCATGGATGTGACACAAGGAGAGAAAATTGGGTGAATGAACCATTTGGAGTTCAAATCATCCAATTATATCTTTAAACCCCTTAACTTGATGGGTGATATATGATATGAGGGAATAGATATCATATGCATCCCCAACACCAAATCAATGGTGAAATCCACATTCTATTCTGGAGGTAAACTTGAAAAATACTATGGGAATATCCCAAGGAACTCATACACCATGAAAGGTATCCCACTCTCTGAGCCCTTCCCATCCTCCTTCATCATGAGGGAAACAACTGATAAGAAATCTAACTTATCTTAGGAAGTGGAATTCTAGATCATCCTGACCATAGATCCAATTCTCCTAGAAAAACTTGATTTCTCGCATCAGGGCCCTTAAAAGTCACATACTAATTGTAATAGTCAATGTAGGCCTTGAAATATTTCATCCAATCTATAATGATGATCACATAAAAAAGTTCTATCACCAAGATAAGGAAATCCCACATCAACTTAACCTCTAACAAGGAGAAAAAACAAGATTGGTTTCAGAAACCCGCTCTTTCCTCCTATCAAGGGGTGTAACCAATTCCATGGCATATGACATAAATTCAGTCATATGTTTCAATATATTCACATGGTGAGAATAAATAAATTAAATATAATCACTTGTATCAAACAAAGTAATTACCATGGATGGTGCAATAAGAATAATACCTCAAACTATCATTGTGCCTATATAGGATTCCATCAGTGGATGGTCCATGGAATGGAATTTATTTATCTCTATCCATGAATGTGATTTACTACTGACTTGTGACTATACCATAAACTGACTCTATACAAAACAAGATTTGGAATTGACACTATGTCCACCAGAGTGAGACCCCATATCTCTAGACACATCATACTTATGTTTTATTTCCTTAGAAGTTATAGAACCCACACAACTCTAAAAAGGATGGTAAATCTTATAAAACCATTTTAGGTGATCCATGAATCCACAAAGGTGGCATGACTTGAATGGAATCAATCTTATAGACCGCATGTGCCCAAACATCCCACATATATGGCACACAAAAGATCCACCACTTGCAGCTGCTGGTGAAGTTAGTTGGGGTGGATATCTATAGATACTATCACCCTTATTTCCATACTCCCCACACTCACTTTACTTTTCTGATGAGACAACCCCACACTAGATCAATGCCAAAAGAATCCTAGACAATCCTAACAAGCCATTTTGGTCTATTTACACCATCAAATCCCTATCAACCACCTCATCATATATATTTAGCTTAAGTAATAAGACAAGAGATTGAATGTTTGGCCACAACCCCATTTCGAACTATTGGGATTTCAACTTTTCATTGGAAAATACCCCATGTAAAAATAAGACTAACTCCACAAAGTATTTGGTATACACCAACACTGAATGATCTCCCTGATGAAGGTCTAGGAAATCCTGGGTCTTAGAGAGGACCAATGTCTCAGGGAATTACTTATCAATGAAGATTTCCTTGAATTACTTCCATCATATCTACTCATGTTCACCTTCCTGAATCAGTAAATCCCACCACCTATGACTATCTCTTACTAACAAAAACATAGCACCCTTAACCTCAATAGCTTTAGGAGCCCTGAGAAACTCAAAGATCCCCTCAATATTCTCTACCCAATCTTCCATTTTCTGGGGGACTATACTTTACTTGAAGTAAGGAGGACTAGGATTAAGAAACTACTAATACCAATCCATTTTCGGACCTAGTTTAACTTCCCTAGCCAGAGTAGGACTACATCCTGCTCCTTAATCCATGGCCCAGACATCCCGAACCACTACTTCAGCTATTCTCTAATCAACTGTTGATAGAGAAATCTCTCTAGCCTCCTCCCATAACTTTATTGGAGGTCTCCAAGGATGAATGATACTAAAAAAGTCAATAAAAAATAAGGTATTCATCAATACATTAACCTATATAGATTCAAGTAAGTAACATGATAAAACACCCATATAAATCATAATAAAACCACAATAACTCAAGATTTTTTTGAACCACTCCACCCTACCATGGTTCCCATGCCCAGTTTTTATCCCTTTAATTACTAATTAAGGAGGAGTTGAACCAAATCCCAAACATCCAATGGAAACCCAACCCCTTTCACGAGGTGTATTAGATATAAACCCCACTCATAACCAGAACCTCAAGCCCTAATAGTCCTTGTTCTTATTTACCTATATTTTTTTTCCAAATAATAAGACCCAAATAAAGGGGAAAAACTCTAAAACCACTTTAACATTAAGAATTATGGGATTCCATCCAATTGGACACTTGACCCAACCCATGGTAGATCCCAAAGGGCATTCCCGATCCCCACAGGCTGGAAATTAACACCTAGAAATCAAAGAAATCTTTTGGAAATAATTTTACCATGAAAATTCAAATTAATAACCAAATGAAAAAACATTAAACATGTTCACAATGAATCATCGATATCACCCATAAAAATATATTTAAAATAGGAATACATAATTTTCATGTTAATGTTTACATTTATAATAAAAAAATGTGCAAAATAGAAGGGGACTAACAAAAAGGAACATAATCCACCTCATAGAATGGGGGGAAACACCCACCATGAAACCACTATTAAAAAATTCTAAAAGAAGATTCCATTAATGAGAGTACATTCTTCCACTCTAATGGAAGGCCTCACCATTACCTAGATCTGAAAAAACAAGGTCTGCATACACCCATGGGGAGGATGTATGGTGTAATCTCACTTTACTAGTAGGATCCCACCAATAGATCCATGAATATACGTTATAATATAAATAAATATTCTAGTTTTTATATAAATAAATCAACTTAATTTTTAAATCATTATTTAACTTTGAAAGAGGGAAAAGTGATGAAAGAGAAAATGGAAATAGGTAAAATCACAACATAAGCACCATGGGAAAGACCTAAGTAGATATGGTTAATGAGGACCTAGGATCTTCATAATCTTGGTGATAAACCATGGACAATAAGGTTCATTCTCTGGATTAAGATAACCTATCCACATCATCATAGTTTAGTTATTGTTGTAACACAATCCATCTAGGTAGTAGTAGGTCATTCCCAGTGTACTTGTCATAGTCTTCCCCCCAAGGTATGCAAGATTACCCTGTTCATCAACCAATTTATCAAAATAAACCGATCCCCTTTTTTATAAACCAATCTATCACAATCCAAACATACCATTTCCAACCATTTTCATAGGTGATAAACCATTTCCAAATCCTCACACACACTAATGCATTTTAAATTATCCCTTTTTACACACACACACACACAATTTAGGAAACATTTATAAATATAGGAAAACACAATTAAATCATAAAATAATAGCTCAAAATGGAACCACCTACCTTTATTCTTGAACCCACCACCAATTGGTTGAAAATCGCTCGCCAAGACAAGAGGAGATCCTATAGAAGTAAAAAAAAAACCACCACAATCAAAACCCTAGCTAAAAAATTATATCCAACCCACCATAATTCACCACAACCACCGAAGATAATAATCCCAAGGAAGAAGGGAGAAGAAACCAAGTAGAATTAAGAGGTTGAATTTACATGGAGTTTCTTAGAGAAATCAAGATTAAATTCCACAAAAATAAAATCTAAGAGAGAGGCAGAGGAGAGGGGATGTGTTCCTAGAGATGAGGAGGTCAAATGGGGGAAATGAGGAGTGTAAAGGGGATAAAATCAGGGTGGGGTATTGTTTAGAAACCAAAATATTTAAAAACTGGTAAGGCCATATTGTTTGTCCACACGGTCTACTAGACCATGCGCCAATAATGTGGGTGCCTCTATCCCAATAGGTGGAGGCTGCATGGTTTCAAAAACCATTCAATTAACCATATGAGAACTCTAGTGATACTGTATGGGTTACAAATTTTTCTAGGGGATAGTGAACGGTTTCTACTAATCGTGTGCTAACTTGAGACACCCTATGTCTCCCAAAAAATATTCATTTTTCTTTGAAAAACACCTGAAAAAGATATGGAATAAAAAAAAGAAGAAAAATAAATGAAAAATAACTAAAAACTACATTATGGGTGTGTTAATGAATATGAAAATAGTGGGGGTGTTATAGATGGTTTTTTAAGACCCGTAATGGTGGTGATAAGTGGTGATTTGAATGCACAAGATCTCATTATTTTATAAAGGAGGAAGAATACATGTAGAAAAAGATATAGAACTATAGAGATATTAAACATTTAAATCTCTGTGTATGAATGTTCCTAGAAAGTGTCTAGAAATAGAGATGAAAATTTTTCCATCATTAAATACATGAATTTCAAGGTGAAAAATGAAAATGTTGGGAATATATAAAATCAATTTTAAATATGTTCTAAAAAGAGGAAGGTTTTGTGATAAATAAAAGTTCATAGATTGTGAAGAATTATCTAAGAGGACTTTAAAAGAGCATCTATATAGATTTTATAATATATACCATGAAATTAATTATGGTTAAGGGACTTATAAATCCATAAATGATGTGAAGGTGATCGGTTCCAAAGTAGTGAGTGAAGGGAATGAAGTTTGAGGGAGTGGTCCTTGGGAAGTAGTGATCGATCCATAAACCACTGTAAGTGGAGTGAACTTAGATAAGAGTGAAATATTTTAAAATATACTCAATAGTAGTGATCTTTTAATTATTTTTTGCATCAAAAAATTGTTTATCTCATGATCTCTAGACTAGAAAATAGCGGGGAACCAAGTAAAAACCAACTGTATCCTATTTACTTTCTGCATGAAGACTAAAGGTGGATAAAAGTAACCTTAAATAATTTATGGTAAAATGGTAGCTCAAGTGTATTATATTATATAAATTTATAATTAAAACATAATAAAAAGTTACCCTCAAGGTTTAGAGGTCAAGATATATTAGGGTAGGGTGATATAAGAAGGTTTTTTTTAAATTGGTTATGCATTTTATAACATGATTCACTGTAGGGTATATCTAACTCTAAGACCCTTTAGGGACTAAAAAGTGGTATCAAAGGGATATTTTTATTTTTATTTTATATTTTTTATTTATATAACTTTATCTTAAGTTATTTAAAAGAAATCTAATCCATAATGAAGGCTCCCTGATTTGATGGAAATCGTTTCATGATTTAGAAAAATGAGATTATTTCTTATATGGAAGATTCTCTTGGAGTCTATTGAGAAGTTATTCAACATGGAATTATTTTTTTGAGATAAAATAGATTTATATTTGACATGGATTAATTGAATATTGAGATTTATGCTTTATTCAAAGATTCATTAAAAAATTATCTTAGAGAAAATGTATACAAGGATATTTCTCATTACAAGTTTTCTAAAGACATTTGGATGGCATTAGAAGATTCACTTGGGAATTAAAATAATACAAATAAAAATTAACTAATGCGTAAAGGAAAAAAGAATATTAATAATTCTAGATGAAAGGGATCTCCAACCAAGGTAAAAAATTCCATTATTATATCTAATTATAACACTGATTTGGATAAGGAACATGGTGTTTCAGACTCTATTCAGGAGATGATAAGAAGATGTGATGAGGACATTAGTGCATCAAGTATCCATTCAAGGAGATATTTTTGTAATTACCAATAAGAGATCCTAATTCAAAAAGAGAATGTAGAACAATGGTAATTCATGCTTGAAGTGATTTTTTCAATGATTTAAGATTTGGACTTGTAAAATAAAAGAACAAATAAATATGAAGTGGATTTAATTTCAATATAAATAAAATGAGATCAAAGATGAAGGAAAAAATTGACATGATTGAAGATCTCTCCAAATAAATATTAAAATATATGGCTACATAGAAATACTTAACAACAAGTATCATTCTTCTCAAAATACTTCTTGAGGAGAAAAGGAAACCAGGAATGGATGATGCTTCAAGTTTGAGTGAAATGGCTAAAAAATTGAATGTAAAGGATTAGAAAATCAAAGAGCTTGAGTATAGGATAAACACCTTAGATGAGAAGATAAAAATCGCTTCAAATGTAGCCTCAATAATAAGAATAATTCCAGATCTAAAATCTATAGGAGAAATCAATTTTGATACTAAATATGAAAAAATGATCAAATTAATGTGGAACTAAAATGATACTATTGTGGAATAATCGGGCATAATATGAGTATGTTCATAGAACCCCAAAATACACAAAGTGAAATTAGTATTCCATCCATGATAACATTTCAATCAATAAGATACCATATGGTGTATGATTACTATAGTAGATGTTTTATCTATGCTAACCTCAGTCATATAGTAAGGCATTATAATTAAAAAAAATTCATTGAATGGTAAAGATTAAAAATTAATTTGAGGGTAAAGATTCCATAAGGTGACACTCTACTCCGTTTAAATAAAGAGATAACATATCCTAAAAGAATTCATGTTATGATAGAAACCAAGTTCATTGTTTTGAGGAACATAAAAAAAACCTAAATAAAGGCTGCATCAAGAAACAAAATTAGTTTACTCATAATAAATCTCTTGGAAGGAAAGAAATAAAATATGGGAAAAAGATATAAGTTATATCAGCTATGATAAAGGTGAAAAAAAAGTGAAGGAGAATCCACCAAAGAAGAAGATGGAGTCTTAGATGGCACTTATGGCCATCAAGGAAAAGGTATTCATAAGTTGTCTAAAAAAAACCACTAAAAGGAAATATTTGAAGCTTGGAGAAAGTGTACTTCAATAGAGAATAAAGACAAAGGAAAGTTACACTATATATGAAACATAATAAAAAGTTTTTTCAAGTGTGATTGACTTTATAATTGTGGAAAATGAAAAAACAAGTAAATATGTCAACACTCACATCCAGCAAGTGAAGTGTATGATAAGTTTCACACAAATAAAAGTGTTTGGAAAGTTTTAAATAAGATAGTTGCAAGATATGACCTTGATTAAGAGAAAGTTTTCAATGATATGATAAAATTCCATTCCCAAAATACGAATAAAGGAAATTGAAACGTGTAATGTGAAGGGTTTTTCCATCTTGACCAACCCCATTCCTCAACTTAAGAAACATTGAGTTACCCTTCTCACCTTGTATTTTATTCTTACTAGTTTTTTATGGATATGTGTAGAATGAAAGGGAAAACGATCTATGTGGTGATTGTGATATAAAATAATAGGTTATGAAGAAATAAATATTATATATATATATATATATATATAATAGGTTCTGTCAAGTAGGCTGCGAGAAAATAAAAGATGGGAAATAGTAGCATGGATGAATTAAATGTTCTTATATTTGTTTTTATTACGTTTAGTATCAGTTATAATTATATAGAATATTAAAAACACTACTAATATAGAAGAAATTTTTCAATAAGTGGTGTCCCAAAAATTTAACATCGATAGTTTGTGTCAAGAGTTAAAGACTCAGGGAGAGTTTTTGATCAAAATTCAATGGCTACTTAGCCTTATTAGAAGATAAATAATCCCTGTATAGAACATAAGGACAACCTATGATCCAATTTTGGAAAACTAATTAAAAACCAACTATTTCATATTTACTTTATGCATGCATATAAAAAGTGTTTAAAATGAACCTTAAATAATTTACAGTAAAAAGGATGGTCAAGTGATTTGTATCAGATCAATGCATAAAGAAAATGTTATAACAAGCGACCCTCAGGATTGAGAGTTAAATATCATTTAGGGTAGTGATACATAAAAGGAAAACATGTTTAAATTGGTTATTAATTGCATACCTTGATTCAACCCCCACATGTTAGGGAATATCTCCCTCTAAGACCCTTTAGGGACTAATAAAACTCTACTAACAAAGTGTTGTTCATATCAGGAAGAGAATTGGAAAATGCATTCAGAATTCAATAGAGTATAAACAATAGTAGAATATGATATGTATTTCAAGTTGCATTATTTAACATAACTTTATATACTTAATATAATAATAGATATATAGTTCAATAAATGTATACCTCTACCAAATCATTTCATATAGGATAAGAAGAGGGAGTGACCCTTTATAAGCAGTGTGGTATCACTAAACTATCAATAGGTAGTGATCCTTGGGAGGTAGTGTGATCATCCCTAAATCATTTACAAGAAATGATCCTTAGTGAGGAGTAACCTTAACTAAACATTGTATCTTCAAAAAACAGTGAGTTATAGTGGATACCCAGTATACTAACACAATGCACTATGTATGCTCCTTGGAGAATCCTTTTTAGGTAAACAAAGTAAAATCACCATGTTCCCTACATTTATATTTCTACATATGTGTGTTTGTGTTTGAATAAGAAATCAATGGTTGAATAGTGTTACTCAAAATAAGGGAAAAAGTTATTGAATAAGTGAACCAAAATGGATAAAGAAAAAAAAAGATTAAATTCATCTAAAACCCTAATTTACCCCCCCAGGGTGTATCGTGTTACTATATATTAAGATCTCAATCAATGAAATGAATATAGATAAAGATCAACTAAATAACACACCCATAACCAAATGATTCAATTATAATTAGTATAGACATTATGAAAACCAGTACATGAATCCAAGGGTTAATGAAAATAAATGTCACCAACCACGTAATCCAAATAATAAAAGGAAACCCTATATAATCATAACTGCTGAAGTGGGTCATACGGCCAAATTATTGAAAGGTACACTTATATCCACTAAATAAATTATAATTTCTAGTTTTATTTTAGTCCTACCCACCCTTTTATACTTGGAATTTGTTTAAGCATATCACATCACCACCTCAATAATTTGATTTTAAATTACTAGTAAAAACTATAAATGATACGATGACTAAATCCCAAGTGTATAACTCCTCTATGATAGAATTTAATTGGAGTGTTCTTATGATAAATATTATTATTATCCATATAGTTTAATTTGGTGCAATTTTAGGTATGCATTGGCTATCTCTATATACAACCCATACCATTTTATGAGGAAGAGAATTCACAATTCATATCTCAAATCAGCCCATAATTATCTATCAGTGTAAGGATGACTGTGAACCCCAGTTGGAAATTACTTCCATTATATGGGACTTACTACCTATTCATGAGAGGTATCTAGCTCGAATTATCTAAGAGAAACTCAATATTAAAAGTATGACTACTGTGTGGGATTATATCAATGTATTTCCTAAATTATTTCCCGCCCCACTTGATTTATAAAGCTAAATTTTCAATAGAACATATACCTGGTGCTAGGAATATTTAAAACAATCCTTATATAATGGATCTGATTTAGTTATAGGAATCGAAGAAGAAACTCCATAAAAATATAGATAAGGTATTCACACACTGTAGAGATTCACCATGATGTACACTGATTATTTTTTTAAGATGAAATATGGGTCAATGCATCTCTTCATATATTATCATGAACTTAATAAGATCATGATCAATAATAGTTATACTCTACCCCATATTGATGATTTGTTCAAACAACTATATGGGGATCAATATTTCTTAAAGATTGATATTTGATCTGGATATTATCAATTAAGGGTTAAAAGGGAGTATATATCAAATTAATTTTTTCTTATAAGATATAAACACTACAAATTCATAGTGATTATATTAGGACGTACAAATTCTCCCACTATCTTCATGGATCTAATGAATAGAGTCACTGGATATTACCACAATCAATTTGTTGTAGTCATTATAGGAGATATTATTGTATATTCCAAAATCATGGAAGATCATTAATATCATTTAAGGATTGTGTTAAAGACCATATGAAAAGGGGATTTCTATTCAAAATTTAACAAGTGTGAATTTTTTCTGTATAAAATATCATTCTTGGGCCATGTAATGTGATGAACTGCTAATTCTAAATGGTTTGAGAGTACAATTAGTCATTAATTGTCCTTAAGAAAAATCCCCAAGATTCCAAAGTCTAGAAATAAATTCCAAAGGGTTTCAAATACAACTGGGGGATGATTTACCCTTTAAGAAATAAACCATTAACCAAAAAAACCATAACCAAACAGATCACTATATGATGTATGAATAAAAGTAAGATAACTCATCTACATTATTCATATAAAACCACTAAAATGTGCGTAACAACATAAGACCACACAATTATCAATTAAATAGTGTAAGGACAACTAAAAACTCTAAGAAGACCATAAGACTCCATGCTCTCCTAGTTACATATGACAACCCTACTTTTTATTACAACTTAAACATAATTCATTACATAAAACTTCACTTGATACAACAAAGAAGATAGAGAGTTTTAGTGTCTTTGGGGCTTAGGATCATTACATAAAAACTTAAAATAGTAAATACAACATCTTTATTGAAAACTTCCTTTACATGACCAGTACATTCCTTCGTACTTAGCATTGCATGGGATAACCTGAGGACATGCATAAGAAAAGGGTGAGCTATAAAGCCCAGTAAGAGAGTACACATGGAATAACATGAGGAGTACAATACATGTTATACAATAGGCATATCAATAGATCATAAAATAAACATGAACATAAAGGCATGATAAAGCATGATAATCATAACATGGAAATGTGGCAACAACACTTGACATGGAATTAGCATGAGCCAAGGATCATTGCACATAAAGCATGAGTAAACCCTCATTGCACATGAAGCATGAGTAAACCCTCATTGCACTTGAATTATCATGAGTCAACACTCATTGCACATGATGTATCATGATACTATACTTTACCCAAAGCATTGGAGCGCTATAAGGGTGCACCCTTCTTAAACATTTCATTTCATGCATAAGTGTGCCACATGGATCATAAAACATGGATTCATAAAACATAAACATTTATTACACAATAAAGGAATGTGGAATTCATACATGAAACTTTGTAATCAATAATTAAAGGTTCATAAAGGTGGATACCCTTGATGGATAAATGGGCATGATATCCACTACACAATGGCATTGGCTTGGAAAATCGGTGCAAGCGTAACGGCGTGACATAAGAATTCATAAAAAAAATGGTTGATGAGAGATAAAGGGGTTATTAATCATATTTACATGTATTGGACAGTAAGGAGGTAATATAGATACATGAACCAACAATTGTAATGGAATTTAGATTCATGATACAAAATTATTGCTTGAATGTAAAAGAAGAGAGAGAAGTTCCTTTCAGAATTTCAGTATAGTAACGGGTGTACATGGGAGGAATTTAATGAGAGATAAAGGGGTCTCCCATCATTAAAAAAATAAGAGGGCAGTATGGGGGAGGTTCGAAACCATACCCTAACATTCATAATTGAAATTAAAAGGGCAATACAACTTAAAGAAAATTGACAAAAATGAGAAAGGAAGAAAAAACCCTTACTTGGAAGTGTGCTTCCAAAGGCTAGAGAGAGGCCTGTGAGAGGCTTCTTGGGAGCTTGGGGAACCTTGGGAGGATTATAGAGGGAGTTGGGCAGAGGTTGGACGAACTCCAAGGTCTTTGAGTGAGGAGGAAGTGGGATCTTGGGTGGGTTTATATAGGAAAGGTGAGAGAATTCTTTATTATTTAGGTTTGGGACCCCTTATATTAAATTAATCCAAACCAAAAACCATCCCATGGTTTTTGCCCATGGGTTTTGGAAAAGGGAAGAGGAAAAAAAATATTTTATAAGGCCCAGGTCCGAAATTCTTAAAATAATAAGGTTGCTTATGTGGAGGTGAGTCACACTCTCACAGAAATTAATTTAAAAAGAAAAAGTGTTGAATATGTCTTGAGGGGTCCATTAATGCTTTGAAAAGTAAGTCAAACAAACCCAATATAACATTATTTTAATGTTAAAACATATATTGTCCAAAAATAAGGATTATGGTATTTTATTACATCACCATTGGGTCATTATGATGTCATAAAACACATTATATATTTAAACGGTATTTAATTTTTACCCAAAAATTTGACTATCTTAGAAAATTATGAAAAATTCACCATTGGATAATTTCAACGTCCTGATTCCAGAAATGAAATTTATTTTATCTAAAAAATTTTCTAAATATTTTAATTTTCACTTTTAAAATAAAAACCGACATTTATCGAAAATTCACGGGTTTTGACAAAAATGGCTTTCAAACCTTAAAAAAAATTTTAATTGCATTCATAAAATTATAAGATCATTTTTATTTAATAAAAATAATAATTTAATAATAATAATAATATTTTATTAAAATATTATTTAATTCAAAAATCCCTTAATTTAATAAAATAGATTTCTTAATTAAATAATAACTAAAAACACCATTTGTACTTTTAAAAACTATTTACAATGTATCAAAAATGACTAGAAATCATATTCATTATTATATACAAAAATAATGTACATGAACATAGTACTACTTATTTGTTACATAACCCCTTAAAACAGCCGCATAAGACCTAAGGGTAAGGTGTGCGATGGTGACATACTCTTGGGGCAGCTCGGATAACATCACTCGAGTGGTAATCTCTATCAACTTCCACTTTTACCGTAGAAGGTCCCGTTCGAGATTGACATGGTGAAGCTCATCTTGGGCTTGGTCAAAGGCGAAGCCCAAGGATGCCACCTCTTTTCCGAGCTATGACAAATGGGCTTCGTATGGGGCAATTCTACTGGATGAGGCCATCGCTTCTTTTGTCTGAGTAAATTGGATTTGTTAAGGTCCTATATTTATACTAATCATGTGATCACTGTTCAATGGCTATATTAACAAGGGTCATAATTCTTAACATAAAACCATAGAAGTTGACATCATATAAAAACATTTTTCATAAAGAGACATTTAACTGGATCAAGAGGGATTTTCTATTAATGAAACTTTGGGTCGTTACAATATTCCCCCCTTAAGAAATTTTGCCCTCGAAATTTTCCTTTTCCCTCACTAAAACAAATGTGGGTAACTCAGCTTCATCATATCCTCCAATTCCCAAGTCGCTTCTTCAAACTTGTGGTTTATCCACAACACCTTGACGAGGGGCATTGTATTATTTCGTAGAACTTTTTATCTACGATCTAAGATCTTCACTGGTTGCTCCTCATAAGAAAGATCGTCTTCCAATTGTACCACCTCAGAAGAGAGTACATGTGAAGGGTCCAGTATGTACTTTTTTAAGAGGGATACATGAAATACATCATGCACTTTGGCCATGGTAGGTGGAAGTGCTAGTCGATAGGCCACAACCCCAACACGATCAAGAATCTCGAAGGGGCCGATGTACCTTGGACTTAACTTCCCTTTCTTTCCAAACCTCATGACCCTTTTCCACGGAGATATGCGTAGAAACACCATGTATCCAACTTTAAACTCAAGGTCTCGTCGACGATTATCTGCATAACTCTTCTGTCGACTCTGAGCTACCATGATATGATGCTGAATGGTTTTCACCTTCTCCACCATTTCCTCGACCATTTCTGGTCCAAGCAGCTTACGTTCACCGACCTCATCCCAACATTCCGGTGTTCTGCACCTTTTCCCATATAGGGCTTCATATGGTTCCATTTGGATTCTCAAGTGGAAACTGTTATTATAAGAGAATTCAACAAGAGGAAGATGTTTATCCCATCCTACTTTAAAGTCCACTGAGCAATCTCTCAACATATCCTCAAGTGTTTGGATAGTTAGCTCGGATTGGCCATCAGTTTGAGGATGATAGGCCGTACTGAAGTTCAGTTCAGTATTCAGTGCATATTGAAGACTCTTCTAAAACATAGAGGTGAATCTTGGATCTCGGTTAGACACAATAGATAGTGGTACACCATGAAACCTTACCACTTCCCTGATATATATCCATTCCAGTTGATCCAAATAGAAATCCTCTCAAATAGAAATGAAGTGTGCAATATTTGTAAGACGATCCATAACAACCCATATTTCATTATTGCCTTTGGATGTCCTCGGAAGTCCGGTGACAAAGTCCATGGTGATGTTTTCCCATTTCCATTCTGGTATGGGCAATGGTTTCATCATCCCCTTATACTTCTGCCTCTATGCCTTCACTTGCTGACACACCAGGCACTTTAATGTATATTCAGCGATCTCCTTATTCATATTATCCCACCAAAAGTTTTCTTGAAGATATCGATACATCTTTGTGCTCCCTGGGTGAATAGAGAAATTTGAACTATGTGCATCATCCAAAAGTTCCTTCTCCAGCTCCAGAATTTATGGAACACATAGTCTTTTACCAAACTGCACAATTCCTTCTTCATTAACATTAAACTCTGAGGATTTCCCTTTTTTGATAGCTTCTATCTTTTACTGAATTCCCACATCATCCTTTTGAGAATCCTTTAACCTTTCCAAAAGAGATGGTTGAGCAATCATTTGTGAAAATATTGATGATGTTCCCTTCTTTATGATTCCCACGTCCATCTTCATCAAGTCTAAGAAGATTGGATCCTTCTCAATTCTCATCATTGATAGAATCGCTGGATCCTTTCTACTTAGGGCATCTGCCACCTTTTTCGCTTTCCCAGGGTGGTAATGTATTGAACAGTCATAATCCTTGATGAGATATATCCATCTTCTCTGGAGCATATTAAGCTCTTTCTGTGTGAATATATATTTAAGACTCTTGTGGTCAGTATATAACTCACATTTCTCTCCGTAGAGATAATGCCACCAGATTTTCAAGGCAAAGATCATAGCCGCCAACTCCAGATCATGCGTTGGATAGTTTCACTCATGGATTTTCAACTGCCTTGAGGCATAGGATATCACTTTATCATTCTGCATCCACACACAGCCTAAGCCCTTCTTTGAGGCATCACTGAATACCACAAAAAGTTCCCCACTTGTTGGTAAAGTGAGCACGGGCACAGTGATAAGCCTCCTTTTCAACTCCTTGAAGCTTTCTTCACATTCATAACTCCAAGAAAACTTTACTCCCTTTCGAGTTAGCTTGGTAAGAGGGTTGGACAATCCTGAGAAATTTCTCACAAATCGTCGATAATATCCAGCTAACCCCAAGAAGCTACGGATATCTGTTACCTATGTTGGCCTCGACCATCCCTCAATTGCATCTGTTTTGGAGGGGTCCATAGATATCCCATTTCTTGTGATGATATGGCCCAAGAATGAGACCTCCTTTAACCAGAACTCACACTTTATGTACTTTTCATAGAGCTTCTCCTTGCGCAAAGTCTCTAGTATAGTTTTTAAATACTCCTCATGATCCTCCTTGGTTTTGGAGTATATTAGAATATCATCTATAAAGACTACCACAAATTTGTCAAGGTAATCTCTAAATACTCTATTAATCAAGTCCATGAATATTGCTGTAGAATTGGTGAGTCCGAAATGCATTACTATGAATTCATAGTGCCCCTATCTTGTATGAAAAGCAGTCTTGGGGAAATCTTCCTTCTCCACCCTTACTTGATAATATCCCGACCGCAAGTCCACCTTGGAGAAGTATTGTGCTCCACACAGCTGATCAAACAAGTCATCGATTCTTGGGAGAGGATACTTGTTCTTTATCGCGATTTTGTTAAGTTCACGATAATCGATGCAAAGCCTCATTGACCCATCCTTCTTCTTGACGAAGAGGACTGGTGCACCCCATGGTGAAGCACTTGGGTGTATAAACCCTTTATCCAGATTCTCTTGTATTTGTTTCTTCAGATCTTCAAGCTCTACAATAGCCATTCTATATGGATTCTTGGATATTGGTAGCGCCCCAGGTATAAGTTCAATTGAGAACTCAACATCTCTTCTTGGAGGAAGACCAGGTAGTTCCTCGGGAAACACTTCAGTGAATTCCCTCACAATAGGCATTTCTTCAAGGATGGTTTCTTCCTTGGACTCAATCATCTGAGCCAGATATGCGTGCTCATAAGGCAGTAATATCCATGCTTGAGATGATGGAGCTAAAGGAGATTCATCTTCCTCCTGGCACTTGTAAAGAATTGGGGGTCGATTCTCCATATGGAGTGTGATTTCCCTCTCCCGAAAATTTATGTTGGCTCTATATAAGGAAAGCCAATCCATGCCATGAATTGCATAAAATTCCACCATAGGGAGTATGATGAGGTTTTCTGGGAAATTCAATCCCCATATTATAACAGAGGAGGACTTATATTCATGGGATGCAATGATTGCCCCATTTTTCGTACTCACTGACATCTTTACTTCCATGATTTGTGGTGGTGTTGGGATTTTTCTACTAAACTTTCGAGATATAAAAGAATGTGTATAACCTGAATCAAAAATTACGTTTGCTATTCTTGAATGAATAACTAGCGTACCTGTCACCACTTCGTTTTTGGGGTTCACTTTGGTAGAAGTGATGGAACAATCTCTTCCTTGCTGTCTTGGAGGTTGTTGGTTGCCTCTGATAACCCTTGGATTAGGGCACTGATTTGCAAAATGACCCTGTTCTTTGCATTTATAGCATTGAACAACGCGTTGATGTTCGAACAGAGAATTCCTCTCCTCTATCGCAGTCGTGGGTTCTTCTTGCCGACAGTTAACAACTAGGTTCTCTTCTCTTCCACACCTGAAGAATTTTCTCATCCCCTTAAGGCAATTTATAGGGTGCTTCTTTCCACACTTTTGGCAAGTGGGGTGCTAGATCTTCATAGCACAGTTGGATTTATCCATCGGACCACCATCATTGAAGTCCACCTTACGCTTCTTGTCCCCATGATACCCCTGTGATTCCCCGATCTCCATTTCAACCTTGAGGGCACATCGGACAATTTACTCATAGTTGTCGAAGTCACGGATCGCTAATGCTTCCCGCAAGCTAGGCTTCAACCCACCAAAGAAGCGGTCAACCTTGAATTCGGGGGTAACGACAAAACCGGAAGCGTATCGTGCAAGCCTCGTGAAGTTTGACTCGTACGCTCCAACAAATTCTTTATCTTTTTTCTTGAGGGAAAGGAAGTCCCTTTCCATCTTAAGCCGGAGGGTGCGCGGAAAATATTTATTGAAAAACATCTTCCAGAAATCCTTCCATTATAACGCCTCGATCTCCTCCTCAGGATTCGTATTTTTGATCAACGTTCACCATTGATCAGCTTCACCCTCCATATGATAAGCCGCTAGGAGAACCTTCTCTTGTTCATAACATTAGAGGATGGAGAATATCTTTTCAATGGATTTGATCCATTGTTTCACAATCGTGGGATCGGATGATCCACTAAAAGTAGGAGGCCTTTGTCTCATGAAGCTCTCGATAGCGACTTGTTCTTTCTTAGGGGGGGTTGAATGTTCCTCTTGACCCATGTTTCTATTCAAAACTTGAGTTAGATGAGAGATAAGCGTGACAAAGTTCGCGATTCCCGCTCCCATTGGATTTGGCATCTCATTAGTATAGTCATCACACTGATCTTCACAACGGTTGTTAGCCCGAGTCCTCCTATTACCGGCCATTGGCTGGAATAAAAGGAATGTTAGGGGAAATACATAAAGGGTAATCCAAAGACAAAATTTGATGACTTATAAATAAACTTTCATTTCCTTAACTCATGAGTCTATAGGCTTCAATCTAGGCTTTTCATGATTTACTTTCTAACATATATTCTTAGGGGAATTTTTTTAATTCCCTTAATAAGGGTTCATAATAAGATTGTGAATTTATCAAAACATATCCCTTGGGAGTGTCGTAACCAAGAGTGCAACAAGGCCCGTTGTCGTGCACCAGTTCTCGTTCGAGTCTAGCTCAAAGCGGTGTTTTCGGGTTTTACCCCTAGGATACATCTGTGCCAGAGCCGCCTCTACCTGCTCGTATCCAGACAGGGATGTATTTTTTTGATAAACCACTTACTTAGTATTTACCAAAACTTAGGGATGTTTTTATTATACTTAGTCTTGTATCTAAGCCTTTACTAGGGTTTCCTAATCCCAAAAATAACTAAACCTATCCTCTGATACCAACTATGAAAACCCTGCTTTTTATTACAACTTAAACATGATTCATTACATAAAACTTCACTTGATACAACAAAGAAGATCGAGAGGTTTAATTTATTTGGGGATTAGGATCATTACATAAAAACTTAAAACATGAAATACAACATCTTTATTGAAAACTTCCTTTACATGACCACTACATTCCTTCGTACTTAGCATTGCATGAGATAACCTGAGGACATGCATAAGAAAAGGGTGAGCTATAAATCCCATTAAGGGAGTACACATGGAATAAAATGAGGAGTAAAATACATGTTAGACAATAGGTATATCAATAGAGCATAAAAGAAAAATGAACATAAAGGCATGATAAAGCATGATAATCATAACATGGAAATGTGGCAACAACACTTAACATGGAATTAGCATGAGCCAAGGCTCATTGCACATAAAGCATGAGTAAACCCTCATTGCACATGAAGCATGAGTAAACCCTCATTCCACTTTAATTAGCATGAGTCAACACTCATTGCACATGACATATCATGATACTATACTTTACCCAATGTATTGGAGCGCTATAAGGGCTCACCCTTCTTAAACATTTCATTTCATGCATAAGTGTGCCACATGGATCATAAAACATGGATTCATAAAACATAAACATTTATTCCACGATAAAGGAATGTGGAATTCATACATGAAACTTTGTAATCAATAAGTAAAGGTGCATAAACGTGGATACCCTTGATGGAGAAATGGGCATGGTATCTGCTACAGAATGGCATTGGCTTAGAAAATCGGTGCGAGCGTAACGACGTGACATAAGAATTCATAAAAAAAATGGTTGATGAGAGAGAAATGGGTTCCTCATCATATTTACATGTAATGGACAGTAAGGAGGTCATATAGATACATGTCCCAACAATTGTAATGGAATTTAGATTCATGATACAAAATTATTGCTTGAATGTAAAAGAAGAGAGAGAAGTTCCTTTCGGAATTTTGGTATAGTAACGGGTGTACATGGGAGGAATTTAATGAGAGAGAAAGGGGTATACCATCATTCAAACAATAAGAGGGAAGTATGGGGGAGGTGCGAAACCATACCCCAACATTCATAATTGAAATTAAAAGGGAAATACAACTTAAATAAAATTGACAAAAAATGAGAAAGGAAGAAAAAACCCTTACTTGGAAGTGTGCTTCCAAAGGCTAGAGAGAGGCCTGTGAGAGGCTTCTTGGGAGCTTGGGGCACCTTGGGAGGATTCTAGAGGGAGTTGGGCAGAGGTTGGACGAACTCCAAGGGATTTGAGTGAGGAGGAAGTGTGATCTTGGGTGGGTTTATATAGGAAAGGTGAGGGAATTCTTTATTATTTAGGTTTGGGACCCCTTATATTAAATTAATCCAAACCACAAACCATCCCATGGTTTTTGCCCATGGGTTTTGGAAAAGGGAAGAGGAAAAAAATATTTTATAAGGCCCAGGTCCGAAATTCTTAAAATAATAATGTTTCTTATGTGGAGGTGAGTCACACTCCCACGTAAATTAATTTAAAAAGGCAAAGTGTTGAATATGTCTTGAGGGGTCCATTAATGCTTTGAAAAGTAAGTCAAACAAACCCAATATAACATTATTTTAATGTTAAAACATATATTGTCCAAACATAAGGATTATGGTATTTTATTACATCACCATTGGGTCATTATGATGTCATAAAACACATTATATATTTAAACGGTATTTAATTTTTACCCAAAAATTTGACTGTCTCAGAAAATTATGAAAAATTCACCGTTGGATAATTTCAACGTCCTGAGTCCAGAAATGACATTTATTTTTTCTAATTTTTTTTCTAATTATGTTAATTTTTCACTTATAAAATAAAAACCTACATTTATCGAAAATTCACGGGTTTTGACAAAAATGGCTTTCAAACCTTAATAAAAAATTTTAATTGCATTCATAAAATTATAAGATAATTTATATTTAATAAAAAAATAATTTAATAATAATAATATTATTTTATTAAAATATTATTTAATTAAAAAATCCCTTAATTTAATAAAATAGATTTCTTAATTAAATAATAATTAAAAACACCATTTTTACTTTTAAAAACTATTTACAATGTATAAAAAATGACTAGAAATTATATTCATTATTATATACAAAAATAATGTACTTGAACATAGTACTACTTATTTGTTACATAACCCCTTAAAACAACTGCATAATACCTAAGTGTAAGGTGTGCGATGGTGACAGACTCTTAGGGCGGCTCAGATAACATCGCTCGAGTGGTAATCTCTATCAACTTCCACTTTTCCCGTAGACAGTCCCATTCGAGCTTGACATGGTGATGCTCAGCTTGGGCTTGGTCAAAGGCGAAGCCCAAGGATGCCACCTCTTTTCCAAGCTCCGACAAATGGGCTTCGTATGGGGAAATTCTACTGGATCAGGCCATCGCTTGTTTTGTTTGAGTAAATTGGATTTGTTAAGGTCCTATATTTATACTAATCATGTGATCACTGTTCAACGGCTATATTAACAACGATCACAATTCTTATCAAAAAACCAAAAAAGTTGACATCTTATTAAAACATTTTTCATAAAGAGACATTTAACTGGATCAAGAGATATTTTCCATTAATGAAACTTTGGGTCGTTACATTACATACTCCAAGATCACTAAAAAACCCACATATCACAAAGTGGTGCTAAAAACATGCGATACGTTACCTTTTCCCTTGTCCCGGAAGATAGCATATGAAAAATCACCAAAGTTCCAAAGAAGGGGTGAGTATAAAACTTAGTAGGTTTTCCCCAATAACTTCCCTACTCACACCACTAGGATAGAAGAGTTATCAACATTTATATAAAGCAGTTTATATAAAAAAGATCCTCAAAACAGTTTATAACTAAATATAAACAAGTTTCCAAAACCATTGGAAACCAAAAGCATACAAGTGAAATTGAAACAAATTTTCCAGAAATTTATTTTTCCATAAAAATAAATAAAAAAATCTTTAAAACCATTTCTCAATATTCTTTTGGCATACCCAAACCATTCCACACATCCACACAACCAACCATTTATGCTTCA
The DNA here is from genome assembly GCA_963277665.1 of Viscum album. NCBI lineage: Eukaryota > Viridiplantae > Streptophyta > Magnoliopsida > Santalales > Viscaceae > Viscum > Viscum album. The sequence continues at coordinate 1,233,123,357 of OY728159.1, read as the reverse complement.
CTTTGATAGTTCCATACTCATGAGCAGTTTCTCATCGATATACTAAGTTATCACAAGGTAATTATATCTCATATCCCATTAACCCCTTTGGAACTGATCACAATTTTATATTTAAACCAAGCCCCATATATGTAATATGAACTCACAAACCAATATTTCCTAGATCATGACAAAACACATTTTCAATAGAACCACCTTTTTTATTGAAATCCATTTTCCCATCAAAACCATTTCTAAGAAAAACCATTTCAATAAAACACCCTTTTTACTAAAAAACCAATTCCCATAAAACCATTTAGATATTCCAGAAAACCCACAAGTTAAAATTCACCAATTTAAATTCAAGAAACTAAAATAATTTGCACAAAAATTCACCAATATTACACAATTCAAAAAAAATGATAAATCATCTCTAAAGAAGATTTATTCCATGCATTAAACCAAGCTTTCAAAATGAATTTAATTCAATTTAATCAATTTGAAACTAATCCAGTCAATTATAGTAAGAGGATATGAGAGTGAAGACACCTACCTTAAAGGTTTTGATGAAAACTGATGATGGACGAAGAACACTCAAGAAAACTGGGCCGATTATTCACAGAACCACCTTAGATATCTTCTCCTAGAAATATCAAGACTAAATCTCAATTTATTTGGAATCTAAACTCATATATCTACCCATAATAGGTTTAGATATAAGAAACCAAGAACAAAGGAGAAGTAGATCTAAGAAACCGATCAAAAAAATGAAGAACGATCACATACCTCAAGAATCCGACTTTGAATCACCAAGGGAAGCCTTCAGATTGACTCCAAAATGCTTGGGAGAGGTTATCCAACCTTCAAGGAAGAGAAATACCAAGTTAGGAGCATTTAGTATAAAAAAGAGTAGTTTAGTGGAAAAAACGTGCGAGATCCTATTTTTTAGGATCTCACTTTAACCACACGCATGGTTAGTTCGCACGGTTAGAAAAACCATGTGCTAAACATGCATTAGATATTATCTAGATAGAACCATTCACAACCTCCTTGCATGGTCTCCTTAACCATTGTCATACTGTGCCAAAGCTCTCTTTCTCAAACCTAATATTGTGCATGATTTCTCCTAAGATTTATGTACGGTTTGGATAAACCGTGCACAACCTATGTGCCTCTCCTTTATCCCAAAAAACTTATTAAAAGTTCACCCAATAATCCCAACTTTCCCCATTATACTTTATATCCATAAAAACAAAGATAAAGGGGTTCAAACTAGAAACTAAGGGTACTACATTCTTCCCACAATTTGAATTTTCATCCCTGAAAAGAGGAAAACCATCTTTGCCCTAAAAGAGTTTCAGTCATTGCTCTTTTATTTACTTTTTTCATTCCCAAGTTTGTTCCCAAATTTGACCATGTTTCCATAAAACCCACACTAGACATATTATTTTTCCAAGAAAGGCTTTCTCTTTCCTATCTATAATCCTCACTAGAATATGTACCAACAAAGTATCCGACTCTAGGTCAATGTGATCCCATCTGATCACATGGTCAAGATTAGTATGATAATTTTTCAACTGAGATATGTGGAACACATTATGCACCACACTAAACTGTGGTGGAAATTCCAGCTGATATTCCACCACTCTAACCCATTCTATTATCTTGAAAGGTCTAATGTATCAAGTATATAACTTTCTCTGCTTCCCAAAACGATGACGTCCAAGACTTGGAGAAATACTTAAGAACACATGATAACTCACCACAAACAAAAAAGGTCTTCAATGATGATCTGCATATGATTTCTGATGACTCTGAGCCATATCCATTATCTTTATGATCAACTGAATATTCTACGTTGTTTCTTGGACAAGGCTCAACCCAAATAAAGAATTTTCACCCATTTCCACCGATTAAATTAGAGAACAACAAGGATTCCCATACAATGCTTCAAACAGATCCATATGTATTGAGTCATGATAGCTTTTATTATAAGAGATATCCACTAAGGGTATATTCTCTTCCCATGATCCACTAAAATCCATTACACAATCCTAAAACATGTATTCCAATGTTTTTATTGTCCACTCAGACTAACCATATGTCTGAGGATGATATGCCATGCTCATATTCAGTTGAGTCGCAAGGGATTTCTATAAGGATTTACAGAAATGATATGTGGACCTCATATCTCTGTCTAACATGATTGAAACTGGTACACAATGTTTCTTTACCACTTACTGGATTTATATTTTGGATAGGTCCTATACCCTATGAATTTCATTAATAGGGATGAAATGTGCTGACTTTGTGAGTCGATCCACTATCACCCATATGGAATTGTGTTTCTGAACCATTATTGGGAGACCTGTAACAAAATCCATCACTATCTTCTCCCATTTTCATATTGGGATAGGTAAAGAATGAAACATAACCACAATCCACTGATGCTATGCCACAACTTGCTAAAAAGTGAAGCACTTTGAAACGAACTCAGCCAGTTTCCTTTTCATGCCAATCCACCAAAAACTATGCCTTCAACATATTATACATCTTCTGTATACCAGAATATACATCCCATAATGAATAGTGGTAAGCATGAAGAAGTTTTTCCTAAAAATACATAGGTACAACCATCCGATCTCTAAACCACAAGATTGAACTCCTGTATTGTTTCTAACCCTCAATAGTCTCCCCACCATTGATTTTTGAACTCATAAGAAAGAATTATGCATCAGATGTTTGTGAATACTTAACCACCTTTACCAGACCAGGAACCTCAAAAACTAAAAAGAAAACTGTAACATCACCCCAGTCTTCACATTCCACATTCATGTTGGCTAGGACCGATATCAACTACCATTCATCTGAAGCTTCTTTTTCCAACTAAGCATATGAATTTCTGCTAAATTCATCTACCATAGAATTCCCTTTTTCCAATGTATACATAAAATCAAAGTCAAACATCTTTAAATACTCCATCCATCTCCTTTACCTCAGATTTAAATCTCATTTTTATAAAATGTGTTTCAAAATTTTATGATCTGTAAACATAGTGAATTTATCACCAAAGAGATAATGTATCCATGTCTTCAAAGCATGAACTACTGCTTCTAACCCCAAGTAATGTGTTGGGTAGTCCTTATCATGAACTCTCAACTGCCTTGAAGCATAAGTAACCACATGGGTTCCTTGTATGAGAACATAACCCAAACCCAATCCTAAAGAATCACAGTACACCACATATCCCTATCCTGATTCTGGAAAAATCAAGATAGGTGCTGATGTAAGATGAACTTTTATCTCTTGGAAAGACTTCTACCATTAATCAGTCCATTAGAATAGAGAATTATTATTTTTTCAATGTTTTAATTAGAGAAGATATCAATGAAAAGTCATGACCAAAGCGTGGGTGATAACCATATTGACCAAGAAAAATTCATATCTCAAAGTCATTCTTCGGCAGTTTCCAGGAGATAACAACTTCTATCTTTTCCAGATCCACCAAAACACCTTTTTTAGAAATTACATGGCCATGAAAGCATACCTATTATATCAAAAAATCACACTTAGATAATTTGGCATACAAATGGTGATCTCTCAAGATTCCCAACATTGTTTCCACATGTTTCTCATGTTCATACCTTTTATTTGAATACACCAAGATGTCATCCACAAACACCACTACAAAATAATCCAGATATCACTGAAATATCTGATTCATGAATCTATGAAGACCACTGGTGCGTTCGTTAGACCGAAATTCATGAATATATGTTTTTAGTGGCCATATCTTCTTATAAAGGCTGTCTTAGGAATATATTCCTTCCAAAATTGCAATTGGTGATATCCTGATCGCAAGTCAATTTTAAAGAACCACTGGGCTCCCCTCAATTGATCGAACAAGTCATCAATGAATGGAAGTGGATAACTATTATTTATCATAACTTGGTTAAGATTATGATAATCAACACATAGCCGAAGAGTTTCATCTACTTTATTCACAAACAAGAACGATGCTGCCTATAGAGACATGATCAATTGAATGAAACCCTTACTTTTTATCTCCTCTAACTATACTTTCAATTACCTTAACTCTATTGGTTCCATCCTATAATACATAAGGGAAATAGGATTGTTCCCTAGAAGGAGATCAATTGTAAAATCCACATCCCTTAGAGGTGTTAACCATGAGAAGTTCCTAGGAAAGACATTTGGAAATTGATCTAAAACCACTAGAAATATATTTTCTTTGGTATCTTCCATTGATTCCAAAGTTAACACCACTAAATGGTAAGAGATCATCCCCAAAACTGGTTCCAAAAATCCCATTACACCTTTCTTTATAACCCTCTCTCCTATGAAGAGATGCTTGATGTCGTCCTTAGTTGTGAAACTCACTATCCTTATATAATAATCAACGCGATCCTTAAACGTTGTTAACCAATCCATACCCAAGATTACATCATATACATCTATCTCCAACACTGAGAAGTCCCACTTCATCTCAGATCTATAAATAGTTATATAAAAATCTCTACACATGAAGGCTATACATTCTCTTTCACCAAGAGGAGTTTGTAGTTTTAACACAAAAGGCATCATTTCTAGTTTTAAACATAGCAGGTCAATAGAATGAGAAGAAATGAAGGAGTGAAATGAACTAGTATCAAACAACACTTGAAAAAAGGTATAATTCAAACGAATCGTACCTCTCACTATATATAGTCCATCATAATCATCGACAATCATCTACTTAGATACATATAATTACTTCGTCGTTGCAATATACTCTTTATTCCCTTATTGAAACTTACATTGCTAAGGATTCATGGTATTCCAAGAATCACCATTTCTTGCTCTGCTCTATTGATGAGTCTGATTCTCTTTTGCTCGCCCTGTCAAATCATATGATGCTTGCGACACCTGAGAAGTGTCTCGAGCACCCAACCTCGGATCACTACGACAAAAACGCTTAAGGTGTACCATCTTTTTGAAATTATGGCATGAAATTATTGGTGGTATACACTCCCGCTTTATGTGGTCAAAGGAACCACATTGGTAGCATCCTTCTTGGATCTTAGTTCATGGAGGAAGATTTATTGATACAACTTTCTGATTTTGAGTCCCACTCCCACCTTGGAAATAAGTGTCCCTATTTCGCTTGCTCACAACATTTGAGTTCCAACCATTTCCCATAGGTATCATCATACTTCCCCCTAAAAATCCTGAGATGTCCTACTCATCCACTGTCACTCTGTTCACTATCTCTATATAATCAGTAATACAGAGCACCACAATCTTTAATTGAATTTATTTCCTTAGCCCTTATTTGAAGATGTGTGCCTTCAAGGACGCACTTGATGCAACTTTTCGTGCGAAGTGAACTAAATTCATGAATTTAGCTGAATATTACATGAAAAAGAGATTCTAAAACTTTAGGCTAAATAAGTCTATCATACTATGGATCTTGAATGTATGAGAATAGAATTATCTATTAAAAAATTCCTCAAAATCCTCCGAACTAAGACCATGATCCGGTTTAGTCTGCACTGCCAAATCCCACCACTGGAATGCGAGATCGTCGAGCATGTAAGTTTACAGCTTGAATTTCAACTTCAATGGTGTGCCAATGAAATTAAAGATACTATTCATCCTATTGATCTAACCATCTTCCTTTTCATGTTTAGAATCACCCTGAAATATGGGTGGATTCTACTTCATGAACTGAATGAAATGATCCACATGTCTTGGATCATCCCTCCAGTTCCCTATATACACAACTTGAAACACTAAGATTATACTTTGAACCAGATCTTGGTTCACCTGTGGTCCATATGCAACCATGTTCTTTGAAACTTCTTCTGGTTGGTTTTTACAGCACCTATCGGGTTCCATTTTTTTAAAAAACAATAAACTCAGTAAGTCTCACTCCGTAGCAACTGATGGCTTAGCATTCCAAATTCTATCTCATGAACTATCAAAACATTGTTTTCCAAAAACAAACTTTTTCACATTTTTTTTTTTGAAAAACCATTATTTCTTTTGAAAATCAAATAACTTTAAAAATACACCAAGTATCCTCTTTTCAAAATATTTCATTTGAAAACAAATTCTGTATTTTTCAAAAAATTACACATTTGCACAAAATCATAAATCATTACTCCAAATGAAATATGAAATCCTAGTGAAAAGTTATTACTATAAAATGCATGTCATGCTTGTCTCATTAGCTAAACCCATGAAAATGTGATTCTAAGATCCTATAAGTGTCTCCAAAACACTGATGTACCCAACTCCCTGGTAACTTGAAGTTCAACATAAACATATTAGCTACATCCTTTTATGCTATACATTTAAAGTTACAAAAATCCTAATACTTTCTAATATTCCAACCCAAGGAATAGACAAGAATTAATTCAACTACAAAACCAAGAAACTGAAGACTAATTTTTAGGCAAGGACCGAACAAGATGGTACCATTTGTGATGACCTGCTAATTCTCATTGGATTGAGAGTAAAATGAGTCATTACTTGGCCTTAAATAACATCCCAAAGATGATAAAGGCTAGAAATAAATGCCAAAGGGTTTAAAATAAAAGTGGGGGATGATTTACCCTTTAATAAATAAACCACTAACCAAACAAACCATAACCGAACAACTCACTATACGATGAATGAATAAAATAAAGATAACTCAACTACATTATTCATATCAAACCACTCAAAAGTGTGTAATAAAGGAAGACCAAAAAAGTATCAATTAAATATAGGAAGGGAAAATAAATACTCCAAGAAGACTATAATACCCCATACTACCCTAGATCCATGCTCCAAAATCACCAAACAACCCATGTATCATGAAGTAGTGCTAAAAACGTGCGATATGTTACCTTTTCCCCTGTTAGCATCTGCAAATGCACCAAAGTGACTAAGAAGGGGTGAGTATAAAACTTAGTATATTTTCTCCAATTAATTCCTAACTCACACCATTAGGATATAAGATTTAGCAACATTTATATAAAAGGGTTTATATAAAACAATATCTCAAAATAGTTTATAACTAAACATAGAAATGTTTCCAAAACCATTTGCAACCAAAATCATACAAGTGAAATTGAAACCAATTTTCCAGAAATTTATTTTTCTCGAGAAATTACTAAACAAATATTTAAAACTATTTCTCAATATTCCTTTGGTGTTACCAAATCATTCCACACATCCACATAACCAACCATGCATGCTTCACTATGACAGTTCCATACTCATGATCGGTTTCTCATTGATCTACCATTTTTTCAAAAGGTAATTATATCCCATGTTCTATTAACCCCTTTGGAACTAAGCATACAATCATATTTAAACCAATCCCCATATATTCAATATGAACTCACACACCAATATTCCCCAAATCAGGCCAAAACACCTTTTCAATAGAACCACGGTTTTATTGAAAACTATTTTTTCCATAAAAACCATTATAATCCAAACCATTTCAAATAAAACACCATTTTTATTGAAAAACCCATTCCCAGAAAACCATTTAGATATTCCAGAAAATCCAGAAGTTAAAATTCACTAATTTAAATTTAAGAAACTAAAAAAAAATCACAACAATTCACTGAGATTACACAATTCCATAAAAATGATAAATCATAACTAAAGAATATTTATTAGATGAATTGAACAAAGATTTCACAATTAATTTCATTCAATTTAATCAATTTTAAAAAAATCCAATCAATTATAGAAAGAGGATATGAGAGTGAAGCCACCTACCTCGATGGTTTTGACCAAAACCAATAATGGATGAATAACGCTCAAGAAAACTTGGTCGATTCTTCACAAAACTTCCTTAGATCTATTATCGTAGAAAGATAAAGAACAAATATAAACTTATTTGTAATTGAAACTCATAGATCTCCCCATAATAGGTGTATATCTGATAAACCAAGAAGATAGGAGAAGTAGATCTAAGTAGGTCTAAGAAAATGATTAAGAACGATGAATAACGATCACATACCTCAAAATTACGGCTTCGAATCACCAAGAGAAGCCTTAATATTGAATCCAAAATTATTAAGAGAGGTTATAAAACCTTAAAGGAAGATAAATTCCGATTTAGGGATACATAGGATCAAAACAATTAGTTGAGAGGCAAAAACGTGTGAGATTCACTTTTTTAGGATCTCACTTTAACCACACGCATGGTTAGAAAAACCATGCGCTAACCATGAGTTAGATACTGTCTAGATAGACCCTCAAAAAACCTCATCACATAGCCTCCTTAACCGTGCACACACCGTGCCGAAGCTCTCTACCTCAAACCTTCTATTGTGCACGGTTTCTCCTAGGATTTCTGCACGGTTTGAAAAAACTATACACAACCCATGTGCCTCTCCTTTAGCCCCCCAAAATTATTAAAAGTTCTCCCGACTCTCCCAAATTTCCCCATTATGATTTATATCCATAAAAACAGAATGAAAGGGTTATTTAATAGAAACCAGGGGTACTACATGTAATCAAAAGTGAGAGTATATCTGTGGATCCTTCAAATATATAGGTTATTGAACAATGGTTTAGACCAAATACAACGAATAATATCTATAGTTTTCTTTGATTGGATGGATATTATTGAATATCCATGTGAAAGTTATTAAAAATATCAAATTGATTAACCATTTTATCTCTTAACGTATCTAAGTTCCTATAGATTGGTGAATGTGAATAAATGTTCAAGTAGTTTAAGAAAATGATGCTCACTAAACCTTTACTAACATTAAAATATAGGGGATAATGGTTTTTGATATATAGTTATGTATTAAAGAATGTATTTAGATGTGTACTCATGAAAAATTACATGGTGGTTTCTTATGACTCTTACCAAAAAAAGGTTTAGGAGAAAAATTAATCGACTTATGATTTGGAGCTAATAGTGATGCTTTTTTATTTGAAAATATGGAGGAATTATCTCTATGGTAAAATTTTAATATATATACTAATCATATAAACTTAAAGTATATATTCACATATAAGGAGTTAAATATGTTACAAAGGATATGGTTGGAGTTAATTAATTATTATTATTACTCAATCAATTACCACCATACAAAGGAAAATAAGGTGGTTGATTCTGTAAGTAGAAATAATCATGATACCTTATCTATAAAGAGGATATAAAAATATCCAATACTCTTGAATTTATAGAGGATGAACCTTGAGATCATAAGGAAAGGGAATAAATTGTATCTTCCTCAAATGTACTCTCAACCATACATCTATATGATTTTTAAAAATAAAAAAAGGAGGATATTGAGTTTGAAAAAATGTTAGGAATGTTCAAGAGTTCAACCTTGACCCTGATAGAATTATGGAATTCATGAAATGAATATGTGTTCCATCAATATAATAATTGAAGGATTTATTGGATGATGCACATAGATTATCATTATATTTCCATCATAGAATCAGAAATATATAGATATATCAAGAATCGTTTTTGGTGGGAAATATAAATATGGACATTTCAGATCATGTATCTCGATGCTTGATATGCCAGTAAGTTAATCCTAAACATTATAACTCTAAGGTTATGTTGAAACTATCACCCATACCTATATGTAAATGGGATAAAATAAATATATATTTCATGATAGATCTTACAAATACCTTTAAAGGCCATAATTCCATTTGGGTTATAGTTGATCTTCTCATGAAGTAATAACATTTCATTATTATTAGAGAAGATCTCTCAATATAACAACTTTCTAGGATATATATAATGGAAGTGGTAAGAATATATGGATTACCACTCTTAATTTAATCTAATTGAGATGTGTGGTTTACCTCAAATGTTTTTAGAAGTATTCATCAACCATTGAATATGGAGTTGAGCTTTAACACTATATATCATTCTTAGAATGATGGTCAGTCTGATAGGATAAGTATAACCATGGAATATATGTTGAGATCATATTCAATTACTTTAAAATGTGTTCATGATAAGAACCTCCCCTTTAAAGAGTTCTCATATATTAACAGTTTCTATTCTATAATTAATATGGTTCTATATAAGGCTATGTATGGGAAGAGGGGTAGAACTATAACATTTGGGATAAAATTGGAGAGTGTAAGGTGTTGTGATCGGTTCTTTCTCAAGAGATATTAGAGAATATTAATACCATACATCAACACATTAGAACTATAAAAAGTTGAAAAAAGAGCTATGTTGATAATAATCAGTGAAATTTGAAGTTTTAAGTCAGATAAAAGACATTCCTTTGAATATATCTTTATAAGAAGGTTATGATATTTGAAAATAAAGGGAAGCTAAGACTTAGATACATTTACCCTCTTAAAATAATGAATCATATGAGGACTGTGTCTTATCATCTTGCACTTACATTGAACCTATACCAAGTTCATGATGTGTTCCATGTATCAAATTTGAGGAAGTACAAACCATACCATTCAAATATACAAAACTCGAAGGTTATACAACTGAAAATGATCTTTCTTACGAGGAACAAAAAGTAAAAATCTTGGATTGTAGAGATAATGTACTATTAAACAAGACCACTCACCTAGTTAAAGTTATATAGAGGAATCATAAATTCGAGGAAGTAGTATGGGAACCTAAATATGTAATGATCTAGAAGTACCCTCATTTATTTTCATTATAATAATGAAATTTTGATTTTAAAATTATTTTAAGGGGATAAAATGTAACATCCCACTATTTTCTGTATATTTTTCCTTTAAAATATGCTGAATAGCTTGTTTCACTCATAAATTTGAACTAAAAATAACCATGATATATTTTTATTCAGATATAATATTATAATGTGAGATAAAAATTAATAAATTATGGGTATACAATGTGAAAAATCATTAAAAAATTACAAGAAGTGAAAAAACATCAAATAAATAAATATATATATTTTAATTCCATACATATTATTATTTAATTTTTTATAATACCAATTAATTGATTAAAATTTAATGTTTAAGTGATAAATATTTAATGGGATATGATTAAATCTATTTAATATTAAAAAAGAATATTTTTAAAAGAAATTTTTAAAGTGTTGTGTATTTTTTATTAATAAATTAAATTGATATATTTAAAAATATTAATATTATAATATATAATATTTTAATGTATAAAATAATATATTAACACACATTAATTATAAATTCATATGAAATAATATTAATAACACGTAGAGTTTAAAAAAGTCATTTTTATATAAAATAAGTTATTCTTTATATTTTTTTATTTTTATTTAAAAGAAGATTTTATAAATTTTAGAATTTTATTTTTATAAAAATAACTTCATTATTTTATTTATACCTTCAAAATTATCTTAAATTTTTTTAGGATTTTTCTAAAAAATATGAATTTTAAGTTAATAGTGAATATGCGGTTTTTACAACTACCACAACTTCTATGACATAATTATAATCTAGGCATGAATTAAAAATATATGAAACTGTTTTCTTGATGAAAAATTAATTTAAAAATTAATATTATACATTTAAAAATAATATGTTAAATTTATTGATCTGTGCTTTACTTTTTTGAACATAAGTTATGTTTTATTTTAATGGAAATTAATTCGGTACTTTCTTTAATATTTTATTCAAAATGATCTATTCGATATTGGATTCTCTTAAAATCCAAAAAACTCTTCTTTGTTTAATCATAATCCAATATAATTCCTGGGAATCAATACTATACTTGATTTTGGTGTAAATTTATTAGAAATGGATTTTTTCTAAAAACTGTTTCTATTATGTTAAGAATTTTTTTAATAAAATTATTTTTTACCAATTATATAGAAATTTAATATTTTAAAAAATAAAAATTTAAATAAAAAATTTCTAATTATTTTATAAGGAAAATTTTATTTTTGGGAAAAAAATAAGTTACCGAGATAAAAAAAATGAATTACTGTAATAAAAGTAAATTATTGTAAAAAAATTAAATTAAGGGGTAAAAGTATAAAATATTAAAAAAAAATATTCCTTATTTGTGTGTATGAGGGGTGTTTCAACAAATATCAAACACCTATCCATTATTTTCCACTTTTTAAACAACTTTCCTTTGAAAGAGACACATCTTTAATTCAAAGTAATGAGTATTTACAAAAATGTCACCCCTCTTGATTATAAAAGGATCCTTTCACCGCCAAAGTTTTCCCCCACCAAAAGATTCCTAAATTAACCAAAATCTACGAAAAATAATCTAAAAAAATCTTTCCCAAATCCTATAGGTCATGGTATCACTAAAATACCATTCTAATAAGGCTTGAGGTGTGGTCTAAATAATGACATCAATGGAAGAGGTAATTGTTATATCCAAGTTCCATCAAGTTTCTTTATTAATTATTTTTGAACCTCCTACAAATCTAGTATACCCATATTAACATAATTACATCAAATTCTTAGTATATTGAATTATAATTGTGTTAATTTAATAAATATTTTTATACTGACCCAGGCTTCTCATACATGGATATTACATTATTTTAGATGAATATTCAGTACATTACAATAGTACATGCCCAAGGACCATAATAATTTAGTGTCTTTGGAAACTTGAAACAAAATATTCTAACATGGTGAAAAATCTAAAATGTTTCCCACATAGATATTCCCATTCAGTAATCCTACTTAAAACCTTTCTTCATAACTTGGGGAAATGAAACATAAGAAGGGGCAAGCTCAGATGCCCAGTAAAGGTAAATAAAGAAGGTACATAAGAATAAAACGAACATAAGGTATGGGAACATAAACATAAAATTTTATGATCATACCATAAATATCAAATATAATACACATGAGTCATGGAATAAAGGTTTACAATTCATAATACATGAATCATAAGGGAATTAAGAGTATAAGCTATAAAATCATAACATAGGAATAAGACATGGAATTGTGGCAGACACATAAACATATGAAATGATTTCCGTAGTATTCAAGGCTGACTACCAAAGCTATCTTAGTGAAATGGATTCACTCCCCAAACCATACTAGTAGTCAATTTTTAACTCCCAAGACCATCTTAATAGTCAAAGTTCACTCCCAAGACCATCTTTGTAGTCAAGGTTCACTGTCATGACCATCTTAGGGGACAAAGTCCCTTACTGAACTAGATTTACTCCCCATCCCAACCATGTATATCTCATGAGATATAAATATTTACCCAATTCATTGGAGTTATATATAGTTCCCACCCACCACATAATGAAATCATACATACACGTGCCACAAGATAACAAAACATTCATCATATTATGACCTATAAAAAAGAGATGGGTTTCATAAGTATCATATAATAACCCATGAAATGAAATGGGTATAATAAAAATTTCATCATATCATAACATGTTTAAAAGATATAGGTTTAATAATTATTTCATCATAGAACCACTACTAGAAATTTAGGCTATAACCACGGTTTGGAACCGTGGCTATAAGCCCAAAAACCATGGAAATAGGTTATATCCATGGTTTAATAAACTGTGGCTAGTATTGGTGTGGCTATAAGTTAAGGACTATAGCCACGATTTGAAACTATGGATAAAGCACTATAGCCATGGTTAAAACCCTGGATAAAGTCATATATCCATGATTCAAACCATGGCAGAAGCTTAAGCCTCACAGGGTTTATAGCCACAGTTTTAAACCGTGGCTATAGGCCTTCTCATTTCATAAAAAAACACCACCTTAATATCCCCCACTCCCCTTGAAATAGCCCACCCCCTGTAAATCCCCCCCACTCCCCTTACATCCCACTTCCCCCTGAAAATCCCCCCATCCACTCCCCCTAGACAGCACCCCCTACCTGGACAGACCTCACCCCCCTAGACAGACCCCCTCCTTCCTGGACATACCCCCTTCCTAGACAGACCCCCTCCTTCCTGGAAAGACCCCCCTCCCTAGACAACCCCCTTCTTGGACAAACCCCCTTCCTAGACAGACCCCCCTCCTTCCTGGACAGACCCCCCTCCCTGGACAGACCCCCTCCTTGGATAGACCCCACCCCCTTGGACAGACCCCCTCCTTCCTAGACAGACCCCTCCTTCTTGGACATACCCCCACCATACACCCCCTCCTTGGATAGACCCCACCCCTCCCTGGAAAGACCCCCCTACACACCCCACCCCCTACAAAACCCCTCCCCTACAGAACCCCATACACACCCCTCCCCCTTGTAGACCCCCTTGCACCCCTCCCCTTATAGACCCCCTTACATCCCCCTCCACACCCCTCCTTCCTGGAAAAACCCTCCCACCCTCCCACCCCTCCCCGTACAAACCCCCCTACACACTCCCAACCCCCTACACACCCCTACCCCTGTAGACACCCTTTCACCCCCTGCACACCCCTCACCCTGCAGACCCCCTTGCACCCCCTCTACACCCCTCCCCTCCTTCCTGGACAGACCCCCACCCTCCTTTCTGGACAGACCCCCTCCTTCCTGGACAGACCCCCTCCCTCCTGGACACCTCCCCTCCTAGACCCCCCCCCTCATGGACCCCCCTTAGGACACCCCCTCCTTGATTGCGAAGAATAACATGCAACATGGTATCCCTTAAATAGAAGATTCACTTAAATAAAAGGTTATAAACCCACAAATATTAATCATAATCCCACGTAAAAGTATGTGTGCATGAAAGGGGAAAATTAACACCAAAAAAGATTATAACAACGATTAGAATTTTCATAATTTTTGTCACTCTAAATGTATTAATAAACCTTGGAAGGGTCAGTAAGGAATATCCTTTCAATTAGAAGCCAAAATTCTGGCGATACATGAACATATTCAGGAATAGAATACTGGACGTTTAGAATTTCCTACAGGTAAAATTCAATATCTTAGAGAAATTCAACTTGATATGGCATAAGAAATTATAGCAATGTAATTTAAAAAAATACACATATTGCTTTCCATAAGTTCCTTGGATTTTTAGGGTTCTCGAAAGAGAAAGAGTGATTTATGTGGAATACATCATTGATGATTGGATTGAGAAGCTTCCTAAGAAGGGTAAAATAAAAGATAATTAGGATAATGAGGTTGTGTGTGAAAGTTATAATAATTCTAAAACTTTTACATAAATATTGACTTATTAATAAGGATAGAAGGACATATAAAATAGAAAGTGGGAAACACCATTAACTCATCATGTAAAAATTTATAAAGAATATATTTTTCTAGTAGTTCCCCTACCCCATCCCTTCCTCACGGCACACCCCCCTTGCACCCCTCCCCCCTCACCCTGCCCCCATCCCCTGGACACCCCCTTCACCCTTTCACCCCCTTCTCCTTCCCCACCCTCCCCTACCTCTTGAACCCCCCCTTCACCCCTCCCCTACCCCTTTCACCCATCCCCCTCCTCACTGCACACCCCTTTACACCCACCCCCTCACCCTACCCCCTACACCCCCATTTCCCCACCCCCACCCCCTCCCCCCTTACACCCCACATGCACCCTCCCCCTACCCCTTTCACCCCCGCCCCTCCTCAATACACACCCTACTTTCACCCCCTTACCCTACCTTTCCCCCCTATACACGCTGGCCCCCTCACCCTTCCCCCCTGCACACCCTAACACCCCTCCCCTCCCCTTCACACCCATAGCCCCCGCCCCCTTCCCCCTTCCCCAGCACCAGCCCCCTCCCCCGTGCCCCTACAGACACCCTCGCACCCCTGCCCCACCCCTCCCCCCTTTCACCCCACCTGCAGCCTCCCCCTCCCCCTTCCCCCTTCCCCTACATACCCCCTTGAACCCCCTGCCCACCCCTCCCCACTTATACCCCACATACACCCTCCCCCTCCCCCTTCCCCTACAGACTCCCCTGCTCCTTCCCCCCTCCCCCTACCCCTGTATACCCCCCTATAACCTCCCCCTCCCCCCTGCACCCTCATAGAAACCCATATCCTCTAATCAATATTTTTTCTTTAGAATCTAAATAAATCTTTTGTGTATCTATTAGTTTCCCCTTTTATGAAAATAAATAACAAGGTTATTGACTTATTTCAATGGAAAATACTATTAATTGTGAATGACATAATTGGACGGGAGCTGCTAAGTAACCCCTATTGCATGTTTTTTTGTCATGGTAGAATAGTCTCCCTTAGCCCCATGCACTATTTTTGGATGGGGCGTGGATGATATCTCTATTAATAAGGGTGGTCATCCATGAAAAAAAATTATCATCACATCCCAAAGGAAAACACCACAATCATGTACTTCCCTCCTTACATATTTTCCTTAGAATGATACCCAACCCATACAAACATCATGAATCACATCACAACATCAATAAAATGTATAAAAATAACATAATCAACTTATAAAATTGAATAAACAAGGGAAAAACCAAAAAATCAATCACACAACACTTCATAAGTTCTGACCAAAACTTTCTACTTATGACATAGAGTATATACATTTTTAGATCACATTGTAAAACCATTTATAATCTAAAGATAAACCCAAGTTAAATCATAATCAACAATAAAAATGACCACACAACTCAAGAATTCCCCATTTCATTTCAAAATGAAAAAACCATATTTTATAAATAAATCATTTAAAATTAATCTCACCCCATTCATAAATAGAACCTACTTCTATTACCATTTTAAAAAAATATTTAAAAACATTTTGAAAATAAAAACTGGAATCTAATCAAACACTTTGAATGTGACTAAGGTTCATCCCATGCCTTTAAAAAATCTTGAAATCTAACTAGAACCAATAAGAATTTCCAAATCCATTCCAATCCATGATAAAATATTTTAAAATGATTTAATGATTTTAAAAGTTCCACATGAGAATTTTTTCAAAAACTTGGTATACAGACAAGGCCTATTCAAAGAGATATAAACCAATCCATAGTTATTTCAATAATAATATAGTATATAATAGGTTTCTAAATTCATAAGAAATAATTTTAAAACATAACATAAATTTATATAATTTAAAACAAGGGGATCCATAAAAACACATACCTCAAATGGTGGCAGGTGAGCCAAAATTGTTCGAAATGCATAGCCTTCATCGGAAGTTATTGAGACACACACAAAGTCAACTGGAGAGGCCCATAAAACTCCTTATAAAATAAGAAATGTGAAAATTTGTAAGATATTTTACCTATTTTTTAGTTGAATAAGGAGGGGTGATGAGAGAGAGAAACACTAGAATAAGGTATAATGGGTGATGTGGAGACCTTAACTTGAGTTGTAAAATAAGAATCCAGAAGGAATCACGAAGAAATGAAAATAAGATGGGAGATCAAGAGAGGTGAGGTGTATGACATGGATGGAGGGAGGGGGATGACCATGCAACAATAGAGAGGAAAATAAGGGGGTATAAAGAAATAAAATATGAAAAGTTAAATGAAAAACATTAAATTTAAATTTTAACACCTTGGACATGGTGCATGGTTTAAGCATATATCTTACTTAACTATAAATTAACCGTGTTTCTGTAATTGGAAAAGCATAATGTGACCACATAGTTACCCCTAGTAAAGGTGCATGGTTGAGCTGACCATGATCAAACTGTGTGAATCGTCTCTTTCAAGGATATACTCCTCATATATGGTCAGTTCATGGTTACTCTTTTCTATGAAAAAACTATGCATAGAACCCACTCCCTTAAATTTTTTAAAATTTCCACCTAAAATTCTATATAATTCATAATGGTTAAAAATTAATTTAATTAATTAATTAATTAACAACTCCATGATTTATAATGTTTCATAATCACCCCACCATACAACTTTATTTTCCTATAAAGTACTCAGTCCAAAATAGAGGTCAAATAATAACAAATTTCAAGAGAAATCTCTAAGAAAAATAATATCCTAAAACATAACAAGAAAAAAAAACTACTCAAATGATATAAAGAGATGGATACTAAACATTGGTCTACCCACCATTTAATAATAAACTAAAATAGTGGAACAATTGAGAACCTCCAACTAGGAATTGAGAGAATTCCATTATGAAACTAGATTTTAGAAATCTACAAAGGGAAAAACAAACCTTTATTAACCAAGGAAACCCAATCCAAAACCACAAGGAGAGAACTACCCCAAGAAAAATACCAAGGGTTAAAAAATGTGGATAATCAAAACTCAATGTTTCTAAAAACCACAAAGTACAAGAACATGTGAAATTACTTATTAAAAATAACTAGGCTCTAACATAAGGGTCACATCTACCATACGAGGGTGTTTAGATCAAATTCATTGGAATAACATCCCATGGTAAATCCAAAGGAAAGAAAAAAACAATGAAATCCATAGCCTAACTAAAATTATAACAACACCCTTGGTATCAATACATTCACCCTAGGTTATTATCCTCTATAGGGAATAGGTTCAATAATTTCCAAAAAGAAACCAGACCATGATTTACACCATAGAAGGATATCCACAAACATATCAAGCAATAAGGAATGAAAATCACTAAATGCAACAACACATATAATTGGAAATAAATGAAGAAACCAAAAAATAATAATCCAAATCCTCCAAAAGGAAACCATGCTCAAAAATCACAAAACAACTTATCATTTAGCAAGGAAACAACCCAATAACTGAAGGATACACTAAACTACAAACAATCAACCATCAAACCAAAAAATCATCCAAAAATAAATAATAAAACCTCCCAAACCAGAGCTCACATTAGATATTACAAAAAAAAACTAACCCTCACTAATCCATCCATCAACAAAAAATTCATGGAACTAAACCAATAGACCTGAAAATATCAAAATGATCCACTAAAGAAATAATTCTCTAATAATTCAAGTCACCTAACTTTGAGAAAAAATGACACATTATACTCCATTAAGAGGCTAGATAGTGTTATATAAATGGGGAAGGACACCTAAAACAAATACTCTAATTTTACACAAGACCTTTCTAGGGTTGAGAGGTCCACATAAAAAAATCAATGAAATAGAACATTTCATGACAATGCCCTAAAAATCACACTAAATATTCTAAAAAAAGGTAAAAAAATAAAAAACATGATTTACTATAACAAGAAAGGATTTTTTAAAATTCCCACTTTGAAAAATATAGTACCAATAAAATTAGTCCTTTTTTATTTAAAAACAAAAAGGAAACCATTTTGATAATTCAATCACACCATTTACTAAGCTAACTTTGTAAATTTTTAAATGTTTCCAAAAAATGATTAAAAAATAAACACCAATTTTTTAAACCCAAAATATATTTACTATTTTTAAAATGGAACAAAAACTTTCCTTTTGAAATATTTTGGAAATCAATTACCCTTTTAAATTACAAACACCCAGGGTAAAATCCCAATTTTAAAAGTACTAGTTTCACTTAAAAGAGGAAATAAATAAATTTAAAAAATCACGCACTTGATTAGAAAAATCAATCACATGTAATTTTTTCCAAATTTCAATAAAAAAACTATACCAAAACATTTTATGAATTCAATATCATTTTAAAAACAATCTATAAGACCTTGTTTTAAATCCAAAAATATTTTTCTTGTGAAATATATTTTTCACCAACAAAAATTAATTTCAAATCACATAAAAAATATAATAATCAAAGGCATAACACATGCCTCAAAATAAATAAAATTATGCCAAAATATCATAAGATTGACCATGACTCTTATCCTATTTCCCTCACACACACTAGAAAATCCAAAGTTCAAGAATTTTAAATAGAAAAAGAAACCAGGATGAGGAACTATTCCGGAATAATTCATATGATTAACACCCACATTCCAATCATAAAATGGTTCCTAAAGCATGTCTCAGATAAATAATTTTGTTGTCTCATTGTTTTCAAGCTCTATAAATCAAACTCATGTCTCAACTTACTTCATTGCAACCATCCCAAGATATTACATACGTCCCCCAATGAAACTCAATCTATACTGATGAGGGTAAAAAAATGACCATTATATTCAAACCATTATCCTAATATTAGGTTGAATACAAAACTCAAATATCCTTACATTAATATTATCATTTGTAATATAATCTAGTGAAAAAAATCTGAAAAAAATGAGAAATAATTAATTAGGTTATACCCGCATCAGAGGAGGAGGAGGATCCTAAGGAGGTGGGGAAGAAGCATCGGAGGCACCCCAGAGGAGGAGGTGGGGAGGCAATCTCAGAGCAGCGTTGGTGGGGTGGCCACATTGGGTGGTAGTGTTGGGGGAGTAGGGTCATGTATAGGATACCTCACATAGGTAATGGACACTTGAGTGAGAGGTGTGTAGGAGGAGGAGGTGGGGAGGCTGCCGTGAACAACATCGACTGGAGGAGGAGGAGGAGGGTGCAGAGAGGTCAATCAGCTAAAGGAGGAGGAGTTTCATGGATCGGGGGAGGGAGGAGGAGCCCAAAAGATATGAAAAAAAGTTTTCCATTATTTTTTAATTAAATTATGGCTATAAATAGGTTATAACCACAAACCTATAAAACCATGGCTATAGATCTATGGCTATAGACTAAATTTAGATTAGTGTGGAAACCTGTAAACATATAATCTGTAAACTCGCATACCTAAACATTAAATTTGTAAATAAAACGTGTTACCAATTTAAAATTGAAATAGGAAAGAAATTAAATAGTTCATACCGTTTTTTCTGAAGATGACATTATTGTAGTATACATATTCTGCAATAATTTCATGTTCACTTAAAAAAATGACATTTTTTGAAGTGAACATATACATGTTCACTTGTCTAATTTAAAGTGTTCATTTGAGACAAATATTACATGATCACTTATCTTAGTAGGTTAGTATACAGATTTATTTACTTTAGTATTCTGATTCTATAATCAGTTCATGTTCACTTCTAAATAGTACTATTTCTGAAGCAAACATATACTATTTTCGAAGTGAACATTTACTAAACTACTGATGTAATGAGCTGATTAGAAGTGAACATTTTATTTTTATATCAATGAGATGGTACATGGAGGATAATAAGTCACAAATAAATATGATTAAATAAATTTGAAAGAATTGAACATGTAATGTTTCATTTGGGTAGTATAGTATAAATAGAATTTTGTGGTGTGTAAATAATTTTCACACATAATAATATATGCACCCTAAATTCTAGAGGAAAATTACCATTGCCTACAAAAATAAATGGAATAACATACACTTCGCATTAAACTAAACTACTTGGTGCAAGTTATAATTGCATGAACATAAACTTCAAGATATTCCATATCTGTAAAATTTTAAACTACACGATTTTTTCTCACCACTTAAATGCTATATTAAGTGATACATGTGATCTTATAATGGGTTCTTAAAACTCACACCAAGAACTAATCATGTGATATTATATTCTCTGATTGGATATTCTGATTAGCACAAGTGATATGCCTTACATGGGAGGATTTATCCTTCCAGTAAGACATTAAACTACATTTTCAAAGTACTAGATGTATGGATATAAATTTCATAACACACAAGTAATTATATGATTATGTTAAACACTATGATATATTATCCAATAAACCTTAACTATCAAACTAATTAGGATGGTCTATTAGTGTTACCCACTCTCTTTACATGAGAGTTAGACCTATGTAAGAATTCTTAGTGCATGTTCCAATGTGCACCTAAATATTTCATGGTAGTATGTCTCATATATTTGGAAAGAAAGAAATAATTATAAAGGAAGCACTTATAAAATATGTTTCCAAAGGAAATTATGAAATTCATTATGAAGAAGTCAAATTTCTTGAGAGGTTTTCAACAAATAAAAACCCCAAAGGTCATCTAAAACACTGCGAAACAAGTAATATAGATGGACATAGTACCAAAAAATTACTAATCAAGTTATTGGTATAAGAAAAAACCTAAAGAAGATAAATATTAAATTATGTGATTCATGTTCTTTTAGGGTTTATTAAAAAAAGAACATCTCACATAAATAAGTTAAAATAGTGAAGAACTCCATGATTAAAAAAGAAAAAAAACAAATCTGCAATGAAAATGTGCAAGCATTAAGAAAGGGGAAACTTGGTTGAGAAAACATTCCCAACCTTGTTTTTCACACTAAAGAACAAATAGTAACACCTTATTCTATTTCATATTGTATTTATGTGCTAAACTTGAATGAAATTTAAGGTGAATCTAGATCTTAGAGAGAGAACTCAAGAAATTTTACAAGCTATAAAATCTAGAATGTTACTTCAGGTAATCCATTTTAGTGAATTATAAATATGTAATATCCTAAAATATATCTATATAAGAGATCCACATTGATGAAGATAATTTAGAGTTTCTACTTGGGGGGAAGAAAGGTGGATAAAACCTTGAGAAGCTACCATTACCTATTAAAATCATGTAAATCAGAATTCTAGACGGTGCTATGAAAAGATTAATTGAAATGATATGGATTCATATTCTCTCATTCCTAAGTGAGAAAACCAAATCCTAACATTAAGTGGGAGATGTTGATTTTAATCATTGACATGAATGAGGAAGATTAAAGAATCCTTGAGACCGAGGTTATCTAACTCAGGGATCTTTGTCTTGCGAATCCATGAGAATTCAGGGAATGAACCCCTCATTCACATAATGAGCTACTACAATAGAATCTTTGTATCTCTTTCAATGATCCAAAATTCCCAAAAGGTAAAAATGATCAACCAGATGATAAAAATCATAAACAAAATGTTTTTCCATACCTAAAAAACCTAAGATGTTCCATAACATAAGTGAACACACCATATACTGCATCCCACATTCTTCAAATTAACATCACACTGGATCATCATATCATATTCCTTCCATGTTTGGAGTAGATCACAAATACTATCCAATATGTCACTATATCACAAAAAATAATCTTCTTCCTCAAACAAAGATTTCAATGAATCATAAAGAAAAACTTCAAAATTGGTCTCTATTTTTATTCTCACTTACCAATTCTTCAATACTTATTCACTAGATTCTCAAACTCAAAGGAAAGCTTCCTCTTATCTTTATCTTCTTCATCAAAACTAGGTAGGTTGTAACTCCTCATCACTATCTCAACACACTCTTCTTATTACTTTATATAGTATTTGGTGAATCATGATTCTTATTATTCAAAATACTTAACTCACTCAACAAACACTTCTACAACACTGTTGGATCCTCTCACTTCTCACTTAGCACACCAAATACATAACACCAATTTTTTGTTTATTTATTTTTTATAATATAAAGATCTTTGTTACCTCAAATAACAAAATATATATTTAAACCCATTCCCATTATACTATTATTTGAAACAAATCGAGTATAACTTGGCACACCAACAAACTATATCTTTTCATGAAACTATTTAAACCCATTTGATTGGTTGTTCGATTTATTTAATGATAATATCTACTAGGTTTCCACAAATACCCTTTTATTTTTATATTTATTCTCTTATTGAACAATTATGTCTCCTAGTGAGATCAATTATTCCTTCAACTCAAAATACTCTCTATACAACAACTTCATATTAATCTTCTTGGATATTTTAAAACACAGTATCAGTAAGTTGTAAGGATCTCCTCATTTTGTCTTTGATGCAATTTTAATTTCAAAAAAATAATTTTTTTAGTCAAAGCCTTAATCACATCCAAATAATCTCTTCATCCTTCTTCTCAATAATTAATCTCTAGTTCTTTTGTAATGTATCGATCATTGCAGTTTTGCATATGCATCCTTTGAATTGTTTAGTTATATATTTAAAAGAATTATAATATATATCATTTCAGGATTGAGTAAATTCCTAGACTTCCATATCAACGTGTTCTCTTTGTCTCAGTCATTAAGATCAACAACTCACAAAAATATCTCTAATCTCAATAATTTAGACTTAATAACTCAACCATCGACCCAAATTCATCTACATTATTCTAGGAAAACTCATTAGGTTCTTTCATTTATCAAGAAGTTCATCATCATGATATTATCATCCCTTTTTCATTTTTTTTAATCAAAAAAAGCTTGGACGAAGGATTAACTAAGAATTATGATGTTTCGAACATGATAGAATAACTCAAGCATCATCATAATGAGGATATGAAACTCTGAATAAAATTTATAAAACCTAGGAAAAATGTAATCTCGGATTTAACCTATTATACTTGTAAGAAATAAAATATAAATTTAGAGTATTTCCTTACCTTAAGATCATGAATTAACACCCCATACTACCATTCAATGTAATAACGATGAAAGGAAAACAAGAATTTAAAACCTTGACAATTGAGTAATTTAGGGACTCACTCTCAGTTCACATGATGAGTAGTAAAATAAAGAAAACAATGGATTCACAACCTTAGATCTATTATGTTATGTGTTTTCAGAAACTCAATGATGAATTTAGATAAGAATCAAAGGTAGGGTCAATTGGAGAGGGAGATCAATGAAGGATAGCCTCTCAAGGGTGTTAAAAAATGAGAATCACAATGAAATCCCAATAAAGTGTGTTTTAGGGGTAAATTATCGAATATAAAATTACTATTTTAACACCTATTTAAAAAAACTCATCTGTGTATTACTAGGTACCTAGTATAAGTAACTGGTATATAGTGGTTACTCTAGTAGTTACTGATGGTTATACCTGACACTACTAAATACTTGGTACCAGACTACTAAGTATTTATTTCTACACCTAAACCAAACACCTTACCTTTTTAACACCAAATTACTTTTACCCTTCTTAGATCCTTCTTAAACCCCATAAACTTCAAAGTTTATCCATTTTAATAATATCAAACTTAAAATTAATGGAATTAATAACTCATAATGATGAGATTACTTATAAATTTCCCATAACTAGGCTTCCCCTCACCAAGAATCATTAATCAGATTCCTGAGAGAAAAATATTGTATATTGAGAAATAATTAAAAATACATGTTTATAGGTTTCATTAAAAAGCTATAAAAAATTTCTATTCTTTAACAATCAATATGAGCATCCCTTATAAGACCTTCTCATATTAGTTGATGATACCAACTGATCATTCCAAATATGAACCACTAACTTCCAACTCAAAATTATCAAAATGAGTAACATGAGTAGAATCAAGTATAAATATCCTCAGTTTCAAAATATGAAACGCATTCATTGTAGCATTGAATTGAGGATAAAAATCCAATGTTTAGGTTGTTTCTAAAATATGTTCTAAGATATAAAAGGGTTTAAAGAACCTAGTAGTTAACATACCTTTATTTTCCATCCATTGATGTCCCAATCTAGGATATATGTATTGAAACACATCATTATACAGATGATGCTCTGTGTAAGGATAGGTCGATAGGATATAATAGAAATATGCGATTAACTGAAGTTGGTCCAAATTGTTTTAGGGTTTCGTGAGGCTGGATTGGTTCGTGTGATGAAGGAGGAGGTGGGGAGTTTGCCTAGGATCAGCATCGGTGAGGAGGTAGATTGTCCATATTGGATGGAAGCATTGGGGGGGGGGGTCGCAGATAGAAGACCTCGCAGTGGGGTGGCCACTTTCGGAGGTAGCATCGAGGGAGGATGTCTGCCTAGAGGAGAGATCATGAGGGTCGAGGAGGGCTGTAGAGAGGAGAGGTCATGAGGGTGATGGGAGGAGAGCCACCTAAAGGAGAGGTCGTGGGGGTGGAGTATGATCATTGTGAGGATAGGTAAAAAGGGTAATGGGGAGGGGGTCGGGGAGAAGAATATAGTCCCACAATGGAATGAAGCTAGTTCCATAGAACCATGGATTCAAATAACCATATAGCTATGATTATAATTCAAGTTTGGATATAAATTAAGCTATAGCCATGGGTCAATAAAACGTTGGATATAGATCTGTGGATATATATCATTTTTCTAGTAGTGAATAACTCTAGAAATAAACAGGTTTCATAATTGTTTTATCATGGTATAACCCGTGGAAGAGAAAAAAGTTTCATAAAAAACTTGTCATCATAAACATAAACCATTAATAGAAAGAATAAGAATGGTGTCCTTGGATCATATATCCAGTAAATCATAAAATACATCAAATTATTCCATCTTATATTGATAAGTTTTTTGAAATATCACTTGGATCATTTCTTAATGAAAAATAACCTTTTTTTTAAAATCATTTTTAAGACATAATTTTTTTTTCAAAATACTTTTCTTTGAAAATGACTTTAAAAACTTATGAAGTAAAATTTAAAACTAATATAAGAAATTTCTTGAGGAAACTATCCTACCACTTCTAAAAACTATTTTTAAAGCAATATAATTTTTAAAAACATTTTCTTTAAAAATATCTTTGAAAACATATAAAGGAAGCTTTGAAATAATCAGAATCATTTTCATTGAAAATAACCTTTGAAAAATTTTAAACAATGATTTGAAAACCATTTTTAACACATTTTAAAGTATAATTTTTTTAAAATATTTTTCATTGAAAATGTGATTAAAATATTATTAAGACTACTTTTAAAATATTTTTAGAAAACATTGTTTTTAATGAAAATATATTTTTGATCGAAGAGAGAAATAAAGTCAGATTTTCTTAATTTTTTTTTCATAATTACCATAAGTAACAAAGAGTGGAAAATGGTTCCATTACATGAATATATTAGGAATAAAAAAAGGATAATAAAATTAATGATAATTATTGTGATATGAATCATAATATTTCATCAATGGAAGCATAATCATAAACAATTTCGATAAACGATGATATTGTAACATAAAATTTGTTACCACATTTGTAACATTTAATTGTAAGATACATGAATGAATAATATAAAATGGAACATAAGCTATAATTTTGATAGATAAAACCATGATATTACATGTTAAAGTTCCTATATATACACTTCATGAAATAATATAAGTGCATATCATAACATACGTCTCAAAGATAAAAAATTAAGAAAAAAGTAATTTACTGATTTGGTAAATTTTAAACTATAAAACCCATGAAATATAGATCATTAAATGGATATTTATATCCAAAATAATTATAAATATAATAATCATAAAATAAATCCATGGTCATTATACACACCACATATAATAAATAGGTTGTGAACATGGATTGTGTCTCATGGAAAATAAAAGTGAGACGAAAATCCCTTACTACTTGAGTACCTTTTAAATCATGATACATGTGAAAGAATAACATCAATTTAAAATTTTAATATCATTAATTAAATTAAATTTATGATATAACATGTCATAGGTCAGTATATACACCACATAGAATAAAGGAGTGGTGAATATGGGATAAGTCTCGTAGAAATAAAAGTGAAACTAAAAACCCCCTTCCCTTAATTATTAACTTCCTCCGTGCACATTGTAAACTCATTTATAATAAATATAAGATTATTATACATATAAAAAATAACCATATTCATATATATCATTCCATATATGATTTTATTATGAATTAATATTACATATTTATTAACAATTTCATGTTAAAGTTTCATTTTGTGTAATAACTGCTTTGTTTTTTGTATATGTTTTGACATTTTAAATTTTGTTATATTTATTTGATCATGATTTAATTATTTAAATATTTTAAAACATGATATAAATATAATATATATTTAGTAATATGTATTTATAATAATATATAAAATATATAAATATGAAATAAAATACACCGTTCATGGTGACGGTAGGCCGTATGTACACACGACCGACATTATCGTATTCTCAAAAAATGGAAACCAAGAAATTATGTGTTATATAATAATTAAATAATAATATTAAATAATAAATATAATATATAAACTAAAAATACATCATTATTACCAACCTTTAATGGTGGTAATGGAAGAACAAACGATATCGATTCGCGAGACTGTAGTCCGCCATACACACGAATGATGATTGCGTATCCCATTTGATAGAAGTATGAAACGTTTTAGGTCATAAAATTAACAAAAAATAATTATTATATTGATAATAAAGAGTTTATTATGTAATAATGGTAAAATAATAATTGAAAGGGGTGAATAAGGACACAAAACAAAAATCACATTGATGAACGCTACCTCTTCTTCGGGTAACTCCTTTTGGTTTGCACCAAAGGACTTACTTGGATGAATTTATGAAAATAGTTAGGATTATAGGTTTATAAAGTGTAATTTGGGAAGATATTTTATAGGTATTTACTTTTAAAAAGGGATTGAGAGGTGTGAATAAGTGGGGAGAGTGAATTCCCTTTTATAATGGAGGAGGAGTGACATTCTTGTAAATACCAAAAGGTAAACACTATTGGGAGGTATCTATTACATCATGTGACTAAACAAATGTAAAATTTTAAATAAAAGAGTGTTTTTGGTCAAAATATGGCCATAAAATTGATTTTAGACATGTTTCTAGGTCATTTTTCCCCTTAAATTAAAGTTTAGTCTTTTGGTAAACTCATTTTTCTCTTAATCATTGTAATTAATTTTAACTATTTTCAGTAATAATTTTGGTAAAAAATTACATGGACCTTATTATAAATTATAAATTATTATGCTTCAAAATTTTGAATCCATTTTTGCAAATCCCCATCATATAAGTGGAGGAAATTAATTTAAATTTAATCCCACAGACGGGACGAAACAACAGATTTCTAATGAGAAAAATTTCAAAAGACTGAAATGTTTTTAGATCCAATTTTAATGTTAAATTGATTACAATGAAATAAATTGGATTTATTGTTGTATAATCGAAATAATTTTACTTTAAAATCAAATTAAAATATAATTTTACTATATAAATAATGTACAAAAAATTTCAGTTTTCAATTAAAATTCAGTATTTTTCACTGTTCATCAAAAAATAATACTTTTTAGAAATATACCAAAAATTCACCCTAATATAATTTTGACATAAATATTTCAAAAATTACGTTTATTTTGTCAAATAAAATGTATAAAAGTGTCAAAATTTATTTTTAAAACAAGTGCGTCATTAAAAGGCTGTAAAACTACCTTTTAGAAAAATACATTGTTTTATACTTAAAATTGGATTTATTATTATCTCATGCCTATCAAATCCATTGAAAAAATGTTAAAAAAATTAATTGAATATATAATATATAAATTTTATTAAAAATTTATATAAAAAGTGGTTTATTTAATTTATTGAGATAAAATGTTCTTGTAAATAGAAAAATGGTTTTATTTTTCAAAAAGAGATTTTTTTATTTTTAAATAGTTCTTACTTTAATTTATAATTAATTGGTTTCTAAATAATTCATTTTATATACATATGTAAACCACATTTTCATAATTTAGTCAATATTATTCATTAATTCCATTCCAATGACTAGGTGATAACTATAATAATATTTATATAATATTAACAGTATATTGTAATTTAGTAAAACTTGGTCTTGTGTGTAACAATAGCTATCTAAGGAACTCAACATTGTGTGTAACACAAGAAAAACATAGTGTTTCTTTTATTTCAATCTAATATAAGTTTTTCATATAGTCAAAGATTAACTTAGTTTTTCATATGAAGCAAGCATAACTTGGTGCAATGTGTAATGAAATCCATCAATGAATATTAATTTATTTGAAAAAAATAATTCACAAAAACTTTGGATGTCACATTCCACCCCCCTTAAAATGAATTTATCCCTTGAAATTAATTTGGGTCATCAAATTTTTAATACTTGAAAGTTTCTTTCATATAAACCCACATCATCAAAATGAGTAATAAAAACTCATTTAAAAAGGAAAGATAGAAACATAAAAGTTACCCAAAGTAAATCATAGTTAGGTTTCCATATAGGAGAACATAGGTAGAAAGTGAGAAAATGGACATAAAAGAGAAAACTGAAACCCAAATATTGATGGAGAGTGATAGAGAAAACGGTTATAATAAAGTTAATAATCATAAAAATTTGAACCAAAGATGCATGAAAATGGTAATTGATATAATCAAATTGATGATGATAAGACACCATTTTATTTCAAAACCATTTTCCTAAAGTTAAAATAAATTTCAAAAGGAGATATACTTACTTGATTTCATTCCATTTTATATAAAAAATCTCACCCTCTGGTTATGCCTGGATCAATTTCCACTTCATCTCTTACTCCAAGAAATGAAGGTGAATTTTTCATTCCCGAAACATTATCACAACATGAGATCCATGAATAGAATGATAGGTCATTCCATCAATCCTTAGTTAACATCACAAAAAATGGTTAACATAGGTTATCTAATATTCAGAAATACTCATATGGAGAGATAATAATTTAATCTCTAAAACCTTATATGAAGTTTAACTTAAAACATTCTACAAATGCTTAACCTTGTAACTATTTCAAAATATGATAATGTAAAACTTTAGAAAGAGGGTCATCTTAACATTCATCCACCATAAATCATAAAGTAGATATTGGTCGTCACATACTAAACTTGTGAATACCTTCATCATGTATTCTCTTAAAACATGTTAATAGCCTAAATTATCATAAATACTTATAGAAAACAAGCATGCCTCCTTATTCCAAAGATTATTTGATATATTCCTTTAATAAAAAAATGTTGTAAACTTCATCAATGATAGCATAAACCACCTTTTCAACTAATCTTTTATCAGTTTTGAGGTCATAAATAATATCCAATTTACTTTATCCATATCATCATATCTTTATCCATACTAAATATCATTTATCATACTTAGAAACATGTTAAGATTTATCTTTATATAAATATAAAATATAACGCCATCATTAAATCACTTTTCTAGGTCATCAGTACTATTCAATATATTCTTTTAGATTCTTAATGAAAAAATTATACTGAAAAATCCTTATATATTTCATACTTCAAATAATACAATATTTGAATTCGAATAAATAAATAATTCATTCATCCCACTTCCTTCCAAAACAATTTACTAAGATTCATTATCTTATTATTTAACACTTATATCATTTAACATGTCATTTATAGCCTCTTCATCATCAACAATATAACCATTACTCATACCTCATTGCTGATTATCTTCACAACCTTTATCTTTAAGACATAGATTTTCATAATGTTCATAATTTACACATTTAAATAATTAGTACATGATAATACCTTAGGGAGACCAATATTCCCATCTATTGCATTAACTGAAATTTTCTTTTTTCCTTTGCTTTTACTTGCTTTGTGTCATTATTTTCCAAAGTAAAAACATCTTCAAATTACTATAATACATACACATGGGTGTTTCTTCCCACATTATCATCACATATGAAATGAAATATTCTTTCCTCCATGGTCTCCACTACC
This sequence comes from Viscum album, assembly GCA_963277665.1. NCBI lineage: Eukaryota > Viridiplantae > Streptophyta > Magnoliopsida > Santalales > Viscaceae > Viscum > Viscum album. Next base: position 1,233,092,075 of record OY728159.1, on the reverse strand, counting down.
TGAACACTAAGTGAACTCTTTACTTATATTCATTAGTGGGTCTGAGAGTTGGTTAAGGTATACATTATTAATCATTTTTTATGAAAACTAATTTAGCACAATCACAAATTCCTTCACTTTAATCATAATTAAATTTGATTTCTCATCAGAAAATTTTCTATCATAGTCAACATTAACATGATCTCTTCGGGTTATAGCCATCGACTAAAACCAAAATCATAGTGTGAGAAACACTAATTATATTGGAAAATTACATAATCAAGAAAAATTACTTACAGGATGTCTAAATCATAGAACCTTATTATCTAATATATGAAACCTTAGGTTTATCCTACGTTATTCATAGTCATCATCTATTTAAATCATTCATGGTTAATAAAGATTTTGTGAATTTTCAAAGCATATCCCCAGGAGTGTCAAAACATGTGTACAATAAGGCCCATTGTCGTGCACAAGTTCCTGATCAAGTCTAGCTCTATATAGTGTTTTTGAGGTTGCTACCTCTACGTACATCTATTCTAGAGACACATCCAATTATATTATATAGATAGAGATATAATTTCTTTGAAACAACTCTATCAATACTTTACCAAAATTCTAATACATTTTTCTAAACTTTGACTCATCCTTAGACTTATCCTTAGAGACATCCCTAGACATATCCTTAGAAATATACCTAAGGATATCACTAAAGTTTTCTCATCATAGTTTCTAAAGGTTAAATAAAACTTTCCTTTTATAACAAATATAGTGACCCAAGTTTCTCATACTTGGATATTACATCTTTTTAGATGAATATTCATCACATTAAAGAAGAACATGCCTAAGGACTATAATAACTTAGGGTATCTGGAAAATTGGAACACAATATTCTAAATTGTCGAAAGATATTAAATTTTTCTCAAAAAGATATTCCCATTTAGTATTCCTACTTAAAACCTTTATTCATAACATGTGGGAAGGAAATATAATAAAGGGTAAGCTTAGATACTCAGTAAGGGTAAATAAAAAAGATACATAAGCATAACACGAACATAAGGGTATGAGAACATGAACATAAAATTTGAATATCATAACCTACATATCAATGATCATACACATGAGTCATGGAAAAAGGTTATATGTTCGTAATACACGAATCATAAGGGACTCAAGAGTATAAGACATAAAATCATAACATATGAATAATACATGGAATTGTGGAAGACACATAAACATATGAAATTATTTCCATAGTAGTCAAGGATCACTTCCAAGGATATCTTAATGGAATGAGTTCGCTCTCCAAACCATACTAGTAGTCAAGGTTCACTACCAAGTTCATCATAGTAGTCAAGGTTCACCCCCAAGACTATCTTAGTAGTCAGGGCTCACTCCCAATACCATCTTAGTAGTCAATGTTCACTCCCTAGACAATCTTAACGGACAAAGTCCCTTACTAAACTAGGTTCACTCCTTATTCCAACCATGTATATCTCATGAGATATAAATATTTACCCAATGAATTGGATGTATATATAGGTCCCACCCATTACATAATTAAATCATACATATGTGTTTCATAAGATAATTAATCACTCATCATATCATGACTATTAAAAAAGAGACGAGTTTCCTAAACATCATATCATAACCCATGAAATGAAATTGGTATCACAAACATTTAATCATATAATAACCTATGAAAAGTAGATATGTTTCATAATAATTTCATAATATAATAACTCATGAATGTAAGTAGACTTCATAAGCGTTTTATCATGGTATAACCCATAGAATAGAAACACGTTTCATAAACAGCTTATCATCATAAACATTAACTATTCAAATAAAGAATAATAATGGTGTCCTTGGATAATATCCCTAGTAAAGAATAAAATATATCAAATGATTTCATCTTAGATGGAGAATTATTTTGAAAGATCACTTGGATTATTTTTTAAGGAGAAATCAGGTTTCTTTGAGAAGAATTTTTTTAATACAGAAAACAGTTTCAAAATCTATTTCTTTGAAAACCACTTTGAAGACATATTACATTAGATTTAAAAATAATTTAAAACATTTATTGAAGAAAATATAATTTCCTCTTTAAATTTTTTATATCATAAAACCTTTTGAAAACCTTTTTCTTTAAAAATAGCTTCGAAAACTTATAAAAGAAGCTTTGAAATCCTCGAAATCCATTTCTTTGAAAATAACCTTTGAAATCATATAAAGGAATATTTTAAAACCATTTTAAGAACTTTTTAAAACATAATATTTTTAAATCCTTTTCCTTGAAAATGAGATTAAAATATCATTTAAATTTTTTTGAAAACATTTTTATAAAAAATTGTATTGAAATAACACAAATTTATGACTGAAGAGAGAAATAAAGTCAGATTGTATTAAAAACATTGTTAGACTCAACTATTTTTATAATCCCAAATCATGCTTCATTTATGTGATAATCATGTTTTAATTTTATGTTAAATATGTTTCATTAATTATTCTTGATTCTATAGAGTAATATTCATATAATATCAATCTCACTGCTTGATTGGTTAAGATTACAGTGCAGAATTTATCTAATTAAAAGGTCACTGATACAAGTTCACCGATACAATGTCACCGATACAAGGTCACTGATACAAGGTCACCGATACAAGGTCACCAATAGAAGGTCACCGATATAAGGTCACTGAAAAAGGTCACTGATACATGGTCACCAATACAAAGGTCACTGATGCAAGCCTACTACTGAAGGTTACCGATGGAAGGTTACAGTTGGAGGTTGACGATGTGCACCTACTGTTGAAGCCTACCGATGCGAAGGCTACCTTTACTAGTATACTGATACCCTTACTTTATCAAATTCTTGATATTTTTCTAAGGGCCATATTTTCTAACTTTAATGCTTATGACTTAATTAATACTTATTGTAGATATACAAGGAGACCATATCTTGACAGTACGAGGAACGAGAAAGATTGCACGTGATGTACTTAATCCTATTGTTAGACCTCAAATATGAAAGAAAAAGATCGAGGAAGAAAGATATATAGAGGCATAGAGGAAATCAAAAAAGATAGAAGTCCATAAGTAAAATTTATGAGGAATAAATTACTGAAGAATAAGAAAGAACCATTTGAGCACCTTCACTGCGAACCCCAAGGACTTAAAGAAGATCATTTTAGGAAAACAACTTGAGGTTGTCTTCTGTGTCTCATAAACTTTCAATCAACTCAAGAAGTAGAACACTCAATTTTTGAAATCCAGTACCTGGAGTTTTAATACTTTGTTTTGGAGAAAACTTCCATAGATAGACTCAAACTTCAAATTCTTCACTTCAAGGGGTCAAGAGCTGAACTTAAAACACATAGATCCTTCTAAACTCTATCTCATCATAATTGATCTATTGTGTTTCTTCTTTTTACATTTCTGAGAAGTTTGTCTATCTTCTTTACACACTGTCTCCTGTGCTAGAAGTATAGGATATTGAATATCCTTACATCGAACCTCACTTAAATTTTGTTCCCATGTAAAACTGTGGAAGAGACCATGTGTGGTCTGTATTTTTTTTCTTTCCCACGAAGAACAGTGGTAGAGGGTGTGAACACTAGACAGTTTGTGAAAAATGTTGTAAATCCCGATACAGGATGTGTATAAAGTTTATTGCTAGTATAAACTGCTTGGTGGAAGGGGATCACCAAGTTGAGAGGATTAAGTCTAAGCTTGAGACTAAACCTATTATTTTAATTCATTGTGCACTATATTTTGTTATACTCTGTTTTATGTATTTTATGATGATTATATTTGCTAAAACATAAAACTATTTTTCATTTTCTTTGATAGTTAATTTTTGTTAGTGTGTGTATATTTTGAATTTAGTAAACTTGTTTCAAAAGTTGAAGAAGTGTTTTTACACTAATTCAACTGAGGAATAATGCCATGACCCCCTTCCATCAAAGATCCCCCTCTTGAGCTTGGAATGGTGAAAGGGAGATAATGACCCCAAGTCCCGCCTCCAGTAGGCCCAGGGTGGCGACTAGCACCAAGGGTATGAGTTTTTCACTAATATGGGAGGCATTACCCTTTTATTTATTTAAGATAAGGAAATAGTATGAGTCAAAAACCAAAACAAAAAGAAGGTAAAGACAAGTAAATAAACCCAAACAAATCCCTCATGCATGTTTAAATAGTTCTGAAACAAGGAACAAGTACAAGAAAGCTCAAAAGAACAATACCAAAAGAAACAAGAGTACAAAAAACTGCAATAACTCCAACTGTACCGACTAGTAGGGTCATGCACGACCCTGGTAGTATTCCTGGAAACCTGAAAGTAAACGTAGGGTGAGCATACAAGTATACTCGGTAGGGAAACCTAAAGCTCTCGTGCACAGGTGGGGAGACATCCTAATGTCCCATGAAAACAACCGAAGAAACCAAAACCTAGAAAGGAATTCTATCCACCCAACCTCACCAGCCACACTCACCAAAACACAAAAAAACAGGTAGTAGTATATAAGAACAAGTATTGGGTACCCCTCACCATTTACCACTAGCTATCTGCTCTTCCTAACGGTGAATGTCCTGACGTTACCAAACTCTTCCCGCCCGTACACACCTGGGCCACACAACCACCTATCCCACCCGCACACACCTGGGCCTCAACCACATATCTTGCCCACACACACCTGGGCCTCATCTCGAAGATTCTTGGGAAAAATTAAACCTACCTGAAGGGACTTGGGCTAATTGTAACACCCCAAGATTTTACGAAAAATATTCTTTTTAATTTCATTAATGTATTGTGTTATACGCTACACCAAAAGGAGCTTTCAAAACATGCATCTCTGACCTGGCTTGAATTACACGCAATCGCGACCTTCCACGATAGCGTGTGTTGTACGCAACACCAAGTTTCACTAAACAACGATATGCTATTAAAATATTATTAAAACTAGACATTATGAATAGTAATAACCACCTTTTAAAATTTTAGAAATTTTATCTCTCAAAATGGGCTTCATTTTTGGATTCGGAGTATCGAATTTAGCCTAAGGTGAAATTTTGGTACTTTTCAGATAACTTTCATATTCTGATGAATAGTGAAAATTACTAAATTTTAATTAAAAACAACTTTTTTAATAGAAATAATTAATAGTGAGAAATTATTAATTTGAATGGTTTTAAAGTATATTTAGAATATATTTTTACAATTTAATACAATTTTGGTCATTGGATGTAATTCTACATTTAAACCAGACATAAACAAGTGTCAATCTTTTGATAGTTATTATCTCTTAAGAACACGCTATTTGTTTTGACGACGGGAATTAATTTTTAAATTAATTAATGCAACTGATATGTTTTGAATTTGGTAAAATAGACATCATTTTTGAGTTCATAATATCAAATATATTTTAGGCCTAATTTGTGGTATTTTTCTGGAAACTTTCATTTTTTGATGAATAGTGAAACCACTAAGTGGTAGTTAAAAAAATGAATTTTTCATAAAACTTAATTTTACCACTTATGTGAGTGGAATTTCAAAAATCCTAGAGACACGGTTGATTTTATTAATTAAAATGTGGTTCAATGAGATGAAAATAATTTTTGGTGAATAGTAACTTTTTAAATTTTTTTACCACGGTTAAAAGTAAATAGGGTAATTAAGGGTAAAAATGTTATTATTATTACCCTAACACATGTCCTAATTCTATTGAAGAAGTTTAATTCGACCAAAAACAACATTAGGAATACAATATGATCATTTAGGCCCACTTGGATTAGATTAGGACATTTATTATTATTTAATTCAAAGAAGAGTTAAAAGAGTTAAAATCAAAGTTTATTTACTAAAACATTTTTAATATAGGGTTATAAATAAGATAAATTTGATTGTAAATATTCATTAGAAACTTAATAATATTTCCTAAATAATGATATTTTATTTATAATTTTTAGACACTAAATAAATTAATTTATTTATGACACAATGACGATGCAGTAACTACCATAATAGTGAAAACTTATAATAATTGATATTATAAATACCCAAATAAATATAATTTGAGATTTTCTATGAATTACACTAATTTTATAGGTTAATATGACATGTTAGTATTGATGTAATTAACTTTCTTAGAACTAATCATTCTTTTATGATTTTCACAAAAATCAATTACTAAATAGTGTCAAAATTGACATAAAATAGTTTTTAAAAAAAATATTATATTATTAATTGTTATTTTATTCCTAAAAATCTAAGGTTCGGCCAAATGACTTAGATAAGGTTATATATATTAATAATAAACAACTTGGGGTTCTTTTGGCTTGTTATAGTAAGTTTATTAACCTTATAGTGTAAGAACACAAGAAGACACGGTAAAAGTAAAATTATTTAACTTAATGTTAAATCTAAATGATAAGGTTAAAATAGGAAAATAAACTAGTATAAATTCTATTGGATGATAGGATTTATACCCATACCCACCTTAGATTCTAAATAAATCAATTTTGAGCTATTTAAAACCGAACTTGACTTTATAATAAAATAATATTTTAAGTTATTCCAAAGGTGCCCCTCTCCTCCCTTATAAAAGGGCACCTCCTCCCTCTCTTCCTCACACAACTTTGAGCCTTCAAGCTCGGCCAAACCCTGCCAAATTCTCTTCTCCACTTACCTAGAAACATCCTAGAGGTTCTGGTCTTCCTCAAAGACCAATTTTAGTTCCCTAAAAGGAGATCTCAAAGAGGCGCTTCAAAGAAGAGGTAATTTCCGTTACCGATTCTTTCAACTTTTTTTCTTCTTCCACTTATTCTTCTTAGATTGTTTAATTATGAAGTAATAACATAAGTATCACTCATATACTGATATGTTGTTATAAGTATGAAACAACCCTATCTCACCATCTATCCATCCTACGGAAAACAAAATCACCGCGCGTGCGTACGTACGGAATACCGTCTCCACGCTGTGGTGAAATCGATTTTCCACCACCACCTTACTTGGATGGGTATAATGGTGTAAATAATAACTATATATGATTATTTTAAAGTGATATTTATTCTGAAATAGTATACATACACTCCAATATAGTCCCATGATCATGGGAACGATATCATCGCTCGTGCGTACGTACGGACTACCGTCTCCATGACGCGATGAGATTCATTCTCCACTTTAACCATTAATGAATGATTATAAAGTATATATAATAAGTAATAATGAAATATATGACATAATAATGATAATGTTTTTATGTGTATATATATTTATTTCATCTACTTAATTCCATTCAACTCAATAAGGAAACAAAAACAGCGTTCATGCGTACGTACGGCCTACCGTCTCCATGAACGGTGTATTTCTTTCCATTTACTGATTTTATATATATATTTATATTATGAATATATATTATGTATAAATCATGTTTTATATTCTGAAATTAAGTAATCATGATCTATGTAATCATATGAATAATTACAAGTCAAAACACGGACGACAAATGAAACGATTTTACCCAAAACACTCTTTAACATGGAATTTACAAAAGAACGGGTAATATAAAGTCATAAGTGAACCATATATGATATCATAACAATGAATATGATTCTATAAAAAGTCCATGACATTATTTAAATCATTATACAGGAGGTTCGGACACTTACGAAGCAAATCGGACCTAAGGTAAGGGAAATATCACAATCTCATTTTTATCCGAAATTGTTTATACTTTAGTATTTACTGGGGTGTATTTTATCATCCAAATCCATGTTTCCTAAATATTTAATATTATTTACATCCACATAAAATTGTTTAAATCCAATTTTACCCTTCGGTGAGCTTTTAGTAAAAGATATGAAAGGAATCTTTTGTCGTTTTTCGTATGAGGTACTTTTTGACTTTTCCGACAAAAGTACGAGAAGAATGTTTTTTTAACTTATACGGCACGAATGGATTTTTAAAACATTATTTCCAAGAATCTTACTTTACAAGTTTTCAAGTTTATTTTTAATCAACTTCTTTTAGTTTAGAATTGTATGACATGTTAATAAAGGGAAAGTGTTTTTGAAGTTGAAAGGATATTTTCCTCAAGAATGGAGTTCAAGTGTTTTATCAAAATTATTTTCCATCTAAGATAATATAGGGTTCTATTTCTATCCCTATTATTACATTGATTTGATTATGTTGTGATGGAATTATTTTTATTAATCCCTTTATCTTATATGAATTGTTTTATGATGTCATGTTGTTTAAGTATCCCATTTTTATTACATAGGTTATGCAAATATGTATGATTTATGATTTTGTGGCACACATAAGAATGGTATCATTATGAGATGGGTGGGACCTATATCTCCCTCCAATGCATTGGGTAAAGATTTTATATCTCATGAGATAGACATGGCTGGAACGGTAGGTTATACCGGTTCAGTGAAACCGGACTGAAACGAGGAGTGAACTCGGTTCAAAAATGGACTTTGTCCACTAAGATAGTCTTGGAAATAAGTCTTGACTAATAAGAAATGATTATCTATGATTATGTGTGTACGCCACAAAGTTTCATGTTTTAAGTTATGATTTTTGGGATTCCATTTCACTACTATGATTTATCCAATGTTATGAAATTATGCTCTCTTTTGCAGGTTAAGATTTCCAAAATGTTATGTTCTTATGAATATGATGTGATTGATTTTTCTTTTGTTTACCCTTACTGATCATTTGAGCTCACCATTTTTATGTTTTCTTTTCACCAGGATATAAAGAAAGGTTTTAGGTAAAAAAAGGAAGATCTTTATGGGAGATGTTGAAGATCTTTCACCACGATTAGAAGATTATATTCCGAGTTTCCAAAGACACTAAACTATTACGGTCCTTGTGTGTGTATTTTTGTTATGTACTAAGTATTCTGCAAAAGTAATGTAATGTCCATGTACATCAAGATTTGGGTCTCTACAGTTGGTATCAGAGGAAAGGTTTAGTCAACCTTTGGAAACTAGGATGCGAAAACGTTAGTGAGATCCCTAGAGATATTTCTAAGGTATGTCTAGGGATGCCCCTAAGGATAAGTATACGTATAGGATATAGTCCTATAACTATGGTAACGATCGTAGAATTTAACTTAAGATGTTAGATATTGAAGGTACTCCCCCTTTATTATATTGTTTTCCCTAGCATGATTTTTGCCTCTCACACTATTCTTTTTGGGTTTTAGACGATGCCTGGAACCTGAAGGAACCGTGTTGATCAATGTAATGGACAATGCAATGATTGTGCTCCTGAACAAACAAATGTTATGGGAGATGGAGTGTAAAATCTTATTGCTATACTTACACAAGCTATGAATCATTCTATACTTCCAAATGAGCAGATAAGAGAACAATATTCTATTGAGTCCTTCATGAGGCAACGTCTACCTTCTTTCAGGGAGTCTTCTGATCCACTTGTTGCTGAACAATGGATCAGTACCACTGAAAAGATATTTTTAGTTCTTCAATGTTCTGAACATGATAAAGTCATCTTAGCAGTATATCGTTTGGAAGGTGAAGCTGATCAATGGTGGAATCTTATCAAGAATACAAGGCCAAGAGATGAAATTGAGTCCATGTAATGGGACGAGTTCAAGAACTTATTTTTCAATAAGTACTTCCCTCGTATTCTTCGAACAAAGATAGATAAGAAGTTTCTTGAACTAAAGCAAAAGGATGATGAATCTGTTGGTATATACGAAGCGAATTTTACAAGGCTTGCCAGGTATGCATCTGGATTTATCATCCAACCTGAAAGTAAAGTTGATCGATTCTTCAGTGGCTTAAAACCAAATATTCGAAGGGAATTAGCTATAAGAGACTTCAGTAGCTATGAAGAAATTGTGCGTTGTGCTATCAAGGTAGAAATGGAAGTTGGTGTTACTTATCCATCTCATAGTTTTGACAAGAAACGAAAGATGAAGTTTAAGGAGAAATCTCAGAATAATGGTGAAAAGAAGATGAATGTTTCCTTATGCTCAAAGTGTGTAAAGAAGCATGGTGGAGATTGTCTTAAAGGGACTAGAAAATGTTTTAAGTGTGGAAAAGAAGGTCATCAAGCAACTGAGTGTCGAAGTAATGGAAAAAGGGTTTCTAATGATGGGAATAAAGAAAAGACTGCAGAGAACGCACCACCAACACTTCAATGCTTCAAGTGCAAGGAAATGGGGAATTATGGTAATAAATGCCCTAATCCAAGGGATAGTGATGATCGACATGAGCAACCACTTAAGGCAAAGGACAAAGGGAAGTCACATGCGATCACTATTGGCGATGTTGAATATGACAACAATGTGGTGGAATGATTAAGTGTTTATGTAATGGGATTCCAAAATAATGTTGTATATAGTATCGTGGAATATTGGAATATTTATGTATTGGTATATTGTGGTTTTCAATGATACCGGTAACCATGGAATGTGATTGAGATATTTTTGGAAAAAAAGATGATATGCGCATAATGAAAGGAAAATGAGAAAATGAAATGTTTGACTGTATTCATGAGCTCATGACTGATATAAGAAGAAGGTTATATCATAGTTTGAGTATATAGAATTTTTGGATTTTGGTATGTGGAAAGTGTTAACTTTTAACTGCATTCATGTTTTCACTTAGGTTCAATGGGTATTCAAGAGAATACACGATTAAGGCCTTTGAATGTTTGGAATGTGACCAACAAGACATATCTTATGATATATGGGGATCAACGATGGTATTAAATATCTGGTAATCATTTTCACTATATTATGAGAGTGGACTGCAGTATTATGGATAAGCCTAAAGATTGGAATGGATTATGTTGGACATAAGTTGGTATTGTTTAAGGATAGAATTTTTTTCGATATTATTGATGGGATGTTATAGTAATATAGTTTTAGAAAAATGACAACCTGCAGGACGATCGACAGCCCATCGCGTCAGACAAGGCTGTGGGAATCGAACCCACAACCGAAATGCGACTGGCCTTTATCGCCTACCACTGGCCTACAGGAAGTCCCTGTTTAGTAGAAACTAGTTTTATTATATTAAGTAGTATGATATATGAAGTATAAGTCCATTTTAGGAACCATATATCATTAATCTCACTATATATGGACTTATGTATTTTTTTGATAACTTTTCTAACCTTTTGTTTAAGACAGATGGAATGACCCATCGATCTATCACATGATCTGCTAACACATCACGAATGACAAATTCAACTTCATTTCTTTAAGAGATGAAGTGGAAATTTTCCAAATAATGACCAACGATGAGACTATACAGAAATCACGAAAGTATTTCTTCTAATTCCAATTTCATCAACTTTAGGGAAACGATATTGAAAACCAAAAATGTTGTCCTAGTGCTCTTATATCTGATAAATCAGATGGTACCTTAGATCGTCACAAATTTACGGCTTTGTGATTGCTGGCTTTTCTATAGCCATGTTCTCTACCACTCTCCATCAGAACATGATGGTTAGATTTCTCTTCTATATCCATATTTTCACCTATGTGGAAACCCAGTGATTAGTTTATTTGTGTAACCGTTACGTTTCATACTTTTGTTTTTAAAGATTGGTTTTGGTATTCCTTTTTATGATGTGGTTTTATATCAAAGAAACTTTCGAATAGTAAACCATTCATAACCCCGATGAATTTCGAGGGCGAAATTCATTTTAAGGGGGGTAGAATGTAACACCCCAAGATTTTACGAAAAATATTCTTTTTAATTTCATTAATGTCTTGTGTTATACGCTACACCAAAAGGAGCTTTCACAACACGCATCTCTTACCTGGCTTGAATTACACGCAATCGCGACCTTCCACGATAGCGTGTGTTGTACGCAACACCAAGTTTCTCTAAACAACGATATGCTATTAAAATATTATTAAAATTAGCCGTTATGAATAGTAATAACCACCTTTTAAAATTTTAGAAATTTTATCTCTAAAAATGGAATTCATTTTTGGATTCGGAGTATCGAATTTAGCCTAAGGTGAAATTTTGGTACTTTTCGGATAACTTTCATATTCTGATGAATAGTGAAAATTACTAAATTTTAATTAAAAACAACTTTTTTAATCGAAATAATTAATAGTAATAAATTATTAATTTGAATGGTTTTAAAGTATATTTAGAATATATTTTTACAATTTAATACAATGTTGGTCATTGGATGTAATTCTACATTTAAACCAGACATAAACAAGTGTCAATCTTTTGATAGTTATTATCTCTTAAGAACACGCTATTTGTTTTGATGACGAGAATTAATTTTTAAATTAATTAATGCAACTGATATGTTTTGAATTTGGTAAAATAGACATCATTTTGAGTTCATAATATCAAACATAGCTTAGGCCTAATTTTTGGTATTTTTCTGGAAACTTTTATTTTTTGATGAATAGTGAAACCACTAAGTGGTAGTTAAAAAAATGAATTTTTCATAAAACGTAATTTTACCGCTTCTGTGAGTGGAATTTCAAAACTCCGAGAGACACGGTTGATGTTAGTAAGTAAAATTTGGTTCAATGAGATGAAAATAATTTTTGGTGAATAATAACTTTTTACTTTTTTTTACCACGGTTAAAAGTAAATAGGGTAATTAAGGGTAAAAATGTTATTATTATTACCCTAAAACATGTCCTAATTCTATTGGAGAAGTGTAATTCGACCAAAAACAACCTTAGGAATAAAATATGATCATTTAGGCCCACTTGGATTAGATTAGGACATTTATTATTATTTAATTCAAAGAAGAGTTAAAAGAGTTAAAATCAAAGTTTATTTACTAAATTTTTTTTTAATATAAGGTTATACATAAGATAAATTAGATTTTAAATATTCATTAGAAATATAATAATATTTCATACATAATGATATTTTATTTATAATTTTTAGACACTAAATAAATTAATTTATTTATGACACAATGATGATGCAGTAACTACTATAATAGTGAAAAATCATAATAATTGATATTATAAATAACCAAATAAATATAATTTGAGATTTTTTATGAATTAAACTAATTTTATAGGTTAATATGACATGTTATTATTGATTTAATTAACTCTTTTTGAACTAATAATTCTTTTATGATTTTCACAAAAATCAATTACTAAATAGTGTCAAAATTGACATAAAATAGTTTTTAAAACAAATATTATATTATTAATTGTTATTTTATTCCTAAAATTCTAAGGTTCGGACAAATGAATTATATAAGGTTATATATATTAATAATAAACAACTTTGGGTTCTTTTGGCTTGTTATAGTAAGTTTATTAACCTTATAGTGTAAGAACACAAGAAGACACGGTAAAAGTAAAATTATTTAACTTAATGTTAAATCTAAATGATATGGTTAAAATAGGAACCTAAAATTTTCTAAATTCTATTGGATGAGAGTATTTAGACCCATACCCACCTTATCTTCTAAATAAATCAATTTTGAGCTATTTGAAACCGAACGTGACTTTATAATAAAATAATATTTTTAGTTATTCCAAAGGTGCCCATCTCCTCCCTTATAAAAGGGCACCTCCTCCATCTCTTCCTCACACAACTTTGAGCCTTCAATCTCGGCCAAACCCTCCCAAATTATCTTCTCCACTTCCCTAGAAACATCCTAGAGGTTCTTGTCTTCCTCAAAGACCAATTTTAGTGCCCTAAAAGGAGATCTCAAAGAGGCGCTTCAAAGAAGAGGTAATTTCCGTTACCGATTCTTTAAACTTTATTTCTTCTTCCACTTATTCTTATTAGGTTGTTTCATTATGAAGTAATAAAATAAGTATCACTAATATACTGATATTTTATTATAAGTATGAAACAACCATATCTCACCATCTATCCATCCTACGGAAAACGAAATCACCGCGCGTGCGTACGTACGGAATACTGTCTCCACGCCGTGGTGAAATCTATTTTCCACCACCACCTTACTTGGATGGGTAAAATGATGTAAAGAATAACTATATATGATTATTTTAAAGTGATATTGATTCTGAAATAGTATACATACACTCTAATACAGTCCCATGATCATGGGAATGATATCATCGCTCGTGCGTATGTACGGACTACCGTCTCCATGACGCGATGAGATTCATTCTCCACTTTAACCATTCATGAATGATTATAAAGTATATATAATAAGTAATAATGAAATATATTACATAATAATGATACTGGATTTATGTGTATATATATGTATGTCATCTACTTAATTCCATTCAACTCAATAAGGAAACAAAAACATCGTTCATGCGTACGTACGACCTACCGTCTCCATGAACGGTGTATTTCTTTCCATTTACCGATTTATTATATATATGTATATTATGAATATATATTATATATAAATCATGTTTTATATTCTGAAATTATGTAATCACGATCTAATTAATCATATTAATAATTACAAGTCAAAACACGGATGACAAATGAAACGATTTTACCCAAAACACTCTTTAACATGGAATTTAAAAAATAACGGGTAATATAAAGTCATAAGTGAACCATATATGATATCATAACAATGAATATGATTCTGTAATAAGTAAATTACATTATTTAAATCATTATACAGGAGGTTCGGACACTTACGAAGCAAATCGGACCTAAGGTAAGGGAAATATCACAATCTCATTTTTATCCGAGATTGTTTATACTTTAGTATTTACTGGGGTGTATTTTATCATCCACATCCATGTTTCCTCAATATGTAATATTATTTACATCCACCTACAATTTTTTAAATCCAATTTTTCCCTTTCGGTGAGTTTTTAGTAAAAGATTTGAAAGGAATCTTTTGTCGTTTTTTGTACGAGGTACTTTTTGACTTTTCAGACAAAAGTACGAGAAGAATGTTTTTTTAACTTATACGGCATGAATGGATTTTTAAAAAATTATTTCCAAGAATCTTCCTTTACAAGTTTTAAAGTTTATTGTTAATAAACTTCTTTTAGTTTAGAATTGTATGACATGTTAAGAAAGGAAAAGTGTTTTTGAAGTTGAAAGGATATTTTCCTCAAGAATGGAGTTCAAGTGTTTTATCAAAATCATTTTCCATCTATGATAATATAGGGATCTGTTTCTATCCCTATTATTACATTGATTTTATTATGTTGTGATGGAATTATTTTTATGAATCCCTTTATCTTATATGAATTGTTTTATGATGTCATGTTGTTTAAGTATCCCATTTTTATTACATGGGTTATGCAAAGATGTATGATTTATGATTTTGTGGCACACACAAGAATGGTATCATTATGAGATGGGTGGGACCTATATCTCCCTCCAATGCATTGGGTAAAGATTTTATATCTCATGAGATAGACATGGCTTGAACGGTAGGTTATACCGGTTCAGTGAAACAAGACTGAAACGAGGAGTGAACTCGGTTTAGAAATGGACTTTGTCCACTAAGATAGTCTTGGCAATGAGTCTTGACTAATAAGAAATGATTCTCTATGATTATGTGTGTACACCACAAAGTTTCATGTTTTAGGTTATTATTATTGTGATTCCATTTCACTACTATGATTTATCCCATGTTATGAAATTATGCTCTCTTTTGCAGGTTAAGATTTCCAAAATGTTATGTTCTTATGAATATGATGTGATTGATTTTTCTTTTGTTTACCCTTACTGAGCATTTGAGCTCAACCTTTTTATGTTTTCTTTTCCCCAAGATATAAATAAAGGTTTTAGGTAAAAAAAGGAAGATCTTTATGGGAGATGTTGAAGATCTTTCACCACGATTAGAAGATTATATTCCGAGTTTCCAAAGACACTAAACTATTACGGTCCTTGTGTGTGTGTTTTTGTTATGTACTAAGTATTTCGTAAAAGTAATGTAATGTCCATGTACGTCAAGATTCGGGTCTCTACACTAATACCACCACAATCAGAACCTACCTGAAGATTCTTAGGTGTAAGGTTGCCTCAAGCCATCACAACCTATGGAAGAAGGAGAAGGAATGAGATAGTAACTAAGGGGAAAAAACCCTCTCCCATGTAATGGGAGTGTTCGACACTAAGTGCTCAACATGGGTGGGGTGAGAAAAAACAAAAATACACACACACATATATATATATACGAACACACAGCCCGACCTATGGCTTGTAAACAGAGAAACTAAGCACGTGCCTCAGCACTGCTACTAGGAAGTATGCATACAAAAAACAATCTCAAACCCATTTAGGTTTTCATGTTTCATTAGTAATAGTTTATTAGTTCCTTAACTACTAGGAAACTATCAAACCAGATCAAGCATTTCGTTGAACAAAAACCCTGCCAACCACAAATCAAGTTAGATAAAACACAAGCATCACAACCCCAACCTTTTTATCATCAGCCGATCCCCATTGATTGTTCTTGCGTTTAATTCACTATCGTTCCCCACAATTCATTTATAAACTTTACACTTTACTTTAAAACCCATCATTGTAGCCTCTCTGCCACTATAACCACATCTCCACAACTGTATCACAAAACAAGGCTCTCCACATCATTGTCCCTTTAAAAGCATTTTTCCGCATCCCCACTGCCCATACTATTTGTAATAACCCAGGATTCACCCCCCTTTCACACACCACTTAAACAATACAATACCCACATGTTCATTATTCCATTTTGTTCAACCAGGGTGATCACACAAGGGTTCTATATTTTAATCATCCAACTTTATGTGATTAACCAATTTCCACAATACACAAGTTTCCATCCACAAAAATGGTCTAGAAAGATAGGGAAACATTTAATTGTGCATGCAAAGGCCCCCAACGACTGTGATTTTAAGTAGGCATAAGCCCATTCAATTCACAACATAATACTTGGATAAACAATGATAAACATAAAAAATTTCCCCATCCCCGTTCTTTAAGCCAGTTATTATCTTTATTAAACCGGTTCAAATGTGTTTCACATAACAAGAGGACACCCACCCCACATGATACACAATTTAAAGAGACAAAGGTAAGATCCGTACCTCAACGGGTTCTGATCACAACACTCCCCCGTATTAGCTTTAGAAGACGTCCGTCGGCGTCTGTTGCTTCTGTCAAAACCCAGAAAAACCTCCTCGGGTGGAAGATGGGGAAGAAAAGGTCGAATGAAAGCAACATATCCAAGCTTAGAAGTTCCTCCTCATCGTTACGAACTCGTGGCCACTGACGGATCATAAATCGGATCCTGGACAAAAAAGTTATGGAAGAAAAGAACTTTGGAGTCTCTTGGGAGAGCTCTCCTCAAGGGAAAGAGGAGGAGAGGAATGTTTTGAAAAGGAGAAGAGGACCCCTACTTTTATAGGTGAGAAAAAAAAGTACATGGTGTGTACTCAGCAATTTCACACGGTCACCACGCGACTTCCAACACGGCCTTCAATGCAGAACACAGGCGTTGACTGGTCAACACATGCTTTGAGGGTAACGTGTACGGAGGGAGGAACTACATGGCGTGCACTCATTTATTTCACGTGGCAAGGACACAACATCAATACGACACACAGCCGTTGACTGGTCAACACACGGTTTGAGGGTAATGCGTACGCAGGCAGGAACTACACGGCGTTTAGTATGGGCTACATGGCGTGTACTCATTTATTTCACACGACAAGGACACATATTCAACACGGGGTATACCCGGCGAGGTGGTACACGGCGTGTACTCACACTACACGACGTGTAGTTACAAAATTCTGAAAAGTGTGGGAAAAGTACATTTTACCCTCCAGAACACTTGATGACCTTCTTTTTGACAAAGGAATGGGCCGGAGAGGTCCCAGCCATTACATCAGATACCTCTTAAAACATTCTGGTCCCCGAGAATTCAAAAGCCAACCCAGAGGAACCCAACAAGATACCTCTTAGGGATCTCATTATAACAGGAACCCATCTAACAACCCTAATCATATGTGTTAGGAATTACTTCTCCTATGTTGAGATATTATCCGCTTTAGGTGGCACTTAATAGCCTATATGGGTTTAATCGCATCCTCATTAATGCGTCTCAATTAAGGATTGGGTCTTCCCACTTCCATACATTAGGATTTTTTTCAACTTGCACTGCCCCCTACACCGTACAACCAACACACTTCCCGAACATGTGGTTTGGGGAAATTCCTTCTCCTATGTCGAGATATTATCCACTATAGGCGGTACTGACTCTCCTGCACGGGTTCAATCGCATCTGCATTAATGCGTCTCGATTAAGGATCAGGTTTTTTCCCTTTCCCCACACATCCGGACATGTTACACACTTCCAGAGAACAAGGAAACAAAAAGTATCACAACCGACAAGCCATGCATTCCATATATCAAAGGTAGAGAGTATAACATCAAACAAGGTCAGAAGAACAAAACACAAGTGAAAAAAACTCCGGGTACTGAGCGTGCATCTGGCCTCCCGCTCCCAAGTTCTCTCCTCGAGGCCACAATACCTCCATAACACACGAACCAAGACGATGGTTCGTCCATGGAGCACCTTCTCTTTACGATCCTCGATTCTGACTGGTCGTTCCTCGAAGGTCGCGTCGTCTCCTATATCTAACTCTCCCCAGTCGATAACGTGAGAGTCGTCGTGTAAGTACCGACGAAGCTGGGAGATGTGGAAGACGTCATGAACCTTCTCCAACTGAGTTGGCAGGGCCAGCTGATATGCCACCTCACCAACTCGCCTCAGCACCTCGAAAGGTCCGATGAACCTAGGGGAGAGCTTACTCCCCTTACCAAACCTCCGCTTCCCCCGTCGAGGGGAAAACTTCAAGAACACATGATCCCCCACCTCGAACTCCAAGGGCCTCCTCCAATGATCAGCATAAGACTTCTGTCGGTCCTGATCCACTTTCATCCTTTCACAACCAAGATGGATTTTCTCTGTGGTGCTCTGTACTACCTCTGGCCCAAGAGAACCTGTCTCTCCAACCTCTACCCAACAAATGGGTGAACGACATGGTCTTCCATACAAAGCCTCAAATAACACCATGCCAATAGTAGAGTGGAAGCTGTTATTGTAGGAAAACTATACTAAAGGCAAGTGTCGCACCCATGATTCTCTGAAATCCAGAACACATGCTCGCAGCATGTCCTCCAACGTCTAGATAGTCCTCTCTATCTGCCCATTGGTCTGGGGGTGGAAAGTAGTGCTAAGGCATAGCTGGGTTCCAAAAGCATGTTGTAACCCCTTCCAGACTCATGAGGTGAATCAAGTATCCCGATCTGAGATGATAGTCTTTGGAACTCCATCCAAACTCACCACCTCGTCTATGTACCTTTATTCTAAGGTACTCACCGAGCCCGACTCCTTAATTGCTAAGAAGTGAGCTGATTTCGTTAGATGATCCACCACTACCCAGATAGCATCATAACCACCCTGAGCTCTGGGTAATCCTACGACGAATTCCATTGAGAGATCATCCCATTTCCACTTGGGGACATCTAAAGGATGCAACAAACCACTGGGAACACAGTGTTCAGCCTTCACTTGCTGAAACACTAGGCACTTAGCCACAAACTCTGCCACTTCCCGTTTTGTCCCCGACCACCAAAACTGTTCCCTTAGGCCTTAGTACATTTTTGAAACCCCTGGATGTACCGCTAAGGCTGATATATGGAACTCACAGAGAACTCCCTCATGCATTGCCTCTAGAACAAACATCCTTCCATGAAAAATCATCTGATGTCGGTTGTCCTCTGCCCATCCTTCTAGAGTGTTTCCCTGATCGATACGATCCTGCATTACTTATGCCTCGGAGTCTCCCCACTGAGACTCTTCCACCTGCTGCAACAAGGAGGACTGCACCGTCATCTGAAACAAATAGCCTCTAATACCTTCCACCCTTGCATCCAAGTGCAAGGAAGCCAACTCTCCCATTTCTTTCCAAGAATCAGTGGATTCCTGAACCACTTCCTTATGCGACTTCTTTCTCAGGGCATCAGACACAACGTTTCCCTTACCTTCGGTGTAAGAGATCTCAACGTCATAGTCTTGGAGAAACTCGACCCATCTCTGCTGCCGTAAGTTCAGGTCACACTGGGAGAAGATATGACGTAAGCTCTTGTGATCTGAGAAGACCAAAAAGTGATCCTCAAAGAGGTAATGTCGCTACAACTTCAGTTCGAACACTACTGCTTCAAGATCTAGGTCATGGGTGGCATAGTTACGCTCATGAGGGCGCAACTTCCTAGAACCATAATAGATCACATCCTTCTTCTGCATCAGTATGCACCACAAGCCAAGGCCAGAAGCATCACAAAACACCTTGTACAACAACACTTCCTCTGGAAACCTTATTACGGGAGCACTGAGCAACTTCTCATTCAAGTAGTCTAAAGCTTCCTGGCACTGCTCGCTCCATAGTAAGACCTGGTTTTTCCTAGTCAAAGCTGTCAATGGAGAAGCAACTCGAGAGAAGTCTGAAATGAACCTCTAATAATAGCCTACCAACCCCAGGAAACTACGAACTTCTGCCACTCACTTGGGTGTTGCCCAAGAAACAACTGCCTCCACCTTCGATGGGTCCACTGACACTCCATGCTGAGACACCACGTGCCAAATGAAGTATACTTCTTACGTCAAGAACTTACACTTCGATAATTTCCCATAAAGCTGGTGGTGTCGAAGGACTTCCAAGACTGCCCTGAGATGCTCAACGTGCTCCTCCTATGATCTTGAGTAGATCAGGATGTCATCGATAAACACGACAACGAACCGGAACATAAACTCTCGGAAGACAAAGTTCATGAGTCCCATGAACACAGTTGGTGCATTTGTAACTCCAAACGACATCACTACAAATTCGAAGTGCCCATACCTGCAGCTGAAATCCATCTTCGAGATGCCACTTTCCTTTACCCTCAGCTGATGATATCTAGATCGTTGATCAATCTTAGAAAACCAACCTACTCCCCTCAGCTGGTCGAAGAGATCATCTATCCTTGGAAGGGGGTAACGGTTCTTGATCGTTACCAGATTCAACCTTCGGTAGTCTATGCATAGCCTGAGACCACCATCTTCCTTCTTCACGAACAAAACTGGATCACCCCATGGAGACACGCTGGGTCGAACAAAACCCTTCTCCATTAGATCATCAATCTGAATCCGCAACTCCTGTAACTCCGAAGGTGCCATCCGATAAAGGGCCATCGAGATTGGATGGGCACCAATCTGTAAGTCTATCCCGAACTCAACGTCACATCGGGGGGGGGGGGGGTAGAGTCATAACCTCCTCGGGAAAAATATCGAGGAACTCCCCCAATAACCTCTGGAACATCCATCATCTCTGTATCAGCTGGAACCACTGATAACCCACCTAACAAGGAAAGGAGAGGCTTCACATGCTGGTTTCCCACCTAATAGCTCCTCTCGCCAAAAAAAGATACACACTGCCCATCCACGTCGGAGAACACAACCCTTCTTCGGAAGCAGTCGATAACGACACTAACAGAAAACAACCAGTCGATTCCTAGGATGACATCATATGGCTGCATCTGTAGAAAACTAAGGTTCCCAATAGATCGACGTGGTCCCAACGTCATCCCACATCCCCAGAAAACATAAGAAACGCTGGTCTGGCCTCCAACTGGTGTACTTAGCACTAGGGGTACAGAAAGTCTCTCTACGTCTAGACCCAAAGCATGGGTTAGACCGGGTGCAACAAAGGAGTGCAAAGCTCCCGAATCGAACAAAGCATAAACAAGAGTGCTGAACAAACAAATCGTACCTCACACCACCTCTGGTCCTGCTGGAGCTTCCAACTCTGCTGCGTGCAACTGTCCACGCCCAGCTCCTCTGCCTCTCTGATGTCGACCACCTCCTCTACCACGCCCTGGTCGAGGTCCCTATGGAGCAGCCAGAGGTCGACCTCCTCCTACAAAGCCTGTCCTCGGAGGAGTAGGGTCCTGCTGCTGCTGGAAGGGCCTCGCTGGCAACTGGTGCTGCTGAGGCGGGTGCTGAACCTGCCCACCTCCACCGTACTAAGCTCAGGTTGGGCACCGACTCTGAATGTGCCCGAAACCTCCACAATAGAAACACTTCGGTCATGCGCTCGTGAAAAAGGGATGTGGACCCGAATATCTGAAGTAGAACTAATGGGGCCTGCTCCCCACTGGCCTGAATCTGGAGATTCCTATCGCAGGAGACCTGCTGTTGACTGCCTTCCCCTTCGACGAACCCGGCTGGATCCCTTCTCATGGTGCACCTCCCTGCAAGTGAATCCTCTCTACAACCTATTCCTTCTTCTGTACTTCCAAGTATGTCAGAAGGGTGAAGGGGGTGACAACATACTAGAGCGAAGTACGGAGTGCCTCCTCCAAACGTCTCACCCGAGACTCCTCATCCGGAAAGAGATCTGGAGAAAAGCGTAGGAGATACTTGAACTTGATCCATAACACTCGTACTGACATACTCCCATACTGGAGGGAGAGTAACTCTTGCCGCTTCTCCGCCTTGATCATGGTAGAAAGGAATTCCTCTAGGAATTCCTTCTCAAAGTCAGCCCATGGAACCTCTTCCTCTGTCCTCTCTCCGAGGTAGAGCGTCCACAACTGATGTGCCGCACCTCTCAGATGACTGACTTCTAGGGGAACCCAGTACTCCCTCAGAGCACGGATCAAAGTAAAAGTGATCCCTAGCTCTTCAATCCACTCCTCCATCTCCATATCCGAAGTACTACCCTCGTACTTCTTGAGGGTTTGTCGCTGGAAGGAACAGAGAATCTTCCACCACTGGCTATCTTCCTCCTCTCGGTCAATCCTCAACTGATCGACCGCCTGAATCTACTGGGACTCGGCTGTTTGAGCCACCTGGGGACGTCGTCCAGGTTCTATAACTATACAATAAAAAAATATCACCTAAACCCAAGTAGCAAGGAAATTTCTCAAGGTTTCATTTTATCACTTTATTTCAATTTCTTTCCCAGAACACCCAAATCAAGTAAAACAAAACCATGATGATGCATGTACCTTCCCTATGGTCTCTACCCTACAATCAATGTAGTCTTAATTGGTTGTTCGGTAGGCTCAGAGTCCTTACATCGGATCACGGGGGGCCCTAAAATCCTGTGTCCTAGCCGGTCTTCCCTGGCCTATGTCACACACCAAGAGCAGCCAACACTGTCACCCTACCATCCCATCCAATCCTCACTATGCCTAACTATAGACTCCATCCTATCCCTCAACCATCACCTCTGATACCATTCTTTCATGACCCCCTTCCATCAAAGATGCCCCTCTTGAG
This sequence comes from Viscum album, assembly GCA_963277665.1. Lineage (NCBI taxonomy): Eukaryota > Viridiplantae > Streptophyta > Magnoliopsida > Santalales > Viscaceae > Viscum > Viscum album. The sequence goes on along the minus strand of OY728159.1, from coordinate 1,233,068,830 downwards.
CTGGAAATGGTGAAATGGAGATAATGACCCCCCGAGTCCCACCTTCAGTAGGCCCCGGGGTGGCGACTAGCACCAAGTGGATGCGTTTTTCACAAATATGGGAGGCATTACCCTTTTATTTATTTAAGATCGAGAAATAGGAGGAGTCAAACACCAAAAGAAAAATAAGGAAAAGACAAGTAAATAAACCCAAACCAATCCCTCATGCATGTTTAAATAGTTCGAAAACAATGTACAAGTACAAGAAATCTCAAAAGAACAATACCAAAAGAAAAAACAATACAAAAAACTGCAACAACTCCAACTGTCCTGACTAGTAGGGTCTCGCACGACCCAGGTATTCCTCCTAGAAACCTGAAAGTAAACGTAGGGTGAGCATACAAGTATAATCAGTAGGGAAACCTAAATCTCTCTTGCACAGGTGGGGAGACATCCTAATGTCCCGTGAAAACAACAGAAGAAACAAAAACCTAGCAAGGAATTTTATCCACCCAACCTCACCAGTTACGCTCACCAAAACACAAAACAACAGGTAGTAGTATATAAGAACAAGTATTGGGTACCCCACACCATTTTCCACTAGCTAGCTGCTCTTCCTAACGGCGAACGTCCTGACGCTACCACACTCTTCCCGCCCGTACACACCCGGGCCTCACAACCACATATCCCGCCCGCACACACCTGGGCCTCCACCACATATCCCGCCCGCACACACTTGGGCCTCATCCCAAAGATTATTGGGAAAAAGTAAACCTGTCCGAAGGGACTTGGGATAATACCACCCCAATCGAAACCTACCTAAAGAGTCTTAGGTGTAAGGTCGCCTCAAGCCATCACAGTTTATAGAAGAAGGAGCAGGAATGAGGTAGTAACTAAGGGGAAAACACCCTCTCCCACGTAATGGGAGCGTTCGACACTAAGTGATTAACATGGGTGGGGTGCAACAAAACACAAAGATACAGATATATATATATATACCAACACACAGCCCAACCTATGGCTTGTAAACAGAGAAACTAAGCATGTGCCTCAGCACTGCTACTACGAAGTATGCATACAACAAATAATCCCAACCCCATTTAGGTTTTCAGGTTTCATTAGTAATAGTTTATTAGTTCCTTAACTATTGGTAAACTATCAAACTAGATCAAGCGTTTTGTAGAACAAAAACCCTGCTAACCACAAATCAAGTTAGATAAAACACAAGCAGCACAACGCCAATATTTTTATCATCATCTGATCCCCATTGATTTTTCCTGTGTTTAATTCATTATTGTTCCGCACAATTTATTTATCATCTTTCCACTTTACTTTAAAACCCATCACTGTAGCCCCACTACCACTATAACCACATCTCCACAACCATATCACAAAACAAGGCTCGCCACATCATTATCCATTTAAAAGAATTTTTCCGCAGCCCCGCTGCCCATCCTATTCGTAATAACCCAGGATTCACCCCCCTTTCACACACCATGTAACCAAGACAACACCCACATGTTCATTATTCCATTTTGTTCAACTGGGGTGATCACACAAGGGTTCCAGATTTTAATCAGCCAACTTTACGTGATTAACCAATTTCCACAATCCACAAGTTTCCATCCACAAAAACGGTCTAGAAAAGTAGGGAAACATTTAATTTCACAAGCAAAGGACCCCAACGACCATGATTTTTAGTAGGCATAAGCCCATTAAATTCACAACATAATAATAGGATAAACAATGATAAACATAACAACTTTCCCCATCCCCGTTCTTTAATCCAGTTATTATCTTTATTAAACCAGTTCAAATGTGTTTCATGTAACAAGAGGACACCCACCCCACATAATGCAAAATTTTGTGAGAATAAGGTAAGATCCCTACCTCAACAAGTTCTGATCACAACGCTCCCCCAGATTAGCTTTAGAAGTCATCCGTCAGCGTCCGTCGCTTCTGTCAAAACCCAGAAAAACATCCTCGGGTGGAATTTGGGGAAGAAAAGGTCGAAGGAAAGCAACAGATCCAAGCTCAAAAGTTCTGCCTCGTCGTTATGATCTCATGGCCGCTGACAGATCGTAAATCGGAGCTTGGACAGAAAAGTTATGGAAGAAAAGAGCTTTGAAGTCTCTTGGGAGAGCTCTACTCGTGGGAAAGGGGAGGAGAGGAATGTTTTGAAAAGGAGGAGAGGACCCATACTTTTATAGGTGCTAAACAAAAGTACACGGCGTGTACTTCCTAGTACACGACGTGTACTTGGCCATTTCACATGGTCACCACGCGGCTTCCAACATGACCTTCAACGCGGAACGCGGCCGTTGAATGGTCAACACACGGTTTGAGGGTAACACGTACGCGGGGAGGAACTACACAGCATGTAATATGGGCTACACAACATGTACTCATTTATTTCACGCGGAAAGGACATGACATCAACACGGCACACAACCGTTGACTGGTCATCACACGGTTTGAGGGTAACGCATATGCAGGGAGGAACTACACGACGTGTAGTATGGGCTACATGGCGTGTACTCATTTATTTCACACGGAAAGGACATGGATTCAACATGGGGTATACCCGGCGAGGTGGTACATGACGTGTAGTTACAAAATTCTGAAAAGTGTTGGAAAAGTCCATTTTACCCTCCAGAACACTTGATGACCTTATTTTTAACAAAGGAATGGTCCGGAGAGGTCCGAGCCATTAAAACTAATCACCCTTTGAGAAACCTGTTGACCAAATAAACATTTACATATCTACTGCCTAAATTAACTGGGCTATTTCAAAATTAAGGGATCCTTTTAAAATTAGGGTTTTAACAGAAATTTTAAGTAGGAACTCAATTCACCCCCTCTTGAGATTCCACTCTGACCAACATTTGGTATCAGAGGAAGGTTTATCCAGTGTTCAAATTCTTTTCAACTGTGATTTTAGTTGTATCTTAGAGATATTAAAATTTCTGTAATATATAAATTTTCTATTCTATAAATTCTAAGTAACAATGGAAAATAAAGTTGAGGGTGTTGCTACTAACAAGATACCTTTCTTTAATGGTAATAACTATGCTCAGTGGAAATTAAAAATGAAAATGTATCTAGAGAGCATGGGACCTAAAATCTGGGACACAATTGAAGAACAATGTATATTTCCTGCTAATACTAGATACACATGGTCTCAATTGAATAAATCCACATATAATAATAATTGTAAAGCAATGAATGCTTTCTACTATTATCTAGGTGATGATGAATTAAATAGAATATCTACTTGTAAAATTGCATATGAAATTTGGGATACTCTAGCCATTTACCATGAGGGAACAACCAATGTTAAAGAAATGAGATTAAATACATATACTATTAAATATGATAATTTTAAAATAAAGCCTGATGAAATTATTTCTGAAATGTATCTCAGGTTCAATGAAATAGTGAATACTATGAGTCTTCTTGGGAAACCAGTGGATAGAAAGGACCAGATTATGAGATTGCATCGATGCCTACCAGACAAATGGAGAGGAACTTCTATTTTTATCCGAGAATCTTATGACATAAGAAAAATACTAGTGAAGGAACTAATTGAAAATATTATGATATATGAAGAAAAACATAATGTGAATCAAGAATTAGATGAAGAACTAAAGAATAAATCTGTAGCATTCAAGACTGCTACCTCAAAGAACAAAGATAAATAAAAAGTTCAAGCTCTTGTAGATACTTCCACATGTGAAGACTCAAACTCTAATAGTGATGATGAGATGGATCATATTGCAAGGAGATTCAAGAAGTTTCACTGAAAGAAAAAGTTCTTTAGACAATAAAACTACAAAGGAAGGTATGATAATAAAGGACAGTGAAAAAATGATAGAAAATGGAATGACAACACAACTGATATAGTCTGTTATGAGTGTAAATGCGAAGTTCATGTGAAGGATGATTTCCCCAAGCTAAAATTGAAGAAGAAGTATGAAGACAATGGGAAAGGATATAAAAAGGATATGAAATCCACCTGGAGTGCCTCAAAAGAAGCTCAAGTGGACCTGACACTTCTGATAGTGACAAGAATAAACATGAAAATCTGTGTTTCATGACAGAAGCATTGGAGGTAACACCCAATTCCCCTATACCTAATGATTATTATTCTGGGAATGAAGGGGAATAAAACAATGATGAAAATATGACTAAGGATGTACTATTAGAATACTATGGAATGCTTGAGGGTACCTTTAATGAGCTCAAGGATAAATATAAACTATTGAAAAGACAACATGATTTAAATTTTAATTACAAATTTGATCAAGATATTGAGAAAGAAAAACGTGCTTAGCTTTTAAAAGAAAATACCGAACTCAAATTATCAAATGATCAATTAAAAAGGGATTTGAAAAAATTTACTACTGGTAGAGATACCTTGACGTAGTTTATAGGGAAACAAATTTCTCCAAAATACACAACTGGTATAGGATATCTACTATGATAGAGAAGGATTATTAAAACTAATTTTTTTCCAAAATCTAGAGATTTCATAGCTAGTTCAAGTTTAGGACCATATTTTGAAAACAAATTCTCTAAAGGACCAATAATAGTTGTAACGTCTCAATAATACATCTGTTTATTATAGAAAAATTATGAGAAAATTATGGGTTCCCAAAGTTTTACTTGCTAACCTCTCTAGACCCAAGAAAATCTGGGTACCGAAGTTACCCCACACTTAATCTGTTTTGCAGAAAAATTGTCTGAAGAGATCCTGTAAAACTCTATGGTACTTGGAAAGTGGATGTTTAAGACATACAACAGGAGAATATTCATGTTACAAAAGCCTAATTAATGTTGATGGAGGATATGTCACATTCTATCATAATGCTAAAGGTAATATCATCAGCTTAGGTCTAATTGGTAACCCTAATACTATATTAATTTCAAAAGTACTTTTTGTTTATGGGTTAAAATACAACCTGCTAAGTATTTCTCAATTATGGGATGATGGATTCAATGTTAAATTTGAAAATGATGCATGTAATGTTTTTAATTCTAAAAATGAATTTTATTTTACTGCTCTTAGAAATGAGAATGTATATGCTGTTGATATAGATTATTTAGTTAAGAAAAATGTTTCTTGTTTAAATGTGTTTTATAAGGAATCCTGGTTGTGGCACAAAAGACTAGGACACTGCAATGTGCACTCACTTAGGAGACTGATTAGGAAAGGTTTAGTTAGAGACTTACCTAACTTGGAATTCCCTCTTAACAAAGTGTGTAATCATTGTCAAAATGGAAAACAACACAAATTTTATTTCAAACCAAATAAAGAAGTTTATAATTCTCAACCACTTGATTTGGTTCACATGGACTTGTTTGGACAATCAAGAGTTTCAAGTTTAAATGGGAATCACTATGTTTATGTTCTTGTAGATGATTTTTCTAGGTACACTTGGGTATACTTTCTGTCTCAAAAAAGTAAATCTTGTTCTTATTTTGTAAAATACTCTAAGTCTGTAGAAAATCTTAGTAGAATTAGAATTAAGACCTTGAGAAGTGATCATGGTCGTGAGTTTGAGAATCAAGACTTTGAATCATTTTGCTCACAAAATGGCTATACTCATAATTTCTCTGCTCCTAAAACACCTCAACAGAATGGAGTTGTGGAAAGAAGAAATAGAACCCTTCAAGAGATTTCTAGGACAATGCTCAATGAATATGATTTGCCTACTTATTTTTGGGTTGAAGCTATTAACACATCTTGTTACATTATCAATAGAGTCTTAATTAATCTTGTTCTTAATAATACCCTGTATGAACTTTGGAATAACAAAAATCGTAAGGTTAATTACTTTAGAGTTTTTGGTTGTAAAGTCTTTATCCTTAACACTAAAGATAATCTTGACAAATTTGATTCAAAAAGTGATGAAGGAATTTTCCTAGGTTACTCAATCTCTATTAAAGCCTATAGAGTATTTAATAAGAGAATCAAATGTGTGGAAGAATTAGTTCATGTCAAATTTGATGAGACTGATCCACATGAACCCGAAACCACTCTTGACCATCTTGAAGAAGATATGTCAATTATGGACCTTAATGACAAAGACAGTGAACCCTTAGTAAAAACAACTAGTTCTAGAAACTTTCCAAAATCTGTGCATGGTGAATCTGAACCTACAGATAATCATGAGGAGTCTAGTTCAACTCTTTCTAGAGGTATAAGAACCCTAAAAAATCATCCTTTAGATACTGTTGTAGGTGATTTAAATAGAGGGACACAAACTAGAGCTTCTCTGAGAAACTAGGTTGAACATCAAGATTTTCTTTCACAGCTTAAATCTAAAAATATTAATGATTCAATCAGTGATGAATTTTGGGTGATAGCTATGAAAGAAGAATTGAATCAGTTTGAAATAAAAAAAGGTTGGGAATTAGTGGATAGACCTAAAGACACCTTGAGCATAGGCACTAAATGGGTGTTTATAAATAAATTTGATGAATCTATAAATATAATTAGAAACAAAGCTAGGTTAGTTGCACAAGGGTATAGTCAAGAGGAATGAATAGACTATGAAGAGACATTTTCACTTGTAGCAAGGTTAGAGGCCATTAGGATACTATTTGCTTATGCAGCTCATCTAAATTTTAAACTTTATCAAATGGATATTAAAAGTACTTTTCTAAATGGGCATATAGTTGAGGATGTGTTTTTTGAACAACCCATGGCTTTACAAATCCCCATTTTCCAAATTGTGTTTCTAAACTGTCTAAAGCCTTATATGGTCTAAAACAAGCTCCAATAGCTTGGTATGATAGACTTAGTTTCTTTCTTATTTCAAAAAGTTTTACTAAAGGAATAGCAGATACTACTCTCTATATTAAAAGAATTTCAAAAGATGTTTTAATAGTAAAAATTTATGTAGATGATATAATTTTTGGATCCTCTAAAAACTCTCTCTGTACTGATTTTTAAAAAATGATTCAAGATGAATTTGAAATGAGTCCAATGGGGGAGCTAAAATTTTTCCTTTTATTTCAAAATTTTCAAAATAAAAATGGTATTATTTTAAATCAATGTAAATATACCAAGGATCTTTTGAAACATTTTGGTTTGGATAGTAGTAAAGGTAGTGATACACCTATGAGTACCACTTTCAAGTTGGATGCTGATGAAAATAGAGAATCAGTGGATGAAACCAATTACTGAGGTATGATCTGGAGACTACTCTATCTTACTTCTAGTAGACCTAACATTATGTTCAGTGTATGCATTTGTGCTCATTTTCAATCCAATCCCAAAGAGTCTCAGTTAAATGTTGTTAAAAGGATTTTTAAATATCTCAAGTATACTATAAATATAATACTATTTTATCCAAGAGGGAATCCATTTGATTTAATATGTTATTCGGATGTTGACTTTGCTGGTTGCAAGTTAGATAGGAAAATCACCTCTGGAACATGTCACATTTTAGGCATGTCACAAGTATGATGGTGTAATATGAAATATAATTCTATTTTATTATCTATTGCAGGGGATGAATATATAGTAGCTGGTAGTTGTTGTGCTCAAATTTTGTGGATGAGAAACTCTTTACTAGACTATGGATATCAATTCAAACATGTCTCTATAAACTGTCATAACACAAGTGCTATTAGCATCTATAAAAATCCAGTATCTCATGCTAGGACAAAGCATATTGATGTAAGACATCACTTCTTGAGAGATCATTATCAAAGAGGTGATATCACTCTTGAATTCATTGGTACTGAACACCAATTGGCAGATATATTCAAAAATCATTTGAATTCTGAGAGGTTAAATTACATCAAATATGAGTTAGGTATGATAAACTGTTGAGTATAGGACCTCACCATTAGACATTACTGATAAGACCTCACCGTTATACCTTACCTATATGAACTCACTTTTAGACCTTATCGATTGGACCTCACCGTTAGACCTTACCAATAGGACCTCACCATTAGACCTTACCGATAGGACCTCACCGTTAGACCTTACCGATAGGACCTCACCGTTAGACCTTACCGATACCTCCTTACTGATAGATGAATTGAGTCTGGGACTTTGCGTTTTTGTGTTCTCATCTAGAATCTGAAACGTTTTATTCATATTACTTATTTATTTTATTTGTTTCTTTTTTCGATCCCTAAATGATAAAAATAAAACATAGATCACATTTCGATCCACATCAAACACTCTCATGAACCTTTTGATCCCCAATCTCAGAACCTAAACCTCTACTGAAACCTTGAACCACTCCAGATCGATGGAAAGAGTCAAAAGGACGTCAGTTGCTGATGAAGGAGATGCGCCAGATCTTAAGAGAACTAGAGCCAAGTCGAGCAGTGGAAGCTAGATAGTGGAAAAGGTTCTTAACCCACATTTATCGAAGAGGGAAATAGTGGTTGAGAAGGAATTAAGTTCAGAGTGGCTGTTGTCGATCTGGTCTTTAGTACTGAAGGCACTTGAAGCTCAGGTATGGGTTGAGTGTTTTTCAAATAATAATGGACGCTATTAACCAATGTTATTGAAGGAATTTTATGAGTATCTCAAGTTTGTGCAGTCTGTGGATCAGCACCGGATAACTTCCAGAGTAAATCGAGTAAGTGTGAGTTTCTACTCTATTGAGTGGGCTGACTGCTTGAGGGTTACACATGAAGGGATTTGTGATTATTACTCAAAAGTGGTTCCTTCCACTAGTGAGTTATTCTGCTATGAAGAATCATTATCTGAATAGACAAGGAATGGAATTCCTAGGAAAGTCATTACTTCTAAAATAGTAGGAGAAGATAAGATTCTCTTTAAGTTTATCTAGCATGTTTTAAGTCACAGGAGAGGTGACTTTGCAACTTTAATGTTTTAGGATGTTTTTCTATTGTATCTGTTAAAGAATGAACAGAAGGTCAACTTATGTAGGCTGTTGATGATTCAAATAGAAGATATAATCAAACCTAGTTCCAAATCCAATGACCTATTTCATGCTAAGTTGATATCTCTTATGTTGAAAGTGAAAGGAGTTTCTGGAGTTGAGGAGGAAACTGTTGTTGTGCAAGATAACCATTGCATCACCAAAGATATTTGTAAGTTGAAGAAGGTCAACTATAATCCATGGATGAGGATATGGTTGAATGATGAGGCTATGGTGTATGAAGAGTTTAACTCTGTTGCTCATCCTACTAGGCCTAAAAATAAGAGATACCCTAGTCTTAAGCCTGATGAAGTAGATCCTACTTATTCAAATAAAGCATAAGAGGCTGCTATTGTGCAAGAAATAGAGAATTATCTTATAGATGACATGAGTGATCCTGACCGTCCCTCAAATACTCATGTTAATACTATATCCTTTGGTGAGCCTAGTCCAAAAAAGCGATTTCCTAGAGGGGAGACTGTCCTAAGGGACAGTGATGAGGAAAACAGTGAAGAAGAAGGAGCTGAGAATGTCTTAAGAGACAATAGAGATATCTCATATGAGGATGAGGACACTAATTCAAGTGAAGATGACTTTGAGACAGCTGCTGCTGAAAGTGAAGAGTAATGTTTAAGTATCAGTCCTTTAATAGACATACAGAAAGGGTAGAAATTAGATATGAAGAAGTTGTTGATTCAGTTGAAGTTGGACTTGTTTTGGAATTCGTTGAAGATTAGGTGGAGGAAGTGGTAGTGGTCCTTCCTGTAAATTAAGTTGATCAAGGAGGTCTGATGGAGATAGATTTGGCTGACCAGAAGAATGCTCCAAGTGAGGGGGAGGTACTTGTTGGTACAGGATCAGTTTCTTTCTCTCATGAGATAAAGGATTGGATAGAAGCTCCCGGATTTGTGGTTTTAGGACTAGATTATGGAGATTCTGAAGATGGACAACCTATCAGAAGTCCTCCAATTCCTACTGTCTCAGAAACTACCATTGTGTAGCCAGCGTTTCTGCTACCTCGAGACTATATAAAGAAGTATGAATTGGATTCTTTGTAATCAGACTTGAAGAGGCATATTGATGAGCAAACCACTGAGATAGCGAGAACAATAGCTCACAATCAAGGACTCATGACATCTGTAGTGGAAAAGATAGTCTCTACCACTCAACCTGCAGTGTTATATGAGGTCAAGGAATGTGAGAATTAGGTAAGAACTTTGGTAGTGTCTATGGAATCAATGAAACAGTCTATTTCCAACTTATATGCATATATGGGTTCAAGATCTTAGGTGGACAGAGACCTTAGATATGTTAAAAGTTTGGTTTAGCAAATGGTCATAGTGTTTGAGGATTTTAAGAAGTCTATGAAAACACATGTGAAAGGAAAAGATGATGATGTAAAAAGGCTGATCAGTGGGCTAACCAAATCATTTAAATAGACTGTGGCTTTCTCTATGGCACCTATGGGTGCATCTTCTTCTTCTTCAACCTCTCCTCTAGTTGACATTTAAGCCTTCAGGATCGTTATTAGAGAAGAAGTGAAAAAGTTCTATGGTTCTAGTACATCAAACTCTCAGTCCATTTCCATTACTAGGGGGATTCATAATCTTGTGGGAAATTATTTAATAGAAGTTTCTCAAGATCATAAGGCCATCAAGGATCAAGTTGAATTCAATTAAAAATGGGTATACACTAAGCATCAGATGGATGGTCACTTTAAGCCGCTTTTGGAAAATTTGAGAATCCCTCCTATCACTCAGGCATTTAAGGATCAAGTGAGAAAGATTAGAGAGCTGACTTCTGCCCTGGAGATATTCATGGAAAAAAAATATGATTTCATATCTGCTATGTAAGGAGGGATAAGCATTATTATGGACTTCAAGAATCTTCTGTTACCCTTCCTCTATGTGGACTGCACACCCATAATTATTCCTCTTACTTTTCCTAATTCTTCAGTTTCCTCAGGTTCCACCAGTACCTCTCCTTTGATGACTCCTGCCCAAGCCATCAGAAGTTTGACCCCAATTATTACTTAGATATCTACTCACTATAGGTCTATTGATGCCTCGGTGGCTAGTCCACCTACACTTCTCACTGCCATCTCTCGACCTATCCCTCCACCTTCAGAACCTGCCTCCTCAGCTTCCAAAGACAAAGCTCCATTGTAAATCTCTGATGTGGATTGAGTGTGGACTGTCTTAGATGATAGGGATCAGTGTATTCTTTTTGTATATTGTACTCCTATTTTATTAATACAAACACTCTCTTTTCTCTATTTTTTATATATTCCTATTTGTTAATCACAAAGGGGAGAAGTTTTTATATGTGTTTATATATGTTCTAGCCTAAATGTAGTGTTTACCATATAATTTGTGTATGCTCACATCATTGATGAAATTAGAAGATGTGCTCACACCACTGATGAAATTGGCACATGTGTTTAACCTTGATTCAAAACTCTTAAACCTAAATATTCAATGACATAATTTGTTATTATCAAAAAGGGGGAGACTGTTGGACTCACCTGTTTTGATAATCCCAAATCATGTTTCATTTATGTGATAATCATGTTTTCATTCTATGTTAATTATGTTTCATTAATGATTCTTGTTTCTATAGAGTAATATTCATATACTCTCAATCTCAATGCTTGATTGGTTAAGCCTATGATGTAGAATTTATCTAAGTACAAGGTCATCGATACAAGGTCACCGATACAAGGTCACCGATACAAGGTCACTGATACAAGGTCACCGATACAAGGTCACCGATACAAGGTCACCGATCCATGTTCACCGATACAAAGGTCACTGATGCAATACTACTACTGAAGGTTACCTATGGAAGGTTACAGTTGGAGGTTGCTGATGTGCACCTGCTATTAAAGCCTACCGATGTGAAGGCTAATATTACAAGTCTACCGATACCCTTACTTTGTCAAATTTTTGATATTTTTCTAATGGTTATATTTGCTAACTTTAATGCTTCTAACTTAATTAATACTTATTGTCGACATATAAGGAGACCATATCTTGAAAGAACGAGTAACGAGAAGGATTGAACGTGATGTACTTACTACTATTGTCAGACCTCAGATATGAAAGAAAAATACTGAGGAATAAATATATATATAGGCACAGAGAAAAACAAAAAATATAGAATTCCAGAAGTAAAATGCATGAGAAAGAAATTACTTAAGAACAAGGAAGAACCATTCGAGCACCTTCACTGTGAACCCCAAGAACTTCAAGAAGATAATTTCAGGAAAATAACTTGAGGCTGCCTTCTATGTCTCATAAACTTTCAATCAACTCAAGATGATGAACACTAAATTCCTGAAATCTAGTACGTAGAGTTGCGACACTCTGTTTTGGAGACAACTTCACGAGATGGACTCAAACTTCAAATTCTTCACTTCAAGGAGTCAAGAGCTGAACTGTGAACACATAGAGCCTTCTAAACTCTATCTCATAATAATTTACCTATTGTGTTTCTTATTTTTACATTTCTGAGAAGTGTGTCTATCTGATTCATACACTGTCTCCTGTGCTAGAACTGGAGGATATTGAATATCCTTACATCGAACCTCACTTACATTTTGTTCCCATGTAAAATTGTGGAAGAGACCGTGCGTGGTATGTATTGTTTGTCTTTTCCATGAAGAATAGTGGTAGAGAGTGAGAACCTTGTATTTTTTGTGAAAACTTTTGTAAAGGCCGATACAAATTGTGTATCATGTTTATTGCTAATATAAACTACTTGGTGGGAGGTGATCACCAAGTGGAGAGGATTAAGTCTCAGCTTGAGACTGAACCTCTTGTTTTACTTCACTATGCACTATATTTTGTTATATTATGTTTTATTTATTTTTCACTACTTATATTTTCTAAAACATAAAACTGTTTTTCATTTTCATTGATAGTTAATTTTGGTTAGTGTGTGTATATGATGAATTCCGTAAACTTGTTTCAAAAGATGAAGAAGTGTTTTTACACCAATTCAACTGAGGGATAATCACCCTTTGAGAAACCTGTTGACCAACTAAACATTCAAATCTCTACTTCCTTAATTAACAGGGCCGTTTTAAAAATGTGGGATCCTTTTAAAATTAGTTTTTTAACAAAAATTTTAATTAAGAACTCAATTCACCCCCTCTTGAGATTCCACTACGACCAACAAACATTTTCTTAATTATATTATTTACCAAATAGTGTAAAAATGGTACCATTAATTTAAGATATCATGAATAACCAAAGGAGAATAAAATTCATGATAATTATTTATTGATTTGTCATAATGTTTCATCAATGTAAGAATAATCATAAATAATCCTAATAAATGATGAGATTGTAACATAGAATTTCTTACCACTTTGGTAACCTTGAATCATTAAATACATGAAGGAATAACATAAAATGGAACTTAAAATATAAAGAGGATAGATAAATACATGATATTACATGTTAAAGGTTCTATATATACACTTCATGAAATAATATATGTTCATATCATAACATATGTCTTAAAGAAGGCAAATTGAGACAAAAGTCATTTACCGATTTGTTATCTTTTGAACTGTAAAACCCATGAATGAGTGATCATAAAATGGACATGTAAATACAAATAACTATCATTTTAAGAATCATAAAATACATCCACAAGTATTATACACACTATATAAATATAATAGGTGGTGAACATGGATTGTTTCTCATAAAAAATAAAAGTGAGACAAAAACCCATTACTACTCGAGTAACTTTTGAATCATAAACCACATGAAAGAATAACATAAATTGAAACTTTTTTATTTCATTAAATAAATTAAATTAATGGTATAAAATTTAATAGGTCAGTATATTCTCACCAAAAAGGAAATGAGTGGTGAATATGACATAATTCTCACAGAGAAAAATGTAAGACTAGAAGTCCCCTTACCTTAAGTCTTGACTTCCTTCATACATGAAAAAAAAATCATGTATAATAAATATAATTTTATTATAAATCAACAAAAGAACCATATTAATTTATATAATACCATATATGATTTTATTATGAATTTATATTACCCATTTATTAACAATTTATTGTTAAAGTTACGTTTCACGTAATAACCACTTTGTTTTTCGTATATGTTTTGAATTGTTATTTTTGGTAATATTTATTTGATCATGATTTCATAATTTAAAGATTGTATAACATGATATAAATATAATTTATATTCAGTATATATATAATTATAATAATCTATAAAATATAGAAATAGGTAATGAAATAGACTGTTCATGGAGACTGTAGGACATACGTACACATGAAATCTGTTTCCATTTTTTATTATATTGAAAGAAAGAAAAGTAAATGATATATATATATATATATATTATAATTATAGTATAATTATTATTTCATATATAAAAAATATTTCTATTAAACCCATCCCTAATACATTCCATGTAAATCGTGAATGAATCACATCGCTTTGTGAGGCGGTAGTCGGCCATATTCATGAACGCCGACATCATATTCTAAAAAAATAGAAAGCATGAATGTATGAGTTATATATTAATTAAATATGCATAAATACATAATAAATATAATATATATCATATATAAACAATACATAAATCACTATTACAAACCTTTAATGGTAGTAATGTAAGTACGGACAACATCAGTTGACGAGGCGGTAGTCCGCCATACACACAAACAATGATTGCGTATCCCATTTGATGGAAGTGTGTGAAGTTATAGGTAATAACATTAATTTTAAAAAATATAAGTATATTCAGGATAATTATTTTATTATATAATAATTTTATAATAATAATTTAATGTGTTGAAGGAGGAAATAAAACAAAAATGAACATTGATGAACCTTACCTCTTCTTCTAGTAACTTCTTTTAGACTGCACAAAAGGAATTAATTGGATAGTTTTGTACCCAAAGTGGGGATTATAGGTTCATAGGATGGAATTTTTGAATATATTTAGATATTAATTGGATAATAAAAAATATTTAGAGGTGTGAATAAGTGGGAAGAGTGAATTCCCTTTTATAATGTAGGAGGAGTGATATTCTTGTAAATACCAAAAGGTAAACACTATTGGGAGGTATCCCTTACATCATGTAACTTCAATAATGAATTTTTTTAGATAAAATAGGTTATATGGTCTTAATATGGCTAAAAATGGGGTTTGGACATGTTTCTAGGTCATTTGTCCCCTTAAGTTAAAGTTTAGTCTCTTGGTAAACACGTTTTTGTCTTAATCACTGTAATTAATTTTAACTTTTTTACTAATAATTTTGGTAAAAAATTAAGTTAACATTATTAAGAATTATAAATTATTAATATTAAAAATAAACAATCCATTTTTAAAAATTCCAATAATATAATTGGTAGAAATTAATTTAAAATTAATCCCATAAACTGGACGAAACAATGGGTTTTTAAAGTGAAAATGTTCAAAAATTTGAAATATTTTTATATCTAATCTCAATGTGAAATTGATTCAAATAACCTAAATTAGATTTATTTGTCTATAATTTAAATAAATATAAATTAAAACCAGATTATAATATTATTTTACTATATATATAAATTATATGAAAAGTCAGTTTTCAATTAAAATTTAGTATTTTTTACTATTCATCAAAAATTGAAACTTCTCAGAAAAATACCAAAAAATTACCCTAATATAATTTTTATGTTATTATTTCAAATATGAATTTTATTTTTTCAAATAAAATTTATAATAGTGTCAAAATTTATTTTTAAGGAAAGTACACCATTAAAAGGCGGTAAAATTGCCTTTTAGAAAAATACATCTTTTTATGCCTAAAATTAGATTTATTATTATTATATTATACCTATAAAATATATTAGATGAATGTTAAAACATTTTATTGAATATATAATATATAAATTTAATTGAAAACATTCATAAAAAAATATTTATCTAATTTATTGGGATAAAACATCTTTGTACATAAAAAAAATAGTTTTTTTTTCAAAAAAGGAATATCTTTATTTTAAAATAGTTATTAAATTCGTTTATAATTAATTAGTTATCAAATAATTCATTTTATATACATGTGTACAGAATATTTTGATAATTTAGTTAATATTATTCATAAATTCCATTCTAATGGTTAGGTGATAAATATAATATTATTTTAACAATATTAATAGTATATTGTAGTTTGGTAAAACTTGGTCTTGTGTGTAATGAAATATATCAAAGGAACCCAGAATTGTGTGTAACATAATCCAAGCATAATGTTGTGTGTACCAAAAGATAATGTAAGTTTTCATATAGTGAAAGATTAATTTGGTGTTTTGTGTGAAGCAAGCATAACTTGGTGTAGCAGACAATGCAAGCCATCAATGAATTTTAATTTATTAAAAGAAATCATAATTTTTTTTCGATGTTACAATTTTCTAACTTCCATCCATACATTCATAAAATGAAAATGTCTCATGTGTTTAGTGTGAGATACCACCTCTATGAATGATGTATTTCATTTTTTTCACCCCTTACATGGAATATATAAAAATAGATTTAATAAATAAATATGATATTAAGATGTAAATATTTTTTTTATAATGGTAATATTAATATTTAACTTATTACCAAGATACCACCTTTTGTTCATTAAAGTTTTCTAAAACAAGATCATAATGGATTTCATTCTCACAAACCATACCTATGACTTACATCAAATGAAAATGGGAATTCAAAAATAATTGAATCATAAAGATTACACTACTTTAACTAATATAGGATTGATGAAATTAGTATCGAATAATGGGTATTGATATCTCCGTTATGAAACTTATACGAAAAAATCAAAATTAATAACATATGATGAAGAAAATAAATAATAAATAACCAATATATATAATGAATTATTATAATTGAATAGTATAAAAGTATTATATTTTAATAAGGTTATGATATATTTTATTAAGAAGGTTGTGTTTGTTATATTGGAGGTTAAAACATTTTTATGGAAGTTAGGAGTAAAGGTAAGGTTTTCTCATCTCAATTTTATTTTCACTAATATATGTTTCATATTCAAAACCTATATTATTTTATTTAGTTTATATAATACCAATGGATGTTTTTAATAATAATTTTAATTAAATTCAAGGGATTTAAAATTATATATCATGATTTCTATTTCATGTTATTTTTACTCAAAAGTTACCAAAGCCATAAGGGATTTTTTCCCAATCTCATTTTTAGTTTGATATTGATATGACTAAGTTTACATCTAATGAATTTGTATGATATTTCTATCTAAAAACAACTATACCATCTTATCCTTTGGTTGTTCTTGATTTTTATATGTTATATTAACATTTCAATTCTCCTTTGGTTCATAATTTACCTGAAGTAATGCTTGTAATAGAAACCGACCTTACCTCTTCTTTTAGGTTGGGAATATTTCTATTCCATGTCTATATTATTTATTTTCTTTTATGGTTGTCCTTATATCCACTTATATGATTTCATAAGTTCCTTTTTCAATTAACCTGACTTTTATTACAAACAGAATCTTCTTTTTACATTTTTTATGGTCATTTTCTGTCAACTTTTATCTTCTTTACAAAGTGTGAAAAGAATATCTTTTTTATAAATTTTACATGAAAACACATCTTCTCACCATCATCATAAATTTTATTCAAGAAAATCCCTCTTAAATATTTCATGGATCTTAAAATAAAATTATATTTCCACTATTATATTATTTTTTTAATGTTACCAAAAGAAAGTGATATTTCTTATTTTTTTTAAATATATTTTTAATGATTTTATAATCATGATTTTAATCTATGTCAATATAATTTAATGTTTTTTATACTTCACTAGAGATATTTTCTAATGAAACCATAAAACTTTATTCAATTTATTGAATATGATTTAGTTTTATACAAGTTTCCATGAAACCCATTTATTTCACATGAGTTAATTAAGATATAATTGAAATATGAACATTTTTATATTCTTATAGAACACATATGTATAGTATTAATAATGTAAAGTATGTACCAAAAATATATATCCCTATAATGAATTAGTTAAAGCTTTATATCTCATGAGATAACATGTAAGGGGTTGGGGAGTGAACTTAGTCCACTAAGAGACTCTATCCCCCAAGGTTTAATGAGAATGGAGAGTAGACCAAATTCACTTTTGAAATCTATACAATATGCAATGATGGTCTTGGATGTGAGACTTGATAAGGGAAATTATTTTCTATACATATGTATGTGTCACATTTTTATTCTTATTTTATGCTCTCATGGCTTAAGATTCTTGACTTATTAATTGTGTTTTTGCACTCAAAAGACCCATGTATTATGTTATGTCGAAGAATTATTCCATGAATCATGATTTCTTATATTTAAATTTTTGGGTATGATTCTTATATATTATGATTATGTAACTTGATTATGACATCATACCCTTATTCTAATATTATTCTCACTTATTATATTTGATTTTTATCACCCATGTTTACCATTATTGGAAATTTGAGCACATACCTTCTTATGTTTTCATTTAACCATGTTATGAAGAAGGGTATTTAGTTTGATATGTATATAAGGGTACCATATTTGAATATTATTTATTGGAAATATTAAAAAATGGTTGGAAAATAAATAAATTAGGTATTTAATATTCAAATAAAGAAACTTCATCATATTGGGTGTCAATTATCTGGAGATGTGTTGAATATTCATTGAAAATTATATAATATGAATTTATGATATAATTGGGTCACCTTAGATAAATTTTTATATGAAATAAATTTTTATCAACTTTAATACTAATGTAGTATCATTTTTTAGCTTCTCCAACCTGAAAAAAATTACGTTGGGTTCTAAAACCTCTTGTTATCACAACTCCATCTTTTAGTATTTTCACTATATAACCATTGTTTTTAAAGATAAACTCATAACCATTTTCATAGAGTTGGTATAAACTAAAAAAATTATGTTTTATCTCATAAAAAATAGGTATTTATTTTATATTATCTTATTTTTTCAAATTTGAGCCACTCTAACACCTTTGATCATTAATAAAGTATCATTTCCAAAAGTAACATCCCCACCTTATTATTTTTAAACATCCTTCAAGTTATTAAAATAAAAAATTATATAATAATAGCATTAAAAATTTACAATCCATGGACTCTCAGATTAACATCCCTTGAATGAATTTTCATCAATGTTTTCCTCTTATTTTATCTGCCTTACTTTTTGAACATTCTATATTTTCTAACTTGAATTTAGTTGAGATGGTAGAATTATATGACACTCTTTTGAGATTCATATTACAGGGTCAAACCATTAACACACTTCAATTTATTAAAACTATTTTTTGCTTCAATTTTATTTTCAGTATGTTTCAATTATTTATTTTTTCAAAATTATTGTTGTCTCCCCCATTGTTCATGCTCCATTTTTGTCTAGGTAAAGACATGTTGTAATATAAACTGTATGCTTTTTGAAAAAACACATAAAAAATAAAAGTAACCGTAAAACCTATTCTTTTAATAGAAATAATTTTTCTACATAGTTTGTTTCATAACTCCATTTTCAAACCTCTAATGAGTTTATTTTGTCAAATAATTATTTTTGACTTGTGTGGAAATTTTTTATCATTTTTTATCCTTCCAGATATGATCAAGTATTCTATTTTATCCAATATTTATTACTATTATAGATTGTTATTTTTCACTATATCCTTTCAGGAATATGATTTTCTTTTAAAGTTGATCAACTCTTTACTTTTCTTCTTCATGTTTAACATCTTATGAATCAATAGTATACGAGGTTAATTTTCTAGAGCACTCACCTGATCTGCACTATCCTTGTTGATGTCATGAATTAATTAATAATTTTTCTTCTCATATTCAACATCCTTCATTTTTATATTTTCTACCTCCTTATCCCCAAAGATGATAGTATATTCCTTTTCATTAATGATCTTATTTTTCTCATCATTATCAAGATTCAAACACTCAATTATTTTTACCAACACATCCTTCTTAATTAAAATTTGATAATTGTTACCATATTTACTTTTGAGATATATATTTCCATATTTAAATCTTTTAATTTTTTTCAAGAACATATTTCCATCATTATGGAGTACTATTTGGATAATTCTCTTTCTTTAGCAACAAACACACTATTAATTTGTGATTTATCCTATAATGAATCAATATCTTCCTTTTACTTTTTCCATGAGTATCTTTTGATAATAATTAGAAGTTTTCAAATCATCATAATTATCATCACCATCTGAAATAATTTCTTAAACTGATAAAAAGTTTATTCTAAATAACATGAATGAAAATTTCTTCTTTTTCTTCTGATAAATATTGATACCTCCTAAAAGAATAATTTTTAGAGAATTTGTTAACAATTTCATTATCTTCACTTAAATTTTGGTCTTTGTATGTAACTTTTATGAGAAGTGACCAATAATTCTACAGTTTAAACACATAATGGGAATATTCCCTTGATATTAGTCATTCCCATTCATTAAACATCTTGAAATTAGGTATAGGGTTTTATAAAATGATTCTATATTATCTTATTCATATGAATTTTTATGATTATATTCTATATCTAGGTTGCTAAAAATATTAACATCTATTTATTTATATTTCTTTCCCTTCATTTGAGAGAACACCCCTTCTTATTTCATAATTTATTAGTATACTATGAAACCCACCATTAGTGAAATAATTAGGGTCATGGAATTCAAGAGATGAAATCATGGCATCAAACATATCTTGTAAGATTCTTAGAAGTTTATTTAAAGTATCATAATATTAAAGAGTTTCTTCAAACCTTATTATAGTATAGAAAATCACCTTTAATTTTTTAAATAATTCATTAAAAACATTCTCATCATAATTTCTAATATCTTAAAACTACTATCTATAAATTTATAGGTTATCTTCTTTCACCTTTCTGTTCCCGTCATAAATATTACAATATTTTTCCCAAATAGAATTAGAAATTTTGTTTCTCATGACCATTGTTAGTTATTTCTTATATAAAGAGGATAAAAAATAAATTTTTTCTATTCCATACCTTTCAAAATTATTATTATAAAAATGTGACCATGTTGAAGTCTCACTCAGTACTGTGTACCATTGTTGACCAAAATAAAAAACATCTACAGAGAGAGAGATATAAGATACTATAACATTATCACATATAAATATGGTAACCCCTTCCACCAAATTTTTTAATAGATTTATTATTGACTAAATTGTATTGATCCATTACAGTGTTCGAGAGAGATCACTGAGAGAATCCTTATGATGTGATACTAATTTTTAGGATCACTCAAGATGAAAAAAACATTGAGATCATGGGGTGAACTAGTGTTTATTATTATTTTAATGATATTAACCAATCTCCAACTTATTCAGCATGTATCCCTCTAAATAAAAATAGTGAAGAAATAAAAGGGAAACATCATAATTTTTTTAACGAGGATTACATTTATGATGGATGAATATTTCCATGATGTCTGATGATTTTTATCCTATTACCATGTAGCTACCATTTTTTATCAAGAAGTTGCTACAATAAAGGGGATAGTTTTGAACCTATTATAACTGATAGAACGAACTATACTTA
The DNA here is from genome assembly GCA_963277665.1 of Viscum album. Classification (NCBI taxonomy): domain Eukaryota; kingdom Viridiplantae; phylum Streptophyta; class Magnoliopsida; order Santalales; family Viscaceae; genus Viscum; species Viscum album. The sequence goes on along the minus strand of OY728159.1, from coordinate 1,233,047,268 downwards.
AACAAGCACCAATCCATTATAATAAAAAAGGATACATCTCTTTAAAGAATAATTACCACTTCTAGGATGATTTTTCAATGGACTTGATAGATACTGATCTTTTTTCTTCATTCCTCTTATAGAAATATTTTACTATCACACACACCTTCTTCTTCGATACTCTGGTTATTCTTCTAGAATACAGTATCATGTTCCTTTCACAATAGTCACTATATTATTTTTATTCTTCTTAATCACTTGAATATATTTCCATGTTTGAATATGAAAATTCTCACTTAATTTTTGAAAGTGTGATCTCTTAAATTATTATTCGAATTTAATTTAAGCCATTCTAAAAGACTTAGTATTTAATTTCCACATGATAATAAAAATTATAATAAATCTTTCTTCTCTAAAAAATATAAGTGCACTAATTCTCTCCATACAAGAATACATGAATAATATCACAGTGTGGTATCTCATATTATAATGCAACTACTTATCTAAATATAGAACCAACATTAGATGATATATTATATTCAAACTATTATAAAGGTTTTATGTTCATCTACATGATATTAATATTTAGTTCTCAATACTCATCTTGAATCATAATTACCCTTTGAATAATTGTGAAATTTATAACCTTAAAGAACATCACAACATCACTATAGTTAACTTCTTAAAGTATCTTCTAGTATACATCCATCTTCTCAAATTTGACTAACTGGTATCTTTTTTGATATTTTTGATGTTACATTTATATATTGATAAAAATATTGGAATTAATTTTATGCATTACTACCTCTTCTAATTCATCAGTTTTTCTCATGGTGTTACTTTCACACATGCTTCAAATAACTTTTACATTTCACCATGTCACTAATAATTTTCTACATTATTTTGATTCATCTTAGAGTTAATTTTACACACCTCAGTGTATATTTATAGGAAGTACCAAATTTTTAAATTCAACTCATTTTTACTTTTATGCATGATGGGAATTTTTTTTAACTCCATGAAAAAATTACATAACTTTTTCAAATAGGCATAAAATATCTTCAACTCTTATCATGCATCACCAACCACTCCAAAATCAACTCCGAACATTATAAATAAATTTATAAATAATAATAAAAATTCCAAAACCTTTCCACTAAAATTATAAATAATTTATTCAGTATATAATAAATTTTTCGGAATTCTTTAATGCATATTTAAAACCTTAACAAAACCAACTTCAAATTCATCCCCCTTAAACCTTTATCAAGAGGATCCTCAAATTAACCAATAACTTGTTAAAGTTAGTGATCTCCACCACCAATAACACTATCAATGGGTTAAATATAGGAACAACTCTCCAAATATCACCTGAAAATGTTATTTCCTCAAATATGTTCATCTATGTATTACAAGAAGTAGAAAACCTTTCATATTTCCAAAGGATTATTTTTTAGATCACCCAATATCAATAAAAATTAACTTAAAACTCATTCACAAATATTTATAATAAATACAATATCATCCTCAACTAGGTTCAATAAAAACCAGTAAAAGAAATTTCCTGCTAAAAATAATATTAAATATAGAAATTATTCTATAAGAAAAATTCAATATAATAGTTTGGTATAAAAGGTAGCAAATAAGGATGATTTTTTAATTATGATGTTGAAATATAGTTTAAATTAGAGTTATATTATGTAAATAGTTTGAAAAATTCAATCTATAAATGAGGAGGATAATTAATTGGAATGAGTTTTTGACCTCAAAGTGGATTTTTAAGTATCTCTATAAGAGCTAGATATCAAATGGAAGGAAATTTAAAAAAATGGTTTAATTTTGAAGGAGAACTAAAATTATGTTAACAAATTACAATAAAAAATTACATGGTTAGATAAATGTGTGGAGGTTCAATCCATTTCACAATAATCATCTGGATTATTAATTGATTATAGGAATAAAATTTAGTGTTATGATAAATTAATTTATAATCTCTATTATTATTTTAAAGTTAGAGGAAAGTGAATGTAATACATTAAATATGAAGTGGTTAATTTAAATAATAGGTTTGAATCTAAAATAAAATGAAGTAATTCTAAAAAGAAACGTTAATTTTTTAAGTGATCAAATGAATAATTTAAGGAAAGGGATAAAAGAGGCATGAGTAGTGTTATTTATTCTTTGAATTATTGAATAACTTGAAATATACATAAAATTGAAATTTGATTTTAAGGAAAATCATCTATGACGTATAAATAAAATAATAAGGGTTAATGGGAAACAAAAGGTTTGAAATAACTATTAACATTGAGGGTTTTTTAAAACCCATAGAGCTATTTAGAGTCTTTGAACATGTAAAGTGAAAGAGATAAAATATTTTCACCAATGAAGTGTCAATTTTATTTCCACATGGGTACCATAATGACCAATTATAAAGAATAAATGATGTACTTTAATGGAGAGGATCCTAAAAATAAACAAATAAGAAATTCATTTTATGGTTATCATTTTTATAGGTCTAACTTCGGTCATAAGGTTGTTAATTATTGGAAAATATTTAATAGAATAAGAATCACTAAAGGATCAAGGGGGTTTAGAGGAAAGAAGTAAACTTAATTCCATTGGGAATATAATTTTTTCTACTTGAAGAAGAGGATGAGTACTACATTTTACATGTTGAAAATATTTATGAAAGACCCTTTTATGTATTTAATAAACTCAAAGTATTATATAAGGGAAAAAATAATTATAAATAATTATTAGATAAAATTTATTTTATGTAATAGATGAATAGTATAATTATCATTCTTAATAATGGTTTCTCTTCAAAATTGATTAAAAACATAAACCTATTGAATAATTTGAATGCTTATGTGAATAGAATGGTTTTATTTTGAAATGTTTGAGCTTTGAAAATAAAGGTAAGTGGAATGAAAAAGATTTCTAGAGATGAATTGGAGAACAAAAAATAACTCTATATAGATGGAATTAGATATAACCACTTAATATTTTTCATCTTTGTGACTAAGGATTTGAAGTAAAATTCATTTATAAGGATTTCCATATTAAAGTAAATGTTAAAAACTCATTAATATGAGGATAAAGGAAAAAAACATCTTTATAAAGTGTATGGAAATTATAATTCAAGTTACCTCACAATTTATGGGAGAATAACTTATGGTATCAAATACTTGAGAACATTCATAAAAAAGTACTAAAAATCTATCAAATATTAAAGCAGTGATAGTAATTATTAATCTAGAGTGATATAAAGAGAATTAGTGTGATTCTTGTATAATATATAATATGGTTTTAAATACTTATATGAAAAAAATTAGGCCAAAAAATACATTAATTGGTTAATATTGATTTTTGTAGTCTTATGACACATACTATAAATAAAAGGAAAAATAAAATATCTTATTATGTATGAATATATAAAAATGAGTTGGATTATGATTATATAAACCAAAAAGGAAATAATATACTATATCCAATGGATTTAGAGACTAGCTAAAAAAGAAACTGGGAGGTTCATCAATATCTTAAAATCAAATAATGAAATTAAATACACCATAATTAAGGTATAGAATTACATTTATAAAAATGGTATAAAACACGAGGTTTCGTTAATGCGTTCACCACTAAAAACTATGTTTTTAAAAGATATAACCAAAAAATGAAAAACATATTCAACACTACTCATTTAGAGTATCATATCATGGAAATATTTGAAATAATTGGCCCATGTGTTGTTTTATGTTAAAAATAAGAAATTATTATGTTCTTATGAGAAGATAACAATATAAGATATGTGGTGTGTGAGGAAGAAAACTCTTAAAAACTTTACAATTATTATAATTGTTACATCTAAAACAAGTAAGGAAATAAAAAGTATGGATATGTAGCTTTTAAAGGACTATTTATTGGATATTTATCTAAGAGAAAAATGTATAAGTGTTTCAATAAGGTGATTAATAAGACCATTGAAATAAATGATGTCATGGTGATAAAATAAAAAAATAGAAATAAGGATAGATTTAGATGTAGATAAAATATCTCAGGAGGGTGAAATTGGTATAAATTTAGAAGAACATAAATTTATATCTCATGAGAAAGACTTAGAAGTTGGATTGAAGGATGATGTTGATGTTGAATAGAGTGAATCACTGAATCAAAAGATGAATTACTAAGTGAAAATTGATAAATCCAATATCATCAGAGATAATAAATCTCCAACACAAATCTATAGGGTTCAGAGTGGTCATCACAATGCCCTATTTTTATAGGTGGATTTGATATCATTTGAAGAAGCGATGGAAGAAGAATCATGGGTTAATGACGTTTTTGAGGAGTCAGATCAAATTTAATAGAATCAAACATTGGATCTTGGGAAAATCCTAATTAATCAATTTTTTATTAAACTAAAATTGGTGTTTGAAAATAAATATGGTGAGCATCGTAATATGATCCAAAAATAAATCTAGGTTGATATAAAAAGGATTTACTCAATTTAACAGAATTAATATGGAAGTAACATTTTAATGAGTGGATAGATTAAAGAATATTTGATTATTCTTGGGAGTTTATATTCAAATATACTTTAAGATATAACAAATTAATAAGGATATGAGATTATTTATTGTATTTTTTATGGAGGAAGTATAAATTGAAAAACTAACTTGTTTTTAGTTAGTGATTATAAAAAAAATGGTATATCAATTTAAGAAAGATTTATATGTTTTAAAACAAGAAGAAAGGTATTGGCATGATCTTCAGGACTCTTACTTAAAGAAATTATAATTAAAAATAGGATGTGTTAATTACAAACTCTATGTGAAAACATTGAAGAAAAAACATTTCACAGTACTTTTGAATATTGATGATATTATCATTAATGGAAGTAAGACATAAGTAGTTGATTTATTTTTGGAATTAATGTGATGGGAATTTGATATGTAAATGATATGTGTTACAATTTACATTATTAGGCAATAATTTAATAAAAAAGATTAATATTATTTTATCTATCAATAAATGTATGTGAGGTAATTACTAAAAAAAATTAGCATGCATGATTTCAATGGTTGGAAATAAAATTGGAAAGCATGAATATAGAAGAGTATAAGATTTGATTTTTTTTAATTATTATAATCTTGTTTTATTTTATAGAGACAAGTTCAGATAGTGTTTATTAAACATATTCATCTATGAAGTTTCAATGTAATCCAAAGAAAAATATCTAACTATTGTTAAAGGAATTATGAGGTATGTTCAATGTAATCTTGATTATATTTTAGTGTATAATATAGGAAAATACCAAGATTTAATTAATTTAGTGGTAGAATAAGATAGAGATTTTGTGGATAGAAAATGAATAGGTGTAGAAGAATTCTTTGTTTGAGGAAAATTTATTGGATGAATTAGTAAGTAGGGAGAGAGAACATATCTTAACCTAATAAAAGAAGAGTATATTTTAGTAAATGTTTTGATAGAGAAGAGAAAACTGATATGTGTATTCAGTTTGGCCCAATGGTTGATTGTGAGTGAGGGGGAGTTAACTATGCTACACAATCATTTATTTCTAGTTACCATCATTTTTTTAATGTAAACTCCCAACGGTTACCACATACATAATTGGGTATAGAACTTCTTTCCAAAGGCAGGTGGCCAGTTAAGGTTTCAAACCCAATGACACTTAGGAACTCACATTGGTCAAGAGGATGGGAGGTCAAGATCATCACAACCTTTGGGGGGGGGGGTGATCTTGTTTCCTACTTTAGGAATCTCTTATATATTTAATATATTTTTTAGAATATCTTTCTAAACTCGATACAAGACAAGTTACCCTAACAAAATGATTAGATATTAACCCCTTTATGTTCAAAAGAAGAAGGGGATCTCATTATTGAATCCATCTGTATGTATCTAAGGTTTTTCATCCGTTTATCAGTAATGAATATCTACTTATATGCTAAAGTCGCATAAGTGGCCACTTTGGAATTTTCTGCCATAGAGGGAGAAAGTTAATATTCTAATGAGAGGATTGAGCCATTATGAGGGATCTTATAAATCTTGATTAAAATAGGAATTAAAATCCATGCAGTTTAATGTCATTCAAAAAGGAAATATGTGTGGGCACTTAGGCACTAAATATTTGAGCTCGAGTCTTGAGAATACATCCTATATATCCTACTTATAGCAGAAATAGGATTTATCATAGTTCATTCATGCCCTTGGGATTGACCCCGAGGTAGATTTCCTTATATGGGAGATTTTTATATTATGCCACTCATCAGGGCTTACATACTGATATTTACCTGGAATATGGAGATTCATGATGCAGATGACATGACCATTGAACCTCCCTAAGCCCATATGAGCTATGATCAATGTGAGAAACAAGGGATAACAAGTAATCACTCTCATTACATATGGATACAGGACTTATATACCAGAATAACCCTTGGTATGTTTAATATGGATCTTGAGTTTTAGGAATGCATCCTATATATCCTAGTTATCACATGAATCAGATTCATCGTAGTTCAATTGACTTCTCATCCTACTAATGGTTGAGGTAGAATGATCATCCAATGAGAATGATTGGTTATCTATGGTTGAGATATAAGAGAAATGAGGGGACATATACCAAAGTGGGTTCCCATTTGAGTTCAGTATTGGGATTTAGTAAGGCTTCCTATGTATCCTAGTTATGGTAGGAATTAGAGTCCTTGTAGTTCAGTGAGTTCTCAGTCTATTGGTGGAGGAAGAAAGATGATCAACCCATTGAAATGATTGAGTCCTGATGGTTGAAATGTTAGATACATAGTGGGACTCACACTAAAGTGGATTCCCATTTGAGTTTAGTTATTGGGCCTTAAGAAGGTGTCCTATGTATCTTAGTTATAGTAGGAATTGGATTCCTTGCAGTTTAATTGGTCAGAGATTACACACTAACATTTCCCTTATATACGAGACATATCATATTATGCTACTAACTAAGTCTTACACACTGAGGTTTCCATTATACTAATAGATACTTGTCACATGAATGATATGATTATTGTGACTCCCTAATCCCACATGATCTATGTTTGGTGTGAGAAACAAGGGATGGAAAATTATTAGCCTCATTGCCTATGGATGTAGGAATTATATGTTGGGACTACCCCTTGGATGTTTAATATGGAGCTCAATCCTTAGGAAGGTTCCCTATGTATCCCAGTTATAGCAGAAATAAGAGTTATCATAGTTCAATTGGTCAAGTCTTACACACTGAAATTTCCATTATATGTAGGAAATATCATATTATGCCGCCGATTGGGGCTTACCCACTAAGGTTGGACAAGGTTATCATGTCTTGGGATTCCTGTTTTACCTGGCCTACTTGTCTTCCTGTCATGAATTGATTGTTCAGTCGACATTCCCTTATTGTCTTCTTAACATGTTGGAGGATGTCTGCCTGACATGACTAAAGACAATCACATGATCCAGTTGATTTGTATGAGGGATGTCATAAGACCAGTATGTCATGTATAAAGGTTTTCACATGATCATGGATGACTTTTCTGAAGTAAATTGCAAGACCTGACTGGATTTTCCTGGAAGCGATCACATGATCACATCTGTCATGATTATAGGTCATCACACAATCCACCTAACATTACATGGTGTCATTACAAAAACTAACTGACATGCTTGGAGGGAATCACGAGAGTCAGTGTGACATGTCTTAGAGGGCACTGTATGTCATGGATGACTTGTTCAAGTGTCATCATGAGAACTGTATGATATGTCTGGGGGATGCTGCAATGTTTGGATGGCTTGTCGAAAGGGTGTCTTAAGAGCCGGTTGATATGCCCTGGTGCTATCGTGAGACTTAACATACATGTACTGATGTCACTATATGATCCAAGTGAAATATCAAGAGTACATCGCGAGTCCAGAATGGAGAGCCCATAGGGTTTCATGAGACTTGGGTGGCATGCCTTGGGGGCTCCATGTGAATTGATCTGACATGTCCATGGGATATCATATGATCTAAATAGTATACCCAAATAACGTTGTATGTCCTGGGTGATATGTCATGGTGTTTCCGAATGACCTGGGAGGATCATACGAAGTGTATGAGGATTAGATTTTATGTTATTCATATAAGTATCAAATATTTTTGTCTTTGTTCCATCTTTTTATTGAATATTATTTATATTTGTTTAGTGTTAGATTGTTTTAGTTCTCATGTGTTTTAGAAAATATGTGGGGAATTCTTTTTGTAACCCAATATAAGTCCTCTGTGTGATCTATGAGTGATCACGTGAAGTGTTTATGAATATACATGATCACTCTAGTTGTTACTTGGATCTTAAATGATGGAAAAATTTCTTTTTTGTGAGATCGACCACTTTGAGAAATCTTCCCTGATGCCTGGGTGCGCCGGTGTAAGGTTCCAAGGATCCATCCATCTCTATAAGTCTTATTTTTTATGTTGGGGTGGAGTATTTGTAGGCCTCATCACCCCAATTATTCACCACTTTGTGTTGTGCGTATCATGAAAATCTATGATGGAGTCGGTAGAGTGATTTATTGTCATGTGTCTTCATGAGGTCCTACCATAGTTTATTATGGGGGCATCACATGATTTTCAGTGACTGTAAGGCCATCTCACCAATGCCCCATATATTGGATTATATCCAATTAATGGGGTTTTGTTTAATTATACATACATGCCAAGGGAAGTTTATATTGTCATATTGATATGTACAAGGGCCTTTACGAGATCCAGGTGCCTGTCAAAAGGCCTTCGTTTGATCTCATCCGACTTGTCCGGGACATTTTGTGAGATAAAGATGTCTTTTAAAGGAATTTGTGAGGCCATACTAGTGCATTGCATGAGTTTTACGATTTCAAGAGGCTCCATCCTTTACCATTATTTATTTTCCCTATTTAATTTACAAGGGCCTAGGGTCTTGAAAGTTTTCTTGAGTTTTTCAAGGATAATCACTCTTCATATTGGTGATGCATCACATGAACAAAAATAGGTCTTATGGTGATGAGAGATCATTTATCATGGGAAAAACCTTCTTCTTATTTTTGGAACCAAAGGGGGGGGGGCAAGACTGTTTAGACATGTTCATGGTCTTTCACGTGATGAGGGAAATACACCAATGAGGTCTCACATAGTGGGGCGTACATGTCTCCATGGGTTTGTAGTGCCTTATAAACTTCTTGGGGGCATGTCACATTATGTTTACGATTTCAAGAGGGTCTCTCCTTTCCCATTTTTATTTCATTTATTAATTTTAAAAAGGTTGGGGTTCTTGAGAGGTTTTACGAGTGTTTCCAAAGATAATCACTATACCTATTAGTGATGTGTCATGTGATATTTACAAAAAAAGTGGATCCCGACTTTTGTATATTTTCCTCTTATTTTCTAAGGATTGTTGGATGGATTTTTAGGCATCTTCTAGTTGAAAATTCTCATGACCAGTAGGTGAAGAATGACTTGTCAAAGGTACTTCATGGGGCATTCTGCAGGTTATGAACTACGTGTGGCCTTACTCATAACCTTCTATAGGTCATGCGATCCGTGTGATCATGTCTATATTATTATTCCTTTTCTTTTCAGGTAAAATAATACACATATCCAAGTATTTATTTCTTTATGAATTTGATGATACTCATTTAGTGGGCATCAAAAAATCCCTCCCTTAGGAGAGACATCTATGAGGACAAGGGCTCGGTTCTGAGGAAATTATATGCCCTCCCAAGTCTTTGGATCAATCTCCAATCGGTGTCTTGGGTGAAGTTTAGTCTATCAGGTGACATTTGGTATTATTCATAAAGACATAGAAATAGGGGAGCACAAAGGAATTCATTCACCAGCTACATGATTACCTAGAGCTCTTTCTCCCTTCTTCCATCATGTAACCACACTGTAAGTCCTTCTAACCAGAACCCATTTTGATACTTCACCGTGAGCATATTTTGAGAGAATCTATTTGAAATAAATCCTTTGTCTAGGATTCCACTCGAATCAATCCATAGACTTATCTTCAGTAATGTTTTGAAATTTGGATGTGGGGATTCATGATTATCTTGAGGGTTTCATGGGATATAATAACTTGATCACATGATCCTTTGACTATTATGTGGTTCACATGACCATGTAAAGTTCATGCAATCATGAGTTTTCTTAGAGGTTATGTAGTTTCATGATTCCTTGAAGGTTTATGTGATCCATGGGATATTCATGAAGTTAGAAGATTCATGAATCCTTTGTTTGATTCAGGAATCTCTTTGATGATTCATATGATGGGCATGATGTTTTTGGTTTATTCCTTTCTTTTTACAACATTTCATTTTATCTTTCTGGAATATTCCACTTAATTTTGTTCAGATGTCTTATGACTCTCATTAAATTTACTCTACAATAGTTAATTAAAGGGCCATGATTTATTGAAATCATAATGATGACCCTCGATATCACATGAATTTTGATAATGAGATTCTAAGATGGATTCTTCCATTCGACCTTCAAAATTATCATTTATCACACCAGCTTCCTCTATATGGGTTCATCCTACTGGAAGATGTTTTCAATCCTCCCTCATACTTCAATATTCCATCTTGTTGGGTGTCAAATTCTCTTAACTGTACTAAGATGACAACTGTTTGGGATGGAAAAATTGTGACAACCTGATCCTAGGTGTTATATTATATATTAAAAAACTCTCCATTGGTTGCATAAGACAGTTATTTTTCTCAACATCCCATCACTCAGAGCTAATATAATATATTCATCTCTTCTCTAAACAACCTGGGTGGAAGATGAATATAAAAATGGGATCTTTATCCTAGTGGTAATTTTTTTGATAAATGGTCATGGCCATTCTAGTTTAGGAAAATATGATTATAGTTTACTGAATAGTTATATACTATCGATCTTTATTAAGTAGTATGGATTTCCCAATTTATTTTGTATCGCTAGCCTGATCTTCTTTCAGAACTTATTAACCACTGGTTTCCTAACACCAACTCATATTATTCATCCCATAGAGAGATATGAAATATCCTATGAGATATCTACCAAGTGGTAGGGATCCCCTCTCTTCGAGAGATGCACAATGAGTTACATCCTACCACATATGTTTGGGATGACCCTTTTGTAGACTCCAGTCTTGGTGAGGGACATGCTCATCATTGTAAAAGAAAATATAAAAAAGGAACTGACTATGTGCTCTCTTATCTCTTATAAATGCTGGATCAACATTTTCTTATATTTTAATGGAGCTAGTAAAATGACCATATGCTCCTATCAGTTCCCTTCCTAGAAAGTTAATGGCAGTTCCAACTCATATTGGCCTATTTTTGAAGTCAAGGATCGTAATTCATGGGGATATCAAGTGAATCTAGAGATCTATCTAAGCCTTAGGATGGCGGTCTTCATGGTCGTGTTCCTAGACAAGTGGATTTTCCCAGCCAAGACACATGTTCAGGAATCTGGGTTAGTACACTGGTAATGGCAGTGTAGATTGCAGAGGCATGACACCTTAATCTGGAAGTGATGAACCTTGAACACCTTTACAAACACTTGGTCCATATTCAGAAAGGTAGCATCCCCTATAGGAATAATTGTCCTTTTTTATTTTTGTTTGGTTGTATAGGGGATCATTTACATTACTAAGAATAGTACAATTCCAATAGGATCCCTAATGCCTTATGTTATCCCAAGTTTCTGAACATATCTAGGGTTAGGGTTATTTCAATAAGATTTGATGAGGTTACCAGTGTGTTGAGTCAATATGATAGTTTTTATTTCACCTCTTATCCCACATCGACTAGGTTGATCACTAGAAATGTATGAAAATATCTCAAAAAATAGTCATATAAGATCTCCCTTAGAGATAGGATTCTTGAAGCCAAGATGGACAAGTTGATCATCTGTGGTCCATATAAACCTTATCAGCCTTTTCGCATTAGTTCAGCTTCAACCTAAGGTTCTCCCCTCTTCCTTCAGCTGGTGTATGAGGAAAGTGACACCCTAGGACCATATTTTAGTTTTGGATGATGTTGGAACATTAAGACACTGATACTGAGATCATTCATCCATATATTTATGCTCCTTTCGTTCTTACTCAGGATTATACCTAGGCTTGGATAGCATTCTAACCGGGTGGTGTGCTAATTTTACTGGTTCATCATGTGGATATGCCATTTGCCTCACTAATCAATATATCCATGTTAGTGATGAAGTTGATTTAGGAATTGGGAGAGACTTCGAGGAAGTGTCATTATCCCAGTGAAGACTATCCCGATAATGGGACCAAATCTGTTGAAGAAATCAGCCCTCCGAGAAACGAAATGGGTGATTCCTCTATTGAGGGGGGGGGGGATATATAAATCCTCATCTCCTATTTCCTTTCTAGATCAACCATATATTCTTCTTTTTGGAACACCCATCACATCAGTTACATAATCTTAGACATAGTGCATACTGATCTGGCAGCAGATTCACGCCTTGATTACTGAGACTCATTTGGAAACATTTTGTGACCAAGGGGAACACCTTCATTAGCTATTTAATGACTCAGGGGCTAATTATTTTGATCGAAATTCACTATAAAAAATCATGAAACAAATTATCCTGAATTAGTAAGATTTTGACACTAATGATAGGGGTTTTCATGATCTTAAAGACACGGCTCCCCTTACAGGATAGACGATGGATGCATTGGAGGCACTGGAGAAGAGTCACCGGTTTATATTTAAATTGAAATTCCAGATGGATTACTAGACCATGGAAATATGTAGATATATAGAAATCATAGATCACCTAAGGTATGAACTTTCAAATTCATCATCCGTATTGGAAACTACTCAAAAGAGAGTTAAGGAGATAACTACTTCAGTAGAGACTCACCATCCTGGAAAAAAGCGTAAGAGGCGGGCAAGTGACACTTCAGTTTTCAATTAATGCTTCTCACCAGACTCTTGTTGACTTGGCCAGATCAGCCAATTGAATCTTATTGTAGTTAAACCATTGATACGAGCTCTACTTTTTATGTAATTCTTATAGAGACTCCGAAATGTAATGATTCCTCCTATTTAGTTCTATCAATGAATAGATTTCATAAAATTTTCATGTTACTATCCAACTTTTATTTCATTCATGACATTCATGAATCTTCAATGATTTGATGTTATATGAATCACCAACAATACCCATCCTTTTTATAATATCAATTAAACTTGAATGCCTAGATCTGAATATTTAAATCATAACAGATTATTCTTGATAAGTGCTCATGAATTCCCACCAATATGAGATTCCTTATTGATATACTTACTATAACTATCTTGAGATTACTTGATTAATAGAAGGATAATTGGGTAGAATATATATCCCTGAGGAAAATTTATTTACCTTTTTCCAAATTCGATAGGCTTGGAAAGAGAAACTTGATTTTACTAAGGCCATATGGTAGGCCTTATATGATTTTTCATTCTTAAATACTAAAGCGCTGTTGTGTTTTAGTTTAGAGCCTCTTAGCTTAGACCTTATATTACTGTAGTTTAGGGTCTTTTAGCTTAGACGTTCCATCACTATAGTTTAGGTTTTTTTTCAGACCGTCTATCACTATAGTTTTGGGTCTTTTAGCTCATAACTTCTATCATTGTAGTTTTGGATCTTTTAGCTCAGAACTTCTAACACTATGGTTTAGGATCTTTTAGCTCATACTTTTTATCATTGTCGTTTATAGTATTTTATCTCATACCTTATATTAATATAGTTTAGTATATTTTATCTTGAAACTTCTTTCATTATATTTTAGGTTCTTTTAGCTCGGAATTTCTATCGCTGTAGTTTAGGGTATTTGAGCTCAAACCAGAGTATGAATGTAGTTTAAATTATTACTATTATAAATTGATCAATAATCATGTAAAATGGTGCATAAATTCTAGGAATGATTCAAAAAATACTAGGGTGTTGAGTTCCTCTGTGGTGTTGTCGAGGATCATGAGGATCATAGATCCTTTAAAAAAAGGATATGTTGCTAGTTGGTAGGTTAAATCCCTTATGTGTTGATAAAATTAACAAATAGAGGTGTCTCCACTCTTTTCCAAGGGTTATGAAAGGTTTATGAGTGGAATATTGGTTGAGGGAGAAATACTATGGATTCTAGGTACACCCGAATAGTTGGATTATGGGTGATATAAGTCATAACCCAAATGTTTGATTCAATGAATATGGGATGGGCTAGGCATGCCGTGGATTAACTATGAAACCCTAAGGTTCCAAGTCATGACACAATGTTTCCAGGGCTCATAAGGATTGAATCTAATTTCTCATATAGAGGAGATGTCTTTAGTTTGTAGGTCAAAGACCTTATGCATCAGTATAATAGTCAAGAAAAGATGATCCCTAATACTTTATGTGGGCCATGAAAGATTTGTGAAGACTCAAACATCCATATGATGAGGTTGGGTATAGAGGAAAGCTATCCAGGAAGGGTTCTAAAACCCTAAGGTAGTTCAACTCTATATTGTGAAGTTTGAACCCTACACCATGCAGTTTCAAATCATGAGGCATGGGCCATCAAAGGTTCGGGAATGGAGTGTCAAATTCATTCTATGATAAAGGGTACAAAACACTGCGATTTAACATAAAGGATGTTGTATCTTGTCAGATAGTTTGGTATGGGGATTGTAAATCATGGTCCAAAGTGATCAGTTCATAAGGATGATTTGGGACAATCATATCGGGAATAACCTAAAACACATTGAGGTGTTGATTTTTGATGTGGTGATGTCAGGGCTCACAAGGGTCGAAAATCCCTTTTTTTAGAGTGACACATTTGGTTGATGACTATAAGTGTGTTTGCTGGAACCATAGACTTACATACATAGTCAAGAAAAGGGTCTATTGAAGTCAAGCATCCTTTTCCAAGGGCCATGGAAGGTTTATAGTGATCCAAGGTTCTCAAATCATGGATTTTGATTTGTGGAAAGTGTAATATCTATGAAGGGTTTGAGCACCCTAAAGGTTGTTTCACCACATAACAAACATATTATCATGGAGATGAGATGTGATAAATCATTACTATAACTTTTTCCTGGACTAGGGGGTCTAGAGATCATAACATGGATTTTATTAGGGCTACAACGTAGGCCCTATGAGATTTATGCATTATTTATTTGTGCCATAATTGTTACCTAAACTCTCGATATGTAGAGTGTAGCGAGAAAAGACTTGAATTTTTATTAGGATGTCCTTTTTAGGGTTTCATCCTAACAAGCTTTGTGTCTCTTTATCTAGTATTTTAAGGTCTTTTGATTTTGGCTATTATAGGCTAGAGTTTATGTTTATACATATTTGATGAATGTTCATGCAATTGAAGGTCACGATGCACATGGAACTAACATGAGGTATGATACACAAGAGCCTAATTAGGATACCTAGGGTTAAGAGTAAGACATAATCATTTTAAGTGGGAGATTAAAATATTTTAAATCATGGGTCGAGGTTCTCAAGTCATGATTAATGATACAGGAAAATCATACTTGGAATGGATCAGAAAATAATGACGTGTTGAGTTCTGCTACGACAATGTTAGGGATCAAAAGTATCATAAATCCCTTTTTGCAGAGTGATGCATTTGGTTGACGACCATATGAACATTTATAGGAGCCATAGCCATGCATGAATAGTCAAACAATGAGTCTCTTGAAGCCAAGTATCTTTTTCCAAGGTCCATGAAAGGTTTTCATAAGATTAAGGTTCTCGAGACATGAAGTCTTATTTATGGATTGAGGTGCTTAAAAATGGTGGAAAACCTCATAATCTAGCTGACCGAGGTAAGGATATTGTAGTCCATTGATCAAGTAGGATAATAGATGATGGTCTTTATAATTTAATGTCATGTAGTAGGGATGTAATTTCATTCGTATAGTTTAACATCAGGTGTTAAATACATTTTCCTTTCACTTTAATGTCATGAGGTAAGGATGTATTTATTGCATAGTTTTAATGTCATACCATCATGATGTTTTCCGTGCAGTTTAATCATCATGTTATAAGGAATTGGGTATCATTTGCTGTATCTAGGACCAAGATTGGAGATCTGGGTGTCACTACATATCCTATGATGATAGAAATCAAGCCACATGTAGTTTTGAATGGGAAAATCTCTATACAGGTATAACCCATATGTGGAGATGAGAATTGTTTCCATTATTTATTGTAACTAGTCTTAGAGTTGGATATCTAGGTTTCAATACGTATCCCATGATAATAGGAATCAATGCACATGTAGTTCTCAAGGAGCTATGCAGTTTAACATTATGCAGAAAGGGTGATGGATTTTCGATATAAAAATGGGTATTATGGCTAGACCCAAGGATGGAAATATAGGTGTCACTTCATATAACTTTTTAATAGTAATTAATCCACACATAGTTATTAAAACATAAGCTTCCTACACAAGTATCACCTATAGGAATGAAGGGGGGAATTTTATGTTTATTTATTGTGACTACACTCGGGTTTGGAGATATAAGCATCACTACATATCCTATGATGTCAGGAATAAAATCACATGTAGTTCTTGATTGGAGGTGTGGTAGGAGACCAATCACCCACAATAGTGGTCCTCTTAAGCGAGGTTAATAGGATTGTGCAACGTTATGTCATGCAAGTGACATCAACCATGTAGTTTAATGTCATGCAGTGAGGACTCATGGTATGCCTTTTAAGGTCTTTCATTTAGGTCCATGATGAGACTATTGTGATATTTTATTCCTTATTTGTGTGGGTAATCCCTTACTAAAATTTTTAAGCTCTTGTGATGTATGGTCGGTGTAATAAACAAGGAATGGAAAGGGTTACTCTCACTATGTGGAGGAAATTAAGGATATGATAGAAGAATTTTGTATCATGTGGTGGCTAGACCAAGATATAGGATAGATGTTTCCCTATGTATCTCATTTGAAATGAGAATTAACCCATACATAGTTCTAGAAAACCCATTCAGTTTAATGTCATGTAGAAATGACATCAGTCCTTGAGTTTAACAACTTGTGGTGAGGATTATGGTCACCCGATGACAAAGGGAAGTAACACTATGGGTATGTGTAGTTTTACATCATGCATTAAGGACATATGACATGTATTATAACATCATGTGGTAAGGAAGAGGATCACTTGAAGTGAAATAAAATGAGTATTGTAGTTGGGCCCAATACTAGAGGTTCAGACATCACTATGTATCTTGTAATGGAAGGAATTAAGCCACACATAGTTATTAGATGAATAGATTCCCTATGTAGAGATAACTATTACAGGGGGAAGAGAGAATTTTATCCTTTCTTCACACAGATCTAGCTCACATGTGGTGATTCATTTGAGATATGGTTCTTCCTATGTAGTTTAACATCATGCGGTGAGGACATGCTCTATAAAGTTTAGTTTCCTGTGGTTAGGACATAAGATGTTGCATAATTTAAAGACATTCTTCCAGGACTTGAGATGCTAGGCAGTTTAACATCTTGATTCTAGGAAGATCTTGTGTAGTTTAACATCATGCAATTAGTATGATCTTGTACATTTTAACCTCATGTAACCAGGACAATCTTGGGAAATTTAACATCATGCAACCATGATGAGGGGCTTTTGAGGAAAAATATGAAAATTATTTCTTGAGAAACCTCACATTGGTTGGGGTGTGACATGCTCTTCATCAATTATGTCCAATGAGTAAGATCCATTGTAATAGACCTTATGTGTAATGTAAGGACCTTCCCATTTGGGTTCCAGCTTTAGAGGATTCTTTCCTAGTATCATTGGGGGTCCTGGGAGCCAGAACCAGTTCTTCTCAGAGGAATGAATAGAGGAAAAACTTCTTATTTAATGCTCATGAAATTTGATTCTAATGGACTTCAATGTTGTGCAATATACACAACTTATTCTCATCAAGACATTAAATTTCATCCAACTGCATTTATGATTTATCATCATCTAAGAGTTGTCCAAAAATGGCTATTCGGAGTGAAGGAAGATGAAATTCTATGGGTAACATTGCCTCAGTCCCATACACCAATGAATATGGAATTTCTTGTAAAACAGTACATGTGGTGGTATGATAGGCCCATAAATCATGGAGGATCTTTTCTGTCCCAGACTTCTTATCTTTATTCACCATATTTTGGAGTATATTTGAAAGAGTCTTGTTAAAGGACTCTATCTATCCATATTTCCACTACATGATAGAGAGATGAGTGATTGGACAAGATATTATACTCCTGGTATGGTTTCTTTAACTCTATAGAATAAATGTTCGTGTTGTTTTCCGTCAATATCATGTAAGGAACTTTGAACCTGATTATGATATGGGACTTTATGATGTTGATGATATTATTCATCCCAACTTCCTTGAGTTGTATTACCTAAAATTATTTGGAAAAGAAGTTGGTATCAGTAAGGATGTACTTGAAATCATTAGCTATGGATGGGGGATATGGCCCGACAACATACATTCCCCAAATAGAAAATGACATGGAATATTTAGCTGTATGTAAAAATTTTGGGGGTTGGTGGATGAAGTTTTCATGGATATAGAATGCATGAAATTTCTTGGTGAGTCTCATATAGTCATGTATCATGGTTTTATAGTAATAACCCAACCTCCTGATTTGGTGGGAGAGCCTAGTCCCAGACTGATGAGTGCTACAGGAGCCTGCATGGACTTATTCCATGATGGCCTAAATCTCTATTTATACTATGCATCTGAGGAGGATTTTGTCAAAGTCTCTCTTGTAGATAGATTTATACTCATTTGGGTCATACCACATGCTAAATTTTACCTCACAGTACCGAATATGTTCCCTTCCAACTCAGTTTGTTGGGAGAATCCCATTTTAGAGATAACTGATTATGGGATCCATCCATATAGGGGTGGATATCAATTCATCATGCTCTAGGGTGGTGTTAACCTAATTTCTTTCTTTCATATCACAGATTAAGATCGATGAGACCATTATTCAGTGCATGATGGAAGATTTCTTCCTCCTGATTTGGGTCATCCAGGACTGTGGCTCCATTATCTAATGTGTTGGTGTGAGAATTCTATGATCGGGGAACATGATGCAATGTGGGCTTAAAAGATAACTCTTCCATCAGTCCCCTTATGTCACCAATGAGAGGGTCCAATTATTTCTTTTTGATGGTATATTATCCATTTATATGATTTATAAATAGTTCTGAATCCCCTTTCGTATTCAGGTAGGCTATCTACAACTGTAGGGTTAGTTCTAAGCCAGTGATAAGGGATTGGTATTCAACGTAATTATTCATGCTGCCCTCAGATAGTTAGAAAGAGTAGGGAAAATGATTTATCGGGATATACAAATACAATCCCTAAGAAAACCCAATTGAGATTTGGGTCTTCTATCCTTTTCCTAACAAGACTTCGAGAGGCATAGTCAAAATACATCTCCTGTGTCTAGGGAGTTTCATGGGAATAAAAGATCCCCCCATCTGGGAACTCAGTGTCCACTAGTGTATTCTCTGAGGTGGGATGTTCCATGAGGAAATCATCCAGGGATTTCTCTTTCACCATATTTTGTGACACGAACTGGATGTCATATTATTTCATAATGACTTCCCATTAGGCTAGATTCCTAGTTAGAATAGGGTGACCAAGGATGCACTTAAGTGGATCAATATGAGAGAGAGGGTGGAATTTGTGTTGATGCAAGTAATAACTCTTACTTTTCACTAAAAAGATGAGTGCAAGGTAGTTCTTCTCAACATTAGAGTATCGTTTCTTAGTACCTAACATTGTTTGACTAAGGTAATAGATACTGTTCTCACTTAACACATCATTTTTCTATTTGAAAAGGGCACCCGGTGAGAGATCCATGGCATCCACATACAAGATGAGTGACCTCCCTTCCACTATGAGAATCATAACCAGTGGGAGCAGTAGATACTTCTTGAGACTTTTTAATACTTATTGTAAGTCCCCATCCCATTAGTAGGTGATTCCCTTCATCATTAGCCTAGTGAAGGGGAGAGCTTTTCCTGCCAAGTTGGATATGAAATGCTGAATTTAGGAAAGATTCCATTGGATCCCCTTGAGTTATTTGAGATGTTTGATGGGTGAAATTTCTAAAATAGCACTAGTATTATCTAGTCCAACCTCAATTCCATGAAAAAATACCAAAAATCAAAAGAACTTCTCTAATGTTACCCAAATGGGGAATTTCAGTAGATTCATCTTCAGACTAAACTATTTTAACTTTCCAAAGATCGTTTAAAGATTCGTGAAGTGATCACATCACTATTAGGGTTTGACCACCTGGTCATCGAAATAGTATTTTTCTATTCTTCTCAATAACAACTTAAAGATATGATTCATGGCATATTGATATGTAGCACCAGTGTTCATTAACCCAAATTGCATAACCTGATAGAAAAATATCCCTTAAGGCGCTCTGAAGGTAGTGTATTATTCATCTTTAGGGGCCATATCTATTTTATCATACCCTAAATACCCATCCATGAAGGAGAGTTATTGGAATCTAGCAGTTTCATTGATCAAGATTTCTATGATTCGGAATTGGAAATCATCCTTTGAACAGTGCTGATTAAGGTCTCTAAAATCATTATAGACCCTAATATGCCCATTATTTTTCTTGAAGGGGATGATGTTGGTGATCCATCTTGGGTATTTCACTCCTCATACAAATTTATATTTGATTAATTTGGCAACTTTCACCTCTTAATCGGTGTCATGAGTGGGGTGCATCCTCTTGGATTCTTACTTGAAGCCTCTATGATCATTGGGTAAGATGAGATGGTGCATAACCACATCTGAATTGAGTTTGGGAATTTATGTATAGTTCTAAGTGAACACCTATCAATGCTTCTTTAGAAATGAAATATACATATCTTTCCCTTTTGAGGGCCATGGTGGTGCCAATTAGTGTTGGCCGTAGGTCTTATTCTATTCCTAGATTTACTTGATTGAGCTCATTGATGGTAGAGAAGACACCTTCTTCAAATATAGGAGGGGTGTTCATGAGTTCATCCTCTTCTTCTTCTATCTATAAGTCTGCGGTGGCATTCTCAAATAGAGGTAGTAATCTGGGGGATTATTTATCACTTTCCAGGTGAGAGAGGATATGAGAAGAGACATTATTCTCCCTTACTACCTATGTCATTGCATAGAGATGCCAAAGCTAATTTTATTTTACATTGTCACTTGGGACAGGAGGGTCTTGGACCTCTAAAATTAGGTATATCACCTAAACTAGATTTATGGGGAGCACAATCTCAATTGCTCTTACTATAGGGATTTT
The DNA here is from genome assembly GCA_963277665.1 of Viscum album. Taxonomy (NCBI): domain Eukaryota; kingdom Viridiplantae; phylum Streptophyta; class Magnoliopsida; order Santalales; family Viscaceae; genus Viscum; species Viscum album. The sequence goes on along the minus strand of OY728159.1, from coordinate 1,233,025,929 downwards.
CAACGGTATTCCCCAAGCCCTTGGGGGCTGCAACCTATATTTCATCTTCTAAAATTGGTTATTTTCATCCCATTTTGTAGAAATATGATTCAATATTTGTGTCTTCTCAAGTATCAAAGGGGTAACTATCACCATAAATTATGCCCACTTTTCCATCTATGGGTTATTTCATACATTGATGGAATGTTGAAGGTAACTTTATGTGGATATGAAAATAGGGCCTTCCAAGTAGGAAATTGTATGCAGTGTATTACTGAATAATTATAAACTCAGTGTCATATGTGAGATCCCCAAACTTATCTTTGAGTTTGATCTTCCTAAGTGATCTTTAATCATGCTTATGATACCCTTGAATGGTTATATTTTTGGGATATATGTCCCCTTATCTATATACCTAATATTTTAGGGTTTGAATTATGATGAGATTGATCTTAGAGACACTATCAATAAAAAACATTCATATATTGAGATTATCAAGTCTTCTCAAAACATATAGGGGTATTATGTGTCCCTAAATGAATTCTTCTTAAGAATTATCTATGAACATGATGCTGACATGACATTTTAAAAACATGGTCTTCATTTGATAGACCTCAGCTTTAGTGACTTCTGTCTCAAATTCTAGTGGGCTTTGGAGGGATTTAATGAGTGTCTTTATAAGTTATTTTGAAATATGAAGCATATCAAGGATTGATATCTTAGCCGAGACAACCTCTAGATATTTTATAATGTCATAATTTTGTTCCATAGGTTGGATCTTCTTGTGGTGGGGTTTATCATAGACAAATGGTTCAAGAATCGAGGAATTTGAGATGTATGGTCATGGTTATTGTGAAGAGGTTGTGGGAACATCTGCTACTAGTGAAGTGGGTCATGTAAGCCTTACCCATCGTCTGAGATGATCATATAATTGAAACCCCACTAAGACTCCATGCAAGAAAAATGGGTATAGATGAATGTTGAAGGTTTTTGGGACGCCTCCATGACTTCGTTGGGATGGCTGGAGTTCTTTACCATGGGTGTCAACTATATATATATATATATATATATATATATATATATATATTATGTGGGGATGTGATAGAAATATTGGGTCCAACCATTACCTTGTGATCCACTATATCCTTGGTTCCTACGCATGTGGCCTCCAGTTCCTCAGTTTGGTACATGGAAATCATACTTGGAGGCATATTCATCATCGAAGAAGGGGTATTCTAAGTGTATCAAATTGATAGAACCAAATATGATCTTTTCATCTGATAAGGGCTAATGTTTTTATGGCGATGACCATGCTTCAAATGTTGTAGGGAATAAATATGCAAGAGTAAGATATTTCATTGGAGTAGAATATGACTCATCTTATTCTATTTCTTCATACTTTCAGTGGTTGCACCAACTTTTTGGAGACATATACAATGTCAAATTCTTGGATAGTGGAGTTGCTGCAGGTTTGTGTATCTATGATCTCTGGGTGGCATGAGCTCAGTCAACTATTTTTTGAGTCATCCGGTTATTGAAATTATGTTCATGCTTGGCTAGATCTTTATGCCAATCACTCTCTTCTTCTAACTGGGCAATGGTTATACAGGCCACCTATTCTGATGAGTTATCTAAAACCACCTGTCCAAAATCAGCTATTCCTTGAAGGACATATTTAAAGATGAAGCAGTCCTAGATATTTTAACCCAGCCTTTTATGGAAAGGTAAGTAGTCGGTATGGTAAGTGAGGTTGAACTTATTAGGTTTCTTGGGATGTGGTAGCTTGAGAAAGTTATTTTCCATGGATTACAAGAAATAATAGGGGACTTGTTCATTTCAAATGGAGTATTCTTTATTCATTCATTCCTCAAATCTCAGATGAACCTAATTTCTCTATTATTTTATATGAGGGTGATTTTGTGTTTTTCTCCACTCAACAGGAGGTTTAGGGAAGTTCGAGACCAACCTAGGTGCTTGGATGGGCACTACTACTGGATTGAGAGTGAAAACTACAACTTCTACTTTTCCAATCCATTTCTCCTATGATGAGGGAATAAGATGAGATTTGGATTAGGTCCACTGAATGACATATTCTAATCATTATGTTATTTATACGAACTCATGTAACCCACCTGGATACTTTATTGGGATCAGAGGTTCCTATAACTCATCCTAAAGATTTTTAGTACAGAGTTCCAGTAGTTTCTCTTACAAGTGAGGGAAGATGAGTGAACATGTTAAACCTTTACATTTGGATATGAAGTCAAAAACCTTATCATTTTCATGTTTTTTTATAGTTTATCAGGTCTATGATTGTTTTTTCCTCAACATGGAGATGAAATAATAAATGAATTGATGAAAAAAGAATCCCCATCCTATAATGAATCATGTTGTAAGATTTTTGTACCAACAAAGACTAGTCCTATTCGAGTCTATACAAAACACCTCAACTTTTTTGCCTTCTGTTGATATCAAGGTCCCATCATTAGACCACATCGAGATACAAAATGTGTGAGATGATGTTCATGGTTTCCTATACTATCAAAGGTAGAGAAGGTGGTATTTTTGTAGTTGGTTGGGGGGAAAAGTATAATCCACACTCTTGGGATATAGTTTCCTCTTAGGCTGCATAGGTGCACATCCCCCTTACATGGCCACCATTAGAGTAGCTAGGGACTCGATGACATTAAGAAGATCTTGGGTATTATTGTTTGATCCACCTTACATCTATAGGGAGCAGGTGGGGGTAGATGAGGTGGTACCAACTTCATCTCCCACTGATTCTTGATTATTCCTAAGACCAAGTGATCACCCTGGAAAGGGATAGGTTGTCTCCATAATAGTGGGAATTAATGATCATTTTCAAATTCCTCATTTATGTTGGATACCTAGAACCAGAGATAGTATGATGCTTAGATAATTCTCTTGATAGAAGATCAAATATGGGCGGGAGAATATTTATCTCTACCCGAAGACAATACTAGGTAGGAATATTTCCCCTCAGTATCTCCTCATTGAGTTGTCTAATATTTTTTCATCTCATTTACATATTGTGACAACTTTTCCTCCATGGAAGTATTATAAACTCTTCTAGGTGGTGATTGGGATGTAGACACACCTTTCCCTTTATCATTGGAAGTGTTCCACCAGGGAGGTAGAAACTCGATATTTAAAGGTTCCATATTTTGGATCCTTCTTTAGTTACAAGTATTTACAACCTTAGTTGGTGCATCCAAATCACCCTCCTCTTGGGGTATATTTTCCATGTTTCGGCCTTCTACATTTTCATATGGATCTATTATATAAATTGTGTTGATAGTGAAAACATTCATAGAGGCATATTGAGTAATGGTGGTTGTCCCATTATATTCAACACAACAAGATGATTATAGACTACCTTTATCAGGTTCATTTATCAAACCCTTGGCCATATTGGGCCATTTTGGATTGCTAACATGATGGGGTCTGATTTCTTTCTCTGTATTCTCCTCTTGTCTTGGGATATGATTAATGAACTTGAGGGAGTTTCCAGTCATGATTACCAAATGAACCTAGAATAGTAGTGGTTTTTATTATGATGGGAGGAATTGATGAGATGTCGACAATTGATATTTATCTCCCAACCTAGAGAAGATTGATTCCCTTTTTCGTGATAATGATGAGGAAAATACCCCCAACCCTGTGGGATAGGTGTAATTTGGGATGATAATTGGCATTGATTTATCCTATTGTTGAGGATCCAATGATTCAAGTTTGGGACTTGATGACTCCCATGATATACATTGAGATATAAATGAACCCATCTAAATAGGATGGGTTTGATATAGAATCACCACTAATTTACCTAGGTCTCTCTCAGGGGATGATGAACCTAGTGATGGTGATTGAGATATAGATACCCTTATCCCACGGGGTTGGGGTTTATTTGCAGCTACTGATGACATGTCCTAAATCCTCTTAGGAATTTTCAATCCAAGGGGTGGAGGTGGTGGTAGATATTCCCCTAGACTAGTGAGCTAGCCCCACTCCTAGATGGTTGCTATGGAAGCTAGTACTGTGGCCTATTTGATTTAGCACAACTATGCTATCATAGGATCTAAGTGCAATGGAAACCCATGATAAGAGTCATTTTCTAAAAGATACTATTAGGTTGATTGAAACCTTGGTTTCCATGTCTGAAATGCATTTCTATTGCTTTGAGGGGTTCAGTTCATAGAATTTTTAGCTATATCATTCCTCCATTCATGATGTCTATACATATTTTAAGTAGGGTAATTCTATTGTAGTGACCAACTGGATCACACATTACCTAGTCCTCTAATTTTTTGGAGGCTATGACATTAAAAAATTTCATATCTGAAGGGTTATGTTGTTATGGGGACATATTGAAGTGAAATTATTCATATTTAACCCATCCCCGGATACACATATCTGGAGATTATTTATAAATCAATTGGTGGAGATTTTTCTCAGTATGGAGACAGACACTGCAATTTTTTTTTCATGCTCCTCCATTCCCAAGTTCTGGGCTATAGAAAAGGATGCCATATCTAGCTAATAAAAAAGTGTATTGATGAGTTGAAGGTGATACTCATACCCTGAATAAGGGATATGTGTAGCCTTCATTCACTAATGAGTATCCAATATATTTTGGCATCAATAAGGAATGAAATCATTTTATAGATCATATGGTACCTCATAGTTAGAAGTGGTGAGGGTCTAGAACATGGTGGGGAGGTCTTTTTGGATAACTCTCACTATATTTCAATTTCAACCACCTCTTCATCAATCTAAAACGCCTCCATCCGATTAGAACCTAGAATATTGTTCGTGGGGTCACCTAATGACTCGATTAGAGTGACGCTGAAAGTTTATGGGGAACTATATATGGATGACCCCAATATGTTGAGCACCTCTCTATATGAAGGAATCTGAGTTTTGTACACATATCTATAAGAAGGTGTTCAGGAAAGGAGAGGATTTCCTTGTCCATGGGATATATCACTATGGGGAGGTTGACCATGTTGGATATCAGGAGAAGAGTCCCTACAATCCACCTCCACACTACCATGAGGAGGACTATCACAATAATGATCATATGATTCTTTAGTTGAAGATTTGAAAGACCCTTGAGGTGTTGAGAACATGTCTCTAACAACCTCAAGGACACTGGTATTGAGAATATTTGGGATATGAGCCTTGTTATACATCATGGAAAGAATATTCCGACCTACCTTCTAGAATTTTTCATGGACATGAGCCTCTTGCATGACAGTTTACAAAACTTGTTTATAACCATATGGTACTATGGGAGTATGAGTCTACTGTTGATAATTTACTAGAATATTCCAATGATCTATCTCATTATTGATAGGGATATGAACCTATAATGAGGAATATTCCATTATCACTTGGTGAGACTTAGCTGGAACAAGCATATGAGCCCGATTTTAAGACATTGGAACATGTCGCTAGTCTTTTTTGGTAGGGATATGGGCCTCCACCAAGGAATGTGCCTCTCTAACTTGGTGAGCTCCAATTGGAACAGTAATATGAGAAAAATATGAATATGTATTCCCCACCAAAATATACCAAAGGACCTCTATAATGGGATAAGGGATATGAGCCTCCTCATGTATTACCTCAGAAGGATACTGGTGCAGTAGTTCATTGGAATAAGTAGGAATATGTTTCTAGATTCCATGATCTTCTGGAATATACCAAGAAGATTCACCACCAAGAATATGAGCCTGTCCTGAGGCATGTTACATTCTCACTTTCTTATCCCTAGAAAAAACAAGGATATGAGCCCGATCCTTGTCCTTTGGAGTATGTTTCTAGTCTTCTTCGATAGAAATATGAGCCTGTCCCGAGGCATGTGCTCCTCTCACTTTGTGAGACCCAACCATAATGAGGATATGATCCCAATCCTAGGCCTTTGGAATATTCTTCTAGAATTGTTTCGAAAGCCATGTGCCCATATCTTGAGGTATGTGCCACTCTCATCTAGTGATCCCCGATTGAAACGAGAATATGAGCATGATTCGACATCTCATCCTTTACCAGAATATTCCAATAATCCTCCTGGTTAGGATAAAGAATATGCACTTACTTATAACCAACTAATTTTTTATAATGATTAGAGTGTTGATACTACCTAGATGCAGGGATAGAAATATGCTCCTATCCCATGTCTGCACCAGTGTAAAAATATGTTGGTAGAGTTCTTCAGTTGTTTCTAATATGTAATGGAATTTTAGTAAAGTGGATGCAGGGATATAAGCTTTCACATTTTCCATCTCCAATATATAATAGAAGATATCATCAATTGAAGCTGGGATATGAGCCCACATCTGTCCTCCTTGTGACACTAGAATATGTCATTGGGCTTCATGCATGGGGGAATAAATATGCACCTCCCCCATGCCTTCTATAGGAATTTTCCTGCAGACTCACTCCGAGTGAGCATGTATATGAGCCTACTCACTAGTTACTACTGAAATATTCCAGTATGCATCGTCAGTAGGAGTTGGGATATGAGCCCTCCCATGGATATCCAAATCCTTCATTTACCCAATGTGTCTTCCTTATTTCTCGTGCATGGGTATTAGAGGTGGTAGTGTGTCGGGTGGTACCCTCACCAGGAAATTGATGGGTAAAGGTGGGATAATTCTGATGATGAAGGTTGATATGATCCCTCCTTAGAGGACCCTAAACTAGAAGGGAGTCATATTTGATTCCTTGGTCCACCTTCATCAGAGACTGAAGGAGGTGATTGTCGCTCTCTAGGGATAAGCTCCCAAATCAGTTGGTTGTGGTAATGAGGGCCACATGATTACCTGTAGCTTTCCTTAGATGATGTGGACTCATCGGTTTCAGTACTTGGATACCCTCATGGTTATCTTCAAGAGTTGGGATTGTACCACATCGATGGTATTACCAGACCATTATTTTTTCCAGCTAACGTTTAAGCTGTTGGGTATGTGAGATCATTTTGCAACCTATAGAGGTTGAAGACATAACTAATTTACTAGAAAAATTCCTAAATGAAGAAATTATCTTGGACCAGGATGCTGTTGATGAGAGAAGTATCTACAATCATGAAGATTAAAGAAACAAGGTCATAAATTAGTGCAATATTATAGGCATTATGTGTGATCAATCATTATGAATCATTAACACAATTTCCCTTTTATTCTCTATCTAGACATTATACTCATGTGTAATTGTCAAATAAAGTATGGAATTATTTCATGGAAAACCTAGTTATAGAGGATCAGTTGTAATATTTATTCTAGGACTATCATCTTTGTTTTATATGCCAACAAAGTGGTTGACACATGGAAAATCAACCGTCTTGATATTTGAGGGTTTTTCATCAGGAACATTCTTTTTTTGCATATAATATGAAATGAAAAATGGAATGATGCATGATAAACCAATAATTTTGTTATTTGAGTGATTCACATCGGGTTCATTATTTTTTTTTGATAAAGAAGAGACAACTTCTAGGATAATTTGGTTTGTCCCGATGGTTGATTATGAGTGAGGGGGAGTTAATTATTCTAAACAATCATTTATGTCAGGTTACCATTGTTTTTATTAAAAATAATCCCAAAAACTCCCAGATCCATAACTGGGTACCGAAATTCTTTCCAAAGGCTAGTGGCCAGTTGGGGTTTCAGACCCAATGGCACTTAGGAAGTCACATTGGTTGAGAGTATGAGAGGTCGATCTCATCGCACCCTTTTGAGGGGTATTATGTTCTACTCCGGGACTCTCTTATAGTTTTAATATATGTTCAAGAATATCTTCCTAACCCCGATATAGGACACGATACCCTACCAAAATGATCATAGGGTAACTTTGTTTATATGCATAAGAATAAGGGGATATCATTATTGAATCCATCTGTATGTATATGAGGTTCTTCATCCATTTCTCAGTAATGAATATATTCGTATTTTCTAAATTCGTATAACCATGAACTTTAGAATTTTCTTTCATATAGGGAGGTGGTTAATATTATGAGGTGGGGATTGATCCATCATGAGGCATCCTATGTATCCTATTTATACTAGGAATCAAAATTCACATAGTTTGTTAAATCCATGCAGTTTAACATCATACAGAAGGAACATATGTTCGGGCACTTATGCACCAAATTTTTGAGCTCGATTCTCAAAGAGAATTCCTATGTATCCTAGTTATAGTAGGAATCATAATTATCATAGTTTTTTTCACACCCTTGAGAATGGACCGAAAATAGATGCCCTTATATGGAGGATGTTTATACCATACCAGTCATTGGGTCTTACATAATGATATTTGCTAGGCTGGTGGATATTCATGATGTGAATAATATGACCATTGAAACTCCATATTCCCACATTATCTATGATCTGTGTGAGAAATAATGGATAAAAAGTAACCAGTCTCACTGTATATTGATATAGGACTTGTGTAATGGGACAACCCTTGGGATGTTTAATATCGAGGCCAAGCCTTAGGAAGGAATCCTACATATCCTGGTTATCATAGGAATTAGAGTCATTATAGTTCAATTAGATTCTCAGTCGAATGATGGATGGGGTATAATGATCATCCCATGGGAATGATTGGGTCCTAATGGTTGAAATGTCAGAGACATGATGGGACATATACTAAAGTGGGTGCCCATTTGAGTTTGGGATCTGGACTTTAGAATGGGTACTACATATCCTGGTTATGACAGGAATTAGAGTACTCGTAGTTCAATGAGTTCTCAATCTATTGGTGGATGAGGAAAGATGATCAACCCATGTGGATGATTTGATACCAATGGATTAAATGTTTGGGACATAGTGAGACATACACTGAAGTGGATTCCCATTTGAGTTTGGGGCTCGGGCCTTAGGAAGGAATCCTATGTATCCTAGTCATGGTAGGAATCAGAGTCCTCATAGTTCAACTTGTTGGGGCTTACACACTAATGTTTCCCTTATAAATGGGGCGTATCATATTATACTTCTAATCAATCCTTACACATTGAGGTTTCCCTTATACTGATAGAGAATTGTCACAGGAATGATATGATCATTGAGAATACCTAATCCTACATGAGCTATGCTCAATGTGAGAAACAAGGGATGGAAAACAATCATTCTCATTTCCTCTGTATGTGGGACTTATGTATTAGGACATCAATTTGGATTTTTAATATAGAGATTAAGCCTCATGAAGGTATCCTACATATCCTGGTTATAACAGGAATAAAAGTCATCATATTTCAATTGGTCAGGGATTACACACTGATGTTTTCCTTATATGTAAGAGATATCATATTATGTTGGAGACCAGGGCTTACACACTAAGGTTGGACAAGGTAATCAAGTCATGAGATTCCTATTTTATCTAGCCTGCTTATCTGACTGTCATGCATTGATTTTTTTCTCAATATGCTTTGATTTTATACTTGACATGTCATAGGATGTCTGCCTGACATGTCCAAAGACAATTTCATGATCCAGTTGAATTGTATGAGGGATGCTGCATGAACTGCATGGCGTGTCTGAAGGTTGTCACATGATCAAGGTTGACTTGTCCATATGACATTAAAATACCTAAATAGATTGTCCTAGAAGCCATCACATGATATTGGATGTTATTCTAAGAGGGAATCACATGATCTAATTGAATTACCCTGGTGTCATCACAAAATATGGCTGAAATTCTTGGAGGGCATCACGAGAGTCAGTGTGACTTGTCTTGGAGGATGTCGTATATCCTGGATGACTTGTCTAAGTGTCATCGCAAGAGATGGATGACATGTCCGAGGGACACTAAAAAGTATGTATTGCTTATCCGAATGACATCTCATGATCCAGTTGACATGCACTGGTGTTATCACAAGGCTTAGCGGATATGTGCATATTTCACCATATGACCTGGGCGTCATGTCTAGAGGACATTATGAGGACTATATGGTGAGTTTAGAGGGTTTTTAGAGACTTGGGTGTCATGACTGGGGGGTACCATGTGAATTGATCTAACATGTCCAGGGAACTTTTTAGGATCCAAATAGTATACCAAGAGAGCGTCGTATGACCTAGGCGACATGTCCAAGTGTTGTCGCATGACCTGAGTGGTTTATACAAAGCACATGAGGATCATCTTATATGTTCTTCACATAAGTATCCTAACTTTTAGTCTTTGTTATTACCTTTTATTTTATATGCATTAGATTTGTTTAGTGTTATATTATTGTAAGTCTCGTGTGTTTTAGTGAATATGTGGGGTGTCCTTCACATAACCCTACAAAAGTCTTCTGTGTGATCTATGAGTGATCACATGAAGTGTTTATGCATGATGCATGGTCACTATTGTTGTTCCTCGAATCTTAACTAATGGTAAAATTTCTCAGTCATGAGATCAACCACTCTGAGAAATCCGATCTGATTTCTGGGTGCACCGGTGTAAGTTTCCAAAGATCCGTTCAACAATGCAAGTCTTATTTTTCATGCTGGGGTTGGGAATTTATGGGCCTCTCCACCCTTCCTCTTTACATGGTGCATATCAAAAAAATCTAGACTAGAGTTGGTGGAGGGTTTTGGCCTCACACATCTTCATGAGGTCCTTCCGTAGGTCATTCTGAGGATTTCCCATGATTTTTAGTGACCTCAAGACCATACCATCAATTCCCAATTTATTGGATTATATGAAATTAATAGGGTATTTTTTAATTATGCATACATTCCAAGAGACTTTCATATTTTCATACCGACATGTCCACGAGCCTTCACAAGATTAGGGCCCTTGTCGAAAGGCCTTTGCATGATATCAAGAGACTTTTTTGGGACCTTTTGTGAGACAAGGATAGATTTTAAAGGGCTTTAAGATATTGTTCTGGTGAGTCACATGAGTTTTACAACAACAAGAGGCTCCCACCTTTCCCTCTATTTATTTTCCTTGTTTAAATTACAAGGTCTCAGGGTCCTGAAAGTTTGCTTGAGTTTTGTTGGGGAAAATCAGTATCCCCATCGTTGATGCATCACGTGACTAAAAAAAGGTCTTATTGTGATGCACATGAATTTATCATCGGAAAAACCTTCTTCTTATTTTTGGAACTAAAGGGGGAGAGAAAGAATTCCTGGACATGTTTGAGGTATTTCACGCGATGAGGGTGATATGTTAGTGGGCTTTCATACATCATGGTGGATATGTCACCATTGGTTTATGGTGACTTGCGAACTACATGGGGCACATCACATGATTTTTATGGCCAAAATAGGATCCCAAATTTCCACTTTTTTATTAAAATTGTTTATTTTATAAAGGTTGGGGATCTCATGAGGTTTTATGAGTGTTGTAAAAGACAATCACTCTACCTATCAGTGATGCACCGTGAAATATTTATGACCGCAAGCGGATCCCACCTTTTGGATATTTCCTTATATTGTATATGGATTGTGGGATGGTTTGTTAAGAATCTGATGGTCAAAAATTCTCATTACCTGGGGGTTCTCATCTGGAAACCACTACGTGACCAATGGTTGTTTGGGGTGCCTTCACAGGAGTATAAGGAATTATCTAAAGGACTTCTTAGGGCCTTCCGTAATCTATGCACTATATATAGTCTTCTTTAGGACCTTCTGAAGGTCATACGATTTTGTGTCTCTTGGAGGTTCACGTGATCCACATGATCATGGACACCTTATTCTTTATTTTATTTATGGGGAAAACAATACCCATATTTAGGTATTTATTCCTTTATGAATTTACAGATGCTCATTTGGTGGGCGTCAATGGTAACAATGAAATGTAATTAATTTTCATGGATAAAATAATTTGTGTATCTTAGTAAAATTTTAAAGATACTATATTGATTTATCATGAAAAAAAAGTGTTTTATAATTCACAAAAAATCTAGGTAGTACTCAAATATGAATCACATTGACATTTACTATTATTTTACCAATAAAAATGTTTAACAAGAAATTTTCAAGGTGGATCGTATTGGAACACATCAATAATTGGTGGGAATATCATTAAAACCATTGTACACACAAATATTCTAGAAACATCAATTTAATTTAAAATTTTAACCACATCCTAAAGCTTGAAGAGGTTGTGTATATCCCCTATCCCCATTTATATTTAATTTTTTTGGTTGTATGATTTTTTTCTATAGGTATTTTCCCATTTTCGTCATCAAAGGGAGATAAATAAGTGAGTTTAAAGTGGAAGAACAACTTTTTTCTTTTAAATTTATTGAAAATAAATAATTTCAATTAAAAAAACATTTAAAAAGTGTTTATAGGTCTTAAACCTGACTACCTTGATAAATGAAATCGTAATTTTACTCTCATTTAAAGGGGATGAATCTAATCTAATATGGAGAGAATGTTTTTGGTATAATAGATAGGGTAGATATAATACATGTGGAATATCATCAAGGATTAATTAATATATGGAGATTCAAACAAATTGTAGTGAATTTCAAGTTGTTAATAATATCTAAAGGTAAGAGGTAAGCATTTAAGAAAATAATTCTCTTTTAATCTACCATTTTTACACTAATAATTAATCCCATTGAATTAGTGTTATAGTTTAGATATTATATTGTTATTTGGATTTATATAAGTGTTAGGAGATTTAAATTTCACTAATTTTTACTAAAAAACCCAAAGGGTGAAAATGTTGGAACCTAGGTTATTCAAGAGTAAAACATTGGACTAAATGAGAATATTGTTGAAGCATAACAAAAAGTGATTGTGTTTGTTGGTAATATGTATTATTTGATACAATATGACTATATTTTGATTTTAAATAAGTTTTTTAAATCATAAATGATTTTTGGAAGAAAAATTGATAAAGGTAGAAAAAAACACACTAAGTGCATTGATCACAACATAATAGTAGTTGAGAATTTTCAGCTAATGGTGAATTAAATATTGAAACATGAAGTGTAAATTATATTTCATGAGGAGGTATTATTATAATAAATGGATAATCATGGGATTTAATGTATAATTAATCATACAATATATTTATGACACAACATGGATTATTTGGTGATGCTAAAAAAGGATTTTGCAATGATACCCTATGATTTATGAAGAAGGGGACTCGCACGAATAAGTGTTTTAGTATGTAGTTTATGGATTAGTAGTTATGTAATAATTGGATCACATATAATAGTGAAGTAGTAGATCTTTCATCATAATAGTTTTTTTATACTATGATACATTAAGCTGGGAAATATTGGAATATATTGACCCCATGATTTTTAATATTTTAAATTTCAACCAGGACATGTTTTTTGAGAAGGCACAATAACAAGTGGTCATTAAACCAAAATAGTTTTCATTACACTCCAATTTGGTAGATAATAGTCAAAAATGGAATTTATGTGTCTTTCAAATATTATAAGAATTAGTTTGGACTTTTGGGTATTTAATTTAACCCAAGTAGATGGGTTTAAAGGACATTAAAGTAGTGAAAAAGGGAATTTAGTAGAGGACATTTTTAGAATAAAAAATTTCAAATACTAAGAATAAGGATTGAATAATTTTTATGGAGAAAATATATAATTTAAAAAAAACTCCAAAAAATCTAGAGATTTGTTTAAAGAGTTATTGTGAGGAACTTAATTAAAGATTTAATTCTGTTTATAAGGAGTTGGAGAAAAAATGAAATATCCTAATTATCATTGATTTTAGATATTATTTTATATTCATTGTGAGTGAAATATGTGTTAAATATTCATGAATATTTATATTTAATAAATGAGTATAATGATAGAACCATGTAAAATCATATCTTTGGTTGATGAGGAGTTGGAGTTAAAGAGAAACATCGACATGTCTTCATGTGTATGATTCTTTATTGTATCCCTTTTGGGTAAACCAAGTAAGTCACTAAATTATCCACATTTAGAATTTATATTTGTTTAGTTTTTTAGGCTCAAGATGTTTTTTAAAAGATGATAACAAGGTCTATTTGATGGTAATAATTGACATAATAATTCACCCCCACCATATATGGGAATTTTAAGCCTTGTGGTTGCAATAAAATAACACCAAAATATATCTTAATATAATGATAGAGAAGATAAAATATATTGATTACTCTTAATATAATAAATTTATGAATGGTAAAAATCATGAAATGGTGGTTGAGAGTATATAAAAATATTTAAATAGTTGAAAACCTTAGATCATAGAAATTGGTTTCTCATCACATATGATCAACAATAATAATACATTGAAGAAAATTAAATAATATGATTGTGGACTTGTGTAAATTGTAAATGATACTTATTTAAGTTTTAAATATATTATAATTCCACAAATCAGTAATAAGAAGTTCACTTTGGGTGATGTTCCCTTTTTTGATGGTTTGAGATAAAATCTATTAGGTATATCTCAACTTTGAGATATTGGGAATGAGGTAGTTTTATAAAAGATGTTATGTTTCATTTATAGGTTTAAGGATTAAAGAATCATCATGAAAAGATAGAAAAAAATGGAAATATATTTTAGATTTATAATGAAAATTATTGATGTTTGAGTGTGAAGGAGGAGAATAAGGCATGAAATAGAAGACTTGGTAACATGGATAAAACTCAAAAGAGTAGAAATTTAAAATTTTATGTTTTTAGGAACAATAAAAAGTTTAATAAATAAAGAATATATATTTTTATATTTTATATAAGAAAAAATGGTAATAAAAATCCATATGATGGTAGAAATCAAAACCAAGAGGCCATGTAAAATTGTGAAATAAAATATTTGGGGATCATTGAGTATAAAATTAACTTAATATGATATTTAATTTATGAATTTTATTAATTATTTTACTCATATGAATTATATTTATTTCATGAATAGAAAGTCACATGATCTTGGGAGGTTTAGTAATTTTTGTGAGTTTCTAAAAATCAAATTGTGCATTCTATCAAAATATTTTTGGTTTGATAATGTATCTAAGTTTAACAATTGATATTTTAAAGTATATATTGAATAACATGGAATAAATAATATATATAGTGATATATACATGACTTAATAGAATTTAGTATCAAAAATAAAGAATCATATTTTGGTCGACAAGTATAGGTCCATGTTATCAAAGCATGAAATTGTTAGAAAAAAATCATCTGGAAGCATTTTCGGGTTGTGTTTGTTATAAAAGTTGCTGGAGTGACTTCCAATTAGGTTTAATAATTAATTAAGAACTAATATCATGGGGTTTATAAGATATTATATGTTTTTGGATATGTTTTTTCTGTAGGAAAAATATCATGACACAACACTATGGATCACACCATAGTATGTTTTACATAAGATTAAATGTTGTATGGTTGAATGAAAAGTTTCACCACTAGGGGAGTGACCATTCTGTAATATATATAACTATTTTTGAATAATTTAGGAATATGTATGAGTAAATCATTGTTTTTTAAGATTAAATACTAACATAAAATTCCAAAATGCTTTGTGATACACCATAATTGGTGATATATCAAATTAAAATTCTCCAAAGGTGTGATTTTTGGGAAACAATTCAAGTCACGATGGAATACCCATGGAAAATTAGTGCTATTATATCTGGAGTTGTAAGGTAAATCATGATATAGTGAGTTTTCTATTAAATGAAGTATAAAGGTTATTTTCAAGTGATTTTCTTTGAAAATAAAGGTCATATTTTTATGTCAATATTGTGCAGTGAATGGTTAGTAAAAGGTAATTTCATATTATTTTGTCACACAATGAATGTATGAGTCCATGATGAGAAATTAAAAAGTGAAGGACATTACACCTCGATGGAGTTGATTACACCATGATGGTGTATAATTAAATTTTATCCTAAATTTTTATTTTCATGTGAATAAATTCATTGTGTTATGACATTGTTGATCACACCACAATAGAGCCAGGAAAAATAGAAAATGAAGACTTCATAGTTTCTATCTTTTAGATATTTTTTTTAAAAACAAATTATAGAAAATTAACTTATAATTAAAGATCCATTTTGGATGAACTTTTTTATCCTAATCAAGGTGAATTTATGATAAATTGGAGGAGAAAATTTTAGATTTTATAAAGGTTAAAGTGATATAGTTATCTATAAATAATGGAAGGGTTTTTCTGGGTTAAGGGAGTTGGAATTATAGATATATACTATAATGAAAAAAAATAAGTTGGAGATAAATGAGTCTATATAACTAGAATATCAATTATTTTCATTATGTGGATGAAGGAGGAGCTGTTTGCAGAGTGTCACCAAATCATTGATATATTTAATAACAAAATTAAGGATGTAGTAAAAAATTACAAGGATATTAAAGTGTAAATTGGTGGTGTTTGAAAAAATATTGAAGACCAAGAAATGATTTTGACTCTTACTATGACATCAAGAAACTGGAATGTGTGGGTGAAGAATAAGGTGTATAAGAATCATGATGATCAAAATAATAAGTTGGAAGATTTCCCACAAAATAATAATTTCAATAATTGGTGAAATTATAAAGTGGTTCTTGAATATAAGAAAAAAAATTCATGATGTTTTATCCATTTCCATTAGTACCCATGCCAATAAAGAAGATAAAATTAGGCCACTCACAAATGACACAAAATGTTATTAGACCATTGAAAAAAATGTAAAAAATACACCAAATGTTCGATGTTACTATTGTTGAAAAATGGGACATACTCATTACATGCGTTATATAGAAAACAAAAACATTAGGTAATAAGAGAAATAAAAATATATGAGTAGAAAATTTTATACTCAGTATGTTTTTATAAGATATTGTTTTGGGTGTGAAGGTTATGGACACAAATCCCAGAATTACTCATTAATAATAGAAAGGATCATACCAAAGGAGATTCAATGAAGAAATTCACTATATCTGGAAACATCTTGAAGTGAGATAAAAATAAAAAACCAATTTATTTTCATGTAAGATGAAGGTGATCTATTGAATCTAGAAGAGTAAAAACATCTTAAACATTTAATAAGGTGAATCAATAGATGTAGATTTATAATGGAAGATATGAGAATATGGATTTCAAGTATATTTATTTGAATGAAATTTATTATGGGAGAGTGTGGATCCTTCATAGGAGACGTACTTCCTACTTGATGAGAAAAAAATATCTTATCATGGTTTTCAAGTATGAAAAAGAACATGGTTATTAATTTGGAAATTGTGGATTCTTAGAAATTATTGGATCTAAGAAATAAAAAATTAGAGGAAGACTTGAGGTGCATGAATTTCATGGTTGTATAAGGTCAGGGTCGGAATTTTCTCTACATAATCCAATTATGTGATTCAAGACATTCAATTAATTTTCCTCAAAATATTTTCATTTTAAAAGGAATATATGATGAAATTATGATGCAAGTAAAGTTCACAAAGGGAAATATCTACCACATTAGGTGAGAAGAGTACGCATGTTTTGTATCAAAGTAAAATTAGATCAAATTATGGTATAAAATTATTATACACTTGAGTAAAAAGTCCTTGGAATACTTTTTTAATAATGAAGGAGCTCATGATAGCCCAAAACATACTCATGTTCATACTCACATGTGCGATGTTTACCAAAAGGTTAAAATAATTCAGAAAACATACAATCATAAGGACAAGAGGTTAATAAGGTTTATTGATTTGGTTCAAATTGATGTTTTTGGTCAAATATCAATAAGATTCATCAACTAGAAGAGTCATTTTGTGTTTTTCATTGATGATCAAAGAATAATATTATGGTTTATGGTGATTAACCATAAGTTTAAAGTGTTTAGTTACATTACATGTTATTGGAAAATGGTGGAGAATATACTTATGAATTTTTTTTAGTTTATAGACTAATAATAGAATGGATTTTACCTAAATACAAGTTGAATTTTATCTCAAAAACATCAGATAAAACAAAAAGTTTCAATGGTAAATACTCCTCAAAAAATTGTATTGTTGAGGGGAGGAATTTGATTATTAACAACATTCCTTAAATGATACTCATTGAAAAGTATTTATTAGATAGGTATTAGAAGAAACTAGTATTGACGTCGATAAATATTACTAATACGTAATTTTTATGTTTGATATATCATATGACACCTTATGAGATGTGGTACATGAAGAAACCAATGAAAAAAATACTTTTGAATCTTTAGAAGAAAATTTCTTATTATCAAAAAGTATAAAATTTATTATAAGTTTGATTATCCTATATATAAAGGGGGTTTTCCTAGAAACTCATCTAAGATATTTTAATACATATGTTTTAATAAAATAATGGTAAAATATTTCAAATCTAAGACATCACTATTGTGGAAAAAGAGTAGAATTTCTAAACTAGTGAGAGGATTTTGGATGAAATTTATGCCAAAATAAGTATCCTAATGGGGGGGGGGTGAAACACTAATATCTCATCCATATTTTAAATTCATTTTTAATAATTTTAAATTTAACTTTAATCAATATTAACATGAAATTATTTATTTTATCAAATTATGGGAAATTACCACCAAAGCATTTAAGTTGATTTAAATTGATAAAAAAATGATGTATTTGAAGTTGGAATCTTATTTGGACTTGAATGATTTTTTTTGAAGATTTAACTATTCTTATTGTATTTTTTAGGTTTAATTTACCAAAAAAGTGGGCCAAATTGTCCAGAACTCATGCTCAAGGGCCATGAAGCCACCTAGCCATCTCGAGTGAGCTGGATGTCCAAGAATAGCCCGGGGGAGAGCCAACCGAGAAGCAAAGAATTTGGGAATCAAGACCATGTGGTGGACTAAGGGTATTCAAGCTCATAAGGAGTCAATATCATGTGGTTCATAGGTGGGTATAAGGCCCATGTAGGTCAAGCGGTGTGGCTCGGCCTATGTGGTGTGTGAGTGTGTTTCTGGGAGCCCACCCCGATGTATGGTTTTGGACAACAGAAGACATAAAGTTCATTATAAACTATCATGCCTCTCTAACTCTGTTTTGAGGTGGGATTATTTCTTTCTCATTATTGTTCATTTTTACTAAAATGGTCCCACTTCATCTCATCTTCATGAATCTCACCCTTGGACACAAACCTCTGTAGTTTCCATTGCAGCTCTACTGCTCGATGTCACTGGAGACACCACTAAAAATGACAGAGATGCCATGACCACCCCCTTGAAACCACGATCTCAAACCAAATGGCCTTTAACCTAGTTTGGACCACCATGAATTGTCTTATCCGCCTCGGTTGACCTTAGTGATCTACATTATGTAGAATTTAATTCCATGTATATTTGAGGAGCTTGATTTGACTAGGCACTAAAAAGGGCGATTGAGATACATTATTTCACCACTACCACAACCCCTTTTCCACTTCCACATTGATATTCCATTAAACCATTAATCAAATCTATGCACGACATGAAAAAAGGTGCTACCCATGTGGATCTCAGTCCACGATATAGAATTTAAAACACCTGAAATCATCAGTTGTTTCCTCATCATTTACCATGGGTATTAAGGGAATTTAAAAACTTACCTTTTCAAAAATGTAATCAAAGATATGGAGATATTTTTGAAGACTAAAAGATGGATTCTCCCTAGGATTATATAAGAATAATTTAACCACCACTAAAAGGGGATCGACACCTATGAAGGGAACCCATCATAAAGAGAATACGAAGGTCGCATGCCACTTTTCTCCTTTCCATTGTTTCTTTTTATTTTGTTTTTAACATTATTTAAATGTAATATTTAATATATTTTATTAAATAAAAAATCATGAATTTTTATATTCATGTGTGATCCACCCAAAAATCTTTTCTTCTTTTTATTCTTCTTATTATTCTTCTACTTTCATTATATTTTTTTTAATTTCATAATTTATTTATTCTATTTTTATTTTATATTACGTGTTCTTATTTTATTTTAATTTTATATTTTATTTTATTTTCTTTCTCTCTTTATCTCTATTCTATTCTGTTTATCTTATTCTCTTTATTTTTAATTCTTCTTCCATCTCTTTCTCTCCCATATTCTATTATTTTTATTTTTGTTATTTTATGTGTTTTATTATTTTATTATTAT
This sequence comes from Viscum album, assembly GCA_963277665.1. Classification (NCBI taxonomy): domain Eukaryota; kingdom Viridiplantae; phylum Streptophyta; class Magnoliopsida; order Santalales; family Viscaceae; genus Viscum; species Viscum album. The sequence continues at coordinate 1,233,005,879 of OY728159.1, read as the reverse complement.
TTCCCTCCCTTATTATTATTATTTTTATTATATTTATTTTTATCTATTTATTTCCATCATTGTGATCTATTACCCTTGATAATGGGGGGCTTACCTGAGGCTTGGATCAGGGGAGGTTAAAGATTTATTGAATTCTTGCTTAAAGTTTATTTAATGTTTGTAATATATATGAGGGTCATGGATGGGTACTCAAATATATTTACATTCTTTTATTTTATTTATTTTCCCTCTCTTCTATTTATTAGTTCAATACATGATGAAGTTGATCCAATCAATATATGGAATGAAATACGATGGATCCAAGTCCTGGAAGATGTCACCCCTTCAACTGAGCTGTTCCATAAACCTTGATTAAAGGAGGAGGTGGAATTTAGATTGATTAAACACATTTTATATTTCAAAACTCTAAATAAAAGGTCAGAGATTCATGCATGAGATTTAGTTTTTAAATTATCAAACTTATTTTAAGAAAATAAAGGAGAATAGTGATGAAACCCAAAACCAAACTTAGGACCATGTTATTTCATTTTAATTTCATTATATTATCATTGCATGTTAGTATAAGTTTAAATTTTCATTGTGCATGCATTTTCATTATTTGAAAAAAAAACATTTTTCATTAATTTCATATAATAAATAAAAAAAGCCAAAAGAAGTAGTTTAGGTGAATTATATCATATAGGTGAATAAATGTGAATCTCCTCAAGCAAGACCACCTTAGTTAGCCTATGTGGTTTATTAGAAAAATAAAATTTATTTCTCCACACCTTACAACAGGCATGTATAAAAATTGGTTATGTTTCTAGGGATATAATAAGTTTTTTCTTTATATTTTATATTTCACATTGTAGATAGATTTTCATTGTCTTTCCTTAAAAAAACCACAATTTTTTTTTCAATGATATTTTCAAATGATTATTTTTTCAATTCATGGGACAATTAATCATAGGTGAAAGAATAATAAATTTACTATACTGATGAGGGCCTCATACGAAGGGATGATAATATTATAATAATGGTCAAGAATAAGAAAAATGGCATATATATTGGCCTCTCACCTTAAGATTTTATGGTCATGTTTGATCAACTTCGAATTGACTTGTACAGATCCAAGGCTAAGAAAGAAGTGCCATTGGTTTTCCCCAATTTCAATGAAGAAATCCAAGAATTTGAGGTCAAACTCGAGGAATATCAATAACCAAATTTTTTTAAGAAATATATCCAAGATAAACATTATGATCTAGAGTGGATTCGTGATGAGGAAGACTTGGATTCCGAGATACGTGTGAGAGATCAATAAGATCTGGATATCTTCTAGAATGAATTTGAGGTACAAAATAATATCCCTAGTCCCTATAAAGTATAAGTTCCAAACAATTTGCATATTTTTCTATCCATGGAGGGAGAAACCACCCAAGTGGTGGATTTTGAAAACATTATGGAGGATTCTAACTACTCACCTCAACTTACTACCATCCAACTCCAAGAGGCACTCACCATTGAAGAAAAGATTAAAGATGAACCAATTAAGGGAGTTGATTGTATCTCAAACACTTCTTCATTTGATTTTATTCAATATGAAGTCATTATTAATTCCCAATTCAATGAATTTTCATATTTAGGAAATATTTTCAATGCATTAGTAGAATATGAAGAAACAACACATGCACCTGCAGAGGAAAACATAGAGCTCCCTGAATTTGATGGACATACATTTGAGGAGTCCCATGAATAAGTCCAAGCAGCTGAGCCTGAGGAAATAAAGTTATAAGATAATCAAATTAAAAGGGATAAATTTATTATTAATAATTAAAATTTAAATTTCATCCAAGTGAAAATACCTGCTTACTTTCCATTTGATCATTCAATTCATAAAACCAATGTTGAGCCATCATTGGAAAAGAAGGATAAAATTTCACAAGTATCATCCATGTAAGTGGATGATACATACTTAATCCTACCCTATCCATGCAAGATGTACTTAATTGTGAAGGGGATGAATTTTTTATAATCTATCCGTAGATCATTCCTCACCAAGAATTAAGAGGTGAAAGCTAGGAAAATCCACATGTGGTGGTTCAAATCCAAGAAGATCCACCCACCATCAGATTATGGTCAATAGATGGTACATCCCTCTAAAGATAGTAAAAATCTTGGGTCCCAATCAGGGGATTATACCAAGATTTATATTTACATGATTTCTAGGAATTTAGATTCTAATTTCATTCTTATGACTAATTTAGCATTAATCCCACTCTCTATTACCCTTTTGAGCTTAAATGACATGATCCTTATGCTTAATTGAGTAATTTTCATTTATAGGTTATTGATGGAAGAAGGATGTCCCAAACAATCAAGGATTAAAGAGGACTAAGCTTCATGGAACACGAAGTTTATCATTACATCCTTTATGTTCAAACTCCCTATATTTTTTTTACAAAACTTATTTAAAACTTTAAACTGGAAATCTCATGTCCATGCTTGAATTTATGATTTAATTGAATTTTCTAGTAGATGTGAGTTTCATAGTAATTATGTGATTCCATGTTTTAGATTTTAATGTTAATGAAATTGAATGAGTAAAATGAATAATTGAATAATTTAAGTGAATCATATATATTAAAACGAGGACTTGTGATTTGAGGGAATTAGTTAATTCATGTAAATGAAATTTCCCTATAATTTTTTACAATTTAAATTTATGAAATTCATCTTAATTTATTTTTATTATTATTCATGCCTTTTGTGATTATATAAATTCAAATTTCCCATTACCAATAGGATTTCTAGACCAAGTGATTCATTTTTTATTATTGATCATATTTCTTTAGTGATCTTGGGATATGCCACCTACTAGAACTTTTATTTGAAATTTTCAGAGCTATGTCAGCACAAAAAAATTAAAATGATTGATAAATTTTTTAAAAATTCTATTATCCTTGTAACCACATTTACATTAATCTTTGTTTGGCCCATAGAGACCAAGAATGAACTTGTTAGTAATAATCCATGTTTCAAGACATTTTTTATCCATTCCTACCCTCCTCTTAGTATTTTAAAGATTTTTTTTGTTTAAGTATGGGGGTTAAGGGATTCAAGTTGGAAAGGTTGAAATACATTGTAAGGAAAAAGTTTTGGGATCTAATTGTGGGAATAAAGAATGGTTTTTGATTTATTCTCCATACTTTATTGTTTTCTCTTTATTGAAAAAAATGAAAAAAATAGGAATGGGTTGTGACATAGAAGAATATAAAATCACCATTAATGGACCAATTATTTTATACTATGTGGTTAGGTGGAGGATTTGAGGTTTATTCTAAGAATAAATTTTGAAATATAAAAATAAAGGTATTTTGAAAAAAATTATAAAAAAAAGAAAAATTTCAAGAAGGTCCAAAAATCATTTTTATGTTTAATTTTGACCATGACCTTACTTTGAGCATGAGAAGTGGGATTTTGTACAATTTGAGGAAGATAATTTCATTGAAATATTAATTTTGATATAATTATTTATTATTTAAGATATAAAACTTCTCCTTGAGATTTAGTTTTTAAACACCAATTCCTACATACCTTAATCCTTAGAGTCATTAGAACCTTTTTTCCAATCCCTCATGATTTTATGTGACTTTGTTCTCTAAAAATTGGAGAAAGTAGTTAATTTATAAGACTCTGTATTAGGAGCATGCTCTCATGATATGAGCATAAATATACTTGAATTACATCATGAAAAGATTCAAGAGATGAAGATCATTATTTTTAATCTTTAATGATAAATATTTAAGGAGCATGAATAGATGAAATAATAAATCAAACCATTTTTGAAAGGAAGAAATTAAAATGCTTGAACTGATTGATTTCTTTGAAAATTGTGAAGTTAAATTGATATTTTTTTGTGGAATATTGAAAATTTTATTTAAAATTAATAATTTTTTTATTTTATTTCTTTGAAATTTGAAAAATGATAACATTGCTTCTCTCTAAATTCCATGTTTAGATTTTATGATTGAGGACAATAATAGTTTAAGTGTGGGGGTATTTGACACACTTATATTATACGCATATTTCTATGTAATTTGAAATTATTTTAAGTAGAATTTTAATCAATATGAACATGAAATTATTTGTTTTATCAGATTATGGGAAATTGTATTTAATGCATCGAAGTTAATTTAAAATGATAAAAAAATGATATATTTGAATTTGGAATTTTATTTAGACTTGAAGGATTATTTATTTAAGATTTAATTTTCTTCTTATATTTTTTAGGTTTACTTTACCAAAAAAAGGTCCAACTTGGCCGCCTTCAACCTCAAGGTCCATGAAGGCACCGAGTCAGCTCGAGTTGGTCGACCAATGAAGCATAGCCTGAGGGAGAGTCAGATAAGAATCAGAGCACAGAGTCATCAATCCCATGTATTGGCCCACAATGAGTCAAGCAGATGGGGATCATAGGGGGACAAAGGCTCTTATGGGATGAGTGGTTTGGCTCTAACCATGTGGTGTGTGCATGTGTTTCTAGTATCCCATCCTAGTGTATGATTTTGGCTGGCCAGAAGAAGCTGTGAAGTTTATTATAAACCAGTGCACCTTCCTTGACACTATTTCGATGTGGGATTCATTATTTCTGGTTACTATTAATTTTTTACTAAAATGGATCCACTTATTCTCGGATGCATGACTCTCTCCCTCAGACACAAATATACACCATCTTCGTTGTGGTTCCTCCACTTGATGTCACTAGAGAGAGAAACGAAAATGCCAAAGACACCATGTATGCTCCTTGGAAACTAAAATCTTGAGTCGAATGAATATTACCAAGGTTATGACCACCATGAATGGTATTCTTCACCTCAGTTGACCATAGTGATCCTCATTTTGAAGAAGTTAATTCCATGCATGCTTGAGTAGATCGATTTGACGGGCCACTGAGAAGGCTGATCAAGCTGCACCATTTCACCACTACCATTCCCCTTTACCACTGACACATCCACACCTCATGAAATCATGAACTGAATCAATACATGATGTGAAAAAAGGTGTCTCCCTCCCCCATGGATATCAATCTACAATACAAAAACAAAAACACAAAATATCATCAGGTCTTTCCTCATCATTTACCACACGTATCATAAGAATTTAAACACTTACCTATTCCAAAATGGAATCAAAGATTTAGGGATATTTTCAAATACCAAAGGATGGTTGCTCCCTTGGATTATATAAGGATAATGACACCATTACTGGAAGGGGATTTACACATACAAATGGAACCCACCATGAGGAGAAGTCCAAGGCTGCATGCTGTTGTTATAGTTTTAATTTATTATTTTATTTTTTAAGTTTTATTTAAATTTAATATTTAGTTTAGTTTATTAAAGAAAGATTCATAAATTTTTCATTTCATGTGTGATACACCCAAAATTCTTATTCGCATTCTTCTACTTCTTCTTCTTCTTATTTCATTCTCTTTATTTTTAATTTCTATTTTTTTCTTCTATTTTTATTTTATTTTATGTGTTATTATTTTATTTTAATTTTCTAGTTTATTTTATTTTCATTTTTTCTATATATCTATCTTATATTTTTTTCTTAATCTCATTAATTTTCATTGTTATTCAATATATTTCTCTCCCACCTTCTTCTATTTTATTGTTATTTTATGCATTTTCTTATTTTATTTTTATTTTATTATTATTTCCCTTTTTATTCTTTTTATTTTTATTCTCTTTTATTCTTCTCTATTTATTTATACCATTATGATCTCTTAACCTCAGCAATGAGGGGATATCCCAAGGATTAACTCGAGGAAGGTTAGAGTATTATTGAATTCTTACTTAAAGTTTATTTAATGTTTGTGATAGATATGAGTGGAATGCATGGGTGTGGCAATTTCCCCCCATGAAATGAAACTCGAATATTTTCTTATTATTTTATTTTATTTATTTTCTCTCTCTTCCATTGATTATTTCTTTAATAAATGAATTTGATCCAATAAATGGATGAAATGACATATAATGGAGTTGGGTCCTAGAAGATGTCATGCTTTTTACTAAAGTGTGACATCAACCTTGATTAAAGGAGGATGTAGAATTTATATTGCTTAAAGTCATTCGATATTTTACAACACTAAATAAAAGGATAGTGATTCATGCATGAGATTTCACAGCTGAATTATAGAAAATAATTTAAGAAAAAAATAAAGGAGAATAATGATATAAGTCAAAACCAAACTTAGGACCATGTTCTTTATTTATAATTTCATTATGTTATCCTTACATGTTAATATAAGTTTAAATTTTCATTCTAAATTTCTTTTAATTATTATAGAAAATAAATAAAACCTAAAAAATTTACCATTACTATCATATAATAAATAAAAACAACCAAAAAGATGTATTTTGGGTGAATTCGATTAAGTAGGTGAAAAAATATCAAGCTCATCAAGTGAGATGACCCTGATCAGCCTCTGTGCTGCATCAGGAAAATAAATTTACTTTTTACATGCCCTATGTTAAGCATATGTGAGGGTGGTATAATGCGTTTTTTGATGATTTTAAATAAAAAATTGATGATGAGGTTAACGAATCAACATTAAAAAATGCAAGAAAGTCAAGAATTAGGGATTTTATTGACGATGAGAACATAATCAGAGAGTAATTAGCTCTAGTAAAAATAATAAAGTTAAATAATCTACAATAATCATCAATAATATTTAAATTATATCAAAATAATTCTTAGGATTATATTAATTATTAAAACTTTATCAAGTTAATTCATAAAGTTCTCGACCAAATTAGGTTGAATAAAACATAAGAAATTGTTACAAGATCAAAATGAAAAAAATATATCAGAACCAAGTGGGGTTTCTGTAATAAAGTTAATGAAAATCACATGATAGTTATAAAATAGGCATAAATAGTCTGTAAGGGTTTTACCCAAATTTAAATAATTGATGTATATGAAATTATTTATCCAATGGAATAGATAGATATGATTCAAATTTTCTTAGACATTGGAATGAAAATGGGATTAAAGGTGTTCAAAATGAATGTAAAATTAATATTTTAAATGGATTACTTGAAGAAGAGGTGTGTATTGAGCTGTTATATAGTTTTCTTCTTCATTATTATAAAACTATAGTTTTTTTATTTGATAAAGCATTGTATAGTCTGAATCATGCACTAAGGGAATGGTATTCCAAAATTTATCAATATCTAAAAAAGTTTGGTATTCAATGATGAGGATCTAATCAAAATCTCTACATCTAAAAAGAGAATGATAGGAGGATGATGGTACATATTTATATTGATGAAAAAAAATTTATAGATCGAATGAGGCACAGTGTAATATTCCTGAAAAATTCATGAGGTTTGATTTTTATATGTCAATTCCCGGTGAGATACCATCTTTCTTTGGATTGAGGGTAACACAAGGAATGTAACCCTTATTTCACAATATAAATATGCCAAGTAGGTAATCAAAATGCTTGGAATGGAGGTTTCTAAGGAAATGAAAATATCGACATCTATCTAGACTATTTTTCAAGAGGTGATGATGGATAAGAGTTCATCATAATTCAATATAGGAAAATAATTGTGAGCATATTATATTAATAGTAACATGAGATGACAATGTGTTTTCTACTTGTCCAGTCACATGGAACCAATGAAACCCCAAAGAACTAAACTTGAAAGAAGTGAAAAGAATACTGCAATATATCTTGGTAATGATATATTTTTTACTAATTTATAATTCTTGTTCACAATTTGTGCTATTGGGATTTATGCAGGTGGATTAGGCTAGTTTAGTGGATGATCGAAAGTTGACAACCATTGGTGAATTCTGTCTTAGAGGATTTTTTATTTATTGGTTAAGTATGAAGAAAATTTTCATTTCATTATGAACTAAAGAGGAGGGGTATATTTTCATTAATATATAATGTAATTAATTACTATAAATGGAGTAATATCTTGAGGATGTTGGATTTTATGTGAAATCTCATATTTTAATCAAGTGCGATAACTCGAGTGCTATCAATCATAGTAAAAATCATATCCATAACTCAAGGGAAAATAATATCAAGATAAAAGTATCACGCTATCAAGGATAAGGTCAAATAATGTATAGTGAAGTTAGAGTATGAATCTATATAAAATCAAGATATAAACATCATGAAAAAGTTAATACCCAAATATGGTTTTGAAAGGAATCAGTTGTCTCTTGGAGTAAAATCATTTCTATCTAACTAGATAGTTTGGATAAGGGTACCTCACTCCCCCAAAATGTTTTTTATATATAGAAAGGTATGATAATTCTCATAGATTAGTTATTTGGATTTCTAAACCTCTCTTGTAAACATTTAGAGTAGAAATATTTGGGTTCATTAAAAAAGGTTGCAAAGTTTTCCATGATTATAAGATGGTTAAAATTATTCTATGTCACGAACCAGCCCGAGTCGACCCTGAACCAGTCACTCAGGCCACTCCATGACAAGTCCCGAAAGGTGTTCCCGATCCTACCGGGATGGTGACATGAACTGAGGGAATAAATAGAGTAAATAAGGGAATTATTTCACAAAAATATAAATAATAAGGAAAACAACAGAAATAATGGACAGCCCAATACAAATTTATATAAAAATTTAAAGGACATAATTTATAGGAAAAAACAGAAAGTAAAATTGAACGATAGAACTAAAAAAACTAGACCTTATGAACAACTAACTTGATGTGACCTATCTAGTCACTCTCCAACATAATGATCCATTGTCACTCAAGGCAACCAAACTCAAGTTCAAACCTACAAAAGGGCTAAAAAAACAGATGACAAATATGTGTGTGATTATTAAAAGTTAGAAGGTTAGCCTGATATTCTATTACCAATGCACTTAAACATAAAATAAAAGAAACATAAATTTCATGTTTGAAATAAAATATATAAAATTATGTTTTCCCAAAAAAGTTCTATACTATGGAAGTTATTAGACCAAAGCTTGCAAGTTTTATACACAAGAATTCTAGAATAATTTTTATAGATATGCAACTTCAAAATGAAAAAATATTTCAAGAGGGATGCTTTAAATAAATTACAATTTTAAATAAAACAATCATGAAACTGAATTTTCCAGCTAAATACATTGTATACTGATAGTGAATACAATATATCCAACGCCCACTAGTCATAGGAACACCCCTAGGAACTAGTTCGTTTTGAGCCCCAGGTACATCGTATCTCAGTGTGAAAGTAACCATAACAATATCCGTTCTCATGCACAAGCCACTAGTAGGGAACAATACCCATAACCTAGTGGTACCCAACATCATCATCGTAGTTTAGTTAGTGTTGTTATCATCAAAATTTCTATGTGAAATAGGGATGAAACCACCCCGGATCACTAGCATACTAGTACACGTCCTCCCACCTAGATACTTGGGTTTCCATATTTGTAATCAATCAAGTTCCACATTTTATCACATACACTTTGCACATGAAAATTTAATTTCCAAATCAAAAACATACCAAAAAATCCTCAACCATGTTTCACATATATTTTAGGGGTCAATAAACAACCTAAAATTTTCATTAAACAATTTCAAAAGGTATAACAAGGAATTGCACCAAAAATCCATTTAAAAATGCTCCTTTAAGGACAAAAACCCACCAATACCATATCAAACCATATTTTTTTTCCTCAAAACCATTTAATAAATTAATTTCATGAATCATAAAATGAACTCAATGATACAACATGGAATACACATGAAAACCTGTTTTACAAGAAAAATGTCAAACAAGCCTTTAAAAATTCATCATAAAAACAAAATTTATCAAAAGAACCAATTAAAATATTCATAAAGAGGTATAAAAACAACTTTAGAATAAAAAAAACATGTACACAAAGCAATTAAAAATTTAGTTTACACATTCAATACCCATCCATTTCTATAGAGATGCCAAACATCCCATTTATCGGGAACACAAGCCAAAACATCCTAAAAACCCATACCCATTTCATTATAAAACCCAAATCCAAATTAGAACCCACATAAAGAATCCAAAAAAATTTATTCACATGCTGCCAACATTTTTCACAAGCCCAAAAAATCATTTTATAACACCTTGAACACACAAGATCCAGATCAGTACTTTCACAAAAATGAGGCATGCAACATTTAATAAAAAAAACTATATTTAACATTAAAAAGGGGTATAAAGCCAATTTTTCATGAAAAAAACTTATTAACGCAGTTCAACTAGGTCATAAACATCACAAACTAAATGAAAAAACCATAGGAACATTTATTTAAACAAACAGTGTGCATGTTTATACGAAACAACTCCATTTTACACAAAACAAGGCATAAATAACCATTTTTCACACCAAAAAGATTATAAAAAGGTTTTATAGAAACACTAAAAATTTATATAAGGTGATAAAATAAATAAAAATATGAAACTTAAAAAATAATGGTAAGTTCTTGGGGGAAACTACCTCAAAACCAAAGTGGAATGGAAACACAAGCCTGATAACACCTTCCACAGATTTGTAAACCCTAAAACTATGAATAACATACCCAAACTAAGAAAAAACCACATAAAAATTATAGTATAACATAACCATAGGTCGTTCATGACCAGAGGAGAAGATAGAGCCAAGATAAATTGGAAGGAGGAGGAGGAATGAGGAGAAAGGAGAACGAAACTCACCTTGTTAACTAGAGAAATCTTCATATTCCCTTATATAAACACCCTTAGAGGAGAGGTAATGGATTAAAACTCAATTTAGATACTCCTTAGGTCTGTAAGAACTATGTAAAGAAGATTTTGGGAAAAATAGTAAAACAATGAATTATTTATGAAAGAAACAAATTACCTTTTCAAATCTAGACGATTTGAAAAACCTTGAGAAAGTTATCCCTAATAACTGATGAATATAAGTTAAAAATAGGGAAAATGGAACATGGGAGTGTGCCTAGGGTTTTTGGGATTTATTGAGTGGTTTAATGACTGAGAAATATTAAAAAATGAATAGGATATAAAAGAAAAAAAAATATATTTTTGAAATAGGAAATAGGCTCACGGGTTGGCCCAATACCTGAATAAATAGCCCAAATCCACCATGATTATGAATTAATAAGGAGTAAAAATGGATATTTTTGTTTTAATAGGTTAGGGGAAGACAATTGGAAAGTGTAATGGGTAAAAAATGTTAAAAAACAAAGGATTTGTAAAAGAATCAAATTTTGTTTTTAAATCTAGGAATGTGCTCACTATTTTTCCCCAATCTTTAAGTAACCACCATTTTATACAAAAAACCCCAAACAAGATATGGGGAACCAATGTTAGGATTATTAGACATAGATATAAATTCAAAAATTAATATTCATCTCACCCAAAACCCAAGAAAAGGATCGGTATTTCCAACAAACTAGATCAAAACCAAGACATGAAAAACTGGGTGTAACATTCTATCTTGTTGAAAAAGGGAGAGTTATCCCATTATAGATAGGTGAATAAAGGGGATATCACTTGAATTTATATTAGGTGAGTTTTTTCATAAAATTTTATAACTTAGTGATGATTGAAGATCATAGAGATCAAAGGATCCTTTTCATGTGGAAATTTTTATTTTACTCTTGTTTCTCATAATGAGTTAGAATCAAGTGAGAATAGAGTGGATAATTTGTAAATCATTTATATAATATATTTAGATAACGTATTTAAGTTTTTATTAATGTTTTATGTTGAATTATTCAGATAAGGATATGTTGAAGGATATTTATCAAACTGAAAGTGATTGATTTCATGAAAGATTACTCCTAAATAAATTTTGGGAAGTTTTTGTTAATAAAGTTAATGTAAGTACTTATGAATTGATTCAATAAGTAATTAATAATTGTTACCATGGATTTTGGAGGCATTTAGAATTAGTTATTGAATTTATTACTATATAGAATAAATAATGAAAAAACACACGGATCATGCTGCATCATTTTTCATGTAAGATTAAATGTTAGATGGATCAATTATTGTTTTTATAATGAGGGGAGAAATCAAAATGTAATAGACCTATATGAGAATAATTTAATGATAAAAAGGAGTAACTTAAAGCTATGGATGATTAATATTGACATATAATTCTCTAACAATTTGTATCATGCTGTGATTAATGATATGTCTGATTATAAAGTTTTTTGAAGGTGTCTATTATGGTAAATGATTCATTCAAAGATGACATCCACATGTTAAATCAATGATAATTTTTATAGAGTTGGATGGGGAATCACATAGTAGTTAGTTCTGATTTTTTGTGAAGTATAAAGCCTGATTTTTTATGATACTTCTAGAAAATAAAGGTCACACAATGAAGTGAATATTTCATTATAAATGGTTAGTGAATAGAATATTTCGATTATTTTACCTTACCATGAATATAGGAATATAAGAAAAAAACTAAAAAGTGAAGTGAATTTCACCGTGATGGATGTGACCATGTAGTGATAGTGCCTAATTTGGTAGTATCCTATCAATGGGTTTTCGAGTGAAGAAAGGTTTTACACTATAATGTTTCCATTTATTCCAAAATAGAGTGGGGTAAACCAAAATATCTAGAATTAGAAGTTTCTATATTTTATGTATTTTTCATGACTCAAATTATGGATAGCTGAATCAGAATTAGATATAAATTTTTTAATAATTTTCCGATATTAATTAAGGAATATTGAAGATAAATTTGAGGGAAAAATTGAGATTCTATTAAGTTTGAAGTGATATCCTATTCTGTAAACAAGGGAAAGAGGATAATGGATCAAGGGAGTTAGAATTATAGGTGTCTTATGGAAATAAAAATAATTTGGGGAAGATTATCTACCAGTTTATCTCACTAGAAGATCAAGGAGTTTCATCACATAGATGATGGAGGAGATTTTTAGTATACTATATTTGATGTAATCTCATTATTGGTTCATGAAGATCAAGATGGTTTCACTTGTAGGAGAAATGATCTTTCAGATTGATTAAGAGTAGTGAGATATATAATTTCTAGGATTTATAAACCAATAAGGTCAATTAAACCACTCTAAATTATAAATAAACAAGTATTATTCTTAGTGAATTTGGTGCATCAACATATTGTTTTTGTATTCTCCTTGGATGAACCTAATGTGGGTGATTAAATTAAAAATTTACTATACATATATTTAATTTCTTTATCACTTAGAATTTATTATGATGGATATAAATTTGATGAAAAATGGTAGAATAATATCATTGGTGAGTTTTGTATGAATATAATTGACATACACTAATTCATCCTCACACTTAAGGTATTTACCATTTCTAGGTAAAACAAGAACCTTAAAATAGTTTTGGAAATGACATACAATAATAGTTTCTTATATTCTCAATTGGTGTTTTCTTTTTAAAAAATTTTCAGTGTATATTTTGAGTTGTGGTTTGGAAATAAGCTTAAATTGAAGAGCATAAAATTGTTCAATATTTCATATTCTTTTAAAATTATAGGAAGGCATTTAGGCATGTGTGATGAATAGATAAGAGAATGTTTCATCGTTATACACCCAAAGTAAAAGGTTTCCAGTGTTATAACAATAATTTAGAGAATATAATTAACAAAGAGGATGTTATTTTCATGGAATAGTATGATACATTAGTAAAATCATATTTTATAGATAATTATATTAGATAATCTTGATGAGGAGATAATGGTCATCCAGATATAATAACTTCTAATACGGTAGGTTTTTATAATTATAAATCTTATTTAGTTTTATCAAGTGATGGTGAACAACAATAATAAATATTTGTTAAGTTATCAAGACTTAAAAAAACTATGGAGCTTAAAAATATCATTAGAGATAGAAGTATTGGTGTTTAAATATGAATAACTATAAGAACTAACTTCCATAAAAGATTGGTTGTATAGGTAGAACTAAGGAGTACTAAAGAGGCTTAAAAATATAAGGATTGGATTGCATCTTTGAATGAAAAACTAAATTAGATTGATAAAATTGAAAAATGAGAGCTAGTTTCACTCTGTAAATAAATGAATGTGATTGGGTAAAAATGGGTTTTCTAAAGTAATCTCAATTTTAGAGAAGAAGTGTAATGGAATAAATTTCATCTAGTCTTAATGAGATACACTCAAATTAATGGTATTGAATTTAATGAATTTTTTTTCCAGGTACAGTGATTGAAATGATACATATTTTTATGATGATATTTGATTAAATAAATAATAATCTACTTCAAATGGATGTTAAGTTATCATTATTAAATGAATATCTTAAAGATGAGGTGTGTATTGAATAACCAGATGGATTTATTCCTCATAGAGATTATTCTCACGTTTTTAAGATAAAGGATGAACTTTATAGGATTTGAAAATTACTCTAAGATTTTTATTCAAATTTTAAAATAATTTTGATAATCATAGAGTAAAAAAAAGTCATGTTTAATAGTAATTTTTTTCAAATAAAACAACAAAAAATCACTCATCATGATTTTTTATGTTGATGAATATTTTTTATCTTTAATGAATTTAAAACCAAAGAAAATTTTCCATTCATATTAAGAAAATTTTCCATTCAAATTAAGAAAATATTTCCAATATCTATTACTTTTGAGATAAATTTTTTATTTCATTTTATAGTGGTAAATAAATATGGTTTCATATTTATTTCATAATAAAAATATGCTTGTTAGTTACTAAAATTATTTGGGATAGAATAATAAAGGTAAATATCCACTCATTATTATATTAGGATAAAATTTCCTAATGATAAATAAGTAAGTAATGTTGATTAAATAGTGTTTTTAAGTATAATTTTAATCTTACTCTACTTGAAAAATTCTAGACCGAGCATATTTTTTTACACTTTGTTCTTCATTCCAATGTAGCCCAAAAATTCAAATATTATGGTTGTGAAGAATATCATGTGTAATGTTAATGGAAATATTGAGTATTGTTTGTGGTGTAAAAAATACAAATCATTACATTCTAATATTTTTTCTAATTATTTTTCTTTATGTGAAATTAGAGATCATAAATTTACATATGGAAGTGTATTGTTTATTAGAGGGAGACAGATTACTCAACTCTCTAAGAAGAAAAATTTTGTTACTCCATGATGAAAGTTGATTATATTATATAATCATAATCCATAACTCAAATATTTTGGATAAATTTGTAGTTCAAATATATGAGAGTGAAAGTTTCATATCCATTGATGATTTGGTGTAATAAAAAAAATGTATAATTAAATTATTAATGAATTTGGTGCAATATTCAAGGTCAAAATGTATTGATGTCAAATATTACTTTATCAAGGTGATGGTGGAATATAGTGAGATAAATTTATAGTATGTTTAAATTAAGGATCAATTCATAGATATATTGATAAATATCTTGAATAATGATTCATTCTAGAAAATTGGAGTGTTTTTAGGACTGAATTCTCACCCAAAATCGATATAATTTCAACTTTTACATTTTCAATCTTTCATTACATTACATTTATTGAAAAGGGGGAGAATTCACTATGGGATATTCTAGTAAAGAGGGATAAATCTTATTCACTCAGGGAGTCAATGAAGGAGGGAAAAAGGTTTAAAGGGAGTTTCCTTGAAAGGGGAAACAAGTAGATTGATTAGAAACCAAAATTATTATTTGGATATAAAATCATGATTCTAAAAAATAAAAAGGGGATATTGAATAGGCCTATATAGTTGACCAAGTGGGAACTACAAAGACTTAAATTTTGAATTTTTGGATATTTTATTGATCTTTACATGAAGAGTTGGAATAAAATCAAAAATATTACTTTATCCTATAATTTGGTGTTTATATAGATATCATATTTTATAGCATAATATAACTAGTTTCTTAAGATGATTATTTATGATCTATGAAATTTTTATTAAATTATATATATATGGATTAGTAAGAGTTTTTATTAAAGCTACGCAAGATGACAAAGAACAATTTTTTCTTGAGTTTTTTAAAACCACTCTATAATGAAAACATATAACAAGCTAGTCTAACATAATGAAGTCTTCATTATAGATTTATTTTCCAAAACTCAAGAAAAATTCACTCTTTAGAATCCTACAAAGCTCTAATAAACCTCCAAATAATCTATGAGCATTTAAAAAATATATAAAATATAAAAAAATGTTATATCTCATAAATAACTATCTTAACAAACTAGTTATAGTGTTATAAAAAATATGAGAACTATCTAAAAACACTATTATATGAAAAAGTGATATTTTGAGAGTATTCTAACTATTTATATAAAGATCAATAATATATTTAAAAAATCAAAATTTAGTTATTTTCAATTCCCTCTTTGTTAACTCTCTAGTCTTTTCAATATCCCCCTTTTTTTGTTGGAAACATACTTTTAGATCCAAATAATAATTTTAGCTTCTATTCAATCCTAACGACTCCCAATGAAAGGAAACTCCCTTTGAAAATTTTCCCCTCCATCAGTAAATCCCTGAGTGGTTAGGAATTCTCCATATTTACTAGAATATACCATAGAACATTCTTCCCCTTTTGAAATAAATTCAATGGAATGAATGAGAGAAAATATAAAAATTGAATTTATAGTGATTTTGAGAGACAATTAACTCCCAAAATACCCTCAAATTATATAAGGAATCATTCTTAATGGGATTTCTCAATATATCAATTACATGATCCTTAATTTAAACACACTCTAAATTTTTCTCACCATGTTCCAACATCTCCTTGATAAAGTGATATTTTATATCAATAAGTTTTAACCTTGAATACATCACCAAATTATTTAACAATAGAATTATATATTTTTTATTACATTAAATCATCAATGGATATGTAACTTCCAATCTCATGTCTTTTAGCTAAAAATTCACCCAAAATATTTGAGTTATTTATTATGATTCTATAATATAATCAACTTATATTATACTTAGAGTGATATATTTTTTTAATATAGTGTCAAGTAAGGCATCTCCCACCAATAAAAAATGATCTTCCATATATAAATTTTGGATCTATAATTTCACATACTAATTAAAATTGGAAATAAGATTAAAATTTATTTATTTATATTTTCATACATCAATACATACTCAAGATTTCCATTCACATAACACATGATCTTCTTAACTTCTATAAGCTATGATTTTTTTGGATACTTTAGAATTGATCACAAAGTGAAAAAACAAAAATTATGTCCAATATAGAATTTTTCAAGTATAGTAAGCTTATAATCATCCTTTAAAAATAATTTAATCAACATTACTTAATTTTTTATCCTCATACAGTATTTTCCTAATAGAAATATTATTATATATTTCTCTAGAGTCTTCGATCCCAAATCATTTTAGAAAATCACAATCATATTTTTATTATGAAAGAAATATGAAATAAACTATATTTACCACTATAAACCAAAATAAAAAGGTTATCTCACAAATCATAGAAATTTGAAAGAGTATAATAATTTTAATATAAATTTAATCACAGGCTTTCAATTAATTCATAATAAAAATAATTTCATCAATATACAAAATCGCGATGAGTGAGTTTGTTTAGTTTTAGTTGAAATATAATTTATCTTAAAAATTGATTTTTTTAAATATATTATCTTAAAGATGATTTGAATAAATTAATACCATACCTGAAGTAATTTTTTGATCCTATAAATTTCCTTTTTTATCTTATAAACATGACAAGAGTCACCATCAGGAATTAATCCCTTTAGCTATTCAATACATGCCTCCTCTTCAAGATCTTCATTCAATAATGATAAATTAATATCCATTTGAAATAACTTGTATTTTATTTCAGAACATATAATAAGAAATATTCGTATCATTTCAAGACTTGTAACTAAATAAAAAGTTCTATTAAAGTCAACAACCTTAATTTTAGAGTATTTGATGAAAACTATATGGGATTTTTTCCTTAACTACTTGGTAAGGGTTGTGAAAAAGTTATTAGAGCCGTGAAAGATTACAAAGAGTGGGTTTTGGAATACCACTCTATAACTATTTGGTATCATTACATTGTGATAAAACTTTTAAATAGTTAAAAACAAATTCTTACAATTATTACAGAGAGATTAAAAAGGATTTTGGGAGAATAATAAGGTTTTCACTTTATTCATTATTTGGAGGCACTTGAGAATGATTGTATAAGATCATTCATTATCATTCATAATCATATTTTATCCTTTATCATTTTATTGAGTATTTCATATTTATATGAGTTTAAAAACATTATCTTGATCCTTTACTATATTATTTATTGGTAATAAAATAATAATATGTGAAGTGTGATTTAACTGATAAGCACATAGGATGTAGCCACACAATAAAAATATTTATAGATATAAGAAATAACATATACTATAATGTGTTGTTCTGACACTCTAGTTATCCATCATTATCATTGATTACTTGATCATTTTGATATATGATGTACTAAACAACATGGGAATATCATGTTATTTGTGGAAATGTTTTTTAACAAACTGATCCACCCTCCCCTACCATCGGTGCTTCAAAAATTTCATTCCTGGGAACAACAACCAAACATGTCTCTATACACCATGAATAATCATTTAAACAAGTGTAAAATATGGAATATGTTAATATCATATAATCTAACTAGAAATTTCAAAATTATTTAAATAAATATAGGTCAATATTTATTAATATATTACATGAAATTCATCCATATGAATATATATCATCTTATTTATTTAAATATAAGAGTATATTTAATGTGAGTAAACTAATAATGGTTATATACTTCTTCATCCTTTTTCATTGGGGGGACATATATCTAACCTCTCATATAAGAGGAAAAATATAATATTGGTTAATAAAAATCTAACACATGATAAAAAAATACCTAACTAGACCTCAATTTGTTTAGAATAATTATTATTTTTAAAAAATAAAAATATAAGAAATATCACATGTATTATGCCTTTATTTATGACAACCTTACTCTATATTATACACTAATTCATGATTTATTACATAAGATTGCACCTAACACTACCCATAAGATCGATAAGTCTTGTATATTTTGGAATTAGGTACATTTCATAACAAATTAAATCATGGGATATATAATCTTTATTGAAATATTCCTTAACATTCTCATATTATTCCTTGTTACTTAAAACTACATGGGATAGCCTGGAGACATACAAAAGAAAGGGGTGAGATATAAAGCACAATAAAGTAATAAACATGTAATAACATGACTGAATTAATACATTTTAGACAATAGTCATATCAGTGGGGAATAAAAGTAGTGAGGATCATAAACATGAATAATGAGGAATGATATAGCATGATAACATAAAGACAACATGGGAAATGTGGAAACAACTTAAAACACTATATCATAAACATAGGTCAAGGATAACTTCTAATACATCATGATGTGAAAAGTACCACGGTGGATTAGGTTCACTCCACAATCCTTATAATTTCATATTATGATACTAACACATCACCTAATGCACTGGAGTGCTATATAATTTCAGGATCACCCGTCACTTTCATTTCATTCTATTTCTTAAGTGTACCACATAGATCATAAAAAATGGAATCATTTATCATCATATTTTATTTCCCGATCAAGGAGTATGGAAAAATACATGTAAGTCCCAAATAAAATGATTATAAGAGCATAAATGTAAACACCCTTTATAGGAAATGGGTAAGAGTATTCACTTCCCAATTATTTGGCATGGAAAATCACGAAGAATTTTCAACAACATAATGGTGTCTATAAATGTTCATATAAGGGATTGATGAGAGTGAAACGGGTCTATAATAATTTATTAATTATAGGGGTATTATGGGGGGTATGGGAGAACATTTACCAACATTAGTAAATGAATATAAAAACATAATAAAATAGAGATGCTTGAATAAATAGGAGAAGGAGAGGATCCCTTACCTTGAGAGTGCGATTCCAAAAGCTTGGTAGGAGCTTCTTGAGAGATTAGAGGAACCTTGGGAAGACTATATAGATTTGAGGGAAGATATGGACGTTCTAAAAGGTTCTTTAGTGGAGATAAATGGGATATTGGGTGGGTTTATATTGGAAAATAAAAGAGAGTTCTTTATTATTTCTCAAACATTGGTTTTAGACTCTACATAATAAAGTAATCAAAACCACAAACCTTACCATGGTTTTAGAAAATGGTTTCTAAAAAAGGGAAGTGTTTTTATTGTTTTATAAATAAAAGGGAAAAATTATTAAAATAATACCCTTGATAATGTGGAAGTGAGTCATCTCCTTAAATAAATGATTTTAAAACCTTAAAATATATTATAGGTTTTGGAGGATTCATAATGGATTTATAAAATTAATAAAATAAACTTAAAAGAAAATTATTTTAAAGTTGAAATATATATTTGGTTTTAAATATGATTTATAGTACATGTTACATCAATTTTGGGTCATTATGATGTCATAATATGTACTATATATTTATATTTGTTTTTAATTTTTACCCACAAATTTGACTATCTCATAAAATTTTGAAAAATTAATCATTGGATAATTTTAGCATTATGATTCAAAAAATAATATTCATTTTATCTATTTTAAAAAAATATTTTGAATTTTAATTTTTAAAATAATAGTTGATATTTATTGAGAAATGTTAGGTTTTTTAAAAATAATGGTTTTCCAACCCTTAAAAAAAATAAATTTTACTTCATAAAAATTATATGATAGTTTATATTTAATAAAAATTATATAATTATAATATTTTATTAAAATATTATAGATTTCAAAATAATCCATTAATTTATCAATATAAATTCCTTAATTGAATTTAAATATTACCCAAAAATATAATTTGGGGTTTTTTGTATCAAAATCAAAATAATTTACAATTTAACAATAATAAGAAGAAAATATATTCATTATTATATAAAATATAAATATTCATATTATTAGGGTATTGATACATATTCCTTTAATATTCTAGTAAACTCCCTAGGGGTAAGGTGTGTGACAGTGAGACTTTCATGGGGTTGTTTTACGTACATGGTTTGGACCATGATCTTGATGTAATTGAACTTCTCACATAAATGGTTTTACTCTTGCCTAAGTTATTGGATATCATCTTGGGATTGGTCAAAATAAAATCTCAGTGATGATATCTCCCTTAGAAGCTATGATAAATGAGATTTATAGGGTGAGATCCTACTAGTTGAGGCCATAACTTCCATTGTCCGTGTTAGTTGGATTTTTTCAAAACCATATATTTATACTAATCATATGATCACTAGGAAATGGATATATTATCAATGAAAATGATTCTTAGTGGTCCATTAAATATGATAGGATATAATAAAACCAAGTTATTTCATGTGTTTTCTATAACCATAATACATAATAATAAATTTAATTCAACCACAAAGGGAATTTTATTTATAAATGTTCAGGACATTACAATATTCCCACCTTCAGAAATTTCACCCTCAAAATTTTCATCTCACACACTAAAATAAGTGAGGGTAATTTTTTTTCATAAATTCGTCTAGTTCCCACATCACTTCTTCAAATTTTTGGTTTCTCCATATCACTTTGACAAGGTGAATAGTCTTATTTTGAATAACTTTTTCTCAACTATCTAAGATCATCACTAAATGTTCTTCATAGGAAAAATCATTATCCAACAATACCACCTATGGATTGAGTACATGTGAGGGATATGGTATGTACTTCCTCAATAGTGATACATGGAACACATTATTTACTTGAGATAAGTTAGGTGAGAGTGCTAGTTGATAAGACACCATTTTGTTGTGATCAAGGATCTCAAAGGGATCGATGTATCTTGGACTAAGCTCTCACTTATTCCCAAATCTCAAAAATTTAGTCCTTGAAGATATATAGAGGAATACCTGTTATTCATCCTCAAAATATAGTTCTCATTGAAAATTGTCAACATATCTATTTTATTGACTTCAAGAAGCCTTAATGTGCTACTTAATGGTCTTGACCTTTTCCACCATAAAGGGGTTCATAGGGAGCCATTTGGATGATTGAGTAGAAACTATTATTGTATGAGAACTCTAATAGATGAAAATGTTGACCCAATCCTTCTTTGAAGTCAATTGAGCTGCTCTTAACATGTCCTTGAGTGTCTAGATAGTTCACTCAGAGTGAAAATCAGTTTGAAGGTGAAAATCCGTGATGGAATTTGACTCAGTATTTAGAGCATGTTGGTGAATCTTATAGAACATGGAGGTTAATATTAGATCTTGATCCGATACAATAAATAGTGGTGTTCAATGAAGCCTCGCTAGTTATCTAATGTACATCCTTGTTAGTTTATTAAGTGACAAGTCCTCTTGAATTGAAATAAAGTTCACATTCTTTATAATACAATCCCCCACAACCCATATATAATTATTTATTCTTGATGTATTCAGAAGACGAGTGACAAAGTTCATGGTATTTTTTCCCATTTTCATGTAGGTATGGGTAAAGGTTGCATCATCCCCTTGGACTTTTTCCTTTCCAACTTCACCCGTTGATATACAAGACATATTGATGTATATTCTGTGATCTAATTCTTAATATTGTCACACCAATAGTTCTCTCAGATATCTCAATACATCTTTGTGCTTCCTGGATGGATGGAGAAGGTCAAACTATGTGAATCATTTAACAACCCATTCCTTAACTCAGGATTTAATGGTACACATAGTCTTGACCTAAATATTAAAAATCATTCTTTATTAACATTTAACTTCGAGGATTTATCTTTTCTTGTAGCTTCCACTTTCTTCTGAATTACCACATCATCTCATTGATCATCCTTTATCTTCTCTAGAAGGGAAGGTTGAGCAATCATTAGTGAAAGGATTGATGATGTTTCTTACTTTATGATTCTCATGTCTATCCTTTTCAAGTCTATGAAGATCATATCCTTCTAAATTCTCATCAATGATAATATTGATGGATCCTTTCTACATTGAGTGTCTGCCACTTTATTTTATTTCCTAGGATGGTAGTGGATTGAGCATTCATAGTCCATAATCAGATCTAACCATATTTGTTGGTGTATATTCAGATATTTTTGTGTGAATATATACTTGAGGATTTTATGATCAATATATATTTCACACTTCTCACCAAAGAGATAACTACAACATATTTTCAATGTGAATATCACTACAGCCAACTCCAGATCATGCGTTGGGTAGTTTTATTCATGAAACTTTAATTTCATTGAATCATAGACAATTAATTTGTAATTCTACATTAACACACAACCCAAACCCTTATAAGAATCACTGAATACCATTAAAAGTTCTCTATTTATGGGAAGTGTGAGTACAGATGCAGTGATAAGCCTATTTTTCAACTTCTTGAAGCTTTCTTCACATTTATCATTCCAAAAAAAACTTTACCCCCTTTTGAGTTAGCTTAGTTAGATGGCTTGACAATCATGAGAAATTTATAATGAATTGATGTTTGTACCTAGATAATTCAAGGAAACTATGAATTTCAATCACAGATTTTTGCCTCAACCAATTTTAAACTGCTTTTGTCTTTGAAGGGTCCACAGATATCCCATTACATGTGATAATATTCCCCAATAATGTGATTTCCGTCAACAAGAACTCAAATTTTCTAGAATTTTAATAAATACTCTCATTTCCTAAGGTCTTTAGAATAGTGCTCAAACACTGATCATGCTCCTCCTTACATCTGAAGTATATTAGAATATCATCTATAAAGAGTACAACAAAATTTTCTAGGTAATATCCCAATACTATATTCATCAAGTCCATGTAGATTGTCAAAGCATTAGTGAGTCTGAATGGAATTACTATAAACTCATAGTGCATGTACCTTTTTTTGGAAAGTATTATTAGGGATATCATTCATCAAACTTACTTAATAATATCTAAACCAAAGATCTACCTTGGAGAAGTATCAAGCCCCACATAGCTGATCAAAAAAGTCATCAATTTGTGTCATAGGATACTTGTTATTTATCATGATCCTTTTACTCTCATGATAATTAATGAAAAGGCGCATTGAACCATCCTTCTTCCTGATTAAGAGGACTGGTGCACCCCATAATGAAGCACCTGGGCATATAAACCCTTTATCTAGATTCTCCTATAGTTGTTTCTTTAGCTCCACAAGTTCTATAGTAAAAATTATATATATATTCTTGGATAATAGAAACACATCAGGTTTAAGATCGATTGAAAATTTAATCTCTTGACTGGGAGGAAGACTTGAAAATTCTTTGAGAAACGCATCAGCGTATTCCCTCACAATGGGCATGTCCTTAAAGATGATCCTTTCCTTAGACTCAATAATTTGAGATAGATATGATTTATCAAAGATAAATAATATCCATGCTTGAGATTTTTGTGCTAAAGAAGATTCATCCTTCTACTTGCACTTGTATAGACTCTGTGAGAAAACTGTGTTTTAGCGGCGAATCTTTCGCGGCGGTTTTTAAAACCGATGTGAAAAAAACCGCCGCTAATTTTTTTTAATTTTTTTTAATTTTTTTTAAAAAAATATCTTATACAAAATTTAATTTTTTTAACGGCTGTTTTTTTAAAAAAACCGCCGCAAAATAGCGGTGGTTTTTGGAAAACCGCTGCAAAATTTAACCAAAAAAAATTTAAAAAATTATTTATTATTTATTATTTTTTAATTTTTTTTATTATTTACAATTAAATATTGTTTATTATTTATAATTTTATATATTTTTAATGTGTTAATTAATTAATATTTATAATTATCAGTTAATAATATTTTTAAACGGAAAGAAAATCTTAAATAAGTAGAAGAACAGACTTCGACATCAAATGACCATAACTTCTGATCCAAGAGTCCTTTTTTGACTCCACAACTAGTCAAATCGAATTTTATCAAATGAGAAAAAACCAATTGAGATTTAAATCACGTGATAATTAAAGGAAAAATATATATTCAAAATTCAAAAGTCAAAAATCGAACTCGAACTTCAAACGACCATAACTTTTAATCCGGGTGTCCGTTTGCGCTCTACCACATATCAAATCGAAGCCTACGATAAGCTATACACCGCTTAGGCCTGGTACCAACACTGTGAGTAGTGTACCCCATTTATACTCCACCTGAAAGGCCTAGATGGCCTCCAAAATAGAGGTTTTAGTTGCAGACACCGATTTCTTAAAATTCAAACAGTTATAACTTTCGATCCATCTGTTCATTCAGCATGTACCACATATCATATTGAAGCTCATTTTACAATCTTCTATTTGACTGGTTGTGGCACTTGAAAATGAGTATCAGATCATATTTTATGACCATTTCAGTGTTTTTAGGGTATATAGAGGTTCTTAACGTTTTATGATTTATTTAATTAATTGTTTATCTATTTATTTATTTATTTATTTAGTATTAGTTAATTAGTTTATTAATTAATTAATTAATAATAAATTATTAATTATTTAAATATTATTTATTCTTATGTTTTTATTTATTTATTTATTATTTAGTTATTATATACACATTAATTACTAATTTGTTTTTAATTAATTTATTAATTAATTATTAATTATTTATTAATTATTATTATTTTATTATTCATTATTTATTTATTATTTCTTTATTTATTCATTATTCATTATTTATTAATTAATTAATAATTAATAATTGATTAATTATTATTTATTAATTATAAATTATTAATTATTAGTTATTAGTTATTATTAATTATTAATTAATTATTAATTAATTATCTATTTATTTAGTTATGTATTTATTTCTTTATTATTTATTATTTATTATTTATTATTTAATTTTTAATTTTATAAATATTAATTTTTTTAGTTTCTTATTCATTTATTAATTATTAACTATTTATTAATTAATTATTATTTATTTATTATTATTAATTAATTATTAATTATTTATTAAATATCGAATATTGTATATTTTGTATTAAATATTAAAATTAAAATATTAATTATTAATTAAGAATTATTTGTTTTATAATTATCAATTATCAATTATTAGTTATTATTAATTACTAATTATTAATTAATTAATTAATTAATTATCTATTTATTTATGTATTTATGTATTTATTATTGAGTATTTATTGATTATTTATTAATTAAATATTAATTAAATATTAATTATATATTAAATATTAAATATTAAATATTTCATATCAAATATTAAAATTAAAATATAAATTATTAATTAAGAACTATTTATTTTATAATTATCAATTATTAATTATAAGTTCTTATTAATTTTTAATTATTAATTATTAATTATTTATTATTTATTTATCTTTTTATTTATGTATTTATTTATGTATTTATTTGTTATTTATTCTTTCTTATTTATTGTTTATTATTTATTATTTATTATTTATTAATTTATTTTTAATTTACTAAATATTAATTTATTATTAGTTAATTATTCATTTATTGTTTATTTATTTATTTACTCATTATTCAACATTTATTAATAATTAATTAATTATTAATTAATAATTTATAAATTATTTATAAATTATTTATAAATTTATAAATATAAATTTTTAATTTTTAATTTTTAATTCTTAATGATCAATTATTAATTATTAATTATTAATTATTAATTATTAATTATTAATTATTAATTATTTCTTATTAAATATTTATTATTTATTAATAATTAATAATTAATAATTAATAATTATTTATAATTTATAATTTATTTATTTATCTATTATTTATTAATTTATTATTAATTTATTATTAATTTATTATATATTAAATTATTTTTTAATTAATTTAATATTTATACATTACTTATATATATATATATTATGTTATAAATTATATATTATATATTATATATTATATATTATATATTATATATTATATATTATATATTATATATTATATATTATATATTATATATTATATATTATATATTATATATTATATATTATATATTATATATTATATATTATATATTATATATTATATATTATATATTATATATTATATATTATCTACTATCTATTATATATTATCGATTATATATTATATATTATATATTATCTATTATATAATACATAATATAAAATATAAAATATAAAATATAAAATATAAAATATAAAATATAAAATATATATTATATAATATATAATAGATATTATATATTATATATTATATAAAATACATTATATATTATATATTAGATATTATATCTTAGATATTATATATTGTGTATTATGTATTATGTATTATATATTATATGTTATAAGTTATATGTTATATGTTATATATTATATGTTATATATTATATATTTTATATGATTAATTATTAATTATTGATTATTGATTAATAATTATTGATTAATAATTATTTAGTTTGTATCTATTTGTTATGTATTACTTGTTTTGTCAATTAATATATATATATATATATATATATTTATATAAGTATATTAAATTTGATTTATTGACCACATGAAGAGTCTGCTGGAGTGGTAAAGTATTTGGAGAATAAGCTCTGGGGTTCAAATCTCACCCAACGCAGAATTTATATATATGACATGGGTATGTGCATGGGCATGTGCATGGACATAGTCATTTGTATGGAGATGGATGAGCATGTGCGTGGTAATAATAAATAAATAAATAAATTACGAAAGTAAATAAATAAATTACAAAAATGAATAAATAATAAATACATAAATTACAAAAAAAAATAAATTAAAAAAATAAATAAATAAATTACTAATATAAAAAAATAAAATAATAAAAAAATAAAAAAATAAAAAAATTTGAAATTTTTTAAAAAATAAAAAATATTTAGCGACGGTTTAAACCGCCGCTAATTTAAAAATTAAAAAATTTAAAAAATTTAAAAAAAAAAATAAAAACGATTTAGCGATGATTTAAACCACCACTAAAAAACCACCGCTAATTATTTCCCGACACAGGATTTAGCGGTGGTCTTCCAAAATCATCGTAGAACGATTTCACGGCGGTTTAAACCACAACCAAATGAAAAAAAACCCGCCGCTAAATACAAATTTTGGCGTGGTCAGAATTTGGGGCAGATTCACAATACAAAGAGATATTTCATTCTCACGGAAATTTATATTAGATATATATAAGGAAATATAATCCATGCTTATAATTGCATAAAATTCAACTAAAGAGAGTATCACAAGGTTTGATGGGAAGTTCAACCCACAAATTTTGATAGGGGAGGAGTTATATACTTGGGATGTAATAATTTCCCCATTTTCTGTTTTCAACAACTCTACTTCCATGCTTTTTGGTGGTGTTTGAGCAGTAATACTAATCTTGTATGATATGAAGTAATGTGTATAACCAGAATCAAGAAGTAAATTCAATATTCTTGACTAAATAACTAGCATATATATCACCACTTAGTTTTTAGTATCCACCTCTATAGTTGTGATAGAATAAGCTCACCCTAACTACCATGGAGGTTGTTAGTTTTCTTAAAAAACCCTTGTATTAGTGTATTGGTTTGAAAAGTGTCCTAGTTCCTTATAGTTGAAACTATGAACAATGTGTTCCAGGTTGACCGAGGCATTCCTTTCCTCCATCGCATTAGTGGGATTCTCCTACCAGAAATCAATAGCCATCTATCCTTCCCACACCTAAAAAATTTCCTCACCCCCTTAGGCAATTTCTAAGGTGATTCTTTCCACTGTTTTGACAAGTGGGATATTGAAATTTCTTAGCACCATTAAATTTCTCCATCAGAATGCCAAAATTTAACTCCACTTTATGCTTATTATCCCTGTGATACCCTTCATATTTGTCAATATTCATTTTGAATTTGAGGTCACATCAGAAATATTTCTCATATATATCAAAGAATCAGTTCACCAGGTCCTTTTGTGGACTAGGTTTTATCCCACTAAATAATCGGTCAACCTTACATTCGTGGTTAACAAAAAATCTAGAGGTGTATCATGAAATTCTTGTGAATTTTTCCTCATACACCCTGATAGATTCATTATCTTTTTTACTTGAGGTCAAAGAAATCCCATTCCATTTTAAGTCAGAGTGTGTGAGGAAAATATTTTTCAAAAAAAATTTTCCAAAATTTATTCCACCCTATTTCTTTGATCTCTTCCTCATGCTTCATATTATTTATCAATTTCCACTATTTTCTAGCTTCTCCCTCTATATGATAAACAACTAATTTAACATTCTCTTGTTTATAAAATTGAAGTATAGATAAGATCTTCTCAATGGAGATGATCTATTATTATACGATTAAGGGATCAAATGATCCATTGAAAGTCAAGGGAATTTATTGCACAATGGTCCCAATTGTAGATTGTTCTTTATTAGGGGGATTTTGGTGCTCAACCTAATCTAGGTTTCTATTCATAACCCGAGTCAGATGATAGAGAATTATCATAATGTTTTATATTCCTGATTCCATCGGGTAGGGCATCTCATTCGGATAATCATTACATTTCCCTTCACATTGGTTGTTTAACTGATTCCTCATAATTTCATCCATTATCTAGAATAAAAGGAAAATTAGGGATGATTATTTTTTAACTATTAAAAACATTAACTAGAATACAATGACATTAAAGGGATAACTTATAAATGAAATTCATTTCTTAACTTATGAATTTCTATGTTTCAATCTTTGTTATCCACGATATATTTCCTAACATATATTGTTATAGTCATTTTTGTTCCATTAATAATGGTTCGTAATGAGCTTGTGAATTTACCAAAGTATATCCCCTAGGTGTTTAAAAACAGGTTTATAGTAAGTCCTGTTTTTGTGCAGCAGTTATTAGTCGAGTCTACCTCAATGTAGTGTTTTTGGGTTTTATCCCTATGTATATCTATACCATAGAAACATCCACTTATAATATCCATACATGGATGTATTTTCTTGATAATCCATTTAATCTATAATTTACCAAAATTTAGGGATGTTTTATTATACTTAGATTTGTCCTTAAGACTTTATCTAGAGTTTTCTAATCCTAATCCTAAAATAACTAAACTTTCCTTTGATACCAACTATAACAACCCTGCTCATTATTATACATTAATTCATTATTTATTACATAATATTACACATAATATAACCCGAAATATTGATAAGTATAGTGTCTTTGGGAATTATGTACATTGCATATTAAATTAAAATAGGGAATACATAATCTTTTTTGAAATATTCCTTAACATGCTCATATTATTCCTTGGAACTTAAACCTGCATGGGATAACCTGGGGACATACATAAGAAAGGGGTGAGCTATAAATCACAGTAAGGGAATAAACTTGGAATAACATGATGAAAGTAATATATGTTAAACAATAGGAATATCAATCAACATAAAAGGAGTGAGAATCATAAACATGAACAATGAGGCATGATATAACATGATAACATAAAGGCAACATGGTAAATGAGGAAACAACTTAAAACACCACATCATAAACATGGGTCAAGGCTAACTGGAAAGACATCATGATTGAAAAATTATTGTGATGTATTTGGTTTAATCACTAATCACTTTCATGATGTCTCATGAGACTAAAACATTAACCAATGCATTGGAGAGTTATATAATTTCTGGCGCACCTGTCACTTTCATTTCATTCAAATTATTAAGTGTGCCACATAGATCCTAAAACATGGAATCATTTATCATCACATTTTATTACATGGTAAAAGAGTGTGGAATACATACATGTAATCCCATAATCAATGAATTAAAATTTCATAAAGGAGAACTCCCTTGATAGGAAATGGGCATGGGTATTCACTACACAGTTGTTTGGAATTGAAAATCATGAAGAAATTTCAGAAGCAAAAAGGGGGTGTGTAAATGTTCGTGGAATGGATTAATGAGAGTTAAACGGGTATCTAATCATTTATTAAACATAGGGTAATTAAGGGGGATATGGTATAACATATTCTAAAATTAGGAAATAAAGATAAAAGATATAATAAAATGGACATGATTGAATAAATAGGAGAAGGAGGGGATCCCTTAACTTGAGAGTGTGATACCAAAACATTGGGAGGATCTTATTGAAGTATTGGGGATCATTGGAAGGACTCTAAATATGGTAGGGAAGAGTAAGGATGTCATCCATGGTTTTTGAGTGTATAGGAATTAGAGATTAAATGGAAATCATGGCTATATATTGGCGTGGAAGAAGCTATAGCCATGGTTAAAAACCATGGATATAGGTGTACTACCATAGTGGAAACCATGGTTGTACAGCTATATCCATGGTTTCCAATGTGGTTATAGGGATATAGCCATGATTTTAGACTGTGGTTATATCTATGGCCCTATTTCCATTCTAATAGGATCCTCAGTTCACTAAATTGTGTCAATTACCTATAGCCATGGTTTCTTGACCTATAACCACAGTTTTAAACCGTGGCTGTAGCCTTAATTTATAATAGTGCTTATAAATCTATCTATAAGGGGTAAATTTCTATTAAATTATCATTATTTATGAAACATATATGAATGAATGATAAAGTATAAATTTTATTTTATAAAATTATACCATTGTATATTCATAAACTCATTTAAGAATATAGTAAAAAATAATATACATAAATTTTAATAATACAACATACTAATAAATAAGAAACATAAAATTAAATTATGTTTTTATAATTGTATTAGTTTTATCAAAATATTTTATTCCACCATGTAACACCTGATACATTATATCACAACTATATGCAACATCACTATATAGCCATTATAAATCAACCATTCTAATAATTTTTTCAGTGAGATAGAATACTCGAAGAAAGAATATTTGGATAATAGTGAGATTAGGATTGAAAACACATATGTTATACATTTTATATTTTTATCCAAATAATTTGACTTCATAATATCTAATATTATGATATATTTAAAATTATGTTTCTATAAAATAGTAAATATTTATAATATTTTTAAGTTTTAAACTTTATTATTAACCTTTAATAAATTTTTATTTATTAAATAAAAACTTTCATTGAGATCAATTAACATAGTAACAAACATTAATGTACATATTTCATGATCTTTACTCAAAATGTCTTAAATACTTAACAATTTCTCACATATTTTATTGATGATATTAAATTGAATTAAGCCGGAATCGAATAAATCAACTTTTTTAAACAATTTTCTTATTTGTATTTTTTAGGTTTATAAATTCAATTTTGAATCTAATTTATCACTTATAACATATAGATTTTCTAAAGAATATATCATTTTAAAACATAAAAAAAATTCATTAAAGAAAATAACTTCTATTTTCTTTAGTGGAATTTATAACAAAACAATTCAAAATTACATCGCATATTAAACCATTATATCATATTTAATTTTTATTTAGAAAATCAATCTAAAAATAATTTCTAAAATAGAAAACATTTTCACATTTTGATAATTATATATATAAAGTATTTTTATTTTTATTTTATCAAAAAAATTAATACTTTAATTCATATAATACTTTTCATGTTATAAAATATAACATATTAAATAAAAAATCATGTTTATCAACCATCAATAATAACATTTATTAAATAATTTTTTTTATTACATAATGGAAATTATATATCCTATTTAATAGAAAAAAAATATATAGTTTAAATTTTATGATTTATTAAGTTATAATCCCCAAAGATAAAGTTGTCCATATGTTTTTTTCTATAATCTATAAACTCTTATTACATTGTTCAAATGAAAAATTTAAGACATCTCCATCAATTACTCATTACTTTTGATTCTCTCTCTATATAAAGACAATTTTTTAATGTATAATTTGTATTATATAACCATAAATCAGAAATAGAGTAATCGATTTATATAACATAAACACATAAAGTGAACTCTCTATGAGCTTTCTGAAAATACTCTTGTTACCCAAAAAAATTATATGTTCAATGTCAAATATTATAATAAATGGAAACACTAACCATCCTTAGTGACACCACATTTAAATTTCAATGAAATTATTATATTCTTGTACTCACAAAAAATTTTTTTATACTTTTTCTAAATAAAACTTTTTCCTTATTATTACACCACAATAATGGATCCTAATTTAAAACATCACTGGTCCTATTGAAAAACCCTCACTGATTATTTTCATCTCAAGATTTCCCAATATGAACACAATATTTTATTAGATGTAATTTATTCATCTTTCTGATAATCAACCAAATCAACATGTTATAATCATGTTAATGTGAAAATATTTATAAAATCAATGATTTGTGTTATGTATCCAAAGTAAATTTTAATTAAAATAATTAATAAATATTCATAAGATTCAAACACATATGGTACATAGAAATATTTCCTGTAAAATATTGAAATAATAATAAACTTACATCATTCTGAATATTATGTGTGGTAAGATAGGTATCCAACCCCCAAATTTCTAGAAATAGTTACAGTCCTTAAGTTAGTAAGTGGCTAACACAAAGTGTTGTTATTAATATATAATTACTCAAGAGTGATTTAATGTTACAACATGATTTTAACTCGAAATATTTTAGAATAATTATAACACAATATTTACATTGGAATTATAACCAATAAACCACCATCCTTTATTGAAATAAATTAAATATAATGTAATGCCCAACACGAGATTTATTAAATGTATGGTAAGATGTATTGTTAGTGTAATTTAAACAATTTAAATATATAATTATAAGACTCATAATATAAAAAATCTATCCATGGATAAGGTAATAAATAAATAGTTAAATATCTCATAAATATAAACATAAGAAATTATGAATGCTTCATTTTTACAATATATAATATATGAGTAATTAATATAATTATAAATAAAGTACAATTTAATAAACAATTAAATAATAATTTTCTATAAAATATAAATACTAACAGTTAATATTTATACTAAAATATATGATTTTAAAAAATGAATTATTCATATTTTTAAACAATATGGAAATTTCAAAATAATAATATAAAAAATTTATATTGCTTAAAATGTTATATATTTTATATTTTTAAACGTTTATTAATCCACTAAAACTTTCCAAAATAATATATTGATTTGAAAATTTCCTATTATTTATTTTTAAAACTTTTCATTAAACAAATATAAATACATTATATTTTACTTTATTTTAATAATAATGTTTTCTAAATTATTTTCTAATCTTAATATAAACATTTTATATGAAAACATAAATTTTATAGTTTTCAAAACAAGACACTTAATATGAAAAATTTATATTAAAAACATTTTTATTAAATATTTTACAAATATTTAATAACTAATTATGATCAATTAATAATTTTATATTTAATTAATGAATGCATATTAAATTTAAAAAATTTATTCAATGAATTTTTTATAATTTATAAAAATATTATAAATTATAAATTATATTCGTAAATGAAACTAAACTTTTAAATTATTATACCTATATCCCATGTTGTGATATCATTATATCACTACCAATGATATAAACTAATCCTTAATTGTATCCAAAACATAGTAATAATATCCTATGTTCCTATTGTATATGATTAATAATGATATTAGTATATTTATGACTATAATATTTATTATCACTACTATTATTGATCATGCTTTGGAATACTGATAATGAAATCACTATAGCACTCTCTATATTCTACCAAAAATTGGTATTTAAACTATATTGATGACTAATATCCCCATTAAAATGTATCAAATATTGTGATCTATTTTTTAAAAATTGGTCCAAGACTATCTTAGGAAGAGATATGGAATACTAGGTGTCCAATATATCATGATCAATGACTAAAATTCAACCACACAATCCATATGATAAAAAAGTTAGTAATATATCAATATTTTCACCTATTCTATGCATCTTCTATAAAATTTTATAATTTTTATCAAAATTAAAATTCTTTTTAACATTATGGATTTTTATGTGATTTCAATGACCCATGTTTTGATCTAAGGTAAAATTTCAAAGGGAATTTGAATTTTAAATGTTTAGTGGATGGGACATTCTGTGAACTGATATTCAGTATGTAATTATAGAAGTTGGAACAATTATAAGTGTTGTTTTTAGACATGGTCAAAGGACCAAAAGGTTCCTCAAGTGCTCTGTCGATTTTTGGGAGTATTGGGATCCAAAAAATCAAAACGGAAGAGGACTGATAAGGGCACACAATTTGTCAGAAACCTTGTGACCCTCTAACAATACATCATGAAACTTTTACAAGTGAGAAAATATGGTGTGAACAGGCTGTGCATGGTTTGTAAAACTATGCACCTAGCCTGCACAGTTAGTTCTACTTAGATAGTAACCTCACACTGTTCATCACATTATTGGTGTATGGTTAGAGAAAACTGTGGAGGGAACCTTGTGAGGTAGAGTTCTTAAGCAGTGGGAGCCACACAATTTGCGTATAGTTTGAAAAACCGTGTAGCCAAACTGTGAGACCCAGTTTTGAGGTTCAATTGACAATTTTACCCTTAATTATGTGAAATCCTCATTTTATTTTCTTTTTCCTTCTCCTAAGGTGGGTGTCTATTTCTCCCATGTGTCGTGGGTTCCTTCTCCTCCCTCCACTAGTCTTTGATAGATATCCTCCACCCAGAATCTGAATCAAACACTAAAGGTATATATAGATCTGTATTAGTAAGATTTTGATTCCCTTTGAACCATTCTTCGTTTAATTTCATCTCATTCGAGTTATCATGGTGTGAGATCATTTTCTCTATTTTCAGGGCAGATGTCCATTTCTCAGATTTCTTCCAAACTGGGCCAAATCAAACCTCTATATTAGATGAGTATATTTCCTATGAATTAGGTAAGTGGTATATGGTTTTCCCCATTTTTTTATTGGATTATAAATAGTGTCATTGTTCTACATGCTGACCTTTTCTATGTGTCTCCCTAGAATTATTTTCTTTTTTCTAAATTGGTTTACACACCATGTATAAAACCCATTGAGCATTTTGAAGTAAATAAAAAATGATAAATTTGATCATAGGCACCCCTTGAGTGCACCAACATTATTTGAAACTTATTTAATTAAATGATTAATTACATGGAATGCCTTCTAAGGGTTCAAATTAGATTGATAATGGATTTTCCACTTGCTATAAATTTCTTAATTGGTCATGACACCTCCTAAGTTCCATGTTGAACTTTATGATTGAATTTACATTTGTGGTTGCTTTATTAAATGATTCTTTTGGTGTATTGAGACGTGATTCTTGAATTTTATGTTTAATTTATTAAATGAATTGTTGATAAAAATGTTGTGACATTATAATAAAACCCCTCAGATGAGGTGCATTGTCATCGAAATTACAAAGTGATGATTAGTGGTTTAGAACATGCTTGGCTGTAATGGTTTGGTCCTTATTCTATGCTTTGATGTAATTATTTGGTATATGTAATGTTTGAGACATGGCCTTTTTTGAAGTTATAAAATGAAGTTTCTATTATTTTATATAAATGTGTAATGAACCAAGCTCATCCTAAGGGCTTTGCTTTCTTTGTAAATGGGATTTCCCGTGTAGGTAATTTCCCAAATGACCATGGTATATTCTAAGTTCCTTTTTGAGCATTATAAAACTATTTCCCATGTTTTTATAGATTAAATAACATGTGAAAAATGGAAATAATTTTTCATGATGGTTTTTCTTTCTAAAATGAATTAAATTATTAAATAAAATGGTTTATAAAGGGTGGTCAGGTCACAACTATTACTTATTCTTTATAAACACTCATATGAATTACAGTGTCTAGATGGAATTGAGCTTGACTATTGAGATACAAGGGAGGTAAATATATCATTCAATATATATATATGATAAAACTTAATATAGGATGTGATATTATGGTAAGGGTTTGGTTTTCTAACACCCAAAACATTTTATGGCATGCTTCTCTTAAATGATTTCAATTAATTAAATAAAATATATTTAATGAACCAATGAGTCTCTATGAAACAAAACTTGGTTATTATATGAGATAATAATAACCTAGTCGTTAAACTTAAATTTTCCACTTCTGTGTTTTGAATTTCAAAAAATGGACATACACCGTTGCGATCAGGGTGATATTTGGAGTCTGGTAGAATCAAGTTAATTTTTAGTGAATTGTAACTTACCCTTATAAAAAGTAACTTACCCTTATGAATATTAATATGACCCATATGAATGATAACCTTACCCATGAAAATGTAAATAAAATTTAAGCACCTTAAAAATGAAGATGAATATTTTAAGTGTTGGTATTTCTCGATTAAATGATGAATTTAATTAAAAATTAAAATTTTCATATTTAGAAAATTATTTTTGAAAAATGGAGTCAATTTTTGGATTCTACACATCAAAAATTGGTTAGGGTGAATTTTTGGTATTTTACTATTCACTAAAAATTCAAGTAATCCTCACTATTTCTTATCTTAGGGTAAAAGAATAAACTAATTATTAAAATATTAAGAAAACCCTCCTCCCCTCTACTATATAAACCACCCCTCACCCCCTCTTCCTCCCACAACACTCAAGATTTGAGAATTAACTATGTTCTACCAAATACACTTACCAAGACACCCCCCCCGCACGTTGTAGACCTATTGATCTCACCAAAAGGCAAAAACAAAGGCCTTAATGAGATTCTCAAGGAGGAGTACTCAAGAGGTGAACCTCTCTTCCTTTTTCTTTCAACTTCTTTTACAAGTTCAATTATTTTGTTTCTCTCACCTCACCTCCCCTCATCCAAATGCTATTATGATTCTAATACCTTAAATGAATTAGAATTTAATAATTCTGATGTAATATTTCATCATAATATCTCTCTTTTCCCCCTACACTTATACTAAAAATGAAAACACTATCCGAGATGTGTTAATTTATCACATTCAAGGATGGAAGGTTTTCAATTTCTATTAACGTCTTCAATTATGGTCATGAAACCATTTTTATGGTTGATAAAGATCATTATATATGTATTATATCCCATTTAATGTTCTGGAATCAGTTTTTATACATGATATTTAATTATAAAACAAAATGAGTTCGCGGTGATCAAAAACCATCAAAATAATCCAAGTGTTTATCATTAAATTTTTTTTATAATGATTAATCCTCCCCAAAAATGACCAAAGGATTAATATAATAATTTATCCTTTTGGATGATCATTAAGAACTCATAACTTTAATTATTGATTTCAACTTCCATTTTACACGAACTTCTATACTCATATACAAGAAAACCGATCATGAAAACTAAGGAAGAAAATGCTTCGAAAACAATGAAATTGAACCTCTTAAACCCATAAAAAAGTAAATTAATGAACCTAATAAGGTTAAAATAAATTAATTACATGTAGATTAGGTTCTGGAATTATTAATTAATGAAGATAAATTTTATTATTCAGGTCATTAAGATCAACCGAAGAACACATCCAGGCATAGTGTAAGGGGTTTCTCATCTCACTTTTATTTACATGAGATTTCTATTGTTCACCACTTATTTATTGTATGTGGTGTATGTTTGCTTCAATTTTATGTATAATATCATGATTATATTAATATTCATGGAATTAAGTGATTCACTTGAAAATTATTAACTCGATTGATTACAATGTTGTAAGGGACTTTGTTTTAGTTTCCATTTCATTGGGATTTACATAGTATTGTGCACCTAATCATTCTTATGTGGTGTAACTAATTCCCCATTGGGATAATTTTTCATTTCAAATTGTAAATATATTATATATCCATATTTTGGTTTCATGGATATCATTATTGTCTTAAGCCGTATACCCTTTTACATACGAGTTTTATTGGGAATGTTGTTTTAACTATGGAAATATTGATGAATCCATATCCTATACTCTATATGAATATTAAGAAGACATATTTTACTTATATTAAATCTATATATAAAGAATTATTTGGGCTTTCAATGATAGTTCGGTCCCACTATATCTTCTCGATGCATCGACAGGTCTCATGAGACAAATTAGTTGGTGACCAACCCTTCGAGTTTGTTTCCAAAAATCAGACGTGTTTCTACCCATAAACTTAAACCATTTCGACGGTATAGTGGTACCATGTGCTAGATACATGATGTCCAATTAATAAGAATTCTCTTTATTCATTTTTAGTTATTATTATCCACTAGCTTTTCACTATGACAAATTCTATGGATGCAATTTCATTCTCAGTTTATTAATGGTGTGTGTTTTTCATTTATTCACCATCCCATATCGACTATGCCAATTTGATTCTGATTAAATTATCGATGATTCATGCTTACACTATTATAAACTTTACTAATCATTTGAGCTCACCCCTTTCATTTTTTTACCTTCAAAAGGTTATGAAGATGAGACCATTTATTAACTTCTTGTGGATGCAATTTATTAGTTTTGGTTGTGTATTTTATTTTGTTACCTTTCCCAATTTAATATGTGTTACATGTATGTATCTAGTTTCTTCAAGAATACTAAACCGGCTGTTCCTTTAGGATTTTATCCCTTGTAATTATTCAAATTTAATAAGTAATACACCAACTCTAGGATTCTGGGGTTGGGGCGTTACAGTTGCTATCGGAGGAAGTTTAGTAGAAAACTTGGAAACTAGATAAGAAAATATAGATTAGGGAAAAAATACCTAAGATAGTCTTTGATGATAAACAAAAACGAAAATCCTGGAATTTTGGTAAGGAATAGATTATGTGGATATTTATAGAAAATACATCCCTGTCTGGATACAAACAAGTAGTGGTGGCTCTGGAACATATGTATATAAGGGTAAAACCCGAAAACACTACTTTGAGCTAGAATCAAATCGGAACTGGGGCACGAAAATAGGCCTTTCAGTACTCTTGGTTTGACACTCATAGAAGATATGCTTATTATAATTAACATTTTCTTAACAAGACATTATGAAGGATTTGAATGAAAATTTTTCCTTAGAGAAACCATTTTTATGAGATTATCTATGCATATAATTTCAATTTATTTTAATTATTTTCAAGATGAGATTATAAATTATGATTCATAACCTAATCTAGTGTATTCCATTATTTAAAAATGATGCATAATGGAATAAGGGAAATCAATACTCATGGAAAATAGAGGGATTTCCCCACTGAGCTAGTCAATATAGTCAATGTTGGAGTAGATCAGATCACGAACATATTGGGATGACTTACTCAAGCTGTGATGAATAACCATGCTACACCTATGTTGGATTGTTTCATGTGTTATAATCCCCCATATTTTAGTGGGGTTACTAATCCAGTGGTTGCTGAGTAGTGGATCAATTCCCTTGAAAATATATTCATAGCATTAAGAGGAAATGAAAATGAAAAGGTAGTGTTGGTAGTATATTGTCTCAAGGGTGACGCTAATCAATGGTTGTCCTTAATCCATAATACCATATAGTAAGAAGAAATATAAGATATATAATGGAGTAATTTTAAGGAAATATTCTTTGACAAATATTTCCCTCGTGAGAAATGAACTAAAATGAAGAGGAAATATCTTAGCATAAAGCAAAGGGATGAATTCAATATTGCGTAGTATTAGGATACCTTCAAAAGACTAGAAAGGTATTCCATAGATTATGTATGTAACTAAGAAGACATGATTGATCATTTATTTTAAGGTCTTAAGCCAAGTCTTTAAAGGGCACTGGCTTCTCAAACATTTTTATCGTACGATGAAATTGTATTAAGTGCCATCAAAATAGAGAAGGAATTTTCTATATCAAATTTGGTCAAGGAAAATTAAGATAAGAAGAGGAATTATAATAACCATGGAAAATATGAAGTGCCAATGAAGAAGAAGGGAATGAAGTAATTTCCATTATGTGATAACTGTGGAAAGAATCTTCCTAGTAAATACATGAAAGGCATGGGAGCTTACTGTAAGTATGGAGAAAAGGGTCATAGATCTAGTGAATGAAAGGGGAAGATACATGTCAATGATGTTCAATGCTAAAATTTTAGAGATATGGGACACTATTCAAATGACTTTCCTAAGCACCAAGGAAACTTTCCTTAGAAAAGTCCATGAGAGCAATGTAAATCTTATGCGATTACAACCACTAAGGTTGAAGTTCCCAATGATGTGTTGGAAAGTACTTTAATTGTTTCATAAAAAATAGACAATGATTTATTTGATTGTGGATCATCACAATCATTTATATCTTCCTAGTTTTCAATGAAAATTATACATGTCCAATTTGATTTAATATAGGAGTTTTCAGTCAAAACTCTTAGGGGATGTATCATTGCAACAAATATGTGTCGATCAGTCCCCCTCATGACACATAAATATTCTTCAGTTTATAACATTATCATCATACCAATGATTGACTTTGATATAATTCTCAGTATGAATTGGTTGTCAAATTATTATGTGAAAATCTATTTCTAGAATAAGGAAGTTACAATTCTTTAGAATGGTGTAGAATCCCTTATCTTTAGAGCCGAAACCTCTCCATCATATTCTTATATAGATCCACACCCAACAGCTCTACTAAATTCAGTTTTTGGAGAGGAAGAGAACACAATATCTATGGGAGAGGAAATAAATATTCAAATTAAAGACGTACCTATTGTGCAAGAATACATTGATGTATTTCCGGAGGATTTAATTGGAAATCCTCTAGAGTGGGAAGTTAATTTTTATATTGATTTAATTCCTGGTGTGAGACCTATATCAAATAATCCATATAGAATGACCACTATGGAATTAGTGGAGCTAAAGAAACAACTAGAGGAATTTAGTGACAAAGGATTTATTCGACCTCGTGTTTCCCTATGGGGATCTCATATCCTTTTTGTCAAGAAGAAAGATGGATCCATGAGGCTATACATTGATTATAGGGAAATCAATGCTATTACAATAAAGAACAAGTATCATTTTCCACGAATTGATGATTTATTTTATCAACTACATGAAGCCCAATATTTTTTGAATATTGACCTTCGATCTGGATATCATCAGCTATGTGTGAGGAAGATAGATTCCAAATATAGTATTTCAAACCAAGTATGGGCATTATGAGTTTACAATAATTCCTTTTGGACTGACTAATTCACCCTCTTTCATAGATCTAATTAATATAGGTTTCAAGGAATATCTTTATGACTTTGTTGTGGTATTTATTGATGATATTCTGGTATAATCCAAAAGCTACAAAGACCATGATAATCACTTTCATATTATTATGAAAAATCTTAGAATAAATGAATTACATGGAAAGATTAAAAAGTGTGAATTTTGGCTTCAATCTATTTCT
This sequence comes from Viscum album, assembly GCA_963277665.1. Lineage (NCBI taxonomy): Eukaryota > Viridiplantae > Streptophyta > Magnoliopsida > Santalales > Viscaceae > Viscum > Viscum album. The sequence goes on along the minus strand of OY728159.1, from coordinate 1,232,963,499 downwards.
TTTCATGGCCATATTGTCTCTAAGGATGGAATACTAGTTGATCTTATGAAGACAAAGGCAACCCAAGAATGGCCCACACCAATAAACATAACCAAAGTACATAGTTTTAATGTCTTAGTAAGTTACTATCGACATTTTGTTCATAATTTTTCCCTAATGGATAACCTAGTAACCAAGATCACACATAAAGGGGTTAAGTTTTTATGGATGAAAGAATGTACAATGTTCATTGAAGAATTTAAAATAAGATTGGTCAATGATCCAATTTTAACTCTTCTATCTATAAATGATGGATTTGTGATATATAGAGATGCATCAATGAATTTAATGGGTTGAGTCCTTATGCAAAATGATAAAGTTATTGCTTATGCATCAAGGTAGTTGAATACTCATGAAAAAAATTATCCAACTCATGATCTTGAGTTAGAGTCTATATCCTTTTATCTGAAAATATGGATACATTATCTCTACGGTGAAAGATGTAAAATATATACAGATTAAAAGAGTTTGAAAGAAATTTTTACTTAGAAAGAACTAAACATGAGGAAAAGGAGATGACTTGAGTTATTCAAATATTATGATTGTTCAATACACTACCACCTAGGAAAGGAAAATAAGGTGGCAAATGCATTAATCAGGAAAGGTCATGGACTTTTGACCCAAATGAGGATTGAGAGATATCCTATATTCAATGATCTACTAAATATCAATATGAAAATTGTTAAGGGAAAAAATATTTCATATTTCAAATGATTTCTAAAAAATATTTACTAGATAATATAAAAATCTCTCAATATGATGATGAGAATATATAAAAGAAAATTAAAGCTGTTAAGGATGGAAGATTGGAAGACTTCGTGTATAAGGATGGAGTTATGAAATTTGGGAAGAGGTTATGTGTTCCATCAGTACCTGAGATAAAAAGGATAATATTAGATGACACTCATAGCTAAAATTTCTCTATACAACCTGGTAGAACTAAGATGTATAGAAATCTGAAGGAACATTTTTGGTGGGATAACATGAAGCGATAAATTGCTGACTATGTGTCAAGGTGTCTAGTTTTTCAACAAGTGAGGGCTGAGAGTCAACATCCTAGAGGGGTCATGAAAACTATACCTATTTCTATATCAAAGTGGGATGAAATTATAATGGATTTTTTCATAGGACTATCAAGGACACATATAAGGAATGATGTAATATGGGTAATTGTTGATCATCTCACAAAATTAGCCCATTTCCATGCTATAAGAGAGGATTTACCACTTGAGTGCCTGGAAAGACACTATATTAATCAGACCAATTTACATAAAAATTATAGAAAATTCTCCAGAAGGATTTGGATATTGAGATTCATATGAGTACTGTTTATCACCCCCAAACCGATAGACAGTCAGTCTAAAAGCACTATTCAAACATTGGAAGACTTGTTGAGATTATTCTCTCTTGAATTTCAAGGTATATGGGATCAATAATTATCCTTGGTGGAATTTTCCTACAATAAATGGAACCATATGAAGCATTATATGGTAAGAAGTGTCAAACTCCAATATGTTGGGATGAGGTTGGTGAGAGGAAACTTATTGGCCCAGAACTTATCGAAGAGACAACTAAAAAGGTAAATAAAATTCGGGCCCATAACAAAGAAGCCCAAAGTAAGGAAAATAGTTATGCTGAAAACCAGATAAAGGATTTGGAATTTCAATTAAGAGATCATGTATTTAGAAAAGTATCTTTATGGAAGGGTGTCTTAAGTTTTGGTAAGAAAGGGAAACTGAGCCCTAGGTACATTGGACCATTTGAAAATATGGAAAGAATTGGAGTTGTAGCTTACCATTTATAAATGCCACCAAGTATCTCCAAATTTCATAATGTGTTCCACATGTTGTTCTTAAATAAATACACTACAAACCCAATACATGCACTCACCTATGAAGAAATAGAGCGAGAACCTGATTTTTCATACTATGAAGACCCTGTCGAGATTCTTGACACAAGAAAGAAAGTATTGAGAAATAAGATGACTCACCTGGTAAAGTTTCTTTGTAGAAACCAGAAAATGGAGGAGGAAACATGGGAACCTAAGGATTTCATGTATAAAAACAACCCACATCTTTTTAAAGGGCTTTAATTTTGAGGATGAAATTTCCAAAGGTGGGAAGAATATAACACCCCAAAAATTTTATGTTATGCTTCTCTTAAAATATTTCAATTAATTAGATAGAAAATATTGTATGAAGCACTGAGTCTCTATGAAACAACACTTTTTTAGTATATAAGATAATCATAACCTATCCATTAAACTTAAATGTTCCACTTCTGTGTTTTGAATTTCGAAAAACGGACATACCAAGTTGCGATCAGGGTGATATTTGGAGTCTGATAGAATCAACTTAATTTTCAGCGAATAGAAAATTACCATTATGAATAGCAAATTACCTTTTTGAATAGTAATATTACCCTTATTAATGGTAACCTTACACATCAAAGTGTAAATAAAATTTAGGCACCTTAAAAATGAAGATGAATATTTTAAGTGTTGGTATTTGTCGATTAAATGATGAATTTAATTAAAAAAATTATCATATTTAGAAAATTATTTTTGAAAAATGGAATTCATTTTTTTATTATCTACATTAAAAAATTTTTAGGGTGAAGTTTTGGGATTTTTCTAAAATACTTGAATTTTTGGTGAATAGTAAAATACATTAATTTACCATATAAATATAATATAATTTAAATACATTATTCCTAGCATCATGAGTGATGTAAGTACCCAAATCATAAACTCAAATGAACTTATTACTATTATAGGTGATGTAATCCTAACTATTTCTTGTCGTATGGTAAAATAAAAAACTAATGATTAAAATATTAAGAAAACCCTTTTTCCCTACACTATATAAACTACCCCTCACCCACTCTTCCTCCCACACCACTCAAGCTTTGAGCCTTAACTAAGTTCTAAAAAATACACTTTCCATGACCCCCCCCCCATGTCCAAGACCCACTGGTCTCACCAAAAGGCCAAAAACAATGGACTTAAGAAGATTATCAAGGAAGAGTATTCAAGAGGTGAACCTCTCTTCCTTTTTCTTTCAACTTCTTTTACAAGTTCCATTATTTTTTTTATCTCTCATAACCTCCCCTAATCCAAATTCAATGATAATTCCCATACCTTACATAAAATTTAATTTTATAATTATAATTGAATATTTCATCATAATCTCTCTCTTTTCCCCCTCCTCTTATACTATAAATGAAAACACCATTTGGGATGTGTTAATTTATCACATTCTAGGAAGACGGGTTTTCAGTTTCTATTACCATCTTCAATTATCATCATGAAACCATTTTTATGTTTGAAACATATCATTATATATGTAATATATCATATTTAATGTTCTAGAATCATTTTTATACATGGTATTTAATTATTAAACAAAACAAGTTCACAATGATAAAAAACCATCAAAATAATCAAATCGTTTATCATTAAAATTTTGTATAATGATTCATCCTCACCCAAAATAACCAAAGTATTTATATGATCATTTAAAATTTTGGATGATCATTAATAAATCACAACTTCAATTCTGGATTTCAATTTCCATTTTACATGAACTTTCATACTCATATACAAGCAAACTGATCCAGAAAATCAAGGAAGAAAATGCTTCCAAAACAATAAAATTGAACCTATTAAACTTATAAAAAAGAAAATTAATGAACCTAATAAGGTTAAAATAAAAAAATTACATGTATATTAGTTTTTATAATTATTAATAATAAAGATAAATTTTATTATTGAGGTCATTAAGATCAACCTAAGAACACATTCAGGCATAAGTTAAGGGGTTTCTCTTCTCACTTTTATTTCCATGAGATTTCCATTTTTTACCAATTATTTATTGTATGTGGTGTATTTTTACTGACATTTAATATATAATCTCATGTTTATATTTATATTCATGGTATTCAGTGATTCACTTGATGATTATTAACTCAATTGATTATAATGTAGTAAAGGACTTTGTTTCAGTTCCATTTAATTGTGATTTAAATGGTATTGTGCACCTAATCATTCTTATGTGGTTTACCTAATGAAAATTCGGGAAAATTTTACATTTTAAATTGTAAATATGTTATGTATCCATATTTTATTTTCATGGATATGATTATTTTCTTATGTTGTATACCCTTTTACATATGGGGTTTATTTGGAATATTGTTTTAACTATGGAAATATTGATGAATCTGTATCCTCTACTCTATACAGATATTGAGAAGGAATATTTTACTTGTATTAAATATATTTATAAAGAATGATTTGGACTTACAATGATAGGTGGGGACCACTATATCCCCTCTATGTATCAACAAGTTTTATGAGACAAATCAGTTGGAGACAAACCCATCGAGTTTATTTCCAAAAACCAGACAGGTTTCTACCCACAGACTTAAACTGTTTCAACGCTATAGTGGTATCATGTGCCAGATACATGTCGTCCAATTAATAATAAATATATTTATTCATTTTCAGTTATTACTATCCATTAGTTTTCACTATGACTAAATTTATAGATGCAATTTAATTTTTAGTTTATTAATGGCCTGTGTTTTTCATTTATTCACCATGCCATATTTACTATTCCAATTTGATCATTATTAAATTATTAATGATTAATGATTTCTATATTTGTAACCCTTACTGATAATTTGAGCTCACTTCTTTCATTTTTTTACCTACAAAAGATTATGAATAGGAGACCATTTATTGAGTTCTTGTGGATGCAATTTATTAGTTTTTGTTATGTATTGTATTTTGTTACCATTACCATTGTAATATGTGTTAAATATATGTGTATAGTTTATTCAAGACTACTAAACTGGTCATTCCTTCAGTATTTTTTCCCTTTTAATCATTCCAATGTAATAAGTAATGAACCAGCTCTAGGATTCTGGGGTGGGGGCATTACATGTTGAGCATGAGGAAATCATGCTCCCTTACATCGGGTGATAAGTATGACATATCACACCACTGAAACTAGTTGGTTGTTGTGATTTACGTGCCATGTTCTATGTCTATAGTTTTGACATGATTTGACACTCACCATATCAAATGATGGGCTTGGAGTCTCCCTCTCATTATGAGATGTTGGACATGTCCCCTATTGCCTGAGCTTATAGGCTTGTTTAGATTAGTTATGGATGTCTGAGTTACACCCTAGTCCAGCCATAAACTAGTGTTCCAGGTATATGGACACTTATAAAAACACGTACTTGGTTCATATAGGTTGATTATATATATATATATTTATATTATTAATATATATACATATATAAATACTATTCATAAATTTATTTTCATCCATGAGCTGAAGAAGGTGGAGCTTCCAGGTGTCCTTATAGAACTAGAGTGGGATTGTTTTTATTTATTTATTCAATCTATTTATTATTCATATTATCTACATGGAATGGATTTAATTATTAACACCATGGTTGGTAACCTAATGGGATTATATATCACACCCTTCTCAGGCCGCCATTGCACAAGGGTACCTGAGTAGACCTCATGTTCACATGACCATGGATAATTGCTTGTGATGATTTTCTTGTACCTAGGAGTTAGGAGCACATGACTGAGCTGTAGCTCAGGATTCTCGTGGAGATTGCCTTTTGGGGTTTTTTTTATATTCATATATTGTATTTTATTTTTTTCTTACTTTATTTCTACTAATGTATCATTATCTGGACATATATTCATTTTTGTACACTATCATTGGCCATATTTTCTTTTTGGTTTATATTATTCTTCAACTACACTGTATTTAATATATTATTTCTTTTGATATTGATTATTATTTACTATACTACTATTCTACTTTGATACGAGGGTATAGTCTCCCCAATATCACCTCCTAATACCCTTGCTACTAGTTATAAGCCTTTGACATATGGGGAGGCATGATTTAGGACATGTGACCCACCAGTCCAGCTACTGGTTTGGTGGTCAGTTGGCCTGGGACATTTCAAAGTGGTATGAGAGCCTAATTTTTCCCTTTGTCTTACTATTTGGGGATGGTAGATAGGATACTAAGAATGTGTCGGTGCTTAGTAAATAGCCGTGTCTGGGAGTGATCAAACCACATATAAAGAAAAGTCCAAGTGTCCTAGGATGGGACTATTGTTCATGCTACTCAGTTTTACAGTTGATTATGATTTAACCTCAAATGAATGGTGTACATTATGCTACATATTAAATTATGGTAATTATGGTATTTTTATCCTTAACCTGTTATGTCAAGGATGTGGCATTACATGCATCATTATAGGAACATATAAATTCACATTCCATGAATTTTCCATGCCATGTATTTGAATTTATATATTTCCTGCTAACTCTGATTGTGTTCCTTGAGAGTATGCCATAACTTGTATTTATTAGAATTCCTATGTTTATAACATGCTTTGGTGATTTATTTAGCATGTTTTCTATTTTCATGCTTAGGTTATTACATTCCATGTTTCTTGTTTATCTAGAATGTTTTTCTATGTTTACTGATTGTGATAACATGTATACTTGTGTTTTTTGATATATAGTTGGTTTCATGGGTTGAATTTATTGGTTGCGATTAAATGGGAACCATTTTTTAGTTGTAAGGTGAATGGGTGCATTATAATTGGGAAAAGGTAACCCTTGTATTCAAACCATCTTTTTATCTTTGTAAATATATCTAGAGATATTTGTTAAATGTAAAAGATGCTAAGTCTAAAACTTTTAAAGTGAACTGATTTCAATTTATAGGAGCCAAATTCCAACCTATAATGTGTATGGGATCTTTATGGATTGGTATATGAACACCTATATAACTGAACAATTATATATGACCATGATATATTTTTAAATTGTTTAAATGTAAAATCTATTTAACTTTAATCTAAAATGAATAGGTTTCCTTATTAAGGCTTGTACCTCTATTACATGGAAAAAATGACCTATAATATTACCCTTTTTATGAAAAAATAAAACCAATTAGGTCAGTTGGGGCATGTTTCTTATGAGATAACCTTCTACGAGTGTTTTGAAACTTTAATAATTAAGTAACTATTATTGGGTGGCATTCTGATAAACCCAAGTTGGCTTAACGAGACCCTCATAGGTCACCTTATCAGTTAACAAGTGATTTTGTTCTATTATTGGTACTTTATGTTCTATTTTAAATATTTTAAATTTTTAAATATTGATTTTGAATCAATATAATGACATCAAATGGAACATTATAAGGTATCCTTAGTTTAAACCCTCATGCAAGGGTAGTTTAAGGTATTCATTAAGTTTCCCTGGAAGGGAAACATGAGCATTTTCCATATGATCTTCTCTTTTTAGAAATGGATTAAATGATAGGTGTAGAGAATAGTGAAATTTGTTGGTGTGATCTGGTAATGGGTTTAACTCTAATGATTTTGTAAGGGACTATCCTAAGGTAAGGTATCTCCCTTAAAGCTTATAATACCTTGCTAAATGCTATGAGATTTCTAACGTTTGGTGTCGTCCAAGTACCATTGTCCCTAGAAGGACTCCTAGATTCTAAATGACACAATTGTTTGGATGGGTATTCATCATATACATAACCTTATTATGGGATTGATCATCCATTAATGCTCAGTTTTAGCAGGTTAGAAATGCTAAAGGCATGGTCGGCTGCTTCGTAGGTCTCATGACCCTGTTTCTTTTTCCTGGGTGACTTGGGAGGTTATCAGTCTATTTTGTAGTCATATGAGATAATGCACCTTTGAGCCAATTTTTTTTGCATGGGCCATCTGATAAATGAATTCATAGGGAAAAAATACTATGTATAGTATCAAGGGTATGCCTCCTTGCTTTTAAAACCTTAGGGTAGCGCACATTGATATACATGGTACCCATCGAGTTTCTAAATGATGTAATGAACTGGATGAGTTTAGTGGAATCATTGAGACTTGATCTTCTCGGTATGTTCTTAGGTAATCTATGAAGTAGAGTGATCTAGGTGTTAAAGAAATCAATTTCAACCCAATTCTTGGGATGGTGATCCAGGAGGATCGGGTGTTTTGACATGCTGACCAAGTTGGTCTTGGTTTTCATTCCAAATTTTATGATGTATCTGATTGTGACTCTAAGGAGTGTCATGCGTGTGTTTAAGGTAAATATGATCCAGAACCCTTATGAGTGGCTAGTATATCATTTTTTTTGGATAAATAGAAAAATCCTAAGTTGGGGAGCATCACATTGGTTCTAGTGTACGTGTTAGTGCTTTCTCAACAACATAACATTGATGTGGTTGGATATGTATAAAACCCCTAAGAAACACTGTTGTTTTTGGATAGACATCAGTGCTTAAGTTTGAGTGATCAAGGGACACCTAGGGTAGTAAAGGCTTTTGATCAGTTAGTGATGATGCATTAGTAGGTGAAGTCAATATCCTTCTTAAATAAGTCAAACGGTAGTGGTTCGACTATTATTTCTTTTTTTAATTGGGTTTGGTTGGTTAGAAACCTTACCAGACACTTCATCCTTATATGATGGGGGTGCCTCAGGTCTTCTTGTCGATCTTCAGGCTCTCTTAGTGTACTCTCTCTTAGATATTACGATGTCCCCTATATTGACATCATCTTTGATGCACTAAGAGAGAATTTTTCTTACATCGTGTTAAAATTTTAAAATTTTTAGGGTTTGATAAGTTACCTCTATCAGAGTTGAATGTTGGATATGTGGGTTTTATCGAGGCATGATTGGTCCTGAGTGATACTTGGTTTCCCATATAAGAATTCCTTAGATGGACTCTTGGGAAATAATAGTTTTTCTCAGAAATGGCCACTAGGAGGATTCCACTCTAGGCTTAGTAAATTATCTGATGTCGAAATTTTGGCCTCATACCAACATCTTACTTGTAAAAACGAATTTTGGACTACCTTGGGTTAGTTCCAGGGATTCTGGTTTAATGAATCTAAGGTTCCCTGGGAATTATTGTTGGGATTAATGGTGATTTTTAGAGGGAAACAACTCCAATTGGATATATTTGGGTTAAACCCTTGTTCATGATTAGGCACAACAGTTTAAATATCCATGTGGTGGATTGATCATGGAACATCACCAGAATTCAAGTATGGAATTCAATGAATGTTCTCATAGTAAATGTGAGATGCCTTGGAAGAAGGCATTACAGTTTTGTCTATAATATATCGGTTTTCTAAGACAAGAATTGTTGAGATAATTCAGCTAGAGTGGCTCGAGTTGGTATCCTTATTTCTAATGTATATAATCTGAAGGAACTTCTCTAATGCATTCCACTAGTTTGAGGTGGGTGTTGTGTAAGGTTTGACAATGTCTGCTAGAAAATCATGCATGACTAGTTTCAGTTTGTTCAAGTGGTATTCAACCATTTCTTTATAGCGAGGTACCTAATACAAACTTAGAAGCAATCATATTCACCTTGTTAAAGAAAAAAACATGCCAAGAGCATCGTTATAATGTTTAAGAGTGTTCTTTGTAAGGAAATTCAGATGGTGGTGCATGCCATGGTTCAGAATTGGTCATTAAATGTTAAAAACCCTTGTTAGGGAGAACCATACATCAAATTTTTAACGAGACAATGAAATTATCATGAATCTATATAAATGGGGTTGGGTAAGCACCATTTCGGTGTTTTAGTTAGAAAAAAAGCATTGGCTCGGGTTTTTAAGACTTAAGTGTTGTATGCTTAAGAAATGCTTGGAGGTGCATTGTACATTTTGAGATACAATGTGGCTATTAGAATGAGACTTCATGACCATTTTATGTTGGGTGATGTTTTCTTTATTACACAAGGAATCTCGGGGATGAGAAGTTCAAATATGGGGAGGTTGTAACAACCCATATTTTAAGTCAAGGTAAAATTTCAAAGGGAATTTAAATTTTTGACATTTAGTGGATGGTATGTTCTTTGAACTGATATTTGAAACATAATTATAAGATTTAGAACACTTTTAAATGTTTTTATACTTGGTTAAAGTACTAAAAGGTTCCTCGGGTGCTTCGTCAAGTTTTGGGAGCATTAGGCTCCGAAAAATCAAAATGGAAGAGGACTGATAAGGGGACACGTTTTTTCTGAAACTGTGTGACCCTCTAGCAGAAAACTCTATGACTTTTGCAAGAGAGAAGATGTGCTGCGCATGAGCTATGAACAGTTTTTCAACTCATACACCAATCCCATACAGTTAGTGCCACTTAAGTAGTACCCTCAAACTATTCATCGCATAGTTGATGCATGGTTAGAGAAAACCATGTGGGATAACCATGCGAGGTTGAGTTCTTAAGTAATAGGAGCCGCACAATTAGTGCACAGTTAGATAAACCATGCAACCAAACTGTGTGACATAGTTTTGAGGGTGAATTGATTATTTAACCCTTAATGAGGTTAAATACTCATTTACTTTTATTTTTCCTCATCCTTCAGTGGGTGTCTCTTTCTCCCATGCATCGTGGGTTCCTCCTCCTCCCTCCACTAGGATTTGATATATCTTCTCCATATAGAATCTAAATCAAATTCCCTCGGTCTTTATCTATCCATATTAGTAATCTCTTGATTCATTTTTGAATCTTTATCCATTTAATTTCCTCTTGATCGAGTTATCGTGGTGAGGCCACATTTTTCATATTTTTAGGTTGGATTTCCATTTATTATATTTCTTCAAAACCATAAAAAACCAGACCTCGATATTGGATGATTAAAATGTCCTAAGGATGTGGTATGCAATATATGGATTTTTCCCTTGTTTTCATTGGATTATAAATAGTGTTGTTGTGCCACACACTGACCTTTATCAGGGGTCACCCTAGAATTTTTTTATTTTTTCTAAATTGGTTTCTACATTATGTACGACACCTGTTTATTATTGTTAAGTAAATAGAGGATTATAACTTTGATCATGAACACCCATTATGTGTGACATCTTGATTTTAGTCTTATTTAATTAAATTATTAATTACCCGGAACACATTTTAAGTGTTCTTCTTGGATTAATAATGTATTTTTTCCTTGTAATCAATTTCCCAATTGGTCATGACACCTTCTAAGCTCCATGTTGAACTTTATGATTAAATTTACATGTGTGGTATCATTCTTAAATGATTCGTTTGGTGTATTGAGACATGATTTTTGAATGTGATGATTAATTTATTAAATGAATTGTTGATAAAAATGTCATGTTTTTATAATAAAACCCCTTAGATAAGGTGAATTGTCTTTAAAATTACAAAGTGATGATTAGTGGTTTATAAAGTTCTTGGACATAATGCTTTGGACCTTATTCTATGCATTGATGTAATTTTTTGGTATATGGCATGGTTGAGACATTGAATTTTTTGAAGTTATAAAATGAAGTTTCCATCCTTTTAAATAAATGTGTAATGAACCAAGTTTCTCCTAAGGGCTTGGATTACTTTATAAATGGAATTTCCCCTATAGTTAATTTCCCAATTGACCACAGTACCTTATAAGTGCTTTTTGGAGCCTTGTAAAATGATTTTTCATGTTTTGATAGATTAAATGACATGTGTTAAATGAAAATACTTGTTTATGATGGGTTTTCTTTCTAAAAAGAATTAAATTATTAAATTAAATGGTTTATAAAGGGTGGTAAGTTCAGGCCTATTGCTTATGATTAATAAATTCTCATATAAATTATAATGTCCATATGGATTTGAGCTTGACTCTTGAGATGCATGGGAGGTAAATGACTCATAATATATATATATATATATATATATATTATATGCTTTGATATATGTTGTGATATGATGGAAAGGGTTTAGTTTAGTATGAAGGAATCACACTCCCTTAAATTGGGTGTTGAGTATGACATATCGCACCACTGACACTAGTTGGGCATTGGGATTTGTGCACCACGCCCCATGTTTAGAGTGTTGAAATGATGGAACACTCACCATCTCAAGTGATGAGCTTAGAGTCTACCAATAATTATGAGATATAGGGAATTAACCCTATTTATTGAGATTATAGGATCATTTAGTATGGTTATGGATATCTGATTTACTCCCCTGTCTAGCCAACAACTAGTATTCTAGGTATATGGACACTTACAACCGCATATACTTGGTTCATATAGGTGGATTCAATATATAATTATACTATATATATATATATATATTACTAAATATACATATATAAAGACTATTTATACATTTCATTCATGCCATGATCAGAAGCAGGTAGAGCCACCATATGTGCTTCTGGAACCTGAGTGGGTTGGTTGTTATTTATTTATTCAATCTGTTTATTATTCTTATTACCTACACACTAATTTTATTTATATTTCATGGACTATATTTAGTTGTATACACCATGGATGGTAACCTACTGGGATTATATCTCTCACCCTTATTGGGCAGCGATTTCACTAGGCTACTTGAGTAGACCTCATGTTCACAGAATTATGAATTATTTCTTGTGTTGATTTTCTTATACCTGAGAGTTAAGAGCATAAGACTGATATGAAGATCATGATTCTCATGGAGATCACCTTAAGGGATTTTTATTTTTTTATATTCATGTACTTTACTGTATTTGTTTCCAACTGTATGTCTACTAATTTAGTTTATGTATCATCATTTGGATATACATGAATTTTTGTATATTGGTGTTTGCCATATTTTCTATTCAGTTTATATTATTCTTCCACTACACTGCCTTTTATCTATTAATGCTTCTGCTATTGATTATTATTTACTATACCACTGTGTTAATCTGATATGAAGGTATAGTCTCCCCACTATCACCTCTTAATAACCTCTATGCAAGTCGATAGCCTCTGGCATATAGAGAGGCATGCTTGAGGCCATGTGACCCACCAGTTTTGCTACAAGTTAGGTTGCCAGTCAGACTGAGAAGTTAAGTGATACCAGTGTTGGGTTTTTAAGTATGATAATCTTGATCAAATATAGTAGATGTGTTTAATAAAAATCATCCATAGGATCGTCTTGTTAGACGTTAAAAAATAATTAATTACAAATAATTAAATACATGTATTATATAGTCTAACTATCTTCTTATCCAAAATACTTGATAGAAACCCCCTATAAATAATATAAGGGATATTGTCTCTAAATTTTCCCCTTGGATGTTTGAATATCTGAACACTTTGAAAGGATTTATCAATTCTCCATTACATGCTAGTATCTTAGGTTAAAAGAGAATGATTGGAAGATAACTATGACATTAAGAGAACACAATTCACTAAGAATCACACATGTATTCTGTTAATTTAATACTATTTATATATTCACATTTTAATAATTCAAGGATTGATTAAATGCCTGTGTTTTTAACAAATTTCATACACATTACAACATTCATTGCATTCATAATTTCACCATGAGTATTTAATGATTAATCGTTCATTATAGTACATTAAAACTCCTTTAAACATCATTTATTGATGACTAGACTAAGGTTTTGATAAATTATATGGATTTAATGATGTTTTATTGTTATGTGGTCATATATCACATAATTTTATATCATATATTTCTATCCATAAAGAATACACGTCAAATATAATGATATAATCCATGTCGCTACAAGTGATGTGTGCTTTTAGTGCTTATACATCTTTTAAATAATCCTTAGTATGGTTCCCTTGGTTTATCTCCAATCAATGTACACTATGGATCATTATGGGTTATGGTATAATTTCAAGATTGAATGATTTATATATTACAAAGAGATTAGATGAGTTTACTCATGGAAATACATTTTATGAAATTGTATCCAGAGATCCACCATTATAAAATTATATGGAATGTTTTATATCAACCATTTAACATTATTACAGTATACAATGAATTCCATTCTTTAAGAATGGGGTTGGATATATATTTAACATTAAATATTATTTAATTTGAAACCTATCTTATGTTCTTCTTGAGTGTGACCTAATAAAACATTTTTTGGTACATAACTAATCATGTGGTGGGAAATATCTGAATCAAGATGAGATTTTCACCTATATAACATTAAAAAATTATCGAGTGAGACTAATAAAGTTTATTTTCATAGTATATCAACACCAGATGTAAAAATATATATTTTATTAGTTAAATCAAAGAAGTCAATATATATCCAGAGTTGATCATCATGAGAATGATTGTATCATATATAAATATCATACTCAATGTCAAGAATAAGGAAATTCATGATCAATGTATGTGTATATAGTAGTTGATTGGATCAAACCAGAATCTCTCATGGATTGTGTAATAATGACATGTCATTGGAAATAAATTTTTTCTTTGAGTATTTATCTATTAAATTCATCCCTATTAAGGGTACAAGGGTTCATATAAAGTGAAATTAATATATTAATTCTTATTATTAAATACGATTAATTAAAATTGAGTTAATTTATTGAGGTGTTGAATTAATTAATTCACATTGGTATGAGATTATTTCCTTATATTTTATATATTAGACAATTATATTTATTTAAATTTTATTTAAAAAAACTAAATTATCATATTTATATAATATTCGACAAATATTAAAGTGGGATAAAATTCACCACATAACCTTCTAAAATCATATATAAAAGTTTTCTTTATTTTTTCTCATAATTGAATTATTCAAATATAAAGTGTCACCACATGATAACTATATGAAGATATTTCCTTTTGACTTGATCAAATTGTGAAAAAATATCTCATTTTTAAAACATTAATGTATCACTTATCATCAATATTTTTAAACCTATATAAATAAAGGGTTTCATATAGTTTCAATAATGATATTTGAGCGGGTTTTGGTAGCGGTATGAGTATGGATTATCTCTCTTGTCAACTATGTATTCATTATTATATCTATATAGAAAAAAAAATTTCACTTCTATATTGTTTTCATGTCATGGAATTATAGGAATCCAATACATTAGACCGCCTTAGGTTTGTTCTATGTAGGGCTTTTCCCATCTTCAAATAATAATAAAAAGTTATTGGTGGATGGATAATTTCAATATTGATCTTAATAAAATCTTTGGTACTCTCAGAGTTACAACTATCAAATTTTTTCAAAATATCAATCACACATGATGATACATCCAACCACATAAAATAAAACCAATTAAACCATTGAGGAAAATTCGATTTATAAATTTTTATCTCATTTATTTGGTATATATGATCTATTTTTAGTATTTTTTTCATTCAAAGTTAATTTTTATTATTCTATATTATAATTATAACATATGTTTTAATCTCTATTTCTCTGTAAGTGATATTAGAACAAAAAATATTCATATTGTTACTATAATGAATGGCCAATGTTTTATATTTTTCACATAATTTTATATAGATTTTTTTATTTACAACCTATATAATTTTTTTATATAATATAGAAATATTATTATTTTTTAATAAAAATATTATAGTTCAATCAAAATTTTAAGAGTTGGTGATCTCATGAAAATTTATTTAAACTAATTTTTATAAATTTTTATAAATCTTTATGAGATGTGACCCCATGATTTTGTTTTAATAAAACAAAATATAAATTTATAATCTTTACTAAAATATAATATGAAAAATGATAATAATAAAAAAATAGTGTTTGGATTATTAGTTTCAAATTTTTTAATATAAAAATTAATTATTCTGTATTAAATTTTGTTTTGATACTGTTAAAATAATTTATATAATTATATATTTTTAAGGAATTTTTTTGAACAATTCAATGGAAAGATATTATCACATTTATTTAAAGATGGATTTTTTTGAATTATTCAAATAAATACATTTTTTAAAGGTATAATGGGGTATTTTTTTGAAAGAAAATATTTAAAATTGATTAATCATTCCTCAAACCCCCTGCCCACAAACCCCCTTAGTAAGGTTTTATATGAATTACCTTTTTAATTTTTCCTTAGGATGTGATTTGATACTGTAATGATCCATGTAATTAGACTTCAATTGAACTGATATGATACAAATTCTAGTAGAATAGAATCTATAAGAAATTTAAAAATTTGGATTATTTTTAAGAAAATTAATATTTTGATGTCTCTAAGAAGTTAAAATACTGGTTTTGATATAGACGTTATTTTGAGAAATCCCAGTGAAAGAAATTCTAGTGTTTGGTTAAAGATAAAATTTTATGTGGGTGGATAAAAATGTTATCAGGTACTTGTATAGTGGAACCAAGTACCTAGTGTGATAACTGGTGGAATTTCAACAATGATATGGCCATTAGGTGGCTGGTGGAGGGTCACTGGGTACTTGGTCCTACCCAGAATTTTTTTTGATGAAGGGGTAAAATGAGGATTTTATTTTTTATAAACCCCTTGATATTTTTTTGGAAGTAATGTTGATGGAAGGGAGAGTAGCCCCTCTAAAACTCATTCCTCCCATCTTACACCTTATATTTATGGTGTTAATGGTTCATTCATCATTAAGGTAAGTTATCCTCTCTTATACCTACCTTTATCTTCTCTTATGATTCTATATAATTTTTTATAGTCCAAATTAGGAATTTATGTCAAATTTCATTGAAGAATGCTAAAATTTGATCTATAAAAAAGGGAATCTACTTTTGGTACCTAGAAGAGGATGAAAGATGAAAATTATGATCTATTGCATTCTATTTTACTAGACGTAAGTTTAACTATATGGTATTCTCTAAATTTTATCAATTTTGGGTGAGATTTAATGATGAATTGAAGTAATAAATCATGTATTTTTCTTGTGAAGGGACCAAAATTTATATATGAGTATTTTTTTTAAATTTTATGAGATTCTAGAGAGGTTAGGATACTCTGTGAGGTTTTTACCTCTTGTGATAATTCTGAATTTTATTTAGGAATTTATTATTAATTAACTAAATACCAATGTTGATGACATATAGGTGTATGGTTTTTTGAATAAAATAAGAAAATATGGATAATTATGAATCATTATAAAAGTATGTGGTCATTGGAATTATTCTTAATTTTATACATGTTTCCATCTATAATATGATTTTGGAACATTAGGAAATATGTGTGGTGATAGTTCTCAAAAATCATGTGGAAATTAGATTAAACCTGTTGGTCAATGATAGATATACAATATTAAGAGTATCCAATTAATAATTACTGAAATATATTTTTAGTGTTAAAAATATTTAATATAACCTAAAGAGGGACTCATGTAGGGTTCCTTGTGATGCATCAGTAATCAATGAACCTTATGTGGTTTGGTATGGATTTTTTAATTTTCACTGGAAGCATTGAGTTTTTCCTCAATCATGACCTATATTGAAAGATAATACTTGAAAAATTTATGTTCACTAGGAGGTTTTTTCAAATTCTTAGATTAGGATTCTCATATAAGTCCTTGTACAACCTCATGCATTCTTGAGTATTATTTTACCGAGATGACATTTCATGGTAACCATTATTAATTAGTTTTCCTAGTGGATAAATAATATAAAGATGAGTAATGGTATTTAAGGGGTTATTTTACCATTAATGAGATTACTCAAGATATGATTTTCAACTCCCTATATAAACCGTGATTGATATTTAATGATTGTGATAAATGACTATCACAAATCATCCCAGGAACCCTAGTAAACTGACAACTGAACTAACACTAACAAGGAACGAAGGGTGTTCCCCATCCCCATGGGTTGGCGACTAGTACCTGGTATCATACAAAATGAAAGTGGGAACGAATTATCCACAAACAACACAAAAGAAATATAAAAAATTGAGTATGAATACAAGAAAAACTTCATAGGGAGAATTATACCATAATTAAAATAGGTATAAACAACCCAAAGAACTAAAAAAAAGTACTAAAAAATAGGAAGATAAACATCCCAAGTCCCAATAGATTCAACTTTCCAAGTCCAGGAATTAATAGCTAGAACCACTAACAAGTGGTACTTTAACCCTACTCGAACCTGGAAGGATAAAACCTATAAACACCCAAAGGCACTGACAAGGTGTGAGAAAAAATCCCAATAAGGTCTCACCAAGGATTCCACAATATATTCCAACATTTAATTAATAAAATTAAAATATTTCAATTTTAAATAAAAATATTTATCATTCCAAAAGAATATTTGAACAAATGCTTCAAATTTCAATTGATGGAATATTTCTTAAAAATGGCTCAAAATTTTTTTATATAAAACCATTTATATAAATTTTCAAGGCATGTAAAATAGTTTACAATAATGACATATATTTATTTAAAATACAAAAAAGAAAGCAACATGGTCATATGACTAATGGTATGATAGTTCCAGGCTATGGGACTCTAAACACTCAAGGTAACATGGTAATATACGTATACACATGTCCCTTTTGTTTGAAAAAAAGACTTCATCAACATCCTATCAGAGATGTGATGTGCTACATTTTTTTATAATTCATTAAATCATAGAGTGTTTTCCAATAACTCACTAATTACCTAAGGCTTTCATATAATCTAATAATAAATAAAAGATGAACAATTTACTTTAAGACTATTTAATATAAAATTCATCCCATTCTCCATTTAAAATATCCCAATTTTCTATTAAAAACCCAAATATGATTTTTAATAAAAAACATGCCCTTTTCCAAGATGAAACCTAAAGGTTTCTATCAAAACCATTTAAAACCATTTTTCAAAAATAAGAATTTGAAATAAATTCACAATTCAATTTTACAATTCACTTTAAAATTTTAAATTAATCTATTTAAATCTCAAAAAACTTCCATCAATTTTAAAATATTAAATTAAATAATTTAAATTCCACAAAATTCCATCAATTTCACAATTACGCCTCAATTCAATGGAATTGGGGGGTTTTCTGAATTTCATACCCAAAATCCAATTTCCAAAACCAAATCCCACAAACAAATGGAATTGGGTTTTTAAAAGAATTCAATTTCATAAGAATTAAATCCCACATATTTAATTAAAAGTAATTTAATCAAGTCAATAAATTTAGGGTTAATTAAATTGGTCAATCAAAATGGAACCACCTACTTCAGGATTGTTAGATATCAAATCAAAAAGCCCTAAATGGGATTCACCAATGAAGAATGATGAAAACAAGGATAAAATAATTAAAACTAGGTTTAAGATCCAAACAAAAGGTTATTATATCTTCCCATAACATAATGATCCACAAAACCCTTGGGAGGAAAGAGAGATAGAGAGCGGGAGAATGAGAACAGGAAGAAGAATCTAACTGGGAGAAGATCAAGAATCATTATCCAAGATTCTCTCTAATTCTAGGAGAGTGTATAGGGGCCAAAATAATCTATTGTGACATCCTATAGAAGAAGAAAACGTTAGGGGTCGAGTTTGGTCTATGAGACACTTAAAATAAGGGCTTCAGGTGTTTTAAAAACAATTTTTTAGATTAAAAATACCATACGCTTGGTTAGCTGGGCAGAGTTTCATGGTTTAGAAAAACCATGTTCCCAAGACATTCACCCCTTTTAATGCATTTCACGGGTTCTCCTAAAAGGTCACACAGTTTTTCAAATCATGCACCAACCATGAAAAAGCCCACTACCTTAGGTTGCACAATTTTCTCTAGTAGGGTGCATGGTTTGGGAAAACCATGCACCAATCGTGGGAAGCCCCATAATTTTAAAAATTTCCAACGTTTTTACCCAAAGAAACCCCAAATTTAACCCAAAAAAAGTGTGGAAAAAAGTGTGGTTTAGGAATACCTAAAAAAAGAAATATGATGTCACAAACTCCCCACTATAGAAACTTTCTATCCCCAGAAAGCCTATGAAGAAGCTTCCATTCCAAAAAGATGAGGTCACTACTCTCTCATTAGTGCCTCCCTCTCCCATGTCTCCTAAGAACATGAACCATGCTGCCATATCACATGAACTAAAGGTATTTTCCTCTCATGAAGTACCATTGTTTTCGAATCAACTATCCTGACTGGCTGTTCAGTCATAGATAAATTAGGTTCAACCTCAAGATCATATGAGCATAGAACAAGAGATGGATTAGATAGATACTTTCATAGTTGAGATACATGGAACACAGTACATATCAACACCAGCTGTGATGGAAGTGATAACTGATAATCCACCTTTTCCACCTACTCAACAACCTTGAAAGGTCCCACAAAATGAGGAGCAAGCTTCCCTTCGATCCCAATCCATAGATGAACAATATAGGGTGAGCCTTTCAAGAACAACTCATCACCAACTAAAAAATCCAATGGTCTACAAATATGATCATCATTAGATTTATATTGGATTTTTGACTTCAACATTCTCTGATGAATCAACCAAATCTTTTCCATCATCTCTTTAACCAAGCTTGGTACAACCAAGGAACTTTCACCAATCTACGACCAACACAATGGAGATCTACAAGGCCGAAAATACAAGGCCTAAAAAGAAGAAATTCCAATTGCATAATGGTAACTATTATTATAAGAAAACTCAACTAGCCTCAAATGATTATACTAATCACCACCAAAGTTTAGAACACAAACACAAAACATATCCTTAAGAATATATATAGATCATTTTTTTGGCCATCCAATTACGGATGGTATGCTATGATCAAATAGACTTGAGATAATAGTTCCTCTTGAAGCCCTCTACAAAAATGGGAAGTGAACAGAGGATCCCTATCAGAGACTATAGCAGATAGAAATCCATGAAAACAAACAATCTATTTCACATAGAGATATTCCAACTCCTAAACTTTATTTGTAACATGACTGGGTATAAAGTGAGATAATTTCATCATCCTATCGATCATAAACCATATCGAATTATTATTTCTCTATTAATTTGGAAACCCAACCACAAAGTTTATGGATATCTCATCCCACTTAAAAGTAGGGACTAGAAGTGGATGAAGAAAACCTAAATGTTTATGGTGCTCAAACCTATCATGTTGGCACATATAACAACGAGAAATAAATTCATCAATGCCCTGTCTCATACCTGGCCACCAGAATCGACACCACATGTCATATAACATATTCATGATTCATATTTTCACATCCCACTAGGAGTTATGGAAATACCCCTTCACAACTTTTCTTACCTCTAATGACACAAAAAAGCGATTCTGATAGCATAGAATTCCCTCAGTGGAGAATGACCAATCATGAACAATATCGCCACCATAAGGAGAGTATATAATGTTTTATAACTCTTAATAAAGCTTCTATTTATGAAGAATCATATCGATAATAGTATATTTTAATTGAAAACTAGTTAAATCAACCTCATCCCTTGATTCCTATACTCCAATATGCAACTGTGAAAAGACAACCATCAAATTCCACTCTTCTGATGAATCCTTCATTGCTTGAGTTAGAAGGTTCCTACTCAAAGAATCTATGATGAAATTCCCTTCAACCGAGGTATAGGCTATGTTGAATTTGAAATATTTCAGGTATTCCACCCAATGCCTCAGGTGGAGATTAAAATATTTTTGATAGAAGATATAACTTACGATTTTGTGGTCAGAAAATAGGGTAAACCTTTATCTATAAAGGTAGTACCACAAAATCTTAAAAACATGCATCATAGCTATGGGTTCAAGGTTTTGGGTTAGATAATTATTCTCATGTGGCCTAAGCTAATGAGATCCATAAGAAACGACATGATCACCTTAC
Source organism: Viscum album (assembly GCA_963277665.1). Classification (NCBI taxonomy): domain Eukaryota; kingdom Viridiplantae; phylum Streptophyta; class Magnoliopsida; order Santalales; family Viscaceae; genus Viscum; species Viscum album. Next base: position 1,232,941,828 of record OY728159.1, on the reverse strand, counting down.
ATAATAACACAAACCAAAACTGAACCCGATACACCAAAGAAGACCACATAGCCCTACCAAGCCTTTGAAAGAGTTAACACTGGAATAATCATAAAAATACATTTCATTTAAAAAAAATAACTCAGAACCTTTTCATCCCAATCAAAATTTACTCCATTCTAAGACAAATAGTTCATTAGAGTATACAACTTTGATAAGTCCTTAATGAACCGGTGATAATACCTTTCTAGACCCAAGAAACATCAAATATTGAAAACATTTCATGGTTGATACCATGATATAATAGCCTTTACCTTCTCAAGATCAAATGATATTGCATGTTTCAACACCACATTTTCCATGAACTTCACTTCCCAAATCCATAAATAAGATTTCAAAATATTGGCATAAAGTCGGTGATTTTTCAAAAATCCCAAAACCTCTCTCAAAAAATGAACATGATCCTCCTCATACATAGAATAAACAAGGATGAAATCCACAAAGACTACCACAAAGGTATCAATATACTCATTGAAAATATTTTTCATTAAATCCATGAAAACTATAAGAGCATTGGTTATACCAAATTTCATGAAACGGTACTCATAATGGTTGCACCTTCTCTAAATGTTCGTTTTTTGAATGTCATATTCTTTTATCGTCAACTAATGGTTTCTAGACCGAAGATAAATATTCAAGAAACAATTATCCCATTTCAAATGATAAAATAGATCATTAAAAAATGGAAAATAATTCTTGATCTTTATCATAACTGGATTGAGTTTTTGATAATAAACAAAAAGACATAGTGAACCATCAGTCTTCTTAGAAAATAGAACATGCATCACCCAAGGGGACACACTCAGGCATATACAAACTATCTCTTGAAGATCATCCAATTGAGTATTCAACTAATTTATTTTAGCTGGTTCCATGTGGTAATAGGGAATAGACACTTGTTGAGTACCATTAACAATGTTGATAGAACAATTCACATCTCTTACTAGTGGAAAACTAGAGAAGTTAGAAGGGAACCTGTCAGGAAAGTTGATGAAAACTAGAGAAAATCACCACTCAAAGATTCCAACTCTTGATCAAAAGAAAACATAGATATAAATTTACCCAACTTCAGATAAGATGATCCATCTCTTCTTTACCTTAGGTCCCATTATCCTTATAAGACACAACACACACTATTAGGTGTAGTGAAGCGGTCTTGTCGAAGATAAATATAAATCTAAGATTTATTGGAAATGAGACAATCCATCTTGAAAATGACATCAAGTGGTTTCATGTTGAGAACCAAAAAAATCGAAGCGAGATCTAAATCTAAAAGAGAGAGAAAACAGAGGGACTACAAGTACCCTTCTCTCACTTCATACCAAAGAGTGTAGTAATATCTATTACATATGATAAAATCTTCGAAGAAAGATTTAGTAGATTAAAAAGGAGGGTTGAAATAAATGAATGAGATGCACCTGTATCAAATAAAGTAGTCACCAATGATGAAGCTATAATAATGGTACCTCACGTAGCCATTGGTCCTGTATCTACTTCCATTGAAAACTCTTCCACTGCATGAATAAGATTCATTCCATATGCCTATGGCTAGAACCCTTTTATACATGAATCATCAGATTTCCCTACATTTTAAGAAGTTAATGATGATCCCGTGACACTACGTGGATTGAAATAAACAAGGAATAACTTATTTAGGTGAACCAAGCAGATGTATGCTCCACATACCTTGGATGCCTCAGTGAAAATTTTCTTATAACGACTTGAATTTCCACACTATTAGAAAATTAAAGGACCTATGCCAGACACTACAGGAAGTTTAGAAAAAACCTACTTTAGTGAACCACTATGAGAATCATCCTACTTTCATTTTCCTTTAAAAGAACTTGCACCACTACTAGGAGAGAAAAAAACTTCAGAAAATCCTAACTTTCTAGCTAGGTCCATTTTAACCATCAGTTCTCTATCCAATAAATCAATATAAGAAGGCACATTTAGCAAGGAATGTTGATAATGAATATCAGAGTATAGTCTGAAATTGAACCTTAAAACCTTCATATTATAATTCAATACTACCTCGAGTACAAATGAAACAAGTTTAGAAAAATGGTTTTCATATTCTATTACTGCTTTTTCAGCCTGCTCAAGTTTGAAAAACTATATGGCCTTGGAAAATATCATCGACTCTAGATATAACTGGTCATTGAAAATAAATTTGAAGTTTTTCTAATCTAATAACTCATGATTCTTCTCCATCACTATAATATCCCACCGTATTCTAATTGGTCCTTAAATAAAGAAAGTGTCACACTTCGCCTTGATTTCCTCATGTGTATCCAAGAAATTAAACTAACACTCAATCCTTCTCAACCATTCCTCTGCATCTTGAGGATCATTGGATCCTTTGAATTATAAAGTCTTTTGGTGAAGGAACTCTTGAGAATGATTCTAGATATCATCCCTTCAAGGTTCCATATGTATATTTTGAATGGGAGTTGGTGGAGGTGTCTGTTCCAGAGCTTGGATAGTGCGCATGATCACCTCAACCAGATTCGGGTCCACAAGAGGATTTTCTCACTGAGGTTTAGTAACAAATTCCTACTAGATCCAATATGCATGTCTTTTTAGAGGCATGATGCTACAAAATATTAGCAGAAAACAAAGAATACATCATATTGACACTAAAATAGAGAAATATGGTGAAATTAATCCCAATAAATAGACACAAGATTTGGATTTCAATATATCGAAATCAAAAGTGGGGAAAAGACTAGAACTAATCTTCAAGATGTCTTTCCCAAACAACCCCTGGTAACTTAAGGTTCATTCCGTGAGATATGTCTAGACACTCAATCATAATCACCTCTTATGACCCAGAAAGAATACATAACTGGATACTAATATCAAGGAAAGATGAAAAACCTACACCTATGATACTAGTTTTTCATGAACCGGCCCGGGTTCCCTGGTAACCCAATAACTAAACAGAAATTGACTTAGACAGAAGGGTATTTTTGATCCCCATAGGTTAATGACTTGTACCTAACATCATAACAAATGAAAGTTAGAATTAAATTTCAACCAACATCTTGGAATAAAGATAAAAAAGTCAGTATACATACAAGAAAAACTCTACAAGGAGAAGTGTGCCAAAATTCATAAAGGTATAAACAACCAAATGTACTACATAAAAGTGCTATGAAAATAATAATATAAATATCCCAAGTCCCAATATATTCTACTCTCTAAGTACATGAATCAATATCTAGAACCACCTCTAAGTGGTGATTTACCCCCACTTGAAACTAGAAGGAGAGAATCTATAAACACCTGAAGTCATAGGTAGGGTGTGAGATAAAATCCCAGTAGGGTATCACCAAGGATTCCAAAATAGAAGCCAAAATTTAATTAACCAAATAAATAGATTTCAATTTTAAATAAAAATATTTGGCATTTCAAAAGAATATTTAAACAAATGATTCACATTTCAATTGATGGAATAGTTATAAACAAATGCATCAATACAACTTTTTATATAAAATAGTTTATATAAATTTATAAGGCAGGTAAAATAGTTTACAATAATGGAATATATTCATTTCAAATATAAATAACTGAGAAACATAGCCAAATGACTAAAGGTACGATAGTTCTAGGATAATGGACTACACTTACTCAAAGTGACACAAAAATATGTGCATACACATGTCCCTTTGGTATGGATAAAGGTGATTTAATCACCATCTTATCAAGTATGTGATGTGATGGATTTATGTTTTAAACATTGTAAATTTTAGAGTGCTTCCCAATAACTCTCTAACTAATTAAGGCTTTCATGTGATCTAATAAAAAATCAACAATGGGAAATTTAATATAAGATTGCTTAAAATAAAATTCATCCCATTATCAATTTAAAATATGCCAATTATCCAATTTAAAATAAAAAATTATTTTTAATAAAAAACATGAATTTTCCAAGATAAAACCCAACGGTTTCTATCAAAACAATTTTTAATCCATTTTCACAAATAAGAATTTACAATTAATTAAAAATTAAATTTCAAAATTCACTTAAATTCATCAATTTAAAATTAAGAATTTCCTTCAATTTCATAAATTTAAATTAAACAATTTTATTCCACGAAAATCCATCAATTTAAAAATTACTCCACAATTTAATAGAATTGGGTTGGGTCCCAATTAAATTAAAAAAAATCCAATTTCAGAAACAATATCCCCCAATTCAATGTAATTGGATTTTTAACAAATTCAATTTCATAAGCATCAAATCCCAAATATTCAATTTATAATAATTTAATCCAATCAAGTAATTTAGGGTTAATTAAATTGCTCAATAAAAATGGAACCAACTACCTTGGGATCATTATATCTTGAATCATAAAGCCCTAAACGGGATTCACCAATAAAGACTAAAGAAACAAGGACCAAATAAGTAAACCTAGGTTAAAGATCCAAATCAAAGGTTATTAGATCTTCCCATAATATAGTGATCGATAAAAAACTTGGGAAGAAAAGAGAGGGAGATGAAGATAATAATAATGAGAAGAGGAAACTAACCAAGAGAGGGTCGAACATCATTTTACAAGTTTCAATCATCTTTTGGAAGGCTGTAGAGGCACCAAAATCCTCTATTGGGAGCTCTTATGAAAGAAGAAAACTTTAGGAGTCGAGTTTGGTCTATTAGGAACTTAAATCAAGGGTACTGGATGTTTTAAAAATAAATTATCAAATTAAAAAACCCATACACACGATTAGCTGGGTGGAGCCACACAGTTTAGAAAAATTGTACACCCTAATTGTGCACCCCTTTTAATTAGTTTCATGGTTTCTCCAAATAGGTCGTATAGTTTTTCAAACTATGTTCCAACCATGAAAAATCCCACTACCTTGTCTTGCATGGTTTTATCTAGTAAGGTGCATGGTTTGGGAAAACCACGTGGGAACCATACACAACCTCATAATTTTCAAAATTTTTAATTTTTTCACTCAAAACAACCCAAAATGAAACCCAACCAAGAAATGGTAAAAATAGAGGTTTGGGAATACCTAAAAATAGTAACATAATGTTATAATGACATTCCTAAGAGCAAGATAATAAAACATTGGTAAATTTTTTATGTTTATCTTATGACCTTAGGATGGGGGATTTATGTGTTGTGGCCTAAGGGCATGTGTCATTAGTGAGATAATAATTGATAATTTTGAGGTTCACCTACAATGGTCGAGACCTATATTGGGATTTCAGGGTATTTTATGCATGTGTTATTGTAGGTAATTATCAAAGGGTAGGATTATGGGTAGCACGATGCCTTTACTTATGTTTATAACCCTTAGGATTATTTTTAAAATGTTGTATATTTATTTACCCCAAATGATGTTTATGATTACATTGAGCCTCCTATTTGGGAAGAGATAGAGAAAGGTTTGTGCATATGGAACTAAGAATTTTGAGAACATATCCAAGGGTTGGTATATTATTTCGACCTACTATTAAGATAAATATTGTATCAAATATATAATAGTTTAGATAGGATATATATATTGGACACCTCGTTTAGATGACTCATAATTTATGCAGTTTGTATTCAATCAACTTGATGAATCATTGTTTTAGGGGTTGAAAATATACTTCCCTATGACTCCCAGTTTAGATGGGTTGGATTCTAGGAACCCGATGACTCTCAGTTTGTATAGGTTAGACATAGTACACTCAATGAATCTTAGTTTAGATAGATTGGATTAATTCCAAAAAATGACTCCCAAATTATATAGGTTATAAGAAAGACACATAATGAAAATTAGAGACTTATGGTCATATATGTTTATGACCCACCAATTCTTTAGTTTACCCAAGAATCAGATACATATATGTTGAATCGATATTAGGAAGACTGATGGGAGATATAAGTTGTATGGTATTAACACCTTTACTCGTATGATAAAACTCTAAGCATCATCATCACTATACTTTTATATGTGAATGGATAATCTAAATTAGTAAGGGTCAAATAATGTGGGGGTGAGCTTCATGGAATATTGGTAACCACATGATTAATCGATGTGTTTGTTATGTCATGTGTTTTACTGGTTTACATATTACATTATATATACACTCATATATATATATATATATTATGGTTTATGTTAGGAACCCTTTAGTGGTTCCTAACAATGTTTTATAAACATTACTTATATATTTACCTCAGTGGATACATTTTATTTAGAATATAGGTCATGTTAGGAGCCCTTATATAGGTGAGCGAGCTAGATCAGGTCAATATAAATGTGAAAAAAGTTTTAAGGTGAGTCCAGGGACTTTTAGAAATGAATCCTTATTTTTTATTTTATTTTTATTTTTGTATATGTACTATGTATGATCATACCACTAGGAAATATATTTTATGATGTATGATTATATTTAATGACATGGGTTTATCTATTAAAACATGGTGCTCATTATTTATTATGGTCAGTATAAAACATTGATTCTATATTTTATTGATGAACATATATATTGTAAATGTTTACACTATTTAACTCTTATTTTATTTTTATAATAATGTGGTTATAGTCTCCTTACATTATTTTACCCAACCCTCATCACTAGTCGACATCCATTGGTGTATGAAGTGATATGCTTGAGGTCATGTGACAACCATGATCAACTATACAAATGAGTTTCTTCTCTAGGATTTTATAAAATGGAATAAAATCCCTTGTTTTTATTATTTTATGATTTTAGGTTTGATATATAGAGATAGGACTAGTGTGAACTTTGGATGGAAGAAATACTTTTACCTGGATAACATGGGTATAGGTAGAAATCCAGGTTTACAGGGAGTTAGGATTGTGATTATTACATTTACATTGTTTCAATTGAGATATATTTCATAAATTATGATATTTTTGGTTAGGTTTTATAGTTTTACTCTTGGATTTGGATGGTAAAAATCATGTATACATGTATTTTACTTTTCATGTAGGTTCATTTGGTATATTAATGATTATGTGTTATTAGGAAAATGGTTTATAAAAAAATATGTTTTCATTAATTAAAAAATAAAAAATAAAATATTCATTTTTTATGAATAACCTATTAGTGTATCCTTAATTAACTTAACCTGATTATGAGAAATTCTAAGATACACATCACTTTGTAGCATTTTTATGGTAGATTCACATGGGTGTGGTGATAACCTTATAGTAGAAAATGTTTTTTAATGATTCCCCGATGAGGATATAACCCAATACAAGTGTGCTAAATTTAAATTCTCTGAGTTATATGATATTGAATCATGGTAATTGAAACATGAGGTGTAACCTAATTGAGTTATTTGATCCATTACTATGGTAGGGGATCCTAGTAATGATGAGGTACGATTTAGGATAATGTGATTTTATTGTACTAACGGTGTTGTAGGGGAATTTTCCTATTATTATTAATATTATTATTATAATAGGTTATAATATCCAATATTATAATCATAATAATATATGGATAAATGAGGGTGGATAGACCTAGAGGTTTAGTCTAGGAATATGTATTCCTCTAGAGTCAAAATCATGAGTAGATGGTTTGTATGATCGAAATGGCACATGGATAACGTGTGATCGAGTGGATGGTTTATACATGTACAATGACTTGGGTATGTATAATAATAAAATCCTAGATGGTGTATACATTGAGATAATATTAACCTATATGAAATACATGATCAATTTATTAGGTATGTAAGCCTCAGGTTGATGGGATATGACTAATGATGGAATGAGTTAAGTTATATAAAAGGGTATTATAGAAGTTTATACCTGCTACTGGATAAAATATAATTTATATATATAATAGTTAAAACTATTATAAGAGTATTTATTCGATTACTCGCTTCCCATAAGGATTATAGAATGGTATTTCATACTATATATGTGGAATGTGAGATAGTATGGACAAACCCAAACCTTACGATTGTAATATTAGTGATAAATTGAAGTATTAAAGGCCTTGGATATCATTTTAGACTTTTTGTGTGATTTTTAATATAGAAACTCTTGGATGTATGTTTTCTATGAAGTCCAAAACACTTTAGTTTCCCTAAATATATAAATATAATTCATTGGACCCATGTGAGACTTTAATGAATATTTACACTTCAATTGTGATCAAGTATGAGATAATTGTAGAAATTGTTTGATATAACACTACTTGAATTAGAAATGGATAATGGAGTTATAATTTATGATGTTATATCACATTTTTTTCTTAAAAGAAGCTACTATGGGGATGGTTTTATAGGTAATTACTAGGGGAGATTGGTAGAATAGGTTATAACCAGTGGGATGGATGTAGTCTCAATAGTGTTACAATAAAATTACCATGGGGTTATGAGGTTAGTGGGTAAGTTGAGATAATCAGGTTTTATGAGTGACTATATGATACATTTTAATGAATGTTAAAGTTGGTTAGATGACTAGTATTTTCTATTTAACACTCATATTATTAATGTATTGGTATATTTATTAATATAATTAGTGATTATCTCCACTATTATTGATATGAAAAATCACCAATAATTTATTGGACTCTATTCTCCTGTTACCTTACGTATTTGGGGCGTTAGAGGTATCAGGAAATGGTTGTAGGAAGGGAGGTGTTTCTAGAGTTGATAATTTGGTTGTAAGGGAGTATTCATGGCATGGCCATTGGAGTTGGGTTGTGAATGGTGGTATATAAGATAGGGAAGTTATATATTCTTCTGTGTTTCTCCATGAATTGTTGAGTCATTGTGTGGTTCTTATATTATAGTATGAGGAATAAATTATGAGATTCAAGTGTTGTGATGTTTTGAGGAGAAAGACTAGTCACAACTTGAATGGTGTAGGTCATAGAGTGAAGGCTTTCGAAGAGTATTTCACAAAGTAAAAACCTTATATTTTATATAAAACCTTACATATGGATTTATTATGCTTATGTATTGACTATTGTACTTTTATTTTCATAGTGTGTGGGTATTTGATCATGGAGTGAATGATTTTAAGTGAGTTTTATTAATTTTTATAGATTTTACATCATAGTGTGGTCATATATTTTATGTCATGAAGCCCGAGGAGGTTGATTTTGGGGCTCTACCTTTATGGGTGTCATTGAACCATATTGTTTTTGTGACATAGTGGCTTGTCTTGAGGGCCTCACCATGTGTTTTTGGTAATTTATATTTATAAAAATGGTGATACTCATTGAATTTTCACCTCTCTTAGTTTTATCAAATTAAGTGAGGTCATTTAACTTTAAATGGGGGTAGATAAGATATATTATTACATGATTTTTAGAGATTCATTCGATTTATCCCCATTATGGAATGAGAAAAATTTATCCTGACATGATTCCTTTAATTTCTAGTTTCAACATAAATCGAAAATCCCATTAAAAATATTATAAATTCCTTTATTTTCCCCTAAATCCCAAGTGATTAATGGAGTTTCCTTATAGTACCATGAGATAAATTTGATTAGCTTCAAGATATTAATCTCTTTTTTATCTATGGTGATATTTTCCTTTTCTTATTTTGGGTTCTCCTCTGATTTTATTCATGGGTAGGTTGTGATAATATTTCAGATTCAGTTTTTCTAGCCTCAGTTTGTGGGTTTGATGGAGGTTGTTATGATTTAGTTATTTTAGGTTTTCCATGACAAGTTGATGTATTTGTGATCATACCCTCATTATCATTATGAAGTTCTTGTTGAATCTCTGGATGAGGTATGGAATTCAATACTTCTACTTCTTTATTTGTTGTGAATTATGGAAGTATCATGATTTAGATTTCTTTGGATAGATGGTAAGGATTTAACTAAGGAAGATAATGAAATGGAATAAATTAAATTGACGGGTAGAGGTGGATCACATGTTTTCTATATGAATTTATGAGATTTCATGTGATTAATGGTACTTTGATATTGTTTCCATATTGACCATTTTTCTTCAATTAAAATATTTGGAAAACCTTTTAAAAAAGGTTAATCACTTAAATATGGTAATAAATCAGTTTCATGAATCTGTAATTGGGGTAATTATTCTCATGCAATATGTTTTTCATTAAAGAAATCAATTTCAACCCAATTTTTGGGATGGTGATCCAAGAGGATCGGGTGGTTTGACATGCTGACCAAGTTGGTCTTGGTTTTCATTCCAAATTTTATGATGTATGTGATTGTGACTCTAAAGAGTGTCATGTGTGTGTTTAAGGTAAATATGATCCATAACCCTTATGAGTGGCTAGTATATCATTTTTTTTGGATAACTAGAAAAATTCTAAGTTGGGGAGAATCACATTGGTTCTAGTGTACATGTTAGTGCTTTCTCAACAACATAACATTGATGTGGTTGGATATGTATAAAACCCCTAAGAAACACTATTGTTTTTGGATGGACTTCAGTGCTTATGTTTGAGTGATCAAGGGACACCTAGGGTAGTAAAGTCTTTTGATCAATTAGTGATGATGCATCAATAGGTGATGTCAAGCTCCTTCTTAAAGAAGTCAAATAGTAGTGGTTCGACTATTCTTTCTTCTTTTAATTGGGTTTGGTTGGTTAAAAACCTTACTAGGAAATTCATCCTTATATGATGGGGGTGCCTCAGGTCTTCTTGTCTATCTTCAGGCACTCTTAGTGTACCCTCTATTAGATATTACCATGTCCCCTATATTGACGTCATCTTTGATGCACTAAGAGAGAATTTTTCTTACATCGTGTTAAAATTTTAAAATTTTTAGGGCTTGATAAGTGACCTCTATCAGAGTTGAATACTGGATATGTGGGTTTTATCGAGGCATGATTGGTCCTGAGTGATACTTGGTTTCCCATATAAGAATGCCTTAGATGGACTCTTGGGAAATAATAGTTTTTCTCAGAAATTTCCACTAGGCGGATTCCAATCTAGGCTTAGTAAATTATCTGATGTGTACATTTTGGCCTCATACCAAAATCTCACTTGTAAACACGAATTTTGGACTACCTTGGGTTAGTTCCTGGGACTCTGGTTTAATGAATCTGAGGTTCCCTGGGAATTATTGTCGGGATTAATGGTGATTTTTAGAGGGCAACAAATCCAATGGGATAGATTTGGGTTAAACCCTTGTTCATGCTGAGGCACAACGGTTTAAATATCCATGTGGTGGTTTGATCATAGAACATCACCAGAATTCAAGTATAGAATTCAATTAATGTTCTCATAGTAAATGTGAGATGCCTTGGAAGAAGGCATTACAATTTTGTCTATAAGATATTGGTTTTCTAAGACAAGAATTGTTGAGATAATTCAGCTAGAGTGGCTTGAGTTGGTATCCTCATTTTTAATGTATATAATCTGAAGGAACTGCTTTAATGCATTCCACTAGTTTGAGGTGGGTGTCGTGTAAGGTTTGAAAATGTCTTCTAGAAAGTCATCCATGACCAGTTTCAGTTTGGTCAAGTGGTATTTGACCTTTTCTTTATAGCGAGGTCCCTAATACAAACTTAGAAGCAATCATGTTCACCTTGTTAAATAAAAAAACATGCCAAGAGCATCATTATAATGTTTAGGAGTGTTCTTTGTAAGGAAATTCTGATGGTGGTGCGTGCCATGGTTCAGAATTGGCCGTTAAATGTTAAAAACTCTTGTTAGGGAGAACCATACGTCAAATTTTTAATGAGACAATGACATTATCATGACTCTAGATAAATGGGCTTGGGTAAGCACCATTTCGGTGTTTTAGTTAGAAAACAAGCATTGGCTCGGGTTTTTACAACTTAAGTGTTGTATGCTTAAGAAATGCTTAGAGGTGCATTGGGAATTTTGAGATACAATGTGGCTATTAGAATGAGACTTCATGACCATTTTAGGTTGGGTGATGTTTTCTTTATTCCACAAGGCATCTCGAGGATGAGAAGTTCAAATATGGGGAGGTTGTAACAACCCATGTATTGAGTCAAGGTAAAATTTCAAAGGGAATTTAAATTTTTGACATTTAGTGGATTGTATGTTCTTTGAACTGATATTTGAAACATAATTATGATAGTTATAACACTTTTAAATGTTTTTATACTTGGTTAAAGGACTAAAAGGTTCCTTGGGTGCTTCATCATGTTTTGGGAGCATTAGGCTCTGAAAAATCAAAATGGAAGAGGACTGATAAGGGGACACGTTTTTTCTGAAACTGTGTGACCCCCTAGCAGAAAAATCTGTGACTTTTGCAAGAGATAAGACGTGTTGTGCATGATCTATGAACAGTTTTTCAACTTATACACCAATACCATACAGTTATTGCCACTTAAGTAGTACCCTCAAACTATTCATCGCATAGTTGATGCATGGTTAGAGAAAACCATGTGGGATAACCATGCGAGGTTGAGTTCTTAAGTAGTAGGAGCCGCACAATTAGTGCACAGTTAGATAAACCATGCAACCAAACTGTGTGACCTAGTTTTGAGGGTGAATTGATTATTTTACCCTTAATGAGGTTAAATCCTCATTTACTTTTATTTTTCCTCATCTTTCAGAGGGTGTCTCTTTCTCCCATTCATCGTGGGTTCCTCCTCCTCCCTCCACTAGGATTTGATATATCTCCTCCATACAGAATCTAAATCAAATTCCACCAGTCTTTATAGATACATATTAGTAATCTCTTGATTCATTTTTGAATCTTTATCCATTTAATTTCCTCTTGATTGAGTTATCGTGGTGAGGCCACATTTGTCATATTTTTAGGTTGGATTTCCATTTATTATATTTCTTCTGAACCATAAAAAATCAGACCTCGATAATGGATGATTAAAAATGTAAAAAGCACTTGGTTTAAAGTATATGGATTTTCCCCATGTTTTCATTGGATTATAAATAGTGTTGTTGTGCCACACACTGAACTTTGTCAGGGGTCACCCAAGAATTTTTTTATTTGTTCTAAATTGGTTTCTACACTATGTACGACACCTGTTGATTGCTGTTAAGTAAATAGAGGATTCTAACATTGATCAAGGACACCCCTTAAGTGTGAAATTTTGATTTTAATCTTATTTAATTAAATTATTAATTACCTGGAACACATTTTTAGTGTTCGTCTTGGATTAATAATGTATTTTTTCCTTGTAATCAATTTCCCAATTGGTCATGACACCTCCTAAGTTCCATGTTGAACTTTATGATTAAATTTACATGTGTGGTATCATTCTTAAATGATTATTTTGGTGTATTGAGACATGATTTTTGAATGTGATGATTAATTTATTAAATGAATTTTTGATAAAAAATGTCATGTTTTTATAATAAAACCCCTTAGATAAGGTGAATTGTCTTTAAATTACAAAGTGATGATTAATGGTTTATAACTTTCTTGGACATAATGCTTTGGACCTCATTCAATGCATTGATGTAATTGTTTGGTATATGGCATGGTTGAGACATGGTATTTTTGAAGTTATAAAATGAAGTTTCCATCCTTTTAAATAAATGTTTAATGAACCATGTTTCTCCTAAGGGCTTAGATTGCTTTATAAATGGAATTTCCCTTGTAGTTAATTTCCCAATTGACCACAGTACCTTATAAGTGCTTTTTGGAGCCTTGTAAAATGATTTTTTATGTTTTGATAGATTAAATGACATGTGTTAAATGAAAATACTTGTTTATGATGGTTTTTCTTTCGAAAAGGAATTAAATTATTAAATTAAATGGTTTATAAAGGGTGGTAAGGTCAGGCCTATTGCTTATGATTTATAAATTCTCATATGAATTACAATGTTCATATGGATTTGAGCATGACTATTGAGATGCATGGGAGGTAAATGACTCATGATATATATATATATATATATTATATGATTTGAGATATGTTGTGATATGATGGAAAGGGTTTAGTTTAGTATGAAGTAATCACACTCCCTTAAATTGGTTGTTGAGTATGACATCTCGCACCACTGACACTAGTTGGGCATTGGGATTAGTGCACCACGCCCCATGTTTAGAGTGTTGACATGATGGAACACTCACCATCTCATGTGATGAGCTTAGAGTCTACCAATAATTATGAGATATAGGGAATTCACCCTATTTATTGAGCTTATAGGATCATTTAGTATGGTTATGGAAATCAGAGTTACTCCCCTGTCTAGCCAACAACTAGTATTCTAGGTATATGGACACTTACAACTGCACATACTTGGTTCATATAGGTGGATTCAATATATAATTATACTATATATATATATATTATTACTATATATACATATATAAACACTATTTATACATTTCATTCTGGCCATGATAAGAAGTAGGTAGAGCCGCCATATGTGCTTCTGGAACCTGAGTGGGTTGGTTGTTATTTATTTATTCAGTCTGTTTATTATTCTTATTACCTACACACGAATTTTATTTATATTTCATGTACTATATTTAGTTTTATACACCATGTATGGTAACCTTCTGGGATTATATCTCACACCCTTATCGGGCAGCGATTGCACTAGGCTACTTGAGTAGACCTCATGTTCACAGGATTATGAATTATTTCTTGTGTTGATTTTCTTATACCTGAGAGTTAAGAGCATAAGACTGAGATGAAGATCATGATTCTCATGGAGATCACCTTACGGGATTTTTATTTTTTTTATATTCATGTACTTTACTGTATTTTTTTCCTACTGTATGTCTACTAATTTAGTTTATGTATCATCATTTGGATATACATGAATTTTTGTATATTGGTGTTGGCCATATTTTCTATTCAGTTTATATTATTCTTCCACTACACTGCCTTTTATCTATTACTACTTCTGCTATTGATTATTATTTACTATACCATTGTGTTAATCTGATATGAAGGTATAGTCTCCCCACTATCACCTCTTAAGAACATCTATGAAAGTCGATAGCCTCTGGCATATAGAGAGGCATGCTTGAGGCCATGTGACCCACCAGTTTTGGCTACAAGTTAGGTTGCCAGTCAGGCTGAGAAGTTAAGTAATACCAGTGTTGGGTTTTTAAGTTTGATAAAATCAATCAAATATAGTAGATGAGTTTAATAAAAATCATCCATAGGATCATCCCATTATACGTTAAAAAATAATTAATTAAAAACAATTAAATACATGTACTATGTAGTCTAACCATCTTCTTATCCAAAATACTTGATAAAAACCCTCTATAAATAATATAAGGGATCTTGTCTCTAACTTTTTTCCATGGATGTTTGAATATCTGAACACTTTGAAAGGATTTCTCAATTCTCCATTACATGCTAGTATCTTAGGTTAAAAGAGAATGATAGGAAGATAACTATGAATTTAGGAGAACACAATTCACTAAGAATCACACATGTATTCTGTTAATTTAATACTATTTATATATTCACATTTTAATAATTCTAGGAGTGATTAAAGGGCTATGTGTTTAAAAAATTTCATACACATTACAACATTCATTGCATTCATAATTTCACCATGAGTATTTAATGATTAATCATTCATTATAGTACATTAAAACTCCTTTAAACATCATTTATTGATGACTAGACTAAAGTTTTGATAAATTATATGGATTTAATGATGTTTTATTGTTATGTGGTCATATATCACATAATTTTATATCATATATTACTATCCATAAAGAATACATGTCAAATATAATGATTAATCCATGTCGCTATAAGTGATGTGTGATTTTAGTACTTATACATATTTTAAATAATCCTTAGTATGGTTCCCTTGGTTTATCCCCAATCAATGTACACTATGGATCATTATGGGTTATGGTATAATTTTAAGACTGAATGATTTATATATTACAAAGAGATTAGATGAGTTTACTCATGGAAATACATGTTATGAAATTGTATCCAGAGATCCACCATTATAAAATTATATGGAATGTTTTATATCAATCATTTAACATTATTACTGTATACAATGAATTCCATTCTTTAAGAATGGGGTTGGATATATATTTAACATTAAATATTATTTAATTTGAAACCTATCTTATGTTCTTCGTGAGTGTGACCGAATAAAACATTTTTTGGTACATAACTAATCATGTGGTGGGAAATATCTGAATCAAGATGAGATTTTCACCTATATAACAAACAAAAATTATCAAGTGAGACTAATAAAGTTTATTTTCATAGTATATCAACACCAGATGTAAAAATATATATTTTATTAGTTAAATCAAAGAAGTCAATATATATCCAGAGTTGATCATCATGAGAATGATTGTCTCATATATACATATCATACTCAATGTCAAGAATAAGGAAATTCATGATCATTGTATGTGTATATAGTAGTTGATTGGATCAAACCAAAACCTCTCATGGATTGTGTAATAATGATATGTCATTGGAAATCAATTTTTATTTGAGTATTTATCTATTAAATTCATCCCTATTAAGGGTACAAGGGTTCATATAAAGTGAAATTAATATATGAATTTTTATTATTAAATATGTTTAATTAAAATTCAGTTAATTTATTGGGGTGTTGAATTAATTAATTCACATTGATATGAGATTATTTCCTTATATTTTATATATTAGACAATTATATTTATTTAAATTTTATTTAAAAAACTAAATTATCATATTTATATAATATTTGATAAATATTGAAGTGGGATAAAATTCACCACATAACCTTCTAAAATCATATATAAAAGTTTTCTTTATTTTTTCTCATAATTGAATTATTGAAATATAAAGTGTCACCACATGATAAATATATGGAGATATTTCCTTTTGACGTGATCAAATTGTGAAAAAATATCTCATTTTAAAACATTAATGTATGACTTATCATCTATATTTTTAAACCTATATAAATAAAGGGTTTCATATAGTTTCAATAATGATCTTTGAGTGGGATTTGGTAGCGGTATGATTATGGATTATCTCTCTTGTCAACTATGTATTCATTATTATATCTATATAGAAAAAAAACTTCACTTCTATATTGCTGTCATATCATGGAAGTATAGTAATCCAATAATTTAGACCTCCTTAGGTTTGTTCTATGTAGTTATTTTCCCATCTTAAAATAATAATAAAAAGTTATTGTTTGATGGATAATTTCAATATTGATCTTATTAAAATCTTTGGTACTCTCAGAGTTACAACTATCAAAATTTTTCAAAATATGAATCACACATGATGATACATCCAACCACAAAAAATAAAACCAATTAAACCATTGAGGTAAATTCCATTTATAAATTTTTATCTCATTTATTTGGTATATATGATCTATTTTTAGTATTTTTTTCATTCAAAGTTAATTTTTATTATTCTATATTATAAGTATAACATATGTTTTAATCTCTATTTCTCTCAAAGTGATATTAGAACAAAAAATATTCATATTGTTACTATAATGAATGGCCAATGTTTTATATTTTCACTTAATTTTATATAGATTTTTTTATTTACAACCTATATAATTTTTTTAAATAATATATAAATATAATTATTTTTTAATAATAATATTATAGTTGAATCAAAATTTTAAGAGTTGGTGATCTCATGAAAATTTATTTAAACTAATTTTTATAAATTTTTATGAGATATGACCCCATGATTTTATTTTAATAAAAAAAACATATAAATTTATAATATTTACTAAAATCTAATATGAAAAATGATAATAATAATAATAAAATAGTGTTTGGTTTATTAGTTTCAAATTTTTTAATATAAAAATTAATTATTCTGTATTAAATTTTGTTTTGATACTGTTAAAATAATTTATATAATTATATATTTCTAAGGAATACTTTTGAACAATTCAACCGAAAGATATTATCACATTTATTTAAAGATGGATTTCTTTGAATTACCTTTTTAATTTTTCCTTGGGATTTGATTTGGTATTGTAATGATCCATTTAATTATAATTCAATTGAGCTGATATGATACAAATTCTAGTAGAATAGAATCTATAAGGAATTTAAAATTTTGGATTATTTTTTAGAAAATTACTGTTTTGATGTCTCTAAGAAGTTAAAATATTGGTTTTGATATAGACGTTATTTTGAGAAATCCCAGTGAAAGAAATTCTAGTGTTTGGATAAAGATAAAATTTTAGGTGGGTGGATAAAAATGATATCAGGTACTTGTATAGTGGCACCAAGTACCTAGTGTGATAACTGGTGGAATTTCACCAATGATATGGCCATCAGGTGGCTGGTGGAGGGTTACTGGGTACTTGGTCCTACCCAATTTTTTTTTGATGAAGGGGTAAAATGAGGATTTTATTTTTTATAAACCCCTTGATATTTTTTGGAAGTAATGTTGATGAAAGGGAGAGTAGCCCCTCTAAAACTCATTCCTCCCATGTTACACCTTATATTTATGGTGTTAATGGTTCATTCATCATTGAGGTAAGGTATCCTCTCTTATACCTACCTTTATCTTCTCTTATGATTCTATATAATTTTTTATAGTCCAAATTAGGGATTTATGTCAAATTTCATTGAAGAATGGTGAAATTTGATCTATAAAAAAGGGAATCTACTTGTGGTACCTAGAAGAGGATGAAAGATGAAAATTATGATCTATTTCATTCTATTTTACTACAGGTAAGTTTAACTATATGGTATTCTCTAAATTTTATCAATTTTGGGTGAGATTTAATGATGAATTGAAGTAATAAATCGTGTATTTTTCTTGTTAAGGGACCAAAATTTATATATGAGTATTTTTTTAAAATTTTATGAGATTCTAGAGAGGTTAGGCTACTCTGTGAGGTTTTTACCTCTTGTGATAATTCTGAATTTTATTTAAGAATTTATTATTAATTAACTAAATACCAATGTTGATGACATATAGGTGTATGGTTTTTTTCATAAAATAAGAAAATATGGATAATTATGAATCATTATAAAAGTATGTAGTCATTGAAATTATTCTTAATTTTATACATGTTTCCATCTATAATATGATTTGGGAACATTAGGAAATATGTGTGATGATAATTCTCAAACAAGCATGTGGAATTAGATTAAACCTGCTGGTCAATGATAGATATACAATATTCATAGTATCCAATTAATAATTACTTAAATATATTTTTAGTGTTGAAAATATTTAATATAACCTAAAGAGGGACCCATGGAGGGTTCTTTGTGATGGATCAGTAATTGATGAACCTTATGTGGTTTGGTATGGATTTTTTAATTTTCACTAGAAGCATTGAGTTATTCCTTAATCATGACCTATATTGAAAGATAATACATGAAAAATTTATGTTCATTAGGAGGTTTTTTCAAATTCATAGATTATGATTCTTATATAAGTCCTTGTACAACCTCATGCATTCTTGAGTATTATTTTACCGAGATGAAATTTCATGGTAACCATTATTAATTAGTTTTCCAAGGGGATAAATAATATAAAGATGAGTAATGGTATTTAAGGGGTTATTCCACCATTAATGAGATTACTCGTGATATGATTGTCAACTCCCTATATAAACCGTGATTGATATTTAATTATTGTGATAAATGACTATCACAAATCATCCCAGGAACCCTAGTAAACCGATAACTGAACTAACACTAACAAGGAATGAAGGGTGTTCCCGATCCCCATGGGTTGGCGACTAGTACCTGGTATCATACAAAATGAAAGTGGGAACGAATTATCCACAAACAACACAAAAGAAAGATAAACCATTTAGTGTGTATACAAGAAAAACTTCATAGGGAGAATTATACCGTAATTAGAATAGGTATAAACAACCCAAAGAACTACAAAAAAGTACTAAAAATAGGAAGATAAACATCCCAAGTCCCAATAGATTCAACTTTCCAAGTCCAGGAATCAATAGCTAGAACAACCAACAAGTGGTACTTTAACCCTACTCGAACCTGGAAGGATAAAATCTATAAACACCCAAAGGTACTGACAAGGTGTGAGATAAAATCCCAATAAGTTCTCACCAAGGATTCCACAATAGATTCCAACATTTAATTAATAACATAAAAAGATTTAAATTTTAAATAAAAATATTTATCATTTCAAAAGAATGTTTGAACAAATGCTTCAAATTTCAATTGATGGAATATATCTTAAAAATGGCTCAAAAAACATTTTATATAAAACCATTTATATAAATTTTTATGGCATGTAAAACAGTTTACAATAATGACATATATTTATTTAAAATATAAAAAATAAAGCAACATGTTCATATGACTAATTGGATGATAGTTCAAGGCTATGTGACTCTAAACACTCAAGGTAACATGGTAATATACGTATACACATGTCCCTTTGGTTTGACCAAAGACTTCATCAACATCCTATCAGAGATGTGATGTGCTACATTTTTTTATAATTCATTAAATCGTAGAGTGTTTCCAATAACTCACTAATTATCTAAGGCTTTCATATAATCTAATAATAAATCAAAGATGAACAATTTACTTTAAGAATACTTAATATAAAATACATCCCATTCTCCATTTCAAATATCCCAATTTTCTATTAAAAACCCAAATATGGTTTTTAATAAAAAACATTCCCTTTTCTAAGATGAAACCTAAATATTTCTATCAAAACCATTTAAAACCATTTTTCAAAAATAAGAATTTGAAATAAATTCACAATTAAATTTTAAAATTCACTTTAAAATTTTAAATTAATCAATTTAAATCTCAAAAAAGTTCCATCAATTTTAAAATATTAAATTAAATAACTTAAATTCCACCAAATTCCATCAATTTCACAATTACTCATCAATTCAATGGAATTGGGTGGTTTTCTGAATTTCATACCCAAAATCCAATTTCCAAAACCAAATCCCACAAACAAATGGAATTGGGTTTTAAAAAAAATTCAATTTCATAAGAATTAAATCCCACATATTTAATTAAAAGTAATTTTATCAAGTCAATAAATTTAGGGTTAATTAAATTGGTCAATCAAAATGGAACCACCTACTTCAGGATTGTTAGATATCGAATCAAAAATCCCTAAATGGGATTCACCAATGAAGAATGATGAAAGAAAGGATAAAATAATTAAACCTAGGTTTAAGATGAAAAAAATGTTATCATATCTTCCCATAGCATAATGATCCACAAAACCCTTGGGAGGAAAGAGAGAGAGAGCGGGAGAATGAGAACAAGGAGAAGAATCTAAATGGGAGAAGATCAAGCATCATTATCCAAGATTCTATCTACTTCCAGGAGAGTGTAGAGGGGCCAAAATAATATATTGTGACATCCTATAAAAGAAGAAGACGTTAGGGGTCGAGTTTGGTCTATGAGACACTTAAAATAAGGGTTTCAGGTGTTTTAAAAACAATTTGTTAGATTAAAAATACCATACGCTTGGTTAGCTGGGCAGAGTTGCATGGTTTAGAAAAACCATGTTCCCTAGCCATTCACCCCTTTTAATGCATTTCACGGGTTCTCCTAAGAGGTCACACAGTTTTTCAAATCATTCACCAACCATGAAAAATCCTACTACCTTAGGTTGCACAACTTTCCCTAGTAGGGTGCATGGTTTGGGAAAACCATGCACCAATCGTGGGAAGCCCCATAATTTTAAAAATTTCCAAATTTTTTACCCAATGCAACATCAAATTTAACCCAAAAAAGTGTGAAAAAAAGAGTGGTTTAGGAATACCTAAAAAAAGTAATAGGATGTCACAAACTCCCCACTATAGAAACTTTCTATCCCCAGAAAGCCTATGAAGAAGCTTCCATGCCAAAAAGATGAGGTCACTACTCTCTCATTAGTGCCTCCCTCTCCCATGTCTCCTGAGAACATGAACCATGCTGCCATGGAACATGAACTAAAGGTATTTTCCTCTCATGAAGTACTATTGTTTTCGAATCAACTATCATGACTGGCTATTCAGTCATAGATAAATTAGGTTCGACCTCAAGATCACCTGAGCTTAGAACATGAGATGAATCAGATAGATACTTTCATAGTTGAGATACATGGAACACAGTACATATCAACGCTAGTTGTGATGGAATTGATAACCGATAATATACTTTTTCCACCTACTCAACATCCTTGAAAGGTCCCACAAAACGAGGAGCAAGCTTCCCTTCGATCCCAATCCATAGATGACCTAAATAGGGTGAGACTTTCAAGAACACCTCATAAACAACTAAAAACTCCAATGGTCTACAAATATGATCATCATTAGATTTATAATGGATTTTTGACTTCAACATTCTATGATGAATCAACCAAATATTTTCCATCATCTCTTTAACCAAGATTGGTCCAACCAAGGAAGTTTCACCAATCTACGACCAACACAATGGAGATCTACAAGGCCGAATATACAAGGCCTCAAAATAAGCCATTCCGATTTCATAATGGTAACTATAATTATAAGAAAACTCAACTAGCCTAAAATGATTATACTAATCACCACCAAAGTTTAGAACACAAACACAAAACATATCTTTAAGAATATATATAGATCATTATTTTTGGCCATCCAATTACAGATGGTATGCTATGATCAAATAGACTTCAGATAATAGTTCCTCTTGAAGGCCTCTACAAAAATGGGAAGTGAACAGAGGATCCCTATCAGAGACTATAGCAGATATAAATCCATGAAAACAAACAATCTATTTCACATAGAGATATTCCAACTTCTAAACTTTATTTGTAACATGACTGGGTATAAAGTGAGATAATTTCATCAGCCTATCGATCATAACCCATATCGAATTCTTATTTCTCTGGAAATGTGGAAACCCAACAAAAAAGTTTATGGATATCTCATCCCACTTAAAAGTAGGGACTAGAAGTGGCTGAAGAAAACCTAAATTTTTATGGTGCTCAAGCCTAACATGTTGGCACATATAACAACGAGATATAAATTCATCAATTCCATGTCTCATACCTGGCCACCAGAATTGACACCACATGTCATAGAACATATTCATGATTCATAGTTGCACATCCCACTAGGATTTATGGAAATACCCCATCACAACTTTTCTTACCTCTAATGACACAAAAAAGTGATTCTGATAGCATAGAATTCCCTCAGTGGAGAATGACCAATCATGAACAATATCTCCACCATAAAGAGAGTATCTAATGTTTCAGAACTCTTAATAAAGATTCTATTTCTGAAGAATCATATCGATAATAGTATATTTTAATTGAAAACTAGCTATATCAACCTCATCCCTTGATTCCTATACTCCAATATGCAACTGTGAAAAGACAACCATCAAATTCCACTCTTTTGATGAATCCTTCATTGCCCGAGTTAGAAGGTTCCTACACAAAGAATCTATGATGACATTCCCTTCAGTCGAGGTATAGGCTATGTTTAATTTGAAATATTTCAGGTATTCCACCCAATGCCTCAGGTGGAGATTAAAATATTTTTGATAGAAGATATAACTTATGATTTTGTGGTCAGAAAATAGGGTAAAACTTTATCTATAAAGGTAGTACCACAAAATCTTAAAAACATGCATCATAGCTATGGGTTCAGGGTTTTGGGTTAGATAATTATTCTCATGTGGCCTAAGATAATGAGATCCATAAGAAACGACATGATCACCTTACATAATAACACAAACCAAAACTGAACCTGATACACCAAAGAAGACCACATAGCCCTACCCAGCCTTTGGAAGGGTTAACACTGGAATAATCATCAAAATACATTTCATTTCAACAAAATAACTCGTAACCTTTTCATCCAATCAAAATTTACTCCATTCTAAGAAAAATAGTTCATTAGAGTATGCAACTTTGATAAGTCCTTAATGAACTGGTGATAATACCTTTCTAGACCCAAGAAACTTCAAATATTGAAAACATTTCATGGTTGATACCATGATATAATAGCCTTCAACTTCTCAAGATCAAATGATATTTCATGTTTCAACACCACATTTTCCATTAACTTCACTTCCCAAATCCATAAATAACATTTCAAAATATTGGCATAAAGTCGGTGATTTTTCAAAAATCCCAAAACCTCTCTCAAAAAATGCACATGATCCTCCTCAGACATAGACTAAACTAGGATGCAACCCACAAAGACTACAACAAAGGTATCAATATACTCATTGAAAATATTTTTCATTAAATCCATGAAAACTATAAGATTATTGGTTATACCAAATTTCATGAAAAGGTACTCATAATGGTTGTACCTTCTCTAAAAGGTCGTTTTTTGAATGTCATATTCTTTTATCCTCAACTAATGGTTTCTAGACCAAAGATAAATATTCAAGAAACAATTATCCCATTTCAACTGATAAAATAGATCATTAATAAATGGAAAATAATTCTTGATCTTTATCATAACTTGATTGAGTTTTTGATAATCTACAAAAAGATATAGTGAACCATTAGTCTTCTTAGAAAAGAGAACATGCATCACCCAAGGTGACACACTCAAGCATATACAACCTATCTCTTGAAGATCATCCAATTGAGTCTTCAACTACTTTATTTTAGCTGGTTCCATGTGGTAATAGGGAATAGAAACTGGTTGAGTACCATTCACAATGTTGATAGAACAATTCACATCTCTTACTAGTGGAAAACTAGAGAAGTTAGAAGGGAACACGTCCGGAAAGTTGATGAAAACTAGAGAAAATCACCACTCAAAGATTCCCACTCTTGATCAAAAGAAAACACAGATATAAATTTCCCCAACTTCAGATAAGATGATCCATCTCTTCTTTACCTTAGGTCCCATTATCCTTATAAGACACAACACACACTGTTAGGTGTAGTGAAGTGGTCTTGTCGAAGATAAAAATAAATCCAGGATTTATTGGAAATGAGACAATCCATCTTGAAAATGACATCAAGTGGTTTCATGTTGAGAACCAACAAAATCCAAGTGAGATCTAAATCTAAAAGAGAGAGAAAACAGAGGGACTACAAGTACCCTTCTCCCACTTCATACCAAAGAGTGTAGTAATATCTATTACATATGATAAAATCTTCGATGAATGATTTAGTAGATTAAAAATGAGGGTTGAAATAAATGAATGAGATGCACCTGTATCAAATAAAGTAGTCACCAATGATGAAGCTATAATAATGGTACCTCACATAGTCACTAGACCTGTATCTACTTCCATTGAAAACTCTTCCACTGCATGAATAAGCTTCATTCCATATGCCTACAGCTAGAACCCTTTTATACATGAATCATCGGATTTCCCTACATTTTAAGACAGTAATGATGATCCCATGACACTATGTGGATTGGAATAAACAAGGAATAACTTATTTAGGTGACCCAAGCATATGTATGAGCCACATATCTTGGATGACTCAGTGAAAATACTCTTATAACGACTTGACTTTCCACACTAGTAGAAAATTAAAGGACCTATGCCAGACACTACAGGAGGTTTAGAAAAAACCTACTTTAGTGAACCACTATGAGAATCATCATACTTCAATTTTCCTTTTAAAGAACTTTCACCACTACTAGGAGAGAAAAAAACTCCTGAAAACCCTAACTTTCTAGCTAGGTCCATTTCAACCATCAGTTCTCTATCCAATAAATCAATATAAGAAGGCATCTTTAGCAAGGAATATTGAGAATGAATATCAAATTATAGTCTGAAATTGAACCTTAAAACCTTCATATTATCATTCAATAGTACCTCGAGTACAAATGAAACAAGTTCAAAAAAATGGTTTTCATATTCTATTACTGCTTTTTCAGCCTGCTCAAGTTTGAACAACTATGTGGCCTTGGACAATAGCATCGACTCTAGATATAACTGGATAGTGAAAAGAAATTTGAAGTTTTTCTAATCTAATAACTCATGCTTCTTCTACATCACTATAATGTCCCACCATCTTCTAATTGGTCCTTTAATAAAGAAAGTGTCACACTTCGCCTTGATTTCCTTATGTGTGTCCAAGAAATTAAACTAACACTCAATCCTTCTCAACCATTCCTCTGCATATTTAGGATCATTGGATCCTTTGAATTATGAAGGATTTTTGTGTAGGAACTCTTGATAATGATTCTAGATATCATCCCTTCAAGGTTTCATAGGTATATTTTGAATGGGAGTTTGTGGAGGTGTCTGTTCCAGAGATTGGATTGTGCGCATGATCACCTCAACCAGATTCGGGTCCACAAGAGGATTTTCTCACCGAGGTTCAGTAAAAAAATCCTCCTAGATCCTATATGCATGTCTTTTTTGAGGCATGATGCTACAAAATATTAGCAGAAGACAAATAATACATCATATTAACACTCAAATAGAGAAATATGGTGAAAATAATCCCAATAGATAGACACAAGATTTTGATTTCCATATAACGAAATCAAAAGTGGGGAAAAGACTAGAACTAATCTTTAATATGTCTTTCCCAAACAACCCCTGGTAACTTAAGGTTCATTACAGTGAGAGATGTCTAGACACTCAATCATAACCACCTCTTATGACCCAGAAAGAATACCTAATTGGATACTAACATCAAGGAAAGATTAAAAACCTACACCTATGATACTAGTTTTTCATGAACCGGCCTGGGTACCCTGGTAACCCAATAAATAAACTGAAATTGACTTAGACAGAAGGGTATTTTTGATCCCCATAGGTTAATTAATAGCACCTAACATCATAACAAATGAAGGCGAGAATGAATTTTCAACCAACATCTTGGAATAAATATAAACAAGTCAGTATGCATACAAGAAAAACTATACAAGGAGAATTGTGCCAAAATTCAAAAAGGTATAAACAACCCAAAGTACTACGTAAAAGTGCTATGAAAATAATAATATAAATAGACCAAGTCCCAATAGATGCTACTCTCCAAGTAAATGAATCAATATCTAGAACCACCTCTAAGTGGTGCTTTAGCCCCGCTCAAAACTAGAAGGAGAGAATCTATAAACACCTGAAGTCATAGGTAGGGTGTGAGATAAAATCCCAGTAGGGTATCACCAAGGATTCCAAAATAGATTCCAAAATTCAATTAACCAAATAAATATATTTCAATTTTAAATAAAAATATTTGGCATTTCAAAAGAATATTTAAACAAATGATTCACATTTTAATTGATGGAATAGTTATAAACAAATGAATCAGTACAACTTTTTATATAAAATAGTTTATATAAATTTATAAGGCATGTAAAATAGTTTACAATAATGGAATATATTCATTTCAAATATAAATAACTGAGAAACATGGTCATATGACTAAAGGTACGATAGTTCTAGGATAAGGGACTACACACACTCAAAGTGACACAAAAATATGTGCATACACATGTCCCTTTGGTATGGATAATGGTGATTTCATCACCATCGTATCAAAGATGTGATATGATGGATTTATGTTTTAGAACATTGTAAATTTTAAAGTGCTTCCCAATAACTCTCTAACTAATTAAGGCTTTTATGTGCTCTAATAAAAAATAAAAAATTGGAATTTTAATATAATATTGCTTAAAATAAAATTCAACCCATTATCAATTTAAAATATGCCAATTTTCCAATTTAAAACAAAAAAGTATTTTTAATAAAAAAACATGGGTTTTTCAAGATAAAAACCAAAGGTTTCTGTCAAAACAATTTTTAAGCCATTTTCACAAATAAGAATTTACAATTAATTAAAAATTCAATTTCAAAATTCACTTAAATTCATCAATTTAAAATTAAGAATTTCCATCAATTTCATAAATTTAAATTAAACAATTTTATTCCACCAAAATCCATCAATTTCAAAATTACTCCACAATTTAATAGAATTGGGTTGGGTCCCAATTTGATTAAAAAAATACAATTTCCAAAACGATATCCCCCAATTCAATGTAGTTGGATTTTTAACAAATTCAATTTCATAAGAATCAAATCCCAAATATTCAATTTATAATAATTTAATCCAATCAAGAAATTTAGGGTTAATTAAATTGCTCAATCAAAATGGAACCAACTACCTTAGGATCATTATATCTTGAATCATAAAGCCCTAAACGGGATTCACCAATAAAGACTAAAGAAATAAGGACCAAATAATTAAACCTAGGTTAAAGATCCAAATCAAAGGTTATTATATCTTCCCATAATATGGTGATCTATAAAAACCTTTGGAAGAAAAGATATGGAGATGCAGATAATAATAATGAGAAGAGGAAACTAACCAAGAGAGGATCAAACATCATTTTACAAGTTTCAATCATCTTTTGGAAGGGTGTAGAGGAACCAAAATCCACTATTGGGAGGTCCTATGAAAGAAGAAAACATTAGGAGTCAAGTTTGGTCAATTAGGAACTTAAATCAAGGGTACTAGATGTTTTAAAAATAAATTATCAAATTAAAAAACCCATACACACGATTAGCTGGGTGGAGCCACACAATTTAGAAAAATTGTACACCCTAGTTGTGCACCCCTTTTAATTAGTTGCATGGTTTCTCCAAATAGGTCGTATAGTTTTTCAAAATATGTTCCAACCATGAAAAATCCCACTACCTTGTCTTGCATGGTTTTATCTAGAAAGGTGCATGGTTTGGTAAAACCACGTGGGAACCATACACAACCCCAGAATTTTCAAATTTTTTAGTTTTTTCACTCAAAATAACCCCAAATGGAACCCAACCAAGAAATGGTAAAAATAGGGGTTTGTGAATACGTAAAAATAGTAACATTATGTTACAATGACATTCCTAGGATCAAGATAATAAAACATTGGTAAATTTTTTATGTTTATCTTATGACCTTAGGATAGGGGATTTATGTGTTGTGGCCTAAGGGCATCTGTCATTAGAGAGATAATAATTGATAGTTTTGAGGTTCACCTACAATGGTCGAGACCTATATTGGGATTTTAGGGTATTTTATGCATGTGTTATTGTAGGTAATTATCAAAGGGTAGGATTTTGGGTAGCACGATGCCTTTACTTAAGTTTATAACCCTTAGGATTCTTTTTAAAATGTTTTATATTTATTTACCCCAAATTATGTTTATGATTACATAGAGCCTCCTATTTGGGAAGAGATAGAGAATGGTTTGTGCATATGGAACTAAGAATTTTGAGAACATATCCAAGGGTTGGTATGTTATTTCAACCTACTATTAAGATAAATATTGTATCAAATATATAATAGTTTAGATAGGATATATATATAGGACACCTTGTTTAGATGACTCATAATTTATGTAGTTTGGATTCAATTCACTTGATGAATCATTGTTTTTAGGGGTTGAAAATAGACTTCCCTATGACTCCCAGTTTAGATGGGTTGGATTCTAGGTACCCGATGACTCTTAGTTTGGATAGGTTAGACATATGACACTTGATGAATCTTAGTTTAGATAGATTGGATTAATTCCAAAAAATGACTCCCAAATTATATGGGTTATAAGAAAGACACATAATGACAATTAGATACTTATAGTGATATGTGTTTATGACCCACCTATTCTTTAGTTTACCCAAGAATAAGATACATATATGTTGAATCGATATTAGGAAGACTAATGGGAGATATAAGTTGTATGGTACTAACAACTTTACTCGTATGATAAAACTCTAAGAATCATAATCACTATACTTTTTATATGAGAATGGATAATCTAAATCAGTAAGGGTCAAAGAATGTGGGGGTGAGATTCAAGGAATATTGGTAACAACATGATTAATCGATGTGTTTGTTATGTTATGTGTTTTATTGGTTTACATATTACATTATATATACACTCATATATATTATGGTTTATATTAGGAACCCTTTGGTGGTTACTAAAAATGTTTTATACACATTACTTATATATTTACCTCAGTGGATACATTTTATTTAGAATATAGGTCATGTTAGGAACCCTTATATAGGTGAGCGAGCCAGAGCAGGTTAATATAAATGTGGAAAAAGTTGTAAGGTGAGGCCAGGGACTTTTAGAAATGAATCCTTATTTTTTATTTTATTTTTATTTCTGTATATGTACTATGTATGATCATACCACTAGGAAATATATTTTATGATGTATGATTATATTTAATGACATGGGTTTATCTATTAAAACATGGTGCTCATTATTTATTATGGTCAGTATGAAACTTTGATTCTATATTTTAGTGATGAACATATATATTGTAAATGTTTACACTATTTAACTCTTATTTTATTTTTATAATAATGTGGTTATAGTCTCCTTACATTATTTTACCCAACCCTAATCACTAGTCGACATCCTTTGGTGTATGAAGCGACATGCTTGAGGTCATGTGACAACCATGGTCAACTATACAAATGAGTTTCTTTTCTAGGATTTTATAAAATGGAATAAAATCCCTTGTTTTTTAATTTTATGATTTTAGGTTTGATATATAGAGATAGGACTAGTGTGAACTTTGGACGGAAGAAATACTTTTACCTGGATAACATGGGTATAGGTAGAAATCCAGGTTTACAGGGAGTTAATATTGTGATTATTACATTTACATTGTTTCAATTGAGATATATTTCATAAATTATGATATTTTTGGTTAGGTTTTATAGTTTTACTCTTGGATTTGGATGGTAAAAATCATGTATACATGTATTTTACTTTTCATTTAGGTTCATTTGGTATATTAATGATTATGTGTTATTAGGAAAATGGTTTATAAGAAAATATGTTTTCATTAATTAAAAAATAAAAAATAAAATATTCATTTTTTATGAATAACCTATTAGTGGATCCTTAATTAACTGAACCTGAATTTGAGAAATTCTAAGATACACATCACTTTATATCATTTTTATGGTAGATTCACATGGGTGTGGTGATAACCGTATAGTAAATAATTTTTTTTAATGATTCCCCGATGAGGATATAACCCAATACAAGTGTGCTAAATTTCAATTCTTTGAGTTATATGATATTGAATCATGGTAATTGAAACATGAGGTATAACCTAATTGAGGTATTTGATCCATTATTATGTTAGGGGATCCTAATAATGATGAGGTAGGATTTAGTATAGTGTGATTTTATTGTACTAGTAGTGTTGTAGGGGAATTTTCCTATTATTATTAATATTAATATTATAATAGGTTATAATATCCAATATTATGATCATAATAATATATGGATAAATGAGGGTGGATTGACCTAGAGGTTTAGTCTAGGAATATGTATTCCTCTAGAGTCAAAATCATGAGTAGATGGTTTGTATGATCGAAATGGCACATGGATAACGTGTGATCGAGTGGATGGTTTATACATGTAGAATGACTTGGGTATGTATAATAATAAAATCATAGATGGTGTATACATTGAGATAATATTAACCTATATGAAATACATGATCAATTTATTAGGTATGTAAGCCTCAGTTTGATGGGATATGACTAATGATGGAACGAGTTGAGTTATATAAAAGGGTATTATAGAAGTTTATACCTGCTACTGGATAAAATATAATTTATATATATAATAGTTAAAACTATTATAAGAGTATTTATTCGATTACTCGCTTCCCATAAGGATGAGAGAATGGTATTTCATACTATATATGTGGAATGTGCGATAGTATGGCCAAACCCCAACCTTACGATTGTAATATTAGTGATAAATTGAAGTATGGAAGGCCTTGGATATCATTTTAGACTTTTTGTGTGATGGTTAATTTAGAAACTCTTGGATGTATGTTTTTTATGATGTCCAAAAAACTTTAGTTTCCCTAAATATATAAATCTAATTCATAGGACCCATGTGAGACTTTAATGAATATTTACACTTCAATTGTGATCAAGTATGAGATAATTGTAGAATTTTTTTGATATACCACTACTTGAATTAGAAATGGATAATGGAGTTATACTTTGTGATGTTATATCACATTTGTTTCTTAAAAGAAGCTACTGTGGGGATAGTTTTATAGGTAATTACTAGGGGGAATTGGTAGAATAGGTTATAACCAGTGGGAGGGATGTTGTCTCAATAGTGTTACAATAAAATTACCATGGGGTTATGAGGTTAGTGGTTAAGTTGAGATAATCAGGTTGTATGAGTGACTATATGATACATTTTAATGAATGTTAAAGTTGGTTAGATGACTAGTATATTCTATTTAACACTCATATTATTAATGTATTGGTATATTTATTAATATAATTACTGATTATCTCCACTATTATTGATATGAAAAATCAACTATAATTTATTGGACCTTATTATCATGTTACCTTACGTATTTTGGTGTAAGAGGTATCAGGAAAAGGATGTAGGAAGGGAGGTGTTTCTAGAGTTGATAATTTGGTTGGAAGGGAGGATTCATGACATGTCCATTGGAGTTGGGTTGTGAATGGTGGTATATAAGATAGGGAAGTTATATATTCTTCTGTGTTTCTCCATGAATTGTTGAGTCATAGTGTGGTTCTTATATTATAGTATGGGGAATAAATTATGAGATTCAAGTGTTGTGATGTTTTAAGGAGAAAGACTAGTCACAACTTGAATGGTGTAGGTCATAGAGTGAAGGGTTTCGAAGAGTATTTCACAATGTAAAAACCTTATATTTTATATAATACCTTACATATGGATTTATTATGCTTATGTATTGACTATTGTACTTTTATTTTCATAGTGTGTGGGTATTTGATCATGGAGTGAAAGATTTTAAGTGAGTTTTATTAATTTTTAAAGATTTTACATCATATTGTGGTCATATATTTTATGTCATGAAGCCCTAGGAGGATGATTTTGGGGCTCTACCATTATGGGTGTCATTGAAACATAGTGTTTTTGTGACATAGTGGCTTGTCTTGAGGGCCTCACCATGTGTTTTTGGTAATTTATATTTAGCAAAATGGTGATACTCATTAAATTCTCACCTCTCTTAGTTTTATCAAATTAAGAGAGGTCATTTAACTTTAAATGGGGGTAGATAAGGTATATTATTACATGATTTTTAGAGATTCATTCTATTTATCCCCATCATGGAATGAGAAAAACTTATCCTGACAAGATTACTTTAATTTCTAGTTTCAACATAAATCGAAAATCCCATTAAAAATATTATAAATTCCTTTCTTTTCCCCTAAATCCCAAGTGATTAATGGAGTTTCCTTATAGTACCATGAGTTCAATTTGATTAGCTTTATGATATTAATCTCTTTTTTATCTGAGGTGAGATTTTCCTTTTCTTATTTCGGGTTCTTCTCTGATTTTATTCATGGGTAGGTTGTCATAATAGTTTAGATTCAGTTTTTCTAGCCTCAGTTTGTGGGTTTGATGGAGGTTGTTATGATTTAGTTATTTTAGGTTTTCCATCACAGGTTGATGTATTTGTGATCATACCCTCATTATCATTATAATGTTCTTGTTGAAGCTATGGCTGAGGTATGGAATTCAATACTTCTACTTATTTATTTGTTGTGAATTATGGAAGTATCATGATTTGGATTTCTTTGGATAGATGGTAAGGATTTAACTAAGGAAGATAATGAAATGGAATAAATTAAATTGACGGGTATAGGTGGATCACATGTGTTCTATATGAATTTAAGAGATTTCATGTGATTAATGGTACTTTGATATTGTTTCCATATAGACCATTTTTCTTCAATTAAAATATTTGAAAAACCTTTTAAAAAAGGTTAATCACTTAAATATGGTAATAAATCAGTTTCATGAATCTGTAATTGGGGTAATTATTCTCATGCAATATGTTTGCATTAAAATGAAGGAATGTTTTAAAAAAAGAATTATGGAAGTGTATTGTTGGTAAAATTATTTTTTATTTCTTTAAGTATGATTATCTACATTATTGTTATTCATGTTTCCTTGGTAATGGATTGTTGTGGCTATTTTTAGGGTGTTGTAATGAGTTTTTTAGTAGGTGTTGTGGCTGGTTATCCATGTTTGGCATGGGTGGATGTGGTTATTGAAGTGGGGATGACAAATTATCTATTATGCGGTATAAAAGTAGTGGCAAGGTATGTTTTGTGGATATTTTGGGATCTGTTGGCATGTTTTGTGGGGTGATTCATGTGGTTATTAGGTTTTTGTTACGGGGTTATATTTTAGATAAAATCTGGTATAAAATATGGTTGGTAATTATGAATATAGTAATGGTTAGTGGGATGTAATTTAATGAGTAGTGGATTTTAGTAAACTGTTAATGATTTGAAAAATGGGTAGTGGCTTGAATAAACATAGTGATGGATAAAGAATGGTTTGGAATTAAATATAGAATAATTTAATGGTATGATGAATGTAATGATTTTGGTAAATGGTAAACCTAAAAATAGATAAATGGTATGATTAAAAGGGAAATAATGAATGTTGGTATGGCTATTTTGTGAGAAAAGTGGGGCCGGATTATAGTTTAGTGATACCAGTGGTTATCAGTATGTGACATCGATGGAATGGTTACTATCATGGGTCTTAATAGTTTTTTTTGTATGAACCCTTAGATTAGGATTGTGTGTGTATATGGTATATATTTTTTTTATTTTATACACACCTCCACCTTAGTCAGATAACCTTACCAATACCCACATGTTTTGGTTTCATGTGTCTTCCCCAAAATTCAGTTTTTTGAGGTAATAAATGGTGCACTGGACCAATTTCCACACTCTCCCTTCCAGGTGTGGTATCAGTTATAATGGTCTAGGGTTATTATAAATAGGTTTTTATGGAAAAATATTTGTGTGTAATGATTTGATATAATGATGATGTGATAATGATGGGATGATGATGTGATAGAGGATGTGATACATTATGGGGGACATGCATGGTAGGAGAAGGTAACATTGTTGATGTCCTTCATGTTCATGATACCCTATTGTAATTATGATTGGATGTATAATTACAGTGTGGTTATGAAGTAATATTTTGTAGATATGCGCTTTTGGTTTTGGTACGTGGAATGTGGTTGTGATATGAGTTATGATATGTGATGGAACTACTGCAAGAGGAAATGGGATCATTGGGATGATTTTTATTGGGGTGTGAGAGTGTTAAAATAGTTGGGAACTAGTTTCTGGGTACCCAATTTCTATATTCTTTTGGTAATATGTTATTATACTTGGAAGATATAATGGTTCATCGATCCTTAGTGAGGTTGGGTTATGGTAAACCTGGTGTAGGTGGTAGTTGGTTCTGGTGTTTATTAAATATGACATTAGTATGCATCTTCTTCATTTTCAAGAGAGTTATTTATGAGGATCCTACTAAGTATACATGTATTCTCACCCCTGTATATAAATATGGTTTTTAGGTTTCCATGAGGGATTTAGTGACCAAGCTAAATATTACTAGCTTAAGGAATGGATCTATTATTGGGGTCATTATTTTAGGAGATCTTTTTTGGTATTTCATTTTAGATATTTTTCATGTATTCTATTTCCATTTAGTTTGGGATATTGGTTTTATTTTATATTATGGAATTTATTAGAAGTTTTCCTCTATGTTCTTGGGATTATGAGGGTAATTATTCCCATTTTTATTTTTTATACCATCAATTCTAGTCGCCGACTTGTGGCCTATTGGAGATAGGTTTTGAGCGGCGAACCTTGTATTCACTGTAGGATAATGCTGGTATCTAGTATGGAAGGGTTGTGAAAAAGAGATATCAAATCTGTGGATGACAGTTATAATATAGTTTGGAGTTAGGAACATGTGAGGATTTTATAGGTTTTCTTAGGAAACAGTGTTAAACCATCTTAGTGTGTGATGTAGAAGGGGAGACTGACTAGGAAATAAGAAATTAGGGTCTCCTGTGATCCAAAATAAGGACCTCAAGATTATTGAACCCCTATGTGATATAATTTTTATTGCATGGTAGATATCAAGAGAGGTATATGTTTCATACTTTTTTTTCACCTGTATTTGGATTGGGGTGATTTTGGGAGTAGATAAAATGAACCTAATTAAAAAACCCTTCATGAATTCTATATTAATTTCCTTAAGAGTTTCCTTTCTTAAATCCATAGATGGATCTTATTTTCCATCCTTGTGTGGTTAAAATTAGAGAAGTGTATAAGGATGATCTATTTGACTATATAAGGTTTGACCTGACTGAGGAGGATGATTCTTAGAGGATAAGGATGTGTGAGTTCCAATGTTATGTTTTGGAGAAGTTTGAGGGGGAGTGTCTTTGATTTGGACATGGATAACTAATTAAAGGAGATATGGATCTATTTTTGATTGATATGTGAAAGGAAAAAGTATTATTTTTCATTAGTAGTTTTTGAGATGAGAGGAGTTTCACCCCAGTGGTGGATTCTGTTTATCATAGAGCACATAAAGTCAGAGATTTCATGGGATGATTTTTAGAAGAATTTCTATGTGGTGTTCCGTTCATCAATGTTGAAGGCGATGAAGAGACACGATTTTCTCTCCATATATTAGGGGATCATAAGTGTTATGGAGACTGGGATTCTATTGAAGTACATTATCCTCTTTTCCCCATATCTTTTTTCAAATAATGAATCTACAACATAGTGTTTTGAGGATATTCCATGTCTAGTTATTCAGCTGTAGTAATCCCATTTACATTGTTTACATATCTATATATGCTAAAGAAGCCAAAGGTGATTGAGAGTATCCATGCAAAGTCAAGGTCTCCTCGAGAGGGGATTCATCAGAACACCATGGGGATCATACCTACCGATCAAGGGTCTCATATGATAGGATGATCAAGGTTATATCAATTAAAGAGTTAGCCTTAGCGGTCTTTCTCATGTTTTTACTAGAGTTGGTAGTTCTCATCCACCCATTGGGAGCTCCATTAATTCATTATTTGTAACACCCCAAGATTTCATAGTACATTATTTCTTCAAAGTAATTTAATAACTTGAATTACATGCAACACCAAGTTCAAGCGCACCACGACTTACCAAACTAGCCATTCAAAAGAGGTTATGAATAGTATTAACTAAATTTTTAACTTTATATAATCCTTATAATTTTAGAATCCATATTATGAGTCTCTTAGACATAATGAAAAAATAAATTGATTTTTTTAGATAAAAGAAGTTTTTTTTTGTAAAATGAAATTTTACCAACTTTTAATGGAAAACCCTTTTTAAATCCAATATTTTAAACTTTGATATATTCAATTTTACAAAATAAACTTATTCTTTAGAATCGGGACATAAGAATTTAGTTTTAATAAATTTTTGGTGTTTTTCTGATAACTTTCATATTTGGGTGAATAGTGAAAATCCTATATTTTAACTGAAAACAACTTTTTTAATCAAAATAATTTGTAGTGTTAAATTATACATTTTAATAAGTATAAATAGATTATGTTTTTACCATTTAATCCAATTTTATTCATTGGAAATTATTTTACTTTGAAATTGAACATAAATAAGTATCAATCTTTTGTTAGATATTATTTCTTAAAAACACGCTTTTTGGTTTTGACAACATGAATTAATTTTAAATTAATAATTGAAACTTCTATGTTTTCAATTTGGTAAAATAGAATTAATTTTTGAATTCAGAATATCAAAATTATCTTAGGGTGAAATTTTGGTATTTTTCTGAAAACTTTCAATTTTTGATGAATAGTGAAAAACGCAGAGTTATTGGTTAAAACCGAATTTTTATTTAAATAATTATTTATTTTATTTAAATTTATTTTAGGTCAAAATAGATACATAATACCTATATAAGTTCAATATAATTCATTGGAGTCATTTTATAATAAGTTTAGATATATAAAAATTTTATTGAACTTTTTATCGTCTTTTACCCACCTCATAGGAGCATTTGCAAATTCAAATAAAACATAATTTTACCTCTTCTGTGAGTTGAATTTCAAAAATACTAGAGACATGGTTGATATCAGTAAGTAAAATGTGGTTCAATAAGATGAAAATATTTTTTGGTGAATAGTAACTTTTTACTTTTATTTACCACGGTTAAAAGTAAGGGTAATTAAGGGTAAAAATGATATCATTATTACCCTAACACATGTCCTAATTATATTAGATAAGTTTAATTAGACCAAAAACAAAATTAGGAATGAAATATGATCATTTAGGTCCACTTGGATTAGATTAGGACATTTATTATTATTTAATTCAAAGAAGAGTTAAAAGTGTTAAATTCAATGTTTACTAACTAAACCATTTTTAATATAGTGTTACACATAATATAAATTCGACTATAAATATTAATTAGAAAGATAAAAATATTTCCTACATAATAATATTTTATTTATATTTTTTATACATTAAATAACTTAATTTATTTATGACACAATGATGATGCAGTAATTACCTAATTAATGAAATATTAAAATAATTGATATTATAAATATCCAAATAAATGTAATTTGAGAATTTTTATGAATTAAACTAATTTTATAGGTTAATAGCACATGTTAGGGTTGGTTAGATGAATTTTTTTCGAAGTAATACTGCTTCTATGAATTTAGAAAAAACAAAATACCAAATAGTTTTAAATTTGACACAAAAGAGTTTTTAAAACAAATATTATATTATTAATTGATATTATATTCTTAAAAATCTAAGTACTGTCCAAAATACTTATATAATGATATTTGTATCATTAATTAACCACTTGGGGTTATCTTGGAAGTATACAGTATGTTTATTAACCATATAATATAAAAATACAAAGAGACATGGTAAATGTCAAACTATTTAACTAAGAGTTAAATCTAGAAGATAAGGTTAATATAGTGACCCAAACCGGTCTAAAAACTATTTGTTGAGTGATTTTCGACCCATCCCCACCTTATCCTTTAAAAAATTTATTTTTGATCCATTATAAACCGCGAATTATTTTATTATAAAATAATATTTCTAGCTTTTCCTAAGGTGCCCCTCACCCCTCTTATAAAAGGGCACTCCCCCTTCTCTATAATTCACACCTTCAAAGCCATTTGGATCGGCCAAACCATGCCCCAATACCCTCTAAACTGTCCTCCCTTCATCCTAGAGTCCTTTATTTAGTCATAAATCCAATCTAAGGAGATCTTTTTATCAAATCAAAAGGAAGAACCCGAAGAAGAGCTAAATATTTAATCACCTATTTCAAGTTCCATTCTTCTTCCACTTCCTCTTTCTTTGTTGTTTCCATTATAAAATAATAACTCCAGTATCTTCTATATACTATGATATTATTATAAATAAGGTATAACCATATTCATGATTCTATCCATCCTTTGAATGACATGTCACCATACGTGCGTACGTACGACTTACCTTCTCCACGTCGTGGTGTAATTGTTATTCAATACATTATTATTTGGATGGGTATAATAATGATGTGTAATTGATTTAAATAATAAATATAACATGATAATGATTCTTTATATATTATATAAAATCCAATTATATATTATTTTAATATCAAAATAATGATATTGTCGCTCGAGCGTACGTACGGATTACCGTCTCCATGAACACGATGAGATTCATTCCCCATCGTATCCATTCAAGACTAATTTTCATTAGATGATTAAAAATAATGTTTAAATACTTAATATAATTCTAAATATGAATAAGATACATCCTATCCATAACAAACATTACTTACATAAGAAATCATATAAAGTAAAACGAATCAGTTAACACCCAAAACGACGATAATACTAAGATATTATTAACAAAGAAATGTTAAAAGATCATATATGATATCATATTAATGTATATGATTCTCGTATAATTTAGTAACAATTATATAAAAATTATACAAGAGTTTAAACTGCCCTCGACCAAGGAAAATTACAAGTTAAGGGTTAATTTTGTAATCTCTTAATTATCTGAGGTTGTTTATATGTAATTATATACTGGGATCTCTTTATCATCCACATCCATGTTTCTTAAAAATGTATTTCTAAACATTTTTAATATTTACTAAAAAACGGGGTAAAGTCATATATACCCTTATTTTGCATTATACATTTTTGAAAGGAATCTTTCCGTCATTTCCAAACAATGTACTTTATGACCTTTTCGACAAAATTATGGTAAGAATGTTTTTTTAACTTATACGACAAGTGCAGCTATTTTCTTCCATTATAACATTATCGAATCTTCCCTTACAATCTTATAAGAATATTTTCAAAAATAAATGTTTTCTTTTATAATTACATGACTATTACATTATTTCAAAATAGAAAGAGATATTTTTCTAAAAAAGGGTTTTGATTTCATCTATGTCAACATCCTTTGATGAATTTTAAGCTTATTTGAAGTTGATTTATTATGATACAAAACATCCAAATTGTATTGAAGGTTTTGTGATATGTTTGAATGTGGATGGGTTATTTTTACACTATTCATGGTTTATGGATAAATTATTGACATTTAGTATGCTAGTTTTAATGCGAATGTTTATTTTATGCTTAAACCTTTTCATATGAGGAATGTATTGGACTTAGTAAGTGACGGGTGGAGCCTGTTATAGCTCCTCGATGCATCGGTAGGTCTAATGAGACAAACTAGTGTCTTGGCACAAGGCCTTGACAAAATATTATTTGTATTCTTGACACAGGGCCTTGACTATGTTGTTATGAAGTCCGACATTATGCATTCCATCATTATGAAAGTGGCTATTGATATTTCATGTGATTGTTCGACTAGTAGAATATCCATGTGAATAATTAAATGAAATTATTTGATTTTATCTTTTCCAAATTATTCTTAAGTTCAAGTTTAAAAGGCTTTTGTTTTAGTCCTATACACCGCCTTAAATGTTTATGCTTATTTATGAAAGTTTACGCTTTATTGTTATCCTTACTGAGCATCTGAGCAAACCCCTTTCTATGTTTTATTTTTCCCAGGATGCGAAGAAGTATATTATGACTGACTTGTAGGGATAATCTATGGGATCTTAGTTTTGTCTATGGAAACAATGTTGTTACAGTTTTCCATTTTATTATGTAATGTAAACCTTATGAATGTATCTAGTACTTCCAAGGATACTAAACTAATTGGTCTTTCGAGACTTGATCTTTTGTGATCAAGACAATGATACGTAATAATGCACCAACACTAGGCTTCTGGGGTCGGGGCATTACAGTTGGTATCAGAGGAAGTTTAGTACAAACCTTGGAAACTAGATTTAGATTAACTATGATTAGATCACATATCCCTAAGATAGACTTTGGAGATTAGTATAGAAGAACTTCCTAGAATTTTGGTACTATAGAGATTTTGGGAATTTTCCAAGCAATACATCACTGTCTGGATACAAGTAGGTAGTGGCGGCTCTGGAACATCTATACCTAAGGGTAAAACCTGAAAACACCTCTTTGAGCTAGACTTGAACTGGAACTAGTGCACGACAATGGGCCTTGCTGCACTCTTGGTTATGACACTCCTGGAAGATGTGCTTAGGGTAATTCTCATTTTCTTTAAAACCCATTATGAAGGGTTTATGAGTATATAATCCCTAAAAGAAAACATTTTTTTTATGATTATGGATTATATCCATAAACTATTCAATTTACGTTAAGTATTTTACAAGTTTGGAATTATTCATTTCAATTCATAAAATGACCTAGTGTATTCCATTGTATATAAATGGCACCCAATAGAAGGAATGTGAACTCCAACAATACGTATGATACAAAGAGTAATAAGGATTATATCTTTCATGGTATTAATCCAACATTTAGAAGGGAAATAGTCACCCATGTATTGTCAACATATGAAGAAATATTATCATGTTTTTATAAGATAAGAAAATAATTCTCTGATTCCTATGGATTTTAAGGGAAGTAAGAGAAGAAAAGGATGGAAGAGAGAAAGATGGATAAAGGGAAGAGGGAAAAGAAGTATTTTCCCATATATGATAACTGTGGAAAGAATCACCTTGGTAAATGCTTGGAGGGAATGGGATTTTGTTATAAGTGTGGAGAAAAAGGACACCAAGTACATGATTTCAAGGGTAAGAAAAAAGTTTCAAATGTACAATGCTTCATCTACAAGGCGTTGGGACACTACACGAATCAATGTCTCAGTCATCAGAGTATACCTTAAATGATGCTATTGGATAACAATCATGTTATGATACTACCTCTGATGAATAGGAATGACTAGTGTTCTTATGTTTTTATTATAGAATTATTTCATTTGATTGTCGTATCAACAATATACTGGTTATATGAATTATAGAGATAAATAAGGATTATACTACAATACTATTTTATTGAGGATTTGAGATTATATGGTTCTGTGAAAAGTGACTTAATAGTAAGCTACACTTTTTGAAAAAATACAAGGTTGAAGGAAATGTAATCCTTAATATGGTCCAGATAATGAGGTATTGATTTTGGAATAATAGATGGTCTATTTGGATAAATTATACTGGATATTCTTGACTTACTCGGAACAAATTAATAGTTTTTTTATTTCATCATTGTTGGAATATTC
Organism: Viscum album; assembly: GCA_963277665.1. NCBI lineage: Eukaryota > Viridiplantae > Streptophyta > Magnoliopsida > Santalales > Viscaceae > Viscum > Viscum album. The sequence continues at coordinate 1,232,899,455 of OY728159.1, read as the reverse complement.
TATATTTTTGGATATAAGGAATATATCCAGTATTATATAAAGGATAAGGGATCATGAATGTAATAAATAATGTTTTATGGTAATTCAGGGTGTTACCATGTTTTAAAATAATACATGATGAAGGTGTTCACATGTTATTACGTGGAAAAAAGGATCTTCATTGTGTTCAATTTCCCTAAAAATTTTGGACTGTGAGTTTGGATAGAATTATTTTGGATAAGTATAAAGGTTTTAATGTATTAAGTTTGAAATTGGATACTATTGTCAAGGTTATTTTTTGGTTTTTTATAAAAATGAAAACATGCATACCGTGTGACAACCAATTGCGTCAGACAAAGCTATGGGAATCGAACCAACAACCATAGTGTGATTGGGATTTATCGCCTACCACTGGACTACGTGAAGTCCCTGGACTGTATAATGTAGTTTCTTTTTTTAAAGGGTCTGATAGGTGAATTATAAATTCATTATTTTGTAACCCTATACGAATAGGATAAATAGAATATTTTTTTGTTCTATTATCTTTTAGAGTGAAAGATGAGTTTGTGGTAGAAATTAGTTAATGGATGGAACTCTAATTGTCAAGTATATATTTTTCTCTTCTCTTATTCAATGAAGAAATTAATTCTTAAAATTTAGGTAAGGGATCTTAAAACTAAAAATGTGTTATCCTAATACCTTATGTTTTTTGAACCGATTATATTTTAAATCATCATAGATTGATGGATTTGAGGCCCTCAATTCTACAATTGTTTATGACTGATGACCTCGATAACTCCCTATAAATATATACATTTTCCCTCCAATTATGTGTCTCTAATTTCCACCAATTTTATCGTAATCGAGATCATAATTTTTTGGTGACTTTTTCATACCCCCTTTTCCTCTTATTAAGACTAAATTTTATTAACCCAATTTCTGATTTGGTTTTTCCCACAAAGGTATTTTCTATTTTAAACCTTTTATTTTTGAAGAAAAATTTAAATTTTAGAGGATGAAATTTATTGAAGGAGGTAATAATCTAAAACCCCAAGATTTCATAGTACGTTATTTCTTCAAATTAATTCAATAACTTGCATTACACGCAACACCGAGTTCAAGCGCACCACGACTTAACAAACAAGCCATTAAAAAGAGGTTATGAATAGTATTAACTAAATTTTGAACTTTATACAATCCTTATAATTTTAGAATCCATATTATGAGTTTCTTAGACCTAATTAAAAATAAAATTCATTTTTTCAGATAAAAGATGTATTTTTAAAAAAATGCAATTTTACCACCTTTTAATGGAGAACCCTTTTAAAATCCAATATTTGAAACTTTTATATATTAAATTTGACAAAATAAACTTCTTATTTAGAATCGGTACATAAGAATTTAGTTTCAATAAAATTTTGGTGTTTTTCTGATAACTTTCATATTTGGGTGAATAGTAAAAATACTATATTTTAACTGAAAACTACTTTTTTAATCAAAATAATTTGTAGTGTTAAATTATAAATTTTAATAGTTTGGAAGTATAAATTGATTATATTTTTACCATTTAATCCAATTTTATTCATCAAAAATAATTTCACTTTAAAATTGAACATAAACAAGTATCAATCTTTTGTTAGATATTATTTCTTAAAAAAACGCTTTTTGGTTTTGACAATGAGAATTAATTTTAATTTAATAAATGAAACTTATATATTTTTAATTTGTTAAAATAGACTTAATTTTCGAATTCAAAATATCAAAATTAGCTTCGGGTGAAATTTTGGTATTTTTCTGAAAACTTTCAATTTTTGATGAATAGTGAAAAACATAGAGTTATTGATTAAAACCGACTTTTTATTTAAATAATTATTTATTTTACTTAAATTTATTTTAGGTCAAAATAGATACATAATAACTATATATGTTCAATATAATTCATCAGAGTCATTTTATAATAAGTTTAGATATATAAAAATTTTATTGAACTTTTTACTGTCTTTTACCCACCTCCTAGAAGCATTTGCAAATTTACATAAAACGTAATTTTACCACTTTTGTGAGTTGAATTTCAAAAATCTGAGAGACACGGTTGATATCAGTAAGTAAAATGTGGTTCAATACGATGAAAATAATTTTTGGTGAATAGTAACTTTTTACTTTTATTTACCACGGTTAAAAGTAAATTGGGTAATTAAGGGTAAAAATGATATCATTATTATCCTAACACATATCCTAATTCTATTGGATAAGATTAATTCGACTAAAAACAAACTTAGGAATAAAATATGATCCTTTAGATCCACTTGGATTAGATTAGGACATTTATTATTATTTAATTCAAAGAAGAGTTAAAAGTGTTAAATTCAAAGTTTAATAACTAACCATTTTTAATATAGGGGTAAACATAAGATAAATTGAACTATAAATATTAATTATAAGGATAAAATGATTTCATAAATAATGGTATTTTATTTATATTTTTTATACATTAAATAATTTAATTTATTTATGACAGAATGATGATGCAGTAATTAACTAATTAATGAAATATTAAAATAATTGATATTATAAATATCCAAATAAATGTAATTTGAGAATTTTTATGAATTAAATTAATTTTATAGGTTAATATGTCATTTTAGGGTTGGTTAGATGAAATTTTTTAGAAGTAATAATACTATTATGAATTTAGCAAAAACAAAATACCAAATAGTGTCAAAATTGACATAAAAGAGTTTTTAAAGAAAATATTATATTATTAATTGATATTCTATTCCTAAAAATCCACGGTTTGGAAAAAATACTTATATAATTATAGGTTTATCATTAATGAACCACTTGGGGTTTTCTTGGAAGTATATATTAAGTTTATTAACCATATAATATAAAAATACAAAGAGACATGGTAAATGTCAAACTATTTAACTAAGAGTTAAATATAAAAGATAAGGTTAATATAGTGACCCAAACCTATCTAAAACATATTGGTTGAGTTTGGTTTGACCCATCCCCAACTTAGAATTTAAATAATTTATTTTTTAACCATTAGAAACCGAAAATTATTTTATTATAAAATAGTATTTCTAGCTTTTCCTAAGGTGCCCCTCACCCCTCTTATAAAAGGGAACCCCCTTCTATATAATTCACACCTTCAAAGCTATTTGGATCTTCCAAAACCTACCCAAATAATCTCTCAACTCTCCTAACTTCATCGTAGAGGCCTTTATTTAGTCATAATGCCAACCTAAGTATCCCTTTTGATCAAATCAAAAAGAAGAACCTGAAGAAGAGGTAAATATTTCACCACCTATTTCAAGTTCCTTTCTTCTTCCACTTCCTCTTTTTTTGTTGTTTCCATTCTAAAATAATAAATCCAGTATCTTCTATAACATGTGATGTTATTATAAATATGGTACAACCATATTCATTATTCTATCCATCCCTTGAATGACATGTCACCATACGTGCGTACATACGGCTTACCGTCTCAACGTCGTGGTGTAATTGTTATTCAATTCATTATTATTTGGATGGGTATACTAATGATGTGTAATTGATGTAAATATTAAATATAACATGATAATTATTATGTATATATTATATAACATCCAATTATATATTATTTTAATATCGAAAGAATGATATTGTCGCTCGTGCATACGTACGAATTACCGTCTCCACAAACGCGATGAGATTCATTCCCTGTCATATCCATTTAAGACTAATTTTCATTAGATGATTAAAAATAATTTTTAAGGACTTAATATCATTCTGAATATGAATAAGATACATCCTATCAACAACTAACATTGCTTACATAACAAATCATATAATGGAAAACAAATTAGTTGACACCCAAAACGAGGATAATACTAAGATATTATTAACAATGCAATGTTAAAAGACCATATATGATATCATATTAATGTATATGATTCTTGTATAATTTAATAACAATTATTTCACTATTATATAAGAGGTTAACTTACCCTCGACCAAGGAAAAGTACAAGGTAAGGGTTAATTTCACAATCTCTTCATTATCCGAGGTTGTTTATACGTAATTATCTACTGGGATCTCTTTATCATTCACATCCATGTTTCTCAAAAATGTATTTCTAAACATTTTTACTATTTAATAAACAATGGGGTAAAGTAATTTATACCCTTATTTGAACTTATATGTTTTTGAAAGGAATCTTTTCGTAGTTTTCTAAACAAGGTACTTTATGACCTTTTCGACAAAATTAAGTTAAGAATGTTTTTTTAAAATTTATACTATGGGTGCGACTATTTTATATCATTATAACATTGTCAAATATTAACTTAAAAGCTTATAATTATATTTTCAAAAATAAATGTTTTCTTTTATAATTACATGACTATTAAATGATTTCAAAATAGAAAGAGATATTTATCTAAAAAATGTTTTTTGTAATGGGCCGGACCTCTCCGGTCCATTACTTTGTGAAAATGTGATGTTGGAGGTGTTCTGGGAGGTCAAGGTGACTTATCCCCAACACTTTTCCAAATTTTCAGTTCTGTGAATAGTGTTTCCAGTTTTATGAACAGTGTCGGTAGGTGAACAGTGTTTCTATCGGTGAGGTTCAGTGAAAAAATTTTCTATCGGTGAGGTTTTATCAGTGGACTTCTATCGGTAGACTTGAACAATGTTTCTATCAGTGAGGTTCTATCGGTGGAATTCTATCGGTAGACTTGAACAATGTTTCTATTGGTGAGGTCCTATCGATGGACTTCTATCGGTAGACTTGAATAGTGTTTCTATCAGCGAGCTTCTATCGGTGGACTTCTATCGGTAGACTTGAACAGTGCGTCTATTGGTAGACTTGAACAATGTTTCTATCAGTGAGGTTCTATCGGTGGACTTCTATCAGTAGACTTGTACAGGGTTCATAGATCGGTAGACTTTCCTTTTCCAAATTTTGAGTATGTGAACAGTGTTTCCAGCTTCCTACAGTTTTTCCCCATTTGACGTTTCATTTGATGTAAAATACATTTAAAGTCTTATTTTTAAGGACTCTTAAGCCAATTAAAAGTCCATAAATCCTATATTAATTATCCCTATAGCTTGGGATGTTTTTACTTGGTCAAACCGTGTGGGTTAATGTGATCTGTTTTTAATGGAGAATTAACCGGATCTTAAACCGCCGCCTCGTTAAATCTTCAAAAAGGAACCAAATATAATTCTCCCTTGTTCTTTCCCTTTTTTCTCACCTAAGAGACACTAGAACCTTTCAATCATTCTCGTAGGAGTTTCACAATCAAACCCTAATCCTCCTATTGGCTTCGCTCTATTTTGGATGCAACAGAGCTGTGTCGGTCAATCTTCCCTATAAGGTATGTTTTATCATTGTTCCTTTGGGGATCATCTTATAATGTTTCTCCCTTCCATATTATACCTTGTAATTTCCAAGATTATAATGGGTTTTCTTTGGGTTGGTTGGTATTTTCGTACCATGACATCCTCTGGTGGATGCAGTTGTCGTGAGAGGAGGATTGTGACCCATTGTGTGGATAAAGGACGTCAAGAACTCTTCAAGGTAGGGGATTCATGGCTTCTCTAATTTTATATGTGCAATCGTAGAATTAGCATGATTTAGCCCTTTGGATCACAATGAAATTGACCCAATTAAATACATGAACCAGATTAAAATAATTGGTTGATCGCATGTTGTTGCTTTGTACTGTGATAACAGTTTGCCTCATGTTTTGCTAGATAGAGTGATATCTGTGATTTCTTTGATTATTTTTTAGTTCTTGATGGAAATTGATAATGAAAATAAAGCTGGAATTAATTGTTAATTAATTGGCTAAAGATTAAGAGGCATGTAAATGAATCTGGTTGTTGCCGTTGTGGTAGTTGTTCTAATTTGATATTAATCAAGTTAGGTAAGTAAACATGGTTGTTTAATTTTGATAGCTTACTAATTAGGTCTCCCATAATTGGAACCTATGAATAACAAATCTGCTAATTCAATATGGATTAAAGAACATATTGTGTGAGAATTTCGTAAAGGGTTCTGAGTTACCCTCTTGATTGTTAAAGGGTCAAGAGCCCATTGATGTGATGTTGTGATTTCTTGCTTCTTATGTTGTGATGTGAGCCTGGATGGCTGTTGTGATATGTGGAGGTAGGGGGACTTTTGGTTGTGGCATCGGATGACGCCTAGGGTGGCGAGATGCATCAGCTTATGCATGTGGGTATCGAGGAGGACACCAAGGATGATGGTATGGTATGGATGTGATGGCTGGATGTTGGTGGTTTTGTTTGGTTTCTTATCTTCTTCACTTTTCCCCACTGCTCAAGGCAGTTGGTCTTGCTTACCCTCCTTCTGAAGGAGGTGAAGACACGTGGGGTATGCCACGTGCTTTCCGTGTTTAGCCTCTCGAGGGAGAATGAGTCTATGCTCTTGATATAGGCAGCAAAGACTCAATGGGTAGTATATTTACTCACTGTGTTGAGCCCCCATTGTGTTTAGTAGCATAGGATTCCTTTCTAGAATGCCTGGGAATATGGTAAAGTAATTCTATAATGAAAGTTTGACTAAATGGTGATAATCCACAGGGATGGAGATACTGGAATTTAAAGGTGATGTGAATCTAAAAGGAGCAATTGATTTTGAATGTGATGCCAATTCAGTTTAATGTGGAATTTTTCATGGTTAATTAATGTTTAAAGAATTAATTAACATATAGTGTAACTGATAAAATTAGAATGGAGTAATCTAGTAAAGCTCTTCAAATGTTTGTGTGCTTATAGGATATGTAGTCCTAGAAGTAGAAGCCTGGAGTCTGAGAGACGTTAGCTGCAGTTGTATCTAAGACTAGTTAATGCCCATAGTGTAGATGTGAGTTTTATATATATTCGGTACTTTTTGTGTTTCTATACTCTACTCCACCCAGTCGGTAAGGGAAACTAACACCCCAGGGATTATGAGCCATGGGGGGGGGGGGTGTTTTCCCCAACATTATGATGGGAGGTCGAATGGCTGACTACCCCCTATGGCCCTGCTCTCTTCTCTTGGTAGATACATGTGCCAACATGCACAACAGTTAGTTTCCCCATATATGTGTGTAGAGGGCTATAATGGATTGTGGTTATTTCACACACATATATTCTGGATATAGTATCCTATGGACTACTATAGGTGTAACATGTATAGGTTGTGATGGCTTGAGGATCCCTACTTGGTGTATGGGCTATAATGGATTGAGGTGTAATACCCGATGTATGATACACATTATGCGGGATGTGGTGGCTCCCAGAACTTACCTAGTTACTTTTGGTTGTGTGGATAGTGTGGTTCTTCTCCCAGGTGTCTGTGGGAAAGCCTTTATGGTGCACGAGGTGAAGATTGTGGAGCTTATCTCAGGTGTCTTCAGGCAAGACTTTGGAGAGAGATGCTCATGACGTATGTCGTTGGGGAAAAGTGGCTAACCAGTGGGGAAGTAGTAATGGGGTACCTTTGATATTCTTTACTATATGCTATATTCTTGTTTGCGTTGCTTGGTGAGAGTAGCCATGGTGAGGTTGGGAACTTAGTATACCTGTTTAGGTGACGAGTTAGTTTCACTCGTTGTTCACTGGGCATTAGCATGCTTTCTTTACATTTTCATGAGAGGCTTGGGGAGGATCCAACTGAGTATACTGTTATACTCACCCTATGCATATATAAATTTTTTTAGGTCACTAGGAGCAGGTTGGAGATCAAGCTGCTTACTACTAGCTTGTGGTTGGAGGAGCTGTTCGGGCTTGTGGTCGCTGCCGTTTTACTTTCTTTTGGGTACTTTTAGTTTTCCCTTTCAGTTGTAGTAATTTTTCATGAAATTTCATATATGTACTTGGGTTTATTTTATATTTCAGTTATGAGTTGGATTTGATTGGTGTCTATCTTATATCTCTCTTCCGCATGTGTTCTCTTAAAGGGTAATTCCTCCCATTTGTGTGTTTATTATACCCTCGGTGCTAGTCGCCAACCCAGGGCCTACTGGAGGCGGGACTCGGGGGTCATTATCTTCCTTCTCCCATTTCCGGCCCAAGAGGGGTACAATTTGTGGGGAGGGGGTCGTGACAGAGTGGTATCGGAGGTCTGGTTGAGGGATATGATGGAGTTTGGAGTTAGGAACACGTGATGTTGCATGGGTTGGTAGGGAAACAATGTCAGTCATGTTTAGCAAGTGAGGTAAACACTGGAGACCGGCTGAGACATAGGCGTTTAGGGCCCCCTATGATCTGACGTACGAACCTTTAAGTTTACAATAGATACTAAACAAAGTGATACTAGTTGCAGGGTAGAGACCTAGGAAATAATCATGCATCATTCTTCCTTGTGCCTGTGTTTGAATGGGTAGACCTTGGGATAGGTTAACCTAAAATTAATAAAAGAAAAAAATTAATTAATTAATGTTGAGTCTTCCATATTCAAGGCTTAGGAGCTCTAACAGTTGTTATTTTACAGGTATGGATCCAGGTCGACATCCTCATCAGGTTAGCGCAGAAGATGTCCAGCAGGCTGTTCCAGCAGATCGCCGCCGAGTAGAGGTTGACGACGATGACACTTGGAGGAAGACACTCCGACAGTTTTAGCGCCAGAGTCTACAGAAGTATGAGGGTTCCGTTTCAGATGCAGTCACATAAGACTGGTTGGAGGAGGTTGAGATAAGATTCAGTTCAATTCGTGCTTGGAAGAAACCTTGGGTGTCCTTGGTTATGACGATTCTACGTGGAGAAGTGAGGAAGTGGTGGTTCTTGTTCCTTGGGGATCGTGAGGAGTTAGTGATCTCATTGGAGGAGTTTCGAGAAAGGTTTAGAGTTGAGTTTCTTTCTTCGACTGTGATGGCGTCTAGTCGCCAGGAGCTTCTTACCCTTTGACAGGGGAGCTCTAGTGTTCGAGAGTTTGGAATCCATTTTAGGAACCTTCTACGATATGCTTCAGACCTGTTACCAGATGAGGAGGTTAGGGAGAGGCATTTTGAGGAGGATTTGCGTCCAGAGATCCAGCGCCAGGTCACCCCATTTATGCTAAAGACATATCTTAAGGTGCTGGAGAGGGAAGAGGTTGTTGAGAGGACTTTTTCTAGGACCGGATCGTCACGAGAGGTGAATCGTCATGATTCCTCACGAAGCAAAGCTGTGGTCTAGGGATCCTGGTGTTCAGGGAAGAAGAGTTTCTATTCACCTGGGGGTAGGTCCCAGCCCTTCCCATCTCGTTTCTCCAGAGGCAGGAACTATGAGGCCTATTCCAAGGGATCAGGCGCTTTTTTTCATGTGGTGGTCGTGGTCATCAGCATCGGGAGTGCCTGAATTTTTAGAGCAGTCATCGTGCACCAGGCGCTCCGCTCCAGGTTCCTCCTTTGAGGCAGTTCCAGCCGAGGCAGCAGCAGCAGGTTGCACCAGCTTTAGATCACCAGAGGGTAGATAGATCAAGAAGAGGACATCCCCATGACGCTTCCCATCCTCAGAGAGCAGAGCACGACCATGTTGGTGGTCGTCATCAGGGTTATAGAGGCCGTGGAGGAGGTCGTGGTCAACTTCATGCTCTAGCGTTGCCAGCCCCAGGAGATCCAGATATCGTTCAAGGTACCCTTTTCTTGTTTTCTAACTTGGTGTATGCCTTGTTTGATTCAGGAGAAACACACTCCTTCATATCACCTACCCTTTTCCATTCTTTGGGACTTCAGGTAGAGAGGCTTCCAGTGCCCTTGGTGTTGACTACGACAGTTGGAGGTCGAGCCGACTTGTTTGAAGTATGTAGAGACTGTGAGCTAGTGTTAGGGCAACACCGCTCTTGGGGAGATTTCCTATGTTTACAAATACAACCATATGATGTCATCCTCAGCATGGATTGGTTGTATTCGGTACAGGCTATTGTGGATTGCTACAGGGAGAATGTCATTTTCTTTGATGCAGGTGGAGAGAAAGTGGTGTTTGTTGGTGAGAGAGATCCTCAGATGGGTCATAGATGAGTTCCATCCTTATCATCCATGATGGCTGAGATGATTATGAGTTCTTTAGAGGTTCAGTAGTTGGAATTTCCTAGGGTCATAGAGGAGTACCCTGATGTCTTTCCAGAAGAGGTTGTAGCCTTACCCCCTCGACGAGAGATCGAGTTTGGGATCGAGATACAGCTAGGAGCGTCTCCTATCTCTATGTCTTCGTATAAGATGGGCCCTTCTGAGTTAAGAGAGCTACGTATACAGCTTGATGGTCTGTTGCAGTGCAGTTTTGTTTGGCCAAGTGTGTCCCCATGGGGTGCACCAGTTTTTTTTGTGAAAAAGGCTGACGACAGTTTGCGGTTGTGCATCGATTATCGTTGATTAAACAAAGTGACAATAAAGAACCGTTATCCTCTCCCACGGATTTATGACTTATTCGATCAACTGAAGGGTGAAAGTTGGTTCTCAAAGATCGAATTGCAGTCAGGATATCATCAAATGTTTGTAAAGGATGAGGATATCCCGAATAATGCTTTCTGTTGTCGCCATGGGCATTATGAGTTTGTTGTAATGCCATTCGGCGTGACGAATGATCCAGCTGTTTTCATGGGGTTGATGAATGGTGTGTTCCGTGGATTCTTGGACAAGTTTCTTGTGGTTTTCATCGACGATATCCTGGTGTACTCCACATCTGAAGAGGAGAATACAGAGCATCTACGAGCCGTTTTGGGAGTTCTTCGCCAACATCAGTTGTTTGGGAAGTTATCTAAGTGTGAGTTTTGGGCTCGAGAAGTTCGTTTCATGGGGCATGTTGTGTCCCAACAGGGAGTAGCTGTGGATCCGTCAAAGATAGAAGCATTGGTGTCTTGGGAAGCCCCCAAGACCATGTTAGAGGTGCGAAGTTTCCTTGGTCTTGCAGGCTATTATAGGAGGTTTATAGCAAATTTCTCCCGAGTTGTGACTCCTCTGACATCTTTGACTAGGAAGTATCAAGCGTTCATATGGACTGATCAGTGTCAGGAAGCTTTCGAGTATCTAAAGGAGAAGTTGGTAAGTGCTCCAGTCCTTTGTCTTCCAGCGGAGGGAGTCCAGTTTGATGTTTTCTGTGATGCTTTACATCTGGGGCTAGGCTGTGTTCTCATGCAGCAGAGGTCAGTTGTTTCTTATGGGTCTCAGCAGTTGCGTCCCCATGAATGTAACTATGCCACCCATGATCTTGAGTTGGCAGCCATGGTGTTTGATCCTAAGTTTTGGAGACATTACCTCATTGGTGAGCACTTTTTGGTTTTCCCCGATCATAAGAGTTTGCGGTATGTTTTCTCCCAACGTGACTTGAACTTGTGGCAGTGTCGGTGGATGGAGGTCTTGCAGGAATACGACTATGAAATATCTTATACACCTGGAAAATGGAATGTTGTAGATGATGCTATGAGCCGAAAGTCACGTAATGATGGTGTGTGTGAATCTGGTGATTCCAGGAGATTAATGGAGGAACTGTCAGCTTTGCATCTTGATATGGAAGAGGTTGGAGGTAGAGGTTGTCTTTTCCAGATGACGGTGCATTCATCCCTGATGCAGAAGGTGGAAGAGTACCAGTTGGGTGATCCATATATGGAAGTTTGGAGAGATAGAGTTGTTTGTGCTGAGGCTCCTCATGGTTGGGTGGAGGATGAACAACACTGAGTGTTGTATCATGGAAGGCTTTTTGTTCCCTTGTAGATGTGCGAGATGGTTCTCCGAGAGTTTCATAGTTCGCCCTTGGCAGTAAATCCTGGTGTGAAAAAGATGTACCGATCCTTGAGGAGTAAGTTTTGGTGGCCTGGGATGAAGCGTGCGGTTGTAGAGTGTGTTTCTCGATGTTTAGTCTGCCAGAAGGTGAAGTTCGAACACCATTTTCCTGGTGGTCTTCTCCAGCAATTATAGATTCCTCAGTGGAAGTGGGAGGACATCTCAATGGACCTTGTTACAGGTTTACCTCGAGCTCCGGGAGGACATGATGCTATATGGGTGGTAGTGGATCGTTTAACAAAATCGGCCCACTTCATAGCGATCAAGGAGTCGAGCTCAGTGGAAGTTTTGTCGAAGCATTATCTGGAGGAGGTGGTGATACTTCATGGAGTCCCTAGGACGATCATTTCTGATCGAGATCCACGTTTTATCTCCATGGTGTGGAGGGGTCTCCAACATGCTTTTGGTTCTCAACTATGCCTTAGAACTGCTTTTCATCCTCAAACGGATGGTCAAACAGAGCGAACCATCTAGACTCTTGAAGACATGTTGCGCTCTTGTGTTCTTGACTTTGGAGGTTCATGGATGGGGCACCTACCCTTGGTGGAGTTTTCTTACAATAATAGTTTGCACTCCACCATTGGTATGGCGCCGTTTGAAGCCCTGTATGGTCGGCCTTTCCATTCTCCGTTGTGCTGGACTGGGGTCGAAGAGTCAGCAATCCTCAGACCAGAACTAGTGCAGAATACAACAGAGATGATTCAAGTGATTCGTGAGAGGATGAAGACAGCGCAAGATCGTCAGAAATCATATGATGATCAAAGAAGGAGACCCTTAGAGTTTAATGTTGGGGATTATGTGTTTCTAAAGGTGACTCCCCGTCATGGGTAGCGATGGTTTGGTCATGGAAGTAAGATTTCTCCCCGGTTTGTTGGACCTTTCGAGGTGTTAGCTCGTGTTGGATCTGTGGCGTATCGAGTAGCACTTACCCCTCAGATGAGTCTGATACATGATGTTTTCCATGTATCACAGCTCTGTCGTTATCTTCATGATGAATCTCATGTTATCAATTAGGGAGATATCGATATTGATGATGATGCAAACTTCGAGGAGCGACCTGTGGAGATCCAAGACCGCAAGGAGAAGGTGTTGTGTGGGAATTCTATCCCCTTAGTTATTGTCTTGTGGCAACACGGTGGCATGGAGGAGATTACCTGGGAGTGTGAGTCACAGATATGTGCTCAGTACCCAGAGTTGTTTAATGTTTAACTCTTTTCATGTAATGATGTTTCCTTTGTGGTTAGACCTTTCATGTTTTATTTATGAAATTATTTTATTCCTTTTTGTGGCTTCCTCTCTTTTGATAGGTATCTCTATGGGTGGTTGTTCGGGCCCTGCTTCTTTTTTTTTCTCTTTAGGTTGGTTTTGAATTCTCGAGGACGAGAATGTTTTGATCGGTATCTGATGTAATGGCCCGGACCTCTCTGGTCCAATACTTTGTGAAAATGTGGTGTTGGAGGTGTTCCGGTAGGTTAAGGTGACTTATCCCCAACACTTTTCCAAATTTCTAGTTCTATGAATAGGGTTTCCAGTTTTATGAACATTATCGGTAGGTGAACAATGTTTCTATCGGTGAGGTTCAGTGAACATTGTTTCTATCGGTGGAATTCTATCGGTAGACTTGAAAAGTTCTTCTATCAATAGACTTGAACAATGTTTCTATCGGTGAGGTTCTATCAGTGGACTTCTATCGGTAGACTTGTACAGTTTTTCTAGATCGGTCGACTTGCCTTTGCCAAATTTTGAGTATGTGAACAGTGTTTCCAGCTTCCTACAGTTTTGCCCCATTTGACGTTTCCTTTGATTTAAAATACATTTAAAGCCTTATTTTTAAGTACTCTTTAGCCAATTAAAAGACCATAAATCCTATATTAATTATCCCTATAGCTCGAGATGTTTTTACTTGGTCAAACCGTGTGGGTTAATGCGATCCGTTTTTAATGGAAAATTAACCGGATCTTAAACCGTCGCCTCGTTAAATCTTGAAAAAGGAACCAGATATCATTCTACCTTGTTCTTTCCCTTTGTTATCATCTAAGAGACACTACAACCTTTCAATAATTGTTGTTGAAGTTTCACAATCAAACCCTAATCCTCCTATTGGTTCCGCTCTATTTTGGATGCAATCGAGCTGTGTCGGCCAATCTTCCCTATAAGGTATGTTTTATCATCATTCCTTTGGGGATCATCTTATAATGTTTCTTCATTCCATATTATACCATGTAATTTCCAAAATTCTAATGGGTTTTTCTTGGGGTTGGTTGGTACTGTCGTACCGTGGCATCCTCCGGTGGATGCAGTTGTCATGAGAGGAGGATTGTGACCCGTTGTGTGGATAAAGGACGTCAAGAACTCTTTGAGGTAGGGGATTCGTGGCTTCTCTAATTGTATATGTGTAATCGTAGAATTATCATGATTTATCCCTTTGGATCACAATGAAATTGACCCAATTAAATACTTGAACCAGATTAAAATAATTGGTTGATCACATGTTGTTGCTTTGTACCATGATAAAGGTTTGCCTCATGTTTTGCTAGATAGAGTGATATGTATGATTTCTTTGATTAGTTGTTCGTTCTTGATGGAAATTGATAATGAACGTAAATCCCGAATTAATTGTTAATTAATTGGCTAAAGATAAAGAGGCATGTAAATGAATCTGGTTGTTTCCATTATTGTAGTTTTTCTAATTTGATATTAATCATGTTAGGGAAGTAAGAATGGTTGTTTAATTGTGAAAGCTTACTGATTAGGTCTCCCATAATTGGAACCTATGAATAACAAATCTTCTAATTCAATATGGATTAAAGAACATATTGTGTGAGAATTTATTAAAGGGTTCTAAGATACCCTCTTGATTGTTAAAGGGTCAAGAGCCCATTGATGTGATGTTGTGCTTTCTTGCTTCTTGTGCTGTGATGTGAGCCTGGATGGCTGTTGTGATATGTGGAGGCAGGGGGACTTGTGGTTGTGGCAGTGGATGATGCCTAGGGTGGCGAGATGCATCAGCTTATGCATGTGGGTATCGAGGAGGACACCAAGGATGATGGTATATAATGGATGTGATGGCTGGATGTTGGTGGTTTTGTTTGGTTGCTTATCTGATTTACTTTTCCCCACTGCTCAAGGCATCTGGCCTTCCTTACCCTCCTTCCAAAGGAGGTGAAGACATGAGGGGTATGTCACGTGCTTTCCGTGTTTAGCCTCTCGAGGGAGAATGGGTCTATGCTCTTGCTATAGGCGGCAAAGACTCAAGGGGTAGTATATCTACTCACCGTGTTGAGCCCACTTTGTGTTTAGAAGCATATGATCCCTTTCTAGAATTCATGGGAATATGGGAAAGTAATTCTGTAATGAAAGTTTGATTAAATGGTGATAATCCACTAGGATGAAGATACTGGAATTTAATGGTGATGTGAATCTTAAAAGGAGCAGTTGATTTTGAATGTGATGAAAATTCAGTTTAATGTGGAATTGTTCATGGTTAATTAATGTTTAAAGAATTAATTAACGTACAGTGGAACAGACAAAATGAGAATAGAGTAATCTAATAAAGCTATTAAAATGTTTGGGTGCTTATAGGATACCTAGTCTTAGAAGTAGCAACCTGGAGTCTGAGAGACGTTAGCTGCAGTTGTATCTAAGACTAGGTAATTCTCATAGTGTGGATGTGAGTTATATATATATTCTGTACTTTTTGTGTTTCTATACGCTACTCCACCCTGTCAGTAAGGTCAACTGACACCCTGGAGATTCTAAGCCCTGGGGGTTGTTATCCTCAACATTCTGATGGGAGGTCGAATGGCTGACTACCCCCTTTGGCCCCGCTCTCTTCTCTTGGTAGATACATGTGCCAACAGGAACAACAGTTAGTTTCCACATATATGAGTGTAGAGGGATGTAATGGCTTGTGGTTATTTCACACACATATATTCTGTATATAGTATACTATGGACTACTATTGGTGTAACATGTATAGGCTGTGATGGATTGAGGATCCCTACTCGGTGTATGGGCTATAATAACTTGAGGTATAATACCCGATGTATGATACATGTTATGCAGGTTGTGGTGGCTCCTGGAACTTACCCGGTTACTTTTGGTTGTGAGGATGGTGTGGTGCTTTGCCCAGGTGTCTGCGGGCAAGGCTTTGTGGTGCATGAGGTGCAGATTGTGGAGCTTAGCTCAGGTGTCTGCGGGAAAGTCTTTGGAGAGAGATGCATATGACGTATGTCGTTGTGGAAAATAAGCTAACCAGTGGGGAATTAATATTGGGGTAACCTTGATATTCTTTACCATATGCTATATTCTTGTATGTGTTACTTGGTGAGAGTATCCATGGTGAGGTTGGGAACTTAGTATACCTGTTTAGGTGACGAGTTAGTTTCACTTATTGTTCACTGGGATTTAGCATGCTTTCTTTACTTTTTCACGAGAGGCTTGGGGAGGATCCTACTGAGTATACTGTTATACTCACCCTATGTATATATAAATTGTTTTTCAGGTCACTTGGAGCAGGTTGGAGATCAATCTGGTTACTACTAGCTTGTGGTTGGGGGAGATGTTTAGGCTTGTGTTCGCTTTCGTTTTACTTTCTTTTGGGTACTTTTAGTTTTCCCTTTCAGTTGTAGTACTTTTGCATGACATTTCATATATGTACTTGGGTTTCTTTTATATTTCAGTTCTGAGTTGGAGTTGATTGGTGTCTATCTTATCTCTCTATGTGTTCTCTTAGAGGGTAATGCCTCCTATTTATGTGTTTACTATACCCTCGGTGCTAGTCGCCAACCCGGGGCCTACTAGAGGCGGGACACGGGGGTCAAATTCTTCCTTCTCCCATTGCCGTCCCAGGAGGGGTACACTTTGTGGGGAGGGGGTCATTACCGTTTTGATTTCAGATATGTCAACATCCTTTGATGGATTTTAAACTTATTTAAAGTTGATTTATTATGATACAGAACTTCCATGTTGTATTGAAGGTTTTTTGATATGTTTGAATATTGATGTGTTATTTTTACACCATTCACGGTTTATGGATAATGTATTGACATTTCATATGCTAGTTTTAATACAAATGTTTATGTTATTTTTCATCCTTTTTATATGAGGAATGTATTGGACCTACTAAGTGACGGGTGGAGCCCACTATAGCTCCTCGATGCATCGGTAGGTGTCATGAAGAAAAATAGTGTCTTAGAACAAGGCCTTGAAAAAATCTTATTTGTAGTATTGGCACAAGGCCTTGACTATGTGGTTATGAAGTCTGGCATTATGAATTCCATCATTATGAAAGTGGCTATTGATATTGCATGTGATTATTCGACTAGTAGAATATCTATGTGAATAAGTAAATGGAATTAGTTGATTTTATCTTTTCCATATTATACTGAAGTTTAAGTTTAAAAGGATTTTGTTTTAGTCTTATACATTTTCATTAAATGTTTATGCTTATTTATGAATGTTTCCACTTTATTGTTATCCTTACTGAGCATCAGAGATCACCCCTTTCTATGTTTTATTTTTTCCAGGATGTGAAGAAGTGTATTATGACTGACCTGGTGGGATAGTCTATGGGATCTCAGTGTTGTCTATGTAGTTTTCCATTTTATGATGTAATGTAATACTTATGAATGTATCTAGTACTGCCAAGGCTACTAAACTAATCGGTCTTTTAAGACTTGATATTTTGTGATCATGCCAATGATACATGATAATGCACCGACTTTGGGATCATGGGGTTAGGGCATTACATTATTTTCCTCTAGGGGTCAAGGAAATTGGTGATTATTGTACCCAAATATTCTCAGTATCAATCATGGCATAGGTGGGTATATTTTTTTTCCTCAGTAGTAGTTTTCTCTAATGAATTATATATGGTTAGTTAAATTGGATTTTATCCAGCCTATGTGATATTTAGTAGGTAAATGGTATCCCCCATAATGTTCTTCATCATTAGGGACATGGGGTTAAGTGTGGTCATAAAGATGGTCATCTACATGGCCAGTGAGGTATAGAATTTATTCTTTTTCATATACACTGAATGGAGATTCCAGTAAAAATAAGGATAAAGATTGTCTGAAGTACAATATTCATATCTTATAACCTATATTTTTATCTATTTGATTCTGGATATTTTCACTCTATTGAACCCACCTTAGTATATTATTTTGGACTCAAATTTTAGAGGGTTCCAATTCCATAGGAGTTGACTACACCAGTTAGAGGTTAATTGATTTTACTTAATGTGTGTTAAGGTTAGGAGATAATGATGGGGAAATGAAATTCATTGAGAAATTTATTCTTATTATATATACTACTATATGATTTAATTATTGACATGGATTTATTGTATTGTGTGTGTGTTTTCATCAATTTATTCCTAATTAGAGGTGTGTTCTATGATGTTGAAGGTAGGTAAAAGTTTTTTATTGGTGAGTGGGACACTTAGATGGGTATTAGGCATTTAGAGCCCCTTTTTCATCAGATAATAGAGTTTTTTTTGCTCTTGTAGAGTCCTAAGAAGTGGTGTTTTCTATAGTATTTGAGAGTTTCCAGAAATTTTTCCCTAACAGGTTATGAAGCTACTACCTTGATGTGATATCGAGTTTAGGATAAAGTTTTAGTTTGGAGGCTCAATGATTTTAATGGATCCTTATTAGATATATCCTTTTGAACTGTTGGAGTTGAGGATTCAGATTGAAGATTTGATGTAGATGGGTTTTATTCGGCCCAGTTTGTCATCGTGGGGTGCTCTCATATTGTATTCTAAGAAGGAAGATGTTGGTCAAAAAAATTTCATAGACTATCAGTGGTTGAGTCATGTTATGATCAAGAACTGTTATCCGCTTCTAAGGATATATGATTTGTTTTATTATTTAAAGTGGGATATCTAGTTTTCAAAGATTTACCTAGGGTCCGAGTATTATTAGATGATGGTGAAGGAAGAGTATAACCCAAATATTGTGTTTAGGTATAGTTATGGGTACTTAGAGTTTGTTGTTATGTCATTTGGTGTCATGAATTCCAGTAACTATTTTCACGGAAAAATTATCATCTCTAGTTATGCAAATTTTTGGACCTTGCGATACCTAATTAGGATTTGGACACATAGATTTTTTATAAATGGGTGAGATTTCATGGAATGTGAAAATTTCTCTTGAAAAAATAAAACCCATGTGTGTCAAATGTCTTAATGACTTTATTTTTTTAAAAAAATATTAAAATATTAAAATAATTAATATCTTTAATGTTAAAAACCATATTTATTTTATTAATTCTAAGAAAATTAGAAAACAAATATATTTTGAAAACAAATATTTTTTTAAAATGTATAAAATTTGATTTTCCAAAATATATAACAAGTATTTTATTTCATAAAATAAAAAATTTGTGCTGATTTTTTTATAGAATTAGTTTTGGGATGATTTAAAATTTATTATATTACAAAAATATATATTTTTAAAATATATAAAAATTTTAAAAAAAATATAAACATACAAATTCTTATTTTTTCTAAAAATCATAATCTTTTTTAACACCACATGTTGTCAAGAAAAACATAAAAAATTTTATTCTCTAGTAATAAAAAAATCAAAGCATCTAATTATCGATTAGGATTATGAAACTGATATTATTTACAGGTTGCTGAAATTAGATAACAAGGGTATATTTTTTCACCAAAATGAAATTAAGTTTTGTTATTAATAAAAATAAAATAAGATTAATCACTATTTTTTACATGGAATAAAATATTTTCATACAGAGGAACCAATAATAATGATTTATTATCTTTTTAAGATATTTTTATTTTTTAAATAAGAAATATCTTTATGTTATTTTTTATAATGCTTAAAGTTAATAATATTTTTTAAGTATATAATAACATTTATTTTATAATTGATATATATTTAATGGAATTATTTTTAAAATATTTTTTTCTTAAATAATATAATATTTTATCTTTTAAAAATTAATAATATTTTAAGATACCTAATGATCTTTTTAACATATTAAAAATATATATAGGTGGATATTTTGTTTTATTTAAAAAATGGGTAATTTAAGTTTGAATTTCCAATGAGAATTTACAATGAAATATTACAATGAAATATTCCATTGAAATATTCATGTTTATAATTTAATTTTAAAATTACACTTGAAAATTTGAGTTGAATATTCTAGCTTAATTTTCCATTGAAATATTTTAGTGAAATATTTTAAAGTAAATATTCTAGTGGATAATTTAAGTATAAAATTCCAATGGAACATTTTTGTGAAATATTTTACTATTATTATATATTTAAATATTTCATAATAATATTCTGATGAAATTTTCTAGTGGAGGACTCAACTAGAATTTTCCAATGAAAATTTCCACAAGGATAGAAAGTTTCATTTGGATTTTTCTAGTGAAAATTCTCACTTGAATTTAACAGTGTAAGTTTTAGAAAATTTTAAATGCCCTTATATTTTAGAATATATTTTATCTAAAATAAGGGTTATGTTTGATAGCATTTTCAACACATAATTCTGATCTTAAACAAAGCAAGATATACATTGGAAATATTGTTATTAAAATATGACTGTTATAACCTAGATTTTTGTTTTGGAATTATGAATAAGATTAACCAAATTATAAAATATATGTTAAAAGGTTTTCCTGAATAAAATTTATTGATTAATTATTAAGAAATAAGTATTCAGTTATGAGTGATATGAATTAAATCACATAATGTTAATAAGAGTTAAAGTTTAAATATTTCATTTTTCTATAAAAGTGGGTTTTCCTTATATTTTTTATTTTTTCATTTAAAGATAAATTTATGAATTTTATAATTTTAAAATTATTTAATGAACTTAATTTTTAGATACATGACATCAAAATTATTTTCGGGGTAATTTTTAGATTTTTTTAGAAATAATTGATTTTTCGGTATTGAAAAACACTGATTTCAAAAATAATGTCACCTTTATGACATTATCATGATATAAGAATGAATTTAATGTTTATGAAACCTTTTTTAAATACTGAATATATATTTAATAATTAATATAATTCATTTAAAAATATATTATTGAACATAGAAATCTATTATTTACATTTTCATAATCTAAGTGATATTTTTATTCAAATAAAAACTAATTTTGACACTTCTCTTTTAATCTAGTTTTCACAATATTTATTTATGTTTTGGTTTTGTTTTAAACATAAATAGATATCCTTTGATTTTAAAAAACTTAATTAATTCAATGAGAATTAATATTTTACATGATTTTGGTATAAAATCATTTTTATGCTTAAAAGGTGAATTTTACTAAAAATAGGTTTTCATTGTGTTTTCTGATCTTATATTAAATTTAATTTTTTACCACTTTTATAAATTTAATCATAGAAAATGTATTACATATTTGGGATATGAATGTTCTAATTTGGAAATGAGGTCAATTTCATTGATGGTCATAATGAATAGTAATCATGGTAAGAGTTTATTATCTTGGTAATGAGTAAAATGGGTTAATTAGGATTAAATATATGGATAAGGTCACAAAATATCTCAAAAACATGTCTTTATTTCATTGTATCAGTTTACTTTGAACACACTAATCTTATCTATGAAAATATTTAAATTTAGATTCATTTTACTTTAACAATGATCTTTATATAATTTTAAGTAAAAAATAAGAATAAAATGTCCCTATTTTTACTTTAATATCTCTAAGATGCATTCATAAGAATAAAAAAAATTATGATAGGTTATAAATAGTTATTTGGATGATGAATAGATTATTTTATTATATTAATCTATTTTTAATTTTTTGTAACCACTAAACCAGTGCTCCGATCCGGGTCATTATATGACCTCAAGAGTGCCTCCCCATATGATAGAGGTTTCCAAATAATAGTGAGAGTCAAATAGGTCACATATGAAGACTATACCCTCGTTATCAGAGTAATCCACAAAAAATAACATGTGAAATAAAGGAAATAATAAATAAGTAATCAGAAACATGATTTACTAACCATTTCCCAAATAGGGAACAAACCAAAACTAAACTATATATATTTCGTGTCATGGTAATAGTGAAAAAAGTATAGAAAGCCAAAAATAAATACAAAAACTTATTCCCCAAAATAGGTCCTGACACCAAGTCCGGATCCACATCACTGCACATTCCCAGCCCAACTCAACACCCTAGCATAGGTCCTTTTAATTTTTCCAGAACAACAACTATAAAATATTCTTAGGTACCCAATGGAGGCCTGAGTAGGGTGCGAGTACAACTTAGTTGGCCACCACTAATGGTGTTTACAAAATATACAGTCTAAATAGATAGTGCATGCAAGTATGAAATAAATGACAAAGTAAACCAACAGAAAACTAAGGTTCCATTAGTTAACGATATTTACTTTAACCATTTCTATATTTATTTACCTTCTCATCACTTACACCATATTTATTACCAAATTAATTTTCATCATGTATTCTATGGGTTAGACATTTATATCATTTACACAATAGCCTAAGTCAGTCAATTATCGAACATAAGGAAATAAGTCAAGTTCCCTATCTCACTAGGGATGAAAATTTCATAGATAAACATAACACACATACCTTGGATCCTCATTCCAGGTATTATCATACAATTCAAGTGTTATGGGCCAAGATCCTAAGTCATACTCCCTAACCCATGCATTCTAGGGTGGGGTTTAGAGACTCAGTCCAACCCAACTCATGGGATGATCCTTAGTCCATTATCCCACACCACCAATACATGTGCACATTCTTATATATCCATTTACCACATTAAACATATCACAAACCATACACAACCAATATACATAACATTTATGATTCACATTTCATACAACATATGAATCATCAACAATCCTTAACCCATTTGCACATTTATCATTTAATTAGCATAGCCCAATTAACCCATTTCCATTTTTATGCCTTAACTAATATAAAATACTCAAAAATTATCATACATTAACCCATTTAGAATATTCATCAATTCCCATGCATTATCCCATATGAAACATTCATCAATTAATATTCTTTAATCTATTTAGTCATTTCAATTACAAATTTACAGGCCATTTGACACATTCACATTAATATGTTTAAACCTTTCTCATATTATTCCAAAAAAACCCTTATATCATTTCCAAAGAACTAGACACAACTACCATTTCTATCCCTTTATAACTAAAACAAAAATTTCAACATATTTTTCATGGGGTCTATTTCAATACAAATCAACTATATCCTTAACAATGTAATCTTTCATGTTCATGAATGTTGGAACACCCGCAAGGGTGGCCCTAAATCGGTCTAATCAATCTTGATGCATCCCATGGGGATCATGAGAGATTAAATTAATAATTTATCTGACCATTTTACTAAACCTAACTAAATGCATCAAATTCAAAATAATATAGAACCAATAATACAACCACATATACACAAATCAACAATGATATCATGGGATATAACTTGTAGATCACCTACCTCGAATCTAAAGATGAATATACCCTTAACCTTATCCATAGATCTAGATTCAAGATCCCTTTGAAGCTCTATCCTATGATGCACTAGAAAATGGGGGGTTTTAAAGAGTCTGAAAAAAAAACAAATATATAAGGGCTAATACAGAAAAAGGAATTGAGAAGAGTATTAGACTTACCTGGATCTTTGATCCGCAACCAACAACACTCTAAACAACCTAGAATCAAAGGAGATCGAACCTTGGGAAGAATGGGGGAGTTTTTTTGTCACTAGGTATAGAGGAGGAATAAATGGGGAGAAAATTGGGTGAGTAACTTAAAATAATATGGGGGAAATTTGTTAATTTTTCACTTTTTAATGAGGCACATGATTTTCCAAACCATTCAGCAACCATGCACCAGCCTTTATCAAAGAGGGGTCTAAGTCACACGATTACTTGGGTATCCTGAACGATTTGACAAATCATACTCCAACCATGAAAAATTCCTCTATCCAAGGTCACATGGTTTGGATTTCCCCCTTGTACGGTTTACTCTAACCATGCGCCAACCGTGCAATATGAACTCAATGGCCCAAATTCCATTTCTTTCATGTCTCAAACCCCTAAAACACACCTGAGCATCCTCATACACATATTAAATATTTAATTAGCCAACTTAAAGGGATTAAAACCAAAATTTAATCAAGAACATATGTACACAAAGTTTGGGATCTTACAACCTCTCCACCTTATAAAGGCACATCCTCGAGTTAGACTCCCAAGCATCATTAAGCTTCCAAAGCAAAAAGATCAGGCCACTAGGCACACACATTCAACTCTCTCTCCTAAGTTTCATCCAGAACATTACAATGATACCAAAAGTATTGAACCAAACTCATAGTATTTCCATATAATACTTTATCATTGTGATAAAAAAATATGAACCATATTCTATTTATAGGATGCATTAGCCTCAAGATCAAAATCATCAACATCAATCACATGAAATGGTTCAGGGTGATGCTCATGAAGCTGTGACAAATGAAATACATCATGCATACCAATATAACTCTTTGTAAGAGTTAATAAATATTCCACCAGTCTTATCCTTTATACAGTATCAAACGAACCCACGTACTTGGGTGCCAACTTGTCCTATTTCCAAATTCAACGGTGACCCAACCTTAGAGACAACCTAAGAAACACAAAATCACCCACCATAAACTCAATAGGTTGATGAAACCTATCTACATATGACTTATACCTACTCTGAGCCATATCAATATATTTCTGAATCAACTGAACCTAATCTGATGCCTCCTTCATGATAATTGGCCCCAATAAACGATGATTCCCAACCTTCCATATAAAACAATAGAGATATGCACGTCCTACCATAGAGCACCTCATATGGTTCCATTTTAATCATGGAATGGTAAATATTTTTGTAGGAAAACTAAAAAATCAATAACTACTTTTACCACGATCCATCTAAATCTAGGATGAATTCCCTCAATATGTTCCCAAGAACCTGAATAGTACCCTCTAATTCCCATCTGTCTGTGGGTGAAAATCTATACTCAAGTACACCTGGGTACCAAGTACCTTATGTAATCCTTTCTAGAAGCATAATATAAAACATAGATCATGATCCAAAACTATGTCCCATGGTACCCCATGAAACTGCACTACCTCTTGAATATATAACTCACACAACTAGTAAATGGTGAAAGTTTCATGAATCATCAAGAAATAAGCTAACTTAGTCAACAAATTCACAAATACCTATATAAAATATTTATTCCAAGTCATACTTGGAAGATCCACCAATAAATCCATCATCATATCATTTCATTTCCATTACAAAATGTGAAATGGCTATAACAAACCACCTAGCTGCTAATGCTCGACCTTTATCTGCCAGAAAGTAAGGCATCACACCATAAAACTACAACCAATTTCTTTATCCTAGGCCACCAATACTTCCAACAAACATCATGATACAATTTGGTAAAACCATGATTCACTTCCCACTTTGATTCATGAAACTATCTTATCAACTCTTCTTGAATACACATTGGCACAACCCCATGACCACAAACATAAGTGATCCCATAATGTCCAAGGTTCCAATCGAAATGCAACTCACAACCTTTAAGTCGTTCTATTAAAAAAAATCATTCTAGGTCATCATACTACCTTTATTTAATCCGGATCAAAAGCATGGAATCAATTACTAAGGATGCAAGGGTCATCTTTCTTTGGCTATCATATAGCTCAAGATACTTGTCAACAAACAATTCCATAATTTTACACTATGAACTTGATTCGTTAACTGAATGATTTTGAGTCTTCTAGATCAAAGAATCTACAACAATATTTCCCTTTCCTAATTTTTAGATCAACTTGAAGTCGAATGACTGAATGTATTCAACTTATCCTCCCTGCTGAATATTCAAATACCACTTAGAGAATATGTACTTCAAGATTTTATGATTGGTACACACTATGAACCTATCTCCTAATAGGTAGATATTCCAAAACTTGAAGTTGTAAACCACTATGGAAAACTCAGGATCACTATTAGGGTTATTTATTTCATGAGGCCTCAACTATTGTGAACCGTACACAACTTATCATTCACCCTGCATCAAAACTACCCCAAAATAAGGTATACTCTTTTCCTGGATCAGGTAATATTAGAACCGATGTGGTTGTCAACCACTTCTTTAACTCTTAGAAAGTGTTCTCACATTCCCCAGACCATTCAAACGTGACACCTTTCTTGGTCAATCCTAAAAGTGGTTCTTCCAAATGAGAAAATTCTTTAATGAACCTTCGATAATAACCCACTAAACCCAGAAAAATTTAAACATTTGAAACATTCTTGGGATTCTCCCAACATAAAAATTCATGAACATTCTCTGGATCCACTGAAATTCCATACTCAAAGATGAGGTGACCTAATAAATGAACCCTATCAATCCATAAATTACATTTAAGAAACTTGGAGTATGGGATATGCTATCTTAGTGTACTTAGGACGATGTCAAGATCCTTGGCATGATCTTCATGAGTCTTAGAGTACACCAAGATGTCATCAATAAAGACAACTACAAATTGATCCATGTATGGGTGAGATATTTTATCCATTAGGTCCATGAACACTACCAAGACATTGTTTAACCCAAAAGGAATAAAAAAACTCATAAAACCTATACCTTTTCTTGAAAGAATTCCATGATATATCATAAGTTCTCACCCTCAGTTTTTGATACATCGGTATCAAATCAATATTAGGTAACACTAAAACACCTCTTAGCTAGTCAAAGATATCATCGATTCGAGGAAGAGGGTATTTTTTCTTAACTGTAATTTGATTCATCTTCTTATAACTGATACATAACTGTAATAATACATTGAACTTACTGGAAAAAAACACTGGAGATCCCCATGGTGATGTACTCAGACAGATAAACCCTTTAATCTCCAATTCCTCCAATTGAGTTTTAAGTTCTTGGAGTTCTACCGGTTCCATTCTAGACGGTGGAATAGAAATTGGTTCTGCTCCCAACATCAACTCTATTGTGAAATCAACATCCCTCTTGGGTTGAAAACCCAAGAAGTCCTCAAGAAACACATCATAGATCTGATCCACCACATAAGGAAAGACAATCTACTCCACTTTCCCATCATCAAGAATAATAGAAACCATCTGGCTATGAGTTAACCTAACTATTGAAAATCCATCCCTACATGACCAACTCAAACATCCCATTCACCACATTGTTTATAAGTGTCTCCTTCAAGAGATTTGGATGTTACCCTATAATGTTAACAATAAATATGGTACTGATATACCTCAATCCAATCCATACCCAAAATCATATCAAAACTTGACATCTCAAGAATAAAAAAGTCCCATAGAAATCAGTACCCTCTAACCTTGAAGAAACACCCCTTACATTGCCTAATATTTTTAGATTGTACATAATGGTGTATCATTCAACATAACCCCACATATATGTTCCACTACTAGACCCAACAAAACCAAAAACTAAGTAGATACAAAAGAGTGCAAGGCACCTGTGTCAAATAAAACACTAGAAAGCATGGAAGATACAAGGATCGTACCTCAAACAGTCGATGGTATACCCTTTCCATCTCTATGTTTATATTAAACTACATAAAATATACCTACCCCTCTACCCTGGCCCTCTGTCAGAATCCCCAACATTGCATTTCCCTACTAATATAGACACTTCCTCTCTAGATTATCTCATCGACCACCTCTATCGGTATGGCCGATCGAGCTCCAATGACCTACCTAATATGGGGTAACCAACCCCCTACCTTAACTTGACATAAAAATAAATCCCCCATAAATAAACAAATATCAAGGGTTCCTATAGAATCTCTACACATACCCCATTCTGTCGCACACTCGACACTCAACCGGTGCTCGGGGCCACTGACTATGCAGGTGTCCCAACCTACCAAACTAATAACAGAAAACTTTATCACTACCATGAGAGGATGATTTTATCTTATGACTAATATACCCCCACTTTTCTAGTGTAAATTATTGAAATAAAGCTTCCTTCTATTGTAATCCATGCCACTAGGTCACTCAACTAGAGTTACACATCCACCACTAGAAGCTTCCTGAAGATTTTATTCAAAAATAAGTGCCTAATCCAGCTCATCATTATAACTATTCAAATGGAAGATATTAAACTAAGACTTAATCTCATGTCTAATTCCATCCTAGAAACATCTCTTCATAGATGCCTCGCCCCCACCAAAGCTGGAACAAAATGTTGCAGGTCGGTGAAACGACCAGCGTAATCCATAACTGATATAGACTCCTAGGTAAACCTCATAAAATCTGAAGCCTTCTCATATCTCAATGTCTACGAATAGAAATGTTTTAAATTTTTTTCCTATAAATCCTTTCATATCATACCATCAGATTGCTGGTTCTGAACTAGAACATCCCACCAGCGCATTGCCTGACCTCGCAGTATATAAGCATATAGCTTAACCCTCTTCTCAAGAGGAGTCTCTAAGTGATCAAGAATCATCTGGATAAAATCTATCCCAAACTAAGTTGAATTTTGTCCACCCTCTATAGAAATATTAGGAATGTGTTGTAGTTAGAACTCCCCAGTCAGTTTAAACATACTCAACAAAACCATCCTTGGCTCCCATTCCATCATTTTCATAAAATGAGTGAAATTCTCACAGAATTTTTGTAACATCTCAAGTAAATAAAGAATAATAGATTTTCATATTTATTAATATTTTTTAATTAAATATTAATTTTTCTTTAAAGGGGAATCCCTATTTGATGGCATAACCAATACTCAACAATGATTTTCTTTGAAATCTTACGTTACACACAACGTTAAGTTATACCAAAAAATAATATAACAATATTATTATTTTAAATAGCAGTTAACACATAGTCTTTGTATTCGCAGGAATGAATAATAATAAATAAAATATGATTATACATGTTTGTTAAATGTTTTCACATTTATCCAATAAAATTTAGAAGCTTAAAATGTGAATGAATCTGATTTTAAGCATAAACACTCTAATATTACTTAAAAGGTCGATTTACCGCCTTTTGATGAAGAACCCTATTTAAATCTAAGTTTGGTAACTTTTATATATTATACTTGAAAAAATAAAATTCTTCTTTAGAATCAGGACATCAAAATTTACTTTGGGTAAATTTTTGGTATTTGTATGATAAAATTCATTTCTGAATGAATAGTGAAAAATACTTTATTTTAATTCAAAACTACATTTTAATCTAATTTATTTATATGTTTTTATTATCTTGATAATTGGTTTTAAAGTGTAATTAGATTATATTTTTATCATTTAATCCAATGTTGTTCATTGGAAGTATTTTCACTTTCAAATTGGACATAAACACGTGTCAATCTTTTTATAATTATTATTTCTTAAAAACACGCTTTTTGTTTTGACGATGAGAATTAATTTTAAATTAATTAATGAAAATTCTAGGTTTTGAATGTTGTAAAATAGAAATTATTTTTTAATTCATAATATCAAAAATATATTTTGCTAAATTTTTGTTATTTTTCTGAAAAAATTCAATTTTTGATGTATAGTGAAAACAGTGAGTAGTAGTTAAAAAACTGACATTTTAATTTAAATGAAATTTTACCAATTATGTGAATTTAATTTTTAAAACACGTCATAAATGGTTGTTATCAGTATGTAATATTTGGTTCAATAATATGAGAATAATTTTTGGTGAATAGTAACATTTGACTTTTATTTACCACGGTTAAAGGTAAATAGGGAAATTCGAGGAAAAAATAATATTATAATATTATAAAATTATCTTAACACTTGTCCTAACCTTATTGGATGAGTCATGGCCGACCGATAAAATCTTTGGGTTATAATTTTATCCTTTTAAATCCATTTGGGTAAGATAATAACATTAATAACTTTTTATTTAAAGTAAAAATAAAAACATCATAAACATGTATTGTTTTGCAAAAACAATTTTAATGTGGGTAATACAATTTATATATTTGAATATAAATTTTAATTATAAATATAAAAATATTTCCTACATCATGGTATTTTATTAATAAATTTTTAGACATCAAATAAATAAAATTATATATGACACTATAATGATGCAGTGCTTACCTCATTAATGAATGATTTAAATAAATAAGATTATAAAAATTTAAAAAATACCCAAAACCTATCCAATTATTATTGGATGATTTTATTTCGAACAATAGTAATCTTATATTAGACTTTAATAAATTTTGGACCTTTAGAAACCGAAAATCATTATATAATAAAATAATATTTTCAAACTTTCCTAAAGAGCCCCCCCCCATATAAAGACATCACCTCTAACCTGTTACTCACACCTCTGAAGACCCTTGGATCATCCAACCTCTTCCTAAATAATCTCTCAAGATCCCTCTCTTCCACCTAGAATCCTTACTTTAGTCATAAGACACTTCAAGAAACCCTTTTTGTTCAATCCAAAGGGGGTTACCCGATTAAAAGACAACATCTTCTCTTAAGTTCTTTTCTATTATTTTACTTCTCCAACCCCCTAAACTATTTTTATTACTTTCTTTTATAAAAAAAGTATACTAAATATACTATGTTTTTGTTATGATAAGTATTCAAACTACACTTACACACACCTTAGTCTAATGGGTAAAGAACATGTTGTTTCTGTGGATGGTGAACCACGGCCTCACGAAACGATGATTGTTCAATCTTCCCCGACCACCTCTTATGGTTTCCATTAAGATGACAATTTATTTACATGTGATATATATTATATTTATATTGTCTCTATAATTCAGTATTTTTAATTTATATCATACCTTTATGGTTTCCATAGTGGGTAAATATGATAATTTCATTTGAGGAAGTGTGGACTACCGCCCCCTCAAAGTGATATGACTCATTCATGCCATACAAGGAACGTATAAAGGATGGATTTTATTAAATTAAATAACATATATATTATAATAGAATTATATTTTAACTATGTATTATTAATTTATCATTCCTTTAAATATAAAATAAAAATGAAAGGAGTGTTCATGCGTACGTACGACTTACCGTCTCTATGAACGGTGCGTTTCATTTCTTAACTCCAACTGATATGGAATATTATAAATACATATAAACTTGATATATATGATATATATGATATCTAAATCATGAATATCATTCCAGAGATAATGTAATTTTTATCACATGGAAAATTTGTAATTATAATAGGTTCACTTTTGACTAAAGTTCCAAACAACGACAAAGTGTCTGATATGAACTCAAATAATTAACTAATTGTTATAGAAAGATAATAAGTGATATAAAAGGAGTAATAAACTTGAAAAATGTTATTATGTAAGTATAAATCAACTTATGTTTATTATTCAGTAAGAATAAGGAACAAACGAGTCATGTCGGACATGAGGTAAGGGGTTTTCATCTCACTTATTATTTGCGTGAGATTCATGCTATGTTTACAACTATTTCCTTTTATGTGGTGTATGTACTCCCCATTATTGTATTATTTGTGTAATATAAATTATTTTATGGTTATTTACATCTTCATTGTATGATCCTTATTTTATGTGGTGTGTAGTTCATTTGTTACCAAATATGTAAGGGAATTTTTTAACTCAATTTCCATTCCTTGGGTTAATCTTTTAATTCATAATTATGTCATGCTATGATTATGTGTGTAATCACTATTTATTTATTTATATTGTAATTTCCACTCCCCTTTGTGTGGATATACTTTTGATTCAAATAATCACTCCATTATAAAATTCTCATGTCATTGATATGAACTTGATAAGGGTAATCTTAACTCAATTTCCATTCATTGAGTTAAACATCAAAGTCATTAGTTTTGTTTTAAAAAGAACATGTGTGAATGTCCTATGATTCATTTACACTTAATATACAATCATATTGAGTTTATTTATATTTTTCACACATTTTTATGTAATTGATTTATCCTTAATCTAAGGATACAATTTTTATAAGGGATTTTGTCTCAATTTATTTTCGATTGAGACTTTATTATTATTATGCACAAATTCAATTTTATATGGTATTAATACTATCCTTTGGAATATTATATCATGAATTCCTTTATTTTCATGATATTATAATGTTTTTATTAATCTTATTCATCTATTATTTATATTTAAGCATCTCTCATTTGGTTAGGAACTCTTTAACTAAAATATCATTTTAAATGTTTTAAAGATTTATTCTTTTAAATCTTTCTCATTAAGTTTCACGTTTTAAAAATGGTTTTAAAGATTTATTTATATGGACATGAATGTTTTCACATTAAAATTTATTTCAAAATTTTCAAATTGGTATGGGACACTTTGATTCAAAAATCTCTTTATTAAATGTTTTAAATTGTTTTGAAAATGGTTTTACAAAGAATTGATTATGTCAATATCCTAAAATGATATATTGTGATTGAAATGTGGAAATTTTATATTTCCTTTATGCTTGTTTTATATGTTATGAATATTTTATGGTTATTGGGAATTATTTACGTATACGGGTGGTTCTGTGACAAACCTAGGGCGGGTGAGCCCGAGATAGCTCTCCAAAGCATTGGTTAACGGGATGGAGGTAAAAATTAATGTTTCTCCTAAGAGATTTAGGGAATATACTGTGATGGGTATTCAAAACGTAACTCCCTACATAGCTATGAAAGAAAAAATGTAAGTATGTTATGAATGCCATAATTTAACTTTATGATTTATGATTTCTATGTGTTATTCATAAATTTTATTATTTCGTGAGGTATGTTATGATTGAAAAGTATGGTTTCATTGATTTGTATTTATTGAAGGGGTAACGTTTCCTTTCCTTATTTTATAAACCTTACTGATATTTTTATGCTTATCCCATGTTTTGAAAAAAAAATTCATAGGACATAAAGATGAATAAGGTCAAGGATGGGATCAAGGAAAAGTCATGCTGTCTGAACCATGGAACTAGACATGACTCTTTTTTCAAGAGTTTTTATTTTATGAAAAATGGAAACTGGGTAGAAGTGTATACTTTGTAATTTTTGAGATGTAATGTAATAGTAATAGCCTAATTCTCTATAAATCTAAACCTGAAAAGATCCTCAATGTTAATTATTAATTTAATTCAAGATTATGTAATGTTTTAAGGCTGAGTCCTTATAGTTGGCATCAAAGGACGGTTTAGACAACTTTAGTGATTATGTTTTTTTGTTAGACACATGGTTAGTCTCTATGTCAATTATTTAAGTTAAATCCTTATATTGTAACTATTTAAGATCAAGGAAGTTATGTTAAAAATGTAATTAGGAGTATATCAAACAATATTCCTATCTCTTCCTGATGACTTTCTTGCACTAATTATTGCAAAGTCATGCTCAGATTATTCTGAAACATTTTCTAACATACAACTCACTTGCAAGAAATTGTTTGATATATCAAACACCTCTGATATAACTTGATACCATCATGGATCATGGGTTGTATTTAATCAAATCATATTTTCTCAATATTTTTATATTTTCATGAAAGGTAAATATTATCAAGGAATTTTCAAATATTTTACCTTATCACAAGATTTTGAATCATATTTTGATTTTGAAAAAGGATCTGAAGAAGGAGTCCCTTTCACATCATATTTATATTTTCTTTCGAATTATAGTCTTTGAGCACATACTTATGGTATTTTAAAAGGTTCATTGATTGAAAGTTCCAACTCAAACTTAGTCTGACTATTTTATAAAAAGAATGTTTTATCAAATGTTTTGAAATTATATGTTATACATGATTATTTTATGAAACGATATTTCTGCGAACACCCATATTACCCATGTTGTACAAGGTGTATTTGGACAGAGGAAGAAAATTATTTTGAAGGATCTATAAATCATTATTGCAATGCATGGACATTCTACCTATGTTAACAAGATGGTGATGAAATCATGTGGACACCATGATCAAGGTATGATGTTATTTCTTTTGGGAATAGTTTTATTTTATCATATGGAGGTGAAAAAAATTACAATTTATATAGGTCTTCATTAAGATGTTGAGGTCTTAATGAGTTGGGATGAAAATGATAGGTATAAGACAAACTTTGAGGTTAAAATATGTTAGAGTTATTTTTTGAGTAAGATGGGTGACAACCCATCGCATGTGGCAAGGCCATGAGAATCGAACCCACAACAGAAGGGCAACAAAGGCACATTGCGTACCCCTAGCCTACATGAAGTCCCTGGGCAGTATGAGTTATTATTTTAGTTAAAAAAATTTATCGATCAAGAATAAGTTGATTTTTGGAACTTATGTTTTATCAAATGGATATTTTTAGTATAGAAAAACAATTTGATGATTAAGAGATAATGGTTATTTTGGAAGACGTTCCCTCTTTTGGGAAAAAACTACATGCCTAAGAAAAATAGAATACTATGGGATTTCATTTGTGGAATAATGGTTGAAATTTTAGTTTGGAAGAATCTATGTTTTATGGATATTTGGGTCATTTATAGAAATTATTAACCTATCATAGAGAATATGTGATTAGGTTAATTACACGTTAGTATGATACTTTAAGAGTAGTCAATGTTATTTGGAGATAAATATTAAACTTTACTCTGGAAGAAAATGTTATTAAATCCTTCTGAGTTTTGGGTTTCAATCTTAGTTTGGTTTACTTTGAAGAATTTTATGGACAATTGTTTATTTAATGGTCTTTGTTGAACTTTGGGTATTTTTTGTCTAATTTTGGAGATTAGAAATAATAATTTTTATAGGATTGTCCTTTTTTGGGATCATCTGATCTTGAACTGACCATTTTGGTTTTGGTTAATATCTAAAGATAGAGGAAATATATAGTTCATCTTCTGTGGATCATCTGATTCTATAGAAGTTGATTATAGCACTTCATATGTGAACAAGTCATCTTGAATACTCATCATTTGGAGAAAAGATAAATTTTTCGTAGAAACTTATTAAAGGATGTAACTCTACATGAAAAGTAAGTATATTTCCTTATGACCTTAGTCAATATGATAAATAAATTCTACAACTTTATGAAAAGAAACTTAAAACAAAAAAATGTTGTATGTTTACTTTTCATACTAGGAAAACAAAGACTGTTTAACCTATCACAAGTTTGTGATTTTCTAGTGGTTAACTTTATCCAAATAATGTTTTCTATCACTCTCCATTAGAACTCGACACTTAGTTTCTCTTCAATATACATGTTTTCCTATATAGAATCATAGTATGGGTTATCTCAGGTGACCATTATACTTCAATTTATTTCTTTTAAAGTGATAGTTTTATTGACTCTTTTTCTGATGTGGGACATTTAATGAAGTTTCCAAGCCCAATTTTAAAATTGTGAGGATGAAATTTCTAAAAGGGGGAAGGACGTAACATCCCAAGAAAATAAGGAATAATAAATGTTTATATTTATTAAAATTTGTGAATTAATTATTAATTTTACTTTAAAGGGGATTCCAGGTTTGGTGGCGCACCTGATACACAACAACGGGTTTCGTTGAAA
The DNA here is from genome assembly GCA_963277665.1 of Viscum album. Classification (NCBI taxonomy): domain Eukaryota; kingdom Viridiplantae; phylum Streptophyta; class Magnoliopsida; order Santalales; family Viscaceae; genus Viscum; species Viscum album. The sequence continues at coordinate 1,232,864,119 of OY728159.1, read as the reverse complement.
TCTTACGTTACACACGACGTTAAGTTATACCAAAAAATAATATTATTATATTATTATTTTAAATGGTAGTTAACACATATCCATTATATTGGCGGGAATGAACAACACTAACTATAATATGAGTATAAATATTTGTTAAACGTTTTTACATTTATCCAATAAAATTTAGAAGCTTAAAATGTGAATGAATCTGATTTTAACCATAAATACTCTAATATTCGTTAAAAGATCGATTTACCACCATTTAATGGTGAAACCTCTTTAAATATAGTTTTGGTCACTTTTATATGTTTTATTTAACAAAATAAAATTTTTATTTAGAATTGGGACATAAAAATTTACTTTGTGTAATGTTTTGGTATTTTTCTGATAAAATTCATTTTTTTAATGAATAGTGAAAAATACTGTATTTTAATTCAAAACTGCCTTTTAATCTAATTTATTTATATGGTTAGATTATATTTTTAATTTTTGTTAAACTGAAATTAGATTATATTTTTACCATTTAATCAAATTTTGGTCATTGAAAGTTATTTCACTTTGAAATTGGACATAAACAAGTGTCAATCTTTTGATAGTTATTATTTCTTAAAAACACGCTTTTTTGTTTTAACAGTGGGAATTAATTTTAAATTAATTAATGAAACTTATATGTTTTTAATTTGGTAAAATAGAAATCATTTTTAATTCTAAATATCAAATATATATTAGGTTTAATTTTTGGTATTTTTTGGAAAAACTTCAATTTTTATGAATAGTGAAAACACTGAGTAGTAGTTAAAAAACAGATATCTTCATTTAAATAAAATTTTACTGCTTCTGTGAATATAATTTCAAAAATATAACATATGTGGTTGTTATCAGTTAGTAAAATGTGGTTCAATTAGATGAAAATAATTTTTGGCGAATAGTAACTTTTGACTTTTATTTATCGCGATTAAAGGTAAATAGGGTAATTCAAGGTAAAAATAATATTATAATAATATAAAATTATCTTAACACTTGTCATAACCTTATTTTATGATTCATGGATGACCAATACTATCCTTGGGTTAGAATTTTGGCCTTTGAAAGTCATTTGGGTAAGATAATGACATTAATAACTTTTTATTTAAAGTAAAAATAAAAACACCATAAACATGTATGGTTTTGATAAAACAATTTAATGTGGGGTTATATAATTTATATAAATGACTATAAATATTCATTATAAAGATAAAAAGATTTACCATATCATGTTAGTTTATTTATAATTTTTAGACATTAGATAAATAAAATTATTTTTGACACAATAATGATGCAGTGTTTACCTAATTAATGAATGATTTAAATAAATAAGATTATAAAAATTAAAACAATATCCAAAACCTATATAATTCTTATTGAATTATTTTATTTAAAACAATATTCATAATATCTTAGACTTTATATTTTTTTGGACCTTTATAAACAAAAAAAATATAATAAAATGATATTTTCAAACATTCCTAAAGAGCCTCTCCCCCCTTATAAAAATCCATCACCTCTAACACATTACCCACACCTCTCAAGCCCCATGGATCATCGAAACTATACCCAAATAATCTCTCAAGATCCCTCTCTTCCACCTAGAATCCTTACCTTAGGAAAAAGGCACTTCAAGAAATCCTTTTGGTTCAAACCATAGGGAGTTACCTGAGTTTAAGGTAACATCTTCTCTGAAGTTATTTTCTTTTATTTTACTTCTCCAACCCCCTAAAATATTTTTATTATTTTATTTCATAACAACACCAGTATCCTCAATATACTAGGTTTTTTTATGAGAAGTATTCTAACTACACTTACTCACACCTCCACCTAATGAGTAAAGAACATATTGTTTCTGTGGATGGCGAACTACTACCTCACAAAATGATGATTGTTCAATATTATCATACCACATATTATGGTGGCCATTAAGATAACACTATATTTACATGTGATATATATTATATTATTATTTTATCTATACTTATGTATTTCTCATTTATATCATAATTTTATGGTTTCCATAATTGGTAAATACGATAATTTCATTTGAGGAAGTGTAAACTACCGCCCCCTCAGAGTGATATGACTCGTTCATGCCATACGTGGAACGTATAAAGGATGAAGTTAATTAAATTACATAACATAGATATTATATTGTAATTATAATATACCTATTTATTATTAATTTTTCATTCCATTAAATATAAAATAGAAATAAAAGTATTGTCCATGGGTACGTACGACTTACCACCTCCCTGAACGGTGCGTTTCATTTATTAACTCCAAATGATATGGAATGTTATAAATACCTATACACCAGATATATATGATATAAAAATCCTGAATATAATTCTAGAGATAATGGAATTTTTACCACATGGAAAATTTGTAATTATTTCAACTTCATTTTTTACTAAAGTTCTGAACATCGACAAAATGTCTGATATGAACCCAAATAATTGACTAATTTTTATAGAAAGGTAATAAGGGATATAAAAGGAATAATAAACCTCAAAAAGGTTATTATGTAAGTAGAAATTAACTTATGTTTATTGTTCAGGAATAACAAGGAACAAACAAGTCAAGTCAGACACGAGGTAAGGGGTTTTTATCTCACTTCTTATTCACATGAGATTCATGCTATGTTTGCCACTATTTCCTTTTGTGTGGTGTATGTACTACCCATGATTGTATTATTTTTGTAATATAATTTATTTTATGGGTATTTACATCTTCATTTTATGATCATTCCTTCATGTGGTGTATGATTCGTATGTTACCAAATCAGTAAGGGAACTTTTAAACCCAATTTCCATTCCTTGGGTTAATATTATAATTCTTAATTATGTCATGATATAATTATGTGTAGAATCACTGTTTATTTATTTATGATTTAATTTACACTCCCCTTTGTGTGGATATACTTTTGATACACATAATCACTCCATTAGTAAATTCTCATGTCATCGATATGAACTTGATAAAGGTAATCTTAACTCAATTTCCATTCATTGAGTTAAACATCCAAGTCATTGGTTTTGTTTTAAAAAGAACATGTGTGAAGGTCCTATAATTTATTTACACTGAATATCCAATCATATTTAGTTTATTTATATTTTTCACACCTTATTATGTAATTGATTTATCCATAATATAAGGATTTAGTTTTTATAAGGGATTTCGTCTCAATTTATATTCCATTGAGACTTCATTGTTGTTATTCACCAATTCACTTTTATATGATTTTAATAATGTCCTTTGGCATATTATATAATGAATCACTTTATTTTCATGATATTATAATGTTTTTATTAATTTTATTCCTCAATTATTTTTATTCAAGCATCTCTCATTTGGTTATGAACTCTTTAACTAAAATATCATTTTAAATGTTTTGAAGATTTATTATTCTAAATATTTCTCATTAATGTCCATTTTTTAAAAATGATTTTAAGTATTTATTTCTACAGACATGAATGTTTCGAAATTAAAATTTCTTTCCAATGTTTCAAAGTGTTATGGGAGACTTGGATTCAAAAATCTATCTATTAATTGTTTTGAACGGTTTTGAAAATGGTTTGATAAATCATTGATTATGTAAATATCTTGAAATGATATATTGTAATTGAAATGTGGAAATGTTATCATTCCATTATGATTGTTTTATGTGTTATAAATATGTTATTGTTACTGGGCATTGTTTATGTATATGGGTAGTTCCGTGATAAACCTAGGGTAGGTGAGCCCGAGATAGCTCTCAAATGCATTGGGTAATGTGATGGAAGGAAATGTTAATGTTTTTACTAAGAGATTTAGGGACTATAATATGATGGGTATTACAAACATAACTCCCTACATACCTGTGAATGATATAATGTAAATATGTTATGAATTCTATAGTTATTTTTATGATTTATGATTTCTGTGTGTTATTCATAAATCTTATGATTTCATGAGGTATGTTATGACTGAAAAGTATGGTTTCATTGATTTGTATTTATTGATGGGTTAATGTTTTCTTTCCTTATTTTTTAACCCTTACTAAGATTTTTATGCTCATAACAAGTTTTGAAATGTTTTTCACAGGACTTAATGATGAATAGGGTCAAGGATGTGATCAAGGAAAAGTCATGCTATCTAAAACATGGAACTAGACATGAATCTTTTTTTCAAGAGCTTTTATTTTATGAAAAAATTCAACCTGAGTAGAAGTGTCTACTTTGTAATTTTTGAGATGTAATTTAATAGTTATGGAATAATTCTATAAAACTCTAACCCTGAAAAGATCCTCAATGTGAATTATTAATTTAATTCAAGATTATGTAATGTTTTAAGGCTGGGTCCTTATAGTTTTTCTTCTCTTATGGTACCCTAATTCACTGGGTTCACTTTCTCCATCTCAGGAAGTGAATTATTAGTGACATCCTATTATCACCCAACTGGAACATGACACCATAGTAGAATATTCCAACAATTACAAGCACACATATCAAAGAAAATTACATAAAGAATCAACAAATTCACAAAAGAAATATCTCCACTAGACAAAAAAACCCATTTCACACACACCGTCCCAATAATCATTATCACATATAAATCACTATGCCCAACCATTCCTACCATGGGTCATGGATAATGTGAGGTAACCAACATACATAATCACCAATTTTTCATTAGAAACCTTTTTTAAATCATTTCCACACATACAATGTAAACCATTCTTCTTATAAATATTTTCCATTTCAAAATTTGTTACAACCAACTTTTTGACTCATTTACAGCCCTTCATTAAGAACAAATTCTTTAAACATTGTTTAACATTGTTTCCATTTACCAATTTCCATAAACATTTTAAAAAAAAAATCTTTAAATTTTCAAGGAATTGAAATGAATTTTACCTGTCACGTCCCACACACCCATCATGTGTGTTCCTATCATGATGCATGCCACCCATATATTTGGGTTATTATAATGATGCATGAATTTACAATATCATGCCATTCTAGCCATGATTAAAATATCATAAAACTTTAAAATTAATCAATAAGTGCATCAACCATTGGTGAAATATCATTAAATTTTCGCAACACAAATTAAGATCAATAATTACCACGATGGACACTTATGGTTTTCCTTGTACATGGGTTAACTAATCCCATGAAAAAGATCATTTCTTAGGCCTGATACATCCTAATATCCCTACCACCATACCAAATAGTAAGACCATAGAAGAGAACCTAATCTAATACCACTATGTAACATCCCCAACCTAGAAGACACAAAACAGGTGCACTTATAAGGGTCTCCACATGACCTCAAGAATGCCTCCCCATATGCAAGAGGTTGTCGACTAGTAGAGAGGGTCTAATAGGTCATGTGTAAATAATATACCCTATTTATTATAGTAAGCCACATCATATATCATGTGAAATAAAAGATATAATAAAAATGAACTAGAAACATTCCTCACTAACCATTTCCCAAACAAGGCACAAACCACAACCAAATAATAAATATGTCATGTAATGCCAATAGTTCCAAAAGTGAAGAAAGATCAAAATAAATACAAACAATCGAATCCCAAAAACAGGTCATGTCTCTATGTATGGATCCCTATCCATGCACATCTATAGTCCAATACAGCTCCCTAGCATAGGGCCTTTTCCCTTTTCCTGACATGCAACCATGAAATCTACTCGGGTACACAATAGAGGCCCAAACATGGTGTGAGTAAAACCTAGCAGGCCACCACCAATAATGTCTTCAAAATATCTAGTCTAATTGATAGTGCATGCAAGTTTGAAATATATGATAAGGTAAACCAATAAAATACTCAGGTTCTATCAGTTAACAATATTTACTTTAACAATTTCTATATTTATTTCCATTCACTTAACTTACAATGTCATCATTTCCAAATTAATTTTCATCACATGTTCCATGGGTTAGGTATCTAAATCATTTACATAATGGCCTAATACGATCAATTATCATGAATAAGGGAATAAGCCAAGTTTTCTATCTCACTAGTGGGGAGGATTTCATAAATAATCATAAGACACTTATCTTGGAGCCTCAATCTAGGTATCCTCATCCAATTAAACCATTAGGGTCCTAGTGCCTCAGTCATACTCCCTAACCCGTGAATTCTAGGGTGGGTTTTAGAGCCTTAGTCCAACCCGAACCATGGGAAGAGCCTTAGTCCATTATCCCAGACCACTAATCCTTTTGAAAATTATTATATATACATTTACCATATAAACCCCATCAAAAACCATACACAACAAATACACATAACATTTACAATTCACATTTCATACAACATATGAATCATCATAAATCCTTAACCCATTAACACATTTATCATTTACTTATCATAGCCCAATAAACCCATTTCCCTTTTTATGTCTTAACCCATATATCATGATAAAAAATTCTCATACATTAACCCATTTAACATATTCATCAATTCCTATGCATTAACATATTTGACACATTCATAAATTCATATTCCTTAATCTATTTACACATTTCCATTACAAATTCACAAGCCATTTGAAATATTCACATTAATCCCTTTACCCCTTTCTTATATTATTCCAAATGATCCCTTATGTCGTATCTGACAACTAGACCAAACTAAAATTAGTGTCCCTTTATAACTCAAACCGACATTTTAAAATATTGTTCATGGCCTCTATTTCAACAAAAATCAACTCTATGCTTAACATTATAATTTTCCATGTTCGGGAGTGTTGGTGCACCCCCATGGGTGGCCCTAAATTAGTATAGTAAATCTCGATGCATTCCATAGAGAACATGAGAGGTTATATTCAACATTTAGCCGACCATTTTATAATAAATTACTAAAGGCATAAAATTTGCAACAAGATAAAACCAATAAAACAACCACTCAAGGACAAATCAACAACGAGATTGTGGGATATAACATATAGACCACCTACTTCAAATCTAAATACGAATAGACACTTAACCTTATAATTAGATCCAGATTCAATCACCATTTGAATCCACAACCTAATATTCACTAGAAAAATAGGGTTTTAAGGATTTAGTAGAAGAATAAATCTATAAGCCCTAATCTGAAAAAACGAAGAAAGAGGAGTGTTAGACTTACCTAGAGCTTCGATATACAACCAAAGAAACATTAAATTGATTATAATCGAAGGATATCAACCCTTGGAAATATTGGTGGAGTTTGTTTCATCACTTTCATTTGAGGAGGAAGAAATGGGGAGAAAATTAGGTGAGGAACCTAAAATCCTCAGGGGGAAATTTGGTAAATTTCACAATTTTATGAGGTACATGGTTTTCTTAACCATGTGAAAACTATGTACCAACCTCTGTCCAAGAGGGGTCCAAGACACATGGTTATCTGGGAATTACACACAGTTTAAAAAATCATTTTCCATCCTCATGAAATGCCTCTGTCCATGGTTGCACGATTTGGCCTTCCCCTGGCACATTTTACTATAACCGTGTACCAACTGTGCAACATGCATTGGCTTGACCAAATTCCCTTTATTTTGTTCGTTGAACCCCAATAACACCATATATATTCCTCATACATCTGTTAAACATTTAATTATTAAACTATAAGAGATTCAAACCAAAATTTAAACAAGAACATACCTCCATGAATTTTAGGAACTTACATGCATGAAAATAAAAGTAAATTGTTTTAAAATATTAAATGTTTTTTTTAGATAATTGAATGGATTACAGAATTTTTATGCATTAAAATGAAATTTAAGTAATTTCTTATTTATTTAAAATCAAACTCTATGTTAATTATGAATTATTTAAATTCAAATTATATGAAAAGAACTAAAAATGACTTCAAAGATTTTTTATGTTAGAAAATATTTATTTAATTATTATAAAAATCATAATTTTTTTTTATAATTAATGGGAAATGGTACATCATATCATCAATTTACCAATTATTATCCACTTTCCCTTTTATAATTACATTATTAAGCCTCAGAGACAAAGTATGTTGTTACCATGGTAAGGGATAAAAAGCTTAATTCATTGTTAAAATAAAGATATAAGTGTTAAAATATCATAAAAACTAGTCTAAATCCTACTGGTTAAATGAATTTTGACCCTATATCACCGCACCTTCAAAATTGAGCAAATTTTGAGCAACTTGTTCATGAAATTGAACTTATATTTTTTCAAAGATTAGAATAATTACAGGTGTGCGACTCTCCTCACTTATTAAAGGGAACCTCATTTAATATATTCTTTAAACCACTTGAGACCTTTATTATAACACTTAGATATTTTATGAAATATATTTTTTAAAAAAATTAATTTTTTTTGATAGCTTGCGTTACCCACAACACCGAGTTTTAAAGAAACATGTCATAAAATTAAAATATTATTATTTAATATGATAGTTATTGCCTAACTATTGGAATGGGGGGTATGAAAATGATTAAATAAAGTATAAAAATATATGATTTTTACATGTCTATAAAATTAATTCTTTTGTGAACAATTTAATTAGAAATTAAAATAAAAGAACCAATTTGATGATAATGGAAATATTTTTCTAAAAAACTATTTTTATTCACACAAGCGTGTTTTATCTCAATAAATTAATTAAATAAATTTTGCTGAATTATTTTAATTAAATTTATATATTTTATCTATTATAAAATATTATGTGTTTTATATGCATGAGATAATAATAAATCCAATTTTACACTTAAAACTGTATTTTTTCTAAAAATCATTTTGACCACCTTTTGTACACTTATTTTAAAATTATTTTTTTCTAGTTCTAGAAACATTATTTGAAAAAATGAGCTTAATTTTTTAAGTAATAATATCTAAATTATCTTTCAGTGAATGTTTGATAATTTTCAGAACATTTAAAATTTTCAATGAATAGTGAAAAATGCTAGTTTTTATTAAAAAAATTACTTTTCATTCGAAGAATTCACAAGATACATTTTATTTTAATATGGGTTTAAAAGTAAAATTATTTCAATTATATATATATATATATATTAATACCATTTATTTCATTTGATACAAATTCAAATTTAATATTTATATAATTTTTTTAAACTTTTGATTATTTTCTCTTTGGAAAATTGTTTTCTTGTTGCGTTTACATGTTTAATTTTAAAATAAAATTTTCCAGTTATATAAATGAAAGATAGAAAAATGGATTCCATATTTTTAACTATCATAATTAATATTGTATCATATGGTCAATGTAATTTTGTTTCAAAATAAATTTTAAAAATAGTAAAAATTAATTACCATGATTAAGGTTAAAACGGGTTTATGAAGGGCTAAACTAAAATGATTAGGGGTAAAATTACCTCTATAAATTTTTAACCCCCATTTTATAGAAATAATTTTACATAATAACATCTATTATTCAATAATTAACCATTTTATGGGCTTGTGGCATGAGAAAAATGTGGGTATCACTTTATCTTTAGAAAATTTCATGTGTGTCCTCTCCCTCATTTATAAAAGGCCACCTCTTTCATCTCCTCTTAAAAAATACAAAAACTTTTTTTGTCAAGTACCTATAAAAATATCTTCCATAATTCCCTCTTCAAATACTTGAGGCATTATTTTGATTATGAATCCCTTTTAAGAAGGCTTTAGCTGTAAACCTAAATAAGTTCTCTGAAGAAGAGGTACAGAACATAAACACACGTTGCCATTTTATTTAGTACCATAAATTATAATAATATTCTTAAAATATGATGATATAATAATAATAGTATCTAACATATAATATTATTTTATCATGATAATCTACTAACCCATATCTGTCTCCACTTCCATAAAATGAGGAACTAAACCGTCGATTGTGTGTACGATGGACTACCGCCACGCGAACCAATGTAATTAGTTTTTCATAACCACATTTCATGGACGGATATAATTATGGATTTAACATATTTATATGATATTTATGATATTATTATACTTATATAATTATTATATCACATATACCTTATTACTTTCCATTTCGTGACAGATACGATAATGTCGCTCGTGTGTACGACAGACCACATCCTCGTGAAGTGATGTGATTTGTTTTTTTCTTAATATTTAAATTGAATATATTAAGGGTAAATTTCATGAATTTATATAATATTTATGAAATAATAATAATTATATAAATATAAAATCACATCTAAATTTCAATTTTCTCATATGTTGGAAAATAATAACATCATTTGTGCGTACATGTGGACAATCGCCTCCACGTAGCGATGTGAAATTTTTTCATTTTATTTTTACATGGATAGTAATAAGGATGTATTTGATTAATATAAATTATATATATTAAGTAATAATTATTCTTTAATGGCTAGTTAATATTTATTTTCCTTTCATTTAATCCATTAAGAAAATTTGAAACAACATTCAAGCGTACGTACGGTCTACCGTCTCCATGAACGGTGTATTTCATTTTCTATCTATAAAATTTATGGATTACTATAAATACATATATAAGGAATATATATGATATTTATATCATGTTAATTTTTTTTGGGATTATGGAACTATGATTAAATTAATAGGATTGAAAATATCAAATCAAAACATACACAAAAAACAATGCATTTATTACCCAAAACATGAGTTTAACAAGGATTTATTAATAAAAAGTTCATAAAAAAACATAAGTAAATAATATATGGTGTTATATATATAAATTATTTTATGTAATAGATTTCTAATAAACCTAAACTTATTTTACATGAAGTTAAAATGCGTGTGAAGGAATCTGAGACATAAGGTAAGGGATTTATAATCTCTCTTTTATTTCTGGTAGACATATGTCATAATCACCAATAGTTTATTTTATTTGATGTATATAATACCCATTTGACATGTTATATAATTAATATAATTATTTTTATGTTATTATTTTATAGGGATTATTCTTCAAAATATTACTAAAGAGGTTAGATATTTTTCTCTCAATTTATCTTCTTTTGGACATACATTATGTTATGCACCTATCTTCTTTTATAAGGTTTATATACATATCATTTGATATGTAATATCATTAATTTATCAATTATCATGATATTATTAGTTTCATTTAATGTTATTATTTCATGGGTCTTATGATTCAATGTTACCAAAGTGATGAGGGTTTTATGTTACAATCTCATCATTTATCAGGATTATTTATAATTATGCTTCCAATGATGAAATATTATGTTTTATATTTAAAAAATAATAATTTATTTTCTTATCATTAAGTTTTTTATAGAGAATAAGTATTTTACATTAATTTTTCTCTCTTAAAAGATTAAATTGACCAAAATATTGTTTTTATGAAAAATCATATTGATTTCTGTATTCTGTAGGGAACCCATTTTATTCCATATCCATGTTTTCTAAAAATATTTTAATTTTTTAACATTATAAAAAGTATTCATTAAATATATTTTTAACCAATTTTTACTTTTTACAAAGTTTTTTAATAGTAATAGTCATGTTTTTTTTTCAAACCAGTCTCATTTGGATTTTACTGAAACTATGAAAGGAATAATTATTTTAACATGTGTGGAATGAATAAAATTAACCACCATCATGACCACCCAATATCTTAAAGATTAATTTATAATTTTATATTTTTATTTCCAAATAAAATTATTTCTAAAATGTTTTATGTTTTAAGGATGTTTTTTTCAAATTGTAAATGATATTTTCCACATGAAATGTTTTAAATGTTCTTTAAATTCTCTTTATATGTTTCCAAGGTTATTTTCAATGAAAAGGGTTTTGAAAATGTTTTTTAAATTGTAAATGATATTTTCCCCATGGAATGTTTTAAATTTTCTTTAAATCATCCTTTATAAGTTTCCAAGGTTATTTTCAATGAAAAGGGTTTTGAAAATGTTTTATATTAAAAAAAGTTTTTTCAAAAGTGGGAATGCTATTTTAATCAAGAAATATTATAAGTCATATTTAAAAATAATTTTACATTTAAGATGGCATCCTTTGATGTAACTTAAGCATTACTGGGGATATGAACCAGTGGTACCACTTTAATTCTTTCTATGGATGGTTTATGTTTATAATGAAAAAACATTTATGAACCTCATTTATTTTCCATGTGTTATAATATGATGAAATATTTCTTGTAGCCTATTGTTTCATAGGTTATAAGATAATTGATTTTTATAAAGTATATTTATATTCACATGTTCTGAGATGATGAATGTTTTCTGATCCTATTACACACATTTGTATGATTTTTATTATGTGATGGATGAGTCCTATATATCCCTCCAGTTCATTGGGAAATAATGATATATTATGAGATAAATAGGACTAAAATGTGAGTGAACCCAGATCAAAAGAGAAATCGTCCACTATGATAGTCTTGTGAGTGAACCATGACTACTACAATGGTTTGGAATGTGAACCCATTCCACTATGATACTTTTTTAAAAGATCCTTTACTATTAAGGAAATGATATTCTATGATTATGTGAATACCAAAATTCCATGTCTTATGTCAATGTGATACTCTCATGACTCATGTTATTTTATTTCCTTATAATTCATGTCCTATGAACTACCAATATTTATGTTATTACTTATAATTTTAATATTTCACATATAGGTAATGGTTTTAATATGTTTTGATTATGTTCTCATACCATTATTATTATGTTATATTTATGTATTTAACTTTTTTACCCTCACTTAGAATCCAAGCCCACCCTTTCTTATGTTTCTTTTCCCCAGGTTTTGAAGATAGGTATTATGTGTTATATGTCTAAAAAGGTTTCTAGTTATGAGGAACTAAGTGAGATAATATGTAGAAATATTATGAACCATTTTTTTATGTTTTAGATTTTCTAAAGGCACCACACCTTTATGGTCATTAGGCTTGTGTTTGTGTAATGTAATGAATATTTATTTAAAAATAAGTTATATCTATTTATGAATATTATGGGTCATTATAGTTAGTATCAAATGATAGGTTTAGTTAACCATTGGAAACTAGGATGAGAAAACCATAGTGACATCCCTATGGATATGTCTAATGATAATTCTACATATAAGAAAAAAACATAGAATATTTTTGAAGGATAGAGCGAGTGGTTTCCTAGAAATAAATACTTATCTGGATACTAAAAGTGTATGTGGTTCTATCATAGATGTACCTAGGGGTAATAACTTCTAAAAAGTGGTATCAAGATTTACCCGAGCATTACTTGGTGCACGAAGACCATCCTTAATACACACTGAGTTTGACACTCCTAGGGGATATGCTTTGGAAATTTACAAACTCTTTATGAATCATCATAAAGGATTTAAATAATGTCCACTAATTCCTTAGGATAAGCCTAAGGTTCTATATTTTTTAAAGAATTTGTCATGGTTTAGACATCATATAAGTATTTTTTTTGATTATTTAGTTTTCCACTATGAAATTATTTCCGACAGCATGTTTTTTGGGTTTAGTTAATAGATAGAATAAGAAGGAATTGGGATAAAGTTGAATGTGATGGAAAATTTTTTGATGATAAAGAAATTGAGATGATAACTTGAGTGAAAGATATTGTTATTATACCTAATCATTTATCATGACATATTATTAACAACTTAAACACTTACCAACTATTGGAATCACCAAAGAAGAGAAGGATAGAGTTATCTGAGAGCTTGGGTGGTGGAGACCTTGGAGGAAAGAAGATCTAGTTTCCTATATGTTGAGAATGTGGGAAGAAACACCTAATTAAATGTCTCATTGGAATGAGAATATGTTTTGAGTGTGGAAAATAAGGACATAAAGCAAGTAATCTTCAAGGAATAATGAAAATTTTGGTTAATGTAATGGATGATGATAATGGTATCCCTAAGGTATCATCTACAATTGAATGTTTTAAATGTGGAAATTATGGGAATTATGAAAATCGATGTCCTGGGGGGAATTATCATGAAGAGAATTAAAAATGTAGTATGAGTAATGTTTATATTGCTGAGGATGAAGAGACCAATAATGGAATATGAAAGGTATGTGATATTCTAATAGTATTGCTTATGTTAAGTATAAGAATCATGATCAAACCGTGTTTGATGAATTTTATGACAAGATTCACATTTCATATTGTAAGAAATATGTATTAAGGAATAATATTATGAATCATGGTTAATTGTTTAAGAATGAAATGGGATGTTTGAAGTTTTTATGTATTGTAATTCAAGAATTATGAAATACATAAGGATTTTTCTATAGTTTTTTTGTATTAAGCATTTGAAATAATATGACTAATGGTATTTAAAAACATGACTAGTGATTTAATATAAAGATGATATTTCATGAAAAAAACATGATTAAGAGAAGATAGCCCTTAATATATTCCCAATGATGAAAAATGTTATCTAGTGTGGGTAAAGATATGATTGATATAGATAAAGTAAATTGGATATTATTGATGAATTTGGAACCTATTAATGATTTTTAGACAAAGTTTTTTATGATATCATTGATGTAGTTTAAAAAATTATTAGATTTATGGAATATATTCAATAATCTATAGTTTTTTAAGGAGTTAAGAAGCATGTATGTTTTCAATCAGGTTTTATGGTAATTATGGTTATTACCATATTTGAGGAGAATATATGATTAAGGTATTCACATATTTTTTGTGTGACAATTGAGAGATAGTTTATGGTATTTGTGGGATTATTGTTAAGTTTATTTTTGTAAATTCAGTGGTCTTAGTTATATATTTTTGAATTATAGATGGTTCTTAAGGTTAACCATTTATGGGGTGACTTAAGATGAATTTTGGATAAGGTTTTATAGGTTGATGTATTACTTCAACAAATGAATATTTATGTATATTGGATAACTAGTGATAACCATTTTTATAACTAGAGATATAAGGAATGAATTATCATTCTATTATGGATTTTGTGATCTATTAGTGCTTCTGGCATAAAAAATTCATCTTCATTTCTTGGAGTAAGAGATGAATTATAAATTTAATAAAGCACAAAAAATGGATAAAATTTTGATTATGATACAAAGTAAATCTAATTTTTATGTATATCTTTCCATATGAAATTATTGATCACATCAAGATTGTATACTATCAATTGGCGCATCCACCAAAACTCTCTCAAGTTCATAATGTACTCCATGTATATCTCCCAATGAAGTACATACCTGACCCTTTACATGTACTAAAATCAATGGTCATACCACTGGAGCATGATATTTCTTATGAAGAATAACCATTTAAGGTTCTGGATCATATAGATAAATTCATAAGAAATAAGTCAACTCACCTAGTCAATGGTTTACAACAAAACCACCAATTTGAAGAAGTTACGTGGGATCCTGAGGATGTAATGAGGCAAAAGTGTCCTCATTTATTTTTATAAAAGTGATGGATTCTGATGGAGAAATTCATTTAATTGGGGGTATAATGTTACACCCTAAGATTTTGTGGAATATTTTTTTAAAATAAATATAATTTCTTCAATGTCTTTCATTATATACAACACCAAATTTTAAGGAAACATAATATGTTATTAAAATATTATTATTTAATATAATACTTGTCACCTAGCCGTTGTAATAGTGAGTATTTATAGGCATAGATAAATTATGAAAATATATGATTTAAAAATTATATAAAATTAATTATTTAGTGACCCATTTAATTATAAATTTAAATGAAAGAAACCATTTGAAGAAAAGGAAATATATTTTTGAAAAAATAATTTTTATGTGAAAAAAACATTTTTTTATCAATAAATAAATTTAAAAAGGGAATGATTTTAATGAAATGTATATATTATATATTCAATAAAAAATTTAATATTCATTTAATATTTTTTCAATGAGTGAGATAAGAATAAATCAAATTTTACACTTAAAAAAAGTATTTTTTTCCTAAAAAGCAGTTTTGTTTCCTTTTGCGTACATATTTAAAATTTAACTTTTTTTATAATTTTATAAAATTTATTTTAAAAAATTAACATAATTTTTTAAATAATCATTTATAAATACTCTTAAATTTAATTTTTAGTAATTTTATAAACAGAAAAATAATTAAGTGAATAGTAAAAAATATTGGTTTTTATTAAAGAACTGCTTTTTCATTCAAAGAATTTAAATGTTAAATTTTATTTTAACATGGTTGTAAAAGTAAAAATATATGAATTGTTTATATATTAATTTAATTTAGGTCATTGGAATAAATTTCATATTTAATTTTTATATAATGGCATTTTAAACATTGAACATTTTCTCTTTGGAAAACTGCTTTCTCGTTGCATCTGTGAGTTTAATTTTAAAATATATTTTGAAAATTATGTGAATAGAATTTGTAAAAAAGGATTCCATATTTGGAATAATAAAAATTAATATTATATAATAATTTTAAATAAGTTCTTTTTCAAAATGATATATTAATAATAGATAAAATTTATTACCTCTATTATGGTTAAAACGAGTTTACCAAGGGTTAAACTAAAAATATAAGTGGTAAAATTAACTAAGAAATTTTCAAAAAAAAATTTAAGGGATATATATAGACCTTATAAACTAATTTTTTTGATAATGACCCATTTATAGTATTTTTCCCTGAGTAAAATGCGGGTATCACTTTATCTTTTAAAAAATTCATTATATGTCCTCTCCCCCTCTTTTAAAAGCCGACCCCCTATCCACTCCTCTTGATATTTACAAAATCTTTTGTTTTGGAAAATACTTACCTAAATATATTCCTTAGTTACATACAAAAATCCTAGAGTCGTTATTTTTATTGTTAATACCTCATAATATTGTTTTATGAGTAAACCTAATGGAGTTCTCCAAAGAAAAGGTATAATACTTAAACATGCATTTTCATTTTATTTATTCCTATAAATCTTACAAATATTCATCAAAAATTATGATATATGAACAAAAATATCTCCCACATACCGATATGTTATTATGATAATATAATAATCCATATCAATCTTCCCTTTAATCAAATGGGAAATGAAATCGTCGATCATGTGTATGACAAACTACCACCTTGCGAACCAATGTGATTCGTTTTCCATCACCACCTTTCAAGTCTAGATATAGTGATGAATTTAAAATATTTATACAATATTTATGATATTATTATACCTATTTAATTCTTATATCACATATACCTTCTTACTTTCCATTCTGTGGGGGATACAACAATGTCTCTCGTGTGTACGGAGAATCAACACCTCGTGAAGTGATGAAATTTATTTTTCTTTTATACATTACATGAAAAGTAGTAAGGATAAAGTCAATGAATATATGTTATATGTATGATCTAAAAATAATTATTCTAAAATAGTATCACATATAACTTCCTAGTTTTTTATCTATTAGAAAAAAACAACGACGCTTGTGCGTACGAGCAGACTACCGCCTCTATATAGTGATGTGAGATGTTTTCATTTTTGTTTTACATGGATATAAATAAGGGTTTATTTGATTTCTATAAATTATATGTATGATATAATAATTATTCTATAATTGTGAGTTAATATATATTTTTCTTTCATTCCCTTCATCAAGATAAATGTAAATAGTGTTCATGCGTACGTATGGTCTATCGTCTCCATGAAAAATGTATTTCATTTTCTATACCTAACGTTTATAGATTAAAAAATACACAAACACACACACACACACATATATAAAATAAATATAATGGTTAAAATTATAGTTATGATGGAAATATTACTAAAGTAAAATGACCAAAAATATAAAATCAAAACATACACAATAAACAAAGTAGTTATTATGCCAAACATGATTTAATAAAGAATTATAAATAAATTGGTAATAAAAGTTCATAAGTAAATCATATATGGTATGATATATTTAATTATGTTTTTTAAATATATTTATAATAACTCTATACTTATTATAAAATAATTTTGAATGTGAATGAACAAATTCTAGACTTAAGTTAAGGGATTTATAGTCTCTCTTTTGTTTATGGGAGACATATGCCATAATCACCACTAATTTATTTTTTGCAGTGTATGTACTTCCAATTTGACATGTTATATCATTAATATTTTTTTTCATGATATTTAATTTTTATTTATATTTTATTCTTTAATTGGGATTACAATTCAAAATATTATTAAATTGGCAAGGTATTTTTATTTCAATTTATCTTATTTGGTACATACGTTATGCTATGCAACTATTTTCTTTTATTAGGTGTATATACAACTGATTTGACTTGTAATATCATGAATTTATCTATTCCTATGATATTAAAATTTTAATTAATTTTTATTATTTCATGGGGATTATGGTTTAATGTTACCAAAGTGGTAAGTGTTTTATATTACAATCTCATCATTCATCAGGATTTTTTATAATTATGCTAAAAATGATGAAATCCTATGATATATCTCTAAAGAAAATCATTTATTTTATTCTCATATATTTATTTCTGTATAATAAATGTTTTCATTTTATTTACACTCTTAAATGACTAAATAGACCAAAATATTATTTTTATAAAAAATCATCATTATTTTTCTCTAAGGTCAATTTTTTTCTTCCATATTCATGTTTTATAATTTTTTTTAAAAAATATTTCACATTACCTAAAGGATTTATTAAATAAATATTTACCCATGTTTGACTTTTTTAAAATTATTTTAAAAGGAATATTCATGTCATTTTCCAAAACAAGGTCTGTTTGGCTTTTAATGAAAATGTGGAAGGAAAATTTATGTTAACGTGTACAACATGAATAAAATTTCCCACTATTATGAACACTCAATGTTTTAAATCTTACATTATATGTTTCAGTGGTTATTTCTAAAGAAAAGTATTTTTAAATGGTTTATGTTTTAATTTTTTCTAAAGTGGAAAGGATATTTTCCTCAGAAACTGTATTAAATGATATTAAAATCTTACTTATAAGTTTACTAGATTATTTTCATGGAAAATGATTTTTAAAATATTTTATGTCACAAAAAAGTTTTTTTTTTCAAAGTGGAAATGATATTTTTCTTAAGAAAATTTCCAAGTGATCTTTTAAAATAATTTTCCATATAATATGACATCACTTGATATAACTTAATCATTAATGAGGATATAAACCAATGATTCCATTTTTATTCTTTCTGTTGATGAATTATGTTTGTGATGAAAAAAGGTTTATAAAACCTATTTGTTTTCCATGGGTTATGTTATGATTCAGTGTTTCATGAAACCCATTTATTTTCATGTGTTTTTAGATGTTTAATTTTTTATAAATCCAATTTCTTTTCATTAGTTCTAATATGAGGAATTTTTTATGATCTTATGGAAAAAATTTTTATTATTTTCATTATGTGATGGGTGGGACCTATATCTCCCTCCTATTCATTGGGTAAAAATTGATATATTATGAGATAAATAGAACTAGAATAGGGAATGAACCCATTCTAGTAAGGGTAATTGTCCATTATGATAGTATTGGGAGTGAATCTTGACTACTAAAATGTTTTAGGGAGTGAAGTGGTAGGTCGCGTGGTCAATTCCCCGAGCAAGTATATTTACTTCAATTTATTTATAGCATCGTGTGCCACACTGGCAGTTGTACCCAAACTTTTTAAATGGTGTAGAGAGTGATCCCATTTCATTATAATATTTTTATAAAATGTTATTGACTACTAAGGATATTATACTCTATGATTATGTGTTTTCTAAAATTCCATATCTTATGTCAATGTTATGATCTCATGGATTGTATTGTTTGGTTTCCTTATGATTAATGTCATATGAACTACCAATATTTAAACCATTACTCAATATTTTGATCTTTGACATGCATAGTATGTTTTTTATATATTATTCTCATGTTATTATACCCTTATACTCATGTCATGTTTACTTATTTCTATTGTTTACCCTTACTGAGCATATGAGGTCACACTTTCTTATGTTTCTTTTCCCCAGGTTATAAAGATAGGTATTATGTGTGATATGTTTAATAAGGGTGATATTTATGAGTAACTTAGTGGTATATTATGTATAACTCTTATGAACCTCTTGTTTATGTTTCCATGTTTCCAACGACACTATACATTTAAAATCCCCAAGCATGTATTTGTGTAAAGAAAGGAATATTCATATAAAAATATATTATATCTAAGTATGAGAATCTTTGGTCATTATATTTAGATTGACTAATATCTACCCCAATACTCTCCAAACATCATTTTCCAAAACCTAGAGGTTATGTTATTCTAAAAATACACATCCATGAATCCTTAAGGTGCTTTTAAAATGAGGATACCTAAATAAGAGAAATATGTTCGTATTGATCTTTTTCATGTTTATTCCTCATTAAAACATTGAAAAATGTTATATAACAATATTAAAATGATTTAATAAGTGTACCAACTATAATAAGATGTTTTTATGTTAATTTTATACCTATTTTATATCTCCTTCCCATGCACTATAAAATGATAACTTGGCTCATGCGTATGTGTGGACTACCACACCTACGAAGCAATGTGATTAATTTTTAATTTAGTATTTAAATGTATGATAATAATGATTTATTTAATGAATATATATATATGATATTTATGATATAATTATGTTTTTTAAAGTTTAATAATCACTTAATTTAATTTTGTTCCATCCATTGAAAAGTGAAGAAATTACATGTGTGTACTTATAAACTACTATCTTTATGAAGTGATGTAATTAATTTTTCATAGATTCCATACATTAATAGTTATAAATGTTTATATAATGATTAAATATGATAATTATTTAATTCTAGATATTTTGGGTATGATGATATCATGAAAAAAGGTGTAATGATCAGAACCATCAACTGAAACATGCATGGAAAATGAATTATTTTCACCCGAATATTCATTTTTTTTAATAATTATTAACAAAAGGATAATTTGAATATAATAAATATATATTTATTATAAAATAATATTGAACTCATATGAATTAGTATGGGACTTTAGGTAAGGCTTTATGTTATAATGTCATTTATTTTCAACATTGTTTATGCTAAATTTCAATTAAGGGAAATTATATGGTCCTTATCCTTTAAACTGAATATATTTTATTATAAAATTTCTATTCCAAAATTTTTCATTTAATAATACCATTTTCCTCTATTTGGTAATAAAAATGAACAAGAAAATATTTTTATGAAAAGTTGACTATATTTCATCTTTTGTCAACGAACATTTTCTTCCAAGTCCATGCTCTTTAAAATGTTTTATGGATGTTTTTATCTAAACATAAATGTTTTAGAAATATTTTTTTATATTAAATTTTACTTAATTTATATATTATTAAATTCAATCATTTCAAATATTTAACAAAAGAATCACTTTTATCTTTTTAAAAAATTGTGAAAATAATGTTCTCATTTAATGTATATGACACAAATGAATTTTCACACCATACTAACAATTATTTTTTTAAGATTTATTTACATGTATTTATGGTTATTTTAAAATATATTATTTTTCTCAATATTATAGACATTTTTTGTATCTAATAATACTGAAAGAAAAAGTCATTTTCCCTATTTTTAAATAATTAAAAAAATTCTCTTTCAAAGGTATTTTTTATCTATGTTAATATCCTTTAAGGATTTTTTTAATTTAACAGGGATATAATATTATGATACTATCCACTTTATTTTTCTATATTTCTTATGATGATTATGTTTTAAGGATTATTCTATGAAACCGATTACTTTATCATAGGTTAATTAGGTGAAAGATAAATCTTAATAAAACCCATTTATTTTTCATTAGTTATGCTTTGATAAATGAATATTTTTTTATAATATTATGGATAAAATTTAAGTAGTTTTTATTATTTTATGGTGGGATTGAAATTATATATATCTCCAATCTATTGGGTAAATAATGATATATCCTGAGATAATATAAACTACAATGGAGATTTAACCTAGTACAGTAAGTGATTCTTTCCACTACGATTGTATTTCAAGTGATCCTTGTCTAAGGAAATGATTTTCTATTCTTATGTGTTTAAAAAAAACTCATGACTTATGCTTATGATATGTTCTTATGGCTCATGATTGATTATTGATGATTCTTCACTCTATGATTCATTTATTTTTCTATGAAAATTATTTATTCCATGAACCATGATTAATGATATTTTGCTGATTCAATAAAAATTTTATAAGTCAATATCATGATATCATACCCTTGGTATTATATTATTATTACATAGGACCAACAATTGATATCTCCCATTTTTACCTTTACTGAGAATATGAGATCAACCTTTATTATGATTCCATTTCCCCAAATACTGGATAATGATATTATGTAAGATATAACTATAAGGTTTTCATGTGTAGGGAAGTTTTTGGGAGGTATTGAAGTCTTATTATGGAATAAGAAAATATGGGTATAAAGGGAAAAATACTGATAATATCAAAGGATTTGATGAATATAAACTTGTCTGTTGTGGAGGGATTAAAATATCTTATTCTGGGGCTCATCAGAGATAGGAATGACATTTTTGTAATGATGTAGTGATGGGTGAACACTTCTTCAAGTCCTCCCCAACCACAAAGACGGTGGTCTGATTAGCAACTGGAATGGTTCTGCGAACATGCCTCTTCCAATGTTCACTTTTATAAGGTTCTTGTGTCTTTAATTTTGTATTTACCTCAATCCCTTAATTATGTAAGAATGTTACACCTTGTCTCTGTACTATCGAATTTTACTTTTTTAATAAATATCTAGAGGCATGAATTGGGTGACCAATTCCTATCTTAGTTTTTTAAAAAAAACCAATATAATGGGAAAAACATGGGTTTTGTTACCTAAATGGTTTTTTAAATATGAAAAACTCTAAAACTAAAATTTATTTAGTATGTAAGTGACTCAATATTGGATATTGAAATTTTTATTACATATGACTTAAATTAGGTTTCCTAAGATAGTATTAAATCCAGTATTTAAGGAATATGTTTTTACCACCAAATTAGGGTGTATGGGTCTAGTTTTTTCTCAATTGGTATGAGAGATGGGTTTAGATAACTTTAAAGGGTTAGAAGTTCTCATATGATAATAATTTAAGAGTTACAAAAAATATTATGGGTTGTTAAGTTTAAGGATGATCCTATGTTTAAAGGCATAAATACCCTATTGATGTTTAATGTTATGGGATTTTAAGGTGACTAATGAAATTTGGGTAACTAATTATTCTATTTTAATATATCATTTAGGTATATATAACCCTTAGTTTTTACATATGATTTAGTGTGAAATTATTTTGGAAGAATTTTATTGGTGATTTATTTTGAAAGAAACACATAAAAATTATGGATAATACATTATATGATGATGAGGTAATTATGGTTAATATGAATAAAGGGGATACCATATTTTGGGAATAGATGATATTGAAAATTTATTTGGTGAAAAATTTATTAAAGTTATTTTTGAGGAAGTTCACTATATTTGAAATAATATATGATTAAGGAAAACATATTATCATTTTCTAGTATGGAATTTTATCTCAAGAATTAGTATCATGTTGACTAGTATATGCATGCAATTTTTTGATTTTTTATGGGCACTCAGGTTATTTTTGGAAATTATTATTATATTTTTGGGAATATATGATTAGGGTATAAATGTTATTTATGTGACTTAATGATTAATTAATGTTATTTAAGGATAAATATTAAGTTGATCTTGGATGAATATGTGATTAAATCTTTCTAATTTTAGGTTTTGATATTTTCAAGCATATTTTAGAAGATTTTTAATGTTAATTATTTATGGAATGATTTAAGTTAAAAATTGGGGGTTATTTTTGACGTTTTAAATATTTATGTATAAAATCCTATTCTTATTTGACATTATAATAACATATGCCGACCATTTTGGTTTTGGTTAATGGGTAGAAATATAAGGAATATTTTTTCATCCTTTTTCAGATCCCATGATCCATTAAAAGATATTTTTTATACTCCAAGGATAAAAATTTCATCATGGTTATTTATATTATGACATTAATTAGAGGTGGAAAATTCTTTAAACACAACCTAAGGTTGAAATTGTTGGAATAAATCATGTAAGTTTATTCTAAAAAATTATATATCTTATTGTTAAAATAATTCCTCAAATTATTAGGAAAATAAATCTATCAATTCCTATGTGTAAAATATTACTCATCAATGAAGGTATTCTTTATGAAAATCATTCACAAAAACGATTCTACTAATGTAAAATTCATAGTTTATGAAATATTTATGAAATTATAAGTTTCCTTGTCTTAGCATAGACATTAAAATACTTTTAAAAAGTAAATGTAATCAATGTGGATTAAAATTTATTTCTTTCCACTTATGCATATTTATCTTCTACTCCTTAGAATTGGTTTTGAAAATGTTTCAAACCATTTTTATCAGACATTTGATAAAATTGTGATGTTATAATTTCTTTAAAGGGGTAAAATGTAACACCCCGTGATTTTAGAATGTATTTTATTTTAAAAATATGATATGTGCAATAGTTTTTAAAACATGAAACACTACTCTTAAAAAACCAGAATATACAATGGAAATATTATTATTAAAATATGATTTTTATAACATGGCCATTTTTTTGGATGGTGTGAATAAGAGTAACTGCATTATGAAATATATGTTGGAATTTTTTAATTATTCAAATTTATTGATTTTTTTTCTAGAATATAATTAAAAAATTATTAATGATATTAATTAAATTACATAATGTTAAGACCAATTAATGTTTAAATGTGTTATTTTCTTATAAATGTAAGTTTTTATTATATTTTATACTGTTTATTTTAAAAAATAAATTTATCAATTTATGAATTTTTATTTTATGAAATTAAGAACATTTATTATTCACTATACCAAAATTAACTTGTGGTAATTTTTTTGGGATTTTATAGAATGATTTGATTTTTGGGTGAATAGTGAAAAATACTGATTTTACAAATAATTTCACTTTTATGACATTATCATGTTATAAGAATGAATTTAATTTTCATGAAAAATTTATTATATAAAAAATATATATTTAATAATAAACATAATGTGTCTGAAAATATAATTTTGAACATAAAAATATATATTTTATATAGTGGAAATGTAATTAATGTTTTTATTCAAATAAAAACTATTTTAGGTACTCCTCTTTTAATATAATTTTAACAATGTTCCTTTCAGTTCCAGTTTTGTTTCAAATTTTAACATTTACTTTTTATTTAATATAATTTAATTTAATTTTTGTGAATTATTATTTTACATTATTTTGGTATAAAATCATTTCTTATTCTAAAAACATGTAATTTTTCTAAAAATGGTTTTTCATTGTGTTTTGGGAACATATATTAAAAATAATTTTTTAATATATAAAGAAATTTAATTATAAAAAATGGAATTAAATTTTAGGATTATAATTATCTAATATTGTAATGAGGTTTATTTTGTTTTTGGTTATAATAAATAGTAACCATGGTAAAAGTTTATCACCTCGGTAAAGGGTGAAATGGGTTAATCAGGGTTAAAAAAATGGGATAGGGTCTCAAAATATCTCAATAACTTACCATTTTTTAATTAGATGAGTTTATTTTGACCAAACATATCCACTATTCTAAAATATTTCAATTTCACACCATTTTTCTTTGATAATGACATTTATATTATTTTAAGTAAAGATTAATTTCAAAATGTCAGTCTCTATATTATAATATATTTTATATGTTTTAATAAGAATAAAAGTTGTTATGAATTAGTATAAATGGTTATTTGGAATATTAATAAATAATTTTTATTATATAAATTTACTTTTAATTATTTATAATGTTATATTTTCCTAAAACACATACGCATCGCTGATGTAGTGCTTGTGTAAGTGGGTGAAAAATAAAAGTAAATAGTTTAAAAATATTAAAAGTAATGTGTTTTGGATAAATTAAATTATTTAATGTCTTTTATGGATCAAATTAAATTTAAATAACATTTAAAATATTAAATGAATGTAAATATTGATGTTTCTATTGTCAAATTATGTGAATACTTCTAAAAATGACTTTAAGGATATTTTAGGTTAAAAAAATTAATTAATTGTTTTAAAAATCATAAAAAACTTATAATTTATAAAATTAATGTTAAATATATGATCATATCAAAAATATTACATTTTTTATCCACTTACCATTTGATAATGAAATTATTGACCCTTAAATACTAATTATCCTTTTTTCCACAGCAATTGTTAAAAAGGTTAACAAGGAATTAATCTAAAGATATAAGGTTTAAAATAACCTATTTTCTATAAACAATATTTTGAAATTTATTTATACCCTATATAATCCCAAATTATAAATGGATCCAATTTGGATACACTTTTCCATGAATGTGAAAATATATTATATTAAATTTTATAATAATTACAATTTTGTCACTTCCCTCACTTCTAAAAGGGAACCTCCTTTATTCTCTTATCCAAGGCATGTGATAAATTTTTCTCAACAAATCACTATAAAATACTCACCAAACATCCTTATCCATGGAATTAATGTTACCATATAATAATATTTAATGTGCTTTTCATTAGAGGATAACTAAAGAAGAGGTATATGTTTTTACCAATCATTTTCATGTTTTTTCTTCTCAAACCTCATAAAAATGTTTTATATCTATATTTAAATCATAGAATAATTATATTTAATTTAATTATATTTTTTATGTTAATGGTTTAACTATTTTCTATGTCATTCCCATACCTTGGAAAATGGTAACGTAGCCCGTGCGTAAGTGTGGACAACCACCTCTACAAAGCGATGCAATTATTTTTTCATTTCATCTTTACATGGGTAGTCATGAGGATGTATTTAATGAATAAAAATGATATATATGAATTAATTATGATTATATTATTTTTATTTACCTTTCTTTCATTTCATCCTTTGAAAAGTGAAAACGTCACCTTTGTGTACATACGGACTTCCGTCTCCACGAAGTGTTGTAATTCATTTTTCATCACCAATTTATATGAATGGTTATAAGGTATTTATAAGAAATAAATTTTATACTTATAAAATTATTGAGACTCTTGAGATTATGAGACCATAGAAATGGTGTAAGGACCCGAACCATCAAATCGAAACATGCATTCAAAATAGACTCATTTTCACCCGAATGTTCATTTTAATGGTTTTTTTAATAAAAGGACAACCAAAGATTATAAAGAAATGATAAATAGTAATTTAATTATGAATATGGTTCTATAATATATTTATAATATATCAATATTTATTATATAGTATTTTTGAATGCGTATAAATCAATATAATACATGAGGTAAGGGTTTATGTTATAATCTCATTTTCTTTCATAATTGTCTATGCTAAATTTCAATTAAGGAAAATTATTTAGTCTTTATATTTTAAAAACAATATATTTTATTATCATTAAGTTATTCCTATAATTTATAAGTAATAATACCATTTTATATTCTTTGGTACTAAAAATGACTGAGAAATTTTTTTTAATAAAAAACAACCTTATTTCCTTTTAGGTTGATGAACTTTTTTCCTCCATGTTCATGTTCTTAAAAATTTTTTATAGATGTTTATATCTATATATAATTTTTTGATAAATATTATTTTTAATACCTTGGAATTTATTAAATAATCATTAAAATTAATCTTTCAAATGTTTTACATATGAATCACTTTCTAAATTTTACCAAAGTTTTAAAATAATGTTCTCTTTTAATACATACAACATGAACAAATTTTCTCACTATTATAACAAATATCTTAATTGATGATTCCTTTAAAATTTTCTCTGGTAATTTTGAAATAAAATATTTTTTTTAATATTATAGAAATTTTTAGTTTTTAGATATCAAATGAAAAGAATATTTTCACTATTTTCAAATAAAATGATCAAATTCACTTTTGATGGAATTTTTCATTTATGTGAACATCATTTAAGAAATATTATGATTAATTAGGGTTATGATCTTATGATACCATATGATTTATTTCTATAAATTCATTTTGACGATTATGTATTAATAATTATTCTAATAAACCTATTACTTTCCCACAACTTAATTACGGGGTGGTGAAATTTTTATGAAATTTGTTTCTTTTTAATGGGGTATGTTGTGATGAAATAGTAAGTATTTTCATGAAATTTTAGCAAAATTATGTAGGGTTTTAATTATTTTATGGGTGGGACTGAAATTATATATCCCTCCAATTAATTGTGTAATGAATGTTATCTCAAAAGATAATATGCACTCGAATGAGGAGTGATCTCGATTAAATAAGGAAATTTATCCACTATGACAGTCTTGTAAGTGATACTTGACTAAGGAAATGATCTTATATGCTTATGTTTATTCCAAAATTTATGCCTTATACTTATGATATGTTATCATGGATCATGATTGATTATTGATTATTTTTTCCTTTAATGAATTGAGACTTTTGTTACGAGAAATCCTTAAACTATGACTCATGATTAATGATATTTGACAGATTGGGTATGAATTTCATAAGTTATGATTATTATATCATACCCTTATGCTTATCTTATTATTATATATAACCATCAATTAATATTTATCATATTTAACCTCACAAATAATATGTTCTCACATTTATTTTGTTTTCATTTCCTTTGGTTATGAAGAATGATATAATATAAGATATGACTTGAAAGGATCATGTGTGTAAAATTTTGTAGGATATTTTTAAGTATTCTTTTGGAATAAGAAAATCTTGTAATAATAAGAAAAATGCACATATTATGAGAAATATATGGGTTTTTTTACATAAAGGATCTTTCTTAACTCTTTAAAACACAAAACCTAAAGTTATTGGATGTATAAGTCACTCAATGTTGGATATTGATATTGTATTCATCAATGATTAAAATTGGTTCTCCTATGTTGGCATCAGATATAATATGTAAGGAATATGTTTTTTAGCACCAGGTTCAGGTGTATGGGTATTGAGCTATCTCAATTAGTATTAGAGAATATTTTAGAGAACTTTAGAGATTATGATGTCATAATATGTGGATAATTTAAATTTTAATGAAACCATTGTCGGTTGAAAAGTTTAAGTATAATCATAAGTTTAAAGTCATCAATACCCATTTAATGTTTTTATAATGGTATTTTAAAGTGAATAATGACATTCATGTTTAACATGTGATTTAGTGTGAAATTGTTCATGAAGAATGTTATTAGGGATATCAGTTGAAATAAAAACATAAACATTAAGTTTAATAAATTATATAATGATAAGGTAATTTTGGTTAATGATAATAAAGGTTCTATGATATTTTGGGAGTATATGAGATTGAAAAGTGATTTCTATACTAAAGGACTAAAGTTTTTTTTGGGGATGTTCACTATATTGGGAACATTATATGATTAAGGTAAACATAATATTTTTTCTAGGATATAATTTTATTTTATGAATAAATATTATGTTAACGTGTAGAATAATATAAATTTTCATTATAGTTTAATGGTGATTAGGGATATTTTGTGAAATGATTTGTATATGTTGGAGAATATATGATTAGGTTATATATATTTTTGTTATGTGACTTTATGAGTGATTAAAGTTATTTAATTATAAGTATTAAGTTTATCTTTTAAGAATATATGATCATATATTTCTGATTTTAGGTTTGAAATTTAGTCAAGAAATGTTTTGAAGAGTTTTATGATTAATTATTTATGGAATGATTTAAGATGAACTTTAGGTGTTATTGTTGAGGTTTCAAAGATTCATGAATAAAAGTTTATTCAAATTAGATGTTATATTAACATGTACTAACCATTTTTATTTTTTTTAATGGGTAAAAATATGAGGAATAATTTTTCATCCTTTTTTAGATCCTATTATCCATTAAATGATAATTTTATTGCTTCAGGAATGAAAAAATCATCATGGTTATGTATATTACAACATGAAGAAGAGGTGAAAAACTAGTCCAAACATAACCAAATGATGAAATTATTAGAAGGATTCAAGTAATAATATTCTCTCACATTCTATATCTATAGGGTAAAATAAATCCTTAATCTTAATAAAGAGTAATATAGATCTATTAAGTCCTATTTTGAAATATTACATATCCATGAAGGTATTATTTATAAAAATCTTTCAGAATTATGACTCACACAATAAAAAATTCATGGTTTGAGAAATATTTATAAAATGATAAGTTTCCCAGTATTAATATAGAAATTAAAGTAAATTTAAAACGGAAAAGTAATAAATGTGGATTAAAAGGTATTTCTTTATATATATATATATATATATATCTTCCGCTCCTTATAATTGATTTTGAAAATATTTTGATCACTTTTTATCGCACATGAGATAAAATTTCAGGGATTCTATTTCTTAAAGGGGGAATAATATAACACCATAAGATTTTATAATTTTATTTATTTTAAATAAATATACTCTTTGATAATATGTACAACAAAAAAAATTATTTCAAGAAAACTATAATATACTATGGAAATATTATTATTAAAATATGATTGTTATAACATATTAATTGGTTTACTGGGTATGAATAAGATTAATTAAATTATGAAATATATTTTGAAAAGTCTTCCTTATTCAAATATATTTACTAGTGTTGAGTAAATAAGTACTGAATTATGAATTATAAGAACAAAATCACATTCGATTACAAATAGTTAAAATTTAAGATTTATTTTTCTATAAAATCATGTTTTCCCTATATTTTTAATTTTGTATTTCAAAGAAAAATTTATAAATTTATAAATATTAATTTAAATAAATTAATTTTATTTTCGGATTTATAATATCAAAATTTTATTAGTGTGTATTTTTAGGATTTTTCATAAATAATCTATTTTTGTGTGAATAATTAAAAATATTGATTTTATAAATAATGTCAAATTTATGACATTATCAAGACATAATAATGAATTGAAATTTTATGATTTTTTATAGAACATATATAAATTTATTAATTAAAATAATTTATTTAAAAATATAGTGTTGAATAGATAAATTTATGTTTGACATTATGGAAATCTAATTGATGTCATTATTCAAATAGAAAATATTTTTGATACTTCACTTTTAATGAATCTTTCGAAAGGTTCTATTAAATTTTGTTTTTTTAAGTTAAATAATTATATTTTTTAATTAAAATAATATAATTATTTCAAGGTGAAATAAAAATTTTCATGATTTTGGTATAAAATCATTTCTTATGCTTAAAACATGCATTTTTTCTAAAAACAATTTTCATCATAATTAGAAAACTTATATTAAAAGTAAATTTTTAAAACTTATGTAAATTTAATCATAAAAAATGAATTAATTATTTAGTATTATCATGTTCTCATTTTTTAATGACTTCCATTTCATTTTTTATCATAATTAACAGTAACTATGGTAAATGTTTATCACCCTAGAAAAGGCTAAGATGAGTTAATCAGGGTTAAAACTATGTGATAATTTCTCAAAATCTCTAAAAAAGAGCATTTACTTCATTGGATAAGTTTATTTCGACCAAAATCATCCTATATTTGAAAATATGGAAATTTGGTGCCATTTTCCATGGATAATGACCATTATATTATTTTAAGTAAAAAATAAGTATAGAATGCTACTCTCTTTCTTTTAAAATCTTTAATATGATTTCATAAGAATAAAAATATTTAATAAATGGTTATAAATGATTATTTAAAATATTGAATTTTTTTTTAAATTATTGTTAATGGTATAATTACCTAAAATGCGTACACATCGCTAATGTAGTGCAAGTGAAAGATAATAAAAAATTAAAGTAAATAGTTTTAAAATATTAAACAAGATGTGTTTTTTCAGGAGTTAAAGCCTTGGAATATTTTTATGGATAAAAATTAAAGGTAATTAATTTTTTAAATTTAAAAATTCTAAATCCACAGTAATATCGATCTTTTAATGTAAAATTATCTGAATAGTCCTAGAAATGAATTAATGGATATTTTATGTTAAATAATATTTAACTAATTGTTTTAAAAATAATAATAATTTTATAATTTTTCAAGTTAATATAAAATGGTTATAGATAACATTCATTCTCCACTTATGTTCTAATTTACATTTTAGAATGACAATATTGACCCTTAATGTCTAAGTATCTTGTTAACACGATAAGGGTTAAAAAGTTTAATGTGGGGATAAACTAAAGAGATGAGGGTTATAATAACATAAAATATTTTCCAAATATTATTTTTGAAATGTATTTAAATCATATGTAATCTAAAATTATGAATTTATCCAACTTGGAGCCAATTTCCCATTAAAGTGATCTTATATTATTTTGATGTTTGAAATAATTAAAACTGTGTCACTCCCCTTGCTTATAAAAGGGAACCAAATATCATCTTTTATCCACACCACATGAACCATATATCTCAAAAATATATTCCAAAATAATCTTAAAATATCATTATCTATGACATTAAGGTGTTTTTATTCCCAAAATACCCATCCAATAATCCTTATGGTGCTTTTCAAAGGAGGATACTCAAACAAGAGATATATGTTCTTACTAATATTTTTCATTTTTCATTTTTCTTAAAGAACCTATAAATGTTTTATAAACATATTAAAATGATATAATAAGTATATTTAATTTAATTATATTTTTTATTATTAATTTTATAGTCATTTTTTATCTCCTTCCCCTTCATTGGAAAATGATAACGTCGATTATGTGTATATGTAGACTACCACCTCTACAAAGTAATGCAATTGTTTATGAATTTCTTATTTACATGGATAGTTACAAGGATATATTTAATTAATATATATATATATATATATATGATATATATGATATAATTATGTTTTTTAATAATTAATTATTATTTAACCTTCTTCTGTTCCATCCATTAAAAAGTGAAAACATCACTTGTGTGTACATACAGACTATTGCCTCTACGAAGTAGTGTAATTAATTTTTCATAACCACTTTATATGAATGGTTATAAAAGTGTTTATAATGAATAAATATGATACTTATTACATGATTTATATTCTATATATGGTAAAAAATAACCAATGTGCTTGGATTGGAACCATAAAACCAAAACGTTCATGGAAAATGGACCAATTTCCACCAAAATATTCATTTTAAGGAAGAATTATTAATAAAAGATAATTGGAAATTATAAATGGATAACATAAATTAATTTATGTATGAATATGACTTTATAAAATATTAAAAATAATTATATATTTTTTATATTAAAGGATTGAATTCAAATTAAGTAAGATGGGACTTGAGGTAAGGGTTTATGTTACAATTTCATTTATTTTAGAGATTTTCTATGATAAATTTCCATTGAGGGAAATTATATGGTCTTTATCCTTTAAACTATATATATTTTATTATCCTATGGTTATTATAGTAATATTAAATTAGTAGTATAATTTCTTCTACATTAGTACTTAAAATGGCCAAGAAAATGTTTTTAAGAAAAGATGACCTTATTTCCTATTTGGTTGACGAAAATTTTATTCCAGGTCTATGTTCATCAAAATGATTTATGTTTTTATATATATATATATATATATTTGAGAAATATATTTTTGAATAACTTTGAAACTTTTTATAAATGATTAAAATGAATATTTTTAAATGTTTTGTGTATGACTTGCTTCTGCCTTATTACAAAAGTATAAAAAGAATGTTCCCTTTTAACATAAAAGGCATAAAAAACTTTTACTTATATTTAACTATTCTTTTCATTGAAACATATTTCATAATTTCTCGTGGTTATTTTCAAATAAAATAATTTTCTCAATATTATAGTAATTTTTAGTTTCAAAATATACTGAAATAAAATGATATCTTCCCTACTTTCAAACAAATGTTTAAATTATCATTTAGATGTATTTTTCATCTATGTAACATACTTTAAGGATTATTATGATTCACTAAGGATATGATATTATGATACCGTCTAATTTTTTTCTATGTATAGCTTGTGAAGATTTTGTTTTATAGATGATTATATAAAACCCATTACTTCCCCATGTGTTAATTAAGTGATGGTAAAATATATATGAAACATGTTTATTATTCATGAGTTATGCTATGAAAAAATGATGAATGTTTTTGTGATATTTGGAAAATTTATGTATGGTTTTAATTATGTGATTTGGGGACCTGAAATTATATTTCCCTTTAATGCATTAGATGAATAATGATATATCATGAGATAATATGGACTGGAATGAAGAGTGAACCCATTTCACTAAGGGAATGTGTCCATTATGATAATCAGGTATGTGGGCCTTGAATAAGGAAATGTTTTTTATATTCTTATGTGTATGCCAAAAAATTATTTCTTATGATTATGGAACATTCTCAGGGATCATGATTGATTTTTGATGATTTCACACTCATAATACTTATAACTTTTATTATCAAAAATCCTTATACCATGACTAATCATAAATGATATTTAAATGATTGGGTATTAATTTAATAATTTATTATCATTATATCATACTCTTATGATTATATTATTATTACATATGACCATATATTGATATATATCATGTTTACCTTTACTGGGCTTCCAAGCTCACTCTTTTTTATGTTTCCATTTCCTTAAGTTATGAAAAATGATATTACGGAAGATATGACTAGAAGGATATTAGGGGTGGAATAATTTATAGGAGTTATTGAAGTATTCTTATCAAATAAGATAACCTAGGTATAAAGGAAAAAAAATCAATATGATGAGAAAGAATGGGTTTTTTTACATAAAGTGTTTTTCATAACTATCTAAAACTCTAAAACTAAATGGTCTTAGGAATGTAAGTGACTCAATGTTGGCTATTGATATTGTAATTATGGATTATTAAAATTAGTTCATTTCAATTGTTATATAAACAAGTATATAATAAATATATTTTTAGAACCAGATCTGGGTGTACGAGCCTCTAACTATTTCATAAATTTTCCAATGGAAGTCTTGACTAGAATTTTCTAGAGTAAAGTTTCACTAAAATTTTCCAATGTAAGTTTCCACTAGAATTTTAAGATGAAAATTTCCATTGGAATATTATAATTAAAATGTTATCCTTTTCACAATAATATATCACTAAAATTTTCAAATATAATATATGGGTGTACTATTTAAGTGGAGTACTCCATTGGGAAATTATGGTGGAATATTCTAGTGTAATTTTCCATTTAAACATTCCACTATATTTTTTAAGTTAAAATATTCCAAAAAATCAAATGGAACTCAATTTCCATTTCTAATTCCCTTTTATTTTCCCTTTCCATTTCCATTGTCAAGATTTATATGTACAATATAATAAATTTTTCAATTTTTATTTTCTAGTATATTATCCTTTTGAAATTTTTCAAAATAATTTTCTTATAAAATTTTCATTTCCAATGGAATTTTTAAGAGGATTTTATAATGTAATATTCCCCATGATTTTTTCAATACAATTTTGCAATATATTATTAAATATGATTTTTAGATGGAATTTTACAATGAAAATATTTAATGGAATTTATAAAGAAATTTTATAATTGAATTTTCCTATAAAAATTACATATTTATTTTCTAATGGATTTTTCCACTTGATTTTCCTGTGGATTTTTCTAGTGATTTTAAATATTATTTTTCAAGTGGGATTTTTATTATAATTTTGTATTAATGATTCCATATGAAATTTTTATATCTATTTATTGAGTGGATTTAAATGTGGGATTTAATAGTGTATTTATCTATTGCAATTTCCCATAATATTTTTATTAAAAAAATTTAAATGAGTTTTCCTATAGAATTTTTCTTTTGAATTTTTGATGGTTTTTTATTTCTTTAAAATAAAATCATTATCTTTTTTATTATAAAAAATTAATTATCCTTTAAAAACAATATGCAATTCCATTAATATTATTCCATGTCATTAAAAATCTATTCCAAAAAATATTTGAACATTTTATAAAATGTTTTTATATTTATTTGGAGAGAATATAATTTAAAAAATAATATTTATGGGAGTTAAATATAACAATAATTTTCTTTATATTTTATAAAAAAATTAACTTTTTTTCATTTCATAAAAAATATCTTTATTTTACCAAAAATTGAAAATAATTATTTACTATATAATTTAAAAGATAAAAATATATGTGAAAATAAAACTTGTTTTCTAATTTGTTTTATAAGTGTGTTATGATTGAATTTTTTATTTCAATATAAGGAATTATTTTTAAAGGGATATAAAATTTACAAATTTTTTTAAATAATTTAAATTTTTTATTTTTGTAAAATATAATATCATATTATTTGTTTAAAATTATTCAATTGTTTTTACTTCTCTATAAAAGAAGAAATTTTTTATAGTTATAAAAAATTATTAATTTTATAAAGATCCTAAAATATTCTATTTATTTTAAATTTTAATACTAACATTTTATTGGTCATGAAAATAACATAATATCATATTATTAATTTTGTAACCTTAAATATAGAAAAATATCTATATTTCAATTTGACGATAATAAAAAAAATTAAAGTTTAAAAAATTAATAATGAATATATTTATTTTATAAATTAATTTGAAATTTAAAAATATTTTAAAATATATGAAATTTATTATTATTATAAATTCATCATAAATTATAAAATTTTAAACATAGATAATATTTTTTACCATAATACTAATTTTTTTATTTTTTTATATAATAAAAACATTGTAATTTTTATTAAAAGAAAAATTTATTAATTTTTTAATGAATAATACTTTTTAAGAATTAAATTATTTATTTATCTAAATATTAAATCTATAAAAAAATTATTATTGGGTTAAATATCGAACTAATATATTAAAATTAATGATTTTACTTACAAATATTTTTAATTTTATATAAAATTACAGTTTTTTAAATTATTCATAATTTATTAAATTGTGAACAAATTTTTTTATTTCTAAAAAACAAAACATCAATCACACAAAAAATTAATGATCAATTTTTTTATGAATTAAATAAAAAATTATTAATATTTTGAAATAGAAAAACTTTATTATTTTATAAGAAATACATCAAGTTTTATTGAATAGAAAACATAAAGAATATTTTTTAGAATAACAAATCATATTTCTTTTTATGATTTGATATATAAGTTTTAATTTTATAAAATACATAATATTTTCTATTTTTTTAGATTCTTAAAAAATTATAAATTTCATATCTTTAAGAACATTTCCTTATAGTAGTATCAAATTTTTAAATTTTTAAAATGATGAAAAGATTCTTATTTTTATGAAAATATAAAATATATTAATTTTTTATGGATATAATAGTTGTACCATTTTTTTAAAGGATGGGATAAAAATATTAATATAAAAAATGGTAGGTGAATTTTTTTATTTAAAATTTGTGATATTTTCTCATGATAGATATAATCCTAGGTATAATGGATAAAATAGTAAAATAAGTGTACAAGAGACGATAATGATAAGTTTTTATGGGACTTGTGAGCTTTGTGTTTCTTGAGTTCCAATATCAATTCATGAATCGTTCATCGATGACATCCTTATATACTCAAAGTCAGAGGAGGATAATATTGAGTATCATAAGGTTGTTTTTCAAGTCCATTAGAAACATCGACTCTACAGGAATTCGTCTAACTATAAGTTTTGGACATGTGAGTTTTATTTTATTAGGTGTGCAATTTCTCAGCAATGAGTAGTAGTCGATACTTTAAAAATTAGGGTGGTTGTTTTTTTGGAAGAACCTAAGAATTTAGTAGAATTACATAGTTTACTTAGTGTCACAAGTTATTATCAAAGGTTTAGGTTTGATTTCTCTTGGATTATAGCCTTATTGGAAGTCTTGACTAGGAATGTATATGATTTCATATAGATTGATCAATATACGGCGGATTTTTACTACTTTAAGAGAAGGTTAATCAATGATCATGTTCTTTAATTTCTATAGGAAGGAGCAATGATCATGGTTTTATGTGATTCTTCATGTCTTAGTTTGGGTTTTATACTGATATAGTAGAGTGTGGTGATATCATATGGCTCTAGGAAGTTACACCCTCATAATTATAACTATTCCATTCATGATCTCGATCTAGTAGTAGTGATGTTTTCTTTATATATATGGTGTAACAACCTCATCAATGAATGATTTTTGGTCTTCATATATAAAAACATCATGAGGTATATATTCTCTAAGCAAGATTTCAATTTTCATTAGCATAGGTGGATGGAGTTATTACTTGATTATTTCTTCAAGATCTCTTACGCCTTGGGGAAAGGGAAGGGAGTTGTTGATTCACTAGGTAGGATGTTGAA
Organism: Viscum album; assembly: GCA_963277665.1. NCBI lineage: Eukaryota > Viridiplantae > Streptophyta > Magnoliopsida > Santalales > Viscaceae > Viscum > Viscum album. The sequence goes on along the minus strand of OY728159.1, from coordinate 1,232,825,658 downwards.
AAGAGATGATTTTTTTGAGCTTGGATATGCTTTTAGAGTGATTTAAGATCTTTTTTTGATAAAACATGATGCATAGAAGACTTGTTATATAGGATACATATACTGAATGAAAGTATAATCTTCATTCTTGTAGTAGGTTTTGGGATTTCATTGGGAAGATTTAGAGGTATAAGTGATGTGGGATTGCATATTTCATGGTGACACTTCTGAGGGATTGTCAGAGGTTGATCAACATCAGATGTTGTTTTGAAGAAGATTTTTTATTTTGTTAGTGATGCATGAGGATGTTCTTCATGAGTTTCGTAGTCCAACCTTACTAGTGTATGTTGATATATCTAAGATGTATCATAACTTGAGGAGTTAGTTCTTATAGTCAGGGAAAAACAAATCTATATTGGAGTTTATATCGTGATGTTTGGTCTGTCATTTGGTGAAGTAAGACCATTTTGTTTCAGGTAGTTTTTTATAGCCAATAGATTTACTGAAGTTATTGTAGGAGGTAATTTTGATGTATTTTTTTCCTGGTTTTCCTCAATATCAAGGAGTATGTGATGTTATTTGGATTGATGTTGATGAGTTAAAAAATTTGAATCGTTTTTATTTATTCAAAGAGTTTATTATTGTAGATGTTTTGTAGAGTTGATATGTGGAAAAGATTGTGAAGGTTCATAGGGTACCATGGATTATCATCTCTAATCAAGACCCTAATTTTACATCATTATTCTAGTGAGGCCTTCATTATTATGTTATCTCTCATATACACCTTAACACTTCTTTCTTGACCCATGTGGTCAGTTAGAAAAATTAGACCATCCAAAAATTAGAGGACATGTTGTGTACCTTTGTTTTTCATTTTGATAGATTATGTGATAATAACCTACCCTTAGTTTAGTTTTATTATAATAATATCCCTCACTCTTCTATTATCATGGTTTAATTCAAGGTGTTGTATGTGTATCCTTATAGATCTTTGTTGTTCTATACTAGGATTGGGTAGTTGGTAGTCTTTAGACCAAATGTGGTATAGAGCATGAATGAAAATTTTTAGATGATTTAATGAAAAATAAATATAGTCCAATACTATAAAAATTATTATATTTAACATATGAGGAGACTATTGGAGTTCAAGGTTAAATATCGTGTGTTATTGAGGATTTACCCTTATCATGGTTATCTTTGGATTAGTTGAGGGAGTAAAATTTCTCCTCGGTATATCATCCCTTTTGAGTTATTGGCATGTATCTGTGAGGTGGTGTATTAGTTAGTGATTCCCACCATAACAAGGAAGTATCCATGATATTTTCCACATTTCAATGCTTCATCGATATCTTTATGGGGACTCTAGTATCCGTAATTTGGGAGAGTTATATGAAGAGGATGACGTGACATTCATGGAGTGGCTAGTTAAGATTCAATATTATCAGAAGAAGGTATTGTCTGGGTGTTTCATTCCCATGGTTCATGTTTTTATAGGAATAATGGCTTGGAGGAATGTACATTGGAATGTGATTCATATATACACACTTAGTACCTTAAGCTATTTTTAACCTTATTTTTTCATGATATTGAGTTGTTTTTTTTTTGAAATTTTGATTTAAATTGTTTATTTCCAATATTTAATTGTTCTTCAGTGGTGGAATTGTTCAGTTTGAGAGATATCTCTTATGATGTGTTTGGGTTTGGTAGTTGTTTTTTTCTTCCATGGTATTTTATTCTCAAGAATGATAATCATTTGTGTAGAATCTTATGTAAATTTCTATACCTTATTAACCAATTTATTTATTTATTTTGGTTGTTAGTGGTTTTGGGAGAAGGTTAAAGGAAGGGAGGTGTTTTTAGAGATGAAAATTTAGCTGGAAGGGAGGTTTCATGGAATGGCTACGAGTGTCACTCTATAAAGGGGTGGTTATAAGAGAGGGTTGTTATGCAATATTGTAGGTCATACCATAAAGGGTTAATTCCCAGTGTGGTTCTTATATCATGGTGTTGGGTGTACACCATGTGAGTTAGGTGCCGCAATACTTCAAATAAAATTTCTGGTCATGGGGTGACTCGATTAGGTTACATCATGAAGGTTTTTGAATAAGATTTGGAAAAGTCAAAACCTTATGTTTCAGAGAAAACATTATGTGTGGATTTATTACTCTAATGCATTTTCCTTTCTACTTTTCTATTCATAGTGTGATGGGCTACAATCATAGTGTGAATAAGAATGGGGGAGTTTATTTATTTTTCTTGAGTTTCCATCACTGTGTGGTCATAGGTGTCCTGGTGTGAAGTCCTGTGTGGATGAGTTAATGGTTATACATTTTGGGGCATCATTACCCTATGGTGTTTTGTTTCATCATGGATTGACTCGACTTTATCACTAAGATTTTCTGGAATTATAATATCATATCATGGTGATGGGATTTACACCATGACCTTACTTTATCATATCAAATTTAAAAGTTGGATATGTTTAAAATGGGGGTGGGGAGATAAGGTTGATTATGGAATTATTTTCATATATTTGTTTTATTTTTCCCCACCATGGAAAGAAAATGACATTCCATGCCATGATTCATTAATTTTCCAAATTTAGTATATATATGAAATTCCATCTGGATTCTTATATATTACTTCATTTTTTTCTTGTAACCCTAAGAAATTAGAGGTGAATCTTATAGATCTTTGAGTTACCTTAAATTAGATTTGATCTTTGTATTTGAGAGATCAACCACTTTGTGGTCTAAGGGGATTTCTTCCTACCATTATTTTGGGTTATCCTCCTATTTTATTCTTAGAAAGGCCATGAAAGTAGTTTTAATATTTTTACTCATCTTGTTTTATGGTTTTGATGGAGTTTTTTATTCTTTATGAGGTTGAGTATTCCCTTTCATGTTCTTGGATTTATGATAATTACATCCTGAAGTTTGTTGAGTGATTGTTGAAGCTTAAGTTAAGGTAGGGGATTTGTGAAATCTCCAACTTTATTTTATGTAAATTGTGTAAATATCATGCTTTTTATTTCATTTATGTATGATAAGGATTAACATATTAATGTTAATTAAATAGAAAAAATTATATTTAAGGGGATATGTTAATTACATGTGTTTTATATAAATCTATGATATTTCATGTGATTAATGAATGTTGGATATTTATATTATATAGACTTCATTATTATTATTGAAATAATTAGATCACCTTTAAAAAAACTTAATTACTTAAAGGTGGTAATAAATCAGTTGTGTGATTCTATAATTGAGGTGATGTTGTTCTTGCAAGAGGCGTTGAAGTGGAATAAAGGTGTAACACCCTGTGTTTTTATGAATTATTATTTTTTAATAATTTATTTTTCTTTTATGGCTTGCATTACATGCAACACCAAGTTAATCTTGTGCAACATTCAACACTGTCTTAGCTTACATTATAAGGAAAATTAATTTTTAACAAAACCATGATAAATGATTAATTTAATTATTTAAACATTTCTGTTATAACCTAATATTTAAACATAGTGATATGAATAGTAATAACTAATTTTTAAAATATTAATTATAATTATTTCATATAAATAAAACACATTGATAATAAAATAAATAATTTTCATTAAAGTCTATATATTTCAAAAATATTATTTTCTCAAAAAATGTTTTTATGTGTTTTTGTGGAAAATAATAAAATTAATTTCTAAAACTTTTAGAAAATGAATTTTATAAAAAAAATCATTTTTGAATTCGTAATTTCAAAATTATTAAATGGTTAATTTTTATCATTTTTCTGAAAATTTTCTTTTTTTGATGAATAGAGAAAAAATATTGAATATTAATTGAAAACCGCATTTTAATTTAATTTATTTATAAAGATAAATTATATTTTAAATTAGTTTTAAGGTTTAATTAGTTCAATTATACATACATTAATCCAATTTAGGATATTTGAATCAATTTCATATTGAAATTGGATATAAAAACTTTGTAAAAGTTTGATCATTTTCTCTTTAAAAACCTATTTTTTCATCACATATGCGAGATTAATTTTAAATTATTTTTTACTAATTATATAAATGGAATTTTTAAAAATATATTCTATATTTTTAATCATAAAAATTTATAATTTCTAATAAGGTCAACTTAATTTTTGACCAAAATGAATAATGAATGCAGTAAAAATTAATTACCGCTGTTAGAGTAAAAATGAGTAACCGGGATGCTAAACTAAATAGATAAGGGTAAAAATTACCTATAAAATTGTACAAAAAACAATTTATGTACATATTTAGAAATTTAAACCTATAATATTAGAGAATGTTCAATTTTGGACCATTTATATATATGAAAAATGTGATAACACTCAATTATTTTCAAAATTACCAAGTGTGTCCTCTCCCCCACTTAAAAATAGACACCCCTCTCCTCTATACTTCAAACCTTAAAAACTATTTCGTTTAGAAAATAACAGACCAAAAGAACTTCCAAAATTTCATCCCCTCATCCTAGAATCTGTAGTCTATAAATAAATCCAACCTAGGAAGGCCTTTAGTGAAAATCTATGGAGGATACCTGAAGAAGAGGTAACATTCATCCACAAGCAATTTTGTTTTATTTCTTCTTATACCCCACTATATTTTTATTATATCATGATTATATAATAAAATCTCTATATTCCATATAATTATATGTATTTTATGTTAAGATAATTACCTACAACCATCTCCACTTCTATCAAATGGGTTATATAATAACCATTCATGTGTTTGTCAAACTATCTTCCCACAAACCTATGTCATTCATTTTTTCCATTACCACCTCCCAAGGCTGGTCATAATGATGGATTTTATATTTCATATATGATATATATGATATTTATTATTTCATTATGATCCTATAATTATTATATCACACATACCTTCAAACTCTCCATTGATTGGGAATATGATTACGTTGTTCATGTGTATGGTGTACCACCAGATCACGAAGCGATGTGATTCATTCACACTTTACATTTAATATATTAAGGATTATTTCAATAAAAAATTATGATATATATGAAATAAAAATTATTTTATAATTATAATATATATCATTTAATATTTTTATTTCAACCCAACAAGAAGATTAAAAACAACATCCATGCAAATGTATGGCTTATCGGCTCCATGAACAGTGTATTTTATTTCATATCACTAAATTTTTATGGATTACTATAAATAAATATATAATGAATATATATTATATTTATATCATGATTATCATTGTGAAGATTATGGAACTATGATCAATGTAAGAGGACAAAAAATATAAAAAATTAAAACATATACGAAAAAACAAATTGATTATTACCGAAAGTATAACTTTAACATAGAATTGTTAATAAAAGGGTAATAAACGGTCACAATAAAATCATATATGGTATGATATATATATGAATACGGTTCTTGAATATATGTATAATAAACTTATATTTATTAGATAGGAGGCTTGACTGAGTATAATGGAATTCAATACTTAAGGTAAGGTATTTTTGTCTTAATTTACCTTCTTTTAGACGTATGTTATACTGTGAACCTATATTATTTCATGAAGTGTATATTAAGCCACTTTGATATAAAATATCATTAATTTATTCATCCTAATGATATTTTATGTTTTATTTTATGTTATTCCTTCATTGGGCTTATGATTCAAAGTTACCAATTAGGTAAAGATTTCATGTTACAATCTCATCATTTATCGGGATTATTTATGATTATGTTTTCAATGATAAAATATTATAAAATATATATCATGAATTATTATTAATTTTATTCTAATATTATCATTCATTATATCTTCAAGTAATGGTACCATTTTCCACTTTTTGTACTTAAAATTTCTATGAAATATGTTTAAGAAAATCCAACTTTATTTCTCTCTTCGATCGTAAATATATTTTCTTCCAAAACCATGTTTTCTACATAGGTTTTCAAAATATTTTATTAATATATTATTATTTTTAAAAATATTTTTATACATTATTTACTTTTTAATATTTTTAAATGAATCTTCATGTCATTTTTCAAGCAATGTTCTCTTGTATTTTACCGAAAATGTGAAAAGAATCTTCATTTTAACATGCACAATATTAATGAAAAATTTAAACATATTGAACAATAATTTCTTTAAATATTCATTTATATTTTTTAAAGGTTATTTAAAAAAAATCCAAATTTTTTTATGTTTTAAAAATAGTTTTCCAAAGAGGAAAGGATATTTTCTCAAGAAATGTTTTAAATGATATTTTAAAATTATTATCCACGTAAGATGACATCCATTGGGGTAACCTATGCATTTCTGGGGATACAATCCAAGGATACCATTAATATTATTTCTATGAATGATTTATGTTTTGATATCATGATGTTTATGAAACACATTTCTCTTCTAAGGTTTATGCCAAGAGTAATTTCTTATGAAACTCTCTTTTTTCACTGGTTAAATATGATGAAATGACTATGAAACCTATCTTTTTTACACAGGTTATGATATGATGAAATACTTATGATAGCCTTTTCATTTCTTGGGTTATGATATGATGGTTTTTTATGTTCTTTTTGAACACATAAATATAATTTTTATTATGTGATGGGTGAGACTCATATCTTCCTCTAATTTATTGGGTAAATATTTATATTTAATTATATAGACAATTATGGAATGGGGAGTGAATAAAATTAAGTAATATAGGGCTAGAATGGGGAAATGTTTTAGTAAGATATGGCTAGAATGAGGAGATAACTAGGATTAGTAAAGGACATTGTCTTCTATGATAGTCTAATCAATGAGCCTTGACTAATATGGAAATGATTTTCTATTATTATGTGTATGTCGAAAATTCCATGTATTATGCCAATTTTATGCTCTCATGGATCATGTTATTTTATTCCCTTATGATTAATGTCTTATGAACTTCCATTATTTAACCCATGAATCAATATTATGATATTTGATTCGAAGGGTATGGTTTTCAAATGCTATGCTCATATTCTCATACCCTTAGGTTTATGTTCTGCTTATATATCTCCCTTTTTTACCCTTGCTGACCATTTTAGATCACCCTTTCTTATGATTCCTTTCCCCAATTATGAAGATATGTATTATGTATGATATTTCTAATAAGGGTTCCATTTGTGAAGAATATAGTGGGAGATTATGTCTCCCACTTATGGACCCATGTATATGCTTCCATGTTTCCAAAATCACTAATCTATTATTGTCCTTAGGTGTGTGTTTGTGTAAAGAAATGAATATCCCTAAAAAATGATATAATATCTATGTATGATAATCTGGGATTTCTATAGTTGGTATCATAGCATAGTTTTAGTTAACCTTTGTAAACTAGAATGATAAAACCTTAGTGATATGCCTAAAGGCATGTATAAGGATAATCCTAAGGATGATTCAATGTATAATAAAATGTCAAAGTAATTTGGTAAAAAGGTAGAGTGAGTGGTTTCTAAGAAAAATAAATCCCTATCTAGATACTAAAAGTTGATGTGGCTCTAGAATAGATGTACCTAGGGGTAAAAACCAATAAACCACTGTATTGAGCTAGACTCGATTGAGAACTAGTGCATGGAATGGGCCTTACTACACTCCTGGTTTGAAACACTCGAGGGATATTATTTAGAAGTTCATAAACTCTTAATGAACAGTCACAGAGGATTTAAATATAATATGACTATGATTAACCTATGATAAACCTAAAGTGTCATAGATTAATGAAGAAGGTGTCATGATTTAGACATCATATAATTAATTTTCATGATTATGTGGTTCCCCATAATGATTACTTTTTTTTACTTTGTGTTTTTTTATTTTAGTCAATTGATGAAACCCGGAGGAACCATGTCACGACCCGTTCTCGGGGCCCATGCCGTGACTACCCCAAGCCCAACTTCCATAGGCCATGGGCTAGCGACTAGCACCAAAGGCGTAATCCCCGTTAACTGGTAAGGCATTACCTTTATAAAAGTAAACAAACACCACAAAGTACACGCAGAAGTAAATCACTAAGTACAAATGGAGGTGCTGAAAACTAAATGGGCCAGAATAGAAACCCAATCAAAAGTACAGCTACAACTGAATAAAATTACAATAGAAAAAGACAACTGCTAGAAGAAAGGTAGCAGCTCCTAGGTCATCTTCCTCATATCCTACCTGAAGGGTAGGAACATATAGCGCAGCTCCTCGATCGTCCACCACGGATCCTACCTGAAGGGTACGTACAGATAGTGCAGCTCCTGGATCATCCACCACGGATCCTACCTGAAGGGTAGGTAGAGATAGCCTCCTCCACACTCTCTCCCTTCAACCTCCTCCGAGTATCGTCTCATCGTGAAGTCCACCTCCGGATACTGACTCGTCGTGAGGTCCACCTCCGGGTACCATCCAGTCCTTGAACACTCGGCCTCTGTCAGCGTTGTCCGTTGTCTGCATCCCACACAACGAGGTGCGGGCATAGCCCGTGTAGGGGTGAGTTTAACGATAGTCAGTAGGGACCCCGAGACCCTCAAGGTCACACTAAATCCAACAAAGATAACCACAAGGAAAGATCTCAACAGATAACCTCTACTTAGGGATATCCCATACATAGACCTAAGTTATCAAGTAACCCATCTCAATCATGAGGAAACACAAAGATTATGAAATAAACGGATAACCACTACCTAGGTATATGCCCATACATATACCTAAGTTATCAATTGATCCATCTCAATCATGAGGTAAACACAAAAATCATAGACTCAGCTCAAACCGGGATTTTCATTATCAAAACTGTAACTGCTGAAGAGCCCTATCTCTGGAGTGTATAGTGGTCCTGTCACGAATCTGAGGTACTTCTCACTAACCTAAGACTGCTGAGGTACTCCTCCTGTCGAGTACTGTGGGTCAGCCACCCAAACACAGTAGTGCTTCCCACCGGGGTATGCCACCTAGACACAGTAGTGCACACCCCCTAATAGCCTGCAGAGGTACTCTTCGGACGAGTACCACGGGTCTGCACTGTCACAAAGTAGTGCTCCGTCCTCTATGGGTCTGCACCCAAACAAAATAGTGCTCCGTCCACTAGGCTAGTTGACTCACTCCAAGTCGAGTCGGTCAAGCAGTCTTCAGGTCTCAGCCGACTACACAGTCTCCGTACTCCGTACGCTCATCTCCGAGAGGGTCTGCTCCACGAGTTACAGGTCGATACTCCAATTATATCAAAGTCCCACGAAGAAGTATCTCAAAGGACCTCCTCGTCATAGGGGTCTCGACGCAACAGACGGGGCGTCAATCGGGCGCCCGGTCTGTGAGTTATTAGCCTTTTCGTCCCAGGGGCCTGATTGGTTTCGTGTACGAACCAACCCAGCCGTATCTCAACTGTACCCCGAATCCTCATAGGGTATACTCATAGGGACCGTTTTTCAACGTTATCACCAACACCGCTGACGGTTCGTCAAACGGACGTCCGGTCTGAAAGTTATCAGCTTTTCCGTTCCAGGGGCCTGGTTGGATTTCAGGTACAATCCAACCCGACCATACTCCAACTACGTCCAAAACTCTGGAGAAGTATGCCAAAAGTTTTTTCTCAACAAGAGGAATCCAATAAAGTCGACGGCACGTCAATCGGACGTCCGGAGCTCAAGATATAAGCGTTTCCACTCCGAGGGCCCCGTTGGTTTCGTATCCGAACCAACCCGAATGAACACAATGTTCTCCAAAACTTGGAGTGTAATATACCAAAACGAACACCTCGATCCGAGGATCGCATCGTAGCTAACGGTGCATCGATCGGAGGTCTGTGGCCCAAGATATGTGAGAAAGACCGAAAAAGGTCCGGAAGTGGGGGTTTCGGGCCCGGACCGATCCGGCCCGAGACCCCCTGGGTCGGCCCGAACCGGGTCGACCCGACCCGGTTCAGGGTCCGACCCGCTTGGGCGCGGCCTGGCATGGGTGGGGCGGCCCGGCCCGGCCTGCGCGCGGCCCGGGTTGGCGGTCCGGCCCGGCGCGCTGGCCAGGCCAGGTGGCTCGGCCAAAACGGTCGAGCGGATGCACTAAGGGGGGGGGGGGGCACCCCCCTTGAATGAAGCGCGGCCCCGTGTGGGGGATGCCCCTTGAAAACGGATGCAGCTGAACACCATGTCCCCCCTCCCTCAATCACGCGTGATCGCGGGACCAATGGCCTGCCACCGCGGCGGCCCTCCCTGGCAGCGCGCCGGGTGCCGGCGGTGTTTTTCGCGGACCACCGGACGCGCTCCGGTGGTCTGTTTTGCTCGCCGCCTTCGCCAACGGTCCTCCCAGGACCCGACCTTCACTGCGGAGGCTTTAAAATTACCTTACGGACCCGATTGTCGTTGCCCGTCAATCCGCGCTCAACGTTCAACCAGCGGAGTCTTCGAATCGCCTCCGCGGCCCGGACTCCGGCCGTAGTTTCATTCGGCCTCAACGGCGCCGCGCATCCATGTCGTATTTCTCCATGATTCTGCGTGGTGTCGTGGCACCGCGCCACCTTCGTTCGAGACGCAACATAATCAACAACAAGGGGGAGGATGGTCATCCGTGTTTGTGCGGTCCGACCTCCTCCCGTTATAATGATAGAAAACGACCATCAAATAGAAGTCGACATACGACAAAGAAATAGTTCACGGGCAAAATCAATAAACCTCAACATCAACCCGCATGAACGAACGATCCGCGGATCAACCTGGAAATGGTTGGTCCACCCTCGTCGTTCTTTTCTCAAAAGATAAGATAACGCCAAATAAATTCCCCTACCTCAATGAAAAATTTGAACAAAGGTTCATCGCGGAATTGCACGTCGCATGTCGTCGAGTCGCGGAAGTCGAACGTCGCGGTAGAACGGTGTTGCGAAGAAGGAATATAGAGTGACGACGGTCATTGGTGTTCGTCACTTCCATCATTGTAGAAGTGCACCCGAAGAAGAATTGACGTCTCCTCTCTTGTCGCAAGAAGAAGAGGATAGAGGGTGAGTCATCGTTCTTCGTGGAAGTGTGTGTCGTTCCTCAACGGAGGTTTCGGTGTTCTTCAACGATGGAGGAGAACCCCTCTTCCTTCACAAAGATCTATCTCAAGAGAGTTCTCCCCACTAAACAAATGCCAACCTTATTAAAATAAGAATCCACTTTATTTTAATTAATATTCCAAGCCATTCAAAATTTGAATAACTTAATTCATTAATTATGTAGGTTTCATTAATTAAAAAAGGAGTTTGGAAAAAGTTAAAAGAGAAAGAGGAGGGAAGAGGGAGAGTCGCATAAGTTAAAGTGGAGTTACAAAAATAAAGAGGGAAGTGAGTTATGGGAGGTCAAGGGGGTTATGGGAAGATCAAGGGGGGTTAGGGTCTCGTGTGTGCCCCACCCTCCACATATCCACACATGGGAAGTTGGGTGGTTTTGGGTTCCACCAACAACTTCCCATGGTAGAATTTAACTCCCTTGGTTAACAAAAATAAAATTGTTCACAATTTTATTTATTTCTTCCTTAAACCCCAAAATCTAACTTCTTCTCCCAAGAAAACACACCTACGGTAAAAGTCCTCTTAAGCAAATACCAGCGCTGCGAGTTCATCAGTGTCCTCGGATTTCAATTCTGAGTACCGGTTCAAAATATAGAAAAACCTGCTCGTACGTTCACTGAATGTACCTGAGCTAAACTTTGGAAATTGATTCTGGGCACACCGGACCTCAGAATCAGGCGCCGTCAAAAACTGCGTTCTTGTAAAATCCCAAAGAAAATTAAGAAAAAATTTCCCTTGAATTTTACTGGTCTTTACATTACTCTCACCTCATGGCTTTACGTCCTCATAATGCTTTAACACAAACTAGGGATACAAAAGCGGTACTGAGCACGCATCTGAGCCTCCCGCTCTCATGTTCTCACCTGGGGGAACCCGTACTGCCAGTGAAAGCGTACCCGAGGAATTGACCATCCTCGTAGGATCCGCTCCTGTTGATCCTCAATCCCCATTGGAACCTCCGCAAAAGTCACCTCATCACCAACGTCCAGCTCCTCATAGTCGATGATATGCGAAGGTTCGTGCTCGTATCTCCTCAGTTGGGATACATGGAAGTCGTCGTACACCTGGTGCAACTGAGGTGGATGGGTCAAGTAGTAAACCACCTCGCCTACCCGGCTGAGGACCTAGAAAGGTCCGTTGAACCTTGGAGATAACTTGTCACATCGGCCACATCTCCGTAAACCTCGTCGAGGTGAGACCCGTATAAGGACGTGATCATCATCCTCGAACTCTAGAGGTCTCCAATTCCTGTTAAAACTGAAACTCAAAACGACTGATGCCATGAGGGTATGGTTTAACGACTCAAGTGTGATTGGTCGCACCCTCCTGTGCATGAGTTTAACCTATGCTGCCTGGGGTTTCCATTTCGCTGACCAAGGAAAACTCATCCCAACGCCATAGTTAAACCACAACCTTTTTGCCTAATACCGTAAATCTGTGTATGAACTGTGATTCCCCAGTCCCTACTCAAACCAACATCGTAAGGCCTCGACGCTTCCACCAAGAGATTCCAACCGAAACTCTCGCCTCGAGGGTCTGACCACACTGTCGGCGTAAGTGTGATCATCGAGTCTTCTCCCAAGGTATCTCCATACGTGAGGGTCAAGTCTACGGCTTACCGGAAACTCTAGGTCTGGGATAAGATTTGTGAAAGGAAGTAATGATTCATATCGATGTCTATTACTACGGCACCTAGTAGTGGATACAGACGGTCCCTTGAATCATTTTTAGAGCTATTGGGTCACACTCCTTGACCACATGCAGCCGCACTCTTCCTCCGCCCTCCAGATCCCTGAGCCTGGAAGGGACAACTAAGGCGGGTGGTTGTAGAATGTTAAAAAGTACACCACCTCATGCTACTCTCCTAGCTCTGCCTCCACGTCTGATGCTTCACAGACTCATCTCTCTTTAAAGCTTCCTCTTCTTGAAACATTTAACACGCCTGAGTCTCTAAGACTGGAATTGGTTTCCTATTTCTTACTGCATTATGCAGTCTTCATCCGCTCCTGGATGATCTGCACCTTCTTTGACTATGATCTAAAAGAGCTGCTAAAATTTCTCCTTTGCCAAAACGAGAAACTCGGTCTCATCCCCTGGATGAACCATGCCCATTGCCTAATACAGTCAATCCTGACATGAATGATGTATACATGCCATGGATGACGTCGTAAGGCCTCAACGTTACTACCAAGAGATCCAACTGTCACTTTTGCCTCCAAAGGTCGAGTCACACTATCGGTATTAGTGTGAGGTCATTGGGTCTCCTCCAGTAGAAATCTAGAAAGTGAGGGTCAAGTCAACAGTTTTAACTAGGACCACTCAGTATCAACCAAACAAAAGGACATAAAAGCAAACATCACAAAGATAAGTGTCTTTTTATTATTACAGCTCATAGTACAAAGACACAATACAACAACAACATGGAACTAGAAGTACAAGGGACGTATCCACTAGTTCCGCTCCTGTCCACCTGCTCCCGGAGCTCTACTGCCTTGTCCACTGCTCGACTGTTGCTCAATCACCCATCGCTGCTTCTGCCTCGGTGGCTCCTCCAACGCCTGCGGATCGACTGTGCAGGGGGTCGGATAGTAACATTCTAGGTGACCCTTCTTGCCACATTCATAACACTTCCTGCTCCTCGTACGGCTGGCTCTGGTTCTCTTGGACCTCTGCATCATCTGTCTACTACCCACAGATGACTCGGCTACTGATCGAAAATCCTGCGGCAAAGGCAACAGCTCTAGTACATGCTCGGGGTGTAGAGCTATTGGCACAAACTCCACCCTGAAGAAGGTCTCAAAGTCTTCCCATGTGAAGGTCATCCCGTCGCAAAACTGGAACAAGTGGCTCCACCAGCTTCCTGCTGGTACCTGAAGAAGGCTGGCAGCAAAGATCACCATGAAGTCTGCTGGCGTCCCCACTAGCCTGAAGACTCTCACCACAGCCTCTAGTCAATCCTCAACCGCCTGCGGTTCCGTCTCTCCCCGGAACCTAGGTGGCCTCTGGTGCTGGAACTCGTGCAGTGCGCTCAAGTGGAGTGCATCGCCTACTGCTGGGGCTGGTGGAATCGGTGGCCCAACGTATGGTAGTACCGTTGGTGTCTCCGCTGGTGCCTCAACTGCAAGAGGGCCCTGTACCGAAGCCTCGTCGCTCGGCAGGCTGTCAGTACGCACATCCCTCTATGCTCTAGCTGGTCGTCCGTGGAAAGGTATCCTGAAAGAAACAACGTGACATGGTCAAACGTTTATACCTAGTGAGCTGACCTAGTTTGAGATGACTTTTAAAAACTTATGGAAACACACACACAATCAGTGTTTTCGTGCACAAAGTCGGAAATCAGTTGTCAGGGTCCTGGTGTATGGATACGTCGGCCGCCTGCACCAACACTGGACTCCTTGAACTGAACACCACACTCGGCACTCTTAACATTATCGCTTCAAAGAAAGAAAATATCAGAGTTATAAGTTCTACGGTTGAACCGACTCCTCTGATACCAATTTGTCACGACCCGTTCTCAGGGCCCATGTCGTGACTACCACAAGCCCGCCTTCCATAGGCCAGGGGCTGGCGACTAGCACCAAAGGCATAATCCCCAATAACTAGGAAAGCATTGCCTTTATAAAAGTAAACAAACACCACAGAGTACACGCGGAAGTAAAACAATAAGTACAAAAGGAGGTGCTGAAAACTAAATGGTCCAGAATACAAACCCAATCGAAAGTACAACTACAACTGAATAAAAGTACAACAGAAAAAGACAACTGCTAGAAAAAAGGTAGCAGCACCTGGATCGTCCACCACGGATCCCACCTGAAGGGTAGGTACAGATAGCGCAGCTCCTGGATCGTCCACCACGGATCCTACCTAAAGGGTAGGTATAGATAGCCTCCTCCACGCTCTCGCCTGTCAACCTCCTCAGAGTATCATCTCGTCGTGAAGTCCACCTCCGGATACTGACTCATTGTGAGGTCCACCTCCGGGTACCATCCAGTCCTCGAACACTCGGCCTCTGTCAGCGCTGTCTGTCGTCTGCATCCAACACAACGAGGTGCTGGCATAGACCATGTAGGGGTGAGTATAACGATACTCAGTAGGGACCACGAGACCCTCAAGGTCTCACTAAATCCAAGAAAGATAACCACAAGGAAAGATCTCAACAGATAACCTCTACTTAGGGATATCCCATACATAGGCCTAAGTTATCAAGTAACCCATCTCAATCATGAGGAAACACAAAGATTATGAAATCAATGGATAACCACTACCCAGGTATATGCCCATACATATACCTAAGTTATCAAGTGACTCATCTCAATCATGAGGTAAACAAAAAAATCATAGACTCATCTCAAACCAGGATTTTCATTATCGAAACCGTAACGGCTGAAGAGCCCCGTCTCTGGAGTGTACAGTGGTCCTGTCACGACTCTGAGGTACTGCTCACTAGCCTATGACTGCTGAGGTACTCCTCCTATCGAGTACCGCAGGTCATCCACCCAAACACATTAGTGCTTTCCGCCGGGGTATGTCACCCAGACACAGTAGTGAACACCCCCTAATAGCCTGCTGAGGTACTCTCTGGACGAGTACCGCAGTTCTGCACTATCACAAAGTAGTGCTCCATCCGCCATGGGTCTGCACCCAAACAAATTAGTGCTCTGTCCACTGGGCTAGTCGACTCACTCCAAGTCGATTCGGTCAAGCAGTCGTCAGGTCTCAGCCGGCTACACGGTCTCCGTACTCCGTACGCTCGTCTCTGGGAGGGTCTGCTCCATGAGCTACAGGTCGATACTCCAAGTTTCTCAAAGTCCCATGAAAAAGTATCTCAAAGGACCACCTCGTCATAGGGGTCTCAACGCAACAGACGGCGCGTCAATCGGACGCCCGGTCTGTGAGTTATTAGCCTTTTCGTCCCAGGGGCCCGGTTGGTTTCGTGTACGAACCAACCCAGCCGTATCCCAACTGTACCCCGAACTCTTATAGGGTATTCTCATAGAGACCATTTTTCAACGTGATCACCAACGCCGCTGATGGTTCGTCAAACGGACGTCCGGTCTGAAAGTTACAAGCTTTTCTGTTCTAGGGGCCCGGTTGGATTTTGGGTACAATCCAACCCGGCCATACTCCAACTACATCAAAAACGTAGGCGAAGTATTCCAAAAGTTCCGTCTCAACAAGAGGAATCCAAAAAATTCGATGGCACGTCAATCAGACATCCAGAGCTCATGATATAAGCGTTTCCGCTCCGAGGGCCCGGTTGGTTTCGTATCCGAACCAACCTGGATGAACCCAAAGTTCTGCGAAACTTTTAGTGCAATATATTGAAATGACCTTCTCGATCCAAGGATCACATCGCAGCTGACGGTGCGTCGATCGGAGGTCTGTGGCCCATGATATGGGCGAAAGACCGAAAAAGGTCCGGAAGTGGGGGTGTCGGGCCCGGACCGATCCGGCCTGAGACCCCCTGGGTCGGCCTGAACCGGGCGACCTGACCCGGGTCAGGGTCCGGCCCGCTTGGGCGCGGCCCGGCAAGGCTGGCGCGTCCTGGCCCTGCCTGGGCGCGGCCCAGGTTGGCGGTCCGGCTCGGCGCGCTCGCCAGGCCAGGTGGCTCGGCCAAAACGACCGTGCGGATGCGCTAAGGGGGGGGGGTGCCACCCCCCTTGAATGAAGCGCGGCCCTCTGTGGGGTCCACCCTTGTCAACAGACGCGGCTGAACGCCGTGTCCCACCTCCCTCGATCCCGTACAGTCGCGGGACTAGCGGTCTGCCACCGCAGCAGCCCTCCCCGGCGGCGCGCCTGGCGCCGGCGGTGTTTTCCGCGGACCACCGGATGCGCTCCAGTGGTCCGTTTTTCTCGCCGCCTTCGCCAACGGTCCTCCCGATACTCGACCTTCACTATGGAGGCTTCAAAATTACCTTGCGGCCCTGATAGTAGTCACACATCAATTCGCGCTCAACGTTCAACCAGCGGAGTCTTCGAATCGCCTCCGTGGCCCGGACTCCGGCCGTGGTTTTGTTCGGCCTCAACGGCGTCACGCATCCATGCTGTATTTCTCCATGATTCCGCGTGGTGCTGTGGCACCACGCCGCCTTCGTTCGAGCTGCAACATAATCAACAAAAAGGGGGAGGATGGTCGGCCGTGTTTGTGCGGTCCGACCTCCTCCCGTTATAATGATTGCAAGCGGCCATCAAATAGAAGTCGACATACGACAAAGAAATAGTTCATGGGAAAAATCAATAAACCTCAACATCAACCCGCATGAACGAACGATCCGCGGATCAACCTGGAAATGGTTGGTCCACGCTCGTCGTTATTTTCTCAAAAGATAAGAGAATGTCAAATAAATTCCCCTACCTCGAACAAAAATTTTAACAAAGGTTCATTGCGGAATTGCACGTCCCACGTCATCGAGTCGCGGAAGTCGAACGTCGCGGTAGAACGACGTTGTGAAGAAGGAAT
This sequence comes from Viscum album, assembly GCA_963277665.1. Taxonomy (NCBI): domain Eukaryota; kingdom Viridiplantae; phylum Streptophyta; class Magnoliopsida; order Santalales; family Viscaceae; genus Viscum; species Viscum album. The sequence goes on along the minus strand of OY728159.1, from coordinate 1,232,808,152 downwards.
AGAGAGTGACGATGGTCGTTGGTGTTCGTCGCTTCTATCATTGTAGAAGTGCACCCGAAGAATAATCGACGTCTCCTCTCTTGTTGCAAGAAGAAGAGGATAGAGGGTGAGTCGTCGTTCTTTGTGGAAGGGTGTGTCGTTCCTCGCCGGAGGTTTCGGTGTTCTTCAACGATGGAGGAAAACCCCTCTTCCATCACAATGCTCTCTCTCAAGAGGGTTCTCCCCACTAAACAAATGCCAAACTTATTAAAATAAGAATCCACCTTATTTTAATTAATCTTCCAAGCCATTCAAAATTTGAATAACTTAATTCATTAATTGTGTAGGTTTCACTAATTTAAAAAGGAGTTTGGAAAAAGTTAAAAGTGAAAGAGGAGGGAAGAGGAAGAGTCACATAAGTTAAAGTGGAGTTACAAAAAATAAAGAGGGAAGTGAGTTATGGGAGGTCAAGGGGGTTATGGGAAGATCAAGGGGGGTTAGGGTCTCGTGTGGGCCCCACCTCCCACAAATCCACACATGGGAAGTTGGGTGGTTGTGGGTCCCACCAACAACTTCCCATGGTAGAATTTAACTCCATTGGTTAACAAAAAAAAAATTGTTCACAATTTTATTTATTTCTTCCTTAAACCCCAAAATCTAACTTCTTCTCCCAAGAAAACACACCTACGGTAAAAGTCCTCTTAAGAAAATACCGGCACTGTGAGTTCATCGGTGTCCTCGGATTTCAATTCTGAGTACCGATTCAAAAGATAGAAAAACCCGCTCGTACGTTCACTGAACGTACCCGAGCAAAACTTCGGAAATTGATTCCGAGCACACCGGGCCTTAGAATCAGGCGCCGTTAGAAACTGTGTTCTTGTAAAATCCCAATGAAAATTTAGAAAAAATTTCCCTTGAATTTTACGGGTCTTTACAAACCACATTAATGCTTAATTTAAAAAACAATGTAATGATTTTCCTCCTAAAATTTAAATGTTATGAGAGATGTAATGATAAATCTTGTTTCCATGATCACACAACTTTCACAATCTATGAATCATGATGTAATTAAAATTGAACAAAGGCTGGGAAAAATTATATTAAGCCCTTCATAAAGAAATTCCCAACATATTTCATTGGATCCATATATCTTCTAGTTTCTAAGAAATAGATCAGTACCACAAAAAAGATACTTTCCATTCTCCTAGGATCAGAACATGAAAAATTTATTTTTCTTTTCTAACATTTGGAATGTGAATCAGATAAATGATGAAATCTTATCTAGAATATGAGACAACAAGAAAAAATTAACTCCATGTATTGGGATAAATTCAATATCATATATTTCAATAATCACTTTCCTCGTATTCTTTTATAAAGATGGAGAAAGGGTTAATTAAGATAAAGAAAAAGAATGATGAATCTGTTGGTACCCATGAGGAAAATATTATGAGGTACGCTTAAGGTATTATCATCTAAATTTAAAGTAATGTTGATCAATTCATCAATGGATTAAATCCAAGTGTTCAAAGGGCATTAACCACAAGAGACTTTAGTGGTTATGAATATATTGTTTGATGTGATGTCAAGTTAGAAATAAAGGTTGGAGTTATATATCAATCTCCTGGTTTTTACAAGAGAAGGAAAATGAAATTTAAAAGATAATATAAAAAACATGGATATAATAAGATGAGATTTAATTTATAATCAATGTGTGGAAAGAATCATGAATTAAATTTCCTTAAGGGAACTAGTAAATGTTTTAGGTGTGTAAGGGAAGGTTATCATTCTCTCAATTACTAAATTTATAGAAAAAAGTTAGCTAATGAAGCAAATAGAGAGAAAGCTACACAGAATATAGCTCCCACAATTTAGTGCTTAAAGATTATAGAGAATAGTCATTATGTTATCTAGTTCCCAAACCTGAGGGTTTATGATGATAATCGACATGATACACCTATTAAACTAAGGGATAAGGGGGAATCTAATGTGATCACTATTTCCAATGAGGGGTATGATAACAACATGGTGAAAGGTACACTTACTTCCCACTCTAGAATTGTTAATGTGTTATTTGACTTTGTGTTTACCCATTCTTTCTTATCTAAAGAATTTACCATGGGTATCAAGATGCTACCCAAATGATTATATGTGGAATTAATAGTTAAAACCCCTAATCGTATGATGATAGCATTTGAAGTTTATGATTCCTCTCCAATTGAAGTTTGTGGGAATGTGCTTTATGAAAATATTTTCATTCTTCTTGTGGTGGAATTTTATGTCATATTAGAAAGGAATTGGTTTTCTATGTATAAATCCCACATCAATTTCTGAGTAAGGGAAGCCACATTTGATGTTTCAAACAATCATATGATTATATATCAATGTGATGATAATTATGAAATTCTGATGGAGATTTCATCCATTGTACGAGTCTTAATTCCCATTTAGAAGGGGTGTTTATCTCAAATGTCTAGTGAGAAACTTGACATCGATGATATGACAATTGTTGAAGAATTTTTTTTATGTCTTTCTAGAAGAGTTTTATAGTCTTACACCAAAATGTGAAGTTGAGTTCTCAATGGAACTTATACATGGCACTACACTAATTTCAAAGAATCCCTATATAATGGCCTTGATTAAGTTATAGTAATTGAATAAACAACTCTTGGAAAACCATGAAAATAGGTTTATTTAGCCAAGTGTGTAACATTGGGGTGCACCTATTCTTTTTATTAAAAATAAATATGGATGAATACAATTATTCATTGATTATCAAGAGTTGAACAGGATCACAATCAAGAAAAAGTATCATGTACCAAGTATTGATGAACTATTTGATCAACTGTGTAGAGATCAATACTTTTCTAAGATCAACATTCAATTTGGATATCAAAAAATGGGAGTCAATGTAATGAATCATGTTTCCAACCGGATGAAAATCCAAAGGAATTTGAACTTTTCCATTTGCTGGACGAGCCATTTTTAAAACCAAGATCATAATGTAATTATGAGATTTGGAACAATTAAACATATTTTTTTAGACTAGGATGAAGGCCATATAGGTAATTTGGAGGTCTTGATGAGTTTTAGGAGTTACAGGGCAATAATTTCCAAATTTGAAGGATCTACAGAAGGCACACATTTTGTCTAAAACAGTGTGATCCCCAATAGCAAATCATGTGAATTAAGAAGATGAGTAGAAGAGAAGCACACAATATTCACATGGTTAGTCGAAACCATATTTATAGCATGTAAGGTTAGTTCCAAATAGGTAGTACCTAGACACTATTCACCACATGGTTTGTGCTTAGCTATGATAATTGTGCAGGACAAATCGTTTAAGGAGGATCCCTATGTGGAGTGTTCCACGCAGTTGGTACATGGTTTGGATAACTGTGAAACTCAAACCGTGCGGTATATTAATTTAATAAATAAATAAATTAAATTAAAATTAAAACAAAATTAAAATAAAACCTATCGATCCCTCTTCTCCCCCTCTAGACTCACACGATACCCCTCCCCCGTGGACCTCTATAGTCGCACGCGACACCCCCGTCATAGCTCCTTTTACGCACATTGATCCACCAGATTTCCTTCATGATTCTCACTTGATCCATCAAGGTAAGGTCTCTAAATCCCTCTTGTCCTTCTTTTCAGAGATTTCCCTCTCTTATTTTTTCCTAGTCCATTCAACCAGACCATAGGGTTTCAGGTGGGCTGATTTTTTATGTCTATTTTGTTTCTATGGCGTGCATCGAGTCCTTTGGGTAAACATCATTTGTGTTTTGGCATACATAGTTGAAGGTGAAGAAGTTTGGTTCATTTGGGTTCACCATCTCTACTTTGAGTTTTGGTCTTTTCTATCATACCGTGTTTTACCCATTTTATTTGGGGTCTTTTAGTGGGTTTAAGTTCCTAGTTCTATTTGTAGTGTATTTTGTTCATCCTTGAGGTGGGTTTGATTCATTAGAGTCAAAGGAGACTTACTGTATATACATAAGTATGCATATATATATATGTGGGTGTGTGTGTGTGTGTGTAAGTTCCCATGTTATATTTATATTCACCCATGGAAGTCAATACATATATATATATATGGGGATAGATGTACTTATATATATATATATATAATGCATACAGGTAAAAGTGGAAATGGGTATATTCATATATAATAATATATATAAGCATACCCTTGTACAAATTCATGGCTATGTGAGTATGTACATAGGGGCTATGTGTCCTTATATATGTGTGAAGGTGAATATGTTGGGAGGTGGGAAAGGGAAGCTTCAATTGGTTTCTAATGAAAATGTCAAGTTCCAAAGTGTTCATCTTGGAATTATTCTTCTTGAGGTAGGATATATTTACTTTTCCCTTTAAATTTAAGAATTCTTTGATTGTTCTCTTTTCACACATTCATTGGAATTTAGTTAGTGTTGTATGATTTTTTGAGTAAATTATTCTTAATGTTATTTAGGTTATGAACCTAGTATATGATGCATGTTTATTCTTAAATGTATTTTTTGAGAAATAATGTCATGATTTTATAATAAAACCCCTCGAATGAGGTTTGCTATCTTCTAAAATAAAATGTCATGATTGGATTTTTAAATCATTCTTTTGATATTTCATTGGTTTTTTCACCATTGAATGATGTTATTATTTCTAAATGAAATGTTAGGACCTATCCTTAAAGGATTCCATTAAATGGAACTTACCTCCTTGATATAAATGGTTATTAAACCAAAGTACCTCTTAAGGGTTTTGACTGAATTATAAATGACATTTTCCATATAGTCAATTACCTGAATTGTTGAAGGAACCTCCTCAGAGCCCTTTATCCCTTGTAAAATGAAATTCATTTTTTGATATACTCAATGGAATGTATTGTTTCTAATATCTTTTTCATGATGGATTGTATTCCTTGTTCTTATTAAATGAATTAATTGAAATTTAATTGAATAGGGTGTACAACCACACCTCTTATGATAATTAAATAAATATTTCTTTTTTTGAATTGTTATTTTTTTGACTGAAAATTAATTTTTTTTATTTCCAAACACTTTTAGGAAAAGTGAGAAACCGCAAAACCCTTAACAAAAACCAGATCACAACTTGAAACATTCAAAAAATAGACATATGCAGAACAAAAACAAATCAACTAGCTCACCACGGGACTACATATCATAATACCCGTAATCATCTCCACATCCCAAACAATAATCCCCTTCTTCCGTAGCTGATTCCCACTCATAGGCTGATTTATGCCGCCTCAAGAAGTAAATAATTTGCTCAAAGTTCCCTTTCTGGTCCAGTAAAGGTTCCACTAGGCACTGTTTCTTGATCAAGATGTCTTTTTTGAAGGCAAGAATCACACCTTTGTCCCACTTAAGGGAAGATCTGGTACACATCGGTTGCAGAAGTTACGACTAGTCTTTCCTTGTTCGTCTTCTTGGTGTAGCAGATAGAGTTCCTTCAAACTCAATCATCCTTCCAGTCCCATTATTTACAATGTCATTATATGAATGTTAGGCTGGACATTTCATATCTTACTTATTTCCCCCAGAAACATTTCTCTCTTTGATCCTCGGGGCATTATCCTTGCAACCCGAAGCATTCCCCCTCCTTGTAACTGGTGTGTTATTATAAATCGAGGCAAGACACCCAACTGATGTACCATCCTCTTCTCCGGTCATAGGGACTTCCTTGGGACCCAAACTTACTTTATTGTGCCCTCCCACACTTCCCCCCTCAACATCACCACCGAGCATAGAACCAGAATCCAAACCTTATTCAAAAATTCATTCCAAAAGGCCTTCAATCCTATTGGTTAGCTTGAGGAAGGGTCTAGCCAAGGGGTCTAATCCTCTAGAACCCTTAGAACTGTTCGGACTGGCCACGACCGAGGTATCCACCCTTCTCCACACCCTCTGTTCCTTCACCGTATTCTCCCTATCCATGCGCTACTATAAAAAATCCTCTTTATAACCCGAAATAGACTCCTTCCGAGCCAAGGGATTAGAGGAGCCATCCAAATCCTACCGTAACCTGTTGAAAACCTCCACAACCATCGAGTTAACCTAATTTTCCATATCACTTAGAGTTTCAGAAGTATGAAAGCCCATTATAGTCACCTTATGGGAATCCTTTTGGAGGTCCTTTAGCATAGGACTCGACTGAAGAATTCCCCCAGCTTTGGACCCGAAAGCCTCCTTGACCATACCAGACATCACAAGAACCTCCGGATCCTCACCTGGTGCAGCATCCCCTCTTCTTTCGACAACCTACTTCCCCCTGTGACTTACCTCCAATGACAGAGTAGTGTATCTCCTGTAGTAAACCTCCAAAGGGTGGTCCAAACGCTTGCAAGATGGATAGAACTCAGTAAAATTATCATAAACCACCCGCTGCTTCCACCTGTAATCTTCTCCAATAGTAATCCATACATAATCTAAGGGAAAAAGAGAAGCATCCACTTCAATACAGACCTGGGGATTCGCTGGGTGGCACACGACCTCAGTGCGTCTATTATAATAAAGACATCTTCCTACGAGGTTACCTATCATTTGAGCCACCGAAGGGTTATGAAAATGTAAAGGGAGATTTGTAAAACTTACCCAAACCATCGTAGAAGGAGAATCATGATTCATTTGAAAATCAAAGGACCACCGTAGGAGGAATAAATGAAATTCGTTGAAGCTATGATGTTCCCTCGACTATTCCTTGATGAGATCCACCTCTAATTCAAAACAAATCATGAAATGGAGGCTGTCGAGCAATCCAACAACCGCTCTTTCTTGAAGGTACCAAAAATTGAAGATGAACCGGTCGAAGGAATCTACTGAGGGTCTTTTATTCTTAATGAGAGAAACCATAGTGTGATTCAATAGTGCTGAGGTTTCTGAAAACTAAGACGATGAGATCTGTAGATTAGGAATGTCATCGAGAATGTCTGGAACCTTCAGGCATAGAGAATATTCCAATAATGGAGAAAGAAATTCAGTATTGTGATTCTTTTGATCATATGTTATTATTTAAATGCAAAGAATGATAGTTATTGCCTTATGGATTTCATTATAAATATGATTATACCTTTATATGGGCTTGATAAATGTAAATCATTAGAGCTATTGAATCATGGTCGTTCATTATAAATATGATTATGACTTATACATAGGCTGAGATATGATGGTAAGGGACTCATTGATCGTGGTGTAATAATGATCCCTTACATTGGGTGTTGAGCATGGAAACTAGCACTAGTGATACGATATGGGTGTTGGGCTAAGGGACCACATACCATGATTAGAGTGTTTCTATGGAATCTCACTCTCCTTCTCGAGTGATGGACATGAAGTCCCTCAATTTATCAGTATTTAGGGAATATACCCTATTGCTTTGGATTTTAGCCTCGTTTGACTAGTCACAGATATGTGAATTATATCTCAGTCTATCCAGTACTAATATTCCAAGTATATGGCCATTAAGCATCCACATTCACAAAGTTCATATATGTGGATGAAATATAGAACTAATATATATATATATATATATTATTTCTATTTATATAAATATTGACATGATTATAATTCTTTATGACAGTGATTTGAAGTAGGTAGAGTCGGCGAGGTGTCTGATTCGAACTTGAGAAAACATGTGTTATTATTTTAGTACTTTGCATTGTTTCCTAATGCATTCACATTGCATAATTTATATTAAAAAATGAATTGGACAAGAAATTGTGCGTGTCGACCTATTGAGATTTAAATCTCACACCATTCTTAGGACACCATTGCACTGAGGTACCCAGGTTGACCTTATATTTAGAGGAAATTGGTTGATTTCTTGTGTTGCTTAGCTAGTACCTAGGAGTTAGGAGCATAGGACCGAGTCAGATATCGGGATGATCGTGGATCTACTAGTTGATTAGTTTTTCTTTTATTACACTATATTTATTATTGTAATTATTATTCCTTGTACTGGTAGCATCATCTATCATACATGATTTTTTTTGTAATTTGGTTTTGTCCACTTTAATTTAGTTATTATATTAGTATTCTGCTTCTATATTTATTTCACTTATTATACATATTCCACAATTTTCTATTGTTTATTATCTGATAAACTTCTATGATACTCTGGTACGATGGTATAGTCTCCCAACCATCGCCACCTTACACCCTCGCAGCTAGTCAAGAACCTCGGCATATGGGGATTCATTCTTGATGCCATGTATCCCACTAGTCCAACTACCATCATAGTTGTGAGTTAGGTCAAGATGTTACAAAGTGTTATCAAAGATTATTTTTCCTTCATCATACTATTTTGGGTTGGTAAAGAGTAGAATAGGAATGTGTGGGCACTTGATAAATAGCATTGTCTCAGACTGATCACCCCACCCATGTGGAAATGACCAAGTGATCAGGGCTAGGACTATTTAACATGTTATTTTCTATTACAGGTGACTATGATTTCACCTTTAATGATTGATGTACTTTTTACTGCTTATTGATTTATGGAATTTATGGAATTTTTTTCCTTTCCATGGTATAGAAAAGATGAATCATTACAAGAATTATATATATATATAGGCATATAGAAATTCACATGCCATGCCATGTAGTTTCATTTGTAAAGCTTCTCACTGATTCTGATCATGTTCCTTGGGTGTTATACCATGGTTTTTTCTTAGCATGCCTTTCTTGATTATATTCCATACCACATGATTTATTTAGCATGCCTTGTCTATATTATATTCTTATGTGTTTATATCATGTTTCATTGTGTTTACTGCTTATGATTACATTCTATTTTTCTTTTGATGTAATTAGTTGGATGGGATAAATTTATTAGTTGCAATTATGATGGGATCCTGTTTTCTGTTATAAGGTGTATGGGTACCTTATGATTGGGAAAAGGTAAGTGGTGTATTCAAACCACCATTGATATTTGTGCATATATTAAAGACCATTGTTAAGAATTAAAGGCTACTAAAGTTAGGTATTAAGGTGAATTTTTTCTGATTAATGGGATCCAAATTCAAAATTGTAAAGTGTATGGGTACTTTATGGATTGATAGATGGCCACCCATGTAATTGAATCATTATATATATGATCATGTTATATTAATAAATAAAATTGGTTTTGATTAAATGGGAGCTAGAATTTATTCTATAAAGTGCATGGGAACTTCATAGATTGGAGTGTTAGAAACCCATGTAATCAAACTTTTGTATATGACCATGTTATGTTTGAAATGGATGAAATTTAATAGTTGTTTAATTTTAAACTGAAATGAAATTAGTTACCTTATAAAATGTGCAACTGGACCCATGTAGGCCAGTTGGGACATGTATCCTATGATATGATCCATTTGGGTGTTTTTAAATTTCCATAACTAAGAAACTGCTATTGGTTTTCATTCTGAAGAACCCAGGTGGGCTTAGTAGAACCCTCATAGGTTTCCTTATATGATAAGACATTAATTTATCTGATAAATTTCTTAATTATGATGGGATATAAATAAATGGTTAATTATTAAAAAGTAAGTTTAATATAGTGTAAAGACCCGGAAATTTCAAGGAAATTTTTTTCTTAATTTTCTTTGGAATTTTACAAGAACGCAGTTTCTGACGGCACCTGATTATGAGTCCCGGTGTGCCCGGAATCAATTTCCAATGTTTGGCTCGAGTACGTTCAGTGAATGAACGAGCGGGTTTTTCTAACTTTTGAACCGGTGCCCAGAATCGAATTCCGAGGGCACCGATGAACTCGCAAGACCGATATTCGCTTAAGGAGATCTTTTCCGAGGTTGCGTTTTATGCGGGTTGAGAGTTAGTTTTATGGGAAATTAGATGAAGTTAAATAAATTGTGCAAACACAATTTATTTTTATCCATGTTGGTTATTTCCTCCCAAAGGGAGTTAGAGGTGGGACCCACACCCACATAACCACCCTTGAGAGGATTAAGTGTGGTGGGGCCCACACAATCCCTAACTCTTAAACTACCCTTAAACTCCCCAATAACTCCACTCTATTTTAATTTTGACAACTTGTGTTATTAATTAAGATGAGTGACTTAATTTCAAACTTTTGAAATTCAAAGTGGTTTAGTTGTGTAAATAAAATAAGCCTTAGACTTATTTTATTTGAGTTAGTTTTCTTTTGCCACCTTGAGAGGATTGGGAAGCTTTCTTCTTCTTCTTCAACCTCGACGATGAATGCGAAGAACACTTAGGCTCCGACGAAGAACGTCGTCCCCATAAGAAGAGAAAGACGTGCCGTCTCTTCTCTTCTTCACAGCCGGTGTGTTTCCGAAGATCGACGACGCCGCTTCTTTCGATATTCTTCCCGTGTCAACGAAAGGAGACGCCACTTCCTCCTCGGGTTTCTTCGTCAGCTTACGAAGCTTCTCCAGCGACGTTACCTCTTCGGACGCACCTCGACGTCAACGGAATCGACATTCGATTCCCGCGACGCCCGACCTCCGTGACGCTTGTCTTCCGCGGCTTGTTGACGTGCTCCGCACTTGAAACCGAGGTAGGGGTTTATTGTTATTTTATTAAACTTTTCTGTTCTTGACTCAAGCATGTCGAACTTTGTGGTTAATCGGATAAAATGTTATCGTTAACGAGAGGGGGTCGGACCGTACAAACACGGTCGAACCCATCCTTTGTTCATGATTCTTTCTTGCGGATGGAATGGGATGGCGTGGTGCCGTCGCACCATGCGGGTATCACACGACAAGTATTGCGCGGCACCGTCGCGCCGCGCCATGGAAAGAAATTCAAGAACGCGACGCCGTCGCGTCGCGTTGAAGGAAGTCGAAGGCGCCGCGGCCGGAGCGGGGCCGCGGCGGAGGGGTGCGGTGTCGTTGCACCGCGCCGGACGGAAAAGGCCGCGGCCGGTTCCGGTCCGCGGCGGATCAAGATGACCGGCAGCCAGCCGGGCCGCCGGTGTCGGAAGCCGGAAGGGGACCGGCCTTTGCCGGTCCCGTTGAGAGGGAGCCGGCCGGCCAGGTCGGGCCGGTCGGAAAGGAGAAACCCGGGGGAATTAAATTCCCCTGGAAAGTTAAATGGCCCCCCATAATGATGGGTGGGGTTCACAAGGGGGGGCATGCGCCCCCCTCTTTTTCAATCAGCTCGCCCGAAGCCGAGCTGGCAGCGCGCTGGGCGCGCTGCCCCCAGCTGGACCGGCGCCTGGCTGGTCTGCCAGGCCAGGCCGGGCCGCGCTGGACCGGGCCGAACCTGTCCGGGGCGGGTCGACCCGGTTTGGGCCGACCGGGGGGATCTCGGGCCGGGTCGGCCCGGGCCCGAAACCCCCGATACCGAACTGTTTAGGTTCAAATGCCCATAACTCGGGCTATGGACCTCCAAACGATGCGCCGTCAGTGGAGATGCGATCTTTGGATCGAGACGGTCATTTCAGTATATCGCACTCAAGGTTTCGGAATACTTTGAGTTCGGCCGGGTTGGTTCGTACACGAAACCAACCGGGCCCTCGGAGCGGAAACGCTCATATTTTGAGCTACGGACGTCTGAATGACGTGTCGTCGGCTTTGTTGAGTTCCTCTTGGTGAGAAGGATCTTTTGGAATACTCCGCCCGAGTTTTTGACGCATGTGGAGTATGGTCGGGCTGGTTTTTCCTTAAAAACTAACCGGGCCCCTAGGACGAAAAGCCAATAACTCACAGACCGGGCGTCCGATTGACGCGCCGTCTGTTGCGTTGAGTTCCTGTTGACGATACGGAACTTTTGGATACATAAACTCTAGACTTTGTGACAGTTCATGTATCAGTCTCTCGGCTCGTGGAGTAGACCCTCCTGAACGAGCTTGCTATGTGCGAGAACCCTAGTGCTGGCTGTGACTTTGACGACGACGATTGTGCAGAGATCCTCAGTGGACTGCGACGATGAAGACAGCTAGTCTTGTATCCTATGTGGGTCCTAGTTGTGCTGGTCTTGTATCCTATGTGGGTCCCAGCTTCGATGATTTAATACTGGTCTTGTATCCTATGTGGGTCCTAGTATAGATGAATCAATGAAGACAACTGGTCTTGTATCCTATGTGGGTCCTAGCTGTGCTGGTCTTGTATCCTATGTGGGTCCCAGATTAGATGATTCAATACTGGTCTTGTATCCTATGTGGGTCCCAGTATAGATGAATCAATGAAGACAGCTGTTCTTATATCCTATGTGGGTCCTAGTTGTGCTGGTCTTGTATCCTATGTGGGTCCCAGCTTAGATGATTCAATACTGGTCTTGTATCCTATGTGGGTCCCAGTATAGATGAATCAATGAAGACAGTTGGTCTTGTATCCTATGTGGGTCCTAGCTGTGCTGGTCTTGTATCCTATGTAGGTCCCAGCCTAGATGATTCAATACTGGTCTTGTATCCTATGTGGGTCCCAGTATAGATGAATCAATGAAGACAACTGGTCTTGTATCCTATGTGGGTACCAACTTTGATGGTTCAGTGCTGGTATGGTATCCTATGTGGGTCCCAGCATAGATGAAACAATGAAGACAACTGGTCTTGTATCCTATGTGGGTCCCAGCTTAGATGATTCAGCATCTATGTCTGATCATCTCTTTCACCTTTTCGATGATGTATACGTGTGTGAGCTGAATCTTGTTGCTTTCCTGTGTGGATTGTGTTGTGCTATCCTGTGTGGATTTCGTTTTGCTTTCCTCTGTGGAATACATATACTTTCCTGTGTGGAATGAGTTGTACTTGGGCTCGTAGGTTGGAGCGTATTGGAATTGATGACTTAGGTATATGTATGGGCATATACCTAAGTAGTGTCGGTTGTTACTTCATGTCTGTATCTTCCTTTTGTGGTTTATCCTTTGTGGATTTTGGGAGACCTTCGGGGGTCTCGGGGTCCCTACTGAGTAGCTTATACTCACCCATGCACGGGCTATGCCCGCACTACATTGTGTTGGTTGCAGACGATAGACAATGTTGATCGTGGTTGAGGCTCGCAGAGCAGGACAGTACCTGGAGGTGGACCACTGGGCGGGACATGCTCGGAGCGGACGGCGGGACCCGAGGAGTAGTGGAGCTATCTGTACCCACCCTTCAGGTGGTATTTCCAGTGGACACCTCGGTGTAGTAGCTTTTACTTTACAGTTGTTGTTTCCCCTTTTTGAGTTGTACTTTACTGTTGGGCTTGTATTTCCGGCCCCTTTTACTTTTCCGCACTTTCAGTTGTACTCTGTTTTTACTTAGTGTTTACTTTTCCACTTGCTTACTCTGTGGTGCTTGTTTACTTTACAAAGGCAATGCCTTCCCTTTTTACCGGGATTTACGCCTTGGTGCTTGTCGACAGCCCCTGGCCTATGGAAGGCAGGCTTGGGGTAGTCACGGCACGGGCCACGAGGACGGGTCGTGAAAAATTGGTATCAAAGGAGTTCGGTTCTACCGCGAACTCTGATCTTTTCTATATGAAGCAATAGTGTTTAGCATATTGAGTGTGGTTTTCAGTCCAGGGAGTCCAGTGTTGGTGCGTCGGCCGACGTATCTGTACACCAGGACCCTGACTTCTGCTTTCCGACTTAATACACGAAAACATTGATTGCGTGTGTGTTTCAAGTTTTCTTTGTGATTACTTGTGTCAGCTCACCAGGTATACAGATCTGACCGTGGCACACCTATTTCATTTCAGGATGGCCCCACGACGGCAGCCAGCTAGGGTTCCGAGAGTCGAGCGTGATGACAGCCCACCGAGCGACAAGGCCTCGGTGCATGGCTCTTTGTCAGCAGAGGCACCGGCGGTAACTTTACCCGTCGAGCCACCGATGCGACCAGCCCCAGCCGCTGACGATGCACGTCACCTTAGCGCGCTGCACGAGTTTTAGTGCCAGCGACCACCCAAGTTTCGTGGGGAGACAGACCCCCAGGCAGCCGAGTACTGGCTGGAGGCAGTCGTACGAGTTTTCAAGCTAGTGAGGACACCAGCAGACCTCATGGTGATCCTCGCGGCGAGCCTACTGCACGCAGCTGCGGGCCGATGGTGGAGCTTGATGCTCCAAGTGCACGACGAGACATCTCTTCTCTGGATGGACTTTAAGAGAATCTTCCTCTCCGAGTTCGTCCCAGCCACCCTCCGTGCGGTGCACATTTAGGAGCTTCTTCAACTGCGGGAGGGCAGCTTGACAGTGGCCCAGTACTCGGCGAGATTTACTGATCTCTCACGCTACTCCACAGATATGGTATGGGACCCATTCTTCCGGGCTCGGACCTTCGAACAGGGACTGAGGCATGAGATCAGGGCTTCGATGATCTCGCTAAATATTCTGACACAGGAAGAGGTGTTGGAGAGAGCCCTTCTAGTAGAGAGTTTTCTCGTCGAGCAGGCTCCAGTGACAGGGTGCTCTGCAGGACGGCCCGTAGAAGGGTCTTCTGGTGTTGGCAGTAGACAGGTGACGCAGAGGTCCAAACAGGCCAGACCATCAGATGGGCAGTCACTGGATGAAGATTCGGTTGTGCGGGATACACGAAGAAGAGCCAGCTACACGAGGGGCAAGCATTACTATGCATGCAGCGGGCGAGGTCACATGGCTTGAGACTTCCCGACTCGTCTTAAAGATGAGAAGCAGGTGGTAGAGAGACCTCCCAGACAGAGGTTCGGCCACAGTGGTCCGCAGGGTGCAGGAGGATGAGGCAGAGGAGATGGACGAGTAGCAGATGGTGGGCGACACTTCGAGGTGTAGCCACCGCCACCACCAGGAGGTCCGCCCCGACCGCGGGAAGTTGGTGGACATGGGAGAGCTCAGCTTCAGGCAGCTGAGGCCTTCGATCATGGAGCTCTGGGAGCAAATGGACAGGAGCGGAACTAGTGGATACGTCCTTTGTACTTCTAGTTCCTTGTTGCTATTGTGTAGCGTCTTGTATTATGAGCTGCAATAATAAAAGATACATGCCTTTGTGATGTTTTCATTCCTATCCTCTTTTGTGTTGTTATTAAGAGGTTCCAGTTTTGACTGTTGACTTGACCCTCACTTGTGAGACATCTACCCAGTTACCACACACTGAAGCCGACAGTGTGAGTCAACCCTTGGAGGCGAGAGTAACGGTTGGATCTCTTGGTAGTAGCGTCGAGGCCTTACGACGTCATCCTTGGTATGGATTAGTATCATCCATGTCGAGATTGACTGTATTAGGCAAAGAAAGTGGTTCATCCAGGGGATGAGACCAGATTTATCTTATTGGAAAAGAAGAAATCACAACAGCTCTTGTAGGACCAGAGAAGGTCCAGGTCATCCAGGAGCGGATGAGGATAGCTCAGAGCCGACAGAAGTCTTTTGTTAACAGGAGGCGGAGGCCACTGGAGTTCACGGATGGCGACCATGTCTTCATGCGGGTCTCACCTCGACGTGGATTACGGAGATTTGTCCAAGGTGGAAAGTTGTCTCCATGTTTCATCGAACCCTTCCAGGTCCTCAGCTGGATTGGCGAGGTGGCTTACCGCCTACCTCTATCGCCTTTGTATCCCTAGTTTGTGTTGAATCTTTACAGGGACGTAAATCCCTGTGGTGGGAGTAATGTAAAGACCCGGAAATTTCAAGGAAATTTTTTTCTTAATTTTCTTTGGAATTTTATAAGAACGCAGTTTCTGACGGCACCTGATTCCGAGGCCCGGTGTGCCCGGAATCAATTTCCAAAGTTTGGCTCGAGTACGTTCAGTGAACGAACGAGCGAGTTTTTCTAACTTTTGAACCAGTGCCCAGAATCAAATTCTGAGTGCACCGATGAACTCGCAATGACGATATTCGCTTAAGGAGACCTTTTATGAGGTTGCGTTTTATGCGGGTTGAGAGTTAGTTTTGGGGGAAATTAAATGAAGTTAAATAAATTGTGGAAACACAATTTATTTTTATCCATGTTGGTTATTTCCTCCCAAAGGGAGTTAGAGGTGGGACCCACACCCACAAAACCACCCTTGAGAGGATTAAGTGTGGTGGGGCCCACACAAGCCCTAACTCTTCAACTACCCTTAAACTCCCCAATAACTCCACTCTATTTTAATTTTGACAACTTGTGTTATTAATTAAGATGAGTGACTTAATTTCAAACTTTTGAAATTCAAAGTGGTTTAGTTGTGTAAATAAAATAAGCCTTAGACTTATTTTATTTGGGTTAGTTTTCTTTTTCCATCTTGAGAGGATTGGGAAGCTTTCTTCTTCTTCTTCAACCTCGACGATGAACGCGAAGAACACTTAGGCGCCGATGAAGAACGCTGTCACCATAAGAAGAGAAAGACGTGTCGTCTCTTCTCTTCTTCACAGCCGATGTGTTTCCGAAGATTGACGACGCCGCTTCTTTCGATCTTCTTCCCGTGTCAACGAAAGGAGACTCCACTTCCTCCTCGGGCTTTCTTCGTCAGCTTACGAAGCTTCTCCAGCGACGTTACCTCTTCGGACGCACCTCGACGTCAACGGAATCGACATTCGATTCCCGCGATGCCCGACCTCCGCGACGCTTGTCTTCCGCGGCTTGTTGACGTGCTCCGCACTTGAAACCGAGGTAGGGGTTTATTGTTATTTTATTATACTTTTCCGTTCTTGACTCAAGCATGTCGAACTTTGTGGTTAATCGGATAAAATGTTATCGTTAACGAGAGGGGGACCGGACCGCACAAACACGGTCGAACCCATCCTTTGTTCATGATTGTTTCTTGCGGATGGAACGGGATGGAATGGTGCCGTCGCACCACGCGGGTATCACACGGAAAGTATTGCGCGACGCCGTCACGCCACGCCGTGGAAAGAATTTCAAGAACGCGACGCCGTCGCGTCACGTTGAAGGAAGTCGAAGGCGTCGCGGCCGGAGCGGGGCCGCGGCGGAGGGGCGCGGTGCCGTCGCACCGCGCCGGACAGAAAAGGTCGTGGCCGGTTCCGGGCCGCAGCGGATCAAGATGACCAGCAGCCAGCCGGGCCGCCGGTGTCGGAAGCCGGAAGGGGACCGGCCTTTGCCGGTCCCGTTGAGAGGGAGCCGGCCGGCCAGGTCGGGCCGGCCGGAAAGGAGAAACCCGGGGGAATTAAATTCCCCCGGCCAGTTAAACTCCCCCCCATAATGAGGGGGGGGGGGGGGTTCACAAGGGGGGGGGGGGGCATGCGCCCCCCTCTTTTTCAATCAGCTCGGCCGAAGTCGAGCTGGCAGCGTGCTGGGTGCGCTGCCCCAGCTGGACCGGCGCCTGGCTGGTCTGCCAGGCCGGGCCGGGCCGGGCCGCGCTGGGCCGGGCCGACCCTGTCTGGGGCAGGTCGACCCGGTTTGGGCCGACCGGGGGGGGGGGGGGGGGGGTCTCGGGCCGGGTCGGCCCGGGCCCGAAACCCCCGATACCGAACTGTTTATGTTCAAATGCCCATAACTCGGGCTATGGACCTCCAAACGATGCGCCGTCAGCGGAAATGCGATCTTTGGATCGAGACGGTCGTTTCGGTATATCGCACTCAAGGTTTCGGAATACTTTGAGTTCGGCCGGGTTGGTTCGTACACGAAACTAACCGGGCCCTCGGAGCGGAAACGCTCATATCTTGAGCTACGGACGTCTGAATGACGTGCCGTCAGCTTTGTTGAGTTCCTCTTGGGGAGAAGGATCTTTTGGCATACTCCGCCCAAGGTTTGGACGCATGTGGAGTACGGTTGGGCTGGTTTTGACTTAAAAACCAACCGGGCCCCTGGGACGAAAAAGCCAATAACTCTCAGACCGGGCGTCTGATTGACACGTCGTCTGTTGCGTTGAGTTCCTGTTAATGATACAGAACTTTTGGACACATCAACTCTAGACTTTGTGACAGTTCATGTATCAGTCTCTCGGCTCGTGGAGCAGACCCTCCTGAACGAGCTTGCTGTGTGCGAGAACCCTAGTGCTGGCTGTGACTTCGACGACGACGATTGTGCAGAGATCCTCAGTGGACTGCGACGATGAAGACAGGTAGTCTTGTATCATATGTGGGTCCTAGTTGTGCTGGTCTTGTATCCTATGTGGGTCCCAGCTTAGATGATTCAATACTGGTCTTGTATCCTATGTGGGTCCCAGTATAGATGAATCAATGAAGACAACTGGTCTTGTATCCTATGTGGGTCCTAGCTGTGCTGGTCTTGTATCCTATGTGGGTCCCAGCTTAGATGATTCAATACTAGTCTTGTATCCTATGTGGGTCCCAGTATAGATGAATCAATGAAGACAGCTGGTCTTGTATCCTATGTGGGTCCTAGCTGTGCTGGTCTTGTATCCTATGTGGGTCCCAGCTTAGATGATTCAATACTGGTCCTGTATCCTATGTGGGTCCCAGTATAGATGAATCAATGAAGACAACGGGTCTTGTATCCTATGTGGGTCCTAGCTGTGCTGGTCTTGTATCCTATGTAGGTCCCAGCCTAGATGATTCAATACTGGTCTTGTATCCTATGTGGGTCCCAGTATAGATGAATCAATGAAGACAGCTGGTCTTGTATCCTATGTGGGTCCCAGCTTTGATGGTTCAGTGCTGGTCTTGTATCCTATGTGGGTCCCAGCATAGATGAAACAATGAAGACAACTGGTCTTGTATCCTATGTGGGTCCCAGCTTAGATGATTCAGTATCTATGTCTGATCATCTCTTTCACCTTTTTGATGATGTATACCTGTGTGAGCTGAATCTTGTTGCTTTCCTGTGTGGATTGTGTGTTGCTATCCTGTGTGGATTTCATTTTGCTTTCCTGTGTGGAATACATATACTTTCCTGTGTGGAATGAGTTGTACTTGGGCTCGGAGGTTGGAGCGTATTGGAATTGATGACTTAGGTATATGTATGGGCATATACCTAAGCAGTGTCGGTTGTTACTTCGTGTTTGTATCTTCCTTTTGTGGTTTATCCTTTGTGGATTTTGGGAGACCTTCAGGGGTCTTGGGGTCCCTACTGAGTAGCTTATACTCACCCCTGCACGGGCTATGCCCGCACTACGTTGTGTTGGTTGCAGACGACAGACAGCGTTGATCGTGGTTGATGCTCGCAGAGCAGGATGGTACCTGGAGGTGGACCACTGGGCGGGACATGCTCGGAGCGGACGACGGGACCCGAGGAGCAGTGGAGCTATCTGTACCCACCCTTCAGGTGGGATTTCCAGTGGACAGCTTGGTGTAGCAGCTTTTACTTTACAGTTGTTGTTTTCCCTTTTTGAGTTGTACTTTACTGTTGGGCTTGTATTTCCGGCCCCTTTTACTTTTCTGCACTTTCAGTTGTACTCTGTTTTTACTTAGTGTTTACTTTTCCGCTTGCTTACTCTGTGGTGCTTGTTTACTTTACAAAGGCAATGCCTTCCCTTTTTACCGGGATTTACGCCTTGGTGCTAGTCTCCAGCCCCTGGCCTATCGAAGGCGGGCTTGGGGTAGTCACGGCACGGTCCCCGAGGACGGGTCGTGACATATAGCATTCATGAATGCATAAATGTATGTTTTCAATTATTTTAGTGCTTAAATATTAAATTTGAATTAATGTAAAGACTTTAAAATGGAACCTGAAGTGGTGTCCTTTTTTAGACCCTCGTGTAAGGGTATTTTAAAATTTTTATAGAGTATCCTTGGAATAGAACCGTAGGCATTTTTTATATGCTTTCTCCTTCTTGGAAAGGGATTATATGGTTGGTTCTTGAGTCGGTGACTTTTCTGTTGATGTGAACTAGTGATAGGGTTGACAATGTTTCTTTTGTAATGGGCTATAATATGGTAGGTAGCACCCTTAGATCCTAAATTCCTTGCTAAATTCCATGAGTTTTTTGACTATTAGTGTTATTCGGGCATTGTTTTCCCTAGTAGGACTTTTAGCTTCCTAATGAAACACTTTTTCGGATGGGTGGTCATGTTTTTCTTATACTTTTTATAGTAATGAGCATCAATTAATGCTTTGTTTCAGTAGGTTTGACATTCCTAGGGAATATTCAGTCAATTGGTAGGTCTCGTAACCCTGACTCTTTCCTTGAGTGACTCATGAGGTCATTAGTTGTTTTACATTCATAAAGGAAATAAAAATTTGGGTTAAATCCATTTTATGGTCCATATGATACTTGGATTCATAGAGAGAATGGCATATGGGTAGTATCAATGATGTTCCATTTTCTTTTGACGCTCGGGGTAGTATGCGTTGATATATCCAATACCCATCGAGTTGTTAAATGTTTTAATGAACCAGTAGAGTTTAGTGAAATCATTGAATGTGAGCTGTTGTGAATGGTCTTGGGTTATCTCTATAGTAGAGTGACCTGGGTGTTAAAGAATTTATTTCATACCAATTTTATGAGGACTTTCCAAGATACTCCGGTGTTTTGAATTTCCAGTCAGGTTAGTTCTAGATTTTATGCCGACTGCTTTGACTTTTGTGAGCGTGGCTCAGGGGAGCATCACATATGTGTTTAAGGTGAATCTGATATAGCTTTCTTGTGAGAGGATGGTCTATCTCTTATTTCAACAATGAGGACACTCTTATGGTAGGGAGAATCATGTCATTTATGGTAAATACATGACCTCTGGCGTGGAATAAACCCAAAGAAAGAGGAATATTGAAGATGGTTGGTGTTTCTTGAATTCCTCTAAGGCTTGAAAGTTTTAATCAAGTTTGTGGTTGCTCAATAGTACAACATTGAAGTGGTTGGATGTGTATGAAACCCTTGATAAACACTATTGGTCATGGATAAACTTCATTGGTTAATCTTGAATGATCACAAGGTGCCTCTGGTGGTGAAGTCATTGTGGTTCGGTTGATGATGCGTCGACTAGTGAAGCCGAGTTTCTTCTAAGGTGTTGACCAGTAGTTTTTAGAAGATTTTTCTTTTGGTAATATTTAAAATCCTCTCAGTGTAATATAATAATCGATGAGAATTTCCCCTATCTTGGCATCATCCTTGATTCACTAACATAGTTTTGGTCTTACACCATGCTAAATTTGAAAATTTAGTTGGTTTTTAGATGTAACCTCTAACTGGTTGCACGCTGTACACGTGGTTTTATTTGAGGTTTTGTTTATATTGAGTGAAACTGGGATTTCCATGTTGGAATTCCATAGACAGAATCTTGCACACTAATAATTATCCTTGATGTTACATCTATGTGGATTCTACTCTGGGTTCAATCAATGGTCTGAAGTGAACATTTTGGCTTTGTACCAACGTCTCACTTATGAACTTGGAGTATGGAATACCTTGGGTTAGTTCCTTAAACAATATTTTATTGAATCTGAGGTTACCCTGAACAAGTTCTAGGGATCAAATTTGATGTTTAAATGGTAACACCCACTGTGGTATGGAACTAGGTTACCCCTATTATTCGTGTTAATGTATGATAGTTTAAATGGTCAGGTGATGGTTTGATATAGGAACGTCACTGAAAGTTGGGTATGGACTTCAGTGAATGTTCTTGTTGTAAATGTGGAATGCCTTAGAAGGCATTGTGGTTCTATTGTAATACACCATACGTCTAATCCATGTGTTTTAGAATAAGTCAGCCAAAGCAGCTCGACATGTTTTCCTTCTCAATCAATGTTTACAATTAGTGAAGGATCGTTTTTGGGCACATCATCATGTAGAGGTGAGTGTAGTTTGTGTTGGCTTGGGATTTTCATGAAAATTTGGATAGAACTGTCTAAGCAAGTTCAGTGGGTAATCATCAATTTCACCATTTCAAATCATTCCACGAGTGTCGTTATAATGCTTATGGGCATGCTTCATAAGGAAAATCTGATGGTGGAGGTATCGTTGTTCAGAATTGACCCATTCTAGTGTTAAAACCTAAGGTGGGAAGCATCATTAACTTGATGTTTAATGATATGATGACATGACCGTGTCTCTTTAAAAACAATCTCGGGTGTGTTTCGTCTCATTATTTCAGTTGGAAAATGAGAGTTGGCTCATGTTTTGATGGCTTAGTGTCATGTACTTAAGAATTGTTAAGAAGTGCATTGGGCATTGGGAAATGCAACATGACAATTCGAATGAGACTTCACGAACCTTATAAGTCATTTGATTTTTTCGTTGTTCCCAGAGGCTTCTTGGGGATAATAATTTCTAAGGTGGGAAGGTTGTAATGATTTGTGTTTTGAGCCATATGAAAATCCAAAGGAATTTGTATGTTTACATTTGTTAAATGGGCCATTTTTAATATAAGTCTTCAAAATTTAATTTTGAGAGTTAGAAGACTTCAACATGTTTCTTTTAAACTAGGGTGAAGTCCCAACAGGTCCTTTGGAGGTCTCATTGAGTTTCTAGATCACTAGGGCTGGAATTTTCAAATTTGAAGGAATTATAGAAGGCACGTAGTTTGTCTGAAACTGTGTGACCCCCTACAAAAAACCATGCGACATTAGGGGAGGAGTATAAGAGAATCACACGGGATGTCACTGGTTAGTCAAAACTGTGCACCTAGACCAAACGGTTAGTGCCAAGTATGAAGTACCTAGACACTATTCACCACATGGTTTGCACATGGTTTGGTTAACCATGTGGGAAAAATCATTTGAAGTGGATCTCTAAATTGAGAGTACTGCACGGTTGGTGCACATTTTGGATAACCCTGTGACCCAATGTGTGTGGTATTTTTTTAAAAAAAATTAATAAATTAAATTAAAATTAAAATAAAATTAAAACAAAATCTATCTAGCACTCTTCTCCCCCTCAAAAATCACATGACAACCCTCCCCCCTGGACCTCTCCATTCACGTGCGACATCCCCCTCACGACTCTTGCTTCACACATCGATCCACCATATTTCCTTCAAGATTATTTCTTGATCCTTTGAGGCAAGATATTTGGATCCCTCTTATCCTTCTTTCTAGTAGTTTTACTCTATTCCTTCACCGTAATCCATTTGGCCAGACCCTATGGTTTCAGGTGGTCTGATTTTTTAGGTCTCTTTTATTTATATGGTGTGCAATGAGTCTCTCATATCAGAATCATTTTTGTTTTTGAATCTACCACTGAAGGTAAAGTAGTTTGGTTCATTTTGGTCCACTTCTGCTACTTTGAGGTTGGTTCCCTTATTCTATAACCCTTTTTCCCAATTTTTTTTAGGGTATTTTAGTGGTTTTGAGTACCTAGTTTTATTTGTGGTGTGTTTTGTGTTCACTTGAGGTGGGTTTGAGTTGCTAGAGTCAAAGGCAACTTACCATGTATGCATAGGTTAGAAAATATATATGTAAGTTCCCCCATTATATGTATATTCACCCATGTAAGTGAATATATATATATATATGGGGCTAGATATGCTTACGTATATATATGAAAAATGAATTCGGGTGTAAGTAGATACATGGATATGCATATATAAAAATATATGTAAGGACCCCCTTGTACATATTCATGGCCATGTGAATATGTACATAGAGGATATGATTCCTTATGTACATGTGAAGTTTCATATGATCTGAGGTGAGGGAAACTTTTTGTGGTTTCTAATGAAAATTTCAAGTACCAAAGTGTTCGGCTTGACCTTATTCTTCTTGAGGTAGGATCCTTTTCCTTTACCCTTTTAAATTTAATAATTCTTTAATTGATCACTTTTCACACTTTCTATGGATTTTAGTTAGTGCCATATGATTTTTAGATTAAATACTTCTTAAAGTGATTTTGGTTATGAATTTAGGATCTAATTCAAGTTTATACTTGAATGTATTATTTGAGAAAAAAATTCATGATTTTATAATAAAACCCCTCGAATGAGGTGCACTTTCTTCTTAACTAAAAAGTGGTGATTGGTTACTAAAATCATGATTTTACTATTTCAATAGTGTTTTCCCTATGAATTGATGTTAGTATTTCTAAATGTAATGTTAGGATATGACCTTAATGGATTCCATTAAATGGAACTTCCCTCCTTGATATAGATTCTTATTAAACCAAAGCACTTGTTAAGGGTTTGTACTGAATTATAAATGCAATTTCGCACAAAGGAAATTACCCAAATTGTTGAAGGAGCTTCCTAAGTTCCCCTCGTGCATTGTAAAATGAAATTACTTGTTTTATATACTCAATACCATTTATTGTTCGGGATAACTTTCTCATGATGTCTCTTATTCTTTAATTGTATTAAATAGATTAATTTAAAATAAATTTAATAGGGTGGAACAACAATGCCTCCTATGATAATTAAATAATCATTTATTATATTGAATTTTTATAATTGTGATTCCCTTAATTATAATGTATTATTTAAATGAAAAGCATGATAGGTATTTCCTCATGGATTGCATTATAAATATGATGATGCCTTTATAAATTATTGATAAATGTAAGGAATGAGAGGTATTTATTCATGGGTTTTTATTATAAATATTATTAATCCTTATACATAGCCTGAGATACGATGGTAAGGGACTCATTGATCATGGTTCTATCATGGTCCCTTACTTTGGGTGTTGAGAATGATGACTCAAACCAGTGATAAGATATGGGCGTTGGAATGAGGCACCACATTCCATGATTAGAGTGTTCCCATGGAGGATCACTCACCATCCAGAGTGATAGACATGACATCCCCCACTCTATTGGTATATAAGGAATTACCATATTTCATGGGATTTTAAGATCGTTAGACTAGTCATGGTAAAGTGAGTTACATCCGAGTCCAGCCAACACTAGTATTCTAGGTATATAGACGTTAGGTATCCACACACACTTGGATCATATAGGTGGATGAAATATAGAACTAAACTATATATATATATATATTACTATATAAATATAGTAGAATGATTATACATATTTCCAAGAGGGACCTGAAGTAGGTAGATTCATCTAGGTGTCCGATGGAAACCTGATTCGACTTGTGTTTTTATTTCAGTAATGTTTATTGTTTTATATTTCCTGTACAATGGTTAATTTATATTGCAAATAATTTATTGGGATAGAAACCATGGTTTCCAACCTACTGGGATTTATATCTCACACCTTGATCGGGCCACCATTTCTCTGTGCGTACTTGAGTAGACCTTATATTTTCAAGGCCTTAGTTCATTTCTTATGTTATTTAGATTGTACCTGGGAGTTAGTAGCATAGGACTGAGCTAGATCTCAGGATGCTCTTAGAGTCATTGTATAGTTTTTCATTTATTACACTATATTTCATATTTAATTTTTTACTTCTTGTAATGGTGGTATCATATTTCATACATGCATTATTGTAATTTATCATTGGACACTTTAATTCAGTTATTATATTAGTATTATACTTCTATCTATATTTCATTTATTATACTACTTCCGAACTATTCTATCATTTATTATATGATAAACTGCGATGCTACTCTGATACGAGGGTATAGTCTCCCCACTATCTCTACCATACACCTTCACTATTAGTTGGAAACCTCTGGTTTTTGGGGAGGTGTGCTTGAGGCCATGTGATCCATCAGCCCGACTACCGTCTTGGTGGTGAGTCGGGCCAGGAAATTACAATCAAGAAGGAGGATATACTCTAAACGACATTCCATATAAGGAATAGACATTATGAATATATAGTGATGTTATTCAGTCTTACTAATGTCCCTCCTATACTCACATATTTAATGAATATAGTGTTTATATATTTCCTTGACTAGTTTTTGGTAGTATTTAGAGAGGATATTATTATCTACACAAAGAATAAGGTAGATTAAAAATACAACTTGATAATTCTACTAATGCCAATAAAGAAAGGAGAAATTATATGAAAAATAAATATAGTGTTACTTTTTAAGAAAAATGTTTCATTTTTTGGTCATATAATATTAATAGAGGGTATATCAGTAGATCCATCAAAGATGGAGGCTATTGTATATTGGCCTAGACCAACCATAGGGACTGAGATCCGTAGTATTCTTAACTTATATGGATATTATTAATTGTTTATGTACAATTTCTCATGAATATATAATCCCCTAACTAAGTTAACTTGGAAGAGAGCCATGTTCTTCTAGATAGATTAATGTGAGGAAATTTTCAAGGAACTAAAGAGAAGATTAGTTAGCTTACCTGTGCTTACATTACCCCATTGCAAAGACGGGTTTGAAATATATTGTGATTCATCCTAAAAGGGAATTAGATGTATTATTATGAATAATTACATGATTATAGATTATTAATATTGACAATTTAGGGATCATGATAAAAATTACCCAACTCATTATTTGGAGTTCGATTATGCAATTTTTGAATTAAAGATATAGTGGAATTATCTTTATGGAGAAAAATGAGATATATATATATACTGAACAGAAAAGTTTAAAGTATATATTCACACATAAGTAGTTGAAAATGAACAATATAAAATGGTTATATCTAGTTAGAGATTATGATTTCTCAATACACTACCACACTGGGGAAAAAAACACGGTGGTGGATTCTTTGAATCACAAGCATTATGCTACCTTATCCATGATAAGGATAAAAAGGATAGATCTGGGAATCCTTAAGGAAGGAGAAA
The DNA here is from genome assembly GCA_963277665.1 of Viscum album. Lineage (NCBI taxonomy): Eukaryota > Viridiplantae > Streptophyta > Magnoliopsida > Santalales > Viscaceae > Viscum > Viscum album. The sequence goes on along the minus strand of OY728159.1, from coordinate 1,232,781,738 downwards.
ATGTTATCTTTATAAATTTAATTTGTAACCATCTATCCAAGTGAAGCTTAAAGAGTCATACAAAGAATATGTAGCGATTTAAAGGAAGGTTATAAATATACTTTAGTTTAACTATGATCATGATAGAATGACAAGGTTAAGTAACTGTGTATTTTTTTGATACATACTTTTTTTGAAGGAGTTATTAGAGTAATCTCATTGTTTTCCATTCACTATTTATCTTAGAAGTATGAATATTTATATATGTTTTAAATAATACTTCGGGTGAGATGGGATGAAGAGAGATATCACAGAGTTTTTATCTCGATGCATGGTTTTTCAATAAGCTAAGGTTGAAAGAAAAAATTATAAGGGGATGTTTCATCCATTACCCATACCAAAATAGAAATAGAAAAAATCATCATAGATTGAGTCATTAAACTTATTAAAATGATTTAAGTGTATAATGATATATGGGTTGTATTCGATCACCTTAATAATTTAGTACACTTAATTTCTATCAGAGAAGACTTCTCTTCATATCATCTTTCTAGGATATACATTAAGGAAGTTGTAAGGTTGCATGGGGTATCAAATTCCATTATGTCTGATCGAGATCTGAGGTTTGCCTCAATGTTCTGGAGAATTCTTCAGAAAAATATGGATATAGAGTTGAGTTTCAGTAATTCTTATCATCCCTAAACAGATGGTATGTCGAAAAGAACATTTAAAATCCTAGAGGATATATTGAGATCATGTTATTTGGATTTCAAAGTTAGTTGGGATCAATACCTTCATCTGGTTGAGTTTTCTTATAATAATAGCCTTCGTCAAGAATTAGGATGGATATTTATGAATCCCTCTATAGAGAGAAATTAAAATATCCAACGTATTGGAATAAAGTTAAATAATGAAATCCATTGGGACCTAAGATAGATGAATAAATAGAAGAGAAGGTTAAAGAAATACAACAACACATCAAGGCATCTCAGACTCGGTAGAAAAGTTATGTTGGAGATCACTGACTTGATCTTGAATTTGATGTTGGTGATAAGGTATTTCTAAGAATTTCTATATATAAGAATGTTTTGTGATTTTATAATAAAGGAAAACTAATCCCTATGTATATCAGTCCCTTTGAAATTCTTGATCGAATCAGGATGATAGTCTGTCGCTTGGTGCTTCCACTGAACCTCTCTCAAGTCCACAATGTGTTCCATGTGTCACTACTAAGGAAGTAAATACCCAACCCTTCATATTTACTTAACTCATAGGTCATACCATTATAGCAAGATATTTCTTATTAGGAACAACTGGTCAAGATTTTGGATCATATAGATAATGTTCTACGAAACTCGACCACTCACCTGGTCAAATTTTTATAGAGAAACCACCAATTTGAGGAAGCTATTTAGTAACATGAGGATATGATGGGGAAGAAGTATCCTCATTTTTTTTATCAAAATGATTAAAAAATAAGTCATAAATTGAAACAATAAAGAAGCAGTCAGAAATTTATACCTACTACTTGGATTATCTCCTTTACGAAGGGGGTTAAAACTTTGAGGGATGGTGTTTTGAGAAGACCAGAACCACTTTTATCTGGATAATACTTTTTATTATATTTTTGGTTTTATTATTGTATAAAAAATAATGTTTTTTTTGTAAGGGTATGTGAGGATAGGAGATCCTTTTTTACAAGATAAAATGGGTGGAATTTTGGAAAATATCCATAAATTTCTAATAATTAGAAGTTACTATCAAGAAAAGTGGATGAAAATTAATAAATAATGGAGCTAATAATTTATAATGTTGATAAATTCCTCCACTATACATTTCCACACATTTTTTAAACATTTTTAGTCTATTTAATCTTATATTTTTTACTTTTAGAATTTTATCTTTTATCACAGTAATTAGTTTTTAACTATGTAACATATCCTTTAGCATTAAAAAATAAAATAATAGTTATTATATAATTTGGACCAAATGATTCCAAATTTTAAATCCAGTTAATTTTATTCAATTTTTAAATGTAAAAAAATTAATTTTAAATTAATAATTATGTAATGTGTTAAAACAATTCCTTAGAAAAATACTACATAATTTCTAAAACATAAAATATAAGCGAGTAAACCATAATAATTTTTTTAAAATTTATAATATAAATTATAACATTCATATTTTTTCTAGAAAAGGATTTCAAAAATTTCGAAATAATTCTTATAAACTAATATTTCCATAAAAATCACGATATTAGAAAAAAATAGTATATTGAATTATTTACCTAAAAATATTTTTTTAGAAAAATATCAAAAATTAATATTGAGAGAATATTTCCATGATAAATAAAAAAATAAAGTTAATTTTTCAAAATTTAATTTATAAATTTTAGAAATTTTATTTTCAATTAGAAACATAAAAGAGAGTGAATAATAATTTTTATAAGAAAACAACTTTTGTATATTAAATATTATTTTTTTATTAATTACTTATAAATATAGTTTTAAAATATTATTTATTTGATAAATATAACTTTTTACTATTTATTCACAATAAAATTAGTGCCTTGAATTAAAATTCCAATTCCTAGAAGATATACTTTTAAGAATAAAATGAAATGAGAAAAAATGACCTTTAGAAAAGAATAAAAATTAATGATATATCTAAATAAATAAATATTTTATTAGATGATAATATAATCCTATTTTATACTTACTTATCAACTTATGATCTCTATTTAAGATCCCAACATCTGATAAACTTTGGTTGTAGTTTTGAGTGGCAGTTCACTTAGCGCAGATCTTATGGAAATCTCCATGAGCTTCAACTTCTACAGTATATGGTTTTGGTCAAACTTTAATTACTCATGTTCCACTTGGGACTGGTCTAGATAAAAACCTAGCAAAGAAATATCTATCCTGATCTCAAATAAATGGTCTTCATAAGGAATAATTTTTCTTAGGGATGCAATTTCTTCTTACCTTCTTTATTGATTTTGGGTTATGGCTACTTCAATTTATACTTGGTAATTAAATTGCGAGATTTTAACAGCCATATTTAATTTTCAAAATATATCAATATTTTTCAATTTAGTTAGTTATAGTGTTTGAAACATTATATTCAATATATTATATATTTAAGGAGAATATAAAGTGAAATCTTAGGTCATTACAATAACCACAATGCGGTTCTTAAATAAGTCAAAGTGAATACCTTTGTTAGGGACCAATAATACCAGTAAATTCTTAAATTGACTAATGACAATGTATTTAATATCCTTTAGAGAATACATATATGAACCAATGACATTTTTTATTATTCTAATTATATTCCTATAGTTTTTCACTTTAATACATGGATGAAAGTATTTATTATTAGCATCTCCAAAATTGGTCAAGTGATTTTTTCTCTTTTCTAAAGAAAATATTTCTCAAAATATGGGATCTTATATATATTAGAAACTAAATTCATCTCCTTAATATAAATATAAGATTCATTTTACCCTATAAGAACATTATCTTGAATATGGGAGAGCTCACATCAAATATTTTCAATCCTCAGAGTGATACATTGTCTCCCCTTTAGAAAACAAGAAATACACACTTTTTTCAAGACCCTTAAAGAGGTTGAAATATTATATATATTATGGTTTGAATAATTAAATATCTATATCAGGTTAAAAAGGGTTTTTAAGCCTTTATATTTTCACCAAAGATTAAAGAACTTAAAAGGAAACATCTTTTTAATACCACGACAACTATTGTCAATAAAGGGATAATTATCAGAGATTCAAAGTGAGAGGAATCTTATTTAAGAATATTGAAAATTATATTTGCAAAGTTATTAATCTCATCGATATCATTAAGGTAAATATTCTTCCCAAATAATTAATCCTCTTTAGAAGAAATATTTTTAAAATCTGTTAAGTTATCCAAGGTTTTTGGTTAATAAAGAGTAATATAAAATCATCTCAAATAAATTCACAGAGGATTATATCATTTAATGGATAGATAAAATAAACTAAGAAAAACCAATTACTCTAAATAAAATTACAATGGAAAATATTGGCAGAAAAAAATATCATTAAGATAAATAAAAACAAGGTTCTAGAGAATGATAAACCTTCCATTTCCACTGAGAATAATATTAATACTATAATTATAATGTAATTTTCTAAACAATCTATCAATGACATCATAAATATCCATAAATTATCTAGTTTATATAATATAAATATAATATAACATAATGATAAAAATAAATTCTTTAAGTTTAAGAAATTTATTGGGGTTATTGAGACCCCTAATATTCCAAATTCCAAAAATCATTTATAATTTCATCCAAATTTCTCCTAAATCACATATAACATACATCATCAAGATTATATTCTAAAAAATATTCAACTTAATTTTGTTTTTTTAAGGTAAATTTAGTGATTTTTATTGTAAAATCTTTATTATCAGTTAGTCCTGGGGAGGGTGTTGAATCCCCTTCCCCTCTTAAGTTAACCAAGTCATTTCCCTTTAGTGAGCCAAAATAGGCTGGGTTGTTTTCCGACCCCCTTATATTAGAGAAACCACTAGGTCACAACCCTTTACTAGGCTCAATTAAAGGTTTTTTTTGTCAAAGAGTGTGGGAAAACCTTGAACCCAAAATTATACATGGTAATCACATTATACACAGTAATCCCCCTCCCTTTATTAAGAATAGAAGTGTCAACAATAGCATATTTTTCTACAGTAATCTGGGTCTTAGACAGGAAAAACCCTTCCCCTGATCAAACCAAGGTGCAACATGATCCTTATTTTGTGACCTATTAAAAGTTTGGTTTTCGTACTGAGTCACCAGTTCCCATTATTGTGATAATTAGAAGCATATTTCTCAATATAGTATCCACTCATACACCACATCCTAGTAACAAAAATTTATCTCAGGGATCTAAAGGATAATCTAGTTGTAAAGTGAGAACTCCAAGGTATTTTTAATACAGACACAAGAATATTCAAGACTAGTTCTAGAAACATTAAGGTCATAAATGCAGATTATTTTACCAATCACATTGAAATCCTATTAAGGGATCCCTCTTTCTGTAGATGTTGAAGAATGTTAAGGAACTTCACTAAAAGAATGATAGAAATCTAATTATAATGGTCATAATTATATTATTAGGAATAATGATTCAAGATAAGAGTATTATTATTAAATGACCACAATGTTACATGAAAGGTTTTAATCATAGAAATATCATCAGTGAATTAGATAAAAAAGACACATAGTGTTAGAATTGATACCTAAACAAATTCATCTGATCCCCATCATGCTTGAATAAATATTCTTATAGTTAATATATTTGGATAAGAACTATAATAAAATCCCACTATAGTGTTTTCCCAAATATATTTTCCAAAATCCCACTTGAAAGATTCAAAACCCACATTGGCCTTAGACAATTATTATGGAGTAAAGGATAGAGAGAATCCCAAGGGGACTTGATGATCTTATCTAGAAACATTTAACCATGTTCAATCTCCACAAATATTTATATAACCATGATCAATAGTCAACTTAGTTAAGAATACCAAATCGCTATATGAATCAAAATGTGGGAAATAATATTTGATTCGTATCTTTTATATATTTAAAATCATTATTTTTTATAATGTCAAATTATTTTATTTCTCTTTATTTTTTTCCCTAGAAAAAGGAACTGAATATTGATGCTCTCTTTACCCTATTCTATACATGGAAGAAAATGAAATATGGTAGTGTTATAAATACTGACAACTTAGAAATAATTTTAAATATATTTAATTTTTAATTTTTATTAAATTTATTAATTTATATTATTTTATTATTTTAATTAATGTAATATTTTGCTCAAAAAATTATTTAAAGGCATTAGAATAAAAATAAATAGAAAATGTGGGGCCAATAGAGCATTTTCACTGGTTATTAAGAGATGAGAATTGAGGTAGGGTTCGCTGTTGAAATATGAAAAGGATTGTACCATCAAAATACTAGTCTTTTAATAGAATTTTTGTGAGTAGTGGTACATGTATAGTTATAGTGGTACATGTATAGTTATAGTGAAAAAATGAATATTTCAATAAAATATGAAACATTTAAAACAAAAGAAGATTCTCAGTCCCAAAATATGATAAATGGATTGATCATGAAAGCCATGAATGATCTTTCTTGTTCATTTCCACCAGAGAGTGTTGTAGATATGTATGCATGTTTGATGATGATGTTCTCTATTTATCTAGGTTCATCTATTTCTACTACTAATTTAGGTGTTTATAATGTTATTGATTCCTATTATGATGATGATAGTAGTGGTGTGAGGGAAGTAGATAATGATATAGAAATATTGTAAAAACACTATATACCAACAAACTTATACCAACGGTTTTAACAGACCATTTGTATAATCCTATTTAGAGGCATGCTTCCCAATAGTTTTATCAAACTATTGGGATATGATCCTTTATACAAAGATATCCCAAAAGTTTTTTAAAACCATTAGGAAATTTGGACCAAAATACACTAAATCCCTCCACTGTTCTCCTCTACCCACGTGTTTCCCTAAATCCGAGCTCCCCTCTTCCCTATCATGTGAACCTTTTTTCCATTGGTCGATCCATCTTGATTGAAGCCTTTTTTTGTTCTAAAACTTCAAATCTGTAAGTGATAACTTAGTTTCAATGTTTTTCATCTATTTATTTTTTGTTTTTTGCATTGATTTTCCCTAAACAAAAACTCCCTTATTCTTCCTAGTATGTATACCATTATTTCCAACTAGGGATCCATATTCAAGTCATTTTTTATTCTTTTAATTAAAATAGGTAATCTCTAAATGAGTTATATGTTATGAATCCATTTATTTTTCTTTTTTTTTAATTTGTATTGATTTTAAGACAGGGTTATTTTTTATTTTGTGTTTTTATCAATAAGGAATTATAAAATCTAAGTTCGGTAAGACAAATTTTGAAATGATAGAAATTTTATTTAAAAATAAAATAAAATATAGGAGTTAAAAATAAAGTTGAAGATCACTTTTATAGGATTCACTACACAACTAAGGTGGAAATTCTAGACAAGGAACTATTTAATAAAATAATTATATAAGATTAAAAATATTTTTTTGAAGGAGAAGTAATATGGTATGATGATATGTTAATTTTTGGTAACCACTCATATTCTGTAACATCTAATACAAAAATAATTGTTTTATTCTAAATATTGTATCACAACTTTATTTTTGGTAAGATCCATATATATGGAAGTTTTATAATGATAAAATGATCAACAAATGTTTCCCTAAAATTGAGGTATAATATGTGTTATAATTCTATCATAATTTATCTTGTGGAGGTTACTTTTAACCTCAATTAACTTCAAGGAAAGTCCTCAAATATATAATATACTATCCCAAACTTTTTAATGATTCTTTTGAGTTTTATAAGAAATATGAGAAATGAAATTCACTAGAAATATATATATAATAGATAATAAATACATTAATAACCAATGATGTTTTTGTGAAATATTTGATGTATGGGGTATTGACTTTATAAAACCATTTCACAAGTCATTTGGATATTCAAACATATTGTTATTTGTTGAATCTGTTTCAAAATGTGTGGAATCTGAGGCCAAAAAAATTGATGATTCTAGTATTTTTTGTAATTTTTTTGAGTTATATAAATTTTTTTATTTAGAATCTTTAAATAATTCATCCGTTACTGATAAATCCACTTTCGCTACCGGTGCTTAGAAGCTTTAATGATGATGTATAGAGTGTACCAAAATACATCAACACCTTACCATCCACAATTTAATAAAAATTTTGAATGTTTTAAAAGTGATATTAAAGGTATCTTAGAAAGGATAGTAAAGTCAAATAGAAAATATATGAGAGAAAGGTGGGAAGACACCATGTGGGTTTACAAAATAGATTAGAAAACCCCAAATGGAATGTGTGCATAAAAATTTATCAAATAGAATATTTATCATATGCATGTAGAGATAGAACATAAATATTATTAGGAAGTTAAAGAGATGAATATGGATATAGAAAATTCTAGATATGAAAGAATACTATATATTCAATAACATACTGAAATAAAGAGAGAATATTTTATAAATTCTAGAATTTACATGGAGAGAATAGGAGAAACACATAACTTTCTGATTTAATAAAGTGACTTCCTACCCAGAGAAAATATATTTCTCTACAAATCAAGACTAAAATTAATTTCTAATGAGCTTCATTCTATGGGGAAGGCCCACTAACTATCAGTAATGGTTATATATTTGTGTTGTTTTGAAAATTAATAAATGAGAAATGTATGAATTTGTTATTAATTAATATAGGCTGAAGAAGCATCTCAACAATATGATACTATTACTAGTGTAAAAGATAAAACTACTACAACCCTCCAACTAATGCACTCTTAGGCTATAACAGACCAACTAAATTGAATTGAAATGACTTGATTTGACCCAAGTAGACTTATGTATACCTGAAAAAAACTAAATTGCATCAAGATGAACTAAAATAAATAGAATTGAACTAAAGTGAACCTAACTAAAATTAATTATATAGCAATGATAAAAAAATGAACTGATTTGAACAATTCTCATTTAATTAAGAAAACCTTTCTATAAAGTATATTTTTCTTTCATTTTATGATTCTCATATAGAGTAGTGTCTCAATTATGTCTTTATATAAAGTGATAAATTCTCATTTACATAAATATATTTTTGATTAAACTTCAATATTATTGAATTACTTTCACAAAATGGATCATTACATTTTTTAAACTAATGGATATAAGTTGGATGTATGAAACTGATTGGATCTCAAGTAATTTTTAAAACAATTGGGAGATATTTTTATGTTTCACATTTGATAATTCTTTAAATAGTGGTCACATACACTTCCCTTGTTATAATTATGTTGGAAGACCTTGGTTGAGTAGTGAAGAAGTTAACTACCATATAACCAAATATGGGTTTCAAACAAACTACTATGTGTGGTATCACAATGGGGAGAAAATGTAATCTCAAAATATTTATGATCCAAATGAGTGGATTGGATTGGAGAATTTTATATATGACTAGTTTCAATTTATTATTCATCATGATAAGGGAAGGATTTCAACCCATGAAGACTTCTATATGAGCATACATGATGTATCCAATGAAAATGATGATGTTGATAGGGTGAAAAAATTGAATGACGCTGCGACGACTCCAGTATATCGGCAATGTGGTAAAATGAAAAATGTGGATTTTTTAATCTGACTGTTTCATGGGAAAACCATGTATGGGATTTATAATACTTCCATCGATTACATTCTTACCTTATCGAAGGACTTAATTCTAGATGATGCAGATATTACCTAAAATCGCTATATGGAATGGAAGTTAGTTGAAGAACTTGGATTTTCAAAAAACAAAATTCACGCTTTCCCAAAATATTTCTGCTTATTATGGGAGGAAACTGCTAAAATAATGATTGTATAAAATGTGGAACATCCTGATGGAAGCCAAAAGCTAATGGAACACCACCCCGTGTGCCACAGAAAGTAATGTAGCACCTTCTATTGATCCCCAGACTCCATAATATTTTCATATCAGATGAAATATCATTAAAAATGTGGTGGAATGATACAAAGAGAAATAAGAATAATTAAAAGTTGGTTCACCCTATAGATTGATTTTCATGGAAGAGATTTTATGCTCAATATCCCGATTTTGTAGCTAACATGTGTATTGTGAGGATGGGTATTTCATGTGATGATTTTAATCTGTTTGGCCAAATTCTTACTTCTCACAACACATGGACGATTTTCATACACATTTATAACCATCCCCCATGGTTTTTTATGAAAAATACTTAAACTTTAATGAGTACACTCATATCTGGAACTTCTAATCCTGAAAATGATATAGACGTATACATGAAACCATTAATAAAAGAGTTTAAACTTCATTGAGATGTGGTTTTGGACACATACGATGCATGTTCAAAAGACATACTTCATATGTGGGCTACGATTATATATATGATCAATGATTTTAATGCTTTTGAAATTATGTTTGGATGAATCAGGAAGATAAAATTATCGTGTCATATTTGTATGATGAATACTCGATCCAGAAGACTAAAATATCATTGTAGTTTTAGTTTTATGGTAAATCAATGATTCTTTCCTATGAACCATACATATAGAAAAAATCTTCAAAGATTTGACAATACCATGGAGACCGACGATCCACCTCAACGTATGTATGGAACTGATGTACTTAATGAATTGAAATATTCCATTTTTTCATTTGGGAAGGGTCAAATGAATTCTAGAAAGAGGAAAAATGATTCCAATGATACCTGTTACAATTGGAAGAAGATGAGTATCTTCTTTGAGTTTCCTTATTAGTCGACCAAAGTTTTACATCATTTCTTAGATGTAATGAACATTGAAAAAAATATATGTGAAATGTTTCTTTAGATTCTTATAAATGTCAAAGGAAAAAAAATATGATTTACGATCTTGGCGTGACTTGGTGGATTGGGGGATCAAACCAAAATTTCATCCAATGTGTATCAGTGAAAATAAATGGAAAGTTCCATGTTCTTCTTATATTATGTCACGTACAAAAAAATCAAATTCTGGAATTAATAGAGACTATTAAAGTTCCTTATAGTTATTCAATCAATATATCAAAATGGGTCAACATAAGAGAGTTGAATATGAAATCATTGAAGACTCGTGATTATCACATCATTCTGCATGGGTTGATTCTAATAGAAATACATCATCTTTATTTCAATAATGCATGGGTGTCAGTTATTCAGTTGTGCCATTTGTTTTGAGATCTTTTTTCTAATAATTTTTCCAAGTATTTATTTCCAAAAATGTTAGCAGAGACACCATCAATTTTGGGTGAGTTAGAGAAAATATTTCTTCTACCATTTTTCACGTGCATGTTGCATATGACTGTCTATATTTCAACTGAAATAATTCTCGGAGGACCTGTTGCTTTTCGTTGGATGTATCCAACTGAAATAAATATGTACACATTGAAATCTTATGTCTAGAATAGGAATCATCCTGAAGGTTCTGTCATTGACATTTACTTGGATTAAGAATGTATGGATTTATACTCAAGGTATTTGTCTAATCTTACTATGATAATGAACATACCAATGAGAAATGAAGAAGAACAATATGAGAAAACTTAACCTAGTTTTCCATCACTTCCTTAAACAGGAGGAATTCCCAGATCATATACATTGACAAAATTAATCCTTGAAGAGCGGGAGATAGAACGTCACACAGTTTTGTTCATGTTTGACTTGTTCAATAACTACATCAAGAAAGTAAAATTTACATGTATATCTTATATCATCTCTTGTAATTTTAGATATCTGTTAAACTATTTATATTTTTAACTATAGGTAACATATGTAAATTATATATAGAAATAATCTTTGTTTATCTTTGAGAAGGAGAGAGACTTTTCATAGAAAAGTATTTTCTACTTGGTTGAAATTAAAGGTAGAAATATTGATGTAATAAATAAATTAAATAAATATTTAATTAAGTTTAATATTAATTTATATTTCAAGTATCAATTTTTCCTTCTAATTCTATTTCTGAGGAAATAAGATCTTTGGATTTTGATCCTAATACTATGGTTCATGAATGTAAATCAACTATGATTAATTGGTACAAATTTATTATCACTGAATGAGAAAAGATAATGAGAACACAATATGCTGGTTTTGTTATAACTACCACAAAAAACTATTATGCCAGTGCATCGAATAATAGACCTCATTTTGAAAATGTATCTTATTATGGATTCATTGAGAAAATAATAATATTGGATTATTACTCTCATAGTTAAGTCATGATGATAAAATTCCATTGGATTGATTCAATGATTAGGTAGGGCACCTTTATTAATGATTGTGGATTTCGAGTTATTGACATGAATTGCACTCTTACTACCAATGGAGCATATGTATTGGCATCAATAAACGAACATGTTTTTTTATGTCAAAGATCAACTTTGACCTAAATTTGGTTTCATTATTGAAGTAATTACAAGACATGTTTTTTATGACGGTGATGATGTAATTGAAACCATCTCTACTACCATTGGCACCAATCCATTTATTACTTATGATGACTCCAATAGCTCAATTGTCAGAGTTGATTGGGAACCCGAAGTTGTGGTGGGAAATATATAGAATCATCCATATGTGTTTTCAGTTATTTTGGTTTAGCTAGACTTGGGTTGTTAAAGTTGGCACTATTCAAAATGATTTAATATTGATTTCAAATATTTTGTATCCTACTTGAACATAAGGTTAATTTTCAATGTTTATTGGTTGCAATTTTATTTGACTTGCATTTTTTAATATTGAATAGAACTGTATTAAAACCTAAAAAACAAAATAGAAATAAAATAATTAAATTAGAATAAAAAATAATAGGAATTGAATTGTATATATTAAACTTATTGATACAAAAATAAAAATAATGAAAATAATGACCTAACCAAAAAATAGCTAAATTGGATAACTAAAAATATGAACCAAATGACCTAATAAAAATAAGTCATGTCTCATATTATTTGTTTTTAGGTTTCACATTAGTTATCCTTTTATAATTACTTCAATATTTGTTTCCAAATGAAGGAAATGAAACATATTGAGGAGAAGCAAAGAAAAAGGATGATAGACAACAATCGTCAGATGACTGAGATGGGAATTCCTCCATAAGTGCATGTTGTGAGTATTTCATTTCAAATATATATAGGTATATATATATATAACATATAATTTCATGTGATTAATTTTATTTTAAAATTTTATACAGGATCCACCACTTAGGTTCCAATTATTCGACGAGCAGCCTATTAGTGGTACCAGTACTCAGGACGGTGGTATGAGGGGGGTGGTATGAAAGCTAGGCACTCATGTCGATGTACCCGATTAGACCCTTCCCCTACCACTAAAGTACCATATTCCATAGATTATGATCTCGCTATGTCATTAGGGACACATGAGATATTTATCCCTCCCATGTTTTCACCAGTGTTTACATATGAGCCTCCTCACCCATATTTACCATCTCTAATGATGATTCCCACTCTTCATCCATATCATGCATTTAGCCATCCATCCATTCCATATTCTTTAAAATATATTTCTTTCTCTCTGAGCTTCTATATTCCTTATTCGAAACTTTCTCTATCATAGTCTATTCCATAGAAGCATACATTGGGACCCACTCCACCTGTATAGGATGATGTTCCTTTATTTCCTATGGATCCAGTGACACCCATTGATCAAACTACCGTAGGTATATTTTAGAACCATAATAACTTTTATACAATAATTTATTTTCATTATAAAATGTATTATTATAATATTTGTTTTTATTTCATAAAAGATACATCTAATTATAGGCAACAGGGGCGTACAAGCATGCATGTAGTGTAGAACCACCACACACAGTTTATGGTGGACTATAATGAAGACAACCAAATGATCAGAAAAAGGGCAGCAATGTCATAGTTTTTTTGGCGATGCATTCCAAATACTCCGACATCATTCATGTCATGCCGTTATAATAGAGATAGTTTATAAACAAAGTAACAGATAATTCTTGGGCACAAGTATGGGTAAAATAATCTATTGGATTTAATGTAATATTTTTTTTATAATAATTAATATTTTGGTTTCAGCTTCAGTTTAATTTTCCGGATGGTGTGGTGCACAACTAGCACGCCTAAAGGAATTAGGTGATCTTTGGATAGCCTATAAAGACGAGTTGTATATTGGCTAGCATGATATATTTGGAACAAAGTTTGAGGTGTAATCTTTAAAGAACGAGTGTTTGATAGAATAGTGTCGACAAATTATTACTCATTGTATGACTACCAAGTTTAAGGTATTAATCACATTTGAGGTTTTTAAATGAAAATTTTCATGTTTTTCATTAATGATATATTTTTTATTGTTTAATTTTATTTAAGAATCATCCAGAACAAATAAAAAAACATTTATTCTAAAAAACACCTCCATAATTTGGGGCATACTACAATGTCAAATCATGAGAGGAAGCAGGTATGATTGTTGTTTATAATTTTTCTTTAGGACTTCCACTTTATATTATTTTCTTCATATTTTTAGTTATGAAATTCATTATTCGTAATCTATTTTTAATTATGGTTTCCTACATTCAATGTAATTTTAGAGGCAAGTATTGAATATTGAAGGATGTGTGCCTTAAAAAGAAATATTTTTCTCAAGTAGAAAGAAAAAAGGTGGAAGTGCGGTTAATGAAACTACACAAACAAATATTGTATTTTTACTTTGTTGATTTCAAATTTTAATATCTATTTTTTAACTTAATAATTTTTTTATATTTGTAACAAGATGATTTGGAGGCCCTTGATTCCCAGGAACTTGGGTATTTTGGGCCAAATGATCACTTACATCAGGTGTTGGGAGATGAGCAGTTGGGCAGAGTACGCTACCAACCTAGGAAGAGTATAGTTACAATGAGGTATTAACCCTATTTAGGCACCGATTTTAGTACCACTGAGTTAGAAAAGGGTAAATCATGAGAAAAATAGGACAAAAAAAGGTCACACAGGTGGAAGAATAAGTTGATAGGGAAAACACTGAATTTATGAAAATGATGAAATTTGTATGTCTATCACTTCCACCAGAGGCCAGCACAACATGTGATGAATATATGTAATCGATACATTCATTATATAGTACACTAAAAGGCATTAATATTGGTGGTTGGGATGATGTCATTCCTAGAAATGACGATGGTGAGAAGTGGATGAGGATGAGGATGATGCCGAAAATGAGGATGAGGATGAGGATGAGGCTGAGGATGAGGCCAAGGCAAAGTATGAGGTGGATGACAAGGGTGAGGATGAGGCTGAGGATGAGGATGAGGATGCGGATAGGGATGAGGCCGAGGATGATTATGGGGATGAGAACAGGGACAAGGATGAGGAAGAGGATGTGGGAGATGATGATGGTGATGATAGTGATGATGATGAGAGATAGATTGATCCATTACATTTTTGAATGATATTACTAACATTTAATGTTTTATGATTTGTTGTGATTGAATATATGTGTGATTATGTAGGTCACATTATGCTTGACTTGGGTCGCCTAAATACTATATAGTTTTAATCACAACACCTTTTACTAATGTATTGTCATATTTTTTGATAAAGTTATTAGGGTATTTCGACTTTAGTTTCCTTTAGTTCCATGACGGATTCTTTCAGTCTTATACAACTCATCAAATCTTCCACATGTATTATGGATGATCATTTAGCCAATTAAATGTTTTCTATCTATATAAATATAGTAATTATATCTCTTGAGGGTATGGACCTTGATTATCATTAGCTGGAAAATCCTCTATTTTTCTCTTCTTCATAGGATAACTCCCAATTAATCCACCACTATGATAGATATTCTAGAATGTCCAACCATAATCAACATCTCCTATTTATATAATCTTATTTTGGAGTCAAATATTATTTTGGATCCTACTGTATTTTCACTATGATAGATCATAGTTCCAAGACATCTATTCAAGGACATGGTGGTGCGCACTATTCCATTAATCATGGACTTTCTTGTGGAAATTTCCATAGACACATCATTTTACAACATTATGGAAAAAAACATTCACCACATTGATGTCTATTAGACTCTCAATGGCTGCTCAATGGACCTTCACACTACCCAAGAAGACTTCGGTGAGTCAAAATATCCACCAAAGCATACACTCAAACTCTTGGCTGAAGAACTTGAGCATATTCATTTTCATTATACCACTTATTAGTCATATTCCTATGATTCACTGTCTTTTGATACTTTACATTATATAAAAGCATTTTGATCTAGTCTTATTCCCAATTTCCAAAGATGATTGTTCTCTCACCATCATAGTGATGATAATGGCTCCCTTCATCCATAAATTTATGGATGGTTTCTTCAATCTCTCTTTGATTAAGCATTATCATCAATTTCATTATAACACTTCATTTAAATATGTCTATATAAATCAGAACCTACCACCAATAACCTATTCTAAAACATCATTCAAGTATTGTAAATACTAAACTCATCAATCATAAATATCAACAAAACAAGGATGGATTTTCATTTCTCAGACTATATAGTGTTCTTTTTACCTAGTGTTAAATTTTTTGTGGATATAATCCTTCTTTTAGTGTGGATACCATCCTTATTTTAGGATGTTTTAAAGTGGCATGTTGTTCTTTCTATTGCTGTATTTTTTTCCTATCATTGTATTGTATATTGTCTGTATTTTTAGGTTTATTTATAGTGTGGTGTTTTTTCCAGTGTGGTTTTTTTTCAGGTGTTGTATTTTTTTCCTGGTGTTCGATTCATCATTATTTTGTGGTGTTTTTTTAGTTATTTGTAGAGTATTTTCAGGTGTTTTACATTCCAGTGTGGTATTCTATATATTTTCTACATTAGTGTTATTTTCCTTATCATGTTCGTACCTTGTTATTTATTTCACTGATGTAAGAATATAATGATCAAATTATAATTAACTTATTATTTCAATATGTTATTTTTGTTTTGATGGTTGATATAAACCTAATGTATTTGTTGGTTGTTTGAATTTAATGGTTGGTAACAAAATCCCAATGAAGATACTATTGAGAAGAATTTTTTGAAGACTATTAAAGACTAAATTTTTTAGATATGTTAAATAAACCCTAATAAGAGATGGTTTTCAAAAGTTGAATGTTTTTTATGTGAAGATAATTTATATATGAGTAAATGAATTTGGTGTTGGATTTTGTTATCAACACATCCGTTATATGTGAATCATATTCTATCTCACTTGATTCATATTATTTCAAGTTAGGTGAAGTTCATTCTATGGTACAAGATTGATTGAATATTATTAGTAGAACATTGGAGGCAATTTTGGAGAATATTGAAGTGATGGTGGCCTTATTACAGTGTCTTTATGTCCAAAAGCATCTATAATGCTCATATGGGAAGTAAAAGAGATTTTCTACCCAATAAATGAGAAATTTTCATGCAATTTTATAAAAAAAAGTTTTAACCATGTAATGTTATTGTAGATAACACACTATAGTGGAGAATAGAAATGATTTCATCTTATAATTGAGAATTTTGTAGTGTGTGTCTAGGAACCAAAAATTACATTGACTACACCATGATAAAATATTTGTGACCATTTTGAATAAAGTAATTTTTTTGATATTTCTTCACCAAATAAATTGAAACGGGTTAGTTATAAGAGTGGTCCTCATTTGAAAATTGAAATGGGGAATACTATGTTGTGGTACATTCCATGGTGGGAATGAAAAATACCTATCTAAAATAATAATGGGGGATTATACTGTGACAGAAGGTGTAGTGATCTAGTGCTCAATATAAAAAAATTTATACATGTCATGCTTTACTAGGTATTTTGAGAATAGTTTTTGAGTATCTCAAAGAGGTTGAACCAGAAAATATTAATACATTTCGTACTAAGGAGAGTCTGTTGTTTTTATGTGCTATTATAGTGGTGTTTTTTTCTCTTTTATGTGTTGTACGTAGGTGTATGAAAAAGAGGAGAGTCTGCTGGATGTTGCGTAGATTTCTATAAATACCCTATACCAATGGTTTTAAACTATTGTTATAGTTTTTAACAACATATGTTTACCAATGCTTTATTAAAACCATTGGTAAAAATCTATTCTAACAGTTTATCAACCGTTGGTAAACTGTGCAATGAGGCTATATAACAATGGTTAATGAACTATTGGTATAAATATATACCAATGGTTAATGAACCATTGGTATAAATCTATACCAATGGTTAATGAAATTTTGGTATAAATCCATACCAACAGTTGTGTTAAAACCATTGGAATACTAAAATTTACACAGCCCTATACCAATAGTTTAAGAATAATTGTTGTTATAGACCTATCTCAATTCCAAACTACCCAACCATTTAGAAAACCATTGGTATAGTGTATAAAAATGGTTTTCCTACCTATAAAAATGGTTTAAAACCGTTGGTATAGACTGAATTTCCAACAGTGTAGGGTTTTTTATAAGACACATGATGATGTTGGTATTTTTATCAGACATATTGATGGGTAGGATAGTGGTGGTTATAGGGATGGTTCTGATTATACTAATACTAATTTAAGCAACATTTTTTTGTGTCAATTGTATTTATGTTTTATGATGAATATATTTTACAATATTATTTATTATTAAATGTTTTTTTTGTATTTTTAGGGGTGTTTTCGTAATTTGATTTCTTTTCAAGTAAAAAACGACACTACCAACTTTTTAAAATCTAGGTAACTTATATCCACTGACAGTTCTCATGGATATATATTTATAATCACCACTCATGGATATAAATCTATAGCCATTTAATTCCACCATGGATATACAATTATAGCCATAGAAAAGCCTATGGAAATTTATTCATAATCATGGATAGGCCCGTGGAAATATATTTTATACTTTGGGAGCTTCCCATCGATATATATATATATATATAGCCATAAGAAACACCCATGGCTATAGTCAAACCACTATTTCCCTTAAAATAGGTCCCACAACTATCCAGACCATCACTACAATATAAAACTATAGTTTGTTTTTATTTTTATGGTTTTTCCATGCTTATAGTTAGTTTTTCTAGTTCTGAGACCTCACATATACCAAACATTTCATATAAGAAATGTAAAATAATATATACGTTACCGTGAATTATAGAATATTATTTATATGAAATTCAGATAATACATACAAATTTACATGTTTGTGGAATGATGTGGGGCTAGGGACACTCCCTAGTGGAGTAATTTTATGTTAGTGGGGGATTATTCAGTCTGTATATCAAAATTGGGAGTCTTGGATTTGTTTTGTAAAGAATACATAACTTATACTTAATCCATCAAACCTCCTTAGAATTACAAAAAATTCTAAATTATTAAAAATTTAATTTAATCACGTATATTTATCATATATTTATTTTTATAACTAATAAATTAATTTTTTTTACTAATAATACATGTCTTGTTCTTAACCTATCAAAACTCTCTAGAATTATAGACCTTTTTTGAATTATAAAAAAGTAAATTTAATCACATAGAATTATCCTATCTGTGAACACATAAGAAACCAATGTATTATACTTTTTGTTGAGGTATCATATTTCATTAAAAATTATGCGTATTTTTTAACCAATGTCTTAAATTTTTATATGATATATAATTATTATAGTATTAAACACATAAGTAATCATATTATTTGAGATGAAATAAATATATATGTGATTTTTATTTTTAATTTAGGTACCTATTAATTAATTAAATCACATGACTAGTTACTCATATGTATAAATTACATTTGTAAGAATATTAAATAATTCTATATTTAAATATCAATTAATTATATGTATACCATCAAGTAGCACATTTAAAGGCTATGGTTGATCATTTTGGTAGGTTCCACTCCCATAGACTCTTATGGTCTATCTTGTGCAAGGTATGTTTAATATGATAAATTCATGATTGACTATTTTTATATGGATTACAATTATAGTTTCTAATTTTCATTCAATTTTTTTATCTATTAAAATATAATTTTTAGGCATAACTTTAATATGTCACATAATAAGATTAGGTTCAAGATTTTTGGATTTTTATTATAAGGTAATAGAATAAGAATTATTGACCAAAATATCCAATATTTTCATGAGTTACAATTGATAATATATATATATATATATATATATATATATATATATTATTATTAAGGGACTAACTTCTACAAGCCAAATACATAGTAAAATATGGATATTGTTTCATCATGAAAAGTGTGTGTCATATTAATGTAAAAACCATCATTTCAAATTAATAATGAATTTTCATGAAATATAAAATATTAATATTCATTGCATTGGTTTATAGATATCTAAATAGTTTTAAAAACATAAAATATTCACCTAAGAGTAATAATAGAGATGAGGAAATATAATAAAACAAGATTCCTTGACTAGTATAGAAATTTGAGAAAAATTATCATTCATGAGAAGTATTTGTTATTTGAAAGTAGCAAAAACTTATTATATATGTGGCCAATGTTGGAGTAGTGGGAAAAAGTTATACAATAATCACTTTTAATATAACCTGGAAGTCTCATGAATAATTCTTGTATTCACAGAATAATAATTTAAAAGGTGAAAAAACAATGAATTCATTAAATATAATAAAAAACCCATGATTCTTTATCAAAAAATCACATGTTGAGAGGTATGAGGTTTCCATGACATCATTTTAATAAAAAAATGAATGATGATGCTTTTATGGTCACTAATTTGCTCCAAATGACTAGTCATATATAATATTTTGAGAGGTTTGGTGTTCCACTGAATAAAGAGCTAGCCACTAACTTAATTATAAAATCATTATTGAATAGGTTCGATCATTTTATTGTTAATTACACAATAAATGAGATTAAAAAGGCCATGTATAATTTATTGAAAATGTTGATATCAGTTAGATAGATCCTAGAAAGGTTACACTACAACTCAATCAGTGTGGTCAATAAATGTAAACATAAAATGAAACTCAAGGATTTTAACCCCAATATGAGGTGGATGTTTGGAAAGTATAATCATACGCTATATCATTCATTGAAAGTATACAAGTTGATGCAATGTAATTATTTCCATTATCATAAGGAAATACATTAAAAGGGGAACTTTTTTATGTACCCAAAGGAACAAAAGAGATTTGTGGGAAGTGTGACCTATAAATATAGTATTTACAATATTTAATTTAGTTTTTTTAATCTTACTCATTAGGTATTATAAACCATATTTTTTTTCAAACATTTATTTAAATATATATTAGATAAAGGTTAATACAAGTTTCCAAAAGTGTATATAGATCATATTGTAGGAAATAGAGAAAATTATGTTTCCTTATTCATGGATAATTTCACCATACCTCAATATTCTATTTTAAAGGTCAACCTTAAAAATATGTTTTATATTCCTCTAATTAATACAAAAATTAATCGTGTATCTAGTTGGAAAAGATAAGAATTTTTAGTTTTTTTTAAATATTAATAAATTTATTTAAATTCCATTTTTATCACATTTTACATATAATGAGTACTCTTTATTTAATTGTGTTTGATAATTTAATTTGAAAATAAAATTTTAAAATGGTCACACATTTTTATTTAGATATAACATATATTTGGGATTTTTATCTAAGATGCATAAACTAAGAACGCATTAAAGGTCCCCATAATGATACATTGGTTGATTTCTTTGATTATGAATCATTTTATAGATTTGATTATGGTTTACTAGTAAAATATAATAAAGCTCATTTTCATTAAAAAATAAATAGAGCTAAAATTTTATTACAAATAATACATAAATATTTACATGGATTGTCACACCCCGACCACAGATTCCCTTGTTTTTAATCTTTTCTTGGTCCCAGTTTGAATTTTTCTATGTTTAATTGTGTTGGTGGGTTTCGCGCCGGTGCGCGGTCACCTCATCGTTAGCGGTGATGGTGCGTTCGGCCCGGGTGACCGCGTGTTCGCCTGACGTTTAAATATTAATTTTTTTATGTTCACAATTAATATAATTAGTAGTATTAAATTGTTATAAATATTATTGTTATTATTTTATTATTAGGATTTTTAAAGTATTATTATTATTATAGTTACGATATTATTATTATTATTATGTTTTATTATCTTTATAAAGTTTTATTATTATTATTAGGATTTTATTTTTGTTTATTTACTTATTCTATAACTATTATTATTATTATATTATTACTATTATTAATAATAATAATAATAATATTATTATTATTATTATTATTGTGTTAATAAAATGAAAAAAATTAAACCCTAACCCCCCCGGTTTACCCCTCCTGCGCGGGCAGAACCCCCCTCCCTTGCCCTAGCGCCGCCGGCCCCTGCACGGCCTCCCCAGCGTCTCGGCCTTCCCGGCGTCCCGGCTCCCCCGCGCGACCCACACCCCATCGCAGGTGACCCCGCCTACTTGTCGTCCCGCCCTTCGCCGGTCCCGGCCTCCCCGTCACCGGACTCACCCCAGCATCCCGACCACCTTTTGTCGCGCCGACCTCCTGCGGTCCCGACTCCCTCCGCCGCTCCTTGGCCTCCCGCTTCACCCCAGCCCGACCTCCGCCGCTCCCCAGCCCTCCGTTGTGCCTCCGCACCCCTTCCCCTCTGGCTTCGTCGTTCCGGCGCCGTCTCCCCGCTGTCCGGCGCAATTTCTGACAAGGTTCGCTCGGCCGGCCTGTCCCCGGCCAGCCCCACTCCGCTTTGCACCAGCCCTCTCCAGTGAGCTCCTCTGCTCGGCGCGCTCCGATCAGCGCGGCCCGATCCCAACGCTCGCCCTTGCTCGCGACCATCCACTCTAATTTGTGCATTTTATTTTATTTTCATCTTTGGTGTTTTTCTTTATTTTGGCCAAACCCTAGTGTCGCAGGTTGTAATTCACATGTTCATCTCGTTGATTAGGATGTGCGATTGGCCCACAGGGTGTTGTTAGTCCTTACGTTGAAGTTTCTTCACATCTGTGCTTGGTTTGAGGTAGGGTAATCCATCATTTTCCTTTCCATTTCATTAGAATTGATGCTTGATGTTTATTTAAATTTATAACTTTGTTTCACACCCATATGATACTCATGTTAAGCTTGTTAGGATGTTTTGAAGTTGTCATGTTTTGCTGAAAATAGATTTTTATATAAATCTTGGTTTATGCCCTTGTGTATTGTGCTTAAGGCGGTTGCTAAAGAAATTTAATTTATGTTCCTTGGGTGAAATTGGATGGTTGAGTGGGGTTTTTCCCATTGAATTGTTTGTTAAATTGGGTTTGATCACAATTTAAACGTTACATGTGAAATGTGTTGCTTCCCTCTTTTCGTGGTTTAAAGTTTGTTTTAGAAAGAGATTTTTGATTCATGAGCATGTGTTGTATTTTATAAATGAGATAAATGGATGATTTTGAGTTGAAAGAATATGGTGTATCTATTAAATTTGGTTTAAAATGTTTTGGTTGGTTTTAGAGGGTTCCATTGGATGAAGACACAACCATGGGTGCACTAGGTGCACACATGGTTGTGCAATCAAGTGATGATGGAACCCTAGAGCTATTCTCCCTCAAGAACGCCTCTTTTTCCCTCCCTCTTATTTCTTCTAAAATTTTTCATTCTTTTCCAAAATGGGGAAAATGGTGCTTCTTGTGTTCAAAAGATGGTTCTAAAATGCATCCCTCTTCGTTGGTTTGATTGGCCTTGAAAAGTACTTGGGTGTGTGGTTGGAGGCTAGGGCTCGTTTGGCTCTTCAAACGTTAGTGGAATACTTGTGTTGACTCTTTGAAAAGAATATGTTTTTCGAAAATGTAAATGACCTTTTGGAAACTTAATGTGTTTCATAAAATGGTTTTAATGTTATGTGTTGTGACGGCCCAGTTGGTACTTTGGTGATGTGATGTATGTATACTTATATATATATATATATATATACTTACGGGGAACCTCTACAGGGGGACTTCCCTTTGAGGGTTGTCGTGTAGCGATGTCCATGTAAGGGGTTGGCAAGTGCGGTGAGATGAGTCACGCGTGCGAGGGCCTCCCACTTACATAGTCTTATTAAAACTACCATGGGTTCCTGGGCATCTTATAGAGTATCAAGTGACGGTTTCTTACTAACCCCAATTAGACGGGTTGTTACCCACTGGTAGAGTTAGAGGCCAGATGGGATGTGCCGCTGATTTTGTCGCGAGGGTGGTCAGTTGGTTATAGACTATGGGGCTTCACCATACGCAGACAGGTGGATCCAAACCGAGTATGTCCAGGGGTTTTCTAGGGATGTTTAGGATCACCCATGGTTACTTGACTACGTTACTTGTTCACTTTCAGTGGTACTTAATTTACAGTTCTTAATATCACCTGTTTTCCTTAGCACTATTGGTTTTCCTTGTTGGATTATTCACTTTCTATTGTACTAGTTTGTTCCAGCTTGTTTTTTCTACTTTCTTACTGATTAGAAAAGAAAATCTAGATCTTTCTGTTTCGATTTTCTTTATGAAATGATAAATGATTTTGGAAATGATATGTAGCGTGTGTTGGATTTTTGAATGAAAGAAAAGGTATGTTGTTTGTTTTAAAATTTTAAAAGCCTACTTTTTATAATTTTATTTCAAACTAGTGTCGGTGGATTGCTTTGGGAAAGGAAACATTTGGATTTAGTGGTTTACTTTGGCATACCTACTGAGTACTTTTGTACTCACGCCTGTCTTTTACCATTTCAGTTGCAGGTTCCCTTGTTCAGGTTTTCTGGTTTGAGTCTCTTAGTGTTGGAGCGAGGTTGGTCTTTAGTTGGGTGGTGACCTGAGAGGTCGCATGGAGGTGCGTTTGGTCGTGTGACTTTTATTTCATTTCCATTGTTAGTGTTTATTTGTTCTGTTTAGTTGGTTTTTTTTGCCTCGATCCTGATTTTTTGGGCTGAAATCGTTCCCAACGATCAAATTTTGATGCCCGACACTAGTTGTCATCCCGGGGGGGATCAGGAACGCCCCTCGGGACTTGCCACGAGCTGGCTCAGGTGACCGGTTCAGGTTCAACCCTGGGCTGGTTCGTGACATGGACCAATGATTGTTTAATTTTTAGGTGGATGCCAATACTTAATTACATTTTATGATGACTTATGTTAATATGAATTTCTTTTTTCTTATCAAACATAAAAATAAATTATTTTGGATGATTCATAAAATCAATAATGAAGTAAACAATATTCTTGGTGAACGTATTAGAACACTTCAATTAGATACCAGTGTTAAATAACTTAACATAGATTTTTGTGGCTATCTGAATATTTATTGTCTCAAAAATCAATCCTCTCATCACTCTTTAATGGAATTGTGTATCCAAAAGAATGAATTTAACTCATCTGGATATGTTTCAATTAATTATGAGTTACATTGACATATCTTAATTATTTTGTGTATATTTTTTAGAATTAGTAATCCTAATACTAAATTGAGTTCCCTTTAATGTTATATCTAAGACCCCATATGAAATATAGAATTTAAAATTCCTTAATTTTTTATTACAAGAAGATTTGTAGTTATGAGAATTATGTATGGAATAACATCTATGATAAATTGTATCCCAAATTTGTTAAAGTTATATTTTTATATACATTAAATTAATAATGAGATATGGGTTCTATTTTTCTTCAGTGTATAAATTTTTTGTGGTTATATTTATTTCTTTAATGATATTTTCTTCTATAAATACTAATGGGAGTATAATTGATATTAATAAAGATATTAATAAAAAAATAAATATATCATTAAAAGAAGTTTATTTGGTTCTATAAAATGTTACAAAGGAATAACTAAATCAAATGACACATAAATCAGGAAACCAAGTTGGATTTATTATAAACCAAAAATAAATGGATTTATTATATAAAATGATAATAAATTTTTAATCACATAGGAAGATCCACTTTTATACCATGATATTTTTATGTTATAAATCTATAATAAATGGATATAAGTAAAAAAATTATAAAATTGAATCTAATTATAGAAATCAAGTTTGGATACTAGTTAATCTACACAAAGGGTTCAAACCCATTGGGTAAAAGTGTCCAATTAAATTAATTAATACTTGGTTGGTAAAAAAATTACCTATTAATAATGATTAAAAACAAAAGTTTCTAAAAAGTTCATGACCATAAATATGATGAAACATTATTCCTAGTAATAATGAAAAAATACATTAGAATTATTTTTACATTATAATTTTTTTAATTATGATAATTTTTAATTAGACATTGAAATTTGGTTCCTTAATTCTAACTTATATGAGGATGTGTATATGATAAAACCAAAGGGATATTAGGATCCAAAGAATGATAAAAAAGTTTTTTAAGATTTAATGATCCATTTATAAATTTAAACAAGCTTCTCAAAGTTGTCATAATCATTTTTAAGAAATCATAAAATCATTTTGTTTCATTAAAAATGAAGATGATTCATGTGTATATAATTATTTTATATAGATTTTTATATCCTTTTTATATTTTATTGAGATGATATTTTACTTATTTGAAATAAAATTATTAAACTAGTATTTTTAAAGGCTTAGTTATGAAATAATTTTTCTATGAAAAACTTGCGAGATGAAACATGCCTTCTTAGTATAAGAATATATGAAAATTGATCCAAAAGGATTATTGTACTATTTCTAGGAACATATATAAAAAAAATAATCCATTGATTAAATATGTATGAATATAATAAAGGATATTTATTGTTTCTATATGGAAATAATATTTTTGAGTCTCAAAATCTATCTTATACTTGATAATGGGATGGCACAAATCCAATACCTTATACATGAACCATAGGTTGGGTCATGTACTATAGGTTGTTCATGAGACATGATGTTGGGTAAAAATTAATAATAACAAAAATATAATAGTTTCATATTAGTGAAAGTTACTATATTGTGACTAATTCTCAATTATTATGGAAGAATTAAGGATTATCTATAGATTTATAAAGGTGAGGACCATCTCATTGTAAAGGGTTATAGATATATGAGTTTCCATAAATATAAAGTTGATTTTATTCCATAATCAAACATTTCATTAAATTAAATAGATTAATTATGTTTGGTAAGATTATTAAAAAACTCACAATGGAAAATTTTACAATTAAATCATATACAATAATTACTCTGAAGTGGAAAAGAAATTTTTTATATTAAAGAACTTTGTTAGTGAAATTGAGGTTATTCCTAGAATTATGTACCTGATTGAGATTTATTATGATTATATTGAAGAAATTTCATAATCTAATAAATATAATTTTCACTAGAAGTTAAAATACATCATAATATGGTTTGACATCATTTGGAAAATCACAGAAATAGGAAAATGTAAAGATATGTATAGTATCCACATGATATAATGATTGGACCTATTAAAAAATCACTAATATTAATGAAACAAAAAATACATGTTTAATACATTGGTTTAGATAGATGTTCCTTCACCTACCTTTACTAGGGATCCACTAGAGCCAACAAGGTGTTGGACTACGACCCTATAAGACCACCTTTAATAGGCCATGGGTTGGTGACTAGAACCAAGGGTATATGTTTACAAATATATAGAAGGCATTAACCTTATAAAATTAAAACTCTATACAACTAATAAAATTATAAATATAAGGTATATTTTAATGGAATGTATATCCAAATAAGGTATAATACAATATTACTCGACCAATAATTCTCCCATGTCCAGAGTTTTGGCCGCCAATCACCACCACAAAATATATCTAGATAATATAAAAATATTATGTATAAAACTGTGTTAAAAATATAAATATACTCAATAGGTTTATACTTGTAACTATTAAGTTTCTGTGTGAATAAATAATATAAATTATTCCATGCATAGAATAAATAAAATAAAATAATCAAATTAACATATGTCTCTATAAAGACAACTATCCAACCCTATTTCATTCCACACCATGTAATATTCAAAATTCTCATTAAGAAAAACAAAACATAACTTCTATATCTAATAAAAGTTTTGAAAAAAAAATTTGGTTTCCAACTACAAAAACCTTATTATAAAAACCTATTTTAATTTTTCACTTATATAGGCCTTATTATTTTATTCACATGTAGTTATCCACCTGTATAGTCATTTCCATAATACTGTTGTGTAACTATACACCCATAGGGACCTCACTAAAGATTCTTAATTGGTTAGGTTTCTATATACCCATTGTGAATCTCATTGTTCCCTAATTATACAGCATTAGGGACTCTCCCCCACTATAACATGTATTGGTTGGGAAGATGTACACCCTTTGGGACTCCCATTGTATTATCATCTATCCACCCTCAATAAATCCCCCCTCCTCAACCTATATAATCCCCATTAAACATTATATATTCACCATCATGTATTATAAATGAACATATTATAACTAGAAACAATATCCATTTCATTATGATTTATCGATAATAGATTCTAATCCACACCATCCATTTTATCTCCCACCAAGGATACCATATACAAAAATTACCTAGGGAATAATTATACCACTTAGATATACCAATCGCCCAACTAGGTCTACCAAAAATATTTCCAAGAGATTAAATAATCCTAACACATATTCATTCCAAACCCTCACATAGTTCAACCATGACCTAGATTGTAGGGAGAAATTCACCACACTGCTAATATTTCTCATATATTGGACATAAAAAATTCTGTAACCACATTACTAGCCAATACATATCATAAACCAACCTCTAACGGAACCTTATCATCCACTATGCCTTTCAACATTAATTCCCCATATATTCACAAAAAGGTGGTTTATTAGGGGGTTTATGAGAGTTATAAGTTCCACCACTATTAAAAAAATTAGCACATAATCTCTATTAGACACTAAATGTAATTTGGAAGAAAGTATTAAGCTAAAAAACCCATGTTATATATGTAATACCCCCATGAAAATATTGCATGAATGGTATAGAATTAACACCACCCCTTTGTAAATCACTACTAATGGTTTCTCTATTCATGAATGTGGCACATCCCCATGCTTATGTTCCATGTCCCCTATGTAACTAACTACCACTTCACCCCACACTAACACCAACACTTTGGTAAATTTCTCCAGTGAGTGGCCAGATCATTATGCTGGATTGGCATAAGAAATAACAAAAGTCAAAAAATCACCCCTCTTGCCACCTTAATAGTATTTATATTTTATTTCATCATTCCTCTCTCTAAATTTAATATGTGGATTTAATAATTATTTTATAATTATTCATAAAAAAATTACAACACCTATATTAATCATAAACTACTTATATAATAATTTACACTCTAATCATAAGAAATAGTCAACACTAATCTCATCAAAATCACATATCATAATATTTTACCCTTTCTATAAATATTTTTAAAAACATCTATCATGATATTAAATTATCTTTAATTGACTACTTTTTTTAAAAATCAAATTTTATTACCATATAATTACATACACACAAATTTTCATAAATAAAATGCACCATTTACAATTTTCATCAATAATAAACTAATTAATTAATAATTTTAAATGTTATTATATAATATTTATTCCTATAATTTCTTATTTATATTTCACCATTCATCATCTTTCACTGTTAATATTTCATTTCATTTTTCATCATTTATAGTGTTAATTCACACTATAATATTTATCTCAAATTATTAATAATTATTTACCCATCATATATAATCAAAATCATTGTAGATTCAAGAGGATTATAAAAGAGATTAAAATTTAGATCCACCTATTTTGATTCTATGATTAACAAAAAAAATTAATCCTTTGATATTCTCTATTGATCATTCATATACATTCTATTCTTTATTTTCATATTTTTATAATTATCTATGAAACACATACCCTAAAGTATTTATCTCTTAAAAAATAAGGAGAATAGAGATAATATAAAATATATATTTATGGGGGTGAAAATGAATCCCCATAATCAATTCCTCTAATTTTTACTATTAATTCCATTTCATAAATTCCATTTCATAAATTCTATTTACATTACCACTTTCCTTAACGATTATCTAATTCAAATACCCACTTTAATTCCATTAACTAAACATTCCATAACTTATCAAAATATTTAGCCTTATTAATATAATATTATATATTAAATCAAATAAATAAAATATAATTCAAAAATCATAGTTTTTATTTTTAAAATAATTTATTATAAATAAATTACTTAAATAAATATTTAGTTTCCACAATAATTTGGAATTAATGAAAATTTCAAACCACCATAAAAAATTAAAGAAAATACCACCCTTGGGTAAACATTTCATTTAAAAACCAATGGATCACTAAAAATTTCATTTTGAGACCAATAAAATTACTATTTTACCCTTTATAGTTAAATACTCTTTGAATTTTAGAAAATCCTAAACTCTAAATTTTTTGGATCTCTATAATGTGGTTGATTATATTTAGTGAAAGTGCGATAATTTTAGAAATTTATTCTCTAAATTGAATCTAGTGAAATTTTATTTGGGGATTTTGACTTATTTTTCTTATATCGTGCTTCTGTTTAAGGAATCTACAACTATCCTTTAGAAATATATTCTTTTTTACGTGTGTAATGATAAAAAATATGAGGGAAATTTTACATATATTAATCATCAGTCAATGTATTTCAGGAAGTATTAAAGGTTCTCAGGTGACACTAATATTAGAATTAGTTATTAATCATCAATATCATTTGTGAGTTAACTCCTAGGAATAACTGTAACAACCCGACCCTCGAAATCTCAGAGTCAGTGCATTGCTTTATTACATTAGATTAGATACATTCTTAAAATCCCAAGGGACCGAATAGTTTGTAATTTTTCGAAAAAAAAATTACATACATGATACCCATATTAAATTTGGAAATATAAAATAATACATGATACATAATAAAATGAAATGGACTACATCTTTGAAAGATTATTCAAATATTTATTCTTCACAACCTAGGTAAAAGAAACAAAATAAGGGTTAGCTCAAATGCTCAGTAAGGGAAATTAAAGTGGAATTATAATGAATTGATGAGATTACATCAACATTTCAAGGTAAATAACTGATAAAACATTCCATTCAAATAACTAGATAAGGCATAATCAATATGGCATGGCGAGAAACTGAAAGACATTTGATGTAACCAATAAACTGAGAATTAAGTGAATCCGTAGATATGTCAAAGAAATAATATAATGGATAATAAAAATAAAATAATTATAAATAAAGGTAATACTTAATTAATGGAAGTGATTTTTATTAGGAATATGATACATTTACTATTAAGATAAGATAGTTTAAACCATTTATATTTGGCTAACTGATTCATCTCATGAGACTACCGATGCATCAAGGGGCTTGCATTAACTAGTCCCCAACCCATAGTTCTTGCATTAAACGGTCCCTAACCTGTTTATTTAATGTTAAAAGCATTCATCAGGTATCTAATAATTGATTTAATTCAAATGAAGTTCCCTGTAAAATATTTGTATTGAATAGAAGATATAGATTTATCAATAATTTCCCAATTAATCAAATAATTGTCAAAGTGAACATCATACGTAAAAATGGTATATGATATAGGAAATAATAATATCCATCACCCAATAATGTGGATATTTAAGGAAATATCCAATGAAAAATTATTCCAATAAAGCGAATGTCTCATAAGAAATTTAACAATCACAAAAGAAAGTAAGATTGTAAATATAACTTTTACCACTTAGAAATTTGCAAGATAAACCACTTGGGTGAGATAATTCAAAGTAAACTATAAAATAATATAAATTATTAGTGATTCATGATATTAAATAAAATATCATCAGGATATACACCATAATAAAGTGAATTGGTGTATAGTAACAAATAATTCTCAATGGAATGTAAATTGAGACAAAAACCCTTACCTTGTGTTTCTTTTTTGTGTGAACAAACTTTAAACTCCTATATAAGGGTTTCAAACATGATAAAAAATTATACCAGAACCATAATAATATTTATAATATTATATAATTTCTTATTATGATATCTTATTACCTGTTTGTTAACAATATTTCATTATTTTCACTATTTTAGATGTGAATTGCCTAGTTTCCTGAGTAACTTTTAACTTGTTATTTGTTGTTCCCATTACCTAGATCATGATTTCATAATCTTTATAATGTAAAAATTATTTAATTATCATATATATATAGTATATATCTATTTATAATAATCCATAATATTTGGATATAACAAGTAAAATACACCATTCATGGGGACGATATGCTATACGTATGCATGATTGCGACTTTCATTTATTTTCTGTATTAAAAGAATGGAAAGTAAATTATATATTGGTATATTATAATTATAGTATCATATTTTTTTCATATATTTCACATATGTTTATTAAATCAATCATTTATACATTCCATTTATAATGTGATAAATCAAGTCTCTTTGAGGAGGCAGTAGTCCACACGTCCACAAACGATGTTATCATATTTACACAAAAATGAAATGAATAAGGTTATGTCTTATATAAAAAATAAATTATCATAAATGCAATATAAATATCCTAAATATCATATATAAATATAATTTCTCTCTTAATTCCCACTATTATAGGTGGTAAAGGAAGAATGAGCAATCATCCACTACAAAAAAAGTGATGGTTAGTAGTGGTTTATTTGTGGTGGTTATAGTAACCAATATGAAATAAATCTAGTTAAAAAAATAATATAGTGGAAGTTTCCTAAAAGCTCGGTGGTATTTTTTATTTTTTCAATTAGAATTAGTTTCAATTAAACTTCTACTAAACATTTAAAAAAATCCCCAATCTCTCCCCCTCTCCCGTTCTCTCTGTGAAACCTCAACCACTTCCCCCTATCCCACCACCCCGACCCCCTCTTATCCTTTCCATGGTGGTGACCCCGATCCCATGAGCCCGAGACCACGACCCCAATCCCGTGAACCTTGACCCCCTTGACCCACTCCCCTCTGACCTCCTCTATGGCCGAATCATCGGTTATGCGACCCCCCCATCTTACCTCCCTCACCCCAACTCAGTTCCTCTATTTAGTTGAAATATAGATCCCCAATCTAATCTCTATTTTCATAGATTGGATCCCCTCCTCCGTGTAAACATATACCCACTTTAAATTTTGCATCATCCTCACCCTAAATTTATTATTGAGTATAATCATATGGACAATCTTGGGTGATTAAAACAATATAAAATTTGTTTTCTATTACTTGGATGGTAATTATATAAGTAATTTTGGTTTATAATGTGTTATTTGGATTTTTTAGTTAGTTTCATAGAGTTATAATAATCATTAATTTTTGTTATGTTGTATTAAATTAAAAATATTTTTTTTATAATATATGTCAATTATGGAATCTAGATCATTCATAATTTCATGGTTTTTATTTTATATTAATGAATTCCATTTTGTTATATATATCTTAATGCCCCTAATTTTTTACAGATACATAATTGAGTCTATTTTACAACTCATGAATAATTGGTGGTAGGGTTTGGGGTAACACATGGTTTCATCACCAACCATGGAAAGGTATATAAGTATAAAGTCCTTTAAAATGTGACATAAAACGCTTCTTAAATTTATCATAATGCTTCATGTATTACGCATATGTGAGGAATAATTTAGTTTAATAGAATATATATAATAATTGTATAGTAGTTAGGGTTAATTTTTACATGTATTATAATCAATTATTGATTATAGTAACTAAAACTACCAACATAGTTTCATTGATTTTATTTTAAACAATGTGATTTTTAATACAACTAATTATAATGTGTATTTTTTTGTTGTTGAGTCAAATGAATGATTTTTTATCATTTTATTTTGAAAATCACAATAGACATTATTAATATTTGTGTTAAAATCATGTTTTTATGTTTATCACAAATTGAAGGAACATTTTATTTGATTTTATGTGAACATAGTTGATTTATATAATTCATGGAACAACATGAAGTCACATTAAACTAGTTTAATAGAATATAGACATATAGAGTTGAATATTCTGGGTATGCATTAAATATCATGATATCCAAATAAAGTATACTTTTCATTCATATTTTTAAAGGGGTGCTATTTTTCTTAGTTAGATCATGGGAAATGGTTCAGACATTGATCAATGTAGCTAAATTTTCCATGGAATAAACCCTCGTTAGTTACAACACTAGGGAAAAATACACCACTCTCTTTTATCTTATTCATCCCATTCATCTATTTCTATTAGAAATTATAATTTATTTGATTCATATTTTTATATTATTAGTTTAATAAGAAACATTTCATAATTTGTTTCATCCAATTTTCCTTTATAGTTGATATGAAAGAGTGAATGGTGAAGTTGGGTGATATTTAATTTTAAATTTACTTGTTTTATTAAACATTTATATCTTTATATCTGAATGTACAGGGAGAATATAATGCAATACCTATGGGTAAAAGTTGTATTAATTTACTTTGAAACAGACCTTGACATGCCATGGGTTTGGAAGAATTTTTAGATTATGAAATTAAAAACTGATCAGTGGATGATACAATAAGAAGTTCATTTCCTGATTGTAAATTCATGAAATGGTAGAATAGAAATGAAGTATATGAGCATTTGATATTAGAAAAGTTTCTTGATTGATATGTATGTTGGATTTTTCATGGTGAATCAAATGTTATGGAATGTCAAAATAATGAAAATACTATCACCAAAATACAAAGTGACCCAACAAGGGAGAATTCAGTTCAAAATGTATTAAATGAAGAATTTAGTTTTTCAGAATAAAATGTAAAATATTTCAATAGATCAAAAGAACCTTCACTTGAACATGATCAGGTTAATCTTTCTTAGAACATGAGTGACTAAAAAAATTATTTTTATGAATTAGTTTAATATAGACAACAAGAACTATATAAATAATGTGCCAATTATTCAAAGTTCTCTTTTCTACTTAAGTTGTATCATATCAAGTGTATCTATTGAATTAATAACAAAGAAATTTTCATGATTTTAGAGTTGATTCATGATTCATTTTGTAAATATAATATCCATGCATCATTATATGAGATGAAGAAAGTAATCACTAAACCTGGACTTCATTATACAAAGATACATTCATGACCTAATGATTGTATGATAAACTGGGGAGAATAGTTTGATAAATAAGTATGCACATGATGTCATACAAGAAGATAAAAGTCAATGAACAACAGTGGGAGTGAAAATCAATGCAACCCCAGGAAGAAATAAAAGAATAAAACTCATGCAAAGGTATTATGTTAATTTCCTACGAAGCCACACTTTCAAATATTATTCATGCCATCTAAGACTATAGACAACATGAAGCGTCATGCTTAGGATAGTAATTATGGATTGATGATACATACAAAAGATTCAACATCATGGAAGATGTTTGATTCTCTATATCCGAATTTTTCTTCAGATCTTAGGAATATATGTATGGGTTTGGCTTCTAATTGTGTTAATCCTTTTGGTACTTTAAGTACTAATTATATCATTTGGCCAGTTGTTTGGATCTCCTATAATCTACCTCCATGAATTTGTATGAAGAAGACTTCTTTTGTTATTTTAATGATTATTCCTGGAAAGAAAATTCCTGGAAAGGAAATTCATGTATTCCATCAACCTCTAATCTAAGAATTGAGATAATTATAAGATGATGGAATGGAAACATATGAGGCTTCAATGAGATAACTATTTAAAATTAATGCTTCTTTAATCCAGACAATAGTGAATTTATAGGACTTGGAAATTTATCTGTTTGGATCACTCATACTAGTTTGACTTTTTTAGTTTACAATTTTGATTTTGAGCCTCGATGATAACCTCTTAGAAAAAATGGTTTTTTATGTGTCATCATAAATTTCTTGATGCTTCCCATAAATTCAAGTTTAACAAGACATGATTAAATGGAGATATTGAAATGATAAATTCATTAAAGGTGTTACATATTTCAGAAATATTGGGATAATTAATGAATGTCACTAAAAAATTTATAAAATTTCACCAGTTTAATGAAGCGGGGGGAAACAATATGAGGTACAATATCCAAAGAAGTTGGAACACAACAATGGAAGAAAAATAGTATATTTTTCAAAAGTTCTTATTAGGAGTTTAATTTGATACATCATAATCTTGATGTAATATATATTGAGAAGAATGTTTGTGATAATGTGATTTTTACATTTCCTAATGAGTAGGGTAAATCAAAGGATCACCTTAATGATCATAAGGATTTGGATTCAATGAATATAAATCATTGTTTGTGGGGAAATTAGAATGAAAAGTAAAATTAAAATATTTTTACAATGAAATATTAGAAGAAAGACGTATTCCTTTAAACTTTAAAGAATGTAAAAGCACCATATGGATATTCAAGTAACATATCTAGGTTTGTTGTCTTAAAATATTGAAAGTATCATGGATTGAAAAGGCATTACTAACATATTTTCATAGAGAAGTTGTTGTCATTGTCTTTACATAATATTTTACCAAAATTAGTAACTGAGGTTTTAGTTTAGTTTTGTACCTTTTTAGGAGATCTTTGTGGAAAATATTTAAATCCAACCGAGCTTGATAAACTTCAAGAAAGATTTTTTTTTTGACACTAATTCATTTGAAGATGTTATTTACCCCTTCATTCTTCACAGGTAAGATTCATTTGACTATTCAGTTATATGAAGAAGTTAAACATGGTGGGTCAGTACACTATCGTTGAATGTATCCAAATTGGAGGTATGTTGATATATTTCTTATTTCCATTAGTGAAATCGATTTTATAAAATCATTTCATAATTTTTGTTAGTATGTTTGTTATTTTTTTCGTTAGGTACGTAGGTCATTTGAAATCATATGTGAAGAATAAAGCTTAACCAAAATTCTCTATTACTAAAGGTTACATAGATGAAGAGTTATTGACCTTCTATTATAGGTATTTGGATGGGATTGGGACATGATTAAATCATGCTAGAGGTGTTGATGATATATCCACTAATTCTAGTTCTGAATATCAATCATCAATATTTCCAACTATTGGAAGACCAATTGGAAAGGGGTTTAATTTTATATTGACACAATTGAAGTTTATATAATCACATAGATATGTTGTACTCAATAGTGTTATTTCATATCCATTTATTGAAATATTTTAACCGTAAACAAAGAGGTGATGAAGGGGTCGTGTTCAAAATGAGTTGGAATTAAAAAAAGTTGTTAATAAGGATTTTGTCAAATGGATCACCTGTCGTGTAAGTATATACACAAATTCATATTATTGATGTTTCATTATATTTTCTATGTTAAATGTAACTACTTATATATTTATTTATATATAATAAATGTTGACAATTGAGCTAAAATATTGAATGATTTGAAGTTTTTAGATCAAGGTGCTCTGAGGAAATATAAGATATTTGATGCCTACAATATTCATGGATTTAGGTTTCGAACAATTTATCATGAAGAAGACTTGAAAACTCAAAATAGTGGTGTCTTTAAATTTTTAGATGTGGGATACTATGGGAAAATGATTGATATAATTTAATTAAACAATCATGGATAGTTTTCATTAGTCTTATTCAAATTAAAGTATGTCAACATTGATAGGGGTATAATAAATGATTCATTACATTTTACTTATTTTAAGTTCTCTTTCTTGATGGATACTGAAGACCATGTAGAGCATGATACATTTATCATGGATTCACAAGAGAATATGGTTTATTATGTGGATGATGATATACATTATGGTTGGAGTGTTTTTGTAGACTTAAAGTAGAGATACTTATATGATATGGGTGATGAAGATCAATTGATGCTTTGTGATAGTGAACTTCCTCAACCAAAAACTATTGAAAAGTTTTTCCCTGAAAATATCAAAATGGTAGAACATCCAATAGAGGGTTAAAATGAATGAATCGTCACAATATAGGTTGATAACAATTAATATAATGAATATGAAGATAATTGAATACATAAATTATTAATTAAATTATATTTCAATTTTCATTGATAAGTGTTTCATAAATATATAAACTATTCTAGTTTTTCTTTTTCTTTTTTGTTAAAAGATTTTAGTTTTCTATTTTTTATATATTTAATATACCTTAAACATTTGAAATATAGTAATGCTGAGAACAAAAAAATTCAGGATTCTAGATGATGAGCACCTCGAAGCACGCCACCAATTCTGTCATATTCTATAGATCCTAGTGATTCTATTATATCAGAGACTGATAGTAATCCAGACATTTACCTATATTTTGCTGGTAGTAAATCACCTAATTCACCTCTAGCGATAGAGCAGTTGGTCACCCCTCCACCTAGTGGATATTGGTGAGTTACTGTTACTAGTATTCATTTCATTATTCAGAAAAACATTATATTTTATTAATAGTTTAATGAATTTGTAAAATAGATAAATAAAACAATATAACGAATACAAATATGTACATAGTTGATGTGTGAGACATAAAGGACTTGAATATTTTCATTCTATTTGATGAGTTTGGGGTGCTTATCTATGACACTAGTAGAATATATAGGCAAATTCTTTGGCATCTTTCTTACAAGACAGTGAACCTTCCCATTAATTATAAATATTAGAGGCCTATTCACTTGAAAAAATGAGGTATTTGATACTCAAGTAAAGTTAATATTAATTTAATATTACTTCATAAATAATTAAAAATACATGAGTAAAATTTTATAATATATTCATAGACTTTTTTGTTTTTCATTTTGATGGCCTAAACTCCATTTCAAGACCTTGGACATTGCAATTAACACCTTAAACATCCATAAAAAACAAAAATTCCATTTTTATATAAAAAACATTAATTATTAGTTATAACACCACATCTTGTTCTATATTTATGTGTAGTTTATTCATACATATAAAAAATAAATTATAGATCATTATCCATATGTTTGAAAACAACCCAAGATTCATTTCTAAGTTTCGACTTAGTAAACACTTATGAAAGGTACAAAAGCCTTTAAAAACAAATTTCAGGTGATCAAAACTAGTAAAAAGACATCATATCATCCTTAAATCATGGTAAAA
This sequence comes from Viscum album, assembly GCA_963277665.1. Lineage (NCBI taxonomy): Eukaryota > Viridiplantae > Streptophyta > Magnoliopsida > Santalales > Viscaceae > Viscum > Viscum album. The sequence goes on along the minus strand of OY728159.1, from coordinate 1,232,742,866 downwards.
CCACAATATATTTAATTTTCAAATGTAGAAACTGATGGCACATCATTCAGAATGACGGTTTCCCCTTAATGTCCATAAACTTGTTTTTAGTATTTTAAAACTCTAAAATGTGTTTGGAATGGTAAAAAATGAAAACAATGAATTTTTTTCCCTAAAATCATGGTAAAATAACAATATATTTAATTTTTAATTGTTTTAACTAATGACACATCATTCTAAATGACGGTTTTCCCGTTATGGTTATAAATGCATTTTTAGTTTTTTTAAAAACTAAAACCTGGGTGGAATGGTAAAAACTAGAAAAACAACATCATATTGTCTTGAAATTAGGGGAAAATGACCATATATTTAATTTTGAAATGTAGGGAACCAACACATCTCATTACAAATGATAATTTTCTTGTTATGGTTATAAACGTGTTTTTAGTGTTTTAAAAAACAAAAACGTGCATGGAATTGTCAAAAAAAATATCAAACAACCTCAAATTGATGTGAAATCACAGAAAAAACAATTCTTTTTTTACATGAAATCATATAAAACACATTAATCTTACATGCATTGTGGTCGAAATTACTCAGTAAACACTTATGAAAGGTATAAAAGCCTCTAAAAATAGGTGTCGGGGGGTCAAAATCCGGGAAACAATGTTGGATTTCCCTAAAATTAGGGGAAACCACCATATATTTAATTTTTAAATTTAGGAACCAACAAAACATCATTCTGAATGGTGGTTTTCAACACATTTTAGTATTTGAAAATACCAAAACATGCGTAGAATAGTCCAAACCAGGAAAAAACATCAGATTTCCCTAAAATCTTGGGAAATCACTACTCCATTGTTTTTGACATGTATGCATAGACAAAACATAAATCTGACATGCAATGTGGTTGGAATTACTCAGTAAACACTTATAAAACATAAAAAATCCTTTAAAAACAAGTATTAGGGGGTCAAAACTAGGAAAACGATGTATGATTTCCTAGAAATTAGGGGACAACCACTGATTAGTTGTTCTTGATGTGTACACATATTAAACACATCAATAATACATGCATTGTGGTCATAATTACTCATTAAACACATTTTAAAGTTATAAAAGCCTTTAAAAACAAGTTTTGGGGGTCAAAACTAGGCAAGAGACATCGTATTTCCTTAAAATACAAGGATAATGACTGTTGATTTAATTATGAAATGTAAGAATCAATAGAAAATCATTATAAATGATGGTTTGACTATCACGACCATAAATATATTTTTAGTGTTTTAAAACACTAAACCATATATGAAATGGTCAAAACCAATCAAATGATGTTAGGTTGTCCTAAAATCAAGGTAAAACCACCAATTAGTTGTTTTTGATGTGTACGTGCAGACAACATGCCAATCCAATGTGTTCTGTGATTATAATTACTCAGTAAACACTTATGAGAGGTACAAAATCCTTTATGATTTTCCCGTTATGGTCATAAAGGATGTCTCATTGGTTCATACATCATTCCAACGTGTTCATAATGATGTGTCATCAGTTTCTACATCATTCCAAATTATGATTTTCCCGTTATGGTCATAAATGTGTTTTTTGTGTTTTAAAACACAAAAACATGCATGGAATAGTTAAAACAAGAAAAAAACGTCACCTTTTCTTGAAATCAAAGGAAAATCACTACTTAGTTGTTTTTGACATGTACGTATAGAAAACACATCAATCTGATGTGTAGTGTGATCATAATTACTTGGAAAACACTTATGAAAGGTACAAAATCCTTTAAAAACAATTATTGAGGGGTTAAAACTAATAACACGATGTCTTATTTACCTAAAATCAAGGGACAATGACTATAGATTTAATTTTTAAATATAGTAACTGATTTCATGTCATTCTAAATGATAGTTTTTACGTTATGGTCGTAAAGGATTTTTTAGTGTTTTAAAACACTAAAACAAGTGTTGAATGTTCAAGACTATCCAAATGACATCATATTTTCCTAAATTCAGAGAATAAAATAATATAGATCTAATTTTGAAATTTAGGAACTAACGACACATCATTCCAAATGATGGTTTTCCCGTTATGGATGTAAACATGTTTTCAGTGTTTCAAAACACCAAAAAACTTTTGGAATGGTAAAATATTGACAAACTATATTATATTGTCTTGAAATAATGGTAAAATTACTATAGATTTAACCTTGAAATGTAAGAACTGATGACACATCATTCTGAATGATAGTTTGCCTTTTATGGATATAAATGTGTTTTTTTGTGTGTTTTAAAACACTAAAACATGTGTGGAATGGTCAAAACCATAAAAAATATTACATATTGATGTGAAATTATGGGACAACCACCATTTAGTTGTTTTTGAAATATAGGAGATGTTGTGATATCAAAATCTTTAAAATTTGTTTATTAAATAAATTTCAAGCACATCACACATTGTTTTAAATGTAAATTAGAATATTTATTTATTTCTTTTCAGTTTCAAGTGTTGAATATTATATTAAATAGGTATTTTTCTATTTTCAATTTGTTTTTCATTATATATTATTATTTTTATCTTAAAATTCATTTTATTTGATTAACAAAATAAAAAAATTTATGTTCGGTATTCTGAATATATTTTGTGTGTTTTCTCTTTCTCATTTTTTCCCAAAATGTCCTGGTTCTCATTATAGGGGCAAGATACTGCTATTAGGTAAGAGTTTGACCATTCTAATCCACAACATTTTTCAAATGTCATTCATGACGGTTCTTAGTTTCTGTGGTATGTTAAAATTTTATCAATTGTTCTACTGTAATTCTGATTATTATGTTTAGTTTTAATTTTTATTTAATTTTTTGTTATAGATGATGATATGACATAGTTGATTTTAGTTGATGAGATGATTTGGAGGCAGATAGATGCAATTCAAGTCATTACATGGATTTATATTAGGTATGGTTTGTTTTTGGACATATTATATATATATATAATAATGAATGAGGTATAGGTTGATTTATGGGGTGACTGTGACTTAGGTTATGATGATGATGGATGTTTGTATATGACACGATGTATGATATGTGAATGATGGGTTTATCATATATTTATGTTTTATTTTATTTAATGCAGTTTTTTTATATTTATAGTTTCTTATTAAATATCTAAAAAAACAAAACAGATTTAGCGGTTGTTGTTACAAACCACAACTAAAAATATTATATTTAATATATTTAGCGGCGGTTTAAAATAACCAATGATAAAAATAAACACATATAAATGATTTCATTTGGTTAATTTTATTTTATTTATATTCCATCGATTTTGTAAGGAAGTACCAAAAATTAAACAACAAACCACTGCTAAATTCTCCAAAAATAATACTTAAAAAACCACTGCAAAATAAAATAAAACACCACTATTTGACTAGCGACCGTGAAATATACAACAGTTTCAAGAACCACCAATAAAAAATTAGGTAGTGGTTTAAAATACCACTATACCACAAAATAACCACCGCTAATGACGCTTTCTTTTGTAGTGATCATTTTGCGAGGCGATAGTCTGTCGTACACACAAATGGTATGATCATTACCCATTAGATGGAAGTGTGTGTAAGTGTAGGTTTAAAAATTAATATAACAATATATAAATATATTTATGATACTAATGTTGTTATGTAATCATGGAATAATTATATTTTAGGGGGTGCATAATGAAAATAAAACAAAAGAGCCCGAGGAAGGATATACTTCTTATTTGGGTAACTCCTTTTAGTATGCACCAAATGCCTTACTTGGATGGATTTATACCCAAAGTGAGGCTTATGGGTTGAGTTAAGTGATTTTGGTAGATTTTTTTATCAGATTTTTAGTGATCCAAATGTCCTGAGAGGTGTGACTAAGTGGGAGGGGTTAGTGCATTTCTATAGTGGAGGAGGAGTGGAATTCTTGTAAATATAAAATGGTAAACACTATTAAGAGGTCTCCCATACATTATGTGCCTCCAATATTGGTCCATATTCAAGAAAAGGGAGAATATTTTCAAAATATTTCCATAAAATGTATTTTTACATGTTTATAGGTCATTTTGTGCCTTATGTTTAAGGTTTAATTCTTTGTTAAGCTAATTTGCCTCTTAATCACTGTAATTAATTTTAATCGCTTTCCCTAATACTTTTGGTCAAAAACATAGTTTAAATTATTAGAAATAAGAAATTATTATTATTCCAAATATGTAATCCAATTTTCCAAATTCCAACTACATAAGTGGAAGAAATTTATTTAAATTTACTCCCGCTAATAATATGAAAAAACAGGGTTTTAAAGTAAAAATATTCAAAAAAAATCTCAGTTTTTATATCCAATTTCATTGTGAAATTGAATCCAATGAAATAAATTGGATTAATATATGAAAAAGTTATCTAATTAAAATTTAAAATCAATTAAAAATATAATTTAACCACAGAAAAAAATTAGACGAAAAATAACTTTTGAATTAAAATTCAGTAATTTTTACTATTCATTAAAAAATAAAGCATCATAGAAAATTTAAAAAAATCCACCCTAATATAATTTTGTGTTTATATTTGAAAAATTAAGTTTATTTTTTAATAGAAAATTTTAAAAATTTTCAAAAATTGGATTTAAAATAAGTTTGTCATTAAAAGGCTGTAAAACTGCCTTTATAAAATAAGGGTTTTTTAAGTATAAAAATTGGGTTTGTTCTTATCCTATGACTATTAAATATATTGTGTGAATATAAAAAATATTTTATTAGATATATAACATATAAATTTAATATATAAATTCCATAATCATGTTTTAATTTAATCTAATTTTTAAAATGTGACTAAAAGTGTTTTGTTTAAATTAAGTGTTGCATGCATGGAAAACTAACTCAATATTGTGTGTTTTGAAAACTATCAATAAAATATTTATTCTAAATGGAAGATATGGTAAAGTATTGGGGTGATACATTCTTCCCTCCTAAAAATATTTTGTCCTCAAAATTTTAGGGGCATCTTCTTCTAAAAAGATGTGGTTTGTTCTCATTCATAGAATCCTCTAGTTCTCATATTGCTTCTTCCATTTTATGATTTTCTAGAGCACATTTACCAGATGAGTTGTCTGACTACTCAATAATTTCTCTCTAGTATCAATAATCTAGATGGGTTCTTTAAAGTGTTAAATGCCAGGTTCCAATTATACCCTATCATAGGTGAGCACATGTGTTGGATTAGGTATATACTTCCTTAGCAGAGATATATAGAACACATCATGTACTATTGAGAGATTTTGCGTTATTTCAAAACGATAATCAACATATCAAACAATTTCACGAATCTATAAGTATTTTATATACCTAGTAATCACTTTTCCTTTCTTATAGAACCTGATAATACCCTTACATAGAGATACTTTCAAGAAAACATAACCTCCCACTTGGAACTCTAAACCTTTCCTTAGACTATTGGCATAACTCTTTTGTCTGCATTGAACTTCCTTAATATGATCCTGAATATCCTTTAACTTTGCCATTATCTCTACAATAAGTTCTAGTACTATTATTTTCCCTTCACCAAATTCATCCCAACAAGTTGGAGTACAACATCTCTTACCATATAATGCTTCATATGACGCCATTTGAATACTCGAATGAAACCTATTATTATAGGAAAAAACAACCAATGGTAGGTATTGATCCCATGTTCCTTGAAAGTTAAGTGAACACAATATCAACATGTATTCTATTATGAAAATTGTTCTTTCAAATTGTCCATCAGTTTGAGGATGGTAGGCAGTGCTCAAATGAAGCTCGGTATCAAGACCCTTCTAAAAACTCTTGGATAATTTTTATACCAAGTAGGGATCTCAAATAGAAACAATTGATAAAGGTATGCCATTAAGTCTTACAATTTCATTAAAATAGATCCTTGAAAGATGATCAAGAGTTATTTCATACCTTATGGAAAGAAAATGTTCATATTTAGCTAGGCGATCAATGATAACACATATTGCATCATTATTTATAAGAGTCTTTGGTAGTCTGAGGATGAAGTCTACAGTAATTTCATCCCATTTAAACACAAGAATAGGAGAGGTTGTAGGAATCCTTTAGGATGCTTCCTCATATATTTTACTTTTTGAAAAACCAAACATATAGACACATGATTAGCAATTTCCCACATCATGTTACCCCACCAAACAATTAACCTCAAGTCCCTATACATCTTTGTTATTCCAGAGTGTATAGGGAAATTTGAGATATGGGCATAATCCAACAATTATATTTTTATCTTAGGTATATATGGAACACATGGCCTCTTTTAAAAATATATAATACCATCTTCACAAACAATGTTTTCTAATTTTCCATCATTCACTGTTTTTATTTTCTACTGAATGTTCTCATCATCATATTAATATTTTTTTATAATTTCTAATAAATATGGTTTTATAATAATTTGAAAAATTATTGATGTATACCCTTTCTTATAAATTTATATATCTATATTTACCATATCCCAAAACATTGGATCTTTCTCAATCCTCATTTGGGTTAGAACATCATGATCCTTCTACTCAATGCATCCACTACCTTATTCTATTTATCTGGGTGGTAGTGTATTGAGTAATAATAACAATTGAATAGTTTAATCCATCACCTTGGTCTCATGTTGATCTATTTCTATGAGAATATTTATTTTAGTCTTTTATGATCTGTTTATATCTCACATATTTCACCATATAGATAATGAATTTATATTTTCAAAGAGAATGTTACTATCTCAAACTAGAGATATTGGGTTGGATTGTTCTATTTGAGAGTCTTTAATTTCCTTAATTCATATGCAATAGCTTTATCATTTTCCATTTGGACACAACCAAATCCCTTCTTTTATGAATCACTATATATTTCAACCCATCACTTCCATATGGTAGAGTCAAAATCATATCATTGAAAAATATTCTATTTTTTTATCAAATAATTCTTTGAATTCCTTTGTCCAAACAAACTTAACCCCTTTACATGTAAGTTGAGTTAATGGGTTAGCCAATAGAGAAAAATTATGAAAAAATCACTAATAGTAACCATTCAGACTAATAAAACTATATACCTTATTTTTTGTTTATTGGCGTATTCTATTATTAAAATGCCTTTGTCTTTTCAGGATCAACAGATATTTCATCCATGGAGACAAAATGATCAAGAAAAGAAACTTCTTGAAGCCACAAATCTCACTTACGATATTTCTCATATAACTCTTCCCTTATAATATTCTAAAGAATGATCTAGAAATGATTATCATGGTCCTTATAGATTTTATAATACCCCATAATATCATCAGTTAACACTACAAAAAATCTCCAGGATATTCCTTGAATACTATGTTCATTAGGTCCATAAAAATAGAGGGTGGATTAGTCAATCGAATTGCATTAATATAAAATTAAAATATCCATACCTTGTCTAAAACATTTTCTTTAAACTTTCTTCCTTATTTACTCACAATTTGTGATACCCATAACGAAGATAAATCTTTTCAAAATATTGAGATCTATGAAGTTGATCAAAAAAATAATTAATGCAAGGAAAATGATACTTTTTCTTTATTGTAATAGAATTAATTTTCTTATAGTCAATGCACAACCTCATGGCTCCATCTTTCTTCTTAACAAAAAGGAGATGGGATCCCCATGGTGAAACACTAGGGTGAATTAATCCTTTATTACCCAAATACTCTAGTTTTTTAATCAACTCCACTAATTTCACAATGTCCATTCTATATGGAGTTATAGATATTGTCCTTACATCTACGATTAAATCAATGGAAAATTCAACTTCGTGTTCTTGGGGATGTCCACGCAGTTCCTCAGGAAATACATCAATGTATTCAAGAACAATATTCATATCCTCAATTTTAAGACTACCTTCTCCACTATTAGATATTGTTTTCTTTAATAGTATAATAATTTCATTCAGTAGAGCTACTAGGGGTGGATCTAGACAAGAATCAAGTGAGGAATATTCAACTCTAAAGATAAAGGATTTCAAATCTCCCGGATAAATCATAATTTCTTTCTTCTTGCAATAAATTTTTACATAATATTTTTAGATCCAATCCCTACAAAAAATTATATCGAATTTGAAAATAGGTATGATAACAAGGTCAATGCAAAAATTACATTTATGTTTCATAATGGGGATTTCCCGACACGTCTTTGTTGTAATGAAACTTTTCTTTGGATTTTTGAATGACAACACTCTTATTAAATCAAAAGTGAGATGACTATTTTTTTTAGAAAACTATGTAGATATAAAAGAGTGTGATGATCTAGAATCAAATAATGCATTGGATATATTTGATGATAAGATTAATGTACCTTCCACCACATAATTTGGTACTTATACCTCAGCTATAGTGATTATGTAAGCTTGTCTATCTCCCCTTGGCCTATTCTATGGTAGATTCCATTGATGCATGGGGAATTCATTTGAGTAGTTCCCCAAGTCCCTATAGTTGTAACATTGAATATTAGAATTTCCATCATCTCCTTTCATTCTATAATATGATTACCCTTTTATCAACACTTATAATAGAATCCCAGTCCCTTTAAGAATTTCCTAGAATGATTTTCCCATATTTCTCACAAGGTGTTAATTTCTCCATCACCTTCTTCTTCTTTTTCAAAATTACATTTTTATAGTTTTCATAAGATCTCTTATTCTCTGGGATTCCTTTTAGTATGTAGGATATTTAGAATTAATTCCCTATTTTGATGGGGCAAAAAACTATCTCTTAGTATAATGAAAAAATCCAAGAAACTAGCACCCTTCATAGATTTGGATTGAGACCTTCAAATAAGTGGTACATCTTGCACTCTATGTTGTATATGTAATCTATATCATATATGGATAACCTTGTAATGGTATCTTCATAATCTGAAAAACTCTCTTCTTACTTTTTTTAAGCTATGTAACATTCTCTTAATATCAATTTGTTGATCATGAGAGAATTATTTATCAAAGAATGTATCCTTAAATGTTTTTTATTCCATGAGTTCTATTTATTCTTCTTCCCTAGTATTATTGATCAAGGTCAACCATTGATTAGCATAACTTTGGAGGAAATAAACCACAAGTGTAACCTTTTCCATTTCACTACATCCCAAGGCCGTAAATATCTTCTCCAGAGACTTAATCCATTACTAAACTATAATTGGATTAGTATTCCCACTAAATTGTTTGTGGATTCTATAACATAAATAGATTCAACATGAGAACTTCACTTTGTATAATATGATTCTCTATTCGAACAAAGTTATTTTTCATAACCTGATTAAGTTACCCTAATTAATCCATAATTGTTCCAATACCGACTTCATTGGTTTCCTCAGTATTACAATATCTACATTTTCCATGAGTATTGATACCATTTTTCCTTCCATGAACCATTTATAAACAATGAAATATACTATATTATCTCATAAAATCATAATTTACAATTCAAATATTGTATAACACATAACATAAGTTTATGAATCGTAAATATTAGAATCATAAACTTTGGTTTATTTGGGTACATATTAAATTTTAAATCCTTCATAATGGGTTTTAAAAAAATGAGAATAATCCTAAGTGTATCCCCCAAGAGTTTCAAACAAGGAGCACAGTAAGGACCATTGTCACCTACCAAGTTATGCTCGAGTCAGTCCCAACACACCTTATCAGAGTTGTTACCCCTAGGTAAATTTGTGTGAGAAGCATGTCAACTTGTAGTCTCCAAATAGGGATTTATTTCTAGGAATACCCACACAATCTATACCTTACCAAAATTATATAATTTTCTTCTATACTTTCCCTCAAAGCATATATTAGGGTTATTGTCCCCAATCTATGTTTTCTAAATCTAATTTCCAAGGTTTTTGCTAAACCTTCTTTGATACCAACTGTAACGACCCGACTCCAGAAATCCCAGAGCTAGTTCATTACTTTATTACATTGTTATAGATACAAGATTAAAATACCAAGGGACTGAACAGTTTAGTAGTTTTGGAAAATGAGATTACATACATGATTCCCATATTTCATTGAGAATTATAAAAAAACGTGATACATAATAAAATTAAATGAACTATATACATGAGAGCTTATTCTAATATTTCTTCTTTATAACATAGGGAAATGAAAAAAAAAATAGTGACATCAAATGCTTATTAAAGGAATGTAAAGCATTATAAATAAGGTATTTATGAGTTTAAATTGACATGAAAAGTTAAATAACTGATAACACATGTCATTAAAATAACTAGATAAGGCATAATCAATATGGAAAGGTGATAAACTAAAACCCATTCCATTTAATCAATAAACTGAGAATGAAATGCATCCATATATATTTTAACACAACAATCTCATGGATAATAATAAAAAAATTAATTATTAATAAAGACAATGATTAATTATTGGACATCATGTTTCCTAGGAACATGATACCTTTACTCCCAAGATAAGTTAGTTTAAACTATTTGGATTTGTCCAGCTGATTCATCTCATGATACTACTAATGCATTTAGGGGCCTGCATTAACTGATCCCCAACCCATAGGGATTACATTAAATGGTCCCCAACCTATGTATTTAATTTCCAAATAATTAATCATGTATCAAATAATAGATTTAATTCCAAAAAAATATTCCTGATCAAATATAAATATTGAATAAAATATACATATTTATCAATAATTTCCCAGTTAATCAAATTACTGTTAATGTGAAAACCATATGTAAATATGGTATATAGTCTAGGAAATAATAATATCTATCACCCAAGAATGTGGATATTTAAGGAAAATATAAAATACCATGAATTATGAGTGAATAATGATATTAAATGAAAAATTAGAAGTATATACATCACAATAAAGTGATTGGTGTATAGTAACAAATAAGTCTCAATGGAATGTAAATTGGGATTAAAACCCTTATCGTATTTACAAAAAATGGAAAGAATAAGGGTATGTGTTATATAAAAATTAAATAATCCTAAATATATTATAAATATAATATATATCATATATAAATAGTGTGTCCATTATAATTCCCACCATGAGAGGTGGTAAAGGTTTAATGAACAGTAATCGTTTCGTGAGGCGTTAGTCTGTCATACACACAAATGATAAATTTGTTACCCATTAGATGGAAGTGTGTGCAAGTGTAGGTCAAACAATTAATCTAAAAACTTTTCAGTATATTTAGGATACTGAGTTTACTATGTAGTCATGGAATATGAATATTTTAGGGTGTGGATAATAAAAATAAAACAAAATATATTGAGGAAGGATGTTACCTATTCTTTGGGGAAATCCTTTTTGTTTGCACCAAAGAGCTTCCTTGGATGACTTTATGCCAATAGTGAGGCTTATAGGTTGAGGTGATGGACTTCAGGATCTTATTTGAGGATATTTTGGGCAAGAAAAAGGTCTTGAGAGGTGTGATTAAGTGGGAGTGTTGGGTTCCTTTTTATAGTGGAGGAGGAGTGCCATTCTTGTAAATATGAAAAGGTAAACACTATTAAGAGGTCTCCCTTGAATCATGCACCTCCAATAATCGTCTATATTAGATAAAAGATAGTATATGGTAGATATATGTCCTAAAAATCAATTTTTAAAAGTTTTTAGGTCATTTTGGGCAATAACTTTAAGGTTTAGTTATTTGTTAAGTTAATTTTCCTCTTAATCGCTGTAATTAATTTTAATCAATTTCACTAATATTTTTGGTCGAAAACAATGTTGAAGTTATTATAAATTATAAATTATTATTATTAAAAATATTTAATATATTTTTCCAATTTTCAATCACATAATTCTAAGAAATTAATTTAAATTTATTCCTATAGATGGGATGAGAATGTTGGGTTTTAAAGTAAAAACATTCACAAGTTTGCTTAGTTTTTATATCCAATTTCAAAGTGAAATTGATTAAAATGACATAAATTGGATTAAAAAAATTAAAATTTATCTTATTTAACTTTAAAATCAATAAAAAATAAATTTTTATTTTACAAATAAATTATAATAAAAAGAAGTTTTGAATTAAAATTCTATATTTTTCACTTTTCATCAAAAAATGAAAATTCACAGAAAATTACCAAAAATACATCCTAACATAATTTTTATATTTTATTTAAAAAATTAAGTTTATTTTTTCATATTAAATTTATAAATGTTTCAAAAAATATATTTAAAATAAGTTCTCCATTAAAAGGTGATAAAACTGTATTTATAAAATAATGGGTTTTATACATAAAATTGGGCTTTTTCTTATCTTATACCTATATAATCTATTGGATGAATATAAAAAAATTAATAGATATATAAAATATAAATTTATATTATAAATTATCTATGAGTGTTATAATTTAATCGATTGTACAAAGAGTGACTAAATAGTATTTTGTTTAAACTAGGTGCTACATGCATTGAAAACTAACTCAGAATTGTGTGTTTTGAAAAATATCAAAAAAATATTTATTCTAAAAATGAAAATATGGTAAATTATTGGGGCTATAAAATTCAATTTATGAAATTTTATTTAGAGACCTTCTGTAATAGAAATAAATAGAATTTTTTATACTTGTTATTTAATAAAATTATTATGTACATTGATTATTATTTGTTAGATATAAGATTATAAATATCTCTAACATGAAAATTTATGCAATTTTAGACTCATATTATTCCATTCATGTAATATATATTTTTTAAAGTAAAACCATGATTTGTTTAATGTTATCATAATTTTGTTTTTGATATGATGTTTTTTCCATGTCATGATATATAATGAGGTTTATCATCCCTTCAATATCTTATATTTCACTTTCACATGTGCATATCATGGAAGATGTGGATATGATTTTTTAGATGTTTAATAGTTCAATATTAGTCATGATATATTGAATTTATTAAAATAAATAATGGATCAATGTATTTGTTATAAATTTTATAGGTTTTTCACATAAGTGTTCTTGAAATTATAAAACTCCTACATGCCTACCTCGGTTATTGAATAAATTTTATAAAAATATATCTATAACTACCCACACTTTTCATACAAATATTTCTCATATTAATAAATGAATATTCATTGCATAACATAACAATTCATGCCAAAATCGTATAGACCTAGTTCCTAAGGAAACTTGGACACATAAAAAACTTGTTCTTCATAACTATCACCCTTATTATACATATAATATATAATAAATCTCTTCACAACCTTGGGAAAATAAAAATAATAAATCATGAGATAATATTATCAGTAAGGGTAAAAATGGAGATATCAATGATCAAATAATCATAACATGAGCATAAAGGTATGAGAACATGATCATAACATTTTAAAACCATAACATGCATGTAAAATATCATAATTTTGAGTCATTTAATAAATAATGTAAGTTAATAACACATGGTTCATAAATAATTCAATGAACATGTTCCATGTGAGAATAACTACAGTATTTCAAAACATGCACTCCTAGATCCATAACTTGAAATATAAACTTTACATTTATGGAATTGATAATGATAAATGTGACCCAATATTTTCCATCCAAACCTTACAATATCAAAATAAAATAATCAATCACTTACAACACGTGTAACTTTTAGGTTTAGAGTTTTAGAAAATTAGGACAAACTATCATATAAACAATACCCATGACTTTAAAAGAAAATCTTTCCCACTATACCCTATTTTCATATTCTATATTATGTCTTCAAAATCTCCCAAAAAATTCCTAAAATAAGAAACCTTTCTATAAAAAAATCATTTAAAATCATTCTTTATAACCTGGGAACATATGAAACATAATAATGTTGCAATCAAATTGTCAAAATGGGTAAATATACACATTAAAAATTTAATGTCATCAATGAGAATAATATGATCATGATGGTATAATGACAATCAATGTGCACAATCATAACATAAGGGAATTCAAGAACATAAATACATGGATCATAAATCATGAAAAATGGAATAAATATTTAACAATTTTATCTGGGTGGTAGTCAATATCCTTACAAATTCATTGCATTTCATTACTATCAAGGAATATTTTTCTCTTAACAAACTCACTAAGATATACCTAAGGGAAGTAGTTAGACTTATTGGTGTGCCACTCACTATTGTATCTAATTGAGATTTGAGGTTTACCTTGAGGTTTTGGGAAAGCTTCTAGTAAGTACTGAATATAGAATTGAGCTTCAATATTTCTTATCACACTTAAATGTATGGTTCGTATGAAAAGACCATTAAAACACTAGAAGATATAATGTTATATTCTTAAATATATTTACAAGGATATTGGCACTAGCATATTCCCCTAATGGAGTTATCATATAAAAAAATTCCACTATAGATTCAAATGAGACCTTTTGAGGATCTATATTATAATATGTGTTAGAATTTGACATGGTGGGTTGACGTTGGGGAGAAAAAGCTAATGGAACCTAATCTTATCCAAGACATGATAGAGAAGGTTTAAACCATTTAGAGTCATATGAAATCCACACAAATTTGATATAAAATCTATTCATATAATCATCAATGGGATGCATAGTTTGATATTGGATATAATTTTTTTTTATATCACCATGCAAGAAATTAATGTGGTTTGGAAATAAGGTAATGCTTAGTTTGAGATACGTCACCCCCTTTGATGATCCTTGATCGTATTGGAGTGGTGGCCTATCAAATTGCACTCCCACCTTACCTATCTCAAGAACATGAAGTGTTTCATGTATCACTATTAAGTAAGTACATACCAAACCACTCACATTTACTAAATCTTATGGTGGTATCGTTGTAAAATTAACTTTCATATGAGGAGTATCCGATGAAGATATTAGATCATAGAGACAAAGTTCCACGAAATATGAAAACTATCCTAGTAAAAAAATGCAAGTTTTTAGGATCTTGTAGAAAACTAATGTATGGTTTTCATTATGTAATTTAGTGTCTTGAAATTATATATCCCTTTAATGAATTGGTTAAATAATGATATCT